>CM057823.1:10572484-12057484 GCA_030068075.1 Paguma larvata
CTGGCAGTCTAACTGCTCTAGTCTGGTGCCAGTTTTCTAATTTGTGCCCTGAAGTGTACAGCCACACTTGATTTAGATGTCAGAATAAGGAAGAACTCAGTTTGAGAAATCAACTGAAACATTCTAAAAAAAAATTGGTCTGGATAGCTTCACCTTGCATCATAAAGATCATTGCTCTCATGTAAACAAGGGGCTAACTAATATTATTCCCATAGACTTTTTTGAGTGCATTTTATCAAAGGAAATGTCCTCAGAGTCAAAACTTGCTGTGTTTTGTGCTTTATCTGTACAGCAAATTCCATTTAGAGAAATTTAATGCCAAAGCTGTAAGATCTACATTCCTAGAGAATGACTATTTAGGGCATTGTCTTTGAATATGAAGTAAACACACACTGAGAATGTTTGTGTGAAGCTGTTTCAATGGCCAAGATATGTTCAGTATTCCTAGGAGTCAAAAGGATTCAGACAACTTAAAGGTTCGTGGCATCTGCAAAACACCACTATGTTCATAGCTATGTTCTCCACCGCAGAGAAATCATCTAGCATTTCCAATGACATCAAAGATGGTGGTTGAAGCACTAGTAGCAGGAAGGTCAGCCAAATTTCTACTTAACGCTGACAGAACACAAGAGAGGCTAGTTATCTCCTTCAGCCTTAAAGTGAAAAATTCAAACACTTAGAATTATAATCTAGACTTTAGAAGAGACTTAAAGATCAAATACGTTTTATGGCAAAAGCAATACCCCCCTTCACCCTCTAAAGAAGTGACTTGTCCAAGGTAAAGAGCTTGCCAAGAGGTAAGGACAGGACTAGAATTCAAGCCCCACTCCCCAAACTTTGTCCAGTAAGTCGGCTTTTTACTAGAATACTGCACATTTACCTTAATCTTATAATTTCCAGTGAAGGAGGCTTCACTTCCTTTTTGTTGAAGTTTGGTATCGTTACAGAGATAACCTCGATGTTCTGAAAAAATCCTTAGCAAAGAGTTCTTCAGATTTCCTGTTCTTAGAAAGCCTGCTTTCCTAAGTTTCTCAGTCTACAGGTTTCCTTCAGTTTTCTTGACACATGAGGTATTTTGATGATGGTTCTTTACTCTAAAATATTTGATCATATATGGTGTCGTATAAATGCATAGTGTCAGTTTTAAGCCACCTCTCGGTAGTCAGCAACCTTATGACCAGAAAACCAGAAGCTGCTACAACTGCTCCGGTGATCAATAGTACAGGCTTTTTGGAATAGAACAACTGGGTATTAGAAATGGCTTTCTTTGGTTAAAATAATGGCTAGTCAGCTAGCATAACAGGTGCCAGAAGTAAGTTCCCCATGGCGAAATGAATGGTTTTCAAGCTTCATGGTTAGGCTAAAATATTTTAGATAATTTACATAAAAAGGATACAGGAATATTGCAGATTCTTCAAATTTACCCTTGAAGAGGACACCCGAGGCTGTTTGTATTCTCAAGTTGTCCTGTGTCCAGACAAGAGTCCGGTTATAAGCTTGATGAATCTTGCTTCAGTATTCTTTCATCAGCCACAAGTAAGTTGGTCATTCAGGGTGTGGACAGGGCATTTAAAAGAAGAGAGAATATCCAGGATGATCGAAGGTCCTGGTTTGCTTGGGACTGAGGAGTTCCCTGGACTGATGACTTCCATGGTTCCTGGACCAATGACAATCCTGAGCAAACTGGGAACCTTGGCACCTTACTTTGTGGTTCTGTGAATTGCTAGGGACCTGTTTGCAAATAAATGATCTGTGTGAGAATTTGGTCTGACACTTGTTTTAATTGAACGAATTACCTGATAAGTTCATTGAGGAAAACCGTATATTTATAACACCTGTTCCTCACTGTTGGTGCAAGCAGTTATCTATTTTTTAAAAACCTAATGGTTTTGTGGCCAAATTGACTTAGAGGCATATGCAACAGATTGAGAGGGGGTGGAAAAAACACGTTTTATGTCATTCTGCTCTGGATATTTGTGTACCTATATAGTCATATAAATAAAAACCTACACACTCAAACACAAACAAAAAGCATTCATATACATACCCTATGATAAAGAATGGTACATAAACACGAAACAAAAATTATCTAATGATCTTGTGGTTAGCAGCCGTTGAAAGCTTAACTCTTTAATTTATGTTATAAAAAGTTTGCAAAGAGTGGGAAACTTCAAGGGTTACTCCAAGCAAGGTCTTGAGAATTGTTCGAAATCACTTAAAAGTAGGTGAAGGGGATTAAGAGTGCATTTACTATGATGAACACTCACTAATGTACAGAATTATTGAATCACTACAGTGTACACTTGAAACTAATATAACACTGCACGTTAACTCTACTGGATTTAAAATTAAATGTAAAAAAAAACAAAAAATGACAAAGATAGTAAGTATAATTAGATTTCTTATAACACAAAGAATCTCCCTTTTATATTTAACGTAATGAAAAAAAAACAATTTGCCTTGCCTTTTCCTTTAAGTAGTGATTATTTGCTCAGTGCTGAAACTTTCAAAAGAATTATAGAGAAAGACAAAAGCAAATGTTAAAAGAAGCGAGTGAATTTTCAAAAAAGAATGCTTCTTAGGAGGTGTCATGGTGGAGCCTTGAAGAAATCGTCATTTTACGCCCCAGACAATTTAGGTCCTAATGCAAAAGCATCACTTACTAGTAACCTAACCGAATGCCTGCATTTTAATCCAACATGGCCTGACATGGTCACTCTCAGATGGAGTGAAGCTATTCCCAGTGGCCTGCAGGCTTCTTTTGTTTGCCTGGATCTTTTGCACAGTATTAAGTGTGGAACGCATCGGCCCACTGAAGGGGCAGGACTTTTATCTCAACACAGTGCTTTCAAAATTATTACCAAGGAGATATTATGCTAAAGGTTTCATGGACACTGAAAGGCAGAACAGCTGTAGCTGTATTCTACTTGCAAATTAAAATCCAAGCTGTAGATTTCAACAAATTAGATGAATTTGGCTAATTGTTTCTGCAGTTTATTACTGATGAGTCATGAACTTACCATCTTTCTGGCATTTTCAGACTCTAGGGTATCTTTTTAACAGGTATCTGCTGGGGCCAGACTATATATCCAGACTCTTGCTAAGCAGGTCATGAAAAGTCCTATCTTCTCATCATGGGGCTTTTTGTCCAGCTACACCATGAAAAGCAAAATTAACACTCAGGCCACTAATATAATCTTCTCCCCGCTTTTTTTTTTCTTTTTCTTTTTTCTTTTCTCTTAGGGTTATGTGATACATCCCATACCACCATTCTTGGCCTCACCATAAAGTCATCATCTGAATTACTCACATGATCATCTTATTTCCTCAATTCCTTTAGGCCCTTAAGACTGCAGAATGACAGAATTCTGTGAGCGTTTCAGATTCAGCCTCATAGGGCTTATCATCTCAGAAAAAGCAAGTGGGGTAAGAGGTGAAATCAATAATTATCAGTCAGTGATTGAATCGTAAAGTTTATTTCAAGGGAGAGAATATCTGGGCTATTGGAGATTTCTCACCCATAGAACAGGAGATTTTCTATACTTTTGGTGTGGGTTTTTAGTGGCAAATCAGGGAAATAGCCTTGGGTTCTGTGGGACAATCTGGTGGAGATCTGAAGTGACATGCATGGAAACGGGTGGGAGGCAAATGGCCACACCTCACACAGTTTCCCTACCTTCCCGGTTTCTAGCAACAAGACAGAGCTAAAACCACCCATCAGTACTTGTTCACAAAATATTGTCTGCTCTTCCATATACACTCCTCAAGAGATTTCTTTACCCCTTATCAGCTTCTTGGGAGGTTCATTTTAGCCAGATTTCACTGGATTTCAAAAGGGGGTGGGACGTTTCATTCTATAAGACTTGTTTGGAGCTTCTTATCTTAGATATGGCCTTGTTCAATTTTGTGTTTTTTGTTTTTATTTTGTTTTTGTTTTTCTTAATGTTTATTTATTCCGGAGAGAGACAGAGCACGAGTAGGGGACAGGCAGAGAAAAAGAGGGAGACAGAATCTGAAACGGGCTCCAGGATCTAAGCTGTCAGCACAGACGCTGGCGTGGGCCTCGAACTCACGAGCTGTGAGATCATGACCTGAGCAGAAGTCAGCCACATAACCAAATGAGCCACCCAGGTGCCCCTCAGCTTTGGATTGAAGAAAAAAATAAGCCACCCAGCACACATTTCAGAAAGATCACCTTGTTAGGCTCACAACTTACTAACACATTTTTCTAGGTAGAAAAATGAATTCTCCACCAACAAAATAACTGCTTTTCATTAAATGGATCGATCAACTCTGGAGAGCTTAGCTAAAATAAGAACTATATACAAATATAAAGTGGAAGTTCTGAAATCTAATTTAATAACACTCAAATACTTTTTAAAAGTAATCTCTACACCCAACTTGCAGCTCAAACGCACAACCTCGAGACCGAGAGTTGCATGCTCTCTGACCGAGCCAACCAGGTGCCCCTCAAGTATCTTTTTGAATGAGCAAAACTGAATAGTTCAGAGGTTACTCTGACTCTGAGAATGCATTCTTCTGTGATCTTGGCAAGGACTGCTTTCTCCAGGTGATATCCAAAATATTAACAACTAACAAATTATACTGGACTCAACCACACATCAGCAAGACTTCCAGCTTGGAACACCAGCAGGCTGTACACAGTATTTTAGGATTCAGGTCAGCCCTGCTGCTTCTGGGGTGGCCTCACTTGGCCGGGTGTACAGAAAACCTGACTCCGTGTTTGTTCTATGATCTGACTCATTGTAACATGTTTATTGTCCCATACAGGAACTAGAGACGCAGTGTCCCCATCTCCATCCCAGAGGCCAGGTGGGGCCAGCTCCCACATGACATGTCCCGTGGGCTGAGCTTTTAGCTGTAAACTGCTACAGATAGTCTGGCTTCTCTCAGAGATTCTGGGATAGAAGGGATCACCACATTTTTTCCGGAGGTTTCAAAGGTTACTCAGTCTATTTTATAGACTCCCCCAAAGATGGATATTATGACACAGTGATTGTTTCTCCGCAGTTTGAGGAATCAAGAAATATGTCACATAATTCCTCACCATTTCTGAGCTCTGGGCCAGCTCCGAATAATAAAAGCCATCTTTCTCAGTGACTGCCTTTTTCTGCTAGTTGTGAGAGACAAAGGACAGGGCACCACACGGACTGCACTAAAACATAAGCCATGTCTCCCATGCTATTGATGCTTTCTCTTTTCAAAAGCAGTGATGTCCCACGAAAGGTAAGTAACCAATTTATCTCATGCTCTGTCCTTTACTCTTGAGAATCCCACTGATTGGCATTAATTCATACGCTGCTACGGTTTGAATGTTGCTTTTTTAAAAAAAAGGATATTAGAAATAAAAATAGGGGTGTCCCCTAGACCCCATCCCATTTAAAAAAATTCAATATGCAAAAACTTGATAGATTGGTTTGGGATTTATTATTCATTATTAAAAATGGTTCCTTTACTTTCCAAGAGAGCCTCTAAATAAGATTTTTATGTATGCAGCTCCACTATTGTAACTTTTTAAAGGTCCCACTTAAGAGACGACTTCACCCCAGGTCATAATCCCACACTTCAGGGTTTGAGCCCTGTGTCAGGCTCTGTGCTGACAGCTCAGAGCCTGGAGCCTGCTTCAGATTCTGTGTCTCCCTCTGTCTCTGCCCCTCCTCTGCTTGCACTCTGTCTCTCTATCTCCCAAAAATAAATAAACATTAACAAAAATAACATTAAAAAAGGTCCCACTTAAAAAAATTCAATGTCTATCCAGCATTTAAGAAAAAAAATGTCTGTTACTTATGTTGTGATACGGCTGGAATGACATTTCTCTGAATTGAATGTCTCAACCAAGCAGCAGTACGAATTGAGTAAAGCAGCCATAAACTCTTTCCTTGTTTCTGAATTCTGTGCTCTTAGGTTGAATGCGAATTTCCCGGTATCAGGGAAGGAGACTAATAAACATTAAAGAATTAATGGATTGGCAGGCAATACAACAGAGGCCAGTGGAACGGTGTTCAAATGGAGGAAAAAGAAAAAAATCTCTTTTTCAGTATCTCTGATAAGTGTTCTGGAATCCTGAATGCAAGCCTGGGCACACCGATGCCAGAACAATATAGATTAACTCAAGGGAGTTAAAAGAATAGGAACATATATGATTAGAAAGTAAGGAGAGTGATTTATGGGCAAAGACCCACAGAACTAAATAATGTCCATATAGGTTACTTGAGTAGGAAACTAAGCTTCTAAGTGACAGCTCAGTAATTGAAGAACACAGGAGGGAGAAGAATCTTTTAAGGGGGTAGAAAAAAAGGTTAAGTAGGGGCAGTGGAATGGAATAAAATGCCCTTGTTTATATATTTAAAAGACCCTCAGAGACAACCTTCTGAATTCCAAATTAGCTGAGTCATCACAGGGGTCCCTCAAACTTAAAAAGATCAAACTGCTGAGCCATAAACCCCTGAAATGATTGTGTTTGCAGCTCAGAGAGGAAAAAGCAGAGGATAAAAATTCGGGTTAGACGTTGAAAATCTTTCCACTTCCAGATGGTGAGAAATATTAGATCATGAAGGAGGTCCCTGAGGGAATTGACAGAAATCACTGCGAAGCTCTTAAAAATCAGACTGCCCAAAGCAACAGAAAATGCAGCCGAGAGAGAGGGCCTGTGTTAACAAAGGGGTGAAAACAGACACAGTAATATCCACCCTCTCTCCCCTCTCCAAACTGCTGGTCCTCCCAGTCTCTGTTAGTGGCACCAATATCTCTCCGGATACCAGCTTCCTTCTCACTGGTCAGCCAGTGGCCATCTCTAGTTTCATCTGGTGCCTTTTTTTTGTCGGTTTCGTCGTCCCATGCAGCACCCATTTTCACATCACCCATTGCCTCTTGCAGCAACAACTTATAGGAATCCTGAATTCTCCCTTTGTCCCTAGTACCTCACCTTTCTACTCATTTTTCATATCAACATCAGATTTCTTCTAATGTACAACTCGGATTACGTCACTTCCTTGTTCAAAAAACGCTTGTTCCTAATAGAACTATTCCAGCTAATAAATCATAAAGGTATGATAGAGTATCACCATTTTGCAACCCTTAATGAAAAAATGTATTTAGCATTGATCATCAACTTCAAATCATTAGATGAAGAGCTGAAAGGAAGCTTAATAATGAAAGTTTCAGGCAGACATCTGAGCCCACTGATTGGTTTTAGCATGACAAAAAAGAGAGACAAAGTACATCCTGATGGAAGAACACAATTTAACTTACCAAGAATTCTTGCCAAGAAATCCAAACTGAATCTAATCAAATATCTAGATGGAATTACTAGTTTATAGAAAATCGAGGGGAACTATGTTAAACAAAACTATGTTAAACACAATCCAGAATATGGAAAAATTTAAGGGATCAATGACGCAGTTTCTTCAACAAACAAAAGGGAAAGGGGGGAAAAAAGAAATAGAAGATGAATCTATAGATTCAATGAGACTAGACATGTACCAACCAAATGTAATGTGTGGACCTGGCTTATATTCTGATCCAAATAAACTATATATAAGACATAGTTGTAGCCCCAATAGTGACCTTTAAAGGCTGCTGGATACTTGATGATATAGTACCTGGTAAATTTTAGGGCCAGGGGTAGGATTCAGTAATGTTAAGGTGTTTTTTAAAGATTTTTTTTTTTTTTTTGCAGATAC
The DNA here is from genome assembly GCA_030068075.1 of Paguma larvata. Taxonomy (NCBI): domain Eukaryota; kingdom Metazoa; phylum Chordata; class Mammalia; order Carnivora; family Viverridae; genus Paguma; species Paguma larvata. Next base: position 10,580,188 of record CM057823.1, read on the forward strand.
ACACTGAGATATGACATATTAAGAAAAATGAAATATAATGTACAAAATTTGCTTCAAAATAATCAAGAGGGAAGGTGAAAGTGGGTATGGATGTAGATGAAACAAAATTGTCATGACAATTGCCAAAGCTCAGCGATGGTACATGGATTTCATTATACTATCTTTTCCATACTGTATATGTTTGAAATATTCCACAACAGAACGCTTTTTAAAAAGTTAACTGACTGGGGCACCTGGGTGGCTCAGTTGGTGAGGCATCTGACTCTTGGTTTCGACTCAGGTCATGATCTCTTTATTCCATGGGTTTAAACCCTATGTCAGGCTCTATGCTGACCGCAGAGAGAGCCTGCTTGGGATTCTCTCTCTCTCCCTCTCTCTCCCTCTCTCTCCCCCTCCCCGACTTGCATGTTCTCTCTACTTCTCTCTCTCTCAAAATAAATAAAAATGAACTTAAAAAAGAGTCAACTAACAAAGATATTTAGTATACCAATTTTGCCGCACCAAGATAACCAAGGGGACTCAGTGCCAGAGCCAAATAAAATGCATTCCTGGAGAAGTGAGCTGTTTAAGCATGGAAATTGAATCTTTATTTTTCATTTTTTGCTCCTTCCAGGGGGCACTAGATTTTTAAATTTGCTGACTTTCTAGGTTTTCTCCCCATTTTCTATTAATTTCATGGTTTGGTTTTTTTCTCTACCACACACAGCTTATAAATTATTCAATATTTGGTGGCAGCAATGACTGGGAATTTGGTTTTATGGTCTGGTCATTTGGTGATCTCTGTTGAATGAGTATTATAGATCTTTCTGCCGTTAGATGAGAAACAACATAGACTCCAATCTTAGTCACTTGTGAGTTCAAACCAATTAAGAATTTTGTGGCCCCTGAGGAAGAGAAAAACTCTAGACAGTGAATTTTTGTGTTTCTGTGTCAACTTTGATCTATACCTGAAATGAGAAACTTTCTCTGTGTGTATATGTCTGTAATTCAAGAAGACTTTTAATTCTTGTTGGTATGAAACTTTTTTCTACCTCCAAAGGGTTGAATAAATTAGGTTATAATGTATCCTAAATTAAAGGAGCATGGTTTATCTTGATTCACAGAGATAATATTTTTAAAATACTCAGAAAATGAGGAAATCGATCTTATGAATTTAAAATATGCTGGACTTTTAAGAAAAAAATTCTTACAAAAAACATCAGCTCAAAAATATTTTTATATAAGAATTACAAGCTCACACAATTAAAATTAATCTTTGGTTTAATATTTAGGTTTAAGAAAGAAAAACATTCACCTATATATTTTTCCCAAATTTTATCAGCATAAAATACAAGAGAATATTTTGTTTTTATAAGATTAAAATTTTTTTTCTCAAAAAGAAACTAGTTCTAAATATTTTATATTGGGTTATTTATCAAGAAAAAGCTAATGTTACTTCTACAGAATACTTAAGACTATGAAAATATTACTTTGTGCTCAATTACTTTGAGTCTTTATTGTGAAACTTTTTATATCATCAGGAATCATATTTATAGTGTATTAGCTTGAACATAATATCCAAGATGCTTAGATAACATAAAGCTTTAGACTAAAATAAATGAAACTGGTCACCCAGATAATTTTAAGTATGTCTACATTTTATCTTATTTTTAATTAATTTTATTTTGAGAGAGAGAGAAAGCGTGAGTCGGGGAGAAAGAGGAAGAGAGAGAGATTCCTATGCAGGCTCCACACTGTCAGTGCATAGCCCAATGTGGGGCTCTAACCCACCAACCTTGAGACCACAACCTGAGCCGAAATCAAGAGCTGGACTTAACCAACTGAGGCACCCAGACACCTCTAATATGTCTACATTTTAAAGCATAGATATTAAACATAATTGTAAGTGTATATGCTTTGCTTCTTTGTTTGTGTGATGTGGAATTCCTATATTTTTGGGTCACATTAAAAATATGCGTAATTTTTCCACTGTAGGAATATGTAGAAGGGAAGCGATTGACTGTGAAATGTGTGTTATGTGTATTCATGAGCTTTGGTAGTTTGATAAAATGCTTATACATGACAGATAGTTCTTATTTACTCTCTAATTTTCTCTATGAAATAGAAGTTAGTTACTTTGATACTCTACTGAGAACTAGGCTTGTGTAATCATACACAAAGAATAAACCAGGGTTTTTTTTGAGACTTTGAAGATTCTCTTCAACCACTCAGTTTTATAGAAATGAAAAATGAGGGACAAAAATATTAGGTGACTTATCTAAGGCTACATAGCTAGTTTTGAATAAACTCCAGTGCACTGTTCTTTTTATCTAGTCAACATGGAAGTGGGAGCTAGCTGCAAGATTTTTGGAGACTTAGTCCAACATTTTTATTTCTTCTCTTTAGAAATTAAAAAGACATCATAGATAAAGTGGCATGAATAGCAATCACCTTCACTCTCATACTTCGGAACTAGCAATATTTTTTTTTCATATGTGCTTCTAAATCTATTTATATTTAATAAAATTAAACCTACTGGAAGAAAGACCCTGTTAAATATTATCCCAAGTACTACTTGCTTCCACTTCTCCCAAGGGTAACTAGTGCTCGGCTTGAGATGCGAATTTCTAGTCCAGTACTGTCCACTGGAAATGTAATGGAAGCCACGTATGTAATGTCTACAAGCCACATTTTAAAAAGGAAAAAAAAAAAAACAAAAAAAGTGGAATTAATTTTAATAATATATTTTAAATTATTACCCAATATATCCCAAATATCATTTCAATAAGAAATCAACATAAAACAATGTTGATGTGCTATTTTTACTTCATTTCAAAATAATAAGTCTTCAAGGGGCACCTGGGTGGCTCTGTCAGTTAAGCATCTGACTTCGGCTCAGGTCATGATCTCATGATTCCTGAGTTCGAGCCCCGTGTGGGGCTCTGTGCTGACAGCTCGGAGCCTGCAGCCTGTTTTGGATTCTATGTCTCCTTCTCTCTCTCTGCCCCTCCCCCTGCTCACGCTCTCTCTCTCTCTCAAAAATAAAGAAACATTAAAAAAAAATTTAAAATAAAATAAGTCTTTGAAATCAAGGTGCAGTTTATACTTCTAGGACATCTCAATTCAGATTAATGGCATTCTAAGTGCTTGCTTGCCATATACAACTCGTGGCTAGGAACTGGCCAGCCCTACTCTCATCTATTTTAAAAATGGTTTCTCATTTATATGTATATATTTACGTTCACCATATATAGTATTGTTTCTGAATTGTGAGTTTGCATTTATATAAATAATATGCTGCTGGTTTCATTCTGTACTTTTCTTTATTTAATGTTATAAATTTAAGATCTATTTGTGATGATGTATATAAATCAAATTAATATATTTAAACTGCCGTGCTGTATCCTGCTGTGTGAATACAAAACATTTTATGTACTCATTACCCCACTGATACACATTTAGTTTGTTTTGAACCCTTTTCTTCTTATGCATAAATACACAATGAACATCACTGTACTTGTTTACAACCTCCTAATTTTGCTGACTAGAAGAGAGATGTGGAGGGAAATTCAGTAACTTCCCCACTGTCACAAAGGGAGATGACCACATGTTTTTGACCTGAGGGAAATTACAGGAGGAGATTTTCATCAGGAGGCATTGCAATCAAAATCACTTGAGTGTTGTTTCCAAATAGCATAGCTCTGCCCCCTCACGCCTCTCCTAATTGCTAACCCCCCATACCAGTTTGGATCTACCAGAAGATGAGGTGGTGATGGTATGGAACTTTATCTGAGCCCTGGGGTTTGACAATCAAGAAATCTCCCCATTCCTTCACGTTCTGGAAAATGGCTAACCACAAAGGAGCATGCTGCTTTGCATATTCTAAGATAAGAATGTCCTGAGCTCTTGAATCCCATGAGACTTACTGTCCATCTCTCCTCTTGACTCCTTCCTTTACCTGCCTCTATAAAAGCCCACATTTTTCCTCCAGAACATCTTTGAAATGTTCCACATTAATGAATAGATATCCCTATTTCAATAGCTTGAAAAAAAAAATCATCTCCTTAATTTTATAATACATTTGCTTTCACAGTTTGGATGCCGTGACCTTGGACAGTTATGCACCCTGCTTTCATATCCCCATTTGCTCCACCCAGGAAAAGAGACAGTGAGTCCGACTCATGCCTTGCTCTGCACTCTTGTCCATTCGGCAGTATGACAAAAATTTGACTTAGATTCCATTTGAGTATTGAATTGATTTCTGGTTCTGGCTTCTTTGGTTTCATGTTTTGACCTTTTGGTGATCTTTCACCAATGGTGATCACCATTTGGTGATCTGAAACAGATCAATAGTTTATACAGATCTCTCTCCGGGGTGAGAGACCATAAATAATCTGGTTTGTTAGTCTTTTCTCTTTGTTTGTCTACCTGTCTATATAGAGCTCGAATAAATTAAAGATTCATACCCACTGTGAAGAAAACAGCTCCTTGATATGAGCCAGTGAGTTTTATAATTATGTGTTTACGCTTGACTCATGGCTGAAATTTTAGAACTGAAGCTATAAGGTCTCTCTATGTCTGTAGGATTCTGCATCTGTAATTCAGAAAGGCTTTTATCTTTCATTATTAGATGTGTAATATTTCTCTATTTCTCTAAGATGGTGTTACTAAATCAGATTATAAAATTTCTTAAAGGAGCTCTATTCTGATGGCTTAGCAATAAGTTAGCACTTATGTAAATTGAATATTCCTAATATTTCCAGAAATTAAGGAAATTAAATCTCAGATACTTTAGTGTCCTATACTTAAAAATTATCTTTATAGAAACCAACTTGGATATGTTTTAGGAATTGAAGTTCACATAATTTACATAAAACTTTGGCAAACAAGACTGGTTTCGTATTTTTGGTTTAATAAAAACAGCCATGTCTTCTCTGATTAGGGCTAAGAATAATATATACATAGATTTTTGTTCTACTTGGAAGTGTTCTACATGAACTCACACAGGTTTACTGATTTATTAAGTTAGTATCAGGAATATTTAAGATTGTTAATGTTTAAAATATGAAAAATGTAAATTTGTGTTTAACCAGATAAAGTCATTGTAATAACAAACTTTATTTTAACAGTAATTATGTTTTATAGCATGTCAGCAGAAAGATAATTTCTAAGATCTTTAGGAAACTCAAAAGCTTAGATTTATATTAAATTGAGTTAACTAATAGATATTAATTGAATGCCAAGGTCATTTCAAAGATGGATCCTGAAACATTGACTTATAAGTTTAATTTTAAGTTTATATATTTTTTGTCTCTTATTTTATGTGTTACAGAGAGGGAAAGAAGAAATATGCATTTGAGTCTGCCAACGAACATATATGTTTGTTTTTACCACTTTGAGAAATTGTATTATAAGGATATGTATGGCTATGAGAAGCTGTGGAATGTATATTCATGAGCTCAGCTCATCTGCTGAAAAGTACTGGTGTGTGACAGACAGTTCACAGTTATCTGCCTCCTAGTTTTCTCTGTGAAATGGAAGTTACTGAGGTTAAATAATATGTGAGTGAGACTCTAACAGGAGCGGTAGCAGCAAGAATGTACAACTTTGTGTGCAAGGTGTGCAGGACGTGTTTCTGTTAAAGAAAAAGAGAGCAATTTTGTTCTAAGGTAACATGATGGGGTAGGACAAAACCAGAATGGATGTAGAAAGTTCATGGAAAGAAAATTTTATTTACCTTGGTCAATGCTAGCCAAGGTTTGATGGGTTTATTTATAAGATTTTCAAAGAAGAGCTTATTTACATTTGTCTGCTTTACTAAAAGATTGTAAAAGGCTTTTTTTTTCAACTGAGTAATCTGATAGAATGAAGGAGAATGATATTCTTCATGAACTGTAAAGCAGGACTGATAACGTTGAACTTTAGTCTTCCACTCCTTTGTGTTCTGGGAAATGGTTAACCACAAACGACTATCATGCCTTCCCTTACTCCAAGATAAGAGTAGTTTCCACCTTCTTCTCCAGTCTCCTGAGACTCACTGTCCCTCCTTCCTCATGACTCTTGTTTACCTGTAAACCCCAGGTTTTCTTCCTCCATTTTGAGGCAATCTTTATTAGTGAGTGGTCTCCCTCGTGCATTAGTCTGAATAAAACCATCTCCTTAATCATCCAGTGCATTCTGCCTTTCACAGGGCTTCAGTCCTTAAATTAAGGAACCTTGGTGAATTAATAAATGTAACAAACAATGCACATAAAAAATTAAAAATGACAAAATGATCTACTTATGATGACTTTTATGGAAACGAGCCTTGGAAAAAGATTTGAAAGTGAGGAGGGGAGGAGGAAGTTTAGCATATTGATGGTAGCCACAAGAAAACCCAAATGATCCTCTATAGGCAGCACCCCCAGGGGAGGTCAGAAACAGTTAGAAACAAAGAGATTATTACTGGATTTCTGATACCAATTCAGACATTTTGGAAAATAACTGAAAGAGTAGCCATCAATGCAAGTCCTTCTACTATAGGAGCTAGGATTTTTTACAGAGGTTTATTAAGCTCCAAAGGGCAGGGAGGACTGACAGAAGAACCTTTAAGTCATGAATCACAGAGAAAAGAACGATGAATAATGACCAAAGAGCAGTTTCCTACACCCAAGATACAAAGGTTCATCCAGATTAGGAAGGAACAATCAGAGGGTCAGGAATAATTGGTTGGTACCTTAGAATGAATTCACTGTTGAAGATGGATTATGTAAACATTGGTAGAAATCCTATATTCTAGAAGAGAAAACACATTGCCTGGCCTACCAGGGTGTAGCCTGAGGAACTGAAGACCTCAGAGAAAAGCTCCACGTTCAACAGAAGCTGAGGGAGGTATCTGGGAGTGAAGGCATCGATGTGAGCACCCCAATGTGGGGTGGAAAAATTAGTGATGCTGCTAAGAATTCTCCAGGCCCCAAAGAGAAGCACAGAATTATCTTTTCTGTTGGGTTGAGGTGATGAGAATGCCATCTGGGGTCTGGGCCAGGGTCTCAGATAAGTACAGCAGATGTAACAAGGTCAGAAATGGATTACCAAGACCACATGAGACATACTACATCTCAGAAACGGTCAAAGAGGACAGTGTGGGAGGTGGGCCAGACAGCCCTCTCATCTAATCCCAGGACAATAAGTCAGAATAAGGCAACCATCTTGAAATTTAGATAACATCCAGGGAAAGACAATAAAGTAGAGTAGTTTCTGGACTGAGTCAACAGACACAGAAAGTTGCAGTTTTTAACTGGAAGTGAATTAATGAGTTTGAATCGATATGATGTAGTTTTTGCCTACCTAATGGCAATGGGTACTTACCAGCTACATTAAGTTCAGTTTTAAAAAAAATCACATCTTCGCACACCTGCATTTATGAATATGAAATGTTATTACCTACTGTGAATTATAGATGAGTGAAACTAGCCAGGAAATAGGAAAGAGAGATTGTATTCAATTGAAATAAGATTGATCACAGCACAGGAATGACTATTGGAGTTGCATGGTCCCAGGCAAAGGTCAAGGACAAAGGAATTTGATTTTAAGAAAGAGCATGATACAAGGTTCATAGAACTCTTCTCTAAGAGAGAAAGCATAGAAGAAAAAGATGGTGGATTCTTCACATCCCTAGTAGAGAACATTTCTTTTTCTCTGACTCCAGGATCACTAGGCAAACCTCTGTATGTGATGTGCCTTCCTGAGTAGATGATCTAACTAAGAGGGTTATTCCAAATGTAGTGTTGGCATTTTCCACATATTATATCCCAAAAATCTGCACATCTGAACATCTGTACATCCACAGATACAAGTGTGTTTGTAGGGAAAATGTGACAGAATATTTGAAATTCAGTATAATCCTTGAAAGTCCAGGCTGTCCAGTTACTAGACTCACACAGATAACAGATCACAGCTCTCTGGCCAAATACTCCTCACTCTGAACATAAATAAAAGAGCAATCTGGCTTACAGACTGTACCCTGGATTCTTGGTCTTTGTGAATTAGTTTACTGAAATTTATCATCCTTCAATTTTTGTGTAAGTTGCAAAATAGACTGATTTTGTTTTGTTTTGTTTTAGACTTTTGGAAACACACACACACAGGGCCCTGTATACAGTGATGGCTTCACTTCAAGCTCATGTTCCCTGGATCTTTTCTTTCATTACACTTGCTCTTGGAAAAATCCTTCACACTGAAGTAAAACTGCTAACAGTTTGAAATGCATATCTCTTAGTGAAGGAGCAACATTTAACAACATCAAACTCTGAGACTGAATAAATAAATTCTAATAATGACATAGCAGGCTGCATCCAAGTGATGAGAGAATATCTGGGGACTATAACGCTCACAGGACCCGCCTGAAATCATGTTACCTAACTGGTAACCTCATCTATGTATAACCTGGCCCTGATGGGACCCACAAACATTTGTCTGGTTAAGAATCAGAGTTAAGCTTTTGGGGAATGAAGATGAAAGGGTAGTACATTTGATGGAAGTTTGGAAGTATATACCATAGGGTATATTAAATAGTCAACTTGTATTCATGATCATTTCCTAAACAGAAACAGAACTTTAAGGAATAGCTCTTTATGCAAAAAGCAGGATAGATTGGAAGGAACAGGGGTTGAAAGCAGAAAACCTAATTGTAGCATATTTCTAATGGTACGTCTCTAAAAATCTGTTCATTGACTTCCCATGAGTCAAGTTTCTCAATACAGGCAAGATTGGCTCTTCCTAATGTCAAATTCTGTTTCTGTGTTCTCTTGCCTCACGATGGCTTAGCTACAAGGATACAAGCTTCCGTGAGAATCTTGATGCAAACAACTTGCATCTTACTGAATGATGAAAACAATCTCACTGCTTCAGCAACAACTCTGGCGACATAGGACAATAAAGCAACAATCCTGATCGTTTCCCAACAGGACAAAACCAAACAGACCAAGTCCATTGGTCTCCTGGGGGGAGTCTGCTGGATTAGGGAAAATCTCCTGGTTTAGGGGGACGAGCTCGTTGTATGATCAGAATAGGATGCTAGCACCTGCATCACTTTTACTCTGAGCTTTCTGCCCTTCTTTTTCTTCTTTCTCCTTTTAAATTACTTCAAGAGCCCTTTTCCATTAAAATACACTCAATCTGAGCAACCTCTGACAAAGACGTATAGGCCCCTCATGCAGGCTAATAATTTAACATCCTGAGCAGGCTAATACACTTGCCCCTTCAAACTTGTATTCTTGGATCATTTGTTCACATTTATTTGGAGGAGAGGTTGAGAGCAGCCTGGGGGAAGGACAAAGAAGGACCATAGCAGCAGGCAGCTGTGCTCAAGCTCTCCCCCTTCTTCTGTACAGTCAGTTCTAGCCCTAGACAATTCTGGACACCCTCAGCCAAGCAAAAGTCCGAACCATTCCCTAGCTGACTTGTCCTAGTAAGAAGCTAAATGAACGTTTTATGTTCCTGAACCATAACCCAAGGGGTGAGGGAATCTTAACTTTTCTAAAAGGTTTTTGAACCTCTTAGAAAAGTAGGTATCATCTAATACCTACAGTTTCTCCATAAGAGATAAAGGCTCTGGCACTTCCTAGCTATGTGACTTTGGACAATTATTTAACCTCTCTGTGCCTCAATTTCTAAATCTGTAAAATGGCAATAATAATGCTATCTACATCAGAGGATTATTGTGAGATTTAGAGAAGTTAATATACTTAATACATTTAGAACCGTGCCTGGCACAGATTGAGCATAAACAAGCATTTTCTATTATTAGTAGACTATGAAGAAGAATTTAGGTAATTACAATTTACCCAATCTCCTTTCATTTTCATAAATGTTAAGTCACTCCAGTAATGTTTGTTGCTTCCCATAAATTAGCATTTTGGACATCTGCTTGGTTGCCATTGCTTAGTCAGGCTCTGGGTCCATAACAGATAACCATGCCAAAGTGTGATATAAGAATAAAGTAGTTAATTAAATTAGGCAGAAGGTACACTGTCTTCTCAAAGCATGGAATACTAAGATGGATCTCCAAAGCCTTTCATGAACAGGAAGAATCAGGACAACATCACTGGTGGTGGCAGGGTGAGGTGGAGGTCAAGGGTTGGGTGCCATTAAGAGAAAACATACCCAATATCTGAAGGAAATACAATCACTATCTTGAAGAGATATCTGCACCCAGTATTATTCACAAAAGCCAAGACATGGAAACAACCTAAGTGTCTATCAACAGATGAATGGACAAAGTATGGTATAGATACATGTGGAATGTCATTCGGCCACAAAAAAAGAAGGAAATCCTACATTTGCAACAACATGGATGGACCTGAGGGTATGTCTAAGTAAAATGAATCAGACAGAGAAATATTCATTTATATGTGGAATCTTAAAAAAAACCAAACTCAGGAACAAAGAGTAGAATGGTGCTGATAGGTGAGGAAAAGAATGAGATGGTAGTCAAGGGTATGAACTTCCAGTTATATGTTCTGGGGATTTGCGTGCAGCATGGTAACTACAGTTAACAATACTATTATATACTCAAAAGATGCTAAGAAAGTAGTTATTAAATGTTTTTACTACAAAAACTGGTAGCTATACGAAGGATGATAAATGATGGATGTGTTAACTAACCTTATTGTGGTAATCATTTCACAATATATATGTGTATCAAATTATCACCTATATGTCAACTATATCCTCAATAAACTTGGGGGTAGGAAATAAAATATACCCAAACCTACGTATTCAAATACTGACTTAACATATGAATCGCTTAAAGGGCTATATACATTTTTTATTGATGCTGCTATATTTAAAAACATATTCAGAAACTGGAAACTTCCAAAAAGCCAAATTAGAAGATATACGTGAAAATAAATTATTATTTTGTTTTTTACTCCAACCATTGTTGGGCAGGGGGTTTTTCCACTGTATTCACTAGACATGGTTCTGGAAGGCACCGTGTGAAAAGCAAATTAGAAGTAAAAATTTCTATTTTTCTACCACTGAGGTTGTCCAAATATCGGTTTTGAAAGTGGTACTAGCATTTGAGTAAGATATTTAATTTGTATTTTGGATAGTGATATGGGACTCTACAAGTTCTTGATAAGTAAAGAAACTGTTACTTTGTAGTCACATTATCAATCTTGTGTATTATTAAATCACCGTATTCTCTAGGTAAATCAAACTCAATGCCTTGTGATCCTGCCCATCCCCCCAACTTAATAAAAGAAAATTAACCATATATGTATTCCACAACAGCAGCGTAAGTTTTATTGAGAATATTTGTAAAGTAATTCCGAGTTCTCACTCTGTGAATGCAAATCCTCGCTATTAAAGTCAGCAAATAAAACAGCTGCCCGTAACAAAGATAGTCAAGGTAAGGGTTCTTAACAACTGCTCAAACACAGTGTTTAAGGAGCTATTTCCATTCTCTCCCTTGTAGTGGCTAATTTATCCTTTGTACCACATCCCCTGACAGGAGTAGAAACGCGCTACTCTGGGAATGCTCCCTGCATTAGGGGGAAGTCATTTGCGACTGCTAAATGGCCTGCATCCTCGTCGGACTGAGAGGTATCAGAATTGCATTCGCCCACGCATTTCCACCAGAGTTTCTGCTCCTTGGACTCTTATGTATTTATCATTACAGTTTCACCCCTGAAGAGGTGCTTAACTAGGTTTGCCTTCAAATTCTAACTGGTATGAGGATGTGGAAACACAGAAGGGAGGGCAAATACATTGAGATGGCAGGCCTTAGAAAAATTACAAGGAAAACCTACTGCTTCCCATGTCTGATGCCAAGGCTATCTTGGAAAGTGTCAAGAGTGTGCACGCACCCACAGGCTGCTGCACAAGCATCTGGTTGACCTCCGGTGGCGAAACACTGGCCGGAGAGTAGGAGACTGCCCAGAACTGATACTTGGTTAACTTTGGACACTGGACATAAAAAATGCCATCAACCAGTTCTATCAGAAAAATCATGTGAGCTCTTCCTTTTATTTTGTTAAGAAAATCAAAAGTTTTCAATACCCAAATGTTTAAACATTCAGCCTTATTTTTTGTAATAGCCTCGGTAAAGCTCTCTCTTGCTAGCACATTAGGAGCACCATAACAGAATATAGGAGAATGTTAGCCTTCTTCACTCAATTAACAGCTGTTACTGAGCACTTACTATGTACCAGACCCCATAATAGTGTTGGAGAGATAAAATGAGTTAAGACATGAAAACAGCTCTTGAAGGGCTTACTGTTTCAAAAGAGACAGATAAATAACAACCCCACCTGTAAGGAGGATTGTAGGCAACAGAAAGAACATTTTCTAGGTTTGAGGATAATAACCAACTACCTGAGAGGTTAATCTTCATGAAATAATTTACATCTGAGATGGCTCAGAGGTTGAGAATTTACTATAAAGAATTAAGGGAAAAAGAGTCTAGAACAGCATTCTCTAGGGTTGAAAGTACAGATGCACTTGGCATATTGGGAGGTGTTATAGGTTAAACTGTGACCCTCCAAAATTCAAATGTTGAAATCTTAACCCCCAGCACCATAGAGTGTGACCTTATTTGGAACTAGGGTCATTGCCAATGTAATTAGTTAATTTAGGATGGGTTCATACTGGAAGAAGGTAGACATTATAAAATGGGGAAATTTGTACAAAACAGTCATCACACAGGGAGGACACCATGTGGAGATGAAGACAGAAACCAGGGAGACGCAACAGAAGCCAAGGCACACCAAGGATTGCCAGCAACCACAGAAGCTCAGGGACGCCTGGGTCTGATTCTCCCTCATGGCCCTCAGAGTTGTGATCACCCTACCTGCACCTGGATCTCTACTTCCAGCCCCAGGACTATGAGACAATATATTTGTGCTGTTTTGTCACACTTTGTGAAGACAACATTAGGAAACCAACACAGGTGGAACTGGCAAGATGTTCTGTTTGGTCGATCGTGTAGGTGTGAAGTGGAGAATAAGCACCATAGGGTATGAAGCTGAAAAGGAGATCAGGCCCTTATCCAGGGTCTTTTATGTCAAACTGAACGAGTCCATTTCAGATTTGTTGATGAAACGGAACAGCAATTTTTAATGAAGGAATAAAACTCTGAGGGGAGGGAAGAAGCTGGAGGCTTAAACAGGTGGCAGAAACCATAGTAAAGAATCCTTGACCCAGAGTCCATGAGCCCAGGTACAAAAATAGAAGGTTGTGAGACCCTTGAAATTTTAGGTAAAATTTTGTGTAGTCGTGAATTGTTACAGCCTGTTAGTTAAGGACGCAAATTTTGAAGTCAGACATTAGTTTCAAGTCCCCATTGTAACACATATTAGCACAAGGCCATCATCAAATTATTTCTCTTCTCTAAGGCTCATCTTTCCTCAACTAGAAAAGAGGGATTACCTTATACTATATGTTGGTTATGAGAATGTAATGGTATATTGTACATAAAGTACTTAGTACAATGACATTGAATAAATGCTCTTTCATAAATGTTTCCTATTACTGTTTCCTTATTTTCATTTTCCATGTGCAGGTGATGCCTCAACACTAAATTCATAAAGATCATTGTCACATTAAGCTTCTGATGCCTTCAAAGTCCACCTGTTAATGAAGAACATGGTAAACAAAGTTAAGGCTTCAAATTCTACATCTATATTAAAATTGGCTTTATACGTAAAATTAATGATGTGTTTTTATTATGAACACACTCCTAATCTCAATGAATGAACTATTTTAAAATTGAGCATTAATAATTCTATCAAACTGATAGCTACTAGAGGGGAGGTGGATGGGAGCAGGGTATAACAGGTGATGGGGGGGATGAAGGACTGCACTTGTTGAGATGAGCACTGAGTGATTAAAAAAAAAAAAAGAATATACAAGGGCAGCTGAGTGGCTTAGTCAGTTAAGCATCTGACTTTGGCTCAGGTCATGATCTCATGGTTCATAATATCAAGTCCCACAACAGGCTCTCTGCTGTTAGCACAAAATCCACTTCAGATCCTCTCCCTCTCTCTCTCTCTCTCTCTCCCCCCCTTTCCTGCTCACATATTCTGTCTCTCTCTCCTCTCTCTCTCACAAAAATAAATAAACATTAAAAAAAGAATATAGTAAAATAATTCAGGAAAAAACTACAGAATTTATCTGTAGAACAATTCTATCTTCAGTGGAGATAAGTGATGAACACAAGTTCTGGTTAATTGGGCAAAGTTCGTTGACGCTTTGGGGCCAAAGTGACCAATAAAAACTGTTCTGTTCGAGAAACAATTACATACATGTTAAATAAGTAAATGTGTGTGTGTGTGTGTGTGTGTGTGTGTGTGTGTGTGTGTACGCATGCTTGCATGCACAATATGGCTATGGCTAACTCAACATTATCAGGTATACTTGATTGACCACTGAGATACAAGTCTTGACAAATCTGTTTCAAAAGAACGGTGTATAGCAGGTAACATTCAAATTCACACTAACAGATTGCAACGGATTTATGTTCCAAGACTTGATCTCTAAATGTTCCAAAACTTGAAAGTGGTTTTTAATTGGAGATGACTGAGTCATGTTATATAATTCTAGTCCCAGGTTATAGTTCTGATTGTATCATAAATATTTGGGGCATCTGTTAGCGAGGATAAGATCCTCCCCATATTTTTGATACAAAAGCTTTTTATACTCCTCATCGTAGAAGGGAGAAAAATTACTATTTCTTTTATTGAGTACCTGGCCCAAGATCATATGTTCCTTAGAGTCAGACTTAAGCCAGTCTGACACAAAGCTTTTATCTATGACATCTCACTATCTTTCCAACTATGTATTAATAACATGAAGATAAGAACAAAGAGAAGTAGAACTGGTATTTCTTGAGTACCTACTAAGTACTAGACACTTTGGCATGGATTTTCTCATTTCATTATGAGTTATTACCTCCATTTTTCAAAATTTACTCATTTAATATGGGATAGAGCCAGGTTACTATCCAAGTTTTCTGATTCCAAGTTCACTGTTCTTTCTACTACACAAGAGAAGACTGGCTTCCCAACTCCCAAAAATATCCAAGTTTAGTTTTCTCTCCTCTGACTTAATCTCATAAATTGTACTTTATTGTTTTAGATCGTGTTCTTCCCAATGCAGACCACATATCAAGAACTGGAGTACACAGGGACGCTTGGGTGGCTCAGTCGGTTGTGTGTCCAACTTTGGCTCAGGTCGTGATTTCAAGGTTCGTGAGTTTGAGCCCCGCATCAGGCTCTGTGCTGACAGCTCAGAGCCTGGAGCCTGCTTTGGATTCTGTGTTTCCCTCTCTCTCTGCCCTTCCCTGCTCACACATTCTCTCTTTCTCTAAAAAATAAATAAACATTTTTAAAAAGTAAAAAAAAAAAAGAATTGGAATGCACATTATTTTTTTGGTAGGTACTTCTAGGTAGGACCCTTAGGGAAGTAGGGAAGTGAAACAGAAAAGGCAAGGAAACCGATAAAAGGCACATCCATGAATGAATTACCACTGGGGGCGACTGGGGCCCAATCCATGGGAGTTTGTGGGAGACTGCATCGAACACATCTGAGTTGGGGTGAGCTAGCTGGGGTGTCTACCCACTAACTCCCATTAGTTAATAGTTGAAAGCTGTTCCTCAAAGCCTTAACTCCCTGGCTCTCATAGTTGGGTGGCCACAGAAAGCCCGCAGGCAAAAAGCTGAAGATACTTGCCTTCTGAAATCCCGGGGGAATAGTGAGTCCCAAAAAGCTATGGAGGGGAGAGGCAAAGAGGCACAGTGTTTCCTACAATTATTGTCCTCAGTTTATAAATATGGCAACTGAGGACCAGAGAAACTACATGTCTTTCCCCTCTTACTCAAGGATTATGAACTGGCTGACAGTGGATTCTACTAGACACTATCACTTATCCAAAAGGAATATGTTTCTAATGGTTAGAAAGGATGGACATATTAACTTCTCTAGGGTGTTTCCCTAATAATACAATCACTCTCCAGGTGAGGAGTTAAGTTGTTTTCACCTTGTCATACTGTTTTCCTTTCAGTTTTTAGCTTTCAGTTCATCAGCTCTCCTTAACCTGTGAAATAGTCACTGTGGTCTTCTGCCTTCTATGGTATCACCCCTCACCATGGCCCCCCAATTTAACTTAGTCATCTCTGTAAAGACTCTATCTCCAAGTGAGATCACATTCTGAGGTATTGAAGGGTATAACATCAATATATCAATTTGGAGGTGAAATAATTCAGCCCATAACAGTACACACAAGAAGAAGTAAATTAGACCCATAGAACTGATCATTTATGTTAGGTTTAGGAACAAACTTGGGTTTTTGGCATTTAAAATAATTGCCATATTTTTAAAAATTTGACATTTTGAAATTCTGCAAGATTAGTCTCACAAGTAAAATGCAAAAACATACAACTGAGTTATTGATTTTAGACATGGAATTTTAAGTTGAACAGTATGAGTTTTTGGCTAAGTTTGTAAATAATATTAGAATGTTTTAAAAAACTTAGATTCTTTAAAGTGTAATTTAATAGATTTACAGTGTCGAAGTATATGGGAAAGTTTTGCTTGCTGAACATTTATTTAAAATATATGAAAATACAATCTATTATGTTACATTTGTAAATGAAGTTTAAAACATTTTAGGAGAGTTTAGCCAAGTTTGTAAGTGGGACAAAATATTTAGGAGAATGTAAAAATATTAATCAAAGTTTCCTTGGAAGCGATCGTTAAATGTTAAGAGATTTATAACTATAATACTATTTTTAGGTTGAACTTAAAAAGCTTAGGGGAAAACTAAGTTTTTCAATTTGTCACCTTAATAAATTGAATATTAATTTTAAAAAAGCAGCCACCAATAGCATTTCTTGCACATCAGTCTGCACTCAAGAATGCAAAAATCTTATTTCAATACTGAGAATACCATGTGAAAAAGAGCTACATTTTTAACTTAAAGTTCTGTTTTTCTCTTATTACAAAAGCAACACACACATACTATGGAAATGTTTGAAACATTGCAGAGAATTTTTAGAGACTTGAAGATGTTAATGAAAATATAATAAAATAAAAATTATATAATCCAAGAGATTATTACAGCAAACATCCTACAAGGAAGCATCTGCAAATGCCAGTGTTCTCGGTGTGTGGTTTCTAGACCAGGGCAGCAGGGCAGCGGCCACACCTCAGAAGGAGTTGCAAGAACAACACTTCCTTTTCACTCCACCCTCCAGACATATTGAATAAGATGCTAGGGGATGGGGGGGGGGGGTGTAGCAATCTGGTTAGAACAGTGCCTCCAGGTGATTCTATTGTATGCTAAACTTTGAGAGCCCCTGACACACATCAGAATTGTTTCCACAGGGCAAGTACATTCCAGTTATAGTGTTTGCTCAATAAGGACTTTTTGTTCTTTGGTTTATTGTTAATTATCATCATTAATGTTTTTTACTAAACCATAGACCTTATTTAGATTGCATCAGTTTTTCCACGAATGTCCTCTTCTGCTCCAGGATCCAATACGAGATGCCGGATTACATTTAGTCATCATATCTCCTTTGTCTCCTCAGATCTGTGACAGTTTTTGAGACTTTCCTTGTTTTAGAAGACCTTGATATTTTTAAAGGGTATTTGTGAAGTATTTTGCTGAATGTCTCTCATTTGGGGTTTTCTCATGATTATTAGATTGGGGTTATGAGTTTCAGGGAACAATACCAGAGAGGTGAGGTTCCCTTCCCATTCCATTCTATCAGAGAGTATGTGATAGCATCATGATTTATCACTGGTGATGTTGACCTGGACCACTTGGTTAGAGTGGTGTCTGCCAGATTTCTCTGTTGTAAAGTTACTATTTTTCCTTTTCTATACTTCATCCTTTGAAAGCAAATCACAGAGTCCGGTCAGCACTCAAGAGAAGGTACGTTAAGTGCTACCTCCCAAAGGGGATAGCAGCTCCATAAATTCTTTGAAATTGTTCAAAGATTTCCTCTCCCTCACTGATTGATTGGCTGATTGATTTACATTAGTATGGATTCATGGACAATTGGTTTTATTCTTTGGGCTATAATTCAATGCAACATTTATTTATTTCTTGCTCATAGTATTCTAGCTTTGGCCAACTCTTTCAGATTGGTTCCTATGTTTTTGCAGCTTTGTTCAGGTATAATTCACCAGTAAAACTGTAATATATTTAACATGTACAACCTGATGATTTGATATACGTATACATAGTGAAAGATTTCTACCAAGTTAATTAACACATCTATCAGCTCACATAGTAGCTTTTTGGGGGGAAGGCGGTGAAGACACTTCAGATTTACTCTCTTAGCAAATTTCAATTATATAATACAATATCGCCAACTATCGTCACCATGCCATAAATAAGATCCTTAGACCTTATTCAACTTATAGCTGAAAGTTTGTATTCTTTTGTCAACCTTTTCCCATTTCCCCCACCCTCTAGCCCTTGGAAACCACCAACCTACTCTCTGTTTCTATGAATTTGACTTTTTTTTTCCCCCTTAAGGTTCTACCTTCTCTGTCTGGATCCTATGTTTTTTCTTTATCATTCCTTACTTTTGTTACTACAACAGGCCCTAGTTTCTTTTTTTCTATTTCCCATGCCCAGCGATACAATAATCATTTCTCCAAGGAGCGTTGATTCCTTTAACTGGAGAACTGTATTCAATAATCAAGATCTGGACACTAGGTGTGCTTCTTGCCATGAGGGTATTACTACTCTTGGCCCTCTCATGGGCAGGGCTAGTAAATACATAGACTTTTAAGGATTCCAATATATATCTCAAAATTTTTCTCTTTTTTATCTAGCTTACATTGTACCACTACGTAATGTATGATAGAGCAAGTTTTCCTGTACGTTTGTCAAAAAGGATCATTATGATTTATTTTATTGTAACTTTAATAATGTGATAAATTCTAAAAAATCGCATACCTATAGGGCTCCTGGGCATCCGACTTTGGCTCAGGTCATGATCTGTTGTGCTCTGTGCTGACATCTTGGAGCCTGGAGCCTGCCTCAGATTCTGTGTCTCCCTCTGTCTCTCTGCCTCTCCCCTGCTTGTGCTCTGCCTCTCTCTCTCTCTCTCTCTCTCTGTCTCTCAAAAAGAAATAAACATTAAAAAAAATCATAGACCTATGCAATTTTTACTATGGTGACAATTAAATATTTTCCATATATCCACTAGGCATTTTATATTCTCCTTTCATAAATTTTCTCCTTGTGGCATTTGCTCATTCATTTTTCTACTCCTGGTCATTTACTAACTACAGTAAAAGAAACTTTATTTAAACATATGCTATTCAGATATTAAGGTAACAGAAAGTGAACATACTAATGGCCATGTCTAGCAAACCTCATGGCTTAATTATGTTTGTGAATGAAAGAAAAGCTATTTACTTATCTTTTTGACCTGAAACTCACCTGGAGAGACAATTGTTGGAAGAAATTCCAGAGTACCATAAAATATTGATACATTTCAGGTTGACCTCCCATTGCACTGGTAGCTGACAGCAATCACTAGCATCCTATGAGTTTGTATGAAGTATGGAGTGATTTTAAGTTCTTCTGTGCTCTTGTAGAAAAAGTCCAGATTTAGTTGTGCATATGGCCTGATTTATGAGAACTGGCAAGCTGCAAAAACCCTTTCCTCCAGACCTACACAGGGCACATGAAGTTTGCTATATCTGCAAAGGAATATTAAGATGAAGTTTAAAGTTTAAAAGTGTGTTACAGAGGCTTATACTCAGGGCATTTTATTTATATTACAGTTGCTTCAATATAAGACAGTCAAGGGCAGCTGTACAATTTAACATGTGCTTGGAAAAAGAAGATAATGGGCATTTGAGGTACAAGACTAAGTCCATTGCCTAGAATAGTATCATAAGGCCCGGCCCTTAAAAATCTAGTAATATCTCCTCTCATTTACTTCATCTGCCATTCTTTTCTCCAATCACATAGAGGTAATCGCTATCCTTTGACCATGCCAAGCAAACCCAAGGGATTTCCATATATTATTTTCTCTGCCTAGACCATCCTTTCTCCCTGTATCAACATGGCTCCCACCCGTTGCTCAGATGTTACCTTCTCAATAAGAACTCCCTGACCATAGTGTTAAAATGACAATCCCTCACTCTCAAATCTCTTTGTTAAGATAATGCTAGCAGCTATAACAGATAAAACCCTTAACTCTCAATGGTTCACAACAATAAAAGTTTTATTTATTCAAAAGTCCAAATAGATTGGTGGGACAGATGGTGGCTCTTTCCCACACAACCATTCAGGGACTCATGCTGATGGAGTCTCTGGCTATCATTATCATGTCCCTTCTAAGCATTTCCTAGAATCAGTAAAGAAAGAGATCATCAAAGCAAGAGGTTTTCATGTGTCAAGAGAAAACTTACTCAACATCATTGTACCCCCATTTCATTGACCCAAACTCAGTCACATGATTATATGTGACTAGAAGAGAGACTAAGAGATGTGGTCTAGCTATGTGCACAGGACAAAAAGGCAAAAAGGTTTAACAACTAACCAGTCTCTTCCACGCACACGGTGTGCACTTATTAAATATCATTAACGATGAACGATGAACGCATCCATACTGTGGGTAATCCATTCAAGTTACGAGGAGTTTTGAAGGATTCAATGAATGATAAACATGGTTTTTGACTGTTTCAAGGGTTTTGTATTTAAGTGGGGAAATACGCACTCATTTAAAAAGTGATCATACAAAGCAACAGATAAAATACAAATACCACTTATAGTCAAGACTTCAGTAACTCAGAGGAAGGACCCAGCTCTTAGTACTGGAAAGTTTTGAAGGACATAGGACTCTCTCAAGCTGGGTCTTTAAAGAAGGGTAATGATTTCAGTGAGTGGAGAGAAAGGAAAGAATAAATCAGGTAAGGATAAAGAACAAGGATGAAGGGAGGCTTGTGTATTTCAGGTGGGAAAGTATATCAGTTAAGATAGGCTGCATTATCTTATAGTAAACCATCACCAATATCTCAGAGCTTTGGAACAACAAAAGTTTATTTCCAGCTCATTTTACATGTCACTGAAAGTCACTTGGGATCTCTATTGTACTTGCCAATGTCAGCTTGGGGGCCCAGGGTGATAGATTAGTCTCCCTTGAGAACTCTGTCAGTAACTGTGGCTAAAGAAAACACAAAGTTCTGGAAGGTCTTACCTTATAGTTAACTGCGCTGCTTAAAATTGACATATATCACTTCCACTTAAACTCACGGGCTAGAAATAATCACATGACATATTCCCAAATGAGAAGAATTTGAATAATTGGCAAACAACATTGACGACCACCACAAAGGGCAATGGAGAATGAAGTCAGACTGAAGGTACTAGCAGTCGCCTTTGGTCTGTATCAGCGCCACACTTAGAATTTAATTCAAACTGCAAAATCCTGACAGACTCCAAAACTTACCTCTTTACCTGGATCACTTTTAAATTCTCCATCTGTTTATCTGACTCCCCGCCACAAGCCTCCACTCAGATATTGATGGTTGTTTCATTTATCAATTTGTTAGTCAACAAACATTTGAGCACCCATCAGGCTAGGTGCTAGGGACACAGTGGTGAGTAGCATAGTGACATTTCCAGGCTTGAGTGAATGTGATAAGTTGCAGGAGATTGTGTGGGCAAAAACAGCGCTGATCAAACAAAACAAAGCAAAACCAAGAATCATCAGAGGCATGGTCTCATTGCTTACCTGTGCATGGTGGCCACAGGAGATGAAATGCCATCTATCAGGCTTGGAAACCTCTTAGTTTATTTCTTCCACATTCGCTAAGGCTCTGAGCATGATGCTAGGCACACAATACAGCAGCAGTTTCCTCTTATCTGCAGTTTGGGTTTCGCTTTTGGAGATTTCGGTTACTCGCGGTCAACCATGGTCCCAGAGCAGATGCACCTCCTTCTGATGAATCGTTAGGCAGTCACAACATCAATGGTCACCTCACACTACATCACAGCACCACCATCACTCACCTCACTTGTCTTATCACGTGGGCAATTTATCATCTCACAGTATCATAAGAAGTAATGTGAGTTCACTACTAAATTTTTTTTTGAGAGAGAAAGACCAAATTCATATGCTTTTATTCGGTATATTGTTATAGTTGTTTTATGTTATTACTTATGGTTGTTAATCTCTTACTCTGCCTAATTTAAATGTTTATTTATTTATTTTGAGAGAAAGAGAGCGAGCGTAAGTGGGGGAGGGGCAGAGGGAGAGGAAGAGTGAGAATCCCAAGCAGGTTCCACGTTGTTGTGCAGAGCCCTACATGGGGCCCGATCCCATGGACACTGAGATCATGACTTGAGCCAAAATCAAGAGTTGGACACCTCAACCAATTGAGCCGCGCAGGTGCCCCTTACTGTGCCCAATTTATATATTAAACTTTATCATAGGTATGTGAGTATAGGAGAAAGCAGTATACATAGGACTCTGTACTATCTGCAGTTTCACACATCCACTGGGTCTCAGAACACCTCCTCTGTGGACAAGGGGGAGCTCCCATAGATGCTGTCCTGCTGTCCCCTCTTGCATTCATTTCTTCTCTTGCCTCTTTCCCTTCATCCCCACCTCTCCTGTTCTCTTTACTGGCAGTGACAGAACCACTCCAAATTAAATTCTTTTCTGTGGAAAGTACTAAGCCGTATTCATGAAAGCGAAAAGCTGGCAAAGAATATCGTTTCAGCCTTTTCATTTCTTAAGTCAGCAGAGTGATGAATTTGCCTGGAAAAGAAAGTGCCAAAGATAAATTTTGTGGATAATAAAAGTCCGTAACAAAGGCAGGTGGATTGATTTGAGTTCTGCCAAACACAGGTCTCCTGCTGACCCATTCTCATTCTACAACTCAGCTCAAGAGTGAACCATTTGTGCAGTATTTGAAAAGTGCCTTCAAAAAAATCATGACTGGGATTTAGAAAGCAAGCTTGTATAGAAAGAAAAAGAACTCGAGCCTTATCTCCTTTATTAAAACAAAAGGCTAGATCTAGCCTTTTTTAGAATTTAGTGAGAAATCTGGATGGGGCACACAGTATGCAAAAAATATTATTTGCTGCTCTGAATTTATTATGTTCTTATTTCTTTTTTTCCCCATAAGACATATTCTGACTTCTTCCTTAATACTGTCTACACACACACACACACACACACACACACACACAAATGGCTTTTTGGAATATTTGAAAAGGAACTAAGATGCAATTATGAAAAACATTATACAATTGGTAAGTAGTGTATTGCAGCAAAGTCTTTTGAAGTCTAATCTTATAAAATTTACATTTAAAATTTTAGCCCTAGAGGTTTAGAAAATTACAAACTGAACTTCATAATTTTCCAAGATTCAAATTTATTTCCAAGTAATTCTATGAATCAGCAACCTTAAGACTATCATGCTAGATTACTAGAATATATATATACATGTTTTATATATAGGCATTAATGTTTCTCTAATATTAGGGTATAAATTCTCTACTATAAGAAGCTAAACGAAGAAAAATAATTCTAAAGATGATAAAAATACACAACTTCCTAATTGAAGTCAAATTTGCCTGGCTTACTCTCTATGGCCACATTTGAAAACCTGAATCAGAGCATACATAAGCAAATGGACAATCAGGCATAAATCAACCCTTTTGCTTAGGTTTCAGAAAGAAATAGTAACTCAGGTTGTTTAGGAGGTATACATATATCCCTGAAAAGCCTGTAGGAAGATCATCTGAAATACCCTCCCTCATAAGGAGAGATTTTTTTCTGTTTCTTGTTCACACTACTTATTTCAGTTTGGTTTCTTTCCATAAAGGTTTTCTGACCACCAAAGATTGGACGTTGGAAGCATCTATGAGCCGGCATTTTTTAAAGTAAGTGCAGTGGAAGAAAAGATAGACTAGGGCAAGTCTGTAATGAAAGATCATGAGCCCTAGGCTGAATACAGAGACAGGAGAAGAAAGCAAGAGCTCAGTGATGGAAAAGGTATTGGAGAGGATTTGGTGAGAGCCAAGTTCTGGGGAAATGAGGGCACATTAGAAAGTTAGGAGAAAGGGCACAGGTGGTATTAAGAAGTAAGTATCAATGAAGAGTTCCAGAGGTAATGAGAGCTGGTCTGTGGCCCTGAGCACACACAACAAGGCAAAGGGGAAGAGAAGATTGTTGCCAATGAGGAGGTTGAGGAACCGTGAGGACAGGATGTTCGATCTGTGTCATCTGCATAGTTGTTAAAAAACAAAACAAAACAAAACAAAAAATGAGTTGCTCTGGAGAACAAAAGTGCACCTATGGACCAGGTGTGGCATTACTCAATGGAGAGGGAGGACGTGTTTGGGCAATGGAAGCAATAAAGATGGGAAACAAACTCCAGAGCCAGCAGTCACTGCATCTGAACAGTGCCTCAGGCACACTTCAGACCATAATAATAGATAGCAAGTATCAAGGACTTGCCGCAGCCAGACACTGTGCTACGAACTTTACGTTCACATTCTTACTATTCCCGCCAACATAACGCCATTATTTCCCCCAGTTTTACAGAATAGGAAAGGGAGTGAAGAAAGATAAATTTGCTCATAGAAACATGATAAAGTTTGTAGAACCCATTTTGAACCAGGCAATCTTTTCCAGAGTCCATGGTCCTAACCACTAAGCAATATTGTCATTCTGTTTGGAGCCCCATCTGGGTGAGGCTCATGACCCTGGGTGGGAAGACCGTCTGGAGCTGTCATAAGAAACCACAACTGCCTAACCACTTGATTAAGGCTAGTTTGGTGGATTTCAGAGGAGGGTCCTTATTATGACAAAGGTGGAGGGAAGGAAAGACCAATTTCTCATACCCCCCAGGCAGACACCTTTGTTAGCCCTGTGAGAGAGCACTGATGAGAAAGAATACCAGTTTGACCAAGGAGCTTCCGTAGGGGCGGTGTGTGTGCTGATCTGGCCATTCTGAGACGACTCATCGTGTAGTATCCGCAGCCCATAAAGAAAGGAATAGAAGTGGTGAAGAGGATTCCCCAAGCTGTAATATGCTGAAGTCTAAACTAGTTCAGGCTCTTGAAGGAGATGATATTTGCTGCCCTAGGCTATTTCTAAATGGCTGTGAAAATCGCTGAGAACCCTAACTCTAAAGTATAAAACCTTGGAAAGAGCATAAATAGGAGCTCTGTAACTACTTCATATCTAGTCAATAGATTCACTTGGGGAAATGCTTTTTTGTTGTCGTCAAGTCAAAAATAAAAATATATTTCAGTGGGTGGCCAGTGCAAAATCCTCCTGTTTCTTATGTCCAAATGAAGCAAAGTTGGTTTCTGGAACAGAAGCTGCAAGAAGCCTCTGGAAAAGAAACCCAGAGACTCTCTTCATTAACCCTGTTCCTTTTACCAGAGCAAGTGTCAATTCCCAAACCAGAGGCAAACCATGGGTACGACAATGTGGGCGAAGCCCTGGGAAGGTGAGGTGGGCAGGAGACACTGCATGTGCAAAGACCCAGTTACAGCATCCATAACAGGAATGTTGTTAAGGTCAATGAAAAGCTTAGAGTAGAAGAAGCCAGGCCAAAAGTTAGAGGTGAGTAGGGATATGGAGAGCAAGTTCTAGAAATAGGGCTGTTACCTGGGAAACAGGAGGACTTAGCACAGAGAAATCAAACCAACAATGCGAGGTGTACTTGTTAGGAGGGACTGAGAGCATATTAAAAGATAAGTGGTTTCTAGCCACTGTTTTTATATGATTTTGCACCTATATCCTATTTGATGCTCATATTTCCCCCCATTCACATCCACTCTGAACGAGTAAAAAACTAGTTTAGCAAAAAGAAAAGAAAAAAAAACAACCATAATTAGCTCCATGGAAATATTATTATATTAATCTCTGATATATTCATCCAGATTTTATTCAAATATATAGTTATGCTTTCAAAAACAGATCATATTATACTTAATGGACTATAAATTGCTTTTTTCCCTTGGCATTATATTGTGCCAAAACATCCAGGAAAAGATAATTCTTATGTTACAACAATTCCAAAGCATAGAAATTGATGGACAAGTTCCCAACTATAGGCCAGTGTCACTAACCAATACTCTGATACATGATACTAAAATATTTGCAAATTAAATCTAATAATATACCATGACAAGTAGGATTTACTGAAGAACATAAGAAGGTTAAAACATTGGAAAATTAATCCATATAAGTCACTAAATCAAAATATTAAAGGATGAGAAAGGCATCTCAGTGATAGATGTCACCATTCCTGATTAACAAAAAAACAAAAAAATAAAAATAAACTAAAGCCACTAGTCACTAAGAAAATCCTATAGCCAGAATGGGTATGTAACATAAATGTTGCATTTAGTGGAAAAGTATTAGAAACAATCACAGTAAAGTTAGATACAGAGCAAGAGAGAGAGAGAGAGAGACAAAAGGTATTTTGTATCAGTGCTATACTCAAACATTTTCTTATTTTCTTTAAGATTTTAACTAATGCAAAAATAAGAGGAATGAATATTCAAAAAAGAGATAAGATTGTCACAATTTGCTGACAAATTTACTTGACATATATGAGAAAAATCACTCACCACTTGCAAGAAAAAGATTAGAAAGATAAAAGATTTCAATAAAGTAGCTTTTATATAAGCTCAGCCTACAAAATCAATTACTTTTCTAAACACTGTCAATAATTTTAAAATAAAATGAAAGAAAAATCATAGCTAAAACAGTGACCACTACTATGGCCTACCTAGTAATTAGTACAGTCATGAATGTATAAAATGTTTATGAAAAAAACATTTTTCAAAATATAAGACTTAAGTGATTTAAAAGCTATAACATGCTCTTGTATTGGAAAACTGATTATAAAGAGCCCTTTCCTTTTGAAATTAAACTCTAAAGTTAATATTTAATAGGGATAACATATTAAAATCTATACTATGCTTTTTTATTCATCCAAAGGCCTCCATTGGACTTGGGAAAAATTAGAATTTTAAAGCAGAAATTCAATGAGAAAGAAAGAGGCAATGCTCAGATTTTGCCTTTAAAAATATAATTTTTGATTCCGCAGCAAAACAAAGGTCTTGAAAGCCAAAGTTCGTTGAGTGAGGAAAACAGTTTCTAAGTTTTAAAATCTCTCTTTACATTTCATGAGCTAAATCTGAGTGACCTAGATCATGGGGTTTCCTATTATCATAGTGTAGGCAGAATGTACTCTGCCAGCCATAGAAGGAAAGTTCTCAAAAGGTGGAAAGAACAGTATAGAGTGTTCCTCTTCGCGAGGAAGAAGAAAGATCTGGAAGGGAAGATTCTAACATAGAGATGCTGTTATAAACATGATAACAGTATCAAAAAAGGAGAATGAGGGGTGTCTGGGTAGCTCAGTCGGTGAAGTGTTTGATTCTTGATTTTGGCTCAGGTCATGACTTCACCATTCGTGAGTTCAAGCCTCACATCGGGCTCTGTGCTGAGAGTGCAGAGTCCCCTTGGGATTCTCTCTCTCTCTGCCCGTCCCCTGCTCATTCTCTCTCTCTCTCTCTCTCTCTCTCTCTCTCTCTCTCTCTTTCCGTCTCTCTCAAACTAAGTAAATAAACTTTAAAAACACATAAAAAGAAAAAATAAAGGAAAAAACTGGCATGTGTAAATAAGAAAGTATGTAAAATACACTCATAATATAGACTTTAAAAAATGAGAAAAATAAGTCAATCATTATAATCACATTCAGCTCAAAAACTACACCATGAACTTATTTCTGTGCCAATAAAAATATGTCTATAACACCATTTCTTACAGCTGCACATATTACATTGTATAAACATGCCATCCAAACTTTTCTATGGCTAGATACTTAGTTTATCTCATGTTATAACTTTTAGGTCATAATAAACAATTTTAGACCTAAATCTTGGTACACTTTTTGATGCTTGTTATATAATAATTTCCGTAGGATAAATTGATAGACCTAGAATTATCGAGACAAAGTGCAGGCAAAATACCAAGGATTTTGATCTGTTTTAACAGGTGACTCTCCAAAGTGGTTTTAGCAGTCATGTGGTCAGCTTTCAAACTGGTGTCTTAACCAGGGAGAGGAGATGTGGGTAAACTTCATTGGAATAATAACTGGGAAAATTGTGGCAAAAGAGGTAAGGACAGAGCCAGACATTCCTGATCAATTCAGCAGGTAGGTTTTCTTCATAAAGATTTTTTTTTCGTAAAATGTACTTAATCATAGTTGCTGTAGTGTATCAATAGCCTTATATCATTCGCTGGATTAAAGGAAGTTTTCTCAGAGTTAGCCTAGCATAATAAAAGGTAAGCAGGCACAGAACACTAAATCGAGGTAAGAGTTGTGGATTTATCTGAGCCTTATTTTGTATCTATATGAATTTGGGTCAGTCACTTAATTTCTCTTACTCTTCATT
Source organism: Paguma larvata (assembly GCA_030068075.1). Lineage (NCBI taxonomy): Eukaryota > Metazoa > Chordata > Mammalia > Carnivora > Viverridae > Paguma > Paguma larvata. The sequence goes on from CM057823.1 coordinate 10,608,611, forward strand.
TTTAAAATATAAAATAAGAATAATATCTTTGGTTGTTGTAGAGGTAAAATCATGTATGTGCAAGGACCTGCTACAGTGCCTGACATGAAAGACATTAGATTTTTATTTCGTTTTCCTTCCTAGAGAGCAACAAGAGAAGTGATTTTTATTCAGATGGAATTAATTACTTTGTTTGTTGGACACTACGCATGAGAGAAAACGTGTTGGAAAAAACCCAAGATGGGGCTTGAATTCTGGAGGTACTTTTCAATGATACCACCTCTCTGTCACTAACTTTCTATACTATCTTGAGCAAATTGCCAGCTCTTCCACCGGGATGCGATGTTTTTACCTATAATAAGGAAAAATATATTCTGAATCAAAAGGTCTAGACCTAAGGCTTATTTTGTATGTATGGGAAAATGTAGGGACATTTGTTTCCCCCAGAGATAAGGTCCAAAGCTGTCAACAGAATTTCAGAGAGACCTGTGATGCAGTAATAGTGTTATTCTAGAATCTAGTTGGTTTCTAAAATTTCATATATATCTAATGCTCTCATTCTGATCAAACTCACGACTGACTCTCCTTTTGGTTCAATATTATTCATTAATATGTTATGAAGCAGTGTAATGTTTTTGTGGTGATTTTCCAGTCAGAATTTGTAGTTTCTTTCTTGGCCTCTGTGCCTCCCTGCAGTTTTCCCACAGCCACTGGGAAAATGGTATGGTCCCACCATGGCGATACCACAGGTTCTGATTACCAGAGTGGCTGGTTTCCTAGACTTTTTATACTCCTCATCCTTCTTGGTTCGTTTTTTTTAGAAAATGCTCTCTCTCTAGGCTAATTCACCAGAGAACAAATTTAATTAATAGGTGGCAACATATTGCAACTCTCTCTGCCAAGATACATGATTAAGAAGACAGCCTGTAGGCTTCTAAATCTCTTAATTGTTTTTATTTCAAGCTTCTTGAAATATACAAGATCATATTGAGAACAGTGTCAGATTATAACCTCACTATAATAAATATGAATATTTGTGAATATTAAAAAGTAAACTGAAGAAAAAATACTAGATGTAAATGATTGTGTTAGTAGGCAATGTATTCATTTGCAATAAAAATTATAGTGTTAGATGATTGCATTGTGGGGCTCAGAGAAGTAAAATATTTATTCTGTTAATAATTATCAAGAGTCAACAACGTGCTTTGCAAGGGGATATAAAAGGATAGAATGTTGAACTAATATCCTCCCTCTAGGAAAAGAATTTATCAGGACACGCAAGAATATAATATATGTAAGCAAATGACTATAATGCAATTATAATGCAAGTGTGATCTTCCAACTCAATGTGGATAGACAAACTGCCAAAGTTGTCAATGGTCAGAACGAAAACTATTATTTTTTAATTTTATTTTTATTTTTCGAGAGAGGGAGACTCAGTGTGCATGCATGTGTGCGTGAGAACAGGGGAGGGGCAGAGGGAGAGACAGAATCTTGAGCAGGCTCCAGGCCCAGTGCAGAGCCCAATGCAGGGCTGGATCTCACCACCATGCAATTATGACCTGAGCTGAAATCAAGAGTCAGTGACTTAACCAACTGAGCCATTTAGATGCCCTAGAAAGAAAACTTTAAAATGGAGGAAAGAAAGGGGCACATGGGTGGCTCAGTCAGTTAGGCATCTGAATTGGCCTCAGGTCATGATCCCACAGTTCATGGGTTTGAGCCCTGCAACAGGTTCTGGGCTGACAGCCCGGAGCCTAGAGCCTGCTTCAGATTCTGTATCTCCCTCTCTCTCTGCCTCTTTCCTGCTCATGCTCTCTCTCTCTCTCTCTCTCTCTCTCTCAAAAATAGATAAACACAGAGCTTGCCAAGATAGCTCAGTTGGGAGAGCGTTAGACTGAAGAAAAATAGATAAACATTAAAAAACATTTTTTAATTGAAGGAAAGATCTCTTACAAAAGTTAGCCACTGAGGTGAATTTTGATTCATAGATTGTGTTTGGACACATGAAATATTGGTATAGACATTCAGACAGAGGCAACGACATGGATGAAACAAAGAGAGAATCTGAGGGATTTCAGAACTCTTCAGGACATGCGTTTCCTTAAGCTCTCAGTAATATTTCTTAATTACCTGAAGGTAGCGTACGTAAATGGAAGTAGTAAGAAACAAGATAAGAGAGCAAGCCTGTAACTAAACTGGGGAGGACCTCGAGTGAAAGTCTAAAGTTTTTATTTCAACCATAGGCTCTGAGGAAACATGGATGATTTTTAAGTGAGGAAGTGATATGATCTGAGTTTACATTTGGAAGATTAATTTTTGGCAATCTATATTGTGGAATCTAGTTGAGGAAACAAGAGACTAAACAAAGATAATGATGTCAGCAATCCAAAGAGGGAGAAGAGAAGGGAGAGAAACAATGACACCCATATCAGTCATTGTTAAAAACAATTTAATAGTATGGAGGATCTAGGGGAAGAGGGGGGATGATGAGCCAAATTTGAGCCTGAAAGTCTGGGAGGATACTGGAGCTACAGAAATATGACACTTGGGGCGCATGGGTGGCTCAGTCAGTTAAGCATCTGACTTTGTATCAAGTCATGATCTCATGGTTGGTGGGTTCGAGCCCCGTGTGGTGCTCTGTGCTGATAGCTCAGAGCCTGGAGCCTGCTTCAGATTCTGGGTCTCCCCCTCTCTCTCTGCCCCTCCCTCATTCATTCTCTGTCTCTCAAAAGTAAATAAAGATTAAAAAAAAAAAAGAAAAGAAACAGGACACTCAAAATCGGTAAAGAGAAAAGACAGGATCTGGATGATAAGCAATACAAACTGAGGAATAGAAATGAAAAAGACCAAAAAAAAGAAAAATACACAGAGACTCAAAGACCTGTGTGACAATAATCAGCAGTCTAAAACATATATCACTGGAGCCCAAAAAGAGATGGAGAAATAAAAAAAAAATTTGAAGAATGGCCAAGAAATTTTAAACTTTTTGAAAACTATAAACCAACAGCTCCAAGAAGTTCAACAAATCCCAAGAAAGAGAACCATATCAATATTCAAATTTTAGAAACAGGAATTAAAAATTAAATATTCACAGCAGCCAGAGGAGAGAAGAGGCTTTACAATCAGAAATAATAAAATAGAACAAATAAGGGAAATTTGCAGACTACTCATCAGAAATAATACAAGCTAGAAAAACAGAACAACATTTTTAAACACTGAAAGAACAAAGTTATCCATCAGGCACTCGATGTCCTCCCAAAATGAAGGTGAAATATAACATCGTGAATATTAAATCCATAAGCCAGCAGTCCAAGTGTGGACACTAAACTCCGATGAGGGCATAGAGAGGGGGGCATGAATGGGAGGATGGGAGTGTTAGAGGCAAAGGAAAACAAAACAAAAACCCTTGATTCAAGGAACAACGGCTGACAAAGAATTAAGTTCAGCCCAGATGAGATTCTCAATCAGAAAGAGATGGTTCTCAAGAGTAACAACAATGCCATTGTAAGACTGAAGGTCAAGAACTGAGGAAAGGAAACCCTCATGTTTTTAGGGTACAATGCAGAGCCTCAGGGGTTATTGACAGGTGTTTTTCCTTAAGATCACCTAATTCAATCATTTTAAACAACAGGAGGTACACTGTCCTTTCCTTTTTGAAAAGATTATAATAAATCGAATTTATAAACATTTAGGAAATTATTTTTAAATTTATGAAATTTGGTATGGTCTTTCGCAGCACAGCAGAGATGTATGACATACACATGGTCTAGATTCACAGGAGGAAACATCATAGGATGGGTGGGTTTGAGCTAGAACCTGGTGGAGGGAGACAGAGGAGGATATGTGTGTGTGTCTGAAACCCCACAGTCTGGATCAAAGGCCTCAACAGTATAGGAGCCTTTCCTTTGGACTTTGACAAACAGGTCACCAAAGGAATCCCCGGCCAGCTCGGCGTCACTGAGCCCTTAACGTAAGAGAGCTCCCGAGGACTGAGCTGTTAGGATGCAGCAAGTCACTCCTGTTCCAGTGGGAGAAAGAGTATATAGTGAAATTCGTGGAAAAGGATAGTTTGGAGGAGGAACAGTGGGCAGGGTGTCCTGATTTCAACTCCTAGTTATTTTATTAACTTTCTATGTGATTGGGTAATTCTAGACCTTCACTCTTTATCAGTAAAAATTAAGGGGTTGGACTAGGTAACCTCCTAATTTCTTTAGGGTCAAAAGACTCACGACTCTAAGAAAGGTGTCTGTGTCTATGCCTCAGCATCTCTGTACTCTGTTGGAGGCTAGAGAGAGTGATGTTTGGCTTGGGAACTGAGGGAATCGCATGATTACTCAATAAATATTTATGGAGCACTGCCTGTGTGCCACGGGCTAGCTTATGGACTGGAGATCCAGCGGTCAACAGAACACACAAAACATCCTACCCTCGGTGAGCTTAGATTCCAGGGGAGGGGGACAGAAAATAAATAAATAAGACACAAGATAGACTATATTAAATTGTGATAAACGCCTGCGTGTGATGGTGTCTGGAAGTGAAGAAGGCTGTATGTAATGAACAGAGAGGAGAAGACTGAGGCAAAAATTATGCTCCTTGGAACAGGTCCACCTTCTGTCCACCTTCTGTCCTAACTTCTATATTCCTCAAAGTGGGCACACTTTTATCACACACACCTCATGTGTTCTAATATGACCATGGCAAAAGTCACATTGATCAGACAGTTGTCTGTTGTTCGCCTGACGCTGTGACATCTAAACATGCCATCAAAGGCCAGGGTGAAACTCGCTGGGCAGTGGCAGCCACTGTTGACGGCAAACCGCTCTTAGTTCCCTCTGGTTAGTATTTCCTCCAGTTTTGTTTTTCCTTTTTGTATCTTTGGCCTGAAATTCTAAATTTAATGAACGTGATTCAGTCGTTCTTTTTTACCACCTAGATTTTTTTTTTAATTAACAATTTCACAGAATTTTTTTTTAACTGGATAGATGTCAAAGTTGAAAACTCTGTGTTTTGCAGGTCCGTTTTCTAGGCTAATCTCATTAGTAGGTCTAGATAAGGTGTCATATTTGTGTCAGAGAAAGGAAGTCAGCATGCTCTAGTATCTTAAGAAAATTACATTTTCTGAAAGCAAGTTCGCCTCTATCTAATCGCTGTAAGACACCTTTTTTTTTTCTAGACAACCAAACACAAACTGGCTGATCCCTTGAAAAAAATAACTCAAGGGTCAGAGAAGGAGGTTAGAGTTTAAGTAAAATAAAACAATCTGAAAAACAATCCTCCAAGTTACCAGTAATCGGAATAGACAGGAAACATATGAACACATCATCTATCTTCAAATAGTAGAACTAAGGACCAATATTTAGAAATACATAATTTCTTGGGTAAAAATCAAAGCTCAAATTCCAAGCCAAAATTGCATTGTGTGTGTGATGGCTCTTTATGGAGTTGGTGGGGGACGAAAGATGGGGGTGCCGAGAAGGACCCACGACTTCACCGCAGTGAACCTCATGCCACAGCGTATGAAGAGCAAAGTCATTAGATAAAGTTGTGATGCTTGGCTCTGTGTTTCCCTGTGTTGGTTTTTAAGATGCCTGCTGGCTGAGTCAGAGTGAAGAGTGACAGCTGGCAACTTGACGGGGTAGGGGGGCAATGCAAGCCAAGACAAAGAAGACGAAGCAAGAACAGACTCGAGAACAGATGTGAGCTGCTGGAAGGGCCCCACGCAATCCAGCAGGGTCCTGACAGCCCTGTCATTAACCTACACTGCATGGGGTAGAGAAAAGAGGGCTTTGGGCTTTTTCATTTAGACAAAAAACAATTTTTTTTTTTTTTGTCTTTTGTAAAGTTAGCTTCTTACTCTTCTTTCCTTTCCTGTGCTCAGGAACTTCCCCAGCCTGTGTCACTATGTGTGTTTCACTGAAAATATATGAGCATTTATATTAATGCTAATGAATTGTAGTAGTAATGATAGCCATCACACTACTAAAAGCAAATACTTACAGTGTGCCCAGTCTATTTTTCCTGTCACTGTTCTAATTACATATGCATCTAATCCTCAAAACCATACCATGAGCTCGACACAGCTTTTAACTCCATATTTCATATGAGTAACCTGAGTCACAGAGGAGTGCAGTGACTTACTCAATGGCACCCAAGATTCACAGCTGGAAACAGGATTGTAGGAAATGTCTAACCTGCACCTTCCAGGCTGTTCACTCAATTTCCACTCACTGGGGGACATGGGGTGGGGGTATTGAAACTGTGGAAACTGAGCTGATGTCCAGAGCACTTCTCATCACACCCTTGTCCTCACCCATCCTGATAGCACCCACAGTCTCTAGGGTCAAATGGTTCCTTTAGGATGAGAAGTACCCCAGCCTGGAAAGAGTGTGTACTGAACAGGAGAGCCTGAAGTGGAGTAGACGCCACCAGGGACAAAGGGAAAACTAGGGCTGTTGGGTGTCAAAGAAACAGCACTGAGTCCTGTGTTTCATGTGCCAGGAGAAGAATGACTGAGATCTAATATTCATGTGGAGATCATATATTCGTGAGTCTCGACTCAGGACACATGGTTTGGAGCAGAGTCTGAAAATGGAGCAGAATATCTGGAATTGGGACTATCCCCCAAATTCACCGACATACCAGATACTGAGACTCTTTCCAAATCACTTGCTGAGTGTCTGACTGCATTCAACTGAGGAGGAGGGTCACCTTGTAAAGGTGTGTACACATGTGTCCGTGCAGCACCTCGGGTTCCAAAAAGCTCTGCAGTCACCAAGACAAACAACCAACACTGGCTGAGAACTGCTGGACAGACCAGAACACGGCCTGTTACACAGAGGTCTTTGATTTGATATCATACACTCTTTGACAGCATACATTTAATGATCCCTGCTCTATCTCTATGTATAATTTATAGAAAAAGTCCAAAACCCAAAAATCTTGCCTCATATTCATGGCACACATCTCTGGCATTAGGGAACCTTCTAAGGGTTCTTTAATTAATTTTAACAGAACAATAAACCTGACCTCCCTCCTTCCCCTACAATTGCCCGAGGCTTCCGCAACTTGATGTCTGGATAGCTTTGTCTTCCGATAATAGGAGACACTTCAAAAGAAATGTCCCCCTCTGACGTGGAAAAGAGCCAGGGGAAATTCCCCTCAGAACATCTCCCATAAATGCTTCTATTTCCTGAAACAGGAACAGGAGGCCACAAAAATGAACTCGGATGAGACACTATGGTGGCGTTTGTCATAATGCATTATAATCGTTTATTGTGATTTTCTGTTCCCCCTATAAGGTGCTGTTTTAGCCAGCATTTCACAGAGTAGCAGGCACACAATAGATACTTTCTAAATTTTTATTGAAAAGGATGAAAGAATTCACTGCTTCTGACATGAAAAAGGAACTCTAAGCTCAAGTAGTACACACACACACACACACACACCACACACAAAATCTAGCTTATCGCTTTTTAAATTTTCTTTTACTGTCAATAAAATACTTCTTCCAGGAAACTTACAGTATGACTCTTCTTTCTTGGGGACAGTGAACTTTCTTTCTTTTTTGAAAATGTTTATTTTTAAGAGAGAGAGGCAGAGTGTGAGTGGGGGAGGGGCAGAGAGAAAGAGACAGAATCTGAAGCAGGCTCCAGGCTCTGAGCTGTCAGCACACAGAGACCGGCACCAGGGTCCGAATCCACGAACATGAGATCATGACCTGAGCTGAAGTCAGAAGCTTAACTGACTGAGCCACCCAGGTGCTCCAGGGTCAGTAAACTTTCAATGGGTGCTTACCCTTGATAGGACAAACCGCACACAGAAGGCATTATTCTCCATTCCACAGAGGAAAAACTGGGTCTCACAGAACTGCAACAGCCTGCTCTTTGTCACACAGATATTAAGTGGCAAGGTTGCAATTCAAACCCCAAGAGCTTGCTTTCACCATTACAAATGGCCTTTTACCAGGTTCATAACCTGGCCTTTAAAAATGTTTTTTGATGTTTCTTTCTTTTTGAGAAAGATAGAGAAGATAGAGAGAGAGAATGAGCAGGGGAGGGACAAAGAGAGAAGGATACAGAGGATCCAAAGTGGCTTGAGGATCAAACAGAGGGGCTGGAACTCACAGACCATGAGCTCATGACCTAAGCCGAAGTAAGATGCTTAACTGACTGAGCCACCCAGGCGCCCCCATAACCTTGCCTTTTTTAACCTCAGGGGGAAATTGAGCCAGGATACTTAGGACAGCGGGATGGGTGAGGCAGTTAGTTGAGGAGTAATCAGGAGCAAGGACACAATCTTGGAGGAAGTTAGCCTTAATCGGAGACACTGCACCTCAAGAGCTAGAGGCAATGGATCGTTTATGGAAATGCCAAGCAGTCCTTTTACGAAGAGTGAATTTTAAACCTAGCCAGAAGGATGATGATATTGGGATCGTTTGCTCCTGCTGAGTGGAAGAGAGATGATGAGAGCAGCAGAGCTCCAAACCTAGTGAATATCGACACGACCATGATTAGTGGGACATTGGGCTGTATGCCGGCTGGAGGGCTTAGAAGCGCACCAGAAAAGCTCCTTGAGGAGGGTAAGGGCACTTGAAAAAAATCCTCTGCGAAGCAGAAGAAGAAACCAAATCAATTGCAAAGGTGCTAAGACATACAAACTTTAGCGTTTCTTACGAACCACAGCTTGTAGGGGCAGCTGGGTCTCCTGTGAGCAGCAGAGTCTGCTTTGGTAGGTTTGGCCCAATTGCTGTTGGACAGGGACAAGGGTGGATCTAGGCCTACTTTAATTTTAGGGGTGACAAATGTCGGTCTCCAAAGTTCCCCCCCAAAGCCTGCCACAGCATCAAGAAGTCCATTGGATCATGGTGGGTTTAGACATAGGATTCAGAAAAAGCCTGTGGCTTTGCAAACTCCCAAGAGTAGAAACACACTAAATTGTTTGCAGTGTGCTAAGGAAGTTCCCAAGTAGAAAGTAAATTGCTGTAGTGATTGGGCAAGACACGCAGTTTTTGAAAGAAGAAAGACGTCCGAAGTATGGGGCTCGCAGCTGTGCCCAAGATGGTAGAGGCAGGAGAGAGACGGTGGAGTAGGAGGTGACATAATGTAGATCACTCTCGTAGCCAACAAATGTGACTGAGAGTGTCTATGTGCCAAGCACTCTTCTGGACATAGGATATGCATAATAAACAAAACAGGCAAAAATTATGCCCTCCATGTAGCTGAAAACCAAAGGTAAATTTTTCTGACTTGATCATTTCCCTTTGGTTAGACCCATGCTATGAGCAGGAAGTTCTTCACAGAGAGGACCAGTAATAACAGTAAAAACACAAATAATTTTGATCTTTCTTAAGCCAATAGTAGTCTATTAGCTCTTTATTATCCCGGTTTCACCAAAGAGGAAACAAATGTTAAAGTCCTGGGGATGATTACCCAGCCAGCAGGGACTGAGCTGGAATTACATCTCAGGACTGGGTGACTGGAGAAGCAGCCCAGGGTAGAGTGTGGACTCTGGGGTCAACAGAACAAGAGCTGAGCTCTGGCGGTGCTGCTCAGGTGACCTTGGGCAATTTATGTGTTTTCTATTCCATTCAGTGTCCTGGTATGCACGATCGAAATGACAAAACCTACTTTAAAGGTTTAAGATAAAGCTAACATGAAAGGGGTGCCGGGATGACTTAGTCGGTTAAGCATCCGACTTCGAGTCAGGTCATGGTCTTGCAGTTCATGAGTTCAAGCTCCACATCAGGCTCTGTGCTGATGGGGCAGACCCTGCTTGGGATCCTCTCTCTCTCTCTCCCTCTCTCTGCCCCTCCCCTGCTTGCACTTATGGGCTCTCTCTCTCTCTTTCAAAATAAATATACATTAAAAAAAGAGTTAACATGAAAATCTTAGGTGAAATATTTAGACCAACTCCTGCCATGTAGTAGCTGTTCAATGAATGAAAACTCTCATAACAACAACACTTAATCCATGTTCTTTTCCTTTCTATTTTCTTTTGAGGAGGGGGAGGGGCAGAGGGAGAAAGAGAGAGAATTTCAAGTGGGCTCCACTCTCTACTACTGTGGGTCATGGCCTGAGCTGAAATCAAGAGTCGGATGCTGAACTGACTGAGCCACTCAGGCACCCCCATGTTCTTTTCCATTGCCTCATGCTTGTCTCCTGGATTGAAATCCACCAGAGGCTGCCAGGCCCCATCCCTAACCTGACCATCTCCCTCTATTCCTGTAAACTGTAGACGGGAAACAGACACAAAGAAGCCCCAGCCATGGAAACTCATCACTCCCATTCCACAGGCACAGGAATTACACATCAGTTAGTCTGCTGTGCCTTTTCTGTAGGCTGGTTTTGAAAGGTTGTCCCTTTGAACACACAGAAGTCAGGATATGCAAAATTAAGGTTCTCCGAGTAACCATAAGTCACTCACAATGCACATCGAAGCATAAATTTCACTGGAAGTACAACAACATAAAACCCCGAGCACACCAGAGTGGGAGAAGTTAAGACTGTTGCTAAAGTCATAAATTTGAATTTTGTGACTTGGGCGCATTTTCATTGTCACCCTTGGTACTACATTAACACAGCATTCACATCAGAAATTGCAACATAATTCAGAGGCCGTTGTGCCTGTGACTGAGGTAGTTTTCTCTGTAGGGACCTCTTCTCAGACATTCACGAGAATTTCAAGAAAAAACTCTCTGAAGAAATATTAGCCTCTTGGGGAATGCAGCTAAATCTACCCAGCATGAAAGGAGTTAGCCACATTTATTTTCTAGCAAGCTCTGGAAGCAAGCAACCTCTCTCCTTTCTCCTGAGAGAAGGTGGCTTACCCAGTCTTTGCCATTATCTGAAACTTCCACTGGGTCTTGAGGGAATGTGGGGCCGTAGATGTCCTCCTGCCTCCTCAGCTGGGACAGGAAAGGTCAAATAAATGGGTGTCGAAATAAGTCAGTTTATGCAAGTTGATATTCACAGTGGAAGTCAATCCAACATTCCTGCAAAATATGGAAGTCAGAGTAAGCATTTCAGCGTCCTCCGTGTTCACAAACTGTCAGAAAGTCATAGGCACCTAGGACAAGTCACCACCTCTGTTCTAGCTTTCCTTCTACCTGAGCCTGGGTCCCTTGTAGAAGAAGGTCTAATGATAATTACACTTTCTCTTCACAGAGGGAGGAGTCCACATGAACTCTTATGGTCCAGTCTGCTCTATGATGGAATATTCTTTGATCGTGAAGCCTAATCCTGACACCCTTTCTGCACAGATGATATTCCAAAACTGGTATTTCCCCTAAAGGTTCACAAGACCTTGGTTGTCTCCTTGTCTCAGAGAAGCCATTAGCTTTTAGCCCAAAGAGGCTGCCTATTTCTCCTGGAAAGAAGACTTTCCAAGGACTATTATCAATGGAGACAGTCAACAGAGTGTGCTCACTTGATTCTCATTGTACCTCCCCCCACCTTGTCTCATTCTTCCTTCTGGGTTATTTCAAGGTTTAAACAAACAAACAAAAATGTGTGTAAAATGCCTGACATCTAGTAGAGGCTCAGGAAATTTCAGTTTAGTTTAGGTCACCTTTACCAGGTAATTGGCGCCCTCCCTTCCTGAATGGAGCATTCCCTTGCACCTTCTTCTCTATCCTCCCCTCCCCATATGGAGCAAGGAGAGGGGATTGCCATGCTATATCCCAGGCTCCCTCTGCTCAGAGTGCAAGCTAATCCTTAGAGGACTTCCAGAGTCCAGCTCTGCACCGGTCCCTCTAGTTCCTCTTGGACATTTCCTCTCTCATTTCAGCAACCAGAACACAGAATCCAGTCAAGATGTACCTTTGGTCTTCCTCACTCTGCTCCATTAGGAGCACCCTGGGTTTTTGTATTTCCTTCCAGGGCTATAATACATCTGTACTTCACATGTAATAAAAAGATGTGACAAATGAATGAATGCTGGTCTTTTCTTCAAGTTGCACCTGTCTGAGGACTGGGACTGCTAAGTACATTACAAAGTCAAGGAGAGTCAATCTCTGCTATTTCATCCATCACACATCTGCATATCACCAAGCTCTGCAACCCAAACTTTGTGGTATTTCTCTCGTCTCCCATCCTTCTCATTTTCACTGCTCTGCCCTGAGACTGGTCATGAGAGACTTACCCTTGGCCTTTCCCCAATCTATTCCCATTCAACATAGTGACTCAAAATGCTCTTAATTTTTTTTGTCATGATACAACACTTAATCAGGGCCTGGCAGAGGCTTTATTTCCTCTCATCTCAAATCCTGACTCCTAATCAAGTTCTGCAAGGCTCTTCACTGGATATAGTCTCCTTCCTAAAGACTGGAACTCTGGTAGAGTCAAGAAGATCAAAGGGCGACTTAATAGTCATTTTCAAACACTTAGGTACTTCTTACCTGAACGATGTGTTTTTACCCAGAGGACATAAGAGAAGAAAGTTTAAGTAGCTATTTTGGTCGAAATAAAAGAAAGGGAGTCTTGACTCTGAGATCTAGCTAATGTCCGACCTTCTCCACAAGAGTTTCCTTAAACCTTTGGCTCTAGCCACTAAAACTTTCCTTAATTTGACCTCACAGCCCTTTTCTGCACCATTTATTTTAAATTAGTCTGCCCCTTGGCTTTCTGGCAGCTCTTATATTGTTGCTTTGCACATCATTTACCTCGTTGGATGTGTATGTCACACCTCTTCCAGGTGCATTAGGATTTTTGTCTCATGAAAACTTTCCAAAGCATTTGAACTGCTGCTGACAACCATAATTTCAGAGTTCCATCCACCAAATGCGATCACTGTACTTGCCCAGTGGTCCTTATGCCTCGATGACTGTTTATCCTCATTCCTCTACCTACAGTCTAAGTGTGTGTGCTCCTCAAGTGTCTCCTTATTTATTTTTTAAAGTTTATTTATTTATTTATTTGGAGAGTGAAAGAGCAAGAGAGCAGGGGAGGGACAGAGTGAGAGAAGGAGAGAGGGAATCCCAAGCAGGCTCCACGCTCAGCACAGAGCCTGATGTGGGGCTTGATCCCATGACCTCGAGATCATGATCTGAGCCAAAATCATGAGTCAGATGCTTAACTGACTGAGCCACCCAGTTGCCCCTAAAGTGTCCTCTTATTAGTCAATGTTATTTTCTGATCTTTTGCAAGGAAAGTTTACATTTTAAGGTTACAGAATCTTTGGGAATCTGTGGACTCTTAAAGACCACCCCTCCAGAGAATTGCACATACAAACAAATTTGGGGTTCTCTGAAGTCAGAAAAAAAAAGACTCTCTAGGATGAAATGAATCCTAAGAAATGAATGCCTGCTTTGACCCACTTTCTGGTTCTCTCATTCAAACCTCAGACTGCTGATTCCCACACTTCAAGATCTCCCTCTTATGCTTCAAACACTCAAATTGATTGACCTACTAAAATATTGTGCCTGACCCCTGCTTCTAATTAGTAAGAGACTTATATTAATTTAAGATTATTTACTGTATCTTTCATATCCACAGAGGATTGCTCCAATCCTTTTCTCACACGATAACCCTTTCTGTACATGAAGACAGCTATGACAAACCCAGCAGCTTCAGTCTCTCTTCTTAAAATGAGTGTCTCCAGAATGCTAATCTTTGTCTGAATGAGTAACAACTTGTCATTGTCCCTCTTAAAATTGGGACTTACAGTGGATCACAATATTTGAAGTAGGTTTTGACATTGCAAACTATCATCTCTGTGTTACATAATGTCTTAAGATCACTCTGGTTTTTCTCATTTCTTTTTCATATTAAGATGTCAACTAGAACTCCAGAGTCTTTTCACAATTATTGCTGTTATAACATATTTCATGGGGTACTTGGGTGGCTCAGTTGCTTGAGCATCTGGCTCTTGATTTTGGCTCAGGTCATGATCCCAGGGTAGGGAGATCAAGCCCCATGTTGGGCTCCATGGAGCCTGCTTGGCATTCTCTCTTTCTCTTTCTCTCTCTCTCTGTCTCTTTCTGTCTGTCTCTCTCTTTCTCTCCCCCTCCCTTGGTCTCTTTCCCCGACTTGTGCTAAATAAATAAATGAATAAACCCTACATTTCTCACATTTTGTAATGCTATGGTATGATTCTTTAAAAGTTATCAGAATTCATCTTGGTTTCAACCTAGTATTCCAAAAGCCAAAGTCAATTTTGAGTTTGTTTTTTTTTTCAGTCATCTGAGTTGGTGCCCGAGTGCTGTGATGTGCCATTAGAAACACCTTCCACTTGGATACTGATTCACTGATCTTCAGTACTAGCCATGAGCTCCTCGAACTAAACTACAGTTAAAACCAATTTGTCAGTAAATCGAAAGGGCTGGAGGGAAAACATATATTGGGAGCAAATAGTCATTTGGCTTATCAGTCAAGAGATTCTCTTCAGAAAGAAAGAGATGCCCGAGCTTGTTCTTAGTGTTGTTTCTAGTATCACTGCTTCACATGTACTGGAAACATTGATCAACAATTCCTAGAAGTTAGTAAGAGATTTATTACAAGCTCATCAAATAATAGGTCTCAAAGATGACCTTCCCACCATTTTTGACAATTCTAAAATTATTTGTCCATCTGTCAGTCTTCTGGTGCCAATCTTCCTGCCCCCCTTCCGTTCTCAGAAGTGTGGTCAGTGGTTTTAAAATCCCACCTGCAAACATTAGGGGAGGTTGGCTGGATTGTGCCCAGAGCCTCCCCATATATTTCTTTGCACCTTTCTATGAATCTGTAATTCTTTCATAATAAAAATAGGTTTAAAGAAGTCTCATCTGCAAAGCTCAGTACCTTAGGATATAATATATCTGAACCTAAAGTTTTAGATAGAGTTTAGATAAAGCTACGTTTTGAAGTAGCTTCCTTATTTTGGGGTTGTTTTTTCTTGCCCATGTTTGTTTTATTTCTTTCCAGTTTGAAGACAGTTTTCTTTATTAGAGAAAAGCCAACCCCATGGGAATAGAGCAGCTCAGTGTTGCACCCGCCATCCATTCTCAATGCACCATACCTACTCTTCCCACATTCTTTATTGTCTGTCCATCTAATTTGGGCTGTCACATTTCCCAATAACTCTCTCTTCCTCTGGCTTGCCCTTTTGGTTCCGTTCCTACCCAGTTTTGTGTCATTCCTTTGCATTTGTTCTTAACCATGTGCTCTCCTCTCTGCCTTTGATCTGCATACTTTCAAAATCTGACTTCTCTTAAGACCTCCTGGGTGCAAGGTGTACAGCTTTTCAGGTGCTGTAAACCGCTACACCAACATTATCATAGAGAACACTGCTTCTCTTTTATCACCGTTTTAGTTACTCTTCTCTATGGGTTTTCTTTTTATCTTCTGAGTTTCAATTATTTACATACTAGAAAATTGCTCTGGCTTACCTGGGAACAGAGGAGGTTTTAAAATTTTGTCAGCAGGCCAAAAAGATTTAAGACCTTGTGCAAATAGTATTGTTCCTACAAAACCCCAAACTGCTTTATCTAGACCCTCTTAGAGTCTCTCCCCTGAATTAAACTTTTTCATGTGGATACACTTCTGGCTTCATCATTCTCTCTCACTAGGGGCCTATGAAGCCCAGCTGGGATTCTTTCAAATAACTTTTGCTTGCAGTTGGGTGTACCTTGTTAGAAACCATCCATCACCCCATCCCTTAACTCCACATGCAATGGTTTGGAGACTCCTTTCTCAGCATCTGCTAGGATGCCACTTTAGAGTAACTTCTCCCAAACATTCAGCTGAGATCATTTAGTCCATCCATGTCACAGTCGGGATGCCGAATTTCCTTACAGTGAACGCTAAGGAGACGGTTAATGGCAGTTTCTGATAGGCCTTTATCTGAACCCCTTAAAAGCTCGATACTAGAAAAGTACAGATTAACACGTAGCAAGAAAATACATTCGGTCAAATATAATCCCGTCTGTACCTGCCAAAATCTTCACTCCGCTTTACCAACATCCTTGTAATAACATTGTTAAAAGGTTCTGACACTTCTTAGATAAACGCTTCATTCAGTTCCCTGCCTCCTTTCAGGAGGAAACAGGAAAATTCCAAATACAGTCCGCTCAGTTATCAAGGTCTTCTTATCCAGTATGTGAAGTATCCAAGCCCTTTGTTTCTCTTCCTTCTCCCTCTGACTACCTACATTTGGGATGTATTAGTTCCACTCTGTACCACCACTTCAGGGCACTTTGAGAGAAAAGACTCTTAGGTTGCCAGAAATGTTTTTATTTTACTTTTTATTAGCATGCCTAATAAAGAGCTGGGTGAGTGAAGTCTTTGGAACCAAGGCGCAAACCAAAGCTTGATGGTTCCAAGTACATTTGACTTTGAAACACTTGGTTCCAAGATATCCTGACTTAGCAACAACAATAGCTACCCCCACATGGGCCTCCTTCCCCTAGAAATTGCTAGAGATTTCTGTTTTCTTTCTCTGCTGATCCACTTTCTTGCTTTTTTCTCTGTTAGAGAAGATAAACTATGCATAGCGAAGCAAAATTCGTTATAATAAATAAACTGTAAAATCTTTGAAAATGCTAAGAAACCTCAATCAGGATGTCCATAGAATTTCCATCAATCTCTTATCCTCTTCTCTTTACAGGTTAAGGGGGGAAAAGAAAAAATGAAAAAAAAAGAAGTTTATTAAATTTGACCCCCGACATCCCACAGTTTTGTAGGATTATGCGACTGCTTTCTAGCTTTTATGCAGTAAAGGGGATTTGACCTGCATATGGTTTAAATAGGCTTTGGAGGGTTATAAGAGCCAGAGACCCTAACTGGATCTACCTCTGTTTCTTTACAGAAAATGTGTTTAGGTTTCCAAAGAAATGCTTCACAGGCAAACTTTGGAACACAATTTGTTTATAATATAGAGCCTACCTAGGTCCCTGGACTTCCCTTGCTGCTGCAGCCTTTGCTAGCAGAGAATCTAGGACTGAAACAGTCCCAGTAGAATGGACTCTGAAATGCTTTAAAGAGAAGTTAGAAATTGGTTCAGGCAGTTAGTTTGAGCACGCAGGCTAGGACATTGCTGAAGTTGTATTACTTCCGATGGCACCTGGGACTCCGTTACTTTAAGTGCATAAATCAGCCTTCTGAGAAATATTCCGCTTCCTGAGCTTAGTTTAAGCTGAATTACAAGTGACCCTATAGAATTATTTATTCCCCTCTTGCCTAAATTCCTGTGGAAAGGATTAAAAGCCACACTGTCTGTTTTCATTGGCATGTCTCCTCTCGCCCCACCCCATTTTAATAACGTCGTCTCCTCGAATCTACATTCTGTACACGGCGTTTTATAGAAATTTGCCAAACATGGAAATGCCCAAAGTTAACTAGACCCCAACTGTTCCTGCAAAAACTGGTGCATACACAGAGGGGTCCCAATTATCCCAATAATTTCCCAAGGACGTAAAAACAAGAATCTCTGCTTTGCCAGATTTCCTAGTGCTTTATGACATCACCAGGCGTTTTGTGACACCATCGCTTTAAAATATAGGCTTTGGCCCTAGACTAGAGGCACAGGGACATGTTTATTGATGGAGGCACTGGAGGAAGGACTGGATATTGGAAAGGAAAGACGCCAAAGTTGCATGGAGAAATGTGCCTGGTCAAAATCAGATCCAGGAGTTTCCTAAGGGGACCAGAAGCAGGGAAGGCAAGGAGGGATGAATAGGCAACACTGAGCTGGAATCATACGTTTTTTTCCAAGCAAAAAAAAAAAATTTGTGGGTGTGTTTATTTGTTTATTTTTTAGAGAGATAGGGAGCACAAGCTGGGGAGGGGCAGAGGGAGAGAGGGAGACACAGAATCTGAAGGAGGCTCCAGGCTCTGCTCCATCAGCACAGAGCCCAACGCAGGGCTCAAACTCATGAATCACAAGATCATGACCTGAGCTAAAGTCGGATGCTCAACCAACTGAGCCACCCAGGCACCTTGGTTTTTTCACTTTTAAATTACTAAGTGAACATGAGAGTTTCACAGGCTCACTATAACAGACTCTAAAGATAACAATGAAGAAGAGATGCTAGCAGTAAAATGTCATCATACAAAACCGAATTGAATTTGGTCCTTCCTCGATGTGCCTGCCCTTTCCCCATACCATTTGTTCTAGATTCTCTGACCCTGGAGTTAGGAGCCTTAAAATTTTCATTCAGGAATTTCTGACCATGAGGGGCACCCTGTGGACTTCATCAACACAGGTGAGGTTTCTCCATTTTATACTCTATGAAGGTGGAAGTCTCTAAAGGAATATTGACTGGAAAAGACATCTTGCGAGTTTATAGACATTACTATGCATTTAAAGCAAGTGTAAAAAAATTACAAAACTCTATAAAGCATTGGTTTCTAATCATAGTTCCGTGAGATGTAGATAAAAGTCAGGATGGCCTGCTAACCATCGAAGCCTGGGCTGTGGACCCATTTCTACAACCCAGATAAAACTAAAGTGAATGTTGGACCAGATTTTCCACTTCTTTTTTAAACCAGAAAGCAGGTTACAGTTAGTGCTGCATCCCCATTTCATGGAAATATCTGTTTCTCTCATTATATGGTTCTGTATGATGCTCCTAAGCCCCCTTGAGGTTACTACCATAGAGAAAGAACCCTGACCTACAGAAACTGGGGATCCTAGACTTCATGTGCAATAAGAAAGGAATCTCCAAATACCCTGGGTAAGACTCAAATGTCTACTATCTCTGCGTCCACAACTGAAAAACAGATAACACAATGATATATATGAGAAAGGATAAAGCCAACAATTGCCACAGCCTCCCCACGCACAACCAATACTCATTCCCACTTACTCATTAGACTTCCCCTTGAAAGAACCCAACAATTCAGTCCTTGAGCCCCAGAGGAATCCCTATTCCCCTAATTCAGACGGCAGAGATGGATGCCCCCGTTTCTCCTTGTTGGTGCACTGATCACCCTCTTACGGATTCACCACTGAGAGAGTCCCACTTCTCGGTGGAATATCAGTGAACAAAAGGAGAGAAAGATAACAAATCGTTTTCAACCAGCGACATGAGGTTTACAGTCCCACTGCTTTTTTCTCCTCCTTGAAATGCAAATAAACCAGAAAGAGAAAACCAGATAAATGAAGTAAATGACGATGATGTGTCTCATCTTGATAGACCGACTTCGGCGAGTAATGAAGTTCTCACTGGAGAATTTTATTACGCACAATGTCCATGTGGGAGAATCTTTATGCTCCTTGGAGCAGCTAGTTTGGGGTTTGTTTGGAGTTTGGTTTTTCCCTTTTTTGGAAGGGGGTGCGGTGGTGGTCTAACAGCAGCATTGTAAAACCCTGGAAAATCCATAAACCCTAAGAACTCCAGCAATCAGAGATGGAGTACATCCATTGTATCATCTCTCAGGCCCTGGGGAATCTGTGGAAGATTCTTTCCTAGAATAGATTTTCTAGTTCCTTATCCTGTTGATTTTCAAACGGCTCGAGGGACGGTGTTTCCATTACTTCCTTTAGTACATATTTCCCCAATCTCATAATTCTTTCCGTCATAGTTTTTCGGGGTGTTTAATCCAACGGTTCCTTTTTTAAACGTGACAACTGCTCTCCTTTACTCAAAATCATGTCCACTTGTTCGAATGGACAATACTCTTCTGAAACTGTAAATATTTTCCACTTTTTATCAGAATTCTTCCCTGATATTCACTCTGTCTATCTCTCTCTCTCTCTCTGCTATCATGGCTGCAGGTGGGGCAGAGAACATCTCAAAGAAACCTCAGCAATCAGCACATGGAATTTTAGACTGTTTCAGCTGTGATGTCTCAGAATTCCAACACCAGGACTCCTCTCGGTGTGTCAGGGCTTACACTACCAGACTAATATCGCCTTTCAGGGCCACACATGGAGCGTGCACTTCACACTGACACTCCTAGAATTTCGCAGTGCACAACCTCAACAAACCTACACGGTCCTATAAAAAAAATACCGTTCCCTCATATTCAGTAATGCCTCATTCAAGTGCAGCTTGAACATGAATGTGTGTTGATGTATATACATGCCTATGCCTGTTGGGATTCTAACTGTAAAATTCTTTGGTGTGTTTTCCTCACAAGGGTCCTAATAGAGCACAGGGCTGAGAGTTGTGAGAAAATCAGAAACCCATGCTGTCCAGCTGCTTTATTTAACAGATAGAGCTAGGAAACTTAGAATCTCTGAGGCCAGATGTAACTTACCTAGACAACAAGATTAGAACAGAACTCCAATATCCTCTCATGGTCTACTGCTCCTACTCAGATCTTGTTCTGATAACTTCCCTACTATGCCTTTGAGAGTGTCCTTGCCTTCCTCTGGACCCCGGGTTTTTGAGTCAGAAATGACGAAGTGAGCCAGATTAAAGGTGGCAAACTGGGATCCACATAGTGACTCTCCTGGCAGTGTTTACTTTTTTTTTTTCATTAACGTTTTTTAATGTTTCTTTTTTTTGAGAGAGAGAGAGACAGAGACAGAGACAGAGACAGAATGTGAGCAGGAAGGGACAGAGAGAGAAGGAGACACAGAATCCGAAAGCAGGCTCAGGCTCTGAGCTGTCAGCACAGAGCCCAATGTGGGGCTCAAACTCAGAAACAGTGAGATCATGACCTGAACCTAAGTTGGACCCTTAACCGACTGAGCCACCCAGACGCCCTCAGTGTTTACTTTTCCATATTAAGTCAATAGATTTTTTTTCTGTGTCAGTCCGAGTTTTTAACCTCCAATGAATGCCACTTAGTTGCTTGCTCACCTCCATTCCTATCCTCTCCCCCACTACCTTCTAGCTCCTGCTTTCCACTCTGAAGATATGTGACTTCCGGCTCCTGGCTCCACCAGCAACTCCTCTTGGAGCTGGTGTCTCATTACTTCCTTGCCAAAAGCTTCCCGAATCACTGGTTTCTATCACTTGATAGACAAGAAGATCCTGCCAAAACTTCTCATGGCAACAATGAGCTGGAAAGCCCAGTGGCTGCCCCCTTTCAATGGGCTATGCACCTTCCAAGCTCAGCTCATTTCTCTCATCTAGCTACCTGTCTGCCCATGCAGGGATTTTAGTCTGTGTCTTCTGGGTGAATGGTGACACACTAAATTGTTTCATATACTACAAAAATGCACCCCATGCGAATGGGGCCCTGGATGGACACACTGTGATTCAACTGTCTGTTAATTAGGTCAAATGGCAAGTTTTTACTATGTGACCAGGCTGTACTTTAAACTGACCAAGCAGACTAGTGGTTTTGGCATCGTGTGAATGCTGTCTCAGTAAGGCTCTGCTGAACTTCATGTAGAAGTATGTGCCAAATTATATGCAAATTTGTATTTTTCATGGGAGCTGAGAGCTTTGGCACTTAATTTTGATTTTTTTTTTAGAGCTAAGTATGTAGCATTGGCCAAGTTCTGCATGTTTAATCCTTTTAATCATTCAACATAAATCATGCTCTCAGTCCCTTAATCATTCTTGTTATTCTTCTTTGAAACTCCTCCAGTTTCCTTACATCCTTCATTGCATAAAGAAGAGTTTTTTAGCAGGCTTGTTTCACTTCCAAGAATCCATTCTGTGATGGAAACAGTGGGGGTTAGGAGATCCAACGCCATGAGAGACTCCAAGGGGAATGCAAGGCGTGGTCCTCGAACAGTCACAGACATTCACAGGAACTGAAAGGACATCTGACCCACTTGTCTGCCACATCTGACCCATAAAGCTAATTTTATATCCTTTCTTCTCTTAAGTAATACAGAGAAGGATTTATATGAGGTGCTTTGGTAATATAGTCTACATTCTTTCTTTGTGTATTTATTTATTCAGCATCTACTACATGAATGAGAGAGGGCTTGCTGTTCTCATGTTGAGTCTACGGAGATAAGCAGCTGGTAGGATCACATCTCTTAGGATCAGAGGTTTGTCTATCAGCCATCAACCTTTCCCCTTTAATCTGGTCACAGAGGTGCTAGAGAAGAACGTCTCAGGGAAACTCTAAGGAAATACAGACCCTAGAGGAAGTGGAAAAAAGTGAAGTTGACAGAGTGTCTTAATATCTATCTACCTTTTCTTGTATCTACTTTTTCTTTTCTCTATGGGTCCCTCCCTGTCTCCAGCTAGAACATAAACTACAGAGGAGCCATGTTTTGCCCATCAGTCTACCCCAAAGCCTGGAAAGGTGCCTGCCACATAGTAAGTGTTTGAAAACTGCTTGAGGAATGAATAAATAATCACCTTCAGCTTATCACTTCATGGTTTGATAAGGATAATTGATACTTATTAACTTTATGTAAAATTTTATGCAGAGCATAGTTTCAAGACAATTACAGGAGCCTCCCTCACATTCTAATATACCTTTCAAATCTATTTGTGCCTGAAAGATCCTCTTAGAGAGAAATTTAGAGCCACCATTGTTCAAGGCCATTTAGTCCAATTGATACATGAATCCTTCTTATTGGCCATCCTACCAGTTATCATTTAGCCTTTGCTTGAATACCTCTAGGAACGGAGGGCTCATTTTCTCCCAGAGCAGCCATCCTAGGCAGTCATGATGATTAGAATACTCATGCTTAAATTTAGCTAAGAATTTTTTTTCCTCTAGTCTTTACCCATTGTTTTAGTTGTCAGAAGCTAATTAATCTTTCTTTCCACTGGGCAGCCCCTCAGGTATTTTGAGACATTAACACATCCCTCCTAAACTTTCTCTCCTGTATATTAAATGTCCCTTGTTCCTTTCTACACCTAGAGAAAGTATAGCAGGGATTCTAGCTTGAGAGTGTTGCGTACATTCACCTTGAGGAT
This sequence comes from Paguma larvata, assembly GCA_030068075.1. Taxonomy (NCBI): domain Eukaryota; kingdom Metazoa; phylum Chordata; class Mammalia; order Carnivora; family Viverridae; genus Paguma; species Paguma larvata. The sequence goes on from CM057823.1 coordinate 10,631,346, forward strand.
TCAAGCATGAACAACAGGAATGGACCGGCAGGGTGTCTATGTATGGGGAGGACGAAAGAGCTTTGTAAGAAAATCAGTAAGCAACGAGTTAACCGGCTCCAAGCCATCCTTCTAGAGGCATAAATCAGCCCGCGAAGGGAGGAATGTTCAGGGACGCGGGCTTAGCTCGTTTTGTGGAGCCTGTTTTCTACCCTTGGGAACTTGTGCCAAACTTGCAGAGAAGGAACACTGAGGATCGAAGGCCAAGATCACAGAAATCTCTGGTCAACACTAAAAATACAAGGCAACGCTTGTGATCATGGACACCACATAGGTTGGAGAAGTGGGGGAGAATATCGTATCACTGGAAGGGACAACATTGGCTTACTGGGGCAGGGTGGGGGAGGGCAGAAGAGAAGCCGGGGACGTGGTAGAGAGAGCAGCGGCAGAGTGGCAGGGTTTGTGTAAGGAGCAGCTAGAGGGGGAGCGAGAAACGGTGCGCCGGGAGGGCCGGCTGGCCCAAGGGGAGAAGGTGGACATCCATCATGCCTGAGATTCTGGGTGGCATTTGGGAAAGACTGCAGTTTGTATCAATCCGCTATCTGGCTCTTTTGTGACTGTTATTCCGTGGCGTCAGGAAACATTATAAGTCATAATGATCACACCAGCTTCTCTCTTCCGGGTCTACAGGCCCGGCACTGAGTTAACACTGGGGCAAGCCATTCAATCCTCATAATGATCCATTGAGGCAGGCACAGTTCTTATTTTCATTTTACAGATGAGAAGATTAAAATTGAGTGGATCTATCATATCCAAAATCATACTGCTAGTAAGTGGCAGGGCTGTGAAGTAGAGCTCCTTCTATCAAACTTGAAGCTTGGCTTCTCAAATGACACAAAAGTATGCATTTTAGTATAATTTCCTTGTATTGCAGCCCAAACTTCAGTAGGAAAGTATTTAAATTTGAGTCGAATATGTTTGGTGCCTTAACCAATACTTTAAAAAAAAACAAAACTTGCCAAACCTAAGTATATATAGTACATCATACAAAAAAGAAGATGACGACGACGAAGATGAAGAAGAAGAAGGAAAAAAAAACTTATGCAGAGAAGTGAAGTTTCTTGATTCCTGCAGGAACTGTTCTTTTTCTTTTTTTGAAGTTATTTATTTATTTATTGTGGGGGTGGAGCATAAGAAGGGAAGGGGCAAAGAGAGAAGTAGAGAGACAGAGAGAGAGACACAGAGAGAGAATCCCAAGCAGGCTCCCCACTGTCAGGGCAGACCCTGATGTAGGGCTTGAGCCCACAAACTCTGAGATCATGACCTCAGCCAAAACCAAGAAGTGACTGAGCCACCCAGGCACCCCTTGCAGGGACTGTTTTTATCAATGGTGACAACAGGATCGTCCATTCCATGTCACTGAGCTAGGGTAAGTGACCGTCGGTCCTCATGTCAGTGCAGCCATGTCACCTGCAAAACGAGCACTTCCCCAGTGGCTATTGCTGTGAAGCAGCCTCCTTCATTCAGCATCAAGTCAATACTGATGAAGGAGATGAGAACCACTGTCCCATGTCCCATGTGTCCATCACCATCTTCTGTGGCCCCGGATGCACCCCTCATCAGAGAACTTTTCTTTCTGGCTCAGTGAAAACGAAATCCTCCCATGAGTAATTCTGGGGCATCGTGCTCTTAAAAGCCTTTTATGGGACCATAAAATACCTCATCTCGCCACCTTCAAGAAGTTGGCTTCAGGAATGAGAGCAAACTGTATTACACTGAGCTGAAAACAAGGTAAGCAAATTGTTATTTCTTCTGGCTAGCACATATCTGACTTCCTTATTGGACTAAAGCATTTAGCAAAAGGAAACGGTCTTTTAATTGCCTGCTCCCTGTAGCAGCCCACAGACTCACGACCTAAGCCAGGAGCAGATTCTCCTATACAGAGCAAAGTGTTGTAGACAAAACTGATACTTTACGTGACTAAGAACATGGCCGTTTACAACCCGGAGGTACTTTGTTGCTAATGATCTTTGAAGTTAACAAGGTTTGCAAAAGCTTTTCGGCATTATTATTACTATTTATATTAGTGGCATTAGTGATCTCCTTTATTCTTCCAAGACTTTACGCTACTAATTGGCATCAGTATAAACAGAGGTATAAATGCTATCATGCAATGCAAGCAGAGCCAACTCTAGCAGCTTTGTGGGTTTAATATGGAAATGTTTGCTATCTAATGAGGACACAAAATGTTAATCTGCAGAACAAATTGTATTTATAGAGAAACTAATTATCATATGCAAATGTGACACACATCACTTGCAAAATTCCTGTTGCCTCTGGGGCGGCCCTCTGTGACCTTTCTGAAATGCAGCACTTTGAAGTAGTAGCTAATGGTTTCATGCACAGAGGCTGATTACTTTCATTTTCATACAGAAATGAGCTAAATGGGAAGGACTCTGGGTCCAAATAGACACAACAGAGGCATCGCCTCCATGACTGTAACCTACACTCTATTGATTTCTTATCCTTTGCTTTGAAACTCAGAGTTCTTCTACAGCTTTTGCTGTATCTGGAAAGCCAGAGTAGGGAATGTTTTGACCCACTGAATAAAAGGCTGTCCTATTGGATGAAGGCTATTTTGATGTTGTTTCACAATTATTTTGTTGTTGTTTCTCTTCTTCATTCAGTAAGAAACTCTCCTAGGTATAGATTATTAAATCTGCTGAGTCTGGTGTTTAATTCCTTTTCCTGATACTTTTTCCTTTTTTCTTTCAAATATATGTGTTCTCTAGTTTGAAGTCTCATGGAAGTATGAAATGCTGGAAATTAAATGGCCTTAGAGATCACCCAGTGAATCCAAATATTTCATTCACAGATAAGGAAAATATGGCTCAGAAAGGTCACACACCCAAGATCACACAGTGGATTGGTAGAGGGCACTGGAAGTCAGGTGCTCTTTCTATAGGCTTAAACAATTAAAAATAATACCAACAAAAATAAAAGCACCTCTACGGTAGAACTACTAAGGTTAGAGTTATGTGAAGGCTTGAAAGTGTTCTTAACTCTGTTTGAAAGATGCTGCTGGCCAGAGACCCTTGAGTAGTTCTATGTCTCATTAGGACAGTGAGGATCTGGTTCGGCATTCTCCAAAGGCCTGTTGGACTCTGAGGACAGAAAGTGAAAGACACGTGGCCCCTACTGTCGCAGAACCCACAGTTTGCTAAGGGAGACCAACATGCAGTCAGACAATTTCGATGAAACCAGGTAAGCACATTAGCCAAGTACACACCTTGGGAGAAAGTGTAGGAAAAACAGGCACTCCATGCAAAGGAGGCTGCAGGGTGGGGTAGTATATTTGTTTCTATTGCTATGTAACCAATTATCTCCAATTTAGTGGCTTAAAAAACTCCTGCATGTCTCAGATGGGTCCTCAAGCTGAGGGTCTCACAAGGATTGGGTCAAGGTGTTGGTCAAGCTTCGGTCTTTTCTGAAGCTCAGTCATCTCTTCCAAGCTCACATGGTTGCTGGGGAATTCATTTCCTCGTGGCTGTAGGACTGAAGTACCACTCTCTTGCTGAGGTCAGTGAGGGCTGCTCTCAGTTCCTGGGGGCCCCCCAGTTCCCTGCCATGTGGCCCTCCCACAATCTGGCACCTTACTTTCTCAGAGTCAGCAGGAGAATTATTCTCTTCAGGAAGGCCCAGTCCCTCTCTTAAAGAGCTTTTACTGATTAACTCAGGCCCACCCAGGATACTCTCCTTTTGATTAATCCCAAAGCATCTGATTTGGGACCTTAATTATATCTATCAAATCTCCTCACATTTGGACAGGTGTGACCTGATCACAGGAGTGAAATCCCACCCTGGTCAGAGACCACACTCACACTCAAGGGGAAGGTGTTACCCAAGTGGGACAAAAATCCCGGGACCCACCCTAGAATGCTGCCTCCCTCCAGTGGCGAGCAGAGGGGTAGAATTCCAACAGGTTTCAGAAAGTGTGAACTGAATCATAAAAGACCAATAAGGTGGGGTGCCCGGGTGGTTCAGTTGGTTGAGGCTGAGTGGGCTGACCAGTTGAGCACCTGACTCTTGATTTTTGTTTAGGTTATGATCTCATGGTTTGGAGTTGAACCCTGTATTTGGGTTTGGGATTCTGTTTCCCTCTCTCTCTTCTCCTCCCCTGCTCGAGTGCTCTCTCACTCTCTCTCTCTCTCTCTCTCTCCCTCTCAAAAATAAACGTTTTTAAAAAAGACAGATAGAGGTAAACGCCTGAGGCGATTATTTTAATACATTTTTTGAAATTATTTTTCTCACTGGAGGCCTATGTTCACGAGCTATGATTTTATTTAAGTCAGGTGTGCACTGAGCACGAAGAGTAAAGAAGAATGAAGTGGACAACTCGGTAAGAGTGAAAAAGCAATCGAAGGAGAAGCAGAAGGGGAAGGAGAGAGGAAAAAAGCTTTGTTAGGACGAAGGAATGAAAACAAGAGTCGCAGGTGAGAGCTTAGAAGAAAAGGTGTTTATTGGGCCCTCCATGTTCTCCTTTGAAAATACAGTGATTATTTGCAGTACGTGAGAGGCAAAGGAGTAATACTCCTAACATGTAAAAACTTCTCGAGAAGTAAGAAAAGAAAAAGAAGAATATTTGGCTATAAAAATGGGCTAAAGATTGGAATCTTAGGGTTAGGTCCTGTTATGGGCTCCATTTTATTGGCTCAGAGAGGTTAAGTTAGTTGCCAAAGGTCACAAAGTGGCAAAAGTGGCAGAGTCTGTGCAGGTAACGTGGTGGTGCTCCAGCGGCACGTGCTCCTGGCTTGAAGACACTTGAGACGCCAACATTGGTTCGTTAGTCCCCGTTCAAGGACTGCCCAGTGTTGATGAGGCTTTGGGAAAACAGGTGCCCCCCGAAGCCACTGATGAAAATGGAAACAAATATGTCTTTCTGTGATGTTTTAACAGTTCGTATCTAAAATCTTATTTGAAGTACATCATCTTTTATGTAGCGTGTCTTTCATGTTCTTTTATCCCAATGAAAACAGTGCTTGCAGAAATATTTAGTTCTAAGAATATCTATCAAGTTACCCCTAATAAAAATATTTTTTTAAAGTTTTTTAATGTGTATTTATTCTAGAGAGAGAGAGCCTGAGCACAAGTCGGGGAGGGGTAGAGAGAGAGGGAGGCACAGACTCTGAAGCAGGCTCCAGGCTCTGAGCTGACAGCACAGATGCGGGGCTTGAACCCATGAGCCATGAGATCGTGACCTGAGCTGAAGTCAGACACTTAACCGAATGAGCCACCCAGGTGCCCCAAATAATTTTTTTTAATGGAAGCAAAGAGAGGGTACACCAATGATTCTGCATTCATGCAGTGGGGTCCTCTGCAGCAATTGTGACTGTGTTTTATCTCTTACGGTATTAATAGGAAACTGTACAGTATATTGGGAATTGAAACTGGTTATATAATATCCCATATTGGTTTAAAACATTAAAAAATCCTGCATATATGAATACCAAAAAAAGGGGAGGAGATATTCCTCCTGGAAATATACTCACCATACTATTAAGTGTGATATATTTGAAATGTGGTAGAATTATAGATGATTTGTGGTTTTAAATTCCTTTAGTATTTTTTATTCAATAAGTATCATGTAACAAGAAAAAGTAATATGAGGTTTAATTAAATGCTATTTAAAGGCATGTTTTCATAATCTATTCTAAAACCCACGTCCTTTGTTTGGTAGAAGCAGTCAGTCTCAGATCGTGGCATCAACGGTGAACTCCGTCTAGTGGTCTGCCTTCTGCCCTTGGTTCAGTTACAAATTAACTCCAGAAAGTTAGTACCGGAAGGAATCCTAGAAAAATCAAATGATCCAACGCTTCAGTTTTACAGGTGAGATACAAAGGCCATGGGGCCCAGATGACTTGCCCAAGACTGATAGCCAGTGTGGGGTAACCCAGAACAGGAAGGCGGGTCACCCTCCCCACAGCTTGGTGCCATTTTGCTTTCACTGTGCTGTCTTTCTGGGTCTCCGTGTCTCTTGTTGTGAAACTGGAGCCCAGATCAGCAATTTCTCAAGGAAGAGTTCGTGATGGTCAAACATAGAATTCGAGGTCAGACAGCCTGTGTTCAATGCTGGCTCCTCTGTTTCTGTAAGACCTTCAACAAGAGAACCAACTTTTTGGAGCCTTGTTTTCTCAACTGCAAAATGGTGATTACAATAATACTCGTCTCTTGGGCTGTGGTGAAGATTTTAAAAATATGGTAATATATTTTAAATGGTTAGTTAACACATTACTAGGCTTCTTAAAGGCCCAACAAACACAAGTTGTTATCAATCCATTGTGTATCTAAGGGTATAGAGCCCTGTACTGACTCCGTTGTGGTCCTGTCCTCCAGCAGGAGAGAAACTGGAATTGTGATTGACTGGACCATGGTCCCATTTCCCCATTCTTGGAGATAGTTAAAAACCTCATAAAGACACCTGGTTGGCTCAGTCAGTAGAACGTGTAACTATTTATATTGGGGTTGTGAGTTCAAGCCTCACATTGGGTGTAGAGATTACTTAAAAAAAATAAAATCTTCAAATTAAAAAGAAAAAAACAAAACTTCATATATCTTTCCTGATGCAGGAGGCGTTACTTTCTGTCTACTGCCTACCCTCTGGGGAAATCAGTTTTGTGCCACCCCCATAGTAGTAAACAACCCAGATGTATAAGGAATGTAATTTACGGGCTAAGGAATGTCAGCTCCTCATGTGGCAGTAATAAGGTTGGGTAATAAAACAATCGTGAAGCTGGCACACTCTGAAGAACGCTGTGGATGCTGCGGTCACTGCTCGCAGGGTCTATGCAAGTAAATGCACGATCAGGACACAAACGCACACGGACCTTTTACCCACATGTCCTTCCTGGCTTGCGTGGAATCACAGAAGTAACTGGTAGTTAATTTGGCATCACAGTGGGGAAACGGACCTTTCAACAAATCAACACGGGGCAACTGGGTGGCTCAGTCAGCTAAGCATATGGTTTTGGCTCAGATTATGATCTCACGGGTTGTGAGTTCGAGCCCCGCATCGGGCTCTGTGCTGACAGCTCAGAGCCTGGAGCCTGCTTCAGATTCTGTATCTCCCTCTTTCACTGCCCCTACCCCCCTCGTGCTCTCTCTCTCAAAAATAAATAAACATTAAAAAGAAAATCAACATGACACTGCATCGGTGGGGTGGGTGAGAGCAGAGTCCCAACTCTGCCAGGAAATTTCTCTGTTGTATGCGCTTGGGCAAACCTTGTAACTTCTCCAAGATGCAGGAAGTGGGCCAGGTGGTGGGAAAGGTGAATCTGACACCTTATGAAGACTGTGTACTCAGGGAGCATACACTCAAGCTAGAAGGTGAAACCTCAGTTTCCATGGAAATGGCGGGGCAGGCTTGTTGAGAAACTCACCTCAAACAACTCTCCAGCCTTTCCTAGACTGAGATCCAAATCTATGTTTCCACCACAGAGAAGCCAGTACAATTTATGAGGGATTTTGGACTCCCTAATCCCATTAGCAACCTGCCTGAGGATTTGGCCTGAATCACCCCTTGCTCCCTTTCCAATATTTGAACACATTTGGGTTACATTTGGTTGAATATGGAGGAGCTATTTTAAAATGGTGATAAAAAGAACTCATCGCATTTGGCCAAGCCAAGTTGCAAGTATTCCAACTGTTCATTTGCACCTCTTATTGGAGCTCAGAGCAGGCGTGAGCTCGCATCACCCCTGTAATGTGATCCCTGGCGTGAGGGGAAGGCAGACACTACGGTCCCTGAATATGCAGGGCAGTTATTACCCAACGACTTCCAGAATATTCAGTCTATCAGAGCAATTCCATGTGTAATTTTAATGTGCCACAAAATTCTGTTTTCCACTCTCATCTCAAGTTTATGATAATTTGACAGTTGCACACTGCCTTGTCTAACAGGTGGCAGAGAGGAGAATCCTTCAATAATAGGCCCTCGGAAAATATCGACAAATGCACCACCACTGAAAGGCAACAAACTTTTTATAGATCTGTAGTGACTGATAACCTCCTGCCTGATGGTTGAAGGGAAAGGAAATGAGTTTTTCACATATCATGGTGCAGAACAAAAGGGAAAATGAGGAGCTACCTGAGAAATGCTCCCCCAAATGCTGAAATCGAAGCTAAATGATACGAAAGCCCTATCTCATCCTATCTTCTGCAATTCTATGGTCTAAAATTGTAAGGTTTTGGAGAAAGAGGCTCCAACAAAAGCCATCCTACCCAGAGGAGGGGGAGCAGAGAAACGGTCTCCAGGCTGGCTTAGCCATCTAAGTGGTCTAATTAAACAAAACAATCAGGGGTTGGCTTCTGTCCTGCACGTTATTCCCTGAAGGATGAAATCTCAAAGAATGGCAAGGGGCCAAAATTGCTCAAGTGACTTCTTGTTTAACTCAGCCATTTGAGGGCTCATCAAGTGCTAAATTTAAATGTGTGTTAAGATTGTTGCAAAACACACACGCACACACGCGCATCAGTGGTGAAGTATGAATATGCATACGGAGGGCCATACGTATAGGTCAAGAGGCAGATAGCTGCGGGGATATTTAGAGATTTAGCTTTTAGCAAAAGTCATTTTTCTCCCTCCAGTAAGCCTGTGAGCTCTTAATAGCCACTTCTGTTGATTGCTTCTCCATCATCCTTTTCTGCCAAGTGCCCCGATATGAATGCGCAGACGCTAGGTCTTGAGGGGGAAGGGGGATTGAGAGGATCCTCCTACCAGAATTCTGAAAGCTCTCTCAGACTGAGTCAACCATGTCACTCTCCTAAATTATGTAATGAAATAAAACCTCAAGCTCAGATTTCAAGAATCATTCCTTTTATTTCTGAATATTTGTATATTCTGAGTAGTAAGAAGTTCGGAAAAATGCCCTCCTCCCTCAGAGTTCCTTCTACGTTTCTGAAAATATTATGATGGTCCTGCAATTAAGGTATTTTAGAAATATGTGCTCACCTACCAAGTGAATTATTAAAATAATTTATTATCTGAAGAGCTAACGATACTTTTTTTTAGTAGTACTTTTTTTTTTGGTAGAAAGTAATGACACATTGACAGCTTTTTTTCTTAACAGGTAAATATGTCATTGAACTAGATCCTATAGTTTGGCCCAGATTTTAAGAACGGAGAAAGCCTGGCATCGTCTCCGTTCTCATACAAAAAAAACCTAAAATCAAACAAACAAAAAAAACCCCCAAAAGCAAGCAAGCAAACAAGCAAAAAAACAAGAAGGAGGCAAAGGATATACCGAAGGTCAAAGACACAGGTGAGGGAACACAGGTGCCTAATACTTCCTCCCTTAGCACGTCCCCAATGCACACCACTTACCTCATTACCTACCAGCTGAGAAACTTGGATCTATGGATTTACTGGCATTTATACCATTTAGCCCACCTGTGAGCTTCCCAACAGCTTCAATCAGCACTCAGGTGTCCATCTGAAATTTGGAAAAAAAAAAAAAAAGTTTTCTTGATGTGCCACTACTGCATACTAACTCTGCTTTATTTATTTATTTATTTTTTACCACAACGTTGGGTCTGAAGGAGATTTCAGTCCAGCAGGTTGGCTCACACCAACCATGGTGGTGAACTAATAATTCTGATCTTTGAAGAGTGCACTGTTCTTCCCTTTGAAAAACTTGCCCTTCTTAATTCACCATAACCACGTGCACAATAGAAATAGTTCTGAAAAGGAAGTCAATATTGTGGTCTACGTCTGAAGCCCCACATTTACTGACCACCCAGCACTTGGACAGGTGTGGAGTTTCCTTCCAGAGTCTATTGAAGATACAGACCTTACCTTGAGTAAAGATTGGAAGAGAACTACCAAAACCTAAACAATAATTCAACATTACAAGCAGATGTCCCCACTTTTATTAAGTACGTAGTATTTTCCTGACACTGAGCTAAGGCAGTTTAAATATTTTATTTCTAGTTTTTATAGCAATTATTCACAGCAAACTATAAGAGACCCTTTATAGAGGAAATAAATTATGTTCTAAGAGATTGTGGGTTCTTAAATGTCACATAGGAAATACCACAGGTAGGATTAGAACTAAGAATATTCATCTAAAGCTGATATTCTTCCCCTATTGCCACATTGGCTCCCAGCAACTAAACAGAGTTCGCAATACTCTTTCCTATCTGTCCTTTTGCAATGACACAAATAAGAAGCATGTGTTTAAAACTTTTATGAAAATATCTGCTTAGTTATATCTACATCAAATCATCAAGCTATCGACTTTGAATATATTGCAATTTTATCTTTCAATTGTACCTCCAATACGATTGGAAAAGAAAGTTGAAAATAAAGCTTTATAAAAGTCACCTAAATCTGTTACATATTTATAACCCTCAAATACCAGCTTCAGATGGTGATCTTCACGTCTCGAAGACTCCGAGCTATCCTGAAATGATGTTTAGTCATGCAGTCTTAAATCTTGCCCATTGAAGGCCAAGGATCTTTTGTTCCTTTTTATTGTCCACGGAAAGAAGAGAGGAATTCATCGTGAAATTTTAGAGAAGGCACTGATGAGAATGCATTGTCAATATTCGAGATTCCCAGCTTGAAACTTAGAACATGAAATTACTTTATGAGATTACCAAATGGATATTTAGATAAAGGCAGAGGTGACAACTATCCCAGGCTGCCTGGTTCAGTAGGGTTTCTCTGAACGTGGACTTTTCAGAGTTAAAATCGGTAAAATCCCAGGCAAACCAGGATAAGTTGATCACTGTCACTAAAATATGTGTCCTTCTCATAGAATTTGGTACCTGGGCAGAAACTTTGAGTTTAGCTATTCCAATATACAGACTGTTTAGATGACGGTCTATAAGGAAATTAACTCACAATGCAGGTTAAACATAAACAAAAGTGACAGTACCCCACATTAAAGTATAAAAGGTATTACTATATTTATGAAATGCCATGCAATGTATGTTCTCAAAGTGTTCTCTATTTTTCTGAATTCCCCCTGCCTATTTGGGATTTAGGGATGAGATCATTTCTCCAGGTGGACTCCACACTTACCTAACAAATAGGAAAATAAATGCTATGACAAAGTTCAGCAAAGAGAGGACCAGGACTGATCTGCTCAAAGACTTGTTGGGCTCCTGCATAGCCTGGAAATCATCTGTAAAACACTGTTTGCCTTGTAAAGGGATGTGGAAAGTAGCTGATGATACTGATTTTCTTAGAAGTGGGGTGTGCATCCCAGGACTAAGGACCAGGGAGAGATGCTACAGCTAAGGAATAGGTGACAAAGGGCTAATCTGAGCCAATTTTAAGGTTATATATAACTCAGAACAGGGTTCCAACCAATGAGATGGCAAACCACATGTTTACTAGCAACAGAAAATAACAACAGCTGTTAGTAGGGTGATCTGAGGTGCCCAGCTGTGCTGTGATCTCCCAGAGACTGACTATTATTGACAAGAGACTCACCTAATCTTCACTTCATACAGAGTATGACACTAGACTGAAGGAGCAAGGGCTCTTCTCCATCCTCCTGAGGGCACAAGTCCCTTCCCCATACACCAAGACTCATCCTGGAAGGAGAAAGACATAGGTTCAACTCTAAAAACTTGAACTGAAAAGAAATCATTTGAAAAAGAAGACACCGAAATATTGTCCATTGACAAAGTTAAGTTCCTCAACTTTCCAGTAGGAAGGAGAGCTTATAAGGAAGCAGATGTAATCATAAAGAAATCATAAAAGAAACATATGAGTGACTGAATGAAAATAAAATTTGTTTCACTTGGTTTTTCCACATCTAAGTAATGGTGAAAACATCTGCCCACTTACTACAAAGTACTTCACTAGTGGGCTTAGAAATCATAGAAAAGTAAATAGAAGTATAATATTTCTACCTCCCAGTGATAAATATGATAAATATTTTGTTTAGATGACAGATAGATTGATGATAAATAGATATTGTATATATGCAATTAGGCTCTCTCTACTGTTCTGTATCTTGACGTTAGCATATGATTGTAGAACTACCTCACATTTTTCAAAACAATTGTTAATAGTTTAATAATAGTCAGTAATCTGGAAAGACCATGATTTATTTGGCCATTTTATTATTGGTGACCAGTAGTTTATTTACCTCTACTACTATAAACAATGCTGCAATGACTTGATCTGTAGATCTTTTCCACATATTTGACTCTACTTACCTTTAGTTCTTCAAACTGAAACCATTGAATGAAAAGATATGAATTTATTTTAATCTCTTTTTAAGTTTAGCAATGTATTTCCTGGAAGTCCATACTGATTTCACTGTCAGCAGCAGTGTGTGAGCAAGTGCCTCTTCCAAGGCACCATTGCAATAGAAAGCATTTCCAAATCTGAAAAAAACTGATAAAAAGATAGTATCCAATTTTTTTTTAGTTTATATTTTTGGTTTGATATTGAAGTTGAATATTTTTGTTATGTTTGTTAGCAACTTGAGATACGTGAAACCTCCTTCCTACACTTTTGGGGTGTTTCCTTTTTTATTTGAACAACATCATTATGATAGCATATTAAATGCCATACTTGTTGCCTACATTTTATACATTTTCTTTTTCAGTTTTCGTCATGTCCATTTTTGTCTTCATGTGGTCAAATCTTATCCATTGTCTTGTGCTCAGAAAATCCTTGTTCTAAAATAACATACATAAATGGTCTTGGCTTTTATAGATTCTTATTTTCTTTTCACATATAACATTTTAATCTATCTACAAATTTTTCTTAACATAATGGAAATTTTAGTTTTTTCTACATGGTTAAGTATTTCTCCTAGCAGCATTTATTTCTTTAATATCCAGTAGTCTGAAATGATTTCTTTATCAGACAAGGAATGTGTATAAATAGAAACAGTTTCTATTTTATTCTACTCCATTGATCCATCTGATGATTTTTGTTCTAGATAGGGATCATATTAATTATTATAGTTTTATAATGTACATCCATGTCTTATATTGGACTTCATTTGCAAACTTTCTTGGGTATTTACATCGTCTAATTATTCTACATTATCAAATTTCAGGAGAAAAAAACAAACTTTGGGATTTCCATGGAAAAATCAATCTGAAAAAAATTTTAAGTTATTTCAATTTATGAATGTAAGAACATGTTTTACTTCTCAATTTACTCAATTCTCCTTTTAATTCCATCAATAAAACTTTAAAGATTTTGTTGTTAGTTCTTGCATACATATTTTTAAAGTTGATTCTAGTTATTTAATATTTTTGGCAACTATTGTAAGAATAAGAATTTTAAAATAAATTATTAATGGATATGTTTGGTATCTAGAAAATACTTTAAAAATGTACTTGAATGAATGGGTGATGGGCATTGGGGAGGGCACCTTTTCGGGATGAGCACTGGGTGTCGTACGTGAGAACTGAATCACTGGGTTCTACTCCTGAAACCAACACTACACGGGATGTTAACTAACTTGAATTTAAATAAAAAAAATGTGCTTAACTCTTAGACTTTTAAAAATCTTATCAATACTAGGGATTTTAAGGAATTTTTTAAGATTCTACTTTGCATTTTTAAAATGTTTCTCCTATAATCACCAGTTAGTTTTCTTGTCCTGTAATTGATGTAATTCTTCTACTAATTGATTAACAAATCAGTTAAATTGACTAGTAATTGTAACAAGCACATTGAAGCTAAAGTGTATGTAAACCATCAAAAGTTTAACTTCATGTGACACGTATATAACACAAAAGAAAAGACAACAGCTTTCTATAGCCAGCAAGTAAAAAGAACTACAGTTTCAAAGTTAATGATTCTATGATAATTTTTCACTGAATTTCAAGTAGATTCACACAGGTGAGCTTCTCACAAACAAACTAGCCATACTTTCATATTCTGATGACAAGATACAGAATAAATAAGAACCTACTAGAAAGGACCTTTACTCCAACATCCCTCATGTCTGTATGGTTTAGATTCAAGGAACCGTGTCTAAATCTTTTCTAGCTCTTGTCTATATTATGAAATGCAACAGCAAGCTCAGCACTTTATATTCTGAAACACTGGGATCTGTAGGTCAAAACGTATTAATCTCTGAAAGATTCACCTATCAAAAATTGTGTGGCCTCTGATTTTTCCTTTAATTTTAGGCAATGATGAATTAAAGAACTTGAAATCTAGAGTTTTTCCACGAAATCACATTATTGACAAATGGTCATAATTAAATTGTTTCATATTTTATTTTATTCTGCTTCAAAGAGGTTGACTAGAATTTACCAAAAAAGCTTAAATAATGTAAATAACAATGAATGTATTTAGAAAGAAAAAACAACAATGAAAATCTTTGCTCTAGTACCTATTTTAAATGGAAGGCATCCACATTCCCTTATTACAATGTTGACTGATGATTTTTAAATGATTTCTTTATTATATTGAAAACATTTTCTCTGGTTCCTGATTTATCTTGAACAAAAGGCCTTAACTACTGTTTGGGCACCCCCTGACATAATTGTTCTCCATCAACCTTTTAAAATGACTTTTAAAATGGATTTTCTAAAAATAAAGCATCTTAGCACTTCTAGGATAAACTCTCCTGGGTTGTGGTGGACAAAATATTAATTTTTTGTCACACAAGGGGGTATGGACTGGCGCCACTAGAGTTAAATGGACACTGAGAATCAGAAACAGCAGAACATTCACCATCTCAACTCTCTAATCCTGCTGAGAGAAGGGCCTGGGTGAGATACGGCTGGACACACTAGTAGAGGGTCTCCAACGCTGGCTGCCCTACCTATTTACTGGGAGTTAGTAGGGACAGAAAATGCCCAATGGCCTATGCAAAAAGAGACCTTGACACTAAGAAGCTCTGTAAGAAAAGGAGAACTTTCGAGCCCAGTCTTGAGAATTAGCCAGAGGTCCCATGACCTTTTGCGGAAACAACTTCTCGCTAAACTGAAAGGTGAAGGAAGGACATTCATTCCAGGGCCAACCGATGCACCTCAATCATACTTAAACTTGCTAGTATATTTTAGAATTTTTGCTTATATGTTTACATATATATCTATAATATGTATGCAGACCTATATCTATATTTTTCTATCTACCTGTCCGCTATTTATCTGTCTATACCCGCTCTGTCGCTTCAGTCAAGTTAATGTCTCCAATGTTTCATGTTTCCATTTACAAAACAAAAATAATAATCTCCAACTTCATCACTAATTTCATTATTGGTATTATTCTTATGCTCCCTTCATTTCCAATATTTTTATTTATATACTTTATATGCTTTGATTTTATGTTATACAAAATATGATTATTTACAGATTGTGCATCATAGATTTACAAAATTTTATGTCCATGTTATGTTCTGTGCTTTGGATTCCATTATTTTTAACTCTCATTTATTTCTGTTTGATATTTTGTGTCTATCATCTTTGTTCATCCTTTTTTAAAATTTTTTTTTAATGTTTACTTATTTTCGAGAGGCAGAGAGACAAAACATGAGCGGGGAGGGACAGAGAGAGAGGGAGACACAGAATCCGAAGCAGGCTCCAGGCTCTGAGCTGTCAGCACAGAGCCCGATGCAGGACTTGAACCCATGTACCGCGAGATCATGACCCGAGCTGATTATGAGCTGAGCCGATCAAGACCATCCTGTCGATCATGATGCTTAACTGGCTGAGCCAGCCAGGTGTCCTTTTGTTTATCCTTTATATGTCCCTTTTCAGGTTATTTTGTTTTGTTTTCATAAATCACTTTAAGCATCTTCGTATTTTAACCTGTTTATTAGTTGTTGTCATAAGTGAGACATTTGGACTTAACTTCTGTCGTCTTGCTTTTTATCCTCCTGTGATATTTGGCTTGTTTTCTGCCTTATACAGATTATATATTATTCAATTTTATTTTTCCTAATGTCTTGCTCTTAATTTTATTAGTAATTTTCTTTAAGTTAAAAACAAGTAACATAGATGTATTTGGGTCTACTTTTACTGTCCCACTTCTGCCCACCTGAATATCTTCTCAAAAGTATGGCTTTAGATCCAGAGGAATTTTGATTAGGACTATGGATTTTACTGAAGTTTTTTGGTGAGGTGAGAGAAAATACTACATCACAAGTATAACAATCAATGTTTTAGAAAATCCTACTTGAATGACTTTTTCTTTCCATAGGACTTCTCGCTCTGAAACCCCACCCACACATACTCAACCCCTACACCCCCTACCCCCTGGTCATGATCATCCTCTCTCCCTGTTTTCTTCCTCAAACCTCTTCGGATTTCATAAGCTACCTACTCCCTCCCTCTTCTATAATGTGATTGGGGTAGGCTGAAGCCTTGGGATTCTGCGAGTGTAGAAAAGGTAATTCACACAGTTCAATAGCCGACTCTGACCATTTATTGGTCATTAAGTACGGTTTTTGTGCAGGGGGTTGAGATGGGGATGGAAAATACAGGGAACCTCACCACACATGCTTGAGCCTTTGTTATCATATTTGACAACAATGTGATACTTGATTCTTTGCTTATATGAGATAAGGAACTTAGTTTGTTTCTTTTTCCTCCTGCCCCAATTCCTTTTCAATATTTTCCACCTTTGTTATGAGATTAAACCCAGGTTTCTGTTATTATTGAAATTTATATGTTCATATTCTCTTTTGAGAAACAGTTACATAAACGCGCGCACGCACACACACACACACACACACACACAGATCTTCCTGGACTTACAATGGGGTTACACACCATTAAATGCATAATAAGTGCAGGGCACCTGGGTGTCTCAGTCAGTTAAGTGTCTGACTTCACTAGGTCATGATCTCATGGTCTGTGAGCTTGAGTCCCGCGTCAGGCTCTGTGCTGACAGCACCGATCCTGGAGCCTGCTTCAGATCTGTGTCTCCTTCTCTCTCTATCCCTCCCCTGCTCACGCTTTGCCTCTCTCTCTCTCTCAAAAATAAATAAACATTAAAAAATTATTTATAAACATAAATTATTAAACATAATAAATGGAAAAGATCATAAGCTGAAAATGCATTTAAGACACCTAACCTGTCGAAGATCATATTTTAGCCTAACCTACTCTAAACGTACTTAGAATACTTATAGTAGCCTACAGTTGGGCAAAATCATCTAACACAAAGCCTAGTTTATAATAAAGTGTTGAATATCTCATACAATTTATTGAACACTGTATTGAACATGAGAAACAGAATGACTGTATGGGTACAGAATGGTTACCTGTTTATTGGTTGTTCACCCTTGTGACCACAAGGCTGACTGGGCATTACAGTGACTGCTCCCTAGCATCATGAGAGAGAGAGAGAGACATCCCGCATATTGCTAGCCCAGGAAAAGGTCCACATTCAAAATTCCAGGTAGTTTCTACAAATGGGCATTGTTTTCACACCATCGAAAGTCGAAGGATTGTGAGTTAGGCACTATATATTATTTTTTTAGTGTTTATTTATTTTTGAGAGACAGAGAGAGCAGAGAAGGGGCACAGAGACAGGAAAAGAGAGAGAGAATTCCAAGCAGATTCCATGCTCAGTACAAAACCTGACTTGGGGCTCTGTCTCATTAACTGTGAGATCATGACCTGAGTTGAAACCAAGAGTTAGACACTTAACTAACTGAGCCACCCAGACACCCCTGGGGACTATATATTATATTGACTATATTATATTATATTATAATTTATATTGTAAAATAATCATTTAGACCACATGCATTCTCGAGAGCTTATTTGGAGGCTCTAACAGGGGACCACAGCTGCTCCCAAACCTTTGGTGGAAGAAAGGTCCTTCTCCATGGGGAAGGTGACCCTCTAGCTCTGAAAGCACAGTTTCAGGAGCGATGCATATGGAGAGATGAGGGCAGAAGGGGGCACTCTCCTAGCCAACCAGATCAGCCAAATCATCCTTGGCAATCAGTCAGTGACAGATACCCCAGCCAGAGCACGCTCACAGTCACAGACCTCATACATTCTTAAACCTTTGCTTCTTTTAGACATTTTTAAGTGTTGACAGTTTAATTCAATAACAGTACCAAAGATAATAATGTGAAATTTAGGGCAAACAATGAGCTTTTTGTACATATTTAGTTTGTAGTGAATTATATCCATAAGACACACACTTAGATTTTGTATATTGAGTTATAAATGATTACAGGGTGAAGGATTAGGTTGAGGGTAGAGATAAATATCCTAGAAAAGAAGTTTGTGGTCATTTTTCACAAAATAATCTGGTGCCTATCCCAACCGTATTATGTTTACAAGGTCATGAGTTATTAATGCTTTGGATCTACTTCCAGAAGTATGCTGGAAGTGCAGGTTACCTCTACCTGGACCGGTGCCCATTGCCCTGTGAGGTAGGTGGACCTGCATTCCGCTGCATGTTATACAGATGGAAAAATTACCAACAGACCTGAGTCAGAATGCTGGCATGCATCCCCTGTGCATGGTGAATAGCAGAATGTGTTTGGAACTAGCTTCTTCATTCTTAATTTACTTAATGCTTTCCAGAATAATCCTTCTTTGCATTTGATATATTCTACATGGAACTGTTTGGACAGATACGTGGTTAGCTCAAATGCTAACTACCTGCGGGCGTTAGCCCTCCTCTTATCAAAAGTTTACGTAGGCAACCGTTTGCTGCAATAATACTGCAGAGAAAAATCTCTTGATCTCAGTTGATTACAACGATGCTTTTTTTTTTCCCCCTCACTCACAGTTTTGTGAGTTGGCTATGGCCGCTCTGCTGGTTTAGGTCTGTTTCATGCATTTTCTGACCCACAGCATGAAGGTCGAAGTGGCTTCTATCCAGTGCATGCTATTATTATGAGGAAGCCTGGAGTGCAAGAAGGCTGGTTGAAATTTTCAATGCCTCTTACAGCTTTCCTTTGGAGCTGGCACAGTATTCGCTCCCCCCATGTCCCACTGTTCATAGTAAGTCATGTGGGCAAATGGCCAAACCAAACACTGATGGGGGTCAATAGTATTTACGTCCCATGGTGGGGAGAAAAGAATAAATATTTGCTGATTAATAATATAATCTACCACAATCCATCCTTTGGGTTTCAAATGTTGATACACCTTCCCTCATCTTTCAAAATAAACTCATATCTTCTTTTAGGAGAATACTCTGAAAGACATCAGACTTAAAGTCCAAGATTTTGTAGTAGTCTCTACAGAAAGTCCAGATATATTCCTCTTGAACCACACTCCCGTGAACTAAAAGAAAAGTTATTTGTATCTTCTTTTGAGTGCACACACACACGCACACACACACACACACACACACACACACATCATATCATATAAAGATAAAACAAGACCAGGATGAAAGCAATAAATAATCTCATTGGGAAAAGTGGAAAAAGGGAGGCACAGGGCAGTTGCTGTCCATAACAATTCTGAATTCCCTCTGGGCACACGTCCCTTGTGAACATGCTTTATAAGAAACAACCTCATATCTCAGCAGCTTACAGCCACCAACATCTTTCTCAAACACTGGTCTGCAGGTCAGCTATGTCAGGGTCGGAACTGTCTCCCGTCTTCTTAGTCAAAGCCCCGGGTAGAAAAGTAGCTATCACCTGGGACATATTGTTTCATCGTGGTGGGCAGGAATGCAAGAGAGTTAGTGGAAATATAGATACCATCATAACTGCCCACATTTCATTAGCCAAGTGATGTGTCCAAGCCCAGAATTAATATAATACTCCTTCTACGGCAGGAGGAAGGGGAGAAAGTATTTGCTAAACAATAATAGAACTTACAAAGAATGAGATATGTTTTAGAGAATTTTTCCTTTTCCAAAGGGGCCCAGTTTAAGTAATCTTTCCTAATATTGGAAGATCTCAGTGAGTAGTTAAATGTTTCATGTAAACTACTTTGTAAGCACAAGAATAAGTGATACTTACCCATTGAATAAACACAAAGGGGAAGTACATAGAAGTACATAAATTTCACTTTGTACAGAAAGCTGATTAACGTACAGTTCAACAGAGAATTGGGAATCAGTTCAAATTACCAATGAAAAATGGCAAGAGACAGAATGATACAAATGAATTTCACACAAATTCAAATAAATTCAATAAGGTAATCTGTAATTCTTTCTCTACCTGTGCTGCCTTAATGAAAAAAGTAGATAATTCCCAGGGAACTAGACTAGGTTTATTTGAAACACCAGTGTTGGATGTGCACAGAAGAATTAGAGCAGAAATATTCCACAGAAAGAATTCATGAAGTTACAAAAAGATTGATCCCATGGTTAGGGAAGTTATATGTCTGTCTCAGAATAGTCTGTCTTTCTGTATAAAGTTGTCACAATATTTCTGAGCAACTAAGTACCGAGGTTAGCATAAGAATGTCAGTTTGGTTAAAACTGTACATTAATCAGGCAAGGCCCGTGGTAAATCTCCAAGAGCCTTAGAACAAAGCAGCGTGTAAAGAGATAAAACAAGTTTATTTTTCCACCTCTTCGGAGGATGGAAACTTGGATGGGCCTTGCCCAAACATGACTGTGTAGCCGTAAGAGTCATATTTTTTGGCATTACAGATTATAGCGTCACATCACATCAGTACATCCAAAAACCAAATGCTCAGCCCCTGTGGGTATGTGGATTCTACCATCATGTTACAAAATCAGATTTTATGTACTTTGCGGATTGTTCCATTCTATTTTTTTTAAGACATTCTATTTTTAAAATTTTCCCTTGACATTTCTGAGTCCAGCTTACAACCACCTCAATGGATAAAAACGTAGTCTCAAGTCAAGCAAGACATCATTAAGCTAAAGAAATCACACATCTGGCTAAGTCTTTCTAGAAAATCACTGATAAGCACTGAACTATATAAAAAAATTGTAAAACCTAAACCAAAGTGGGAGGTGGAGCTACAGAGAGAAGTTTAAGTTCATTGTGTAGGAAACTAGATATGATTATTTGCATATTCCTCCCTTGATTTTACAAAGGCCCAGCTTTAATTAAAAAACAATGACAACTTAGCTTTCATCAAGGAATAATATTTGTAATCCTTCTGGTACTGAGTGGTCAGTGCCTGTAGAAAACACATCTTCCACAAAAGTGTCTGAATTAGGCATGTTATATGCAGAGAAGTCAAGGAAAGCAAAAATGAGAATGAAGAAGTTGCTCACGAAAGATAAAAGGCACTGGGGCCCTGGGTGGCTCAGTTGGTTGAGTGTCAGGCTTGATTTTGGCTCAAGTCATGATCTCAGAGTCGTGTGACTGAATGCCGGGTTGGGATTCTCTCTCTCCCTCTCTCTCTACCCCCGCCCCCAGCTCTCCCTCTCTTTCTCTGTCTCTCTCTCTCAAAATTAATTAGCTTTAAACATAAAAATATCAAAGGCATCATTTGTTTCTCATTTAACATGCTTATTTAGCAGCTTATCTGTGCAAACTCCTGTATTATATGTACAAATACATATATATTATATATGCCCAGGAGAACCCCCAAATAAGGCAAACATGGAATCTCCCCTGAGGACTGCACACTTTAGTGGATATTAAACACTCACCCCACACTCATACACATGCATACACACACATGACTGTAATACAAGGTAGAAAATAGGAATTTTCAGAAAAAAAGGAATCGGTAATTTAAAGCACCAGACAAGAAAAAGGAAAATGATGCTCCGCTACTGAAATAAAACCAGGATGCTGAAAGGTATTCATGTAATATCCTGAAAATGCAGAAAAAAAATTAACTTTTAATAGAAGGTCATCACAGATGAGAAAAGGAAAAAAGTGTTGTTAGCAACAATAAGACAGAAAAAAAATTCAAGCAGGAGGAAACACGTTGGAAAGCATTGGAAAAGAGGCTATTTCAATTACTTAAGTACGTGAATGTTAAATTAATGATTTCTGCACATTGGCAGAAATTAATGAAATTATCGATGCCTGACACTCTTTACATTAGGGTCCTTAAGATAATTGCAAATGTGATTAGAAACACTATAAGTTAATAGAATTTTATGGAAGAGAAAAGAGAATCAGTCTGAGAATGGATGAAATGTGGATATAGTATCTTTTGTGTATATACACATTCAAATAAATAGACACAAATTAATATATTTAAAATAATATAAGTGTGATGGGCATTAAAAAGGGCACATGTTGGGATGAACACTGGGTGTTATATGTAAACCAATTTGAAAATAAACTATTATAAAATTAAAAAAAATAATATAAGTGAATATCCACTTAGGACAATGTTAGAAATGGAACTGCTGAGGATCTTACTACTTATAGATAGAGGTTTTTACCTTTGAAACCTGCAATTTACCAACACAATTTGCAATTACTTTGAAGAACACAGAATACCCCATGGCAGGGAATCCTGGGTTTCTAAGAGTCAGGCCCACTTAAGTGACTTCTATAAAGAAATAACCTCCACACCAATAAGGAGGAAACAAAAAATATACATAAGCTCATGGTGTGATAATTAGATTTTATGTATTAGTCGACACAATATTTCCTTTCCAGTCCATTCCGTTAGAAGGATACGGATGAAGGTCACACACTGAACACCTAATGTATCCAAAGGCAGCTTTTACCTTCTTAGAAGAAGAGTCATGATTTTCTTACTTTAATTCTTTCTTGTTAAAACGGAAGACTCTTAAGATAGGGTTCTGCCCATCCTAAGATAAAAAGTATTTATCTGATGGCATCTCAAAGTATTTTTTAAATGTATAACTTCCACTCTTCTTACATTCTATGGAATCATAATTCTACTTATGATTTCCTCTCTTATTTGGGATTTATTTGGGATTATGTACTTTTTGGTAAGAGACTGGGTTGGGGAAGAATTGTACACTTGTTTATATTATTAAATTCTGTGAATTTTTAACTGTATTCTCACCAGTAAATATGGCTTGCATAATTTATGTTTTTCAGTTTTCGGGCCAGAATTGAATCCGTCTGTGAATGTTTCATGGTTGCTTGAAATGAAGAGGAGTTCTCTCTTCGGATATGGATATAGGAAACTAAGTTTATTAATTAAGTTATACCAGTCCTCTGCTTCTTATTTATATTTGCTATTTAAACATTAATGCTTTAGGTGTAGGCTAAGTTCTCCCCATAAATTTCCCACCCTACAACCTGTCATGGTTAATTATGCGGATTAGGAGTCAGGCTGCCTGTTTAAAATCCTGGTTTCATACTTCCTAGCTGTGTCACCTCGGTCAAATTAATGTGTCTATTAAGATCTCCATTTGCGAAATGAAAATAATAATCTCCTATATCATAAGAACAGCTTTAAATGAAAAGATGTAATGGGAAATACACTCAGCAATCAGCACAGTGTCTGGTATATAAGGTGGTTCCTAAATGTTACTTTTATTATTACTATTGATATTATTATTGGTAGTTTGGTATTGCTAATTTATTATTATCAGTATTATCATCCTGCTTGGTTCATTTCGAACACTTTAAAAAAATTTTAATATTTATTTCTGAGAGAGAGAGAGAGAGCCAGAGTACGAGCGTGGGGGAGGGGGGCAGAGAGAGAAGGAGACACAGAATCTGAAGTAGGCTCCATGCTCTGAGCTGTCCGCACAGAGTCCGACGCAGGGCTCCAACTCATGAACCATGAGATCATGACCTGAGCCTAACTTGGACACTTAACCAACTGAGCCGTCCTGACGCCCCTCTAATACTTTTAAAATTTGTTAATTTTCTTTTTCCTTTTACAGGTATGTACTTGCAGAGAGACATAATGATAGGCCTTTGATCAAACTGATCAGAATGGTTTCTCTGTAAAGCACAACAGCATGACAGCCAGCGATTCAAAAGCATCCATATTTTAGACTAAGCTACCAGACAAATGGATCCAAAGAGGGATCCTTTCTCTTGCTGCATTACAACCATCTAGGGAAACTTTAAAAATTATTCCTGCTCCTGTATTTCTGATTTGGGTGGATAGACTGTCAGAGACAAGCCACGTCAGTAGCAGAAAGAGCAGCTGCAGTGGTCCATGTTGGTAGGTAGGTCCGAGAGAGACAGAGTGGCCTAAACTCAGCCAAGGCTAGCACAAACATTCCTGAGCTGGTGCACATCCATCCAGATGATGTGGGTAGCAACCAGGCCTTATAGTAGACTCCTCAATAGCAGGAAAAAGTGGTAAGGGCAGGTTCAGAACATTAGACAAAAATTAGAATGAGCTTAAATCAGGAATGGATGGCACTTTTTCTCTATTCTAGCTAAGTCCAGACTTTAGTGGGAAAGACACACCCACCACCAAAGCAGTTACATTACCTGTATGAGAACCTCTAGAGCCACCAGGGTGAGAGAATTAGTTAAGAAAGATGATGACTCAGGGAAAGCCTCACAGAGAATGGATGTTGCAACTCTAGACTAACAGGCATCCACCATCGCGGAACAAAGAGTACATACGAGGAAGATACAAGGAAAACAGACAAAACTGGAATGGGCTAATGTCAGCGGAGAAAGTAAAGAACATCTTAATTTTCAACAAGATGAATAAATATTGTAGGTTCGTAAACAAGTTAGAAGTATGTATTGCAGCCATTTAAACTTGGGCTACTTAACCTCTGTGTCCCTCTGTTTACTCATTTGTTAACCAGGCATCATACAGTGATGTCAGAGGCAAGAGCAATCAAGTGAATATAAAGCATTTAGTCCATAGTAAAAAAGCCAAGAAGCTTAGGTTTTATTATTTTATTACTTTTGTGGTGTTTTTCACTTCATTATTGTTGTTTTATCTTTAACATCTTTAAATTAGGGGATAGGAAATTAGCAAGTAACTTCTCGTTTTTTTAACAAATAACTTCTTTTTTTTTTTTTAATGTTTATTGATTTTGAGAGAGAGAGAGAGAAAGCAAGCAGGGAAGGGACAGAGAGAGAGGGAGACAGAGAATCCCAAGCAGGTTTTCGCATTGTCAGCCAGAGCCCAACTTGGGGCTCAAACTCACCAACTATGAGATCATGACCTGAGCCAAAACCAGGAGTCAGACACTTAACCAACTTAGCCACACTTGTGTCCCATGCCAGATAACTTCTTAAGTGTTAATACACAGTGCCAGCAGAGGGTCTGGGGAAAAGGACACTAGCATTGCTGGTGGGCATGCAACCTCTTAGGGGAAAAAAAATCAAAAATACAAATCAAGAGCTTAAAAATCAATGTTTTCCCACTTCAACTCAGTAATTCTGTTTCTGGGCATCCACCCTAAGTAAATATTCTGAAATAATGTAGAAAAATATTTATGCACAGGACTGTTCATTACAATTCATTTATGATAGCAAAAAAAAAACCACTGGGAACAAAATGATTTTAGTCAGGCAACTATGAAAAATGCTGCTTAAAAAGCATTTACAATTCCATAGAAAATGCCTAGGAATAAATGAAGAGAGGAGTACATAAAAACTGTGTTTGTTATAATCAGAATTCCACAGCACAGAGTTATCTGCATGAACAAAAAATAAGACTCTGTATCGAAGTGTTAATGGCTACTTCGGCTGGTAAGAGTACACACAAATTTCCTCTTTTACTTTGTTATATCTCCAAATTTTCCAAAATGAACATGTATTACCTGCATTCTAATTGTGTTCTTTATCCAAGCAGAGAGTGGGTGGTCCTGAACCTGAGGTCGTTCAGGGACTATCTCGGTAGGGATGCGTGCTGGAAAAGATTGGGAATTCCTCCCATCTCTGGACCTTTCAGATGGATTTCCTCATGAATGTTTCTTCTCTACAGTAAGAACATAAACTGACAGCCGTGCGCATGCACTCCTGACCCTCAGCTGTTTACATGGAAGGTGACAATAACAACTGTGCCCTGGAATGTATCCCAAGCAGTCCTGGAAGCCAGTAGTGATATTTTACAGGGTAGAGCAGCCTTGTGGAAGGAAAACACTCCCTGCTTTTTGGGAACTTCCTAAATGTGATGACGCATGCCACCTGTCAGTCCTCTCCATTCCACCCCTACTGTCTCCTTTACCTGTCATATGTCATCCTTTTCATTTCTGCTCCACTGCCCACTCTGGGTGCTGCCTTTGCACGGCTAGCCGCACCCCAATCCTTGATGGATATGTTCTCGCCCTACTGGTGTGCTTGTCAGTGCCTCGCTCCCCTCCAGGATTCAGATGTCAGAAAAATCCAAGCTCATGCAGACCTTTTTCATGGACAAATGAGCTTTTTCATATTTATTGGCACAAGAGTCACTTGGCTGTCTTTTAAAAATAATTGTTATTTGCCATAGAACTATTGTTCTGTTGCAATAAATTGGAAACAAATTTCTCTAGGAAAATAACTCCTCCTATTGATGCTGTAAATACACACATTATTTAATTATTGACACCATATCATTTATAACACAATGAAGAATAATCTTTCCAATGAAAAATAGCATTTAATCGGGAAAATGATGAAATGAATAGTTTTTTTTCTCACCAAGACAATGTATCCAATGGTTACATTTATGAGGATTACTTCTGAAAATATACAATTTTGAAAATAATGACAGAATAATTTCAGGGGTGATGTTTTAAACCTTTTTCCAGGAAATCCCTAATTATCAGATTTCTGAAAGCAAAAATATAAATTGTAAGCTTCAATATTTTCCAGTTGGTTGTTTACCAAGGCCTGGAGAATTTGGGAACCTGGCACTGTATCATGGTTGAAATTGTATGTTCATATTCTTAAGAGGCAAGGTCTAGAAAGAAGCCTCCCACGCAGCTGTTGGATATTGTCCTATTCTGTTGAAAAATTCTGTTGTGTTCCTTATGATAGTACTGATATCAGTTAGTTATTTTCCTATTGAACTACTTTGTTTGCTTTGTTCATATATTTTCAACTCTCTTCTGGGCAATATACATGGCAATATAAAAAAGTAAGCTACCAATTTTCCACAGTTGCTATCTTTTTCTGACATTCTAGAAATTTTCTGGAACAAATATCCTGTAAATTTACCCGTTAAAGTTAGAGTAACTACTGAGTGTGTTTCTGTTGCTGGTCCCAGGGAGGGTTAAATTCCTCCAGTGGAGTTTTTTGCATGATCAGTTTTATATTGTGTGTCCAGAAGGGGAGAAGTCCCATCCAGTTTGATACCATCTTGCAGCCTAGACTCTGGAAGAGACCCCACAATGATTAGCTCTGAGCCCAGGAATAAAGACAAAAGCCATGGCTATTACAGCAGCTTCCAGAACAATAACAACAGACTTTTCAAAGTGGAGCAATCTCCCTGCGCTAGCCCAAATTGACAGGCCATAAACTTCTCATCCCAGGCAATGTAGGTAATCAGTTTTCTCCAGTAACATCCTAGAAGGACGCACCAGGGCTCAGAACCACTTTTCTCTTTTTCAACTTCTTCCTCTTTTTCTTTTTTCCAAGGTCACATTACCTTTTCCTTTTTGCGGGGAGGCATAGTATCGATACCATATAATCTACTCTTTGTAATTTCACAATTCAATGATTTTTTCAAAAAAAAATTAATGTTTATTTTTGAGAGAGAGAGAGAGGCAGAGTGTGAGCAGGAGAGGGACAGAGAGAGAGGGAGACACAGAGTCCAAAGCAGGCTCCAGGCTCTGAGCTGTCAGCACAGAGCCCGACACACGGCTCGAACCCATGAACTGCAAGATCATGACCAGGGTCGAAGTTAGACACTTAACTGACTGAGCCATCCAGGTGCCCCAATTTTTAATGAATTTACGGAGCTGTAGAGCCATCACCAAGATCCAAGTTTAGGACATTTCCATTATCCCCAAAGTTCCCTGGAACATGTGGGTAGACAGACTCTGTTCCCACCCCCCCACCCCCGGGCAACCACTGATCCACCTGCTGTCTTTATAAATTTGCTTTTCTGAATATTTCTTCTTTTTCAATTTTATTTTTTTTTAGAGAGAAAGGGCACACACGTGCACACACACCTCCACATGAGTGAGTACAGAAGGGGAAGAGAAGGAGAGAAGGAGAATCTGAAGCAGCCTCCAAACTCAGTGTGAGGCCTGGAGGGGGGGCTCTAATCCAGGATCCTGGCATCATGACCTGATCATCAATATGATGAATATTTCTTTAAATAGAAGCATGGGATATATAGTCTCTTGTGCCTATCACAAGGTTTTGAGTTTCATCCATGTTGTAGTATATTTCAGTATTTAATTCCATTTAAGAACCAAAGAGTATTCTGTTGTAAGGGTACACCCCATTTCATTTATCGGCTCACTAATTTATGGACATTTGGATTGTTTTCAGTTTTTACTCTTATGAATAACCCTGCTGTGAACAGTCATGCATAAGCCTGCATGACTTCATTATCTTTATGTATATTCTTAATAATAGAATTACTGGATCATATGGTAAGTTTATGTGTAAACTTCTCAAGAAATTGCCAAACTTTTCCAAAGCGTTATTCCATTTTACATTCCCACCAGTTTCTTTACATCTTTGCCAACACTCGCTTTTGGCTGTCTTTTTGATTAGGGTTGTTTTTGTATATGTAAACTGGCATCTCATTGTGGTTTCAAAATACATTGCCCTACTAACAAATGATGTTGAGCTCCTTTTCATAAGTTTATTAATAATTTGTATGTCTTCTTTGATGGAATATCTGTTCAGGTCTTTTGCTTACTTTTTATTGGGTAGCCTTTCTATTAATATTAACTTAGACTTGATGACCAAATGGGTTCTATAGAGCCTTTGTTCTCTCCCCTTCCCTATTCCTTCATTCTCCCTTTAGTTTTTTACTCACCAAATATTTATTGAGTCTTGGGTAATGTAGGTTCAACAGAAAAAAAGAGAAAGGACAATAATCTCTGCATTTTACATATATATTCTTTATAACCATGCTCCATGAATTAACATATGTATGATGTCATGTGAGCTTTCAATGTTTCATTCTCTCTCTTCTGGATACGTCACTCTCCCTTCAAAGCACCCAGTCACCTCTGTACAAATTGAGATTGAGTTCAGTTCATGCTGGACCCTTCCCTATTGCAATAGTGTATTACCGATTAAAATCTATCCTTCCTGCTTCAACCAGTAAGGTTGGCTATGTTCATCTTTAACATGAATGACCCAAAGTTTGGACATTTTCTAGCTAGGAAGTGGGATTAGCAGTAACTTGCCACTCCCCAGGGATTCCATCAGGTGTTGGGCTTTTATAGAAACAATAACAGACTTTCAGAGGAATTTGCACAATCCTTCAAAAAAAGTATGGTTGATTTTTGAAGAAATCAAGAAAATCTTTTTTTTCAAAAGTAATTAAAAATAACACCATATGTCAACTAAAGAAAGGAAAACAGCACTAATAGTATCATCACCTTGAGAAAACCATTATTTTCATTTTAGAGTATTTTTCTGGATTTTTTTTCTATATATGTTTTACATAATTGTAACAATAATGTTTATACAATTTGCCTAAGTTTTTCACATAATACTTTGGCAATAGCTTCTTTCCCTGGAATTACAAAACATTGCATGGCTGTGCAGTATTTCATCACTTGGAAAAATTACTTGTTTTAATAATTTCCTTTATTAGTATCTTTAGATTTTTCCAATTTTTTATACCATACATAAGCTATGGTGAACATTCTTTAGTATATTTTTTTGTTATATTTAGAATCATATTTTTAGGATAGAGTCCTAAATATGGGTCAAAATAGGCGTACCTGGGTGGCTCAGCCGGTTAAACATTCGTCTTCAGCTCAGGTAATGATCTCACGGTTTGTGAGTTTGAACCCTGCATCAGGGTCTGCTGTCAGCACAGAGCCTGCTTCGCATCCGTGTCCCCCCCATCCTTACCCTCCCCCATTTGTACTCTAGCAAAAATAAATAAACGAAAAATTTTTAAATATGCGTCAAAATACATGAATCGCTGGTTAAGTTGAAATACATATTTATTGAGACCAGTGTGCACAAAGCAGGGTGGTACAAGCTGAGATAAATGGCATTGCATTGAGGATAAATTATTCATAATACTAGACATAATCTCTCAATCACTAGGAAAGATGAGTGGTCGTTTAGGGGACCAGGTGGGTGGGAAGTAAATCACATTAATGACCATGGCTTAGTCTTCATTTGCTGTCACCAGAGATGGTTACATTAACTCGGTATGGGATAAAGGAGTAAGGATTTTCAATTCTAAAACTTAGGAAGTAATGCAGATTTATTAGTTAATTCATAATCTAAACAAGTGGTGCATGGCGTAAAACAATCAAACCCAGAAATATCTCTAAAGCATATAATCATTTTTATATCATTCAATCCACACCATGGGGCACATTAATGCTAAAAAGACCAGGAGCGGGAAATGGTATCATTAGTATGTAGCAGCAATTGCCTTGTTAATGATTCAGAGCTCATTTTTCTCAGGCGAGTGAGATTTATACTGAAGTTTTACTATGATAATCCCTTTCCTACACTGCAGGTACCAGAAAGGAAATACGATGGTGGGGTCCTGCTCCAGGGATGGGAAGCCATCTTACCGTGAACACTGGGACCTACATGCTGTCGGTCTCTGTTCCTCCCCTCTCTCAGGTCACCCCATGGTATGACCTAAATGCCTTGGCTCCCATCCTACTTTCTTCACCGTAAGGACTTCAGCGTAAGGACAGGCTTTGCGTGTGACTTTCCATTTTCAACCTTTGGTCTGCCTTCTCTTACCTGCAATAAAAACGAGTATGTCCGTTTCCTGAGGTACAATTCTAACAAGGCAGAGATAGTATCTGTCTTGTTCATAATGCAAATGGAGTACCCAAGCAATGCCTCACACATAGTGGGGCTCCAGAAGAGATTCAATTAAACCAAAGAAATATGTCTGATTCCTCACCCTCTGATAATTCATACTAAAGAATTACTCATGCCTTGAGTTACTCCTCCCGTGTAACTATGGCATTTCACAAAAGCTTTTCTATACACCAACTCAGAGGTATGAGAAATGTGGGAGTTTTGAGTTTTATAAAGGTCACGTTAAGAGAGATGAGGATAAGAGGAGTGATTTGGCACTTTCTCCCACTTCGGGCCCTAAAGATCATGTCAGTCTTCTTCTCAAACTTGATGGTGTTCTGTGGCCTTTGAGAGTCTGTCTATCTGCTTAGTTAGGTCTTTAAGGCTACTGCCTTTGAGGTGCAAGGATCCAGAAGGCTCTGTGGGGGCAAATCGCAACTTCCTTTAGAGTACTGCAGCTTTGATCAACTCACGGAAGCTTAGGGAAGTTCGGGATTCTCATCTCGAGTGGGAAACGATAATATGTCTTGCAGGACACCGTAAGGGAAATGGGATGCTGCACTTGGAGAAGCTCAGACAGGGGTTGGCACGCAGGGAAGGTGCAGCACGTGCTACAGCTGCTTCTAGCTCCCACCGCTGCCCGTCGGTCCCCGGCGCCTCCGCCTTGCTGAATTACCTGCTCTCCTTCCCGTCATGCCGAGCGATGCCGTTCTCATTTATCTGTTCATGTTGCTGCTTTGGCCTGGGAGCCAGCCTTTCCTCCTCTTCCTTCCCTGTGTGTATTCTTTCATTGACCGCTTATCTAGCAGCTGCCCGCTGTGTGCAAGTCTCTGTGCTACACATCAGCCACTCGGTGACGATCGAGAAAAGATAAGAAGTCTCTACCCCGTTGGAGCTTAGACCCCAACAGAGGACATACCATTACAAAACAGGAGGGAAAAACAAGCAGTCTTGCCCCAGTTCCACTCAAGCCTCAAAACAATCTCAGAAGGGTTCTGACAGGACTGGATTTTCCCATGAAAATGGCTACTTTTATATTTTTAAAAGAGTGCCTATTCATTGTGGAAAATTTGAAAAACACACAAAAGCATAAGGAAGGAAATAAGTATCACCTGTAATTCTGCCATCCAGGAATACTCATTAGGCTTGTTCTCAAGTATTATTACTAGAGTTTTCTATGCATACAGAAAAAAAAAACACATATAAGATTGGGAAATATACCACATAGATATCTTATGATATTAAAGTATCTGATATTAAAAATCTTAATATATTTTGAACATTAAACTTCTTGCGGTGCCTGGGTGGCTGAGTCAGTTGAATGTCTGACTTTTGATTTCAGCTCAGATCATGATCCCAGGGTCATGGGATCGAACACTGTGTCAGTCTCCACACTGAGCGTGGAACTTGCTTGGGATTCCCTCTCTCTCTCTCTCTCTCTCTCTGTCCCTCTCCCACCCTTTCTCTCTCTCAAATAATAAATAAATAAATAAAATAAAGTATGCTCCCAATCTTTAAAAAAATTGTTAAAAAATAATAAATAAAATACAACTATGCTTGTAAAAATATTTCCTATCTGTTAGGCAACTGAAGAATGATACTTAGAAATGTCATAAAGTCATAAACCTACACATCTACCAAGAAAATTTTTTAAATTAATTTTTTAAATAAAAAAATTTTTTACATTTATATTCTATTTTTTAATTTTTATTTATTAAAGCTTACCGTTTGTAACAATGTGGCTGGAACTAGAGTGTATTATGCTAAGTGAAATTAGTCAGTCAGAGGAAGACAAATATCATATGACTTCATTCATATGTGGAATTTAAGATACAAAACAGATGAACAGAAGGTCAGAGAAGCAAAAATAATATAAAAACAGGGAGGGGGAAAAAAAGAGACTCTTAAATATGGAGAACAAACTGAGGGTTGCCGGAGGGGTTGTGGGTGAGGGGATGGGCTAAATGGGCAAGGGGCATTAAGGCATTGTTGGGATGAGCACTGAGTGTTATATGTAGGGGATGAATCACTGGGTTCTACTCATGAAATCATATTGCACTATATGCTAATTAACTTGGATGTAAATTAAAAATAAATAAATAAATGGATAAATAAATGCATAAATGAATAAATAAAATAAAATAAAAATTTTATGGTCCCATGACCCTGGGATCATGACTTGAACTGAAATCAAGAGTCCGAAGCTCAACCAACACAGTGACCCAGGCGCCCCAACAGTAACTGTATTTTAATTGAACTGAATTCCTTTTTCAGTTCATTACCTGATAGGCAGTTATGTTCTCAAAATTAAACTAAGCATCCTTCAGTTCCCTGTCTATATTTATCCATATATATATGAGAAACCAGTAATTCCTTCAAACAGGAATTATCCTTTCATTGATTTGTAGTCAAAGATGAATCAGACAACACATTCAGGGAGGTGGTAACAATTCAGTAGATTGAATAAAATAAGAAAATTTGCATTTGCTTTACAGAAAACAATTAAGATAATTTAGAATTATTGGTAGAAATAATTTTTTGGCCTGGAGATTCTCTTGATATTTCTCTTACTTTAACCAGGTATAAAAATACTGCTAGTGAACTTATATTTCAACAAAGGTTCTAGTGTTAAAACTGCTGCCCTGGATTACTCTCCTAACAGTAATATATTTCTAATCATTATTCTTTGAATTTACACACACCCACAGAAAGAGCGTTGTGAATCTCAATATGATTTAATCATAATATGAAAATAAATCATCAGTAAAAGGCTATTTTTTCAACTTTTATTAGCATTCCATTGTTTATAAAGGACTTTTCTACACATTATCTTATTCTAATGACTACAGTCTAGGGCACGTAGAGAAGTAGAAAAACTTGTATTTTTTTCAGATACAGAAAGTGCAGCACAGAGAGATCACATGTTTCCCCCAAAATAATAGAGTGACACCTGTAGTCTGCTAAATCTTAGACATCACATCTTTAATGTATTTTTATATTTTCTGTCTTTGTAATGCTAGGATATAATAGATGATGTCCTTTTAGTTCAGTCTCCTATAAAGCCAGTTTCTCTCAAATCACACGATGCATAATTTCTGCTTTTAGAAATTGAAACAGTAGACACCCTTATGTTACGGAATGGCCAAGCTTACATGGCAGAGTTAGGTTCATTTTGGGACATTTGATATTTCTCTTGAACAAGTCTCCTTAGAAATTTTGAAAAGCACCCTTCTGGATGGCCCAGCACTCAGTCATACATATGCTGGCCATGAGATACCAATACAGGGACAGCAATGAACAGGTATTGTTTTCTGCCTCTTTTCAATATCTCCAGGTCATTTACCATCCGTTCTAATTGTGCTGTCCCAGAAGCAGACAGTGAGCCAAAGATTTAGGTTCAGAAATGTGTCAAGGAAGGGTTCCCAGAAGAAATCAGTAAGGAGGGAAGACATGTAGAATAAGCAAGGAGCAAACATGCTAGGTTTGATCTTGATGAAGTCCCAGCCTCGACCTGCTCTCACAGAGAATGTTGGGACACATAGGACCTGGGAGACTGCTCGTCCACCATGAGGTGAAGAAACTGGGATCTTGCACTCCCTTGTCACTCAGCCATTAGCTGTGGACCAATTCAAGGTGGGGATTGGGTTGGATATAAACTGCCAGGCACAGAATGGTTCTATGGAGATTGCCAGTAGGAGGCCATTGGCCACCAGCTGTTACCAGGAGAGGCTGGGGCATGAGAGCACAGAGCTGGACAAAGAGTTGGGAAGGGATATGGACAAAAATCAAGGGTGTCTGTTCCACATTCCAAACCAGAGACTACTGCTGCCTGCTATCCTGTTCTCTGCTGGTAGAGGAAGTTCACTCCTCATCAGTCTGTGCACGCTCCATGCGTACACTCCTTCTTCAGGACCAGATACCTACCTAACTGATGGGAAACCCAACCCTCTTTAAGTTTCCTGGAGACTTCTCTCATTATCTGGTGATTCAGAGTTGATATATTGCCTGTTATTCATGTGCTGGATTGCAGGACATCTTTCTAAAAACTGTCCCACTAATGACCTAAAAATATCTCAGCAGAAGACTTCTCCAACCTCAGGGAAATTAAGCAGGTCCTTAGAAGAGAGCCCGAGGTTTCATTAATGAATAGCACAACTGTTTCTAGGCATTTGGGCCTAACAGCTGGGGTCAGGAAGTCACTGCCACAGAATCCTATATGGGGGTTACATTTACTTTAATGCAGCAATGGTGTCCTTTCAACATTTCTTAGACAAAGGTGGATACCTTACCAAAGAATCACACACTATTTCTGTTTCCAAGTACAAACTGCATAAACTTGAGCCACCACTCAGTACCATCACAGTTGTGTTCAAAGAAGCACCATTCTGGGACTGAAAAGTAATAAAAAAAGTAAATTAAATCTTTTTTTTTTTTTTTAGTTATGCCAAGAAACCATTCTAGCTAATAATGCATGCACGCAAAAATCTTACAATCCCTATCTTTGTTTTTTCTTTTTGCTCTCTCCTTCTTTGTACCTATGACTAGGACCCCAAATTCTCTTTCATCCCCAACTCCAAAAAAACCTTATTTTCAAACTCAGACTGGGAGGTTTTCATGTCTCTTTCTTTCCTCTCTTCATGCCTTTTCTCTTCCTAAGGTCAGTCACTGTTTGCCTTCTGCTAGCTTCTCTGATTCCTCAGGTCCTGATGTGTATTAGAAAGGTTTGGGAGCTGACGAGGCAAAACAGAATGCATTTCATGTTCCAGGAGAGAAGGAAGGCCCATGAGAGGATTCTCCTAACTGTGAAGACTCCTCTCACCTTGTCATGACAGGTTTCCAGATTGCCCTTAATGCACTCCCATGAGCCACCGGGGCACTATACAATGGACACACTCAAAGGCCCAGGAGTCACCGTGGGTTACTGAGTCATTCACAGCTAAATGAAGCAGTCCTTGTGACAGTACTATTGAGTTCCTCTGCTCACATGCAGACATCTGGGTCAGATCTACTTTTCTTCTGATTTTCTTTAAAGGGAAAGAAGATGAACAGCTACAATATGATGTGACCTCAGGGAGTCTCTGTAGGGTTCTCTTGTAGGACATCCAGATTTTTTCATTTGACCTTGCTGCTAAAAATATTTTGATAGATCCAAAAAAACAAATAAAACTAACTCTGTAAGTAAACCTCTTAAAGGCTTTCTGGAGCAAAGCCTCGAGAGGCATGGAGTCATAAGGGACAGGGGCTTTCAGGGAGAGGGACAGCTCGTGGTTGGGAAAAGGCAACAGAAAAGGTATGGTGAGGTCTTCAAGTTCAATTTTCCGTCTGCCAAAGCTTTGCCTGGGAGTGCATATTCTTTCCTCTCCCCTACTTCCACTTCTGGATTGGCATCACAAGGAAAATGCTAGGTTAAGTCACATTATGTATTATGAGCATATTTTGTAAGCAAAAGTTGGAAGCCATGGTCTGATGGTTCTTTTTTCTTTCTTCAGCTTTATTGAGATATAATTGACATAAAACACTATATAAGTGTAAAGTGTACAACATGATTTTATATGTATAAAAATACATAAAATATATATCTATATCTATCTACATATAACTCAAAATGATTATACTACTGTCAGGTTAGTTAACACCCCCATCGCTGTACATAGTTACTATTTTTTGCGTATGATAAGAACACCTAAGATCTACTCTCTTAGCAGCTTTCAAGTATACAATACCGCATTAACTATAATCACCCTGCTGTATTTTAAATCCCCAGACTACATCCATCTTATAATTAGAACATGTTTTCTTTTTTAAAAAAAGTTTCCCATTATATAAATTTTGAAAAATATAAAAATATACTAAACATAAATTAGTTGTAAATTATATTTTCACGACCAGCCTTATGTAAAAGGATTGTCATTACTTTTTTACTTAACATATACATTTCCTTTCGGAACCATGGTATGGCTGGTGATGGAAATGGGCAGCATCTTTGTCCTCACCTCTGTTAAGCATCGATTTTCACCTCGTAATTTGTATAGGGGGCTGAGGATTTCCCTGGAGAAACATGGAATAGCACAGTGGTCCCAAATGTGTTAAAAAATTAAAGGGTGGGGGTGTATGGGTGGTTCAGTCAGTTGAGCATCTGACTATTGATTTCTGCTCAGGTCATGATCTCACGGCTCATGGGTTGGAGCCCTGAGGAGGGCTCTGCCCTTAGAGTGTAGAGCCTGCTTGGGTTGCTCTCTTTCCCTCTCTCCCCCCCCTTCCCTACTCATGCTTTCTCTCTCTCTCTCTCTCTCTCTCAAAATAAATAAACTTAAAAGGAAATTAAAGGTCTATTGGGTGCAACCATTTCCCATCAGCCCTCTGCTGAGTGCCACTTTGTCACTCTGTTGCTATATAGCAGGTACAGACATATTCCCATGAGTTTCATGTGGATACTACCACATCCTACAGGTACTCATTCTTAATGTTTCACTGGACATCAAAGCCTTCTCCCTGGTTCTACCGCTGCTCTGCCTTGCACTATAATGAACACTTTGGTGAGATATCCATACCCATATTTAGGTTTTAGTCTATCAGATGAACCCTGAAGCACTGTATCATATTCCCATATCTTAAAAAAGGATATTAACAAGGCAAGTTTATTTTTCTCTACTCTGTACTCCCCACTCTAGGTGGCACTTAAGCATACATTCATATCATCCAGCTGGGAGACAGCTCTAGATGACAAATACTACACTGTACTTAGGGTTCCTGGCTCCTCCGTTGGGTAAGTCAGTCTCCACGGGTCAAACTCGTGTTGCCAGGCAACTTCTTCCTTCAGAATGAGAACTCTCCCAAGAGAACTCTCAATCCATATGCAAACAGGCTTCTGGCAGCTGCTCCCACCAATTCAATAGACAGGCCCTGGCATGTTGGGCTCTTTGAGCTAAATCGAGATCTCCATTACATTTATTGAAAAGCTCAAAGATTCCTATTTCTATGCTTTCTTCTGAAATTTTTTTCTTTTATGTGATATTAGATACATAAGAAAAGACCATCACTATAATATTAACCTGTCTTCATTTATAAACCATCCATACTTTCACCCTCCACCAATCAAAATAGTCCTTTGCCATTCATCTTGGGCAAGACTAGTAGAAAGAAGAATCTTGAGTGAATTAAATTACTTCCTTCTGTAGAGCTTTATGATTGTCCCTGTTGACAGTTATGCCTCAAGCAGTAGCTCTGAACAGTATTTATTAAGGACCTTCTATGTTTCAGATGCTGGGCTAAGCACTAGAGCTCAAAGTGAGTCCAACACAATCCCCAACACCTAGGAACTCACAGCTAGTTGGAAGTCAGCCACAAACCTTAAGTCTAAAATGATGTGGTGCATGCTGCTGAAAACCAGTGATACAGTCTTTCTAGAAGTCTAGAGACTCAAAATCAAGTTGTCCCTCTGATCCTCAACGTTAAAGCTTGGGATTTTCATTCATGGTTGCCAGGCTTACTCTATTGTCTCTAGTACTGACAATATTTTGATAACCCTACCAACTGCTTTCCATTCCTATGTTCACATTGAGACAGGATCCCTGGTCTGGTGATGATTCTGGGTGACCGGAATCATCCAACAGCACTAGTTCTGCAAAACCCAATTCCATAGATGAAACTCACATCTGAGGCATTCTAACTCACTGGCTAGCCAGCCTAGTGCTCCCTGACTGTTTGTGAAGACTGAATTAAATTAGATTAGTTAATTAAACAATTTATTTCCTGGAAGACCGGTGGGGCAGATCCCAACATAGTTCCTCAAATGTCAAGTTAAAAATGATCTGTAGCATTTTTAGCAATTCCAGAAGCAAGAGAGACACATTTATTGCTTTATGAACTGTCAGAATGCCAAAGTGGTACCGCTTGTCCATGGAGGTTGTTAAGATGGAGAAGAGCAGCAGGAGAAGTTTCCAAAAGATCCTAGACATCTTTAAACAAGTGACAGAGTGTTGGGGACAGCATAGGATGGTAGAACACAGTGGAAGGATGCTACCGATAGGTGGTGGGGGGATGAATGGTAAGTGAGTGAATGGTTACAAATATGCGGGATGGTGTGTCTCATGTCCGACTTAGTTGAATGTTGATTTTATAATAAATACCTGGAAAATGGAGACAGGTTGGCTTCAGTTGGAATTTCCTATCACATGTTATAAACCCAGAAAAATAATCTATTGCTGTGCAGAGACACTCTCTTCATTTAAAGAGAGTGATTTTCATAAGTTGCTTTCTAGTATAATTTTATGAGTTAGGCATCTCATAAGGAGAACAGATGGAAGTGGGTAAGAACTGGAGCTTTGGCATCAGGCAAATCTTGGTTGATTTCCAGGCCCAAGATTCAATGACTATATGACATTAGGCAAGATTCTTAACATAGCAGCACCTTGGTTTTCCCATCTGTAGCATGAGAATGACAACACCTGCCTCATAGCATTGCTGGAGAGATTAAGTGAGGATAGCCATGCAGATGGTAGCACAACACAGCACTTGGAGCCCCCAGATCCAGTCAGGGTCTGACTACACTGATGAAAAGTACTGGCCTTATCTCAGTCTTTGCCTCTTGGACTTCTGTAAGTGAGTGAAGAGTGTTTCATCAAACTTCTTAGAACAGATGTTGGCAACTGTTCCAAAGCTCAAGCTCAATGACATCCTTGGATTCTTTCCCGCCTCACATCCCACATCCATTTAGCCATTAAGTCCATTTTCCTCCACCTCATAAATTCCCTCTGAATCCATCTCCTAGCCGCCATCTTCCTAGTCACTAATCCAGATTAGGTCCTGATCGTCTTCACTCATCTACAACATCACCTTCCCTCCTAAATTCTCTTTCTCTACTCCCTTACCCTGGTCTCCAGGATTAATTTATAAATCCCATCTCTGAACTCGTCAACCTCCTTCTTAATTGCCTCCAGTGCTTATGCAATGATTTTATCCCAAAATTTAGTTTACACTAGCCACACCAGTCTTACATCTGAAATCCACTTCCATTCATCTCCACCTAATGTTTGCATCCTCCATACTAACTTGAAAAGACCCTGCTTTTTGTTGTTGTTGTTGTTGTTGTTTTGTTCTTTTTTTTTCTTTTCTGGGCATTTTTCTCATGAATATTAAATTGTAATAATCTTTACCTGATTCTCTGTTGGGTGAGCTACAACTCTTCTAAAATCCAGATAAATTATAACCCTCAGAGAGTAGTCCTCATTTTGGTGCTCTTATAGTACTTGGTGATATCATTATAAGAACACCTTTAAATTCCCATTATAACTATTATTGAGCAATTTTTATGTGCTCGATAACAATTTGGAGATAGAGATAGATTATAGATAGATATAGATATTTAGATATAATATCCCTAATGATATCCTAATATCCTTTTTAGATTGTTCAACTCTCCTTGGTAAATAAGCTAAGCTCTTAGAGGTTATGCCAAAGTTCACACAGCCCCTAAGTGGCAGAATTGGCAGTGAAAATATAATGCAAGATCCCAAGTCCTATGTACTTGTCACTAAAACACAATCTCCTCAACCCATCACATCGCAGCTGCCTAGGCATCAGTGTCCAGAACTACGATGTGCTTTCTTGGAAGGATTAGATGTTTTCCAATGAGATGCATTTTATTTTTTGCATCACCAGCTCTTAGCCCAGCGTCATTCATATTGCATATTCTCATTTGTTGAATGAAAGAATGAGCTTTGCGTACGTGAGTGAGATTTGAATCCATCTTCTTCGAGAATGGGCTCTGGAAGGGTTGCAGGACAGTGTTGGAGACTGATTCTCAAACATCTAATGGATAGACAGCGTGGCCATGGCTGGGATGAGGAACAGAAAGTGACTCCCTTTCCAACCCTGCGAGGGGACCTTGGGTATACCAACTGACCACATCAGTAAACCTTGTATTTTGGGCCATCTCTGGCACTATGTCTCAGGTTGCAGCCCTGTTCATAAGTTGGATGACTAGTTACAGGTAGTCTCTGGGGAAGTCATTTGTCACTTATCCAAAGCTTTCCACATCTACTTCTTAACTGGAAGATCCCTATCATATGGCTCCCACCCATCCAGTTATCTCTCCATCTTCACCTTCTCAAGACAACAAGTGAAATGGAACCAGAGAAAAACTATGCCCCCACAGGGATGCCCTTCTGTCCAGCCTGAGTGAACATAGCTGCCAAGACATCCTGAGACTTCAGGGCTTCAGTTTGTTTTATGTTTGAAAAACAAACTCTTTGAAGCTCAGTGTCCCCAACGAGGGTAATCAATATCAGAGATTGTGCACATCTGAAATCTTGCAAAAGCATGAGGTAATTTGGCATCCGTAGGAATAAGAAAGAGCATCTTGGTCTCCTCACTTCTCTGCTTGGGCCTCATGCCTTAGAGAAGCTTTCTGCTAACTGAGGTCTTGGCTGCTCTGTGGGGGACATAGTTGATCAAAGTCCCAGATGGCTGGATTTAGCTGCCTTCATCAGTGTCTTCAAGGTCTAGTGGCCACAGAATAATTTCAAGGGTAGACAGTGGTTTTGCTGATGACTTCACTGCAAGCGTATTTTAAAATGGACTTGTAGATGCAGAATTACCAGGTGTGTATTCCCAGGGAAGCTTTCTCAGTCACCTTGCCCGATCCTGTTGGAAGAGGGAAAGTTCACTGCATTTTGCATCAGCTGATGAATCATCCAGCATATTTCATATTTGCTGTGCTCTTGAGGTTGCCTGTGGGCAAATTGGAGCCCACTCTGCAGCACGGTCTTGCTGCTTAGCTATTACAGGATATCCAATTAAATTAAGCCATAAGGCAGGAGAAAACTCTGCCATCACCTTCATAATCTATGAAACTTTAATCTTTTGTCAAGCAACAATTTCCTAAAAATGGGAACAGCGGCACATCACGAAGAGACGAAATCCTAAAATGGAAATTGCTATTGTTTACAGTGTGTGCAGGGATGCTGAGACACAAAAACAGAGAGAGAGAGAGAGAGAGGCGCCAAAGCACTAGGCACGTATGAAGGAGTACACCACACACAACGACCTTGAAATCTAAATTAGCTCTTGCTAATTGGATGGAGCGAACTATCATTTCCATTTCTGAATTTGTAAAGTTGTTTTCTTCTCAGGGAAAAAGAAACATCTGCTCTTCAGGGCTAACTCAGTTCTGAGTAAGTCTGTCTTCCGGTGTTTTGGTGTAGCTGGGTGAGCAAAAGGGGACTCCATCCTGGCAGCAGAGCCTGGAATCCAACTTTCTGATGACATATCTCCTCAACTAGATTCCCTGTGGGGAATTGTCCACAGGCAGGGCAGGACAACCAGAGCTGGCTGGGTTGCTAAGCTTGGGAACGAGCTTACTGTCAGACAAACTAGCTTTTCTGCACAAGAAATCTGCAACCAACAAAGATGTAATATTTATTGAGCACCTACTTCATGGTAAAGCAGCTTGTTTAAGCTTGTACACAAAAATTACTTCATTTAATCCATATAATGAATCTGACACTCAGGGATGTTAACTTGCCCACATCCTGATCTCATTGGTCCTGAGTTCATGTTCTTTACACTGTGTTATTCTTGTGCCATAACGTAGGCAGATTCTAGAAAAGGCTACCTAATATATCTCAGCTTCTGAAATGGAATATGGATAAATGAATATCAGTAAGAAAGAGCAGAAGCTTTCTAAACTTCAAATTTTCTTCAAAGCCTTGAATGTCGGAGTAGCAGGATGGCCTAAAGACAGCTGAAGATTCATCGGTTCTTCTTGTTAGGCTTCCATCTTATTGGCTGGGTGATCGTGGGCAAGCTCAATCAATACTCAAGTTGTGAATTCGAAAGGATGAGTTATACTCATCAAAGAGGCTTACTAGCCATCTCTTGGACTTTGAATTTATATGAAACAACAACAACAACAACAACAAAACCACTAACCTTGTCTTGGAGCAAGGGTATTTTGGCCTCATAGATTTGATCTTGTACAAGCTCCTGAGTTATTCATATTTTAATACTTGCTTGTCAAGTTGGTACATTTTAGGTAGACAATTACAGTATCAGGAGCGATGTGGTATCTGCTATCTTGCGTGCTGTACACAGTGCTGGTGCCTTCAGAATCACCGAACAGGCAGCAGAGGAGACAGGTTCTGGGTCTGATGAGCATGGAATTTGGCAGGGGTGGCAGTTATGATCAGTTCAATGGCAATGATACCTCATGGCACTGAAATTTCCAAAACTCTTTGTATGCATTTCCAATCCAATTGTTTTTCCTCTGAAGTTTAACATTGTATTCAATTCCATGGACCAGCAGGTAGACATATTGGGCTAATATACCAGACACGAAGTTCAAATAACTACATGGTTGTATTCTTTTAATCTCTGGGTAACTAAATGTGGACTCTTCTTTTCACTCACCAGGCTAAACAACACAAAAAAAACTTTGCTTTTAAATTTTTTTTTTTAACGTTTATTTATTTTTGAGAGACATAGAGACAGAGAGTGAGCAGGGGAAGGGCAGAGAGAGAGGGAGACACAGAATCCGAAGCAGGCTCCAGGCTCTGAGCCGTCAGCACAGAGCCCGACGCGGGGCTCGAACTCACAGACCGCGAGATCATGACCTGAGCCGAAGTCGGCCGCCCAACC
Source organism: Paguma larvata (assembly GCA_030068075.1). Taxonomy (NCBI): domain Eukaryota; kingdom Metazoa; phylum Chordata; class Mammalia; order Carnivora; family Viverridae; genus Paguma; species Paguma larvata. Next base: position 10,674,677 of record CM057823.1, read on the forward strand.
AACTGAGCCACCCAGGCGCCCCACTTTGCTTTTAAATAGACATTTTGCAGGGCTGGGTGGCTCAATCGGTTAAGCTCTCCCCCACTCACTCTCTCTCTCTCCAAGTAAATACGTAAACTTTAAATAGACAACTTAACAGATCTTTTTTGATGGGGAAGAGGCAGAGAGAGAGGGAGAAAGAATTGTAACAAGCTCCACACTAAGTGTGGAGTCTGACACAGGGCTCGATCTCACAACCCAGAGATCATGATCTGAGCTGAAATCAAGAGTTGGTCGCTTAACCAACAGAGCCACCCAGGCACCCCAACAGATTGTTCTTTTACTCAATAAAGGAGACTAGACTGTACTTCTAGACTAGATAAACACTTGGGGGAAGGAAGTCTTGTGTGGTAAAAGGTAAGATCCTTCCTCTCCCTCACAACTGTTATACTGTACGTAACTGTGACATAGAATCATCTAGAAAATAACACTGAATGCTCAGTCTTTCAAATCATCATTCTATCCAGAATGACAAATTATGTATTCCATTAACTTCTATAGCATGCTGATTTTATATATTTTACTCCACTTGTGCATTAAAAAACTTTTGAAATCTTGTTAGGTGCAAAGCTCCCTCTGTACCTTTTCAAAGGATTGGAGACCTAGGTTGGTTTTAATGCAACAGTCAGTATGGAAGTCTTCTTTATAAGAATGACCTCATTGAACAATATTCAATTAAAAGGCTTTATTTTCAGGACTTTGCTAAGTAGTGGTAGGGATGAAGGGAGAAGAGACATGAAAAGTTCATTTTAAACCAGAGTTCTTGAGTGGAGGGGGAGCTAAAACTAAATGCAAAGGTAGTCAAATCTCATCTGAGCCATGAATCTTCAATCCCTTAGACTCCGAGCTCTGTGTGTTGTTTTTTTAATCATAATTCAGTAAACTTGGTTCCACTCCCGTATGTTTCTGATTTTGTCTTAGCAACTTACAGATTACTCTTTACTTTTTCTTTTTTCTTTAAAAAAATTTTTTGTTAGTATATGGAAACAACTCAGGTGTCTATCCATAAAAAATGGATAAAGAAGATGTGAGATCTATCTATCATCTATCTATCCATCTATCTATAGATATGTATGTATGTGTTTATATAATATATATTATATATTATATATATAATGGGTATATTTGTATATTGATACGTATATGCGATATATGTATATAATACATAAAATGGAATATTACTCAAAAGAATGAAACCTTGCCATTTGCAACAACACAGGTTCTAACTGAAATAAGTCAGTCAGGTTACTCTTTTCTTGATCTTGAACTTTAAAAATGCCTATGATCACCTAGATTCCTCACATGCTTTGCCAACCTGTGTACATATCTTGTCTCCAGTTGCCCGTGATTTATTCTCTAGACATCCAGCATCTATCATGTTCCAAGCACGGTGTAAGAAACTGTATAAATACATAGAGGACAACATCTCTGCCCTCAGAGAGGAATTTCAGTTCAGTAGAAGTTGTGAGCTGGATGGAAAATACTACACAAACGGTTGCATGGCACACCATGAGACAGCAAAAGCGTAAAAGAAGTTTGTTAGGAGGATAATTGGAGATGTAGTTCCTGTGAAATGAAACAGTCTGCACAAGGGCAGGGTTATGTAACAAGCACAGTGCTGCGTGGTTATGTAAGATCTGGGGGTGACTGAATGGCATATCCAAAATGATTCTAGGATCTAGAATTAAATAACATTGAATGAAACAATAGAAGGAACTTCCTGTCAGCTCCTTCTCAATCCTGGTTAAGTCAGGGAATAAATCTTTCTACGTTTCTGAATACATTTCCCATTTCCGGAACATTGCTGATCTACTTTTTGTATCAGCTCAGATACTTTAGCAGGCAACACTACCCTGTGAGGATGTAATTACATTGTTTCGTTTTTGTTATATCTACTTGTAAGGTTCATTTGCATTATGACAACTGGTTGCAGTTTTCCACTCACAGCATCAACACAAGTTTCATTTGAAAGGACTTTATTTTAGTTAAAAATGCAATTGAAAAAAAAAACAATATGTGAAAAATAACACAGGTGGTACATGAATATGGTAATAGTCATGAAGTTGGTACGTCGATGGGGAGACTTTGACAAACACTGGTATGGCATACTTGGAGAACAGAAAATCATAAGACAGAGTGAAGGGTGACGTGGGAGATGCTACAAGAGTTTGGCAGAAGCCAGCCTGTGAAGACCATCCTACGTCAAGCTGAGGAGTTTAGGTTACAACAAGGAGAATGCACTTTTTGAGTTAGAGAGAAACTTTCAGCAGAAGGTGAAGGACGTCCCAGAGGAGCTGAAGGAAGCAGATCAGTTAGGAGACTAATGAGGGCCAGTGGGAAAGGAAGAGGGCACCAATGGTATAAGCGATGGGGCTCCGAAACAGGGGATGGATTTGTTTGGCCTATCAGTGGTATAATCACCACTGTCAGTTAGATGTGGAGAAAGAAATGTAGACTAGTTCTCAGGTTCTGGCTTGCTTAGCGGGTGACATGTGGCTCCCCTAATCAGGCGAGGGAATTGTTCCCCTTAGGTGTCCCTTTGCTTGATTAACTGACATGAGTTTGACCCCGAGTGGTACCCTAAATCCCGTTAACTCTGCATCAGCAGCTTAATAGGAGGGGCCCACGGCCCTTTTCCTCACACTTATGGCTAGAGATCTGACTCTTCAGACAAATAGGGCAGAATTTAAAATGTGTGGGGAATTAGCATCTTTTCGTGTTGTGGAAGAGATTTTGGTCAAGCAAACACTGGAAAAGATATGCTCTCTGACTCCACCCTAAAATTTTCTAAAGAGTCTACTACAGATCAGGAAGGAATTCTTAGTTTAAAAAAAAGTACTCGAAATCCTAAGCCACATAATTTATGAGCGATTTCTGTTCCAAATGTGAAGTTATATTGTCCTATGATTTCCTGGTCTTTCAAAATCAGAGGTATCAGCATAGGGAAGAGAAGGGCCCTAAACTAAGAAGTTGCTAAGGGAGGTCTCTATTTTGCAAAAATAAGATAGTTCTGAGGGAAGGATGAGATCTTTGTGGAGACATTCTTGCACAAGGGCCGGATGATCTCCTAATTGGAAGGAAACTGAGTACCAGGAATCAAGGAGCTTGGAATGGGTGGGTCTTACACTCAACTTTTTCTGTCTTCTCCTTTCATGCTGGAGAGGGTCCAGGATGTAAGGGGAAATTGTTTTGCTATCTTATTACCTGCTGAAGGACACACCGATGAAGACCCTTCATCTAAAGAAGACGGAAAGTGTCCTTTAGGCTCACTGTGAGAAATCAGAAGGGCTCTAGAAAACTTGCCTGCTCTGAGGCCCCCAACCCTCTTCAAGAAAAAGGCTCCAGGGCAGGCAAGAAGGAACCACCGAGTGAAAGTCACAGAATGGAAGACAGGTGTTTGCTTAACTATGATGATAAATAATAATTAATATGATACAATGTTCATGTCTAGCTTACTTCAATAAAAAAACAAGAAAGCTTCTTTATTATTTTTATAGGGAGCTAGAGTTAGGATTACTTTCAATAAAACACGCTTTTGTTTAAATGAGGATAATCTTATGGGAAGTTATATTAGAGTCTCTGGCCATTAACAATAGAACCTATATTAACTACACCACAAGCCTGATGATGAATATCATGAGACTAAGTCACCCCCATCCTTAATGAAGGATGCAATTTTAAAGTATTGAATCCAAAAAGCTTAAATCTATAAGTTATTCATATGAGTCCTGTTTTATGTATAAAGAGCAAGTAGAACTGGAAAAATGACTTACATGATAGATAATGGGAGGGACTGAGAAGCACCCATGAACAATGTGGTTTCTTACATTTAGGAGTAAATCTGAGACCTCTCTCCTCTTTGTCACACTGCAGAACCTCGCCTAGATTATATAGATAATTTTTAAAAATGAAACGTGTCAGGACATCCTGGATACCAATGAAGGAAAATGGGTGTGTACAGATATCTTATCAATTTAGGATCAGGTTTTGTTTGTCTTACTACATGTTTGCAAGGAAGTTTGAAAATGATGTTATGAAAACTCTACAAAGAGTTATGTTTTAGTAAATGTCTGTGAAGTTGTAGTGAAACACTAGTGTAATAATCCCATAAAAATTACAGACTTTATGTGAAACAGTGTGACTATCTAAGAAGAAACATAAAATAAAGAACTTTACTTGAGTTACAACTTTAAATGCTGTTCGGTGATTATGCTGCCTAACGGACAGTTGTCATTAAAAAGGAATTTTCTTGTTGGCATGAGATTGGAGAAATGATAAAATGTGATGAGTTTGCGCAATGCGGAGTGTGTCATTTGGAACTAAGGAACAGGGGCTCCAAAAGGAAGGAGCCAATAGAAGGTAGCACTTGGATATTCACTATGTGCTAGACACGTATGGCTTCCTTACATATGTTCAAGTTAAGCCTCATTACCACCAGAGCCTTCTAAAGTCACTTGGATTCCCATATTAGTGACCAGGACATAATTGGAGGAAATTGACCAAATTGTCCAAGCTGCTAAATTGTGGGGACAGTGCTCTTGACTGCAAAGTCCCCTCTGCTTTTCACTGCAGGAGGCTACCCTGCACCTTGATGTTGTGAATTCATTCCCATGGTTGAAGTTCACTTAGAAAGCTATGATGAGAAAAAAGTGCATAGAGTCACTAAGTCAAGCAAGTTGGGTTCTATAGTAACTCTAAACCAAGCCAGAGAAGCTTATATTCTTTCAAATAGAAAGACTTGGTTTTGGATAGAGCTTGGACAGATGTAATGAAAGGCTGAAAATAACAGGGTTATTTGAGCCTGGAGCACAGAGAGGAGGAGTGAAATGGGGAGAAACAGGAGTTGTAGTATCTCTGCAACCCACTGGGTACAAGTATTATCTCTTCAACTCACTACCTGTGTAGCTCCGGGAAATATTTAACTTTCTTCAACCAAAAATTTCCTCATCATTTATCACATCAACATCCCATGGGCTTAAGGGGATTAAAAATGATAAACGATGTTTTAAGCCATAAAATATTATTTATGTTTAATAGTTTATTTTGCTGCAAATGAGCAAACCTGTACATAAGCTATTAAAGATTTTTATATCTATGAAGGTGATTCTCTGGCCTCTTTGGCAAGTCATGGGGTGGGAAGAGAGTCTCTTCCTCCATCAAATTCTGTCCCTGTAAGTACATTTGAAGTGGGAGTGGGGAATGGAAAGAAAACCTACCCCATTCTCTGTCCCCTTTTATGAATTACTGGTCTCCCTCTCCTGGTTCTGCTTTGAAAGGATGGATTTCCTCCAGGTAACAAAATCCATTTGCTATCTTCCTGCTGAGCGATATTTTGAAGCTTCCTAAAGATCCAATACAATGGCCCACCAGAGAGGTTCCAACAATGACAGTCCCAGGATGTCAGCAGGAACTCACAGGAACATGCAGGATCGGGCCTCACTTCTCTGTACAGCAACAACCCCAAAGGTGAGTCATATTGTGGCAGGATGTCCTAACTTTCATAAACTAAAAGCGTTTCTATTGCCTACCAGACTAATCTTTCAAAGCAATAGTTTCCATAAATTCATTTTATTCTGTTTCAGAAAGGGCAAGCCCAAGATACAGTGGAAAGCTATTCACATGAGGTCATCAGAATTGTCCACTCCTTCCAGCAACCTAAATCTCTAGATTTCAGAACTGCCTCACTGAACCCCAAATCCCTCACATCAGGTGCTTTCATCATTCATCGTCAGAGCAGAGAGGAGAGAAATCTAATGATATCTTCCCCGGACAGTAGTTTGGAAAGATTATTGGCCTGGGTTTGACATTCCAGAGTCTACACTGTTGAAGTGAATGGAGAATTGTAATAATCATTTAGATATTCAGATACTCTATATTCTTTCTGGACTATGCTCTACCACATAGGCTTTTGCTCTCATAATTCATGTGTGTTAGGTATCTGATCTTAACCTAAGTTACTAGGATAACTGCTTGTAGTTTTCAGTTTGAGGAGTGGACAAAGCCTCAGCTGAAACTTGAAGACACAGGGAAGTGTTTCAATCTTAAATATTTAAACTATTCTGTGCACTTCTTGATTTTCTGAATGGCTGGTTGGCTGGATTGGACAAGTAAGCCAACGTGGTGGCTTCAGGGTCATGTGCGTTAGGAATTTGTGTGTGTTTGTGTGTGTGTGTGTATACACAAATCACAAATATGAGGATTCGGAATTGTTTTTGAAAAGTTCATGATATAAGTAATAAAAACTGGTACAGTCAAAGGCCATTGGATCTCTTAGACATCCAGACTGTTTTGGAAATGATGCCAGAGGAGCTATGACTAAGTACTAGTAGTCATGTACATATATGGAGGTGGACATTGATGGCAAGCATCAGGGTACCCTCAAACTCCAACAGAGGCCCTAACTTACATACCCCCAAAGTATTGCTGAACTCTGTCTCATATACTTCAGAAGCCCTAATCTTATCTAGAATAATGAGTAAAATGCTTGAATTATAGAAAAAGTGTCACCCATGCAAATACCTATTTATTAAAATATGGCTTTTGCTTAGGCTAATTTCAATAAGAAAAGTAATACCCTCATTTCTATGACTGTCTTAGAATGTGGGAAATTTCTCATGCACAGGCCCTTCCCTGAGCAGTAATATGGGCATCTAATTTGATTTATCGATAGAATGAGGGGAAAGAATCCTGCTTCGCCTTATCTTCTCTTAAAACTGAATCAATAAATCATGGGCCTGATGGAAAATAAATGTACTGAAGCTACAGGAAAGCTTAGCGGGCCAGGGTCTGACGGGCTGCCTTGTGGGCCCTGCTGGCCAGCCGATTACTTGAACTGAACTCCGATAACAGGTTTTCCTTCCACGACTACAGGGTATGGTCACACTGACATTTCTATTAGCACGGAGAAGTTTCTTGCAGTCACTACCGAACATGTTAACGACCAGCATCCAGGCAATCATGCCCTAAGATGTCCTCTCTGCTGAGCTGCTGCGTGTGGGGGAGGGGTGTATGTGAGAAGTGGAAGAAGACATCCTACTGCTTGCTTGTGGCCCTCTTGACAAGGAATACAGTCGTAAGCAAACCAACAGGCAGAAGGTGATGAAAGAACAGGCAGCGTGGAAAAGCAACAGACAGACAAGATGATCATGGGGTCCGTCAGACAGATTCCTAAATTAATACAACTGTCGCAGTCAGAAGGAAGGTGCTGGTCTAACAGACTGAAACATTAGTCTGCTGAGCAACACTCCCACGCCTCCACAGAGTAGCATTTTTATTGCAGTATGTCTTTCATGGAAAATGAACAAAACTTTAAATAAATCACAATTACTTATTGCTTAGTATTTTGGATAATAAATTCTTTAGTTTATCAGTACCTCAGGGCCTTCAAATGTGCATTCTTCAAATAGTTTCAATTACATATACATTCTTTCTCCTGAACAATAAATTATTCTTTAAAAAAAAGTAAAAGGAAAAGATACATAATCTTAAAGGAAAGAAAAACAAAAAAACATATATTTTTGACATTTATCTTAAACTTATATGAAAACAACTCTATGTTAGATGCTTAAATATAAATAATAAAGGACATTATGTTATTTACAATGTTACACAGTAAGTTGAGAGAGTAAAAAACTGACATTAACTCATAAAGACAGTAAATGATTTAGGAAAACATCCAAGTAACGTACAATGTGTATTTACAAAAGAATATATAATAGAACTCGTGATATGTGGCCATTTCCCTTTGCCTGCATTTCTCTGCAGTGTTTCATGGGTCCTTGCAGATAGAAATCTCTGTGGATGGTGGAATGGAGCCAGTACTAAAAGATAAAACAAGACCTTCCTTATATTCGCCAATGTGAGCCATGTACCTTTTAACCCAGGCACCCCCCCCCCCGAAAAAAAAAGGAATAGTTACGAGCAAGTTACCCTGGATAAACTCCATCTATATCAAGACAGTCACACCAAAACAAGGAAGATATGGTATGTCGATGTTTGGGACACATTCACATATACTCAGAGTGCCATTTTGTAGAAAGCAAGAGGCCGTCCAGGCAATCTTGGGGGAAAAAAAAAAGTTATACCAGCCGAGAAGTGAGAGTAGAACAGAAAAGGATTCTTGAGTGAGAGAAAGAAGTTTTGCATATTCTGCGCTACCCCTCATGGGATATGATGTCAGACCCAGGGAGACAAACTCACTGTCAAACTTCTGGGCAATCTCTACTGCCTAAAAACCCACGAAAGCTTGCCACACGCTGAGAACATTGGTTCATGCTCCTTCTTTGGATTGCTACTGCACTGTCTGCGCAGAGAAGTCCCTGCAAACACAAAGCTGGTGGTTGCAGCACGCAGCCCTGTGGAACCAGCTGGCCTTTCTTCTCAAGGGGAGCTCTGGTCCTATAGATGGCAAGGCTGTCCCAGCTAACATGCCGCCTCTCTGAGTGACCAGAATCAAGTCAGAGATAGAATTTCCTCTTGTCCTAGCTGTTCGTATGTATTTGCAACTTGAAACATTCATAGCTATTTTCACACTGGGGAAAATGTTCATTGCTCACAACAGAAGATTTTATTTATTCCTGGAATTCTAGAACCACCATGGAGCCTTTTGGGTCCTCCACTGCCTGAAGATTTTTGAAACAGAAATTTTCGATTTTGAATTCACAGTAGAAATTTCTTTATTGACAGTCTCTGAATGAGCCAAGGCCTTCAAAGGCAATATTAGCATAAGTCAGAGAAGCTCTTTGGGTCGACTGTCTTCTTCCCCTGCCATGAGCTTACTCATTTCTATAGAATTGGGCAAGTCTTCAGAGCGACTTGCATGGCCTGATAGGAGAGGTGAGGATACTGCTGAGCACAGAGAAAGTGGCTTGTGAACAAGGAAGGACAGTTTAGGATACTGAATACTAAGAGTAACACCAAGGACCTGTAGACAGACACCTCTGTGGATTGCAGAAACATGTAAGGAGCTTAAAGACATGACTCGTGCCCAGCCCACATTGTCCCAAGACCTCCTTGCAAGTCACATCTCCTCATTAATGTTCACACAGAAATTTTTGAAGAACTAAATTTGGTTCACCTGCAAACAAAGAGCTGTTGTTCTTGCTGACTTCATGCTCGGTACTCTGAAGCCCCTACCAACCTGCTTCTCATATTGTCCCATGGATCCCAGAAGGCCACTGGGAGTCTAAGTAGAGTTCTAGCCTGATTTGACAGATATCAGGCAGGGCATGGAAGGGGGTCTGCACTTTTTTTTTTTTAATTCCCTTATTTTCCTGAATCAGCAGTTATCTCCAATGTAACCCCTCCTGGCCTTCCTTGGACTTATAATCACAGAGAACATGCAAAGCTTAGACCATTCTTTATCCTGTTTTGTGACAGTAAAGCAAAAGGTATGAAAGGGGTGAAAAGGATAATAAGGGCTGCAGATTGAGGGGTCAGTAGACTGGTGGGGGGTCACTTCTGCAAGGAAAGGTGCAATCTTCCCAACACTACCAACATTTCCTGACGAATCATCACTCGTGGAAGGTTCTCACTAATCACAAATCACATGCACATTGGCCACTCCTGACAAAAATGTCCATGCATAGTTATGACCTACTCAGGCCATATTGAAAAACAAGAGAAAAATCATGAACAGCAAGGAGTGGTCAACAAAACTGTTTAAAATTGCAGCCAAGTCACACAACTGTTCTCCACCTGTGCCTTCTATACATTCACTCTTTGTAGACACTCTACAACAGTGGTGACCAGTCAACACCACACACAGCAGGCACATTTCACTGGAGAAGTATTTCAGACAAATTGCTGAGTGTGCTGTTTAAGCTGGGTTTTTGTGTGCCATAACTCGGCTCTTCTTGAGCTGATTAGGACACAGACAATCCCTAGCTCCAAAATAAGTGGAAAACCCAAGTCAGGAACGATTGCACCTTTTTCAGCCATGGTTTGATCTTCAGCTAGAGGACCCGCTATGTCATTCTCCCAGAAAGTGAGGTGAGTCCTCTGATAAGGTGACAGATGTACCCTGATAACAAGCCAGAGCCTGTTTTCTATGCTGTCTCCCAAACTGTAGCACTTTGTCAAGGAAAAGAAACCAAAAGAAAGAAAATGGCAGCTCTTTTTTTAGTGAGAGCAAGCTGTCTTCTGATTAAGAATATAGTTTTTTTAAAAATCACAAGATTACTTTCTTCCTAATATTTAACATTACTTAATGCAGTTTCTTGCTGTAATTAATAGTAGCATGCTCTTGGATCTACTATTATCTCAGAGCCCAATGAAGCGAACCTTTGGCTGGCAGGGGTAGACACAACTCATTTCATATACCGAAAGCAAAAGAAAACTTCGTACAAAAGAGAAGAGTATTTGGATGGATGTGCCATTACAAGACGTACTGATCAGGTGCTACTAGAAGCAAACGGAGGGGCGGTTGCAAGTCTCGCAAATCATACATCCCATCAACAATGTAACGCAATGCACAAGAAGCCAGTGAAAACTCAATATATGGGAAGTTTTGCTGAAATACTGTGGAAAAGCAATCGCAGTAACTGTACAAAACTTGCTCTCAACGTAACAGAACATAAAGGCACCATTGATATCGTTCTCGTTTTGAAATACTGTAAAAAATTGCTACATATGGCACATAACACATTTTTACATACATATATTTAATTTATAAAAGTTTTTTTTCCTGTTTTCTATTCGCAGAACTGCTAAAATAAAATAAATTGTTTAATTTAAGGTGGAATACTTTATTATATAAAATAAAGTTTTACAGGTGAATCTATGTGTTTATTTAGGTTTTATACAGCGATAGGGTCTTGGTTAGCGATTACACTAGTCAGCCTGGCCTGCAATTCTTCCTGCGGAGAGAAGCGGCCTGCCGGATTAGTCCTGCTGTCCGCCAGGCGGAAGGCAGGTGGTGCCTCAAGGCTGGCGGCCAGGGGGTTCTGAATGCCCAGGAAGGGTGTATCTTCCCCTACTCTCTCATCTTCTGTCTCACTCTCTGAGTGAGTGCCCTCCGCGCTTGCGTTGCTGTCCTTTTCCAACCTGTTGGCAATGTGGCCATTGGGCTTGGTTCTTTTGGGCCGCCGGCTACTGGTGAGTTTCTTAACAGGCTCTTGAGCTGGCTCATACTCCTGGGTGGTTTCATACTCCTCGTCCTCCACTATCCTCAAGGGGCTAGGGGGCAGGCTGTTGCTCTCATGCGCAGGGTTATGGTGGTAGGAGGTGAACTGCGGGGGGTGGCGGTCATACTTCTCCCGCAGCCTCGGTGGTGTCACGAGAAGCAGAGGTCTTTCTTCTTCCACGAAGGGGCTGACTGCCATGGAGGGCATGGACACCGTCGTGCCGGACACGGGTGGAGACATTTCCGAAGGGGGCGATTTGGGGGAGCTTGGCGTGTGGAAATCTACAGGTGACATACGAGCCGGGGTGGTCATTGCTGACACATACCTGCGTGAGCACAGAATACTCCGCATGAGTGTGGAGGAATAAGAGACAGGCAAGCAGGGAGGGGAAGGGGGCAGGATTCGCGACATGACAGAATCGGAAAACAAAGAAATTCGATTCGTTGCATACAGCTGGATTTTTAATGCTAAGGACATTCAGCACCCTTGGAGTCTAGCATTATGAAGCCAAGAGTTTCCTACAGGAGAACATGCAAAGATCAGCTAAGTGGCCTAACTCATGGAAGCTTTGGGGATTTTCAATCTCATCATGATTTTAAATAAAAGCCTGTGAGTCAGGGTAAGAGGGCACTAGGTCCTGGAAAACTCTCAGTTCACAAGGACTACGGCGCAGGGATTTGGAAGGGAAAGAAGTATTACTTAAATACTATACCTTCCTAAAGGCCAAGGGGTCTTAGAGAATGAAGCCCAAATGGGGAATGGAAGAAGATCTAAGATGAGTTGCTGATAGCTGGACCTGCGTGCATTTGGGTCTGTGTGCCTTGTTTCTCCTTAGCTCAGCTATAAGGTTATGTCTTATGAAAGAAAAAGAGCATAGTAACTTAGATTTATTCCTGAAAACAGTGTAACACATTTGTGTGCTTTTAGTTTTTCCATGAAATAAATGCTACTTCACATTCAATTTGCAACTATCCATCCCAGGGACCAAGACATTCAGAAATAAGACTGAGAGACCGTATGTTGGCTCCCTTGCCATGTCCAACCTCCAGTCTACCTCTCTTCAAAAATCTGCGGCTACATGAATCTTTGACTTCTATCTTGTGACTGCCCAAGAGGTGGCTGCACCATGTTACCTTATGCCCTGTTATGTCCAATGGTGCTCAGTAAATCTCATTGTGAAAACACTGAGTGCATTCTTTTTTTTTTTTTTTTCAACCGTATCAAATTTTTGTCCGCCAGAACAAGAAGACCTGACTTAGCACTGAGGAAGATGTGGCTTATTCTGAGTCACAGTTCTCAACTCCGATAAAAATGTTGCCAATGCATAGCACCAAAAGTCTCTTTTTTTTCACCTTGGCATTCACAGAGTCTAATTTGACATTAACCTGTGATGACACAGGCGACCATTATCTGAACTCTGGCTGACAGGAACAGGAAGTCTATTAACTTTCCTGCTTTTCAGCCATGATTCAGAGTCATATGGATGTGAGGTCTAGCTGTGTCTAAAGCGGGAAGGTGTCTAGAGATTGAAATACTTGGGGCTCGAGGCTTCAGCTTTTGTTTTGGGGATACGTAAATTAAGCTCTCTGAGAAATACTAATCCAAATCCAGCCAAGACATAAAGGCGATGGATCTTTTCTCTCAATGATCCGTAGGTCCTGGTATATTTTGCAGTCCTAGATAATATCAAAGGAATGCATAGAAGCTTACCACAGCAGGGAAATGCCAGCCTTTAAAGAGAAATATCACATGTAGTGATGAAGAAAGAATTTGTCCCTAAGCTCTTTTTCAGGTCTCAAAAAAAGAATGAATTAATGCAGAGTTTCTTAATACATAAAGATACAATTATATGAATTGAAGACTAATGTTTTAAACCAGTTTTGGACCATGCCTGCTTTTTTACAGATCAATGATGGAACAGCCTATAATTCTAAAGAGTTCTGAAATACCATTTTGGGGTAACAACCCTTGAAGAGTGATCAGCACGCTCTAATGACCTGCTGGCCCAGAACTAGTCATTCTTTGTTATAAGGACTTCCTGGTCAGTCCACGAGTGGAAAGAGTCTATCGGAATTATCTCCGCTCACGTAGTACCAAATAGGTATGGATTTAACATCACATAAACCTTTCAGCTAGTGGCCAAAGATTACACTGAGATGGTGATATATACACAAACAAATGACACCATTTTGGGTTTGAAAACAAACAAGTAATTGCTTACGGACAGGCCACAGATGCTGGTGGGATATAACTCTCTCCCAATTTAAGTGAAAATGAATAAAGAGAATCTATGAATTTAGTATCCCTATTTATCATCTCTTAGTTTACTTTCCTCTGTTCTTTATTTTAACCTGTCTGTAACTCCCACCAACCCAATCCAATATCCCCAGAAGAAAGCCAAAACGTTCTGGAATAAAGGACCATATCAAAAGCAATATTGGCTTTGGAAACCAGCTGTGAAGACTGCCAGACACAGCATACAAAAGATTTATTTATTCATTCCTTCTTCCAATTTCATAAAAGGGATCCTATATGGTGGAACACAAGCAGTTGTTCCCCATGACAGTCAGCAATGACACAGCCCTTAATTTGATTTAACTGAGGCTGGAAGGTAAGAAGGAGTTAGCACACGAGAACATGAGACCAGCTCGACCAGAGTTTGGGTAACTGGCAAATTAGAATTATAGAAACGTTCCTTATCAATCATTGGAGCCATCTCTCTAAAGTTACAACTGAGAAACCTGAGATCCTAAGTGGGTCTGAGCCTAAGGTCAGAGCTAGAAACTCCAAGTTGGCTGCACCTTCCACATCAAACCATTCCCGCTCTTTAAGAGTCTGTTGCTTGTCAGCCACTGGAACGACACAAGAAGCTCAGAAGAAATGAGTTCAAACAAAAAGATGACTTCATCAGCTAGGAAACTCCTAGAACAGGCAACTGCTGCCCCTTATTCTCATTAGAGTAGATTTCCTTAGGTGAGACCGCAGGTGCTCATGGGGATTCCCCTACCGCAGTTCTTTCTCCTCTGCGGCAGCTTTGCCCTTCGGTTTTACCTTTCACTATGAGGAGAGTCTCGGTAGGAGTCAGGGGTTTCTCTGGCATGCCTGAGGAAGCTGTTACACTCTCGAGGGCCTCCCACGCCATTAAGTCGTCCTCTTGGGCCCCCAGTGGGGCTGCTGTGCCTACTGTTTTCTACTGATGACATCATGATTACAGAGTGGCTTTCCGAAATGATGCTTTCAGTGTGCCCATTGCTCCAGCTAGAGGGGAAATGTGAGAGGCAAAGAGATATACTTATGTATTTCTTAATTCTATGCCCAACTGGAAATGAAAGGAAGCGATCTGGTAACTATTTCAAATTATTGGTGTATCAGCAGTTCGCCACAACATGACTTGTCTCAGAATAGAATTATCATACAGATACTTGCTCTAGAAAGGATTTAGAATGGCTTTGTAAGGATATAGCTTATGTATTCATTCACCCATTTGACACATGTTAACCAAATGTCACTAGGTGCTAAGTGTTCGTACAATCTCTCTGTTCTTGAGTGGCTTAAGGAAACACTTGGCCTGTGAGCTGCATTTGGCAGTGAGTGTTGCCCTTGGTAGCATGCACTCAGATATGGATCACCAACACATCTGAGAATTTAGAGTTCAGCCATTGAACCAGTTGGCATGTCCATTTCCAAGGGCAACACAATCATTGGAAGAAGTCAACGTCTAAGTATTGTATAGCATCTAAGACAGACTTTGTCCACTGCAGCGATTCAGTGAGTTGTCGGGCATGAGTAAAGACAATCTCTAAAATGGAGACCAAAAATCCTGCGAGTAGGTATTATTTTCATTTTCAGGAATGAAAAACTTGGGGCTCAAATTTAAACAGCAAATTAAACAGCAGAGCCAGTTGATATTCAAAGTCTGTTTTTGGCCCAAATCATGCATTTTCCTGTATGTCCCTGCCTTATAAGTAAGTATCTCCTGTTCCTTTCTGAGGTAGGGACAGAAAAAGACAATGTATACAAATTTACTCTTGAAGGAGTGCTGTGTGATTTTATTTTTCCTTCTCATACCTGTGACTAGGAGTCTGAGTGACAGTGGTGGAGTGGTGAGCTGTTGAGGTATAGTGACTGGTGGAAAAAGACGTCTCCGCTTCTCTCTCAACAATATGCTCACTAGAGATGACATTTTTAGAGACGTATTGCTGGATAAACAAAGAGACACAACTTGAAGATTCATATTAATCAAAACAATAACATTACCGTCACACACAAAATCGATTCTAAGTACATATGCTTCGTAATAAATTCCATTTCTCCAATGGTCAGATGGCAAATCGAACCCTGGCCTTTAAATTCAATAAATGAAATTAATAAATTATCCTTTGGATGTTCACGCCACATAGATTCTATAGTCTTAACTGCTTATTATCAGAAACAGACCTATTCCTTCTATCTTATTTCCAACTGAAAATGTGACTGGAATTCAATATAAATCTCTGCCCGATATTTATTTTGTCATAGTTGTTGTAAGTGAAAGAAGATTCACAGATAGTTGAGTGAAACAGAAACAGAGAGATGGTTTGTCTTATTTCAAATTTCAAGTCAGTAGAGGAAGTTATTTTACAACCTCTCCATTTGGGATCTACCTTTCCTTTTCAATTTCCCAGCGCCCATATTGCCCTAATGATATCACTGAAATTTTTAACCGGTTGTCGGTGGTAAAACTAACATGGCCACTGACACATCTGAAGGACATACGGAAACTGTCAAGGTCACACATCTTGACGAAGCATATAATGTGTAGGGGGCGTATCCATGGCGCAAGTAGATTCTACTCTATTTTCATCACTAAATCACCCTAGCTATTACTTCAGTAGATTCAATATCCACTTCAATCAGTGAAAGAGGCACGTTTTGAAGTTGTGCTATAAATGCTGTTAGTTTTACGCCAAATTGAGTAAAATAACAGAAAAAGGCATGTAAAGGAATACTCTCAGTTGAAATGGGCACTTTATAAGCAATGAGCTGTGTGGGCTCTAAAAGAACCTGATGTATTTACCGAAACCCTAAAAATATACACTTGAATTATGTTTGAAATTCTATTTGGTTCTCCTAGCAGCAAGGCTATTATTCCACGTGGCTCTTTCTGGGATGTAAGGTTAGCTTGTTTTAAGGCAAAGATGGTGATGTCATAAATAATGAGCTCTTCCTAGTCTGTGTGCCATTTCACTCTTGGTCCTTGAAAGGCAATGTAACCTTAGTGAACCTAATGAAAATAATACTTAACAATTATTGAACACTCACTGAATGTCCCTGGGCTAAGTGTTTTATATGGATTGTCTTACTTAATGCTCACAGAACTTTCTGAAGTAGGTATTATTTTTAGTCCTGTTGTCATCATGAAGAAATAGGCTTTAGACAGATTAAAGCCCAAAGTAACACAGCCTGAGACATAACTGGAATGCAAGCAGCCATTCTGCTTCCTATATCTTATAACAGACATAGTGATAGATTGGAGGTGTGTCTGTATGTAGTGAATGCATTTATCAACTGTGTAGAACATTCTAATGAACACTGGTAGGGGGAGGAAGGCAGCAAAATATACTAATATATCAGACCTCCCTGAAAGGTCTGTGCTACAACTCTTGCTGGTAGTAACCACCAAGGCTGAACTGGGGTCTAGGACAGATTTGCTCCACACAAAAGACACGTTCTCCTATATGGTAGGAAATTATACCGACTATGGTCTTGAAGCTTTGCCTACAAAAGCTAAGCATTGGAGGGAAATGAAGAAAACAGGAACAAATTATGGTGCAATTACAAGACTAATACTTCAAAAGGCAGGAAAGCTCAGTCCAGCTCTGGGAGACTAGAAAGATCGTATCTAAAGACTCTTCAGAATAGATGACCTTTTATATCTAAAAGCTTAGTGCTTGGTAAATTTTAAACAGAATGTTCGAGTGATTGAGGATCTATTTGATCTGGAGGGTTTGACACCCTGTAGAAAGAGTCAGGGAATAAGGAAGCATCGTTCCTTTAGTTTTGCCACTGAGAAGTGAGTTTGATAAGTCACTTGGCCCTTCCACACCCTAATTTTTCCCTTGGTAAATCAGAATCAGTAAATCATCAGGTGCTGGGAAATGCCTCTAATAAAAAATCACTCTAAAGCCCTTAGCTCAGTTATTAGTACTAATCAGTTATAGACTGGAATAGCCTTCCTTTCCAAATCATAAAAAAATAATATAAAATATTTCCTCCTGATTCTTGTATCATGAATTTTATTATTTTTTGTGTGCATTTTTCTTTTCTTTCTTCCAGTCTTGGTCTCCTTGCAGAACAAACCCAATATTATTATTGCAACC
This sequence comes from Paguma larvata, assembly GCA_030068075.1. Lineage (NCBI taxonomy): Eukaryota > Metazoa > Chordata > Mammalia > Carnivora > Viverridae > Paguma > Paguma larvata. The sequence continues at coordinate 10,692,198 of CM057823.1, forward strand.
CCTTAATGAACACTTTATAAGAGGAAATGTTCTAGTGTTACAGGAACCAAATCCACTTAAAAAAATGTTCCCATTCCTTTCTCCTGGAGAAACCTTGGATTCCTGGAAGCTGCTAGTGATTAATGGCAGTAGCTAAGAGCCTAAGAGCTTTAGAAAATAAACTTCAAGGTGCCTGAACAGAGGAGAGATGCTCAGCTTTTGCACTGGTCAGAGTCAACATACATTCACCAGCTGGACATTCTCAGGGGGTGGGTTGGGGTGGTGAGGCCCGTTTGCAATGTTCACCATGTTGTTTCGTTCAGATCGAAGACTCTGCCGAAGTCGGTCATGAAGCTTTTTCCGTTGTTTCCTGTATCCAAAAAGGGAAGAATTTATCTTATTTTTTTTCTATTATTGGGTGCAGTCAATTTTTTATTCTACCAACATGTTACTCAGGGAGGAGATTAGTAGTGGCGACAGGAGAGGCTTTCCCACTCCATCTCAGAATCTGCCTATGGACAGAAGTGGGATCTCACATTCTTAGTGGAGAGATTTAAGAAGTTGGGTGGGATTCTTACGGAAATTTAACTGGACTGCTGAGAGACAAGAAAAAAAAAAGAGAAGATACATCAAGTTGATATTTGACTCAAACCCCAACTTTCATCATCAATCCATCTTTGCCTGCCTTACACATGGTCATTTGTCTTAGGTAACAATGTGTGCTGTACAAGTGATGAAGCCGATTCTCATTTCATTTATAATTTTGCCTGTGGGTCTCTTAAGGAAATGCAGTTAATTTTGAATCTGTACCGCATTCATAGTGTGTGAGCCCGTATAGCATTATCCATGAGCACAGATAGATATGTATTTTGCCAGTAGATTTAGCATAGTTATAACACGATCTCACTCCAGTAACACTTTTTTTTGTGTGTAAGTAGGCAATGAGCATTGAAATACTGAGATTGAATCTAGTAAGACTCACAAGGTAGATTCTATTAAGGCTTATCTCTATCACTCAATTCTGGCAACACATTAAATCCTGGGGTATTGGGGTGCCTGGGTGGCTCAGTTGGTGAAGCGTCTGACTTCAGCTCAGATCATGATCTCACAGTTCATGAGTTTGAGCCCCGCATCAGGCTCTGTGCTAACAGCTCTGAGTCTGGAGACTGCTTTGGATTCTGTGTCTCCCTCTCTGCTCCTCCCCTGCTTGTGCTCTGTCTCTCTCTCTCAAAAATAAATAAGCATTTAAAAAAATTTAAACAAAGCCCTGGGGTATTAAGAAAATGCTATCCATGCCTATAATTTTATGATCTAAAGCATATTGTCTTTGTTCTTCAGTGTAACATTCAGGCCATGATAATATCCCCATGACTAGTTTTGGAAAGAGAGTTTATGTGATGGAGCACCAAAACAAAACAAAATTGTTAACATTATTTCCTACTTGAAGTGGACATTCTATGTAAGAGAGAAAAGTGAAGAGAATTCAGGCCACACGGCAATTGTGTCTGTTCTTAGGGACCCAGCTTAAAGGTCCAGACACAGTAAACATACATCTGCTTTAATGTTTTCTCTGATTCTTTCAAAGCAAGATATGCTCTATTTTCCTCCCAAGAGATTCCTTTTGTACAGCTCACACTTTGAGAGCATTCAAATGGGAACGGGTAAGCTCATTAGATGGAACAGAAAAACAATCACAACAATGTTTTTCAAAACCTGCATTCCCAACATCACCAAGTGTTTCCTTTATCTCCTAAGTCTGAGTGCAAAGCGGAACACGTCCTCAGCAGGGATAGGACAAGTGCACCTTGGTCACCTACCGCCGTCCTCTCAGGATGCGGTGGGCACACCCAACATCCACACGCACATGCATGCACCCCACGGCCCATCCCTCCGCCCTTTTTCCCGGTCATGGGCTGTGATCAATGACCAGAAATCTTCTGAACATTTTCGCACGAATATAGCAAAGCTTAGTTATGTGATTAGAAAAGGTCCTCAAAATAGATTATTCAGAGGGGGAAAAATGAGAAGAAACGTCCCCCTGCCTCCCCACTCTCCACTTTTCAAGATTAGGCTGTTGAATCTGTTGTGTGCAGGGGCACCTGGGTGGCTTAGTCAGTCAAACATCTGACTTCAGCTCAGGTCATGATCTCACAGTTCATGGGTTCGAGCCCCGCATCAGGCTCTGTGCTGACAGTTCGGAGACTGGAACCTGCTTTGGATTCTGTGTCTCCCTCTCTCTCTGTGCCTCCCCTGGTCTCTCTCTCTCTCTCTCTCTCTCAAAAATAAACATTAAAGAAAAAACAATGAATCTGCTCTGTGCAAAGCCCTGCCGGCTAAGCCTTCTCTTCGCGAAGGAGAGGGAGGCATGGAGGAGGAAGCTTTACTTGGTTTTGCAGTATGCCACCACACACATGATGCCGACCACAAGCAGGGCGATGCAGATGCCGGTGATGGTCAGCACTCTCTTCTGGTAGAGCTCCTCCGCTTCTGGAAAGGGATGAGAGCAGACGTCACCAAGGGCCCCTTATACTTGCCAGGACTAACAACTGAACACTTGGCATGCTGCGTGGCATTGTCCATATTCACAAGAAAGTAAATACAAGACAACTCATTACTTTTGCAGACATACTTAAGGTACAGCATATCCGGCATTGTACTTTGAGCATAAACAGCAAAGCCGGCTGGAGCCATTTGCAGTCAAAAAAATTACACTATTAAGTTACTTTACTTATAAGCTGCAGGTATATATGTATTAAATTGGCAAATCATCGACATTAATTACAAAATAATTATTTAGTTAAAACGGTAGTTTTTAATTAAACATAACATCTCTTGCAAAGACAACGGGAATCACTGCCAATAAAAGGAGTCGGGATTGGCATCGCTGGAGCTGTCCTCCCCTCCGCCCTCCTCTCCTTCCCCCCACCGCCCTCCCAAACCTCTTTATTTCCCATCTATTTTATATTCCAGTGGTCTTTACAAGGAGCCATTTCTAACTTAAAAAAATAAACTCAAAGACATTTGCAAACATGAGCTTGACTTGTAGTTAGCAGCAAAACCAAGGCACGATCCCTACGATGTAACTGTAAAATGTAAACATAAGCCACACAGTGGGGGTGGCAGCGTACTGTATCAGAGAAAACCCGATATGGTGGGTAAGATAGTCCTGGGCCAAGATGGAGGTTTATCCTTTGAAAGACAATTATTATTACGTCACCAATTACGTCAGACACCTAATTTATCTGTGTAAAGAAACCACTAGCACACGTGATGTGTGACTTGGAATAGATTGTCATGCATCCCCATAGTGACCAGCTTGGCAAATTAGCTAAGGTAGGTTACAGTTAGGGACTGTGATGCTTAGAACTTTGGGTTAATAGTACCACTGTACCCCAAATGCGACCAGTCTCTTATTCATGGTAGTCTATTTGCAGATCAGTTCTTGGGAGGGATCACTTGATTACACTTGGGTAGGTCAGGTTCTTAATGAGATTGGCAGATTGCATGGTGAACCTGATCCCTTAGGAACTGAGTGTCCAACGAGTCTAATTATATTTATTGGAAGATATTCACTGATAAAGAGAACTCAACCAGTGCAGAATAAGTGATGTAAGCAGAACTTGCCAAACTGATTGATAAGCTGGTCAAAAAACTGTGGGATATTGTACAAATGTCTCTTATCTGGACATCAACACGTGGCCTTAAGGAACATTTTCGATTCACATTCTTGGTCTTAGCAACCGCACCTTCTTTGCTGAGAGAGGGCAAGTCACAGAAAGGTCTTCTCCAAAAGAAAAAGTGCATTTTAATTTCTGTGATACAGTAGACCTTACCCTTAAACAAAAAAAAACATTTCCTACAAGCCAAGCCCATGGTAATCAAATTCCAGTTAACAGGTCAGGAACATTGTCAAATCAAATTAATATAGTACTGATTATTAACAGGAGGAGAAGGGGACCAGAAGTCAGTGGGTAAAGACTAGAAGGCTACAGAAATTCTACGAAAACAAACCGAAAGGGTGGGAAGTGGGAAGGAAAAAACAAACCAAGAGGACAGACAGACTGACAGAATGACGGAGAGAGGGAGGAAGTCGGGTACGAGGGATAACAAGGTTAAAAGTGAAGGAGCCATCTGAAGTCCCTGGCACAGCATGCCTGATACTAAGAGAGGAAAAATAAATAAACAAAAGAAAACCAGGGGAGGAAATGCCGGGTGGGAAGAGAGGGTGGATGTAAAGTTGGAAGGGTGATCCCATACAGCATAACTCCTGCCCTAGGCTGGCGGTCACGTGGAAGCCACAATTAGAAAGCAAAGCAGCTGGTGCATTGCAAGGAAACAATGAACCAGGAGACACAGAGTGGTGGCACATACTCTGGCCGCAAAAGTCAGATGATGAGGTGGGAGGTGAATGCTTCTTTGTTAATTGCTGTGTCTGCTGCCTCCCCGCCCCCACAGCCACAGGACAGGGAATTAAATTTTATGAGGTGTTAATCTGTGAGCTGGTGCCACGGGAGCTTCCTCATTGACCTGGCATCTGGATCAGTTTTTAGCACTATGTCTAAGAAGGAGAGGTGGCGCCTGGGACGCGAGGCAGGGCTCCTGTGGGTGTGATGAGTTGGCTGAGAAACAGGCGTGTAGAAGTCTCCTTGACCCTGCTTTACCGTGCCCTCTTTCGCTCACTCTCTCTCTCTTTTTTTTCCCTTCTTTTGAAAGGGCGAGGGCTTGGTGGCTCTGGCATCTTAACGTTCTATTTTTAGAAAAAGCTGGGAAATTACTTCTGCAAACCATGAAAACGGGACGTATACAGGGACCCTAGGGGGAAAAGGCATCACGCTACTCCCAGGGATTCCACTGAGAAGGTTTTTGGCGGTTGTTAATTATGAAAGAATAGACTGACCTCAGTTCGTCAGCAGATGCGGTATGATGACTCACCATTCTGCCCTACGTGATGCGGGAAGACACGTTTTCCAGCGAAATGGGTCATGGACATAAAAAGGCAGCTCAGTAAAGGCCAAAGGGTAAAGCAAAAGTGTAAGACGAAGCAAGTAAAGACATGACCCACGGAATACAGCTGGAGGATTAAGATTCTGTGCTCACAACAGCATTTCCCGAATACATCAGATGTTTCTCAGTTCAGTTTCTATTTCATTTTCCAACGATTTAGTACAGCAGGGCTCCCATATTACGAATGTGTTAAAAGAGAAATACTTGATGAACAAATATAAACAATGGATTCTTTTAACCCCCCTTTTCCCTTTTTTTTCCTAGCGTGACAGGGTCAATAGGGCAAAAGCAAATTAGAGGCAGCGCTGAAGAAGAGAATCCGTCGGTCCAGTTGGCGGATGTGACTTAATGAATGGAAATGCTTCCCAGTCCGTACTCTACGGTTTGGCTGGACGCATTGAAGTGAATCAGATCAAGCATGTTTTTCTGTCTGATCTGGCCAGGCTAAGAGACAGAAGCCTTGTCTTTCTCAATTTTAATTGAGGTCTGATTTCCCTTAAGGATGGAACATTCTGGCTTAGTACACTGGCTTTCCTGAGACTTGGGAGTCTCTGGACCGTTTGCCTTTAGGAGGTGTGCAGATACCAGCATACTGTGTCTCTACTGCCCCTTCAGATCTTACTGAGGGACAGGTCGTGTCTCTGAACTATCCATTGCTCTACCTCATTGTTTAGAAATAGAAATATTAAATTCTAGTTAGACCCCGGAGTGATAAAATGGGACATAGACGCTGTTTGGGAAAAGGAGAAGGTGATGAGGCGATGGTGGATTTTTTTCCTCCCTGCAGGAAAAGCCCATAAGCCTTTTTTAGTAGTGAGCTATTTTTATCCAGAAGGAAGCTACTTGAATAGATTCCTCTCTTCATGTAGATAATCCGCCACCCAATGGTGATGGTCAGACCTCTTGAGCTTCTCACACTTGGGAGATGTTCTCTGATCTGCAAAGGGCCACTTGCATATAAGTGGGGGTTTTCCCATCACATGAACAGTTTTTTCTTGGAAGTTTTTTTCAGGGGGAATGGTCAACCAGTTGAGTTTCTATCCCTGTAACTGACAGAACTTGCAACAGCCATATTCTCCACTAATTATGGAAAGTATATTAGGTATTGACTGTGATGTTATCATCCAAAAGAGAGCCGCAGTTATGCTACAGGGTGCCCTCACTGCCTGATGTCACTGACACCAGCTGCATGGAGACCGGATATTCCGTTAATCAGGACATTGCTTTGTTGACCCATGGCCACATTCCAGGCAAGGCTGTTGGTGCTTTTCAGAAAGCCTGGGTACCTGTGCTGTGGAGCCTCTGGAATGACAGAATGGCTTCCCTCTCCAAGCCATTGGACTGGCCCTTGTTCCCAGTTATTTAGGACGAAGGCTATCCAAGGGACTATGCTCCAAATTCATATGCTCATAAGAGATATTTTGTGTTTACAGTGTGAACATTTCTATTTGATTACTTGTCTTGATGATCTTAGTGACTCAAGGTTAATTCCATTAGTGCTAGAATTTCCACTTAAAATAGCACAAGGCTTATTTCTTTCTGTTTTCTATTTCCTTGCTCATAAGATAATGAAGTTGACTAGAGTAGCGAAATTTTCCCCAGAAAATCAGAGTCTGTGCATACAATATTGTGTTGCAATGTCAGGGCTTTCTGTGTTACTATATTAAATGGATGATTTTTGCATTGTACGTGAAATTCCCATCAGCCTAAGATGTCGCATGCTTTTAAGCTGATGGATTTAGAGCTTCTTTTGTTCCCAGGCCTGGTTTGGTGCCTCCCATAGCCTTACACACCTCTCCAACTTACCCCAGCTCTGAAATAACAGCATGGTCATAGGCAGAGGGCCAAGGGACATGGGATATATGTGAATTTGCAGCAGGTGAGGTGATTTTAAACTCTAAGGTTGTGAATCTAGAAACTGCTGCACTCAGTGACATTTCGGTAAACTAATCACACATTGGAAGCAGAAAAATCATTGTTATAGCTGTATGATCCCTTCTGAAGGAAAAGGAAATTAGTTAGGAACTGAAAGGTAAGAGTAGGAAGGGAAAAGATTTCAGCTCATAGGTTCTAAATTCTGCAGGCCAAAAGGAAGGATGATTGGTTCCATACCCATAAATTCAATCCCAAGATGCTCTGCCAATGCAGAAAGTTGACAAAAAAAAGAAAGAAAGGGAAAAAAGTTTCAGAAAAGAGCAATACACTGCACTCCAAAACACATTACACATGACTATTACGGGTCTCTGTGCGTGCACACGGAACAGGACGAATGGTGGGTGGTTAACACAGCAGTGCTCAGGTATGCCTCCGTGAGTCCGCATGGGGACTTCTCTTGTTAAAGAGGTGTGCAAATACCAGCACACCGTGTCTTTATTAACCCTTAAAAGACCTTACTGAGGGAGAAGTTGTCCTCATTTGGGAATAGAAATATTGTATTTATGAGAATAAAAAAAGACAATCGGTATTATTTCATTCCTCTCTTTAAAAGGCAGAAGTGAAGTTCCAGGGAGGTGATTTTTTTTTTTTTTTTTTTTTTTTACTCAAAGGCACACGGTTGGCAGAGCCAGGAGGAGAAGCCAAGGGGACAGCACTTAGGTCTGAAAAATTCTATCATGCTGGGTTTCCATTTTTTGTAGTCCATGGCTGGTTATGCTCTAACATTTCTTGGTGTTTTGGTTATTAAAAAAACAAAAACAAAAAAAAAACCCTCACATATCTCCTTCTCTGCTCTTAACTTTCCCCGTTCTCCACCACTGACATGTTCCAGTCACAGAAAGCAACAAATGCTTCTGCCCAAAAAGCCAGAGAGGGAATTGGGGAACAGAGCCTGCTTTCGGTTTTTTCAAGGAACTCCTGGGTGGCATAGGACAGCTCTCAAGGCCTTGCTTTTTCAAATTGTAAAGGGGTTGTATGTGGAAGGATCCAATTCCTGGAGTCCTTAGTTCAATGGATTACTTCCTCAAATAACAGAGAGCCAATTACATGATCACTCCACCGTGCTGAGCTCCGACGCCCAGATGAGAGCCCAGGGCTCGGGGAGGGAACTCCAAGGTGTGAGCTCACAGCCCACAGTCCTGGCAGGCGTGAGCATGGAGGCTCATGAAAGGACGAGCAGAACCTGCACAGGCTCAAGCGAGGAAATGGGGGAAATGGGCAGATTAAAAATAAAAACAAACAACTTCCAGAAATGACACCTTCCAGGCTCGAAGCAAAAACTGTTAATCAAATTGCATTGGGGTGGGGCAGGGGGACGCTTTAGGATTCCTTATTTGTGCGTGAATGGCGGAGAGGCACGTGCGAAAGAAGGGCAGAAGGAAAACGGAGATTCAGAGGTCTCCATTTCTTCCCTTGATCACTGACTGGAAGATATACGGTGGTCCAAGAAACATGACAAGGCATCTATCTCTTAAGTCTGAAAACATGTGGTTGAGGGGTACTTCTCTCATAAAAACATCAGTTTGGGCATGGACAAAGCGCCTCAAGAAGAGAGGAGAAGATAAGGAGGCAAGTGTGCTGGAGTCCTCCTGTTTTCAGGTCCTGCCTCTGCCATTTGCCTGTTTGGTGACTCTGGACCAGTTAATTTCTCATTGACAAAATGCTTATGATACGAACACATGCACCTCAGGGAGAATCCTGTGGAATAAAGGAGCCATGAAATGTATCGGCCAACAACAAAAGGTTTAAGAGCTTGGATAGTGGACATATCTGGAGATCGACCTTGGGCCCCTTATTACATTACACGTAGGTTTACTTTTACCTAATTCATGGCCAGGAAAACTCTGAAAGCTTCTGGGATATACCCAAGAAGTTAGACTTTAAAAACTTTCTAGCTCTTGAGAAAATGAAGCTTCCAGATTAAAAAATAAATCAGAGAGTACATTGAGTAACAGTAATAGTGAGAGGTAGTATCTATAATAGTTCAATCTGCCTTAGGTCCAGGGAACTCAGTTTAAACTAGTTTAAACTAGCTTAAACTTTTCATAAATTAAAAGCCACAGGATTTAGGATTAATTTGGTTGCACAATGTCCACAGCAAAAGTTAACAATTTATTCAAATCCAAAGGAACGTCTCTTGTCTCTGTGCAACACTCCATTTGACCAAATGATACTTCCCCCTCATTTGCTTCCTTTATATAAACTTTGGAACATCAAGTACAAGAATTCACTTTCCAAGGAAGTGATGATAAATTTCCTTACACATTTCCTTGAAGATGTGACACAGTTTTTCTCCCTAGAACCCCTTCCAAATTATGCCTTTTCCTCCTACCAGTCAGTAATAATTTAAGGGTTAAAGCCGAGATATCTACAGACGCTCTTTCCAGAGAATCTTTATTTCACGCCTACATGAACACTGCTAATGATCTATATTAGTTGCGTAGAAAGCTTGGTTAAGTCTTCAATAAAATTAGTAGCATGCCCATGCATACATATTACTGCATTTACAGTTTTATAGGTAAGTCTGTGAGCCTAACTATAATTTCATTTCATGGGAAGTCATTCATATCAGGCAGCTCCAATTTCAAATAATTCAAAGGGAAATTGGTACTTAAAATTGGAATCTCTTCTGGCCATAAGCCCTATAACAAGGAAACAAGCAGAGGAAACATGCATCATTCTCGACCTGGAGCAAACACTGCTCTAATTTCTTTTTACTATCGGTGGCTACATTTCTTTCATTGTGAGTCAAGAAAAGCATAATACACAAACACTTTTCATCTGATGAAGAAGTTATTACTTTCTATCTGTTCTATTTAATCTAATGTTGGCTTAGGCTCATTATGTATCATACGCCTCCTATTGAACTTCTGTCTAGCCACTACATTTTTCAAATTAAATTAATAATTCAAAAACACAAAGGTTGCTGTAAACAATTTAGTTTCCTTTCCTACATGCGATTTCCTGCTGTGCAGTAAGCAATATAAAAAATTAATTTAAATCTAAGAGTCTTCGGAAACTATTAAATATTGACTCACTAATCCTTTGCTTTAGGATTTCATAATTGTTTGAAGAGAAGCGATTAACCTATGGGTTAATTTAAATTTTCAATTGCATCAGAGAAAAGAACAATTCAACAACCTTCTTTTACCAAAATTATCCATACAGGCATTTATGATTTCTGATAAAATCGGAAGACGTTCAAGATTTTACTCTTTAATGCTTTGGGCCTCCTTATGAAAATAATGTCAAAGGCGTATGTATCGTCCTGACTTTCTGCACCTCTGAGATTTCTAAAGGAGGTCTGTCAATGCCAATGCTAAGTGGGACGTATTTAGGGTCTGATTTCTAATTTTCAACTTACCTTTACAAATGCAGATACTTTTTATTTTCACACACACAAGTCCATATGGCCACTGAGCCCTTGGGAATGTGAGAGGAGGCTTTGTCCGCACTCCTGAGTTTTCACGTGCCCATGAAGCACTTTCACCGACACGCGCACAAGAAAGTCTCACTAACGCTCAGTTAGAATTTAGGATGATTTATGTCACAGATAGTGCCTTTATTCTATTGTCAGCGAGATACACATGTTGGATAAATAAATTAGTAGTTTCAATGGTTTTTAAAGCACTTAGAAATCAACACAAGTAATTTATGCGCTAGTAACTCTGATTCGAAATTACAGTTAAAGAGAGCTACTGGGTTTACTCCTTCCGAGAATATGCCTACAAGTTCTAAACTTGTACTCTGGATAAATATTCTATAATTTGGGCGATTCTCTAATAACCACCTATTATAGTTTATATATGATATACTTGCTACATGATGCCTCTAACTATGGAAGCTGTGCTTTTTTTATCTGCCCAGGAAGTCTATAACTCAATTATGAATTGCCTATATATGCACGCCCCACCCCACCTCCCCACAATGATGAATACAATCCTTGAAAGTAAGAATTCTGTGTCAAAACAGGTCAAATTTGAAGCTGACTCACCATGACAATATTTTCCTAAAAGGTAATATAAATATGTTTTATTTCAAGGCAAATGGTGGCTTTCAAGAAAGCCGTATAAAATATATATTTGTTCTTTTCTTTTATACTTTAAATCCATTTTTCTAAATCAATAAATGACCCCATAGGATACTCTGACCAGAAAAACTACATCGAATCGTAATAACGTAAGTTATGTGTTAATAAGCATTTAAAAAACTGTACATTCTTTTAGAATGTCATTCTTCTTTTGAAAATGTGGTTTAGTAAGTCGGAAAAATGTTTCTCTTCGAACTCGGGGAATATCTTTTCTTTTAAAATTTATGTTCTGTGTTTCAGACTTTATGAACACAAGCAATTAAATTTTAATCATTACCGCTGTGGTGACATTTTTTTATCTTTTGTGCAGCCTTACATCGATACTTGAACATGAAGTTCTTAAAGCAGCCTGCCTTCTATATGAGCGTCAGCAGAAATGACAATTGAGAGTTTAAGAGGCGGAGGTTAGAGAATTAACGTTGGGCAAGGCAACTCTGGAAAGCAGTTTCTGAACGGAAGCTCTTGCTTCTCCAGATCCGAGGCAGCCCTGACACGCGATCGTCACAGACTCAGCTCATAAATGCATTTCCTGTCAATCTTTGTTACGTCGCGGTAAACACGGATGCTGCTCTGTTGGATGTCTTCCAAAAGTGCGATCGAAAGCTTACTAAAGAATGTATTTAAGGAACCACACTCTGATGAAATACATAGTGGCTATTTTTAAATGGTAGCTTCTGAAACAGAAAATGGTCTAAAATAGAAGTGGAAAACATCTCTGTCTACAGTTGTCGGATCTAACTGCATCATTCTTTGGGGGAAATAACTTCATTTGAAAAATGCTTTTCTGTATACAGTGCCCTAACATGGCCTTCAGTGCACAAGGAAACTCTATATAACACCAAAAATTTAAGTGTCATACAAATGTTCAGAATTTTCATTCAATTCTACAATAAGTTATCATATATATTTATAGTCACATGATTTGCTAAATCTATGTTATTTGAATACAAACTGAATTTTAAAATGAATGGCTTTAAAATCTTCACTAAAATTCTACCATTCCTCTTCTATTTTTGTTTTCCATGTTATCTACCTTTAAAAAGATAAATAACACAATCTTTGATATGCAGTCTGTGTAAATACACCATAAGCACAGCCTCACTAAATACATGATTGAACATTATGGATCTGGTCTCCCCTTAATGCATATGAAATTAATTTTTCCATGAAATTTATTCTTCCATGACTGTTAACAGGAGGAACAGGATCTTATTCTTTGTATGCATACAAGTAAGGGTAAATCTCTGATTTTTTTAGGGCCCCCACATGACTGGCTTGTGTTATGTGAATTTACACTGATCTGTTATGTGAAGTATTTTTTCGGGATGAGCGACTGACAATCTGAATGAGGGATTGATAACTCCAGGCCACTGCCGGCTTCTGTGAATAAAGTCTTGATAGCATACAGCCATGCTCACCAGTTTATGCACTGGCTGCGGCTGCTTTGTGCGGTCAATGGTTGTGCAGGTGATGGTTGTCACTGGCAAACTCTGAAGTATTTACTATCTCATCTTTCACGGAAAAAAAAAATTGCCACCCTTTCATCTCAATGGATAACTATATAGAATTCATTTAAAATACAACGCGTTGAAAGCTCTAGAATTAAAAGCGACAGCCCAGTTCACAAGAGAGGCACAAATTACATAATTTAGTTATCCACGAAATTTATATACATGTGACTTGGGGCTTTCAAGGATGACGTTCCAAACTTCACGAAGCCAAAGAAATCCATCAAAAATTTCTAGTTCTGGATTTAAAATATATATCTGGATGTAAACCATTATATTTCAAAGTAAATAATGAATATTTAAAAACTCCTATTTTTCCCTAAAATTGTCACTGAAACTAGCATAAAGAAATGCAAATATAAATAAATGATTGTTTAAACTAGTCCTGAATCACCTGTTTCCTAAGCAACATAAAGAGGAGCCAGGATATCTCATTTGCTGTGAAATGTTTGTAATCTTCCTACTCAGTGCTCTTTTTATACCTAAATGCGAACTGTTAATGAAGAGAAACATCTGAACTCTTTTTAGCATGTTTATTTGTTATAAATAACACATTCTGAGCCAAAATTAACTTACCATCATTTCAAGTGCATACTGATTACAACTTAGCAATATCCTTTGCAGGACGTTGCCGTTTTATAAAGAAGATGGAGTGTTTAGTGGAATGATTTTATTTTGTCAACAAGAGTGAGACTTTTCAATGCCTTTATTATAATTGCACTGTGTGATTTTGACTCTCATTTTGTATCACATTATTCAGTATCCATTTCAGAAGCATCCGGGGCCTCACACACCTATTAGTATCTCAGAGCCCACTAGTCACGAACAGAGGAAGTAATACAATCGCTTGTGTTAATGTTCTCATGCGACAGGCAGAGGCAGTCAATGTTAGACCTGGTAAAACACATCTATGTCTAGGTGAAATCTGAGGGGAGACGCGGCAACAAGAAAGCAGCACCGACTGAGCATGCTCCTACTCAGGCAGAGACAGAAAGGGAGTGGACGTACTGTAGAAGCTGGCCATTACGTAGTTTTGGCAGCGATCACCAGTAAACTCATTTGGGCACCTGAGAGAAGAAACAAAAAACAATGGTAGAAAAAACAGAGAAAAAGAGAAGAGGTGAATATATGCTAGAAAGAAGCTCCTTCAGTGTCATTTGACTGAACTTGGTGAGTTCACCCTCAGGAACTGAGTCTTTGTCCTAATCATGGTTTTCAGACTCTGGCATTTCCCCCAGAGGATTAAAACTCTGGACAAAATGGGGTCCCACAGTTTGTACGACAGAAAGAAAGATGGCAGCATCTTTCATTTCTTTCAAAGGGACTTGCTTAAAATCGAGTCTGATGTTGTCTTTATCTCTGTCTTCCGCTGGACAGCTTGGGTCAAAAGCGCAGGAAGGAAATCATTTTCGGTTGGCCTGCCTGCCATGGTCACCAGCATGACTGGCCATCCAGACCGGTCTTTCTAATTTACCTCTATGATCTTTGGGGCCCAAGCTGAGACAGTGAAACAAACTCACAGGGAGTGAGTTTATGCCGCGAGTGGTGAAGCCATCATTAGGACAAAAGGAATCAGTCACAACTGAACCGTAAAAGCACCAAGTGGTAGTAATTGTTGCTGTAGTTTGGGGGAGAAAGCAAATTTCAGATTATTTTAACATACTTTCTTGGTTTTGGACTTTCATGGGCACATTCTCAGTACATCTTGCTCCAGTGAATCCAGGTTGGCACCTAGAGGGCAAAAATGTGATAAGCAATAGAACGCTAAAGACACAGAATTTTCAGACTGGCAATTTTCCTCCTATGGAATATGGAGATTCCTACAATGACCTGGTGGCTGAACAACATAAAGAAAAGGAAAAGAACACATTTAGAAAACCATGTTACATGGAAACTGTGGGCTATCTATTTTTGTTGTTGTTTGCTTCAGTCTTCATAAGAACACTTAACTGAAATTTAACTCCCAGGGAGGTTGACAAGTTAAAGAGGGCTGGTCAGGCCTGGATAGCTAAGTCACTTTCCCTTTGGCGTTTCCTTATCTGCCACTGAGCAAGGGCTCCTATCTTGTTAAAACACTGGTTTTGATAAGGACTTGCGTGGTTCCATCCATCATCTTTTATTATTTAAATGATCTTGAGCGGCGTTTATACACATTCAATTTTGTGCTTTCATAGATACTTTTATGTTGTAAGTTCAATCATCAAACTACAATAGAAGTCAAGTGCTTACACAGTCTAGTGATTACTGACAAGAAAAACTCTGATTCCCTATTTCTTTTAAAGGTAGGACAAATTAGGTCTCCTTTTTAATACCGAAAGACAGAAAGAAGCCAACATTTATTTATTAGCACAAACTTCACTTCATCCAGTGATCCCTAATCAAAGACAACTACATTTTTAAGATTTAAAGGGTGGTTCTATGGTAGTGCTTCATAGGTGTCATTTCACATTTGAGCTAAAACTATTTTTAAACGGCATCGAATTTTCATTTTACTCACATACATTCACCTATCCAAGTTCTAGAATCGTGATATAATATTGTTTGTAAGGCCATGCAACGGGGATGTGCCTAAATACGGAAGTCCTTCTAATTGCTCTTTTTGTTGCTAGTATACCAGTAATGAAAGCATTTCCTGTTGGATCCATGTTATCCAGTAACATGCTCTAGTCAATAGGGCCATCAAAAGATTCTAGGAAGCAAACTTATAGATGCTCAACACCCACATCATGGTTATTACCCATAGTTCATCTATACCATAACCATCATGCAAAGCCCCTCATAAAATGTAGTTGTGACGGCACATACCTCGTGATTTGCACCTGACCGACCCTTTCTTCTCCATAATAAATAAGAATGTTATCTTTTTGCCATCAAAGCAATGTGAATAAAACTATCCATTTTTACAAATGTAAGGATATTTTTCTCATTCCCCTTAAAACCAAATTCAATGCCAAAAAAGTGTTATTAAGTGATTTGGTATATTTAATTTTCCTATTTCATGAAGAATGGCCTCAAGATAAAAATATTAGCAGTTCTGGATTTTTAGTACCATGAGTTCTTGTGTAAACTTAAATAGAATTATGATCATTGGTATTATCAATAAACTAAACAATCAACATCTCATATTGATATAGCCCTTTTAACTCTTCAAAGCACTTGTGTATATATACGTCTATATACACACACAAATTCAATTATACATATAGAACGAACAGGTTCTTTTGGTTAGAATATTTTTGCAGCAGTGAATAGGGGAAGATCTACCTAGAGAAATACAGAAATAAGAATGATAGCCTGTGAAGTTGGGTCATTTTTCATAAAGATGTCACATGCTTCGATAAGAATCTCTTCACAGATATGTAAGGAAAATACACAGAAACTTATTTTCTATATAATGTATGTAACATAATGACTTCTGAAATATACAGGATTTTTGTTTGCGTATTTGTTCCTGAACCAGGACTAAAATCCTCATGGACATACCCTATGATTAAGCAGGTAATCTAGGATTAAGGATATATTCTACAAGGACCATTTTATCTTACATGTTTACATTCTTGATAACAATTAGAATTCTCTTATTGATCACACAGTAATTCACTTGTTTCATACAATGAACATGGTATAAGACACGTGAACCCTGTATGTATGTATGTAGGGGAGTAGAGGGGAAGGGGGAGAACCATTTGAGGTAAGAAGTGCATTGATTTAAGGAAGGATCATAAAATTAGCATACAGTTGAAGAATCATGAGTCCCTTAAAAGGAATGCATTTATTAGAAAATTGTCATTTATGCATCTTGGATGTCAGTTTGGGGACGAGAAGGCACAGGAAAATGAGGTGATGCAGATCAAAAATCTTATCCAATCAGTCTTCTAATTAGTATGAACTTTTAAGATGACATTTCCTAGGGAACTGGCCGTATGGCACGATGGGTGGTTTATCCCTATCATCAAATGACACGGGGTATTTGGTACAGTAACACTAGATCTGCTTAGAGTCTGCCAGTCTTTTTTGGAACTGTCAGCTATATCTGAATCAGGACTATCCTTATGCTAATGTTTATCCTCACTCAGGTAAATTTTCTTAGGGTAAAGCATTATTGTTCAAAGTGTGGTTCATGGACCAACAGCACCGACATCTCTTGGGATCTTGTTAGGAGAAATGCAGAATCCCAGGTCCCCGGTTTATAACTGCTAAATAAGAATTTGCAAGAATCCCCAAGAGATCTGCGTGTATTTTAGAGTTCAAGATGTCAGGGACCCTGACCTTGTTAGACGGAGACTAAGCTCCTCTATCCGGGCGTCACAGTATCTTGCTGCTTGGATGTGGGCAGCCCATTTGACCTCATGGGGCCACAGTGCTCCTCAGTGATACAACGAAGGGGTTTAACTAAGTGCTTATCAAAGGTTCCTTTCACCACAAAGGTTCAGGGAATCAGCGCTCATCCTAACACATGTGTGGAAACTGTGTGGAAACTTTGACAGCATTTCTTCTGAATGCGTTACCAGTCATGGAGGAGGACTCAAGGAATTTTAAAAACCATTTTTGGATACAATGGATTTTTAAGACAATCATGGAGGCAAAACAAATTGCAAATACCTATTCCTAAGCATTTGGAGGGTTTAGCAACAATTGTTACTATGTAACTTTTATGGATACCTAGAGTTGTTGCCAAATCAAATGGCAGGAAGCAGCAACACATAGTTTTTGTCTCAGCAAACTGCAGACTGCATTGATTGTGGAGAGAAAGCATATGCAAATGGAAACTCATCTGATCTATAAGCTCAGATTACATTCTATGGAATTACTTCTAAAAGAATAGCAAGACTGTCTGGCTTCTGACATGTTTCTAAATTAACACTGTACATTAAGCATCCAATCTATCACTTTCTTTGGAGGTAAGAGTATGGTAAATTTAATCTGATTTTGAACAATATGCTTTGGCACGAGTCTGGGCAAATTCCAAGAATTTTGTTTCTTAGAACAATCTGTTGGAAAAATAATCAAGCCTTTATTGTAGCTTCTACATATATTGTTTTAGTATTTGCTCTTAACATGATAAATAATCTTTGTTTTACATTTGTTCTTAATGAGATGAAAAGTCACAGATCATTTTGTCCGAACTTAGGTATCACCTCTTCCAACTGACCCCTCCCTGACCTCCCCCCCCCCATCTCCCACTTCCCTGCCCTAGCTGAGAAGTCTCTCTCTGGCTCTCACACCGCTCTTTCACTGCCCTCACCTGTCTGGAATTCTCTTGTGGCTAGGAGAGTGACCATATTTTGATCATTCTGTTATCTTTAATTAAAAAATATTTTTTTTTAACACTTATTCCTTTTTGAGAGATGGAGAGAGACAAGAGCATGAGCAGGGAGGGAATGGGCAGAGAGAGAGGGAGACACAGAATCTGAAGTGGGTTCCAGGTTCTGAGCTGTCAGCATAGAGCCCAAAGCGGGGCTTGAACTCATGGACTGCCAGATCATCACCTGAGCTGAAGTCGGAAGCTTAACCGACTGAGCCACCCTGCGCCCCAAAGTATCTCTAATTTTAACATAGTGCCTGCCTTGTGAAAAGCTGTCATAAGATGTTTGCTAAACTGAGCCCAAGATAGTATTGGACAGCAGCATCCAATAAAGAACTGTATCAAAGAGACTTTCATATAGTCAATTGATTTGCCAAGTACAGGTCAATATTCAACTTCTGGCTTTTATCTGTATAGTTTACGACAGACTCTCCTCTGTAGACTCCTAAATAATTTCTTTTTAATAGCAGCTCCCAGTGCCACTCTCACGGGCTTGCTTCCCTAAATAGAAACCTTTACCATTGTGTGTGGAATTTGGAAAGGGCTCTGTAACTCTTTAATGATAAATTATCTCAAATTTAAATACTGTTGCTAAAATACCAGTTTACTTGGACTTCATAAGGTAGTACGATTTAGTGACTAAGACTTGCACACAGCATTGGTAAAATAAAAACTTCTTAGTATTAACTAGTATGTGGTGACCATCCTGATAAGCTCACTATGTAATCAAAAATACATTAATGTATTTTGAGAATCAATTTAGTGCTTGGTGTAGTTTTTATATTCTACTTGAATAGTATTTCCCATATTTTTTTTGGTGGAGATGCTAGGCATATTCAAAGATATTACATACCCCCAAGAAACTGCTGGTTATTTAGCATTTGCTAATTTAATAAACCACGATAAATGGTTTTACGGCTTTATAAATTGATGGTCAAATTTAAACCATCCTTAGACACCGCTTATTTCTTGGTTTCATTAATTTTCATGGGGCCCTCCTAGGGTCTGTATCATTCCTAGTCATCACCCTACAATGAGATATTTGGACAATTTTAAAATATCTTGCCTCAAAAAGAAGAGTCCCTATTGTCTTTTTGCTCTATCTCAATACTAGTTGTGGCCTTTCCTTCATATTGTATAACCTCTGAAATAATTTCTTTGGTGTTTAATGTTTACAAACATCAAGTAATGGAAATGCCAACAAATAACATCTTAAGGAATATCAGCGAGTTTAAGTGTTAGATATTAAGGCCTTCTGCTATCATTCCATGTAAGCTAGGGTTGGTGGTGTATACACTAGCTCAAATAGTGCTTGTCTGTTTTCTACAGTATCACATTGCAAGTGCTGGCTTTTCTCACTCCTTCTCCTGCTCCACATTCTGGCTAGAACTCGCCCACTCACTGCTTGAGTATCTGTGTTATGGATTATTCTTTCCCAAATGTGTTGTTACTGTTAGCCTGTATTTTCCCAAGATGAACCTCATTCCGTTATCTACCTTTGAGAGAAATTTCTTGAGATTTGTATACATTTGTCTAATTTGTGTTTCACCTTTCTTTATGGCATCATCTGCAAAAGATATTTATTTTCTCAAGGGAATGCCCTCTTCAACATCATTAAAGAAAATATTAAATACAAAATGTTTCAACAACATTTCCTTCAGATCCAACCCATATATACCTCCCCATTACTGTTCAGCTAGTCTGTATCACCACTTTTCCTTTTTTTTTTTTTTTAATTATGATCTGGGGACTCGTTGTTCTCAATCCAGGAGATAACAGGATACATAGAGTAGCCACGTTGGATTCATGGGAAAATATTGAGGAAAACAAAAATCGAAGTTGTCTTGGCTCCCCAGTGATGTTTTCCAATGTCTAAGACATACAATCTCAATAATGAGGGAGGCAGTGTTTATGAATTAACCCGTCCCTCTTTGAACCTTGGTGCCCTTCCCAGAGCTCTGTTTGTACAGCTTGTTCTGAAATGCTCACTGTAGACTAAAACTCTTACCGTTGTTTACTCTACATGATGTATCGTTGGAAGTTTGGGGGTCAAACAATTTAATTGGATATGGCATCAATCTACATCCCATACATCTCCGTGTCACTGTCACACAATGACACAGTGAGTGCTACTTGGCGGATTGGTCTTCCTCTCTGGAGGGTGTCCTCCCCTGTCTCATCAAAGAGCCGAGAGATTCAGAATGTTACAGTTTATCTACGCTGCGAGCCTCATTTTATGATGAAACAGCTAAATATCCACTTTTTATTTAAATAATTCAATATAAATATTTCGAAATTGCATTTTATTTTCAGTAGACTGTTTGCTGCATATTTTCCCCCAGAGTCTCTGCCTCTGACAAGTTGGGGTTCCCTGTTATTACATTCTGTTATCTCCCTGAGTATCCATCACAGCACCTGGCATTCCTACACGTTAGAATTAAATTAATTACTTGAAATATGTTGGCTACTCTCGGTAGCCTAATAGACTCCATGCAGAAAGCAGCATGGTTTTGTTCAGTACTTCATAATGAGCATGAGCACAGAGCCTGCCTCGTAGAAGCAGATCAATAAATATATGGGGCTGCCTAGCTGATTTCAGGAGAAAAAAAGGAAGCAAACTATTAAGAAGACACCTGATTTTAGGCAAAACTACACCTAAATTGTTTTCTATAAGGACAAAAGGACTTCCTTCAATCTATCTTAGAGAGTGAAAGTCAAAAATGAGTTAATAAATGCCTAGGAAGCACATGGCAGGATTCTTAATGTATGACGGACATAGAAGAAATAGAAGACATGGCCATCTGAGAGCTGATCACAGGTCTAAGCCACAGAAGTTATGCTCACTCTCTCATAAATGCTTTTCCATCTGTTAAATGTGCCATCTTTGAAGAACAGAAGTGCTAGAGGCAAGTGTCACGCCCATTCTGAAGAATGGACTGGACTGGGCTGGACTAAGAGTACAGTTAACAGTCTGTTCTTATGGACTGGAGGTCCTAACCCAATCCTTTTTTTCTATTCCAAATTCCTCCTTCTACAGCCATCATAATGAAGCCACAGGGGCACGACCATGAATTTGAACCATCATTCCCTTCTTTAATTATGTCAACCCGGCTACTGGAAAGTGTTAGAAGTATAATCGTCATCATTTTCATGCCAGGATTTCATAAAACTTTAGCCTTAGCTAGTGTCTCTGACTTGCTCTCCCAATCTTACCTAGTCCCCAGATCTCTCTAGCTTGTGTGGAAGTCTGTCTTCCCTGATATCTGCTGTGTTTCCTGTATCACTCTCCTGCTCCAGATGTTACTAATACTCCCTATTAGATATCACAATGTCCAGGGCCATCTACCTGGCGTTCCGAGCTCTTGAACTGACCCTCATGTTTAGGTTTTGTTTGGTCTGTTTTGCTTCCCAGAATGGAGCTGCTGGTCTAGAAATTCATCTCACTGTGTTCCACAGAAATGACTACTGCAGCCTCAGTGTCTGCCTGAAATACGGAAAAGACTCCATAAATGATGGCAATGTGTATAAAGCCTTCTCCAAGTTACTCCAGTCTTTTCCTTTCCTTCTTTCGATTTTCATTACCATGATAATCAGCATTGTACCACTTGGGATATATTCACTCTAATTGACTTACTATTTCAGCTACTTCATTTTCCTAAACAGACTAAGTTTCCAGGCACCAGAGACCATGCCTTCCATTTTCTCTGTGTTTTCAAAAATGCCTGGTGTAGATATATAGAAAGCTGTTCTAAAAACAAATGTTTAATATTTCATTTTTGAGCTTAATTTATTATAACATATTTGTTGTGTCTTTATCTCCTACAGTTACATATTTTTATAGGCCCTTATATATACTACACGGTTTCATAAAAATGCTACAAAATCATAAGTTCATGTTTGAAGGCAACTCACATCTTCCCAAAGTTTTGTTTCTTTGTTTTTGTTTTTTTGTTTTTGCTATAAGGAAGATAATGGTCAGGGATATTAATTGTTCTTTCTAATGCAAAGTTACAAAGCTAGCCTGTAGCCCCACCAAACCAAGTAAAACTGACAATGTTAAATAAAATGAAGAAATGGGTTTCTTTTTAAACATCCTAGCATGTAGTCTATTAAGATAGGTGTATATATTTTTCTAATGTCTACAGAGGAAATGTAATACTACCATTTACTTTTTATTATAAGAATCTTACTTCCCCAGAGTTAGAAATATTTTAGCAGAAATGAATTCATTTAATTTCATAGACTCCCTGGAAAGAAATTGGGAGAACATATTAACTCTATATTACACATAAAGATATCGTCCAGAGAGTTGGAGTGAAAGGGCTCAAGAGTGTTCACCAAAATTGGAGGTTAAGACTCTAATCCCCCCATGGGAAAGCCACATCTGTCCATGGGAGAACATAATGGGTTTAAAAATACAATCTGGTATAAAATCATTTTTAGATTAAAAAAAAATCACATCAACGTCTTCCGGAATAGTTCTTTACTAAAACTATTCAGAAGAACTGATATATAAGAATAAGGGAAAAAGCAAAGAGGAAAGTCTGGACATAATTTCAAATTGTCTTGTTTCTTTGAACCATGTGATTACGTAGGGCATCAGATGGTGAAAGATGGAGTGATTTGTTTCTTTCTTGTCTTTATGTGATCTGGAATAGTAACTATTTTTTCCCCAGGATAACTTTTAAATGACTATTGAGAGAAGAGCAATATAAAAGATGACAGCCACTGCAGACATTCCCACACAGTCCTCAGGGGGATGTCCAAGTAACCAGCTAACCTCTCCTCAGAGAAGTGTTTAACTGTTACATGGTTAATCCATTTGGAACACCTTGTTCGAAATGGAGACACAAAAGAGATCCATTGTACAGTCTTCTACTTCAACTCCCAAGAAGAAAACCATGGATGAGGTGACCAGAGAGACTACTTGGAAACTTACATGCTTGTGGTGTTTCTGAGTCATGGGATAAAGTTGATTTTGAACGATGTGGCTCATGCTTCGGCAGTGTTTTGCTTTAAACAGATGGACCATATGGAAACTATGAACTAGCTTTGTACACAGGGCCATGATGAGCCAATGGAGCATTCTTGTTTTCTGTCTCTATTCAAGTGGTCTAGTGAACAATATACTATCGAAAGACATGGTATTTTATGTATCTTTGTTTCAATTCTGAGTAGTGCTTATTTTTTATGTTAAAGACATTTTTAATACAAGGATTAAAAAAATACTTTCATTTAATGAAAAAGGCCTGAAATATTTTGGGTGTTAAATATTCTCCAATTCTTCCTTCAAAGTACTAGCTTGCTTTGATGCATCAGTAAAGACGTGGTCCCAAAATGGGTAAACAGTTAACAAAATCATTGATGTCAAAGCTCGTTTTTCCAACAAGATCCAGCGATAAGCTTTTTAAGACTTTTCTGAAAGATTATAATTACTTCCCCCCTACAAAAAACCCCCCAATAAAATTATGATGCCGATTTGCTGAGAAGTGGAAGACAAGCATAACTCACTAGACAATTAGTCTGGGGGATACAGAGTCTTCATTCATGGCTTGCTGATTTAATAATTATTAGAGGAATAACACACATTTCACTTCAAGATTAAAAAAATATACAGTAAGTGTTTTTTTTTTTTTTTTTCCTGGATTAGGCTTAACATTTAATGAAAAGCCGGCGGGAGAAAAAAATTACAGTTGTTGGCACAATACCAAAATGGAACAAATGAACGGCACTTATGTGATTGCATGTTTTGTGTAGGACGTGGGAGGGCTGTAGAATAGCTGAAATTAATATGTGGAAAATAACTGTGCTGGTTCCTTGGAGGTATTCAGAAACTATCATAAGCACTCACTCAGCTTGTAAATCTTTGGAAAGGCTCTGATGAAAAATGATCATGTTTCATTATTATAATTAAAACACAGTGTCTCAGATGCTTTTCTTAAGAAGTAATTGTCTGAGACATAGATAATATGGGTACAGTTGTTTAAAAAGAAGGAGAATTTAAGGAACTATAATTTCAATGCTGCTGCTTTTCGAGGAGATGTATTAAAACTTAATTAGGTTGTTTTCACTTAGGATGGAATAATAAAGTTTCCCCATATCATCAATGAACCTCCTACTTTACAGATTATAATTCTCAGCATCTGTTTGTTTCTTTTTTGATCACAGAAATCCTTGTTGGAAATTATAAAATTTGTGCCTCCCAGTTCAGTATGACAACTACGGGGATGCCATGTTTGTGCTGTTTCACAGGAGGTCAGCAGAACCAAGGATGAAAACTGACCAACTTTCATTCTTGGCTACTGGTACATAGTTTTGAATATACTGGTGATCAAAAAGTGAATCTCTAAGGTTACTTTTAAAACAATAAACATTGAGAGTCATATGAAGCAATTCGGACCCAGACGAAATAATTTTCTACATAATCTTTCATTTTTACCTGGGTTTAAAAATTTGAAAAGGCTCTTTCACCTATTAGTTGTGTCTTGGCTTATGGCTATTACCTATCTCTATGAAAGAGATGTTTAGCAATTGAGATCAGAATCCCAATTGTGATTCTTAGTGTTTTATTCACTCTAGAAGACTATAGTTAGTTTCATAAGTTGTCGGTCTTCACTGATAAAATCAGCTATACAACTACCCAAACTTGTCTTCTCTTGGAACCACTTCATCTCTTTTAAAAGAAGAACTTAAAATAAAAGAATTTTGGGAGTAATAACACAGTTCTAGGAGGTATTTGTCCACTCGAACTTAGTAATTGAGGTCCCATGAGACACCCTACAGACCGCCCATGTCTGGAACAGCACAGGGAGCAGCGAAACATTTCCCCAAAAATGGTATTTTTGTTTGATGCTAGGATTTAAAAATGTGTGTCTTTTAAGATGTACTTTGTTACTTATAAAAAATAAAGGTTTTTTTTAGAACTGGCATCACATGAATATTTGTATACTATTTATATGATGTGAAGGGGACATGGCCTTCTTACTATTTCTTGTGCTTCTTTTTTCATGTTGCTAATTGGCCCTTCCATTAGCTCAGCTGTCTCTCTGAAAAACTTGCTCTTCTTTGTCAACATTTAAGTCACAAGCTCATATGCGGGAGCACGACGTCATTTTTGTGAAAAATAAATATGCATCTTTCATCATTTCAATGGGACATTACGCATTTTTTCCCACATCAAACTATGAGTCCATGCCCCACATACAGCTTAAATATCAAGAGCAGACCTGGGGTACTTCGGCAACTCAGTCGGTTAAGCGTCTGACTCAGGCTCAGGTCAGTTCAAGCAGAGCATCATGGTCTGTGCCAACAGCTCAGAGCCTGGAGCCTGTTTCAGATTCTGTGTCTTCCTCTCTCTGCCCCTCCCCTGCTTGCGCTCTGTCTCTTTCTCTCAAAAATAAAATAAAAACATTAAAAAAAAAAGAGTAGCTTAAAATGCATTGCACAATAAACATGTGGTTTTAAGGAGACCTACTAATTTTAACGATAGGGTTTAAATATTTAATGTGCTGCCAATATTATTGTTTCATTCTGCCTGTTGAGAGAGAATACCTGTCATTCTTCTTAATGGTGCATCAAATTCTTCAGATCATTGGAAGGAGCACCATTCTAAATTTATCTACGAACAAGGGCAGCATAAAAGAACACTCTGCCTTCTACACACAGTGATGCTACACACACTAAATACATTTCCAAACATATGTAATTTGTTTTTTTTTCCCCATAGTGAGATCAAGCTAAATTCCATTTTTAAAGTAGTTATAAAACAATAAGCTAATGCCAAGTGTAACAGATGTATAGGTAATGAATCTTCTGCCCTTCTCCTTTTAGCTGTCCTATTCATTTTGCAGGCGATCACTGGGGTCAAAAGGAACATGGTCTTACAGTTGAATTCATACACTGGATGGAGAAGTTGGTTTCGAAAGTTATTGGCCTCTATGATATTTGCACATCTCTTCTAGGTAACAGTGAGGAGAACCACGAGGAAAGCAACTTTATAAATATAAATCACAACGAAAATTTAAAAAAGCAAACAACAATTCTGGATGTAACACAAGAGATGACAAATGGTGTGAACTTTTCGAAAACGCTCTACAAATAAAACAGCATTATTCAACAGAACGCAACAAAATTGGGAAAAGAAACAACAAGACATCATGAGACATGGAGCTGTCTGAAAGCAGTCATTACAGACATAAGTCACACAGAGGATTTCTCGTTCTTACTTGCACAAGTATCTTGAGGGGTTTGAAAGGTCTTTCACCATGAAGCACTCGCCTCCATTCACACAGAAAGTTTTCTCCTTCTCTGCACACTTTACAAGATGGCTTGTTCCGGTTGTAGATGTAGATGTAGCTGGATAGAAGATAAAGAAGGGGAAGGTTTACATGTGTCTTTCCCTCTTCTAAACAGCCTTTAGTCTTAAATTCTCTTAAAAGGAAGAGTTTGCGGAAGATGTGGCAGACGTCGCTTTCAGGTGTAACAAACCACAGCAAAAAAGAAAAGTACTCTCTGGGTGTAATTAAATGGAATAGAATTATCAAAGGTAATCGCAGTTAATTAACTTAATTAGAATGAAATAAAAAAATGCTTAACATTTTTTATAACCGGTATTTTATCTGCTAAGGAAGTTGGAAGAGAGAAGACTCATCGAAAGTAAAATGTATTTTCCCAGAAGGCTCAACGATGATATAAAATCCTGTCAGGGCAACTGAAGTTCAATGTCATTTTTGAATGGCAACTACTAATTTATTTTGGAAATTACGTTTTATATGCATAATGATCTTACAGTTTTTAGATATACATAACAAAGAAGAAAATAAGGTGGCTTATTTGTTCCTAACAAAAAATTATATATTATTAGTTGTATATATATTAACATATAGATCAGGAGCCATTTCTATTCAAAGTTTCTGTTTCACTCAGAAGAACACTGTTGAATGCATGCCACCATACTTTTGAGGAAATGGAAAGACAGACTAATATTACTGCAAGAACACAATAACGGCACTACAAAATTTATCCATTTTGAATCAGGAGTAGAGGTTGTTCCTAATTTTGGTTTACAGGTGTGTTAAGCTTGATATCCACCTGTCAAACTTCAGTTATGTGAAAGCTATGTGAAAATTATGCCTCCACCATTTGGCACGTGGATTAAATGAAGCCCAAGCTCTTGGTCCTCAGATTCAATAGTATTTCGTACCAGAACTTCTTCCCAATCACACCATTAGGAATACCACACGCAATGCTCAGTCTCAATCCAAAACAGTCTAATTTATGTAATGTTCATGACTGTTATTATCAGGATGGAAAGCAAAAGCATTATGATAAGCTAATAAAGATCCAATAAAGATCCACATCTTTCAGGAAAAAGAAAAAATATATGTGTGTCTTTAGACAAAAGTTTTTCCTTGTCTACCGACTCATTTTTAGTGATTCCTTGACTTCCTTATCACTTTCTATTATTTGCATGTGAAACTCCGATTCCTTGTTTGCTTTTATTTGACTTCTCATATATTAGTTTTCCACTTTCTTTGGCTTTTCTTCTTCATTTCCATCGTAAGTCCCCATTTTGCTTTGTTTTGTTTTTGACTTCTCCTCCAGTTCTGATTTTTACTCTACCTGATAGAAATACTCAATGTCTGATTATTCAGTTTCCAAATTATGCAAGGCCTTTGTTTTCCCTTGCATTCCCCACCTAGGGTGTGTTTTTGGACCATTTCACTACCGTCAGCATGGTTTTTAAGAGGAACAGCAAAGGAGAGTCAGAATGACTTGCACTTTGAAGACAGATCTGGTTCAAATCCCATCTCGTACTAGCTTTGTATCTTTGAGCAAGTCACTTAACTACCCAGAATGCAATTTTCTCATTTTGAAAACTGTGGTAATGGCACTCTTAGAGCATTTTGTAGGGATCATAAGTAATCTAGGTAAAGGAATTGGCCTAACACTGGAACACAATGAATAACAGCAGGTATTATTACTGGACAAGTAGGAAAGGTGTTTATCAATCAGATAAGCATCTTGACAATGGAAATCTGGGGATTTCAAAGATCCATGCTCCTCTCGAGTCATTATTGTGAATTATTAAGAACTGGGTCAAATTTTTATTACTCCAAAAAAAAAGCCTTTCAAAATATCCTTCACAGATCTACAAACCAAACCAAAGGAACCAAGGAGAGTGAGAAGAGAGGTGATTTTATCCTGTATTATCAGCTATACTCGCATATCTTTGTCAGGTGGGGGGGATGTAGTTGGCATCCTTTCGTCTAGTAAAGTCGTAGAGTAGACAACATTTCTGTACATCACATAACATTTAATTTTAATCTAATACTATATCTTCAAGTGAGCCACTGTTCACTTGGATGTTATGTATTAATATTTCCATCCATGCCAATGACTTTTAAAAGATGTTAGGAGGAAATCTGTCTTATATGCTAAAGGTTTTGTGCTTAAGACTTTCAACTGCTGACAGGATACTACGGGATGACAAATTGGGCCTGGTTTTCTTGCCTCCCCAGGTGACAGTGCTCAATGGACCACCTGCAGTGTGCTGTCACCAGTCATTCCCACTGAGAAATTCTGAGCCTCTGAGCCTCCAGCTGATCCCCCTGGTCTCAGAATCCCTGACAGATTGCTAAGGATTACCCCTCACCTAAGCACCAGACTCTTTCAGAACAAATCTTGAGGCTTTTACTAAAAACAACTAACCCAACATTCCCCCCAAGAGCAGACACTCCATATAAATTATAAGACTAACAATAAAGATTAGCAGTGACATAAGCAAGAGACAGATACATCGCACCTATTCTGTAGGCTTTCAGATAAGTAAGATTCATAAATGTATGTTAAAAACAGAAATAATACCTCCTTTTTCATTTTTGTAAAAAATATTTCCCCTTGAAACAATTATCCTTCTAATATTATCTTGCAGCACCAAGTTATGACACATCCATTTGAAAAATTCTTAGATCATTACCTAAAGGGGGATATTTGATGGTTAAACAATTCTTGGAGAAAATGAAGTAGCAACTAGCTTATACGATCATGGATTGTTATGTTTAGCACTTCCAACCTTTAGCCGAAGCAAGAACAAAAATGATCATGGAATTGTAAAGCAGTAATTAACTCCCAGGTGATGCTAAGTGTAAGCCGACTGAGTACAGCTGTTCTGAACCAAGAGCCAAACACAGGAATAAGTTGTAATTGTCAGAAGAACCTGGGACGGAGATGGTGATATATGAACCCTTCAAATTTTTGCCAGGTTTCCTTCCATTCTCCTTAGTTCACTACAGTGCACGGATCTATAAATTTTGCAGCGATACCCTTTCTCCTTGGCTTACACATACTGTATTGCTAAGTCAGTTTCCATTTGGTAATTCTGCCAGAAATTAATGCAACAAAGGAAGTTATTAAACCTAGCTATGGAAACGACCGTCTAGGGGAGCTGGGAGGACTCTATCAGAGATGAAGCTACAGGTTGTGCAGATAGAGTGTGTTTTGACATAACAAAGAAGACCCTCGTAGTTGTTCCTGGAATTAAATGAAGGTAGATCTCACTCATTCGGTACTTAATAAACCCTGCCTCTACTTGTTACTATGAGCCCTGGGTGTTGTATGTAGGTGATGAGTCACTGAATCTGCTCCTGAAACCAATATTGTACTGTATGTTAACTAACAAGAACTTAAATAACGAGTTGGAAAAAAAAAGAAAAAAAAAAAACCTTACCTCTCACCGCTTTGTGACTAGTTTGTTATAAACTGGGAGTTTATTACCCTTCTAGTAAGTTCCTAAATGAACCACAATTAGGAACACTGCAAAATATGAATCTAATAGTTTTATGTTTGCCATTTATATGAACACTTGATCCCAAACACATTTTCCTTGGGGTGTTAGCAACTGCAATACTATAAGGAAGGAAGTATGAATAAAGGAGTAACTTATTACAAGAGAATGTGCTTTGGAGTGTTTCACTCTTGACCTGGGCTCCTTTGGCCATAGGTCAGGACTAATGACCATCCCCAGGGAGGCTGGACAGTTCTCAGACTTAGCAGAGGATTTGGAAACTAAGATCACCATCACAGACTCCTCAAATCCTGCCCCTCATAATAGGGCTCCCTTTTTTTCTAGCCTGCCTTCCTTCTTTCCCTCTTTCCTCACTTCCTTTCCCCTCTCCTTCCCTTTCCTCCCTTCCTTCCTTCCTTCCATCCTTCCTCCCTTCCTTCCTTCCTTCCTTCCTTCCTTCCTTCCTTCCTTTCTTCCTTCTATTTTTCCTTCCCCCTTCCCTCCCTTCCTTTCTCCCTCTTTACCTACCTTCCTTCCTTCTTTCCTTCCTTCCTTCTTCCTTCCTTCCTTCCTTCCTTCCTTCCTTCCTTCCTTCCTTCCTTCCTTCCTCTTTCCTTCTTTCCTTCCTTCATCCCTTCTACAATTCTTTAATGATTGTCTACTATGCACAAGGCATAAGGATAACAACTAGAGTTACTGGGGTGAAAAACTGTAAGACTGTGAACAATTCTCCCTATAAGGAGACCTTCATAGATAAAACATAGAGAAATGAACACTGGCGTGAGCTGAGAAGAATCAGATCCCAGGCTGAGTTTTACCAATTACTAGCTGTGTGATTCTTGTCTAGCTAACCTGCCTTAAATTCAGCTGTAAAAGGTGCTATCAGAGGACTGTTGGGAAGTGTGATAAAATACTTTGTCAGTTGCAACGCCGCATGCAAATATATGATACTGTTAATATTACTAGTGGTATAAATGTGGAAAAACAAAAAGCAAAAAACACGTCTGTACAGACTCCGGAATTCTGTATAATCAAGCCTCAAATGTTCTTAGTAAATTATTCTTCTACAAAATACAAGGAGAGATTGTCTAATCTGGAAAGGCAACCATGCATAATTGTAAAGCATTAAGTAACTATCAATAATCTACTTTACCGTATCATAACTGCTTATTAATAATTTATAACCACCAAACTTGCCCACAAATTAAGTTGAAGAACAATTTGAGTTAAAAGAAAACTGTCTTAAATGTGTGATTATTTTCAACTTTCAAGTCTCCTACGTAATTCTTTAATATTTCTGACCAAAGTTCTAAGTTACTGAATTAAATGTACTTATGATATTGTTATTGTAACAGTTTAAAGTTATAAAATATAGAAAAAATAGTGTGATGATCATAGTACATAGGACATAGTGTAAACTGTTTATAACTTAATATTTGGGAACTCACACATTATTGTACCCTTTTATAAATACGCAATAAAAATCTGAGGAGTAATTAAGTGTGCTCTGTTTATCACTAAGTACGTTCCCACGGAATCACACAGTATTTCCTGTAGAGTGCCAGTCTCTTTTTGCTCAAGGCAAGCTGAAAAGAAAATAATGCTGGAAAGGATGGCTTACTCTCTTGCTTGTTTTATGTGGTGTTTTCCTTATCAGTGAAGTAGACAGCACCAACAGAACAGAGCCATTACACAAATGCAAATTGCTGATAAGAAGCCACTCTATTCTTCTTTGACAATTAGCAGGGATTAGTGGAGGGCAGGGTTTACCCCAAGGGGCAATCATTTAGACCCTTGTCTTCCCTGAGTGCATGAATCCTTATTAGCAGTTTTTAGGACAATTTAAATTGTCCTAAAAACCTTACTTGCAGAAAATTAAACTAAATAATTCTATGTGGTTTTCTCAATGAAATATACAAATTTTAACAATTTTTATATTCTAATACGGAACTGTCAATCACTACATTACGGGTTTGTTTTTCTTCTATTTTTTTTTAAAGAAAACCTTACCTGTGGTATCTTCAATGGCTCTGTATTTAGAAATCTGCATGCTTTTTGTGCTCTTTGAACTCCCAGGTTTTTTTTAAATCTGAAATTATTATTATTCTTGCTCAGAATACCGCTCCTTGCAATTGAGTGCTAGAAGTAGCACTTCAAACTCCCACTGAAGGGAAAAACGCTTGTGTGGCTTCTGAAAGTGAAGCTCTGGAACAGAAGCTGAGTAGGAAAAGCTCTGCTACCTAATACAGCTTCTACGGATGACAAGGGAATGAAGGGAGAGTCCCTGGTTTTCCAAAGGAAAAGTCCTAGAGCCAGACTCAGAACTACTGAAGCACTGTCATTCTGGGCTGGCATGTTTTTCTGGGTAGTAACTCAATCCTTTGATGAATGGCAAATAAGTTTCCGAAAAGGAAAAAAATGATAAGAGAAGATAAACAAACAAACAAACCAACCAAAACAACAAAAAAACCCAACCCACCCCCACCTCCCCCAAAAAAACCCACCCTGTGCTGGCTTGGAGCTTCCCAGAGCCAATACAGTGATTTAGAGTAGCGTACCATGTCCTTGGCCTCTCCTCTACTGAACTCTGCTAAAGAAACAAAAACAGAAGCCAGAGAAGGAGCATCATGAGGCTATAAATGAACCCAGAACTTTCTAAAGTAGAAGTAGGGCATCTCACTTTATGGACCCGGGAACTTAACTGAAAACCTAGAAGTACTTAGGGGTTCACAAACGATCCACAAGGTAAGAGTCTGTGCAAAGAACAAGTTGATGCCAAGGGACAATGGAGATTGACTGTTACAAACGACGAACTTGGGCTTTGGTATCATTTAAACACACGCAGAATGGTGGACAAGAAAGAACTTTAACATATCTTATATAATTTACCCCATATTTAAAAAGAGGGTACGAA
The DNA here is from genome assembly GCA_030068075.1 of Paguma larvata. Lineage (NCBI taxonomy): Eukaryota > Metazoa > Chordata > Mammalia > Carnivora > Viverridae > Paguma > Paguma larvata. The sequence goes on from CM057823.1 coordinate 10,724,718, forward strand.
TCAAATCGAAAGAATAGTTCTGTGGTCTTGAATAAAATACCTATAACAAAGAGTTCAGAGGTGGACAGAGGAGGCTACCCAAGGTCACACAAGTGAATTAGAAATGCTTGCTTTCTGTTTTCTTAAATGTATACTGAGGCTTAAGGAGGTTAATAAGATTGCCTTTAATTCCTCTCTGTCTTACAAGCTCTCTGAGCAGACCCTAATATTATTTCTTCCCTCTTCAGCAGAATGAAAAGTGACCTTTGGGTGTTTCTCCCCATAAAACAAAATTATAATTTTTGTTGTAACACTGATCTCATTTGTAGCTAAACAGAAAGCAGATTCTAAGTTCCAGCAGTTGCTGAGCAAATGATTTGGTGTCATGAGATAGTGTTATCCTTAGAAAAATAAAATTGTCAAGAAAGGTTATTTTCAAACATACAAGCTGCTATCTTTTTTTCCTTTTTTCTGACAGTGCATTTCACTCATGATACAATGTAATCATAGACTACTACTTCTTAGAGCAACATCTCAATGACACATACTTTATGGGATGTCATAGATTTTTCTAAAGAAGAGGGAGGGTGAGTCTCTTCCCACAGTGGATCATTGGCTGGTTGGAGTTATAAGAGAGCTACATTTTCTTCCTTACAAAACCAACAATAATCTCTTCTTAGCTAACAAGTCAACTCCAGAAATATATTTTCTACTAATCACTCACAGTTTTATATAAGTATAAAACGTCCATAGCTGGGAGTTGACAAACTTTCAAACTGTCCCTGGAATGTTTTTGCATCAATACCTATTCTAAAGGAGTAAAATCCATGTGGCCTGCAAAGCAAATATTAGCAGTCCATCTGATTGGCTTAGTTTGATACTTCTATACATCTCCTCAGGCTAAAGGTAGAAGGCACACATTCTTAACTGTAGTCTGCATTTTCTACCAGTATCAATTTGGTTGGGAGAAAGTCATGTCAATATAGAAAATGTTAACCTGTCAATTTTAAAATTAGTCTAAGTTTTGAGCACCAACAAAACAAATCAAAACAAAGAGGGCTGATCAAGAATTCAATTATTCAGTGAGCTGCTGAAATTACCATGTGACATTTAATGACATAGGTTAATTTATTCATCAGCTAAAATACATTTAGAAATGAAAGTAGATGAAAGGTCAGAAGATAGAAATTAGGAGGCAAGTTCATTATTTTATTCAACAAATTAAAAAAAATCATGGCATATCAGAAAACAAAAGCCATATGGTCATTTCAATAGATACTGAAACGACATTTGATTTTTTTCTGTAGAACTAGTGAATATTCTAATTCCCCAGATCAACTCTGAATTTAATCAGTCATCCACATACAGCTACTAATTTGCAGGAAGTACACAGAACACATTAAAACATACCATTGCATGCAATTAGCAAAACCAAGACCACAGAGAACTCTATAGGGAAAACAACCTAGTTTCTCCCAAACTAAACTAAAGGAGCGAAAATAGACAAAAGAGAGCTAGAATTAGAGACAGACCAATAAGGTGGAAGAAAAGAAAAATCTAAAATAGAGACACATTTCAAAGAGAGTTAAGAGACATATACACCACTCACAATGCCTGACATTTAGGTGGATCTTGATTCAAATGTCTGATATCTGATCTGGAAACCTGATCACTGATTAGATAATTAACATTCCTACAGGGTTATCATTAATTGGTATGTGCCAAATATACTGTGGTTATGTTTAAAAACAGTCCTTATCTTTAACAGATGCATACCGAAATATTTATATATTAAATGATAACATGTCTGGAGTTTGCTTTGAAATAATAAGAGGGGGGAAGTGAGTGGGAGCAAGATGAAACCAACCTCATAATTGCTGAAGCAGATGATGGCTACATGGAGATTCATTATACTATTTCTTGTAGTTTCATGTTTAGTGTAAGTTTACATGTATATTATATACCTAAAGACACACATATATGTTTAAAACTAAAAATGCAAAAAATATTAATTTCAGGCTTTTCAATATGTGTCTTCATAAAGCAGAATTGGTATAGTGCTCTGTATCATCTACAAGTATCTACTTATTTTTTATTTTTTTTTAACGTTTATTTATTTTTGAGAGACATAGAGACAGAACATGAGCAGGGGAACGACAGAGAGAGAGGGAAATACAGAATCTGAAGCAGGCTCCAGGCTCTGATGAGCCATCAGCACAGAGCCCGACGTGGGGCTCGAACTCACAGACAGTGAGATCATGACCTGAGCTGAAGTCGACCACTTAACCAACTGAGCCACTCAGGTGCCCCTAAGTTTATTACTTATTTTGAGAGAGTGAGAGCACGCACATGAGAAGGGGAGGGGCAGAGACGGTGTAGGGGTGGGGGAAGCTGCCAGCTCAGAGCCTGAAGCTGGGCTCAAACCCATGAACTGCGAGATCATGACCTGAGCTGAGATCAAGAGTTGGACACTTAACTGAATGTTAAGTGAGGCACCCAGGCGCCCAGACAAGTAAAAGTTGTTTACTTTTAGCAAACAACTTAAATTGTACTAAATGCTAAGACTCTAGGAGAGCTTTCCATTAATGTAGAGAACAAACTAAGTTTGTTGACTACCCGTGCTGTGATTTAACATTGCTCTGAAAGTTCTAACCCATGCAATAAGCCAGGAAAAAAAAATTGTAGTATAACTGGAGGACATGAGAAAGTGAAATAATCATTATTCAATAGTCATTGATAAAGTAAAAAAGTTGCAACCAAAACTCCAGGACTGATGCTTTTCTAATCTGACCATACCGTATGTCTGTTAAGATGAAAGAACCCATTAAGAACAGAGAGCATCACAGCTGGTCTAAAATTATATGTTACACGGGAGCACCTGGGTGGCTCAGTCGGTTGAGGGTACATCTTAGGTTCAGGTCATGATCCCACAGCTCATGAGTTCAAGCCCTATGTCGGGCTCTGTGCTGACAGCTCAGAGCCTGGAGCCTGCTTCAGATTCTGTGTCTCCCTCTCTCTCTGCCTCTCCCTTGCTCTCTATCTCTCTCAAAATTAAATAAACATTAACAAAATTAAAAAAGATTATATTTTACACAGATGCGGAAGGGAGTAAGGTTCCTAGAAGTTATGTAAGCACCCTCACGATGGAAACTGATTTCTAACAGAGGTGTTAGTAATCTAAACTTTCAGTTAAAGGAGTCTCCATAAAAGTGTAGAGAGAAGGCGAGCTCTGGGCAATGCAGACATAACCTTGCAAGTGTTTCAGACTTGAGCGGCTCTGGAACACAGGAAGACTGGATAATTCCTTAGGTGGCACCTGTGCAGTCCTAAACTCCCAACTGCACACTGCTACAAACCATTTAGCCAAATCACTGCCATTCTGTTTGCGTCATAACTGTGGACGTAAATCACCAGATTCTGTTTCTAGAAGCACCACGTTTTCCTCACTGAGGTCAAAGGTTGCTGCACATAAAAGAATTAAGCAGCGAATGCATGTCTGAGTATATGAATCTCACTCTGTAACACTTGGCTAATTTCAGTGGATATATTTCCCCAGGATTCCCAGGGGTTCCTTGTTCCCAGGTTTGTGATCAGATTAGCAAAACACCCTTCTCTGTAACATGATGTATTTAACTGTGTAGCTGCAGTGTTTAGGCTCCAGCACAAATTCTACAGAACCAAATAACATACAGAAATCTTAACAATTTTCAATTGTGTTATTGTCATTCATACGTGACCGATCTGAAGAGGAATTATACAAGGTTTCCAAAAACACCTAACTTGAAATGCTTCGCCTCAAGAAAACTTTCTGTCCTGCCTCCCAAAGACTGGCTGGTCCCATAACAGTTCCTAGCAGGTCTTGTTTCTCTAAAGAGCATATATTTTTTAGGTTACAGATGGGAGCAGTGAAGGAGCTAAGATTACAGGCAAATCCTATGCCTTTATACAAACTGGGCCAAAATGATAAATTAACCCTGACACCATTGTGCCTCAAGATGTCTTCCCGAAAGTCTCAGAAGTTCTTTGCTTTGTTTTTAATTTCTGGGCCTCTACCCTCAAATATAACAGGCACCCGTTTTTCTACTGTTGGCATTAATTGTTGTTGTTCACAGAAAGGAAATAGGTGAGTATGTTGAACTGTATTTCCGAGGTACATGATATATCTAAAAACGTGGAGTTGGGGCGTCTGGGTGGCTCAGTCGGTTGGGCAGCCGACTTCAGCTCAGGTCATGATCTTACGGTCTGTGGGTTCGAGCCCCGCATCGGGCTCTGTGCTGATGGCTCAGAGCCTGGAGCCTGCTTTGGATTCTGTGTCTGCCTCTCTCTCTGCCCTTCCTCTGCTCATGCTCTGTCTCTCTGTCTCTCAAAAAATAAATAAATGTTAAAAAAAAATAAAAAATAAATAAATAAAAACGTGGAGTCATGTGTTCGGTGTCTTACTATCATCGTCTTGCCCACCTGTCATATATATATATACACATATATATATGCATACGTATATATACGTATATGTGTGTCTGTATAAGTTACATATATGTATGTATACATCATTTGGTTGTTGGCAAAACTCAGTGGAAATCATCATGCCTATAGTAAAACCTTAAAGGGCATGTTGAAGCACATCATAAAAAAAAAGGTAGAGTAAGAGGTCAGAGTCTTATCTAGGCTTGCCTGGCTATTTCCCTGTACTGCCAGGGAATTTTAAGAAGGTCCATACACAGGATCTTAGTTATAATTTATTAGTTATTCTTAGTGGTGATATGTCTATCTGTATATATGGCCTCGTAAACCACCTCCATCTCCTGGAGCTATAATAACTCAGAACGGCTTAGGTCTTCCCCCTTTTAAATCATAAACCATTTTTGTAGATGCTGCAGGTATGTGACTAATACAGGTCTTTGTTCTTTCCATCCATTACGAAGGTGCTTCGGACCCCAACACTGAGAAGGAAAACAGCTTAAGGCAGGGAACCATAGCTGTTCAGTGCACCAGCTGTACGGGAACCACAGCCCTACAAAACCACCTAAAACTCCAAGCCGGCAAAGCCAGATCCTAACCCAGGTCCGCTTCCGAAATTTAATCCCTCACGTTCCCACACAATTCCTGGAGAGGAGTCAAATGTCTTCAGTGAGATTTGTCACTTATCCAAATGCTTTCAAGAAGTCCAACGCTTAGCAATGCCAAACAGTATGCCTAGCAGGAATCTGCATTGCTAATTCGGCTCAAATAGGCATTGCTAATACCTAGCGAGTATTGAATTTTCCAGTTCAGCAACGACAGAATCCAGGGACTACCATAATGAGGAGACATATGCAGGGTTAGTTGTGCTTCCGAAACCCACCAAGGGGGAGCTAACAGATGACAGGCGACTTCTGGTTGTATTTCTAAGCACAAAACAAAGCCCTACCAGGCAAAAGAGATCTTATGAATGAGAAGAAACTATACCTCTGACCTTATTCTTTTAAAAAGTTCTGTTTTCTTTATGGCTTTCTCCTTAAGAAATCCTTACTTCTGAAGAATTGTGAAATATAAAACACTTTCATTAAAGCAGTCAGGGATTTGTCTTCATTACACATCTTTTTGGTGTGGTGGGTGCTCAATCCCTAGGATATAAATGTCTCTTTTTTAAAAAATTTTTTTATTATTATTTTTAACATTTTAATTTTTGAGAGACATAGACGCAGAGCATGAGCAAGGGAAGGGCAGAGAGAGAGGGAGATACAGAATCTGAAGTAGGCTCCAGGCTCTGAGCCATCAGCACAGAGCCCAATGCAGGGCTCGAACTCACAGACCGTGAGATCATGACCTGAGCTGAAGTAGGCTGCTCAACTGACTGAGCTACCCAGGTGCCCTTGTAAGTGTCTCTTAATAGAGATCAGCTTTCCTGTTGAAAGTCTCTTTTCTTGTATCTTTAAAAAAATTTTTTTTAATGTTTATTATTTTTGAGAGAGAAACACAGAGCATGAGTGGGAGAGGGGGAGAAAGAGAGGAGACACAGAATCTGAAGCAGACTCCAGGCCCTGAGCTGTCAGCACAGAGCCCAAAGTGGGGCTCAAACTCTTGAGCCATGAGATCATGACCTGAGCCAAAGTCAGATGTTTAACCCACTGAGCCACCTATGTGCTCCATCTTCTCCTTGTATCTTAATACCCAATGTCATATTAAAAAACTCTAATACTTGAATTTTTCTCAAAGTCTGAAGAACTCAGGGAAGTGAGTCATTGTTCTATAGAAATGACACAAGTACATACAATTAAATGTTGGTAATATAAATGGATCTTATTGAGCAGACAAATGTTTTAAGAATTCAGTGATCCTTCATTAAGGTATCTCATGATTCCCCCCATGTTTGTTTCCTAGGCCTTTATTTAAGTCTAATCAATTAATATTATCAGTTAATTCATTAGTTACAAAACTACTAGAATATATATATGATTATTCTTGAAAACTTTTTAAGCTCAATTTTATCCTTTGCCAAATTTAAGCCTCCAAATATCAGGGTGATCATTTTATTTGCCTGTTTCCCTTTCCTTATCTGTATTTCTGTTTGTTTTTAGGATTCAAAGACCATTTTATCTATGAATTCTTTTAGTAGTAAATGATGAATTTTAGCTGTTCAAAGGTGAACAAGCTGAACACATGGATGATCAGATGGAAATTATAAATGAAAACATAGTGTCAAAATATTTCTTCTAAAGTCAGAACCAGGAATTGGCAAGCCCATAGTAATATCCACAAAAAAATACTGGCCACGCATATTTTTAAAATTAAAAAAAAAAAATCTTACTCACATATGTCAGAAAGTAAACAGAAAGAAGTCAAATGGTGGATGTATGGGGGTGAAGGAGAGAACAGGAAAGATGTTGGGTCTATGAAATCTTGGGACTTCTCGGGACCTAAACAGTCAATCAATAAGGAAGGTCTGAGATTCCAGTTTTGTGATGTAAATAAGAGTGCAATATCCCTCAGGGATTAGAGTTAGGTGATCACAGGGGGGTTTATTGCAACTGGAGAACTTTTGATGCTCAAGGTGGTTACATTCCTCAGTTTCTTTTTCTTCCTGTTGAATGTACCAAATTCCTGAGGCTGACTGGCAAAGTGCAATTTATGGTCAAGTCTAGCTTCAAATCCTGATGTGAAATTAGAGTTTCCTATGTAGAGCTATACTCATATCAACATGGCAATAAGGAAACTTGTAGAAATTGAAAACATCCAATGACGAGTAATCTGTTAAATGGGCAAGGTGATCTATTAAGTGGAAAATCACATTCTGGAGACAGCCAAAGTAAGTATACAGGTAAAGGTAAAAAGATTAAAGGGGAGTGAGCTAGAACTGAGTCATGATCTACTGATTTCTGGAACCAGTTGTCCATGCTCTAGACGACACTGATGCCCATTTCGACAACTCTGTGAAAGACGACATGGAAGATCTGATTCTAGAGATAATGACTATATCTGATTTATTAAAATTATTGCTCTATTTTAGAAGAAACTCTGAGTTGGCAAAGCAAGAGGTCAGAACAAAGTTCCAACTGCTCTTAGATCAGAGAGCCATAGGGGCAGAGGTCCAGACAGATGGAATCTATCACTATCATAAGAGATTACAAGAAAGACCAGGGGTGGCACTGAAGTCTTAGCCATAACTATCCTAAAATGGTCAAGAGCATTTTATAATCAAAATAACAAAGAGAACATACCCTCCATGCTCAGCTAAATCTGATGACTTAATAAGGTAAAATGACATGTTCAAAGTTAGACGAGAAGTAATCATTTTAAGAGGTTGACATGGATCTGTACTGATTCCAAATATAGAACTTGCTATGCGTAGCATTTCCAATTCCCTAGACATCCTTTAAAATAAGAGGCAAGTGCTTTAGAAATTATTCAAAAGTTGAAGAATGTGAGCCATTGCTGCTAACTAGGCAAAGAATGTTAAATTCCCTGTTATGCTTCTCTCATTCCCTCCCTTCAACCCCTTTGTCAAAAAATAATAACAATAAAAACAAATGACCTGGTTATCATCTGGTATGAGGCTACTAACTCTTTCCAGGCAATTGGCACTGAAGATACTATCCAAAATGGGGAATTAAATGAAAAAACGAAAAAAGGTTGCAACAAATTAAACTGGATTGTCGTCTTTCCCTGGGTTAGACACTACACTGTTCTGTCCTAGGAGCATGAAAGTCAGAAATACTGTCTTGTTTCTTTCCCATGCTGAAATTGGGGTCTACAAAAATACTGCTTGGGTTATGATTTCTACAAAATGCAGGAGACTTAGCCACCAGAATCCTGACTGGCTCACAGAGAAAAGTATAAGGAAATAGACCACATCTGGCTTACCTACTACTTAGGTGAATTCTCTTGCCCAATATCGAACTTAGTGTGAAATCTTAAAAAGTAGTGCCATCTTCCTGGGAATATTACAAGACTTCTGCTGCTGTTCTTATCACAGAAGAAATATGTCTCCCCGTTCCTAATATTCTAGAATGCGACACATCATATGTTATATCCCAATGAGGCTAGGAGTTAAACACCAAAAGTGTATTAAGTAGGCTCACGACTACCATTCTCACTGGGCATGCTACTTACCCATGTCCTGGACTTAAGGTAATCTTCAAGATAGGTAAAGGAAAAGCATGAAAGAAATGAGAAGCAGAGAGAGAGGACATTTTATGACTGTAGACATGGAAGAGTCCTATGGGTATTATATTTTCTGGTATTTGGCGTTGATAATGCCAAATGTAGATTGTAAAGGTGTGTCTTTTGCTTCTTTTATTTCTTTTCCTTCCTTCCTTCCTTCCTCCCTTCCTCCCTTCCTTCCTTCCTTCCTTCCTTCCTTCCTCCCTTCCTCCCTCTTCCTTCCTTCCTTTCTTCCTCCCTTCCTTCTTCTTTCCTCCCTCCCTCCCTCCCTTCCTTCCTTCCTTCCTTCCTTCCTTCCTTCCTTTCTTCCTTCCTCCTTTCCTTCTTCTTTCCTCCTTCCTCTCCTTCCCTTCCTTCCTTCTTTTGGAGGAGAAATAAACGCTGAAGAAACTCAACAGCTACAGTACAGTAAAGGCAATACAACTCCTAGCAAAGAACAAGAAGACTGATAGTCATTGAATATCTACAGTGGGAGATATTCTAGCCCTGTAGTGGTAACAGCAGCCCTAAGAAATAGGTAACTTTTTACCCTTTTCACAGGTGGAGAAACCGGGACTGTAAGAGGGTGAGCTGCATGCCTGTGTGCTTAGTACAACACATAACATGAGAGGGGTTCCAAGGCAAGCTGACTGTGAGGCCCGGGGAAGTGTCCTATCTCATGGGTCGTTCATTCTACACCCACGCATCTGACCTTGTAGTTAAAAATAAATAGACAACAAAAAACAACATCTTTTCCACAGAGAAGGCCTATTCTTCCATGTTTCAGAAAGCATCACTTTCTGAGTATTTCCCCATGTTTGTAAACTGAATGTCAGGGAACGAGATTTAAAATAATTATTTTTAGATCATGCATTCTTAGCAGAAGACTGGGTGCCAAGGGTATTCAAATCAATGGGTTTTTAGTCTTAAACTCAGGGGAAAATGCTCAGTCCACATTGTCTAGTGTTCTGTTGCCCATTTCAGAATAAAGTGGTTATCTTTTCAGCTAAGCTTTCCTAAGAATTAGAAAACTAAACCAATCCTAAGCAGTGTAGTGTAGGGGCGCCTGGGTGGCTCAGTCAGTTAAGCCTATGACTATGGCTCAGGTCACGATCTCGTGGTTCGTGGGTTCCAGCCCTGTGTCAGGCTCTGTACTGACGGCTCAGAGCCTGGAACCTGCTATAGATTCTGCGTCTCCCTCTCTCTGCCCTTCTCTCACTCATGCTCCGTCTCTCAATAATAAATAAATTTAAAAAAATAAAAAAAAATTTAAAAAGTTAGTGTAAATTTGGAAGGTTATCAGAAATTCAGTTTTGTGGGGCATCTGGCTATCTTAGTTAGTAGAACATGTGACTCTTGATCTTGGGATTGTAAGTTAGAGCCCCATGTTGGGTACAGAGATTACTTAAAAATAAAATCTAAAAAAAAAAAAAGAGAATTCAATTTTGTGCCATGATACTGCAGTGCTACAATGGATTCTATTTAACCTCCATTCAATTTATCCTCATTTTCTTTTTCCAATTTATTATTATTATTATTATTATTATTTCAAATTGTATTTATTTAAGTAATCTCTATACCCAACGGGGGCTCAAACTCACAACCCTGAGATCAAGAGTCAGATGCTCTCCCAGCTGAGCCATCCAGGTGCGCCCTCAAAATTATTTTTAAGACAATGATTTACTCTTCATTTAATAACAAGTCCAAAGTTAGAAAAAACTACCTCATTTATTTCTTTATGAAGCCAAAGTAAGAGAAACTATGCATGTACCTATTAGAAATGCACATACAAATATAAATATGCCCAAATATAAAGATGCTGAGTTATACACGTCAGTGGGGAGTTATGGCGGCAGGAACCAGTCCAAATGCAATGCTAAATTTAGTTATGATGCCTGTACAATATTTAATATTTTGCACAGGATCTGTGATTGCCTTCAATGCAATATTCATACCACTAGATCTTTTAAAAGCTGATTGTACTCAGCAAAAAGGGACGAAAGAAAAATATATCAAGATGAGATGCAGATAAGTTACATATAATGAAAAATTGTCTCAAGTGACATTTGAAATTAGGCTCATTTCATTGACTGCTAATTTTTCTTTAACCTCATTTTCATATAACATATAAATCACCTACAAGAAGGCTTTAAAAACAGGCCCTGTGGTAGCACCCTTAGTCGAAAGTCCTGACAATCAAATATTTTAAATGAGCAGCCCATACGGAAATGGACTAGTCTAATAAGCTGACCTAAGACAGCTTCCTTTTGGTTAGGTTACATATTAAGATATAATCAGGCTTGTTTAACATACCCATCCCTAACAAAACTAATGCTACAAATAAGAGAGTAGCAGACATAATTAAAGTGTTGTCTAATGGCATATGACTGCAAAATTGGAATAAGAATGTATAATACAGAGTTGAGTTGCTTAATTTTCATTAGCCTCTTCTCTGTTTAGTATTTCGGTAGGTTTTTTTTTTTTTTTAATTATTAGTTTTCTATTCAGTTGATTGTGCCCAGTCTTTACTTAATTTAAACCTGAAATAATGCAGGATAAGTCACAGATTTGTTCAAAATAAGTTCGAGCTTTGAAAGACTTCTGAGAATCACGGAATTTTCTCTTTCTCTCTACAGTATGATCAGAAAACTGAGGCACATAACAAAGCCAGTATATAGTTTTTCAAAGCGTGTAAGAGACATGACTCAGATATTGAACTCTGTACTTTCAAATGCACCATTAACATTTTTAGCTTAGCATCCTTTGTTTCCTAAAAATAAGCAGTCAATGTTGAGCAGAAATGTCAAGAAATCAATAAAAAGTAATTAGGAAGAGTGTTTGGCGTCCTTGTAAAAAGCTCTGAGGGCAGAGAGGGAGGCTTCGGCATAGAGAATAGTTAACATTCCTATGTTTTCTTCTACAATGAAAAGAAAAAGCAATTAAATTAAATTACTTTATTTAAAAAAAACATATAGGTGTCAAATGTCACCCTGGACCATACTGCAGTTAACGTGGTTGCTTTCCATTACGAAAATCGACAACTGAAAGCCTCTATAAAGAGTTGACTCCTATATGCAAGGCTGGATGTGCCCATGTGTAATAACATGCAACAGGGATAAAAGCTTCATGTTGACACTTAGTGGCTTCAGCTCACTATTCCTATCATCTCTGAGGAAAGACACGGAAGGAAAGGAAATAACAATTACTGAGTGACTTTAACGTGCTGGGGAAAAACTACACATGACCTCATAAAGCTCTCGGAAGAACCTGTAAATTCTGTATTGCTTCTCCTACTTGGAAAGTAAAGTAGCAGAGAGTAAGGAGTTTGCCAAAGTCCCACAGATAAAAAATTGTAGTTAAGATTCAAACTCAGATCTCAAGTCCCTGGGTCTCCAAGGCACAATCCAAGTATTTTGAGTATTTTATTTATTTATTTATTTTAAAGTATGCTGAGTATTTTAAATAGTGGTTCTTATTATTTTGAGGGCTATAGACTCCTTTCAGAATCTGGGGAATGCTATGGATTTTTGTTTACATGTGAAGTTCAAAAAAACTTGGTGTACAATTCTGGGGTTTCATGGACCCCTTCTCTGAAGCCAGTTCATAGTTATTCCATAGATCTCCACTGAAGAGTTCTTGATATTGGGGTGCCTGAGTGGCTCAGTCAGTTAGGCATCCAACTCTTGATTTCGGCTCAGGTCATGATCTCAGGGTCACTGCTCTGCACTGAGCGTGGAACCTGCTTAAAGATTCTCTCTCTCTCTCTCTCTCTCTGTCTCCCTCTCTCTCTCCCTTTCTCTCTGCTCCTCCCACACTAGCACGTGCTCTCTCTCTCTCTCTCAAAATAAAGAAATAAACATTAAAAGAATAGAATTCCTGATGCAGGAAAAAAATAGAATTCCTCCACAAGATCTTTAACCTCTATAATTCAGAATACTCAATATCATGATTCCATTAAAGACAGAATTTCCTTCTATTCATTACTTTTACTTTGTTTCAAAGGCCTTTCTCAATAATCTGTGTTATCCATATTAAACACAAATATAAGAACATTTAAAATACCTACAAAATTATACCAGATCACAATAAGATAAAATACTATAAATTAAGAAATGAAATCTTATTTAGGAGAGTTTTTTGGGTATAATGTAAGTATAATAAAGGTGATTTAACCTTTCAGAGTTTATTACAAATAATGCCACTATGTTGTACAGATTATCTATGATAATGAAAGAATATTTACTTTAAAGGGTGCCCACACAGAGAAGACATGAACAGACATCTCTGCAAAGAAGACATAGAGATGGCCAAGAGATGCATGAAAAAATGTTTAATATCATTTATCATCAGGGAAATGCAAATCAAAACCACAGTGAAGTATCACCTCACACCTGTCAGAGTGGCTAAAATCAAAAACATAAGATTCAACAAACGTTGGTTAGGATGTAGAGAAAAAGGAACCCTTGTGCATTGTTGGTGAGAATGCAAATTGGTGCAGCCACTGTGAAAAATAGTATGGAGGTTCCTCAAAAAATTTAAAAATAGAACTACCATAGGATCCAGTAATTCCACTGCAGGGTATTAACCCAAAGAATAACACTATTTCAGAAACATAACTGTATCCCTATGTCTACTGCAGAATTATTTACAATAGCCAAATTATGGAAGCAGCCCAAGTGTCTGATGATAGATAATTGGATAAAGAAAATGTGGCATACACGCAATGAAATATTACTTAGCCATAAAAAAGAATGAAATCTTGCCATTTGTGACAACATGGATGGATCTAGAGAGTACAGTGCTAAGAGAAATAAGTCAGAGAAAGACAAATACCATATGATTTCACTCATATGTGGAATTTAAGAAACAAAACAAATAAACAACAAAAAAAGAGACAAACCAAAAAACAGACTCTTAACTACTGAGAACAAACTAGTGGTTACCAGAGGGGAGGAGGATGGGGGATGGGTGAAATAGGTGAAGGGGTTTCTTAAGAGTACCCTTATCATGATGAGCACTGAGTCATATATGAAACTGTCAAGTCACTATATTGTACACTTGAAACTAACATACCACTCTATGCTAAAATACAATGAAATTTTTAAAAACTTAAAAAAAAATGGTGCTTCCCCTCACCTAAAGCTTAAAAACACACTTTGTACCTATAATTTTACAAGCTAGTGGTGGGAAGGGGAGCATAGAGGAAAAGAATTCCAGTATTTTCCTTTTTACTGAGAGAAAAAAATATTAATAGTCTTACATATTCTTGCTGTTAAGCATTATTTAATATAGAACTCTAATTTTCTGAAAGGCAGCTGCAGCAACAACTTATTTTAATAAAAATCACATTCCTCCTAAAAGAAACACAACACAAATACCATGAAACTTGCAGACATATTTTTAATTAAGGTGTTTATTTTGAAGTATATACCTTCAGAATACCAGGGGGTTGCACTTAAATCTCTTTTATATTATAATTTTAATGGAAAATTCAAAGTTGAATTATTCTAATATTTAGTACAGAAAACCAGTGACATAATTCTAAATACTGTTAGCCATGAGAAATATTAATGTGCATTATTGCCTGCACAAAGATAACACTTTATTTCACAATAAATTTGATTGAAACAATCTCTGATTAATTTTTTCTTTCTCTCTGAATTGCTGTGAAAACAATTTTGAGGAAGCACTTTGCTATATACAATGACTTTTGTTCCTCCCGTCCTTCTCTCAAGACTATGACAAAAGGTTAGAAAGAGAACCTGGCTCAGGGTGCCTGAGTGGCTCAGTCGCTTAGGCATCTGACTCTTGGTATCAGCTCAAGTCATGATCTCATGGTTTGTGAGTTCAAGCCCCATGTTGGGGCTCCATGCTGGCAGTGTGGTGTCTGCTTGGGATTCTCTCTTTCCTTCTCTCTCTGCCCCTTCCCCTCTCACTCTCTCTGTCTCTCTCAAAAATAAATATATAAACTTAAAAAAAATAAAAATAAAACAAGAAAGAGAACCTGGCTCTTAAGTTTCTACAATTTTCTTAGCATAGAACGTTATTATTACTTATTTTAGGTAATATTTTGTTACTACTACTACTTACCAACATAAATATAACAATGCATATGTTTATTTTATAGAAATGGAATGACAAGTCTGCTATATCTACTAATTGGTTATAAATTACTCTAATTAACTGAATTAAAGATACCATTTATCAAGTGATGAGTAAGCATTTCATCCAAGAATCCAAAAAAACTGTTTCCTTTAAAATGCATTGCTTTTTATTGTTTTAGAATTTTCAAATATCATTAGAATAAAAGAAAGAAATAGGACTTGATAAACTTAGCAAATAATTGAAATTATGTTAATTTTGATAATAATTAAATAACATTTATCTGCAAACAAACAAAAAGATTCATTTCTAAAACTTTCTGTTGAAATCCACTTCTACAGGGTTAATTCTGACTATGAGTTTTAATGACCAACCAAATCAAATTATACAAGTAAGACTAACATTTGCTGAAATGCTATTCAAGAAACTTCTAAAAGAAAACCACCAATCCTTCCTTACAACTTCCATCTCCAGGTTTCAAGAACTACCACAAAGGAATTTTTTGAATTTTTTGGGGATCTGCAATGTTTGTCACAATCAAAGGCTAACATTCCTAAGTGAAAATGTTGATTCAATTTTCCTGAAAATAAATTATCATCATTTTATAATTCTATGATCTTGGAAAATGACATACACGGTCACATCTATACATACTCACGCACTTAAAATTTTAAATTTTCTAGTTTAACTTAAAAAAAAAGCAAATTGGCCATCATACACATAGAAGTCTCTTCCCAGACACTGTGCCAAAATGATTCCATTTGATTTGCTCTGTATCATGATAAAATAAGACAGTTCTAAATGTTCTTTTTTTCCTTGTTTGTCTACTCATATCCTTACCAGTCACATTTATCTAGTGGTGGAAAGATAAAATATTCAAATACATGTATGCCTACATATGGATCTATTTATAGACACAGTTCACATCGAAGAATCTTTGGCAAAGTTTGCATCTAAGATGAGCTTCTTCTTGACAGTCATGGACCTTTGGTCTTACAATCCTGCTATCAGCTCAGACCCATTAGAGACACAGATTTAGTATTTGTGAAGCTGGTATAGGTATCCAAACCTTGTTCTGGATCACTATTATCAGTCCAATTTATCTTATTTTGCTAAAGCATCTCCCTGCAAGAATCTTCCTCTTGACTTGATTTATATCCTTTACATCCATGGGTGCCCATGCCACCCCTGTGCCTTAAAATCAGGCCATTCTTCTGTCCTGTCTACTTCCCATCCCATACATGTTCAGGCTCCTGAAAGAATCTCATTCTTTCTTATCTTTTCTCTAGTTTATAGCCTATGACTAAACCTTTGTCTTAAATGATAAGCTTTATATTCCTGGCTTGGACCACACTCCTACTTATTTTCTCCGATCCTCAGGCTCCTTCCACTCTGGCCACTTCGTAAAACCTTCTCTCTGAGCCACAGCCCCTAGGCAAGGAGAATCCTAGATGCTGGCCTCTCTGTTTGTCCCAGGCTCCCATCAGTGTGGGTTACACAAGAAGGGATGCGACTCCTGCCATTTAAGAATCAATAGTCCTCACTTGTTAAAAGTGAAAAGATAATCTATCAAAGGCAGCGGTCAGTTTCCTTCTCTAGGAGGAGGAATACAGTTTAGTTACTAGATCAAGATTCACTAGCTGTCCTGCCCCACTTGAAAGAAGACTGCTGGATTTAGTGAACAAAAATATAGGAAAGCCAAATAAATTTGAATTTCCCACAATGAGTCCTTTTTAGTGTAAGTATGTCCTACATACTATTTGGGACCTATTTTATCAAATTATGCCTTGTTTATCAGAAGTTAAAAATTTAATTGGGCATCCTGTAATTTATCAGGCAACTCTAACAATATATGATATTTTAAGTTTTTTTTTTTTTAATTTTAATGTTTATTTACTTTTGAAAGAGAGAGAGAGACAGAGTGTGAGTGAGGGAGGGGCAGAGAGAGAGAGAGATAAGATACAGAATCTGAAGCAGGCTCCAGGCTCTGAGTTGTCAGCACAGAGCCCGACACATGAACACATGGCTCAAACCCATGAACTGCAAGATCATGACCTGAGTCTAAGTCAGTTGCTTAACCAAATGAACCACCCAGGCGCCCCAAGGTTTGTTTGTTTTTTAACGGAGAGTATGTACAATCACTCACACACACACACACATACACACACATGCACACAGAGTCATAGAAACAAACCACAGGACTGTTTTTTTTTTTTTTTCATTCAGTCCTAAAATTGGTTTTTATCCAATTGGCAAAAAAATGACAACGACACTACTATATTGTTGCTGTACCTTAGGGATTTCCGCTCAATTTCTGTTGTGACAAAACCAAAGAGGGTGAGGGAAACTTTCAAATTAAAACTTACTTCAAACTAACAAAATTGACCCCTCACTCCTCTCCCACACTCCCTTGCCTTCTTCCTCTTCACGGACAGTCTCGAGATTCAAGTCCAAAGGCAATGATACCTTAGGAGTTAATAAAATTGCCAACAGAAAGGTTTGCTTCTGAGCTCAACGCAATCCAGGGATAGGCACTGCACAAAACCTTAGAGTCAGGTTTTCAATGGTATTCCATGTGTTCGGGTCTCACTACACCATGGAGGTGAAAGGACATCTGGTGTCCTCAAAGTAGACTGAATTTGCAACAGAACTGCTCTGCTCTCAGTGCAAACACCATAGCATACACGACAATTCCTGAATACTACGGGTCAAAGGGGAGAAGGTGAAGAGATGCATGTGCAGCTTTCAAACTGTATGCTACTAATACTGCTGGCAGGCTCCCTGAAGTGGAGGCCCAGAAGAAGAGTAGAACATCCTTATTTCACTTAGCCACCAGGTATGCTGCTGACTCCGTCATAATAAGAAATAATCTTGACAGAACAGAGTAGAAGGAACATGGAAAAAATGGAACTTGTTCAGTGTACAGAAATCTGCTTGGTCAAGAGGCTCAAATTTTACCATATTGAAAACGTAGATGACATTGGTGTTTGTTGCAGAAGAATCTAGAGAAAGGGTATTAGTCTCCATATATATCAAAGTTGTGTGTGTGGAATGTTTACATATTTAAGGGGGCAGAGACTAGATGCCATAGGAACAGCAATTTTCAGCTGAATGTATGAAAAAAATCAGTGGAGCTAAATAACAATAAAATGGGTAAGGTTTTGTAGGTTGGACATTTTCTTGGATCTGAAGAATGCAGAGACCAGTTCAGAGTTGAGACTCACTACAACGGGGGTAGGGCTAGCATTGGAACCATTCAAGATTTCTTCCAACTTGAGATTCTATGATACGAAGGAGAGAATTAAACAATATATTAGGGATGCTAGTGGCTTGGGTTAAACTCAACAATTTTCATATTTAAGCAAGATCTGACAAGATTTTTCAGCCCACAAAATCATGCATATTAATCTTAATCTCAGGCATCCTGGTTCTAATTCATCAATTTGTAACAGGTGCCCACAGAGACAGGAAATGAAGAGGAGACCAAGAAGGAGATTCCATTACAAAGTGGAAAAATACCTAAAGTTCTTCACATATTTTCACTTCTATAAATCTCTAAAGCAAAAATTTTGCCATTCTAGCAGTTTTTGGCAAGTGTAGTAGAAACCAGTTGAAATATGTGGTCACTTATCACACACTGATTGCTATTCCTAGAAGCTATACTTTATTAAATTAAAAAACTTCATTTGGCTACCAAAGAATATTTTTGTGTTCACATTTTAAGATCTATTTAGCAACAGAAACAACGCTACATTTTATTAAGGCAAGCCAATATTTTCAATGGTCATAAAAAGTATATCCCAATGATCACAAATCTAGAATGACAGGCATTAATGCATCTCTGTCCCCACAGATTACTAATTTCATTGACGAGACTTCCTATAGCTTTTATTGGCCATCAGTAGATGAACAGGGATGAGGGTGTCTAAATGCCCCAGGACCAATAAAACCTGCCTGCAAATGATAAACATGAGCTTGTTTGCGCTATGACTTGAAGAGCCCTGTGTTTCAGTGATATTTTTCAAGCAGAAATACTTGAACATATTCCACTCATTTTGTACCAGCAGTCACAAAATAGAGCAGGAAATAATCAGATTGATTGTAGAGAAAAACAGGCAACATCTATGCATTGTTCTCAAACCTAAACAGCTTTGAGCCTTGGGAAATAAAATCTTGCCTTCTAATACAGATGTTGAACCACCCCTTCTGTGTGGTTGCTCTGCGGCTGTCTCATCATAAAATATGAAACTACTTGTTTCTAACGTTGTAAACGTGACACACAAATGAATCTTCCAGTCCATTATACAAAAATTCTTTCATTGCGTCTCCTGCAAAGCTACTTATACAACTTAGTAAACCTTTAGAAGACAAGCCTGGTACAATCACCGCTCCTCAAACGAAGATATCTAAATTATAAATAGACCCTTGAGAATGGAAATGATCATTTTGAAGATTCACCTCTAAATTCATTTAATCCAGCTTAAAAGAATCACTATAAAAATTCACCAGTCACATTTTTTATTTACTATGCTCCCACCCTCCACCTTTACTGCCTCCCCAGGGGGTAATGGGAGATGGAGAATGGGGAGGAAAAAGAGATGAGGAAAACATTGTTTTTAGTGCACCTTGCATATATCATCTCTCTGCTAAGAGGGCTGGTGGGCAATTGGCAATTTGTTAAATTAACTCATTTCCTCTGGATCCTTCTTTGTTACTGAAGGGCCAAAGCTCTGTTCCATAAAGAGCCATTAGTTTATAAGAGCGTGTTCAGCATATTTCATTTTCGCTGATGGTCTCTGAAATTAACCAGTGTACTACAATCAGCACATGCAAAGGAGTCACAGGGGTGAGGACGATAAAACCATCCTTACCAGAAGTCACTTCTGTAAGGGTCTATAGCATGTCCCTAGAGAAGGCGTCACTTCTTGAAATGTGCTGAATGTGTTCTAACAGTACCTCAATGAAAATAGTGGGTATTTAGCCATTAAGGGTCTTTAAAGACCCCAAATGAAAGAATAGAGCCTAAACTGTAAATTGTGTGAATACCTTTATTCCAAATATTTAGCAAAATTTTCCTGTGTTGGTTTCAAGTTTTTAAAACAGCTTGACTCATTACCTTTTTTTTAAAGCCACATTTTCTGTATAAGAACAGATTTTCATTTCTATACTTTCCTTCTGGTGAACAGACTGACCAGAAGAAAAGAAATTGTATATCTTTACCCATTAAATACCAAAAGAAAAAAAAATGCATTCGGAACCGGTTCTGACTTAAGAGTCCCTATCAGTCCCCAAAGTCCTGAAAGAAACTATTTTAGAAGAAAAATAGGTAGAAGAGAAAATAGTACAATACAGTCATTTCTAAGTCATAAGGTTTGTTTCTATGCATTTATGTGATAGGAAAAAGTCTTTTTCTTATTTCAAGTAGTATTGCTACTTCACAGATAAACAACTGATATTCAGCTGATGAAAAATTCAGTTTTCTTTCACTTGATGTCCCTTCCCATTTTTTTTTTTTTTTGAGACTGGTGTCAGATGTACAATGAAGATTACTAAACCAAGAAGTTGACTTTGTATGTGCCTTCATAAAGAGAACTTTTTTTTTTTTGTACGACCTATGATTACTGGGGAGGAAATGGACTAATTTTATTTGATCCTGTTATTGATTTTCTGACTTCCGATTCGATGTCTCACATCCCACTAGGAAAGTCTAGGAATCATAATAACTCTGTAACTTTGCACGTAAGTTACCAATAAAGCATTATATCCCACACCAAATATTTGCGAAAATAACAAAAATTTAAAAAATCTTAAACGGAACAGTCCTACCATATCATGAGACAACAGAGACCAAAGTGTCAGATCATTTGAGAAGTCAAACAGATGAAAGGATGTTTCAAAACTAATAGCGTTTATTATAATATTCAGCCCCATTCTAAAACAACGGAGGAGATGAGAAAACCTGAAGATTCCAGAGAGGTCAGGGCAATTCCCTCCCTGCTTTATGGTCCTGTTCAGGCTCTAATTGGCTCGGAGCCCTCCAAGGGCTTCCAGGCCAGACAAGAAGGCTAAAGGGGTGGGGAATGTCTTAAGACATTATGTCCAAATTTCCTCCCATGCTTTGAGATACAGACCATTACTTAGGAAATTATAATAGAAAAATATTTCTGTAAACAAATAGAGAATATAATTAAATACTATCCAGTTGTCAATTTATTTAAGGTAAATCATCATCAAAATCAAGCAAAATTACACTTTTCTTTATATTTTTCCTTAAATGTTTATTATTATCTTAATATTATTGGTAGAGACAATTACCGACACGAATGCCCGAACACAAGTTGCTGTTTGTTTGAATAGAGTCACTTGATTTTCAAACAAATACAAGTATGACCATTAGGCACATCCCAACTTTCAGAAGTCCACATGTTTTCTCATAAGCTTCCTGAGAGAAATAAGTGATGATGATGAACTAGAGTCGTTTTTTAGATGCAGGCAGTCTGTGATCAATGCCTTAGAGACAGCACTTGGGACATATATTCCTTAAACATCCATTTCGTATTGATTATTTGTTGTTATAAGTTACTTTTATTCCTACTACAGGAAAAATAATTCAAAGGTTTTCTATTTTTGGTATTAGAATAGGTGTCTAAGCTGTCTCAAAGATAAGAAGTTACTTTTACCAATGAGTCAGCCTAGGAACATACTTGATTTCTAGGCAGAGAGAAAATTCAATTCCTAGCATTTTGATTCATTTTGTGATGAAATCTCAAGGAAATGTCTTCTAAGATCTCATGATTTTGGGATCCCATGTCAGTTTATGGACTTTTAAAATTCACTTGTGGGGGTGGCACCTGGCTGGCTCAGTTGGTTGGGCTTCTGGACTTCGGCTCAGGTCATGATCTCACGGTTAATGAGTTTGAGCCCTGTGTCAGGCTCTGTGCTCACTGCTCAGGACCTGGAGCCTGCTTTGGATTCTGTGTCTCTTGCTCTCTGCCCTTCCCCCACTTGCACTCTATCTCTCTCTCAAAAATAAACAAACTTTAAAAAAAAAAAGTAAAATTCACTTGGGAGAGTTTCAATTCAAGCCAGTCCCTCCTCTATCAAGGGACATTCATGTTTTCTTTTTGTTCAAGCAAATAAAAATACCTTAAGTCCTTCACATAAGGTAGCAGGGAGAAAATACAGAAATAAGCCAGAAAATAGTAACTAATAAATTACCTATAATTTTTGTGAAATTTTTTGGTCATATTTAGCAAAGGGAATCATCTTTTAGTTAAGGACACACTCTTTAGTTTTAGTTAAGTTTGAGAAATCAGGGGTTTAGTGAGAGTAAAACCCTTCAAAAAATTCAAAATTACTGAACTTGAAGACAAAAAAAATTAGTATTTTTAAATCACCTTGGTGCCCCTCTATCACTGAATTGTCATTTTTCTGAGGGATGCTGGGTTTTTTAATAGTGACAACTGGCTAATTACTGACAAGTTATCATTCCTGATATTCTTGCTTCTTGTTCTAAACACAGGGAACGAATCTCACAATATTGATGTGTGAAAAAAAGTAATTCTGAATTCTTAAAAGGAAGTGAGGTCTGACTTAGTGGAAAAGTCCAAAAGTTAGATTTTCTAAAAAGATGTGGAATCATGAGTAGGGGTGCCTGGTGGGCTTAGTTGGTAGAGCATGCAACTCTGAATCGTGGGGTTGTTCATGTTGGGCACAGAGCTTACTTTAAAAAAAAGTTAAATGAAATTTTAAAAAGATATTGGATCATTAGTATACACACACAGTGAGTACGTGTATTCATGTTGTGTTGCACAATTAAACCAGTGCCTCTTGGGGCGCCTCGGTTGGGCGTCCGACTTCAGCTCAGGTCATGATCTCCCAGTCCATGGGTTCGAGCCCTGCGTTGGGCTCTGTGCTGACAGCTCAGAGCCTGGAGCCTGCTATGGATTCTGTGTGTGTCTCTTTCTCTGCCCCTCCCTGCCCCCCTCAGAAATAAAATAAAACATAAAAAAAAATTTAAACCAGCGCCTCCTAATCTTTCTTACATCTTGGAAAATAGAGAAGATTAGTATAGGATCACTAATGTTACAAAACTCAGGGTGCTCTGAGAACACAGACGGGGACCTGATTTCATGCGCAAAGCTGAAAAGGCTTCCCACGGAGGTGGGATTTGAAGGAGAAGTTATGTAAGTAAGCAAAGGGCGAGGGGTTGGGTGGGAGGTGGGAAGTGAGTGGATGGGTTTTAGATTTTCAGAGGAGAGGACTTGTTAGAAGATCCACAGGTAGGACGGGGCATGGCCATCTCTAAGTGAATACAGGTCAGCGTGGCAAGGGTCTACAGGGTAGGCATGGGCTGGAGGAGGAGACAGGGTGAGAACATGCAGAGTCCCACATGGGTATGGCATTTACTATTTTAAAGTGTGTGTAGTCTTGTTGTGATGGGCACTGGGTGTCGTGGGGAAGTGCTGAATCACTGAACTGTACACCAGAAACTACTATTACATTGCATGCTAACTGAAACTTAAATAGAAACTTAAAAAACATAAAATGTGTGTTGTATATTTACTTACATAAATTCCATGTTCCTTAGGTCCCTTACCAAGTAACTTATCACCCTCTATTCACAGACCTACACTTTAACTCCATTCTTTTAGCTGATATGCAGGATTAACCCAATGGACCAATCAGTAGGATAAAGCTTTATTGTAGTTGTGGTCAGAAGGAAGTAATTGTTGAAAATTTAAAAAGGGATGTAGATTTTTTGAAAGGTAATTCTGATCGAAGTTCCATTAATGCCATTATATATAGTTTATACAACAGGTTTATACACTAGTGAGAAGGCAATTCATTTATTTCCTTAATAGAATTTATCCTTCACCTACCTAGATAACTTGACTTTTTGTTCATGTCCATTTTGAGTTAGATAAAAGTATTCAGGTTAGTTCTTTCATTTCATTCAAAGTATTGCCAAAATGATTTCATCAGTTGTATGTATTAAAATATTTCACTGTTTATTACTTCATTTCATTAAAAATGATAAAAATTCTAATAATTTACACATACCTATATATATGAAATCAATTGTTTGGAATTCCTAACATTTTTAACAGCTACAAACACAAAAGACAGATGTAGCATTTTAATCAGAACACCTGCGTCGAAATGACTTGCAGGGCTGGGGGGAGTGGGGCAGAGGAAATGAGGAAGGGCTGCTGATGGCTAGGAGATTTGTCTTGGGGTGATGAAATATTCTGGGATTAGACAGTGGTGACGGGTTGTGCAACTCTGTGAAATAATACTAAAAATAATGAATTATAAAGGGGTGATTTTTATGGCAATGTGACTTTTATCGCAATAAAGTTGTTGGTAAAAAATTTGTTTTCAATAGCTTGAATTATTAAATCCTTAGATATGCATTTGAATATTTTCTTAAATACTTCTTTGTCCTGTTGATAACCCAAACCCCCATATTACAGAGCAAAGACTTACATATTGACGTGAGAGCAAAAGTTGAACCATTATTATTAATATTAGCACATTTCCAGAGAAATGATGGCTCCAGACAACAAAAGGCGAGAAATTCTAAAAGAATAATCTCCATGGCTACGCTAATCACATTTAGACAGTGACGTTAAAAAAACAAAACAAAACAGAAAATTTTGTTCTTTGACAAAGTCATCTTCTCATTATTTTTTCAGGTCTCAGTATTAAATTACATCTATATTTGACTAAGTTCAAAGATGGTTCATATAACTGGACGACTATCACGTAACTCTATTCCATCAAAGGTTTTCTTCTGCCTTCTCTAGGAAAGCAGATTTCGTCCCTTACAGCTGCATTAATCACTAACCCAGGCAAGCTGTTTAACTAATCAGAATCTGGGTCTGACAACTGCTCCAATTCACTGATTCCATTTTTGTGCCACCACGGGCACACCAAACCCCTCAATCACTGTCAGCTACAGAATAGGAGGAAGTAGACAACTTTCATTTTTAATGATTATTTAATTAAAGGCAAAGTTACATTTGCCTGGCAGTTTTATCCACGCAAAACCACTCATATAGTTTCAAAACCAATTAACCAGAGGATAAATGCACTCGTATGTATGAAGTGGGAATCCAAATACGAAGACACAGGAGTGAAATAGAGAGAATATGTATCATTTATTTAAGACACTGATATATACTTGGCAAAATAACTGTGGGTTAGCTTCAAGGTCTTTATCACTGGAAGGATTTATAATGGCAGATGTCAGATTATTTTCCAGGAAGGCTAGTGCCTTATTTGTGAATCTATGAGGTAGATACCATATTTCTTTGGTTTAATGAAGTCCTGTCTGAAGGTAGTGGTTAGACTTGATGCCCTCTGGAAATTACTCCTAGCCCTAAGATTTTAATACTAAATAAAAAGTCAAACTCAAGTATCAGTTATATGAGTTGTTGTTTTTTCATCGCCTCACCTCCACGTGCGAAAAGACAGACTGAAATTCTCTGAGACGAGCTTTGGTGAGGTGCAGTAAGCCACAGAGGATGCAAACCGGTCCTCTCGCAAAGGCCATCCTGAGATGAGCCTGAGTGGGGGCCTTTGCTTCCTTACCCAGGTTTCCAGCTGGCCTTCTCCGAGGCCTTTATTTGGTCATTATCACTTGTTATGTGCTCAGGGCTCTTTTATGGGCCCTTATTTCTGACGACTTTCTTCCATCTGGGTTTTCTCTCCAGTGCAGTCAGAGACAGATACGGCTGCCATTTTAACACCTTCGAGATGAGCTTATAATGCCCTTGCTGGCATGTGGGCACATTTCCATGCAGCTCCCTGACAGCTAGAAAATCCTGTCTGCCCTCATAAGTCTCCTGTAATGAACCTTTCCAAGTGCTGAATCTCCAATATGTATTTCTTGATGTTGCGCTCCTTCTATACTTCTTTCATTTTCCAGCTGTTCCTTGAATGCTATATAAAAAAAGCAATTTTATTCTATGTGCTTATACTTATGTTTACTCATTGAAAACTGCTGTTACCTCTTCAGCACATTGACGTCTAATGGATTGTTCCATATTGTACTGAGGAATCATTGATAGCGCTGACATTTGTTTTTCTGATTCTTAATAAGCCTGAGCTGTAATTCACATGCTATAAAAAGTTAAGAGAGGCACACTTCTCTGATTTATGAAAATAATATCAACTTTTGAAATTTATTTTTGTAATACAGTTTTACTCTGATTGCCATGTCTTTTGACTGGTCTCCTAGTGCTATATACTAACTGGTTTCAGCTCATACACATATATAGGTTCATAGGTTGGAGACAGGTATCTTTTCAGCTCCAAATTTAATCCCCCCACCTCTCTCTCTTGGGGAGACATGTAACTGAGTTGAAATGCTACTATAGTGTGCTTTTATTCCAGAGAATCCCATCAGCCCCAGGAAAGAGTTTTGATACTTGAAGGTAGTTCGATATCATCCTATCAGCCAACAAGGAAAAATAAATTTTTTTTTCAGGTTCTTACATATAGAACAAAGAGGTAAGTACTTGGCACAAAGCAAGCTCTTGATTTGCTCAAGCCAAAAATAAACAGTTAACTTTGGATACGACAGAGGAAACATTTAATTAAATTGAGAGTTTCTCTGAATTATCCATGATGAAAATTATAGGCATGGCAAAGCTCAGAGGGTTGACCAGTTCAGGACCATCTCCTCTGGGGTGCCTAGTAATTCTTCAACAGAACAGACTGCCGCCAGCTCAGCCTGCATGGTACTACTTCCATTTTTCTCAATCCACTTCTATGAAGAACTTGTTCTTTCAGCGCAAATATTCAATGGAACAATGAAGTCGGTTCTACAGATGGAATCGTATGCAACATCCACCATATCTGACAGTTTCTAGAACTTCCACCCTATTAACCTACATGAAGTATGCAACTCAGACACATGAAACAATATTCAAAGATTCATTACTTTGCATGTTAAGGTTCTTGGGAAAGAAGCATGAGCCTTTACTACCTCCCATCTTCAATGAATTGGTGTAAAAAATTTTAAAAACCAGATATGGGTAAAAGCAGGAAGCATTTTGAGGCTGCATAATATAATCAATATTTCTGACGTGCTGATAATTTTCAAGGATCTTGTGTTCTTCAACCTGTGGAGCAGTCAAGAGGTTACTGTCAATAGAGGAACTGAAGCGGCAGTGAAAGGCAAGTTGAGAAACTGAGGAGGGCTTTCGACTCAAGAGCACTGTGCTCTTTTTCTTCACTAAGGAAAAAGAAATGTAGATTTCTCTCTCTCTAAGGTAATTAAGGAACTTTGAAAGTGAAGAGGATCATAACACTATCTAATATGATCCAACTCTTGGGAAAGCTTTTCTAAGACATGAGTAGTCTTTCATTTGCCCCGTCTCCCAGAGACTGCCGATACTGATGGCAAGAGTGTCTTTCCTTCAGATCACAGTTCAGCGACCTAAAGTTCTGTCTTCAAAACAAAACAAACGGAAAAACATCTTTAGTTCCACCTGGGGCCAGGGTGCAGAGGGGAAACACAGAAACAGAAAGCTGGCAAATAGTCTTGGAAAAGGAGGCTAAGGCATTCTTGTGGGTCAAAATCATCTAATTTTGTGGTCACTTTTTGACTAGTCGGGCTGATTTTTTAGCATCCAGACACTGGCTGAAAATACTGTTGGACATTCCTTTGCTTCACTCTTGGGGCTGTTCTGAGTTGTTTGATCATATCCTTATTTGGATATTATTCTTTGATAATGATGGGATACACAATATCTTGCTTCCTCCAATTATTTAAATGCTCCCATCTGCTAGCATCTGATTTTTAATAGATGGCACTTGAAAATATTAACAAAAAGGGGTGGTGCTTTTGATCACGTTAATGGATCTAGAGACCCACATGTGCCATGCCCACCGTGCTACCACC
The DNA here is from genome assembly GCA_030068075.1 of Paguma larvata. Classification (NCBI taxonomy): domain Eukaryota; kingdom Metazoa; phylum Chordata; class Mammalia; order Carnivora; family Viverridae; genus Paguma; species Paguma larvata. Next base: position 10,752,331 of record CM057823.1, read on the forward strand.
CAGCATCACAGTCAACATCTCATCAATCAACTTCAATTTTTCACAATTCTGTTTTTCAATCCCACAGGGAACATTTTGCCTATAACCAATTCTTTCCTGACTGCTCTGTGATGCTCTCTACTTCCCGGTACAGAAGGTGCCTTTATTTTGCTTTTTATTCGTTTCTGTGCTTCCCCATAAGACCGTGATAACGATACACGGGTGTTCTCCAGTTTTGTTTGGCAACCCTTGGGTTCACAACCTTGCTGGTAAATTTTAGGATCTTGAGATCGACTGCTATGCTAAAACATCACCTGCCCTCCCCCGTGGTATCACCAGTAGGTGTTAAGCGCCTGACTGCCAGGCGATGCTCCAGGCCCCATTCAGAGCTGGCTTAAAGCAAAGAGGGCTGGGCCGGCAGCATACTGAGAGATCTGGGTTTTTGCTCTGGTTGACTGTGCTGTGGGATCTCACGCAAATCCCGTATCCCGGCTAGGCTTTCAGGTCCTCATCTGTCACATGAATACTAGATGCACCCCCAAGCTCTGTTCATTTCGCCACGTGGGCACTGAGTAGTTTAGTCTGAGGAAATATTATTAGCGTCGTGGGCTGTGGGCTGTGGGCAAGGACATTCTCTCTCTCTCTCCCACATGTGCACACGCCCACACATTCCGCTCCACTCGCAGGACGGTTTCTCGGAGACATGACCTAATTTCATTTAGGCTCAGCATCTTGTCCGTGTGGGTCTTCATAGTTGCTTTATACAATTAAAACATGGAATCTGAGACCGGAGCTCAGACTTTATTATTATTAGTCATGCTCAAAAGAAAAATAAGGAACGGATCTAGTGCTACGGTGGGTCAGCAGGAAAGAAAGACAATAAAAAGGATACTTTTAAAAAATGAAGCACCTCATGAGACTAAATATTAGGAATACTACAATCTCGGAAATGTCAGAACAGTTTCCTATCGAAGACTCTTGAAAAGAAAACACACTTAAATTGGAACACTCATCTGTGGGAAATGAAAAAAAAAAAAAAACAGACCTAAGAATATTGGCAAAGGCTTAGGATGAACATCTGTGATCTAGAATCTCAAATTATGATAATAATTGATACTAGCAAGTGTTGGATATAATTTGGGATATATAGCTTGAAAATGTGAGTTTTGACCGCATAGATTCTGGGGGCGAAAGGCAGAATGGGAGATTGAGTTACGACCCTCAGAACCCTAGTGAAAGGCTCTACCTGGTAGAATGTGCTTGATGCATGACCACTCAGAGCGCACAGCTGAAGCCAAAAGCTTGCTCCTTAGGCCAGACGGAAAGAAAGAAAAGACAAGGGGAAAAGAGAGGAGCCTGAGGTATGCATCACTAGATACAATTTCTCAAAAATGAATCAAAGAGGAAAGCGGCCTGCTCATTCTTCAAAATGAACCTAGAGAGTCGAGGCAGCTAAGATTTCTTCTACATACTTTGAACAGATATACGGTATGCATCATGGAAACCAACACCAAAGCCGTTCTTAACCAGGCCAGCATCTCTCCCCATTTCACAATGGCTCTCCAGATTTTGATGTCATAGTATGGAATAGAACAGAACAAAGTAATGTGTACATTACCCTGCACTTCCTCCAGAGGGAATCCGAATTTTGCAGTTATTTTACGCCTAGCACCTTGCATCTAACGATTTCTGAACTAGACACTGCTGGCTGAGAAGGAAAAGCATGCCATGCTATTTTTTTTTTCTTCTACTTGCAGTGCCACGGCCTGCTACATCACTTGAGGAATGTGACTTCTTTGAAAACTATTTACTTTAAAATGTGTGCCCCATAGAGAAGACAAGTTAGGCTGTCCTTGGAGCCATTAGCTCCTGCAACAACCTTTTTGCACAATGTAGCTTTGTTATCTCTTCTAGGATTATATGTTCATGCAAATAGCAGCCCCACCCCAATATCTTAAGGAAAAACACGATGTCTTGAGTGTTCACGATAAATCAAGACAGTTACCCCTAGAAGCATTTGGCGATAGGGCTCTCTTCCACAAAGACCGTGATAAGTTGCTCGTATTTTAAAACCCTGACATGAGTGGTGATATCTTCCTTCCAGGTATGCAACTGGACTTGGACATGTTGGTGAAATGACCCATGACAGAGAAATTCCATACATGGTGATTTTGGGGCAGTGGGAGTAGGGAAGATGTGCTTATCTGACCTCCTGCTCAGGTCAGTGCCTCATCCCATTCACTGGGCAGAGTTCCTTAAAAGGGGCCACACTGGGACACCTAGGTGGCTCAGTTGGTTAAGCATCTGACTTCGGCTCAGGTCATGATCTCGCAGCTTGTGAGCTTGAGCCCTGTGTCAGGCTCTGTGCTGACAGCTCAGATTCTGTCTCCCTCTCTCTCTGCCCCTCCCTTGCTCCCACTGTTTCTCTTTCTCTCTCAAAAATAAATACACCTTAAAAAAATTAAAAGGGGCCATACTGACCTTCAACACCGGACTGTGAGTCAGGTTAATTAACAAATGCTATTCAGTCCCTTCCAGGTGGACCCTGTTTTCATTATTTTTCTGCAACTTGAAATAGAAAGAGCCATTGGGCCTAAAGTCATCAAAAGGCAAATGCTGTTGTTCACTACCCATGCAAATCTTAAGGCAACTTAACATACGGATATTTTTGTGACCTGCTTTGGAATATAGGTGAGCCTGACTAATTTTTCCAGGAAGGTTTCATTACACCATTTTTCCTCCTTAAAGGGGGACTTTCATTCTCTAGCCCAGTCTTCTGGTGCCAAAGCCCAGCTGGAATCTAGGGACGCAGACACAGACCGAGCTTGTCACAGCAGTGCCAGGCAAAGACCCTGCCCGACAGAAAGTCATGTGCTGCTGGACAAATTGACTTTGCTAAGAGGCTGAATGAAACTGACTCACTCATGATCCATTAGGCAACTGGCTGGCATCCAGCAGGCTAGAAAATAGCTACACAGAATAAATCTTAGTGTCTGTTGCTGGCAGCTAACAGTGCTAAATTCTCATAGTGGGCGTATGTTAGAGGTAGTGTTGACCCCATCCTGAGAATGCTTAAAAAAAAAAATTACCTGATTGAATTTGGAATATACTTAAAGTCATTATGCATATTAGAGTGGGTTTGGGAAGCAAAATTAAGTTATGGAAATAAAGTAGGAAGAAGAGACCTCAAAGGTTTATTTATTTGCCTGCCTTTGATTAGAACAGTGCTATGTATACAGTGGGTGCTCAATAAATGCAGTCGCTGCTAGCTATGAAGATGATGATGTGATAATATCAGTATCATTTTTTCTTCTGGGAGAAGAGGATATATATATATATATATATATATATATATATATATATATATGATTATATATATATACATATATATATAATTTGCTTCTAATTATCAAGGCAGAAAGCAGCTTAACCATTAATATAAAAAGCTCAAAGAAGGGTACCACTAAAGTATCTCTTTACACCAGAGTTGAATGCAACTCCCTAATTAGTAGGAAAAAAACACAAATTTATAAATGAGTCACACCAACAATTCCCACAACTTCTTTGAATTCTTCCTATATTTAACGTTTGCAGAATCTTGCCACTTAAAAAGCTACCTTCTTCCAAAGTTTTGATCAGTTAAAACAAAAGTACACAAACACTCTTTAAGAGCCGCTCCACATGTCAAGTAATACCTTGATTCACTAGGATAGAAAGAAATTGGTGGCTGCACCTGGATTATCTTCTCTTCAGGTCATCTTCAGGTTCTGTTCTTTGACATTGTGTCTACTGCAAGTAGGGGTAGTCATGTCCTGGGCAAGCAGGTATGTTTTGGGGGATGTTATCAGCAGAGAATGTGGCATGGAGCACAAGGCTGCATGATGTGAGGAAATTTAACTTATGTGACAATGAAGTTTATGGATGGCCTTTTCTTGGGGGATAGAGAGATTTATGCTCAGTGAATGGCTAAGCCACAGAAAGACAGAGTTTGAGATATGGAACAACAAAATCCCTAGATTTCTGTGTAACTTTCATGAGGATATACTCCTCAAATACTAGTCAGATACTCCTACTAGGAATAGAAGGTAAAATAAAATCACCTCAGATTCCTCATTCTTTGGGGATGGCCACCTCAGCCTAAATATCAAGATCTCCAATAAAGGGTTAGTCTGTTCAAGGTACTATTGACATTCAAAAAAAAAAAAAAAGGTCATTGTATGTTCTCCTCTGCTTTCCTGATATGCCCACCAAGTTCATTTCCACCAGGAGATCTACAGATGCTGGTTTTAACCTTTTGGGTCCCTGGATCTTGACTACTATTACACACAGAACTTTAGAGTCAAAAGACAATCCAACAGGGCCTAAAATGTTGAGTTAAGTGTCCCACACTATTACCACATATGTTTCCAGGAATGCAGCGAGGGCGCTTGGCAAAAGTGATGTCTGAATCTCTACTGTCCTCACCACACCCATGACCAGGTGATGCGGCCATGGTAAAAGCCCGTCTGGCTGACATAGGGCAGACGTTTTCACATGGTGCTGTGTGGGTGATGGGCTGCCACAGAATGTGAGTGGAACGTGGAGTCAGTGGAATTATGGGGCTGTACGGTCCCAAAGTTACTTCAACCAGAGGAAATCAGGATTTATTGTTTTAAAATAAAACAACAGGATTTCACTTGGAGGAAACAGGGATGCAGATGCTTTAAAAATTTTGAAAAGCACTTGGATCTAAGCCAGCAGTGAGTATCTAACTCTACTAGAGCCTGACTCCTTCCAGGATCTCAAAGTTGAGGGTGTACCAAAGTTTGGCTCAGGAAGGGCACAGACATCTCATATCCCTTTTCCTAAGAAAGACCTAAAGTCCTAGGTAGACCCCAGAACCAACTCAGCTTCCTACTGGTTCCTCTCTCTTGGGCGAGGCCACACAACGATCTAATTCAACTTATTAAGATGAGAACAAAAGCCAAAACATTTCCAGGGGAAGAGGTAGGATTAAGTCTAAGTAGGCAATTATCATGACGTGTAGGCAAAATTCCACACTCTCTGGAGTTTGATACTCATGACCGTGAGCTGTATGAAAAGTTATGAAAAAATATGCGAATCATTTAATAAGATAATGAAATGAAAATATGGATGTAACATTATCACATGATTTCTTTGTTAATAGGTACATCAACCAAAAGTGGCTTCAGTACAAAAAGATATAACGTAGCTATTAAAAAAAAAAAAACCAAAAAGCCAATTGCAGGTCCCCCCAGTTCACTGCAAACTCCAAAAGGCAAATATCATCAGGCGAGAAACAGAAACAGCTATGAGAGCAGATCAGTCACCGCTGCCATTTCCTAGGTATCCTTCTAGAAGCAATCTTTGTTCGTTTTTTGTGCTACGTGCAAATATTAGCAAAGAAAGGTAATTTTTATGATGTTGCATTTATGGAGAAACAATACATCGTCCACTAACTCCTCTCTTTTTTCGCTGTTGTTGGTTTTCTTGTTGTCGCTGTAATCCTAGTTTTATCTACAAACTGCCAAGCGCCCGAGTCCACGCTAGAGAAGCAGATATTACAAGAACCTGTGAAGCGTGAGATCTTATCCTAAATATTGTTTCAAATTCTACATTTGATCACAAAAACTCCAACTATACAAATAATAGGCTCGCTTTTTCTTGGACAGCTCTACAGTTGGCTGGACGGTTGCTTTTTCAGTCCTATCAATCCCTTTGGGTATTCAAGATACTATCTTGCTTTTCTTGGCTGCAGCGCTCGCTCTTGGAAAACATCTGGGCCACAAGGCACATGTTGTGTTTAAGATTATGGTGTGACGACCCCAGGAGGCTGGCTAGAGCCTAGACAATACAAGAACAAATGCGATGCCGAGTAATTCAACATTTCAAATGCCTAATAGATGAACCAGCAACAAGCTGTGGTCAGGAGTAGAATAAAAACAGGAACTAAGAATGCACAGAGAACCAAATTGGCCCAACAGTGGGGAGAACATTTATTTATCTTTATTAATTAACAACCTAAAACAGCAACTGTTTTAACAACTTCATAGGTAAGCAAAATCACTGTTGAAAAGCTGTCACTCTTCATTACACGGGGTCTTCTGGGGCTTGGAAAAAGATTTTCTGGGAGCTTTACCAGGGAGTGAAATTCCTTGCCTATATAGATTTGGGATCCATTCATAGTTCAACAAACATTTTTTTGTGCATGCACTGCACAGGGGGTCAAAGATGGGTATAATGTTAATTCTTGGAAACTGGTTGTGGGGCAGAACCTTCCAGGTGGGGTGAGTGGCATTAGGTGGGAAAAGCCACAATATATTTGTAAATTATAATGAATGCTGAAGGGCCATGTATCTTAGTCCTTAGTTGTAAATTTATCTTTAATGTTTACTTTTTTATTTTTTGAGAGATAGCGTGCGCACACGAGTGGGGGAAGGGCAGGGCTTGAACTCCTGAACCATGAGATCATGACCTGAGCCAAAGTCAGACACTTAACCAACTGAGCCATCCAGGCGCCCCATTAGATGTAAATTTTCTATGTGTTTTAATGACAACCTTTTCTTTTCTTTCATTAAAAATATCAGTAGCCTGACGTCTCGTTTTGGCATCTCATGGTTTTTCTCCTATGTACCATCAGAGCTAATTCCTAATTTCTTTGTAAGAACTAGCCAGGATGTTAGGGATCCCCACTTCTCTTCTCTTGCTGCAGCTATGAGACTACCCCTACTGATGTTTGCCCACAGGCCTGAGCTCTTATGCTACAGCTAACACATACCCAACACGTAGCTCAGAGAATCATAGAAGGATGTGACAGAGATAGAGAAAGATTCTGTTTTGGGGGGTGGTGTTTGCTATGTGCCAGACACTGTCAACGTGCCTTACATATAATAATTCATCTAAACTTTACAACTCTATGATTTAAGTGCTATTTTCATCCCCATTTTATGGACGAGGAAACTGAGGCCCCCCAAACATTAAAACTGTCTAGGACCACATAGTTAATAAAGAAGTAGAGGTGCAGACCAAACCTCGGCAGTTTGTGTTCAGCCTGTGCCCTTAAACACTTTACTATACTGTGTCTGATCAAGACGAATCAGGGAGAATGGTAGCATAAACCATGTAAAAATACCATTTCTGAAAGCAATGATGCCTGCTCTCCTCCTCCCCAAAATACTTGGAATGAATTCTTTTTAAAATAAAGTCTTTCATTCACACCTTTTGATAATGAAAGTCCAGCACAATTACCGCTATTGTACAAAAGGCTGATTTGTACTCCTAAGTTCCCCAGGCTGCAGGCTTACTATCGCAAGGATTATTTCAAATTTAACAATTGGCTCTATCTTTCATCAGAAAAGTTTGTGGTTCGGACCTCACGATTGTCATGTAAGAAGCAATAACCATTCCTAGATGAATTGCGATGGTCTCTCTAGGCACTCAGAGCCGTGTCCCTGCCTGAGAGGATTACAGTCTCTTCTAATGGTTCTGAGCCTCTTGGTTTCCACCAGTAATGGATCATCTGTCTAGTTTGACAAGCTCCTTAATAGCTCTTCCTCCTCACAGTGTGTTCAGGCTCACGCTCAGCTTTGCTAATCCCATCTGTGGCTTCCGATTTTTCCTTTGTTCTTTTCCCTTTTAGAATAACTTCCACTGACTTTAGACGATAGTGCTGTTACACCTTTCAATGTGCATACCCACTTCTGCCTCCGTCCACCCATGCATCCATCCATCATCTATCTGCCCACCTTCCTCTTAAAATAGCTTGTCTGAAATTCTCACAGATGATGCCAGAATAATCTTGTTTCACTCTTTATTGAAATGTTGCTAACGATGATGTATCTTAGATCTTACCAGTTCTTTGTCGCATCTCATCTCCTTTCCTAGGCTAATGGTCCATGTTATCTTTTCTATTTTATTAATAAAGAGAGGTATGCTGAAGATGGTTGGATGTTGTTGATATATAGATCAGGATTTTTAAAAGAAATATCAATAATCCCAAAGACTCCTGAATCTAGTACTCGTTCAAGGGTAAAATCATGAAGAATTTAGCAGCTGGCACCACAAGGGTTCTTTGCATCCAGATGCAGATGCTGGGTTAATACAGCTCAGTTCCTAACTTCAGCGGTAACTGGCTATACTCCCTGTCCCTATGGTATCACTATATCATTAATACCAAACAGTCTGTCTCATGCACCACTCTGAACCTGGCCCATAAATTGAGCACATTTTCCTCCACCTCCTATGAGTCATCGCTGGACGCTCCCAAGCACAGAGCTGGTCTGGCTTTGCAGGCTCTGGGGCTCTCTCATTTAGACCTTCCTCAGTGTGTGACCGGAGAGTTGGCTCTTCATCTCTCAGGACAACTGTGTTACTCACCTTATAGAATCAGAGGATCTTAGCTGAAGCAGGTATCCAGGTTTATGTCACCTTCCCTTAGCTCTTTCTGTCTTTTAACCGTTTCCAGGCAAATGTGCCACAGGTCATCCTGTGCGTGAGTAAGGGATTCTTACACCCTCTGAGTTATTCGAAACCTGCAGGTTTTCCTATGGACCAGCACTTGCCTTCCCCATGGTTTGCTGCTCTGTCTCTGACTTGGCTCATTTTAGCGTGGGCCCCAAAATCTCATTTAGCTGTCATTTTGGGAAATATATTCTTGTTTCTGGATTTCCTCAATTTTTTCTTTCATATGCCATCCCTAACGTAATATAGAAAAAATCGTTTCCTTTTTTTTTTTTTCCTTGCCTCTTAGTTTGGCTCTAAGTTCAGACTCATTCCTTTCAACATTCCAATATAAGTTAGGTATACAGTTTGTAATCCTAGGGTTTTTTTCCCCCATATGTTTTCGTTCCTTAAGGAAAGAAACAGAAAGGAATCATATTGGTAACTTGTACCTGCCACAGTCAAAGATAGCACTACAGAAGTATAAAACCAGGGAGGTTTAAAAGCATAGACTAAATCCTGGAAAAAATGTTTAAGATAGCAATTACAATGATAAAAACACTGTATCTTTCTTTTTATGCTATAATTTTATAATAAATCTGTTTTGGAGAGAAGCCATCAACATTACAGAGAAAGTACTGATTTCTAAATTTTAAAATTTAAAACCTATAAATTAGGCATCAGGGGTGCCTGGGTGGTTCGGTTGGTTAAGTGTCTTACTTTGGCTTGGGTCACTATCTCATGGTTCGTGAGTTTGAACCCTGCATCAAGGCTCTGCACCGTCGGCACTGTGAGTGCAGAACCTGCTTGGTATTCTCTCTCTTTCCCTATCTCTCTGCCCCTCCCCCATTTGCCCTCTCTCAAAATAAATAAATCAACTTAAAAAAAAATGAGGCATCAGACAGGGTCAAATTCTCATGTTGAGTGACTCATTTTTTCTAGTTTCTCAATTTAGGTGATTCGATTTCTGTAGGATTATTCCTGTATTTCCTCAGATGTCGTTTCGATTACATCCCTTTTGGAGGAGACCTTCCTCATACACCATTCTGAACTTGGTTCCTAAATTCGGCACATTTTCCTCCAGTCTCATGAGTCATCAACCGGGGGTGCTATGAAGCAGAAAGAATTTCAATGTTCTTTGTAGAAACTTTTCTCTTATTATTCTCAAGTTGAAAAGTAGTTTGGAGATGCGAGTGACTAGTCATTGGCAAACTGTATCTACAGCCCACGAGTAACATATTTAATTGTTTTCAGAAGCAATTCTCTATGTTGGATGAGTAAGTCAAAATCTTAGAAGCCTAGGAGCCAAAAGCAGAATCTGCCTGTGGCGAAGGTGGAGGTGGAGGTAGGGATGCGGACGGAAAGGTGTTTGGCTGCGTCTGAAAAGCCCTCCAACCCAAGATCCTGATAAGACTTCACAGCAGAAAAAGACGCCACTCGCTTCCACTCTGGTTGAGAATCATTGACTTAGACCAAGTCCCTACATGAGAATAAATTATAGCACAACAAGGCCGTGACTCCTATAAAAATGATTAAACCAGTCTTGTAGCAGAGCTGAGATCTGAATTCAGGGTTCCTGACCTAGCCAAATAATTTCCCCCTATAAACCCTGCTGTTAGTGTGTCTTGGTGTCAACATTTTTAGTACTGAAGAATTTAGAATTGGGGAATTGCTCAAAAATCTATGTAATTCCTCCTTTGGTTCCATTCCTTGTGGTGATGGAAATACTATATATCTTGATGGAATCAACAGGAATATCCTGCTTGTAATATCATGCCATAGTTTTGAAGGATGTTGCCACAGGACACATGGTGAGACATCCATCGGTTCTTTCTGTATTATTTCTTACAACTGTATGTGGATCCACAAGTATCTTAAATCTTAACTTCAGTAAAAACTGTATTTACTTATCAACCGGATTCACCTCGAACTAGGGTATGTGTCTGTTTTTCTCTGAAAAGTTCAGTAGTGTCAAAACTGCCAAAAATTTATACCATCCATGTAATTAGTTCTCCGCTCTTACAATTTACTGGCTATTTCACAATAAAATGTTCGAATTGATGAGAGTCATCAAAAGAAAATTCAATGCTGAGAATTGACTAACACGGTCTGCTGGAATTTTAGAATATCAAGAAGGTTATCCCAAGCATATTTGAAGAAATTGTTAATTATCAAAAAGTGGTGTTTTAGAATTATTTCCTCAAACAATACCTCTCGTTCCTTTCTTACTAGAAAAATACATAAAGAAAGCAAGCAGAAAAATAAGCACAGAAGATGAAGATACCTCAGTTCCATTAAAATGTAAGTCATTTATCCATACAAGTAACATACCGGTACAAATGAAAAGGTAAGCTCTCCAAAAATGCCTCTGTTAACACTCTGTTAAAAAGTGGAATACCTCTTGAGAGAGCAAAAAGAAAATCATCTTATTTTGATGAGACAGATTAAAGGCAAAAATTGTAGCCACCAAATATTCTCTGCAATAAAACAATTCTCTGATTGCGAGTAATGTTTAAGGAGATCTGAGTATAGGCATGACAAAAATTTTAAAACAATGTTATACACCTTCTGGCCTGTTCCTTTTGTCCCTCTGACCGGGGGATTCTAGAATTCATTTTTACTCACAAAGCAAATGAGAAGAGCCCCAAGTTTTGAAAAAGGAATGCAGACCAGGTTTCTGGCTACAGCACATGGTAAGTCCGCAGAAGACACCAACGCAATCCAAACCCAAATATCAAAATGTAGTAGCATTTCATCAGCATAAAGTACAAAGGTGACAGAAGAGACTGGTCACAGGAAGTCTTTTATTCCTAACCCTGCACAGTGGGCAGGGTTGGAAGACTTCCCTGTGCAGGAAGGAGGGGAAACATTAAGATGAATTAGAACGAAGCAACCCTTCTCCTGGGTGCATTGCAGGCTCCAATAAAACATGGACAGCAGAATGTCCAGTCTCCATATCTATTGTGAATGAACACATGGGACCCTATTTTTGTCTTCATGAAAGCAGCTCTGCCTTCAGAGTTCAGCTTGGTTGGTGGTTCCTCACTTTCCACCTCTTTTGTTCCAGAGACTGCAAAGCGGGGGCCAATTTGTATTTTTACAATCAACTTCCAAGACTGACACTGAACCCTTCTGCACATGCTTTTCTTAAATTGCACTGGTCTGCGTTGCTGAGGCCCCCTGACAGTTCTACAGCCTGCCTTCCCTTGCCTTATGGCAACTTGTATCAACACAAGCCCTGAATACTGTCAACTGATACAACACACTGAAACAAAGAAGAGTAAATAAACACGGAAACCACTCTGCTGGCTCCTGGTCATAAACGCAGAAACGGTGAGGTTCTCAAGTGTGCCTGCACTTAACGCCAATATGTTTCTTCATGGAACGGATCCAAAAATTTGAAGCTAATCTCGAAAAGTCAGAATTCTTGTATGCATAAACAAAAGCTAAAGCCTTTAACTAACAGATGTAAATTAAAGTTGCCTGCTCCAACTGGCTGTGATAATATTTATTATTATAAAGATAAAAGGTTAAATATAAATTACACTGAAAGTATAGCTGACACTGTCATTTTTTCTTTTCATCCCAGAGTTTATGAAGTTCCCTCGATATTTGTCAAGATACGTGCTTTTTAAATCAGTGCAGATAAGGTGTTTATTCTAAGGTTTAAGTTTTTATTCTAAACTAAGTTATGACAAGTGAGAGTTTCTTAAAGAAAAACAGTAAGTTTTCTAACATAAATTTCATATAAATTACAGATAAACAGCAGTTTTCATATCCACAAGCCTTACCATTAACTATTTATTATTCTAATATTTTATACATGGAAAAATAAAAACAGTATACACCTGGGAAACACCACGTGCTGCCTTCCCCATGACAACTGTCACAGATACTCCACGTGGCCAAAGGGATTTCCCTATAGCTCCGTAGCATGTGAGATTTGACTTCTAGAAAAGAACTTTTCAGAAAATATATTCTGCGAAGTAAAAGCAGGGAGAAGCATGTATTATACCACTAACAGTACGCTACAGAAATATTTTCCTCCCAATTAAGTTTGAATAAACTCACTATATCTTTTAAGCATCATAAAATCTCCTTTTAGTCCCGTCATATTGAAAACCATGTGTCATAAAACTATACCTTGAAAAACAAAATTCCGATACAGTGACTACAACTCTTACTTTGCCCAAAGTTAAAGTGAAAAAAAAAAAAAAGAAAAAAAACCTTATTCCGAGAGGAACTGAAATAAAATGAACACTCACTCACTATAATTTTTAACACAAGGCATACCGGGTATTTGCTCCCATTATAACACTAGAAATACGGAAGCAAAACAAAGCTTACAAGATTCCTATTTTGGGTATTTTTCTTTTGGTTTATTCATTAGTAGTTAGTCTAATATATCTATAAGAACTCTATGTCCAAAAGTAAGTAGGTATTCAGAGAGAGAAAAAGAACAAAAACAAAAACACCCCACACCATCGGCAAGGTGCTAGAGAACTGTGCACTTATAAAAGGTTACTGCAATTCAGGACTTCTCACTCTTGTATATGCTAAAGTGCTTTGTGAATCTCCAGTAATGGAAAACAACCACCTAACTCTGCCCGTGACATGACCGCCCCACCCCGTCCTTCATTCATTTTCCTGTAGTTAACATCCACTGAATTGTACTGAATTCATTTTTTGAAATCCTTAGATCACAAAATTGCTACTAACTAATGAGGATATTCTGCATTCCGTTGTAATTTTTCATTTGCCTCCTCAAATTCGTGTTCTGCATTAAATATTTACTACTCGCCCAAGTCCAGGACTCAAGGTTGGCTACAGAACACGAGAACCAGAAGGAAAACAACAGTGGACTTGAGGGCACAGAAGAGCTGAGGGCGAGGTCGGTTCTTCCACTAACAGGCTCTGTGGCTCTGAGGAAGGCTTTTAATATCTGCAGATAGCAGTTTTCTCATTTAATACAAGGCAGTTCGGCTAAAACTCTCTGTGGCTCTTTCCCATGTGATTCTCGTAATGGCAAAGAGCTTATAGATGCTCCCAAGGAGGTATTTATTTACCCAGTCAATGCCTGGCAGTTAATTAATCAGCGGGTATAGACAGGTAGCTTTTCCATATTACCCAGATGTCTCTGCCAGTATAGAAGTGTCACCAATAGAATGTTAGAAGGTAAAATAGGCTAATTCAGTTCCAGAATAAATCATTTCTATAGGCAATGTTTTTAATAACAAACCAATTCTTGATTGGTGCCTGGGGAAAATCTATGTTCCTTGTCTATGTTCACAGCAAGATTACTTTATAATTCTCAACCATATGGATCATACATGTTTATACATTTCTTTCCCTGAGAAGCATAATGGTCAAGACTGTCACACAAGTGTTATAAAAAAAAAAGGTGATTTATTTCACATTACAAATTAATTCTTTTCTCAAAGACACTAGAATTTTTCAAGTCTATTTGCTTGGACTGAAAATACAACCATATGTAAGAAGGTAAAATAGTTACTCAGAGTGTGGTACCATTAGTCCGTTACACAGTAAGAGGATAACTAGCTGAAAAGTAAAAACAAAAGAGAAAAAGGAGAAAAGTAAATTGCTATAAAACTGAAAATGAAAAAAGGTTACTTTTAGGAAGATTTAAAAAAAGTGGGTGATGGGCATTAAGGAGGGCACTTTCTGGGATGAGCACTGCGTGTCGTACGTAAGAGATGAAATCACCGGGTTCTACTCCTGAAGCCAAGACTACACTGTACGTTAACTAATTTGAATTTAAATTAAAAAGAAAAAGGGGAGACAAGTAAAACGATGGTCCAGATACTAATGTGATAGAGAGAGAAAAACTTATCTGCTGCCAGAGTGTGCTTAAATTAGGTATTGCTGCTATTACCGAAAATAATAGCAGTGTATCTGCTATTAATCTCTGGACATAAATACAGCATGATCTGTCGACGCCTGGAGGAAATATATCTTTTTGTTATGTTGGCATGCTAGGTAAATATGATGATCTTTATATCTGAAACTTTTTAAAAAACAAATTGTGAATTGGTAAAAAAAAAAAAAAAGAGAGAGAAGGAAAGAAAGAGAGAGAGCAGGACACTCCATATCGTGGACATCTGCCGACAACAGACTCTTTCAGGAGCGACATCTGACCATGACTCCCCCTACCCTGACTTTCTGTCTACCGTGTCAATGCCACAGGTCAAAAGGTAGCAAACGGAAGACAGAAGAACTCAAGACATTTTGGCACGTCATCAAATGCTTCCAGTCACTAACTGGGGCTTCATGAATTCAAGTCCCTCGAATGTACTATGGCCCATCTTAGTTCTTTATTTAGCATGATTGGAAAGAACCTAGAGATGGTTACAAATAAATCATTTAAAATAAGTCCTTATGGATCTTAATGCACTGAATTATTTTTCCATGAAAAGAGATAGTAAGGGGAGAATGACTAAGAGCAAGCATATGAAAATAAGTAAACTGTCCATTTAAATGAGAAAGAACTAAAATATAAAGTTCCTCTACCTAGTGGAATATGTACAGTATTCAAGTTCCAAGTTAAACATTTTCCTTTGGGGAAGATATATTTCTATTTATACTCTCTAAGTATATAATTCTTACACAGTCTGTCCAGTTAAACCTAATAGGGTGAGTGTACCAATCTCTCTTGCTAAATATAACATCACAGTGCCTCTGATGCTTACCCAGTCAAGTTCAGATCTTCAACCTAGCATTTCAAGTCTAGTCCAACAAAACCCAAACTAGGACTGCAATCTTACCTGCCTCTCTATCCCTACATGTGTTCTTTGCTTCAAATGACCTATAATCCTGCCACACGGAAAGCTGATGGCAGACTTTTCTACCTCTGAAACTTGAACACTTTTCCTACTCCACACTGCTTTTTTACTTTTCAAAACTGCACTGTGCGCTCAAGGTCTTCCTTGATTTGTCTCACCAGATACCATACTGTCGGCAGAACACTCATTTTTCTCTCTCTTTCTCTTCCCACACTGAACTGTAAAGTTGTGAACTACTGAACTACGCTGCGTTGCACACAGAACTACAAAGAACTGCTAAACCCAATGCATTCTCTTAAGTCATCTGAAGTGTCTACGTCTCTTTCATCGCAATTTTATTATATTTCCTTAGATTTTTCTGTAATAGCCTGATGTTACAGAGCATAGGGGTTCTGGAAGTGAACTGCTTGGAATCTACCACTAAGTTTGGGTAAATCTATCTCCTCGACTAAAAAAGTAATAGGTTAGTAATAGACCCTAAGTCCACGGGTGCTTATGAGGATTTGATTAGATGACATCCCTTGGGATTGGGCTGATACATAAGTAAACAAGCAGGCAAGATTTATTAAACTGAAAAACTATCTCAAAATAATTTAAATATCAAAAGCTCACTTGTTATACATGGTTTAGGTTCAGGTAATCCCTGACTACTTGACTATTTTATGCTCACTTTGTGTACTTTTGTTGTAGTTGCAAATTTAATACGTATATACCGAAAGATGAATGCAGACTGCACTTAAGCAAGCTAACCGTATGTTCGATTATGAAGAAAAAGGGCAAAACTAAAAAAAGGAACAAACATTATGGAAGCATACTATAGAAAATAGCTTTAAAGAGTGGGGTGCAGTGGTAGTTTTCAGATGTCTCCTTTGAGATAGAAGTCTATTGTTTGACTTTCATAGGTTCAGCTTTTAGACACCTTTTTATATGAATATAGAGTACTCCCCATTTGCATTTACTGGCCCACCACTAGGGGCCAAACAGGATGCTAGCCTGGATCTCCTCCAGGGTTGTTAGATAATTTGACTCAGTAAAGCAGATTATTCTCATCAGTATTTCAGTCCTTGTGTTACTGATGATCATGTGAAGATAGATGAACATAAAAAAGGTGTTTTTACTCCTAATATGTAAATAACTGAGACACCGATAAGTAAAGCACTGAATATAGATTTTTAAGTTAAAGTGTTGAAAACCTAAATATTTATCAGTATTGCTTAACGCACATGAATGAGGTTCTTTGTAGATAAAAAGAGCATAATTTCCTAAGATTCCACGTCACCTATTACCCTAATGTAATTCTTGTAAAAAATAATTACATTAATTTTGCTTATTTTATTTTTATTTAAACAATTTTTTTTATTTTATAATAGTTTATTTTCAAATTGGTTTACATATAACACGCAGTGTTCATCCCAACATGTGCCCTTTTTAATGCCCGTCACCCCCTCTCCCTGCTCCCTCACCCCCCTCACCCTCAATTTGTTCTTAGTCTTTGAGAGTCTCTTATGTTTTATCTCCCTCCCTCTCTGTGTCTTTTTTTTCTTTCCCCTCTTCCCCTCCCCCTGGTTTTTGCTTAGTCTCACAAAGTCCACCTATTCATGGAAACATAATGTTTATTTATTTTTGAGAGAGAGAGAGAAAGAGAGAAAGAGAGAGAGAGAGACAGAGACAGAGCTTGAGAAAGGGAGGGGCATAGACAGAGGGAGACAGAGAATCTGAAGCAGGCTCCAGGCTCTGGGCTGTCAGCACAGAGCCCAACGCAGGGGTCAAACCCACGAACCATGAGATGATGACCTGAGTTGAAGTTGGATGATTACCTGACTGAACCACCCAGCACCCCTAATTTTGCTTATTTTAAAGGCAAAACTTTCCAGTAATTGTCACTCAAAACACATTTTATCTATAATCAATTTTTTCCAAAATGTAAAATATAACAAATTTCATTTCATTTGATCACAATTTTCATTAATATATATACTCCTGAAATATGGTACCTCCTAATAGTAGGTCCTCCCTATATAGACATTGAGTATGTATCTACTCTGCAGACATGTTTGTTTATCTCTTTTTACACTAAGGATTTGATATATTAAACATTTAATTCCTGAAAAATATTTTGTGATGTCTTTAAAGTTCCTTCCATATCTGCATAATGGATTTTGATAAATGGGTCACTGTTTTCATGTCATAAGAACTGTAGTCATTATGCATCTTACTTTCAGGTGGTTAGTTTTTATAAATATCCTGCATTTGCATGAATCCCAGCATTTGTATGACAGCAATACACCAAGAGCTAATTATTATGAAACTTTGTATACAAATATTTTTCAAGTAGCTGGGAAAGTCCTGTTTTGTTTTGTTTAATAATTAATTCATTCCTGTATAAATCAAAAGGTGCTAGCATGAATGTATTCTTCATATAGGTCTATGTATGCTATTTTACTGTACTTTATAATATCAACATTTTATTATCTTCAGTTCTCAGTTAATTAATAAAAAATGTGATGCAACACATAGGAAAAGATGGAGGAGAAGGAAGTGGACACAGTGAATTAGGGTTACTTTAGGATTTCTTAAGGTACAACCATGTCATTGTGCCTTTAAAAAAAAGTTTAATGGTGGCTCGAAGTAATAGATAACAGATCCTCTTGCCTAACTGTAGCATGCATTCTGATTTCCTTATCTGAACATATTAGCACTGATTATATATTTTTTAATGTTTTATTATTTATTTTGAGAGACATTGAGAGAGAGAGAGAGAGAGAGAGGGAATCTCAAGCAGGTTCTGTACTGTCAGTGCAGAGCCCGATGCAGAGTTTGAACTCATGAGCCATGAGATCCTGACCTGAGCTGAAACCCAGAGTCGGGCACTTAAGCACCTGAGCCAGCCAGGTGCCTCGGCACTTGATCACTTCTTTTGAAAAGCAATTTTGTATAAAAGCTACTATGCGGATTACTAGAAAACCTTAATCAGTATCCATGACAAGACTAACATGGTCTTAGTTTGTACTGCTGATTCCTACTCTCCTCCCTGAAAGGAGGGGACCTTCCAGTAGCTGCGTTGGTCAGAATTATTTAATACGGAGTAATGGAAAGAGAATGGGCTTTGCAATCAGATCTGATTTTCCATCTTTGGTTTCATCATTTATTAACATTGTGTTCTCATGCTTGTTATGTAACGTCTCCAATCTTTGAGTTTCCCATCACTAGAAAAAGGATAATAAATGCCCTATCTTCAAGTGTACCATTCTGAAAAGTAGAAAATACATAGGTAATTGATTTATTTATTAAAAACACTGGATGCTAGGCATACAAAGATAAATAAAAGGCAGCTTCTATCCTCCTATAGAAGCTTGTAGTCTAGTACAGGGAGACAAATAGTGAGGTTTATCAGCCTATAATGAACTTTGTTACAAGGCACAATGGCCGTAAAAAGGAAGCAAATGGTAAATTCTTCCCGGGGGGAAAATATCAAGAAAGATTTCAGAGCAAGTTATCTTTAGCTATCTTAACAAAGATTCAGTCCTGTGATTAATAAACGGTTACCACTGTTGTCATGTTAACATGATGTCTGTCTCCATTAAGCAAAACCCTTGATCTCAGGCATCAATGGCTAAATCTACATGTTCACAGAAATCATGTTTTCAAAGGGCAAATTAAATGATGACTTGCAAACTGGGTTCATTTGAATTACACTATGCAGTAAACTGTGTTAGGTGATCCACTTGTACCACCTGTCTGGGACTTTCCTGGTTTTACCACTAAAAGTCCAGCATCTCCAGTAACCCGCCAGTCTCAGTTTTAAAATGGAAAACCCCTGGGATGGAAAATCCCTCAGTCCTAGGCAAACAGGAACAACTGGTCACTCTAGATCTATGGTAATGGTTAATACGGCTTAAAAGAGCGGATTTACCATTCCGCCCACCAGTGCATTCATGTTGAAATGTGGAACTGGAGGTAATTTCTAGTCAACCAACCATGAGGCACATTCATGATAACCTTTTACTAAAGATACAGTAATTATGTTAGACTCTACACCGAATTCTGCTCCTTACCTTCGTATTTAAATGTAATCAAAGGTAAAACTGAAGGATTAACAAAAAGGTGAAAGGTCATAGTTTCATTTACAAAATGATGGAGAGCCTCAATGTCCAAAATATTTCATTTTGAAAGCAATCACATTTTCTTTATTTCTAGCCAATCAGAAAGGAGTAAGGTAATAAGGATACTTAGCTCACAGGAGTAAACATACTTACAAATTCATTAGCAAAAATCCCCTTCATTCTGATCAAAATGAGTGTGTCTGCCTTCAAGAACACTTGAACTTATTATTCTGCTTTCAAGGAAGTAAATATATGCGACCAGAGAAATAGCTTGGGGCTACAATTTAGCCACCGCTCACTACATGTTGAATTAAACCCATGTTAACGGCCTTGACTCATCAGCTTCTTAAAAAATAAATATCCGATCATTCTGGTAACAAGTGCCCAGACACTCAAATGAATTCTAAATAGTAGTCTGGTATCTTATAATGTAGAGCAAATTTATATTACACTACAGTGGCAGGAAGGGAAGAGGACTACATTCGATCTGTCACCATATTAGGATAAAAATTAAAGTGGCTCTTTTGAAAGAGCTAAATACTTAATTCTTCTGAGAAACACAACTAAATTTATCTTGCTAAGAGGATTACTGAGCCATAAAAGAAGGGAATGGACCTCTTTCCAATTTTGAAAAGTTGCATTTCATTTATAACACTAAAACTACAATCTAGAGAATAAACAGGTACTATATGTTGTTAAGAGTTAACTAAACCCTTAATCAATACATTTAAATTATTGTCATTTATAGCTCTGGAATTCTGGAAACTATGATGGGTGCAGGACATTTCATCTTTTCTGTACAAAAATAAGTATGAAAAGACAAATCAGTCTTCATTTATCTATGACAGATAGCTTATAATCTAGTAAAGATACTTGCTTTTTTCTTTTCTATGCCATTTTCTTTCTTAATTTTTCAATTTTCATCCTACTCAAGCAGTTGTTGGTATATAATGGCCAACATTTACCCAGCTTAATTCAACAATCAATTTACGCTTTTTAATCCTGTGCTATTAAAATTATGCAAAAATCTCTTGCAATACAGAGATTTAAAAGATACTAGATTCGACAGGTTACTTTGCACTAGTCCATCTGCTGCATGTGACAATGTCTTCCAAATAAAGTAATGAAAATGGTTATCTACTTATCCCCACTGGTAAAGTAATATTAATTAATTTCACCAAAGCCTGGAAGTCTAATTTAACCTCCTTTATCCTTACGTTAATTGCTTTGAAGAAAGTGATACAACTGATTGCGACAGGAGCTTATTTCGAAAGCCTTGTATATAATGAGAGTATTTCTGAGCACTCATTAAAGCTGACCACCATATAAAGCTAGGGATGAGTACTTTAAAGAACTATTAACTGGACTCAAACAGAGTAAGAACGTCTACATCAGTCGTTTAAAACAATGCCTATAGAAAAAAAAAAGTCTGCTGAACGTAGACTATAGCATTAATAGCAAAAATACTTAATACTGAGCAATCTTAGACCACAGGTGACATTTATGTTATTATTGTCTCTGCTTCCCAAGCTCTAAGCACATTCTCTGCTCTCCCCCAACTCACCCTTTTTAAGTAGTTTCTTTAGGATCAGTGACAGAGCATTAGCTTAAAAAAATCCCATGAGATTTTTAAGATGAACTGTTGTGAAATGTAAATTTATGCTCCACTTGACTTGAAAACAATTTAAATATAATTTAATCGATAGTTTTTTTTTAAGGACCAACATCTCAATAAACAATATACATGATTTACCAACATAGGAGACAAGGTAGTATTTGTTTATATTTATCTATAATATAATGCGATCAATGTAGAAAAGATCAAGAGTTTAGAAGGTATTTGTAAATAGAATGTACTTTGAAAAGATAAGGTGACATAGCAGAAGACACAAAAATCTGCCTTTCTTGATGACAGGTGTGACTAGGTATAGTCGAAGGAGGAAAATATTTTATCATTGGAGGAAAAAAGTTTTGGTCAGTGTTAAAATATGTCTACATTTAACTTCATAAGAATAATTACAAGGGTTCCGGTGAATTTGGGGGAGAAGCTAATACATTCTGCTTTCAGTTACATGGTCTCAATGGTCTATGAGGAAAGTGGAACATGCTTGAATATGCTTGAGGCAAGGGAATATGCATATTTTCTCTAGCCTCAAGCATATTCAAGCATATTTCATTTTGGGGAAAAGTAAGATTAAGTACTTACTAATATTTTAAAAAATTATTCACCTGTGAGAAGAAAAAGTATGATCAATGAACAACAAACGTTAAAGATTTGTCACATATTTCAGATATAATTGAGTCTCTCTCCATATTATTCAAGGAAACAGAAAGCCATTCATTAAAATGAATTAATTAATTAAAATTCTCATTTCCCGAGAATCTAGTACTTGCAAAGCACTGTGGATGATGAAAACATAAGACTAAGTCCCTGCTTTTTACAGAACTTGTGGCAGAGTCACGACCTAAGACTTGTACATTTAAAACTATAAGACATTCATAAAATATTGAAGAAGACAAATAATTAGAATGATAATCCATGCTCATGGATTGGAAAAATTAATATCGTTAGGAGGTCCATACTACCCAAAGGAATATATAGATTCAATGCAATCGCTATCAAAATTCCAATGGTATTTTCCACAGAAACAGAATAACCCTAAAATTTGTCTGGAACCACAAAAGATAGCCGAAGCAATCCTGAGAAAGAAGAAAAAAAACTTGAGGGCATCATGCTCCCTGATTTAAAGCTACATTACAAAGCTACAGTAATCAAAACAAGATAGCATTAGCATAAACATGCACACACACACACACACACACACAGAGAAATGGAACAGAGTGGAGAGGTCAGAAATAAACCCATGTATTTATGGCCAATAAACTTATGACAAAGAACCAAAAATATACAATAGGAAAAGGACAGTCCCTTTGATAATGGCACTGGAAAAACTGGGCGGCCACATCCAGAAGAATGAAACTGGACCACTGTCTTACACCATACACAAAAATTAACTCAAAATGGATTAAAGACTTAAAGGTAACTCCTGAAACCCTAAAACTCCTACAAGCAAAATAGGCAGTAAACTCCTTGACATTGGTCTTGGCAGTGGTCTTCTGACTCTGCCACCACAAACAAAAGCAATAAAAGAAAAATCAACAAAAATCTGGAGGATGGGATTCCAGAACCTATTCTCACATCTATACTGCAGAACCAGCCTGTCAAAAGTGCTGCTTAATCCTGCCACGATCAGGAAGCTGCTCATCACATCAGGATACACATCTATTTTACATCTATAAATAAAGGACCACCTGAGTCTGAGCTGCTATATTCACTACAGTTACTGGTTCCAGAAAAGCAACACTGTGCTCTGGTCAGGAAAGCCCATGTGCAGAATCAGAAAGCTGCCACTACAGCTTCAGGGTCCCGCATCATGCCGCCTCTTCTACTATCAAGAAGCCATTTCTGCTAAATCAGCAGCTCTCAGATATACAGTTTGGCTCCAGAATCATAACATATTTGCTATAATCCACAATGATAAAATACATGCCCAATATCCCATTTATCTCAGTTCCATTTTCAAGTCTCAATGCAATTGCATCTGATGTGGAACCCGAATCACACTTGGATCACCAGCTGAAATGGGTTTGGAGAAATTTTTGTTTTAGCTTTCTGCTCTCCACAGGAAAAGGAAGTCATACTAGAAGAACACTGGAACAGATACCCTGAGCCAAAACTACAGGGCTGCATTAGACTCACTCTTACTTCTCCAAGTTCATCTTTGAAAATTTCAAACTTTTTTTTATTGTTATAAAGTAGATTATAGATTTATCTTTGAGCACAGCCCTAGGGTCTAGAACATTCCTACTGCAACTAAGTGCTTAATAAATACCTACTCAATTAAAAAAAAAAAACATTTCTTGAGAGTCTAGCACTTACAAAGCCTATTATTGGCTAAGGTATGGAGAATGTAAGTAAGATAAAGTCCCTAGAGTCAAGGAGACAATATTAGCCTAATTAATTTAAGTAATATAAAGTGACTTGACCATCTCCAGTTGGATAAACTGACATCAACAAGGGCCCAAATCCCATATACTTATATTTTGTTTCTCTTCAGTTGCTGTAAATGGAAGACATTAGGGACAAATTGGAGCAAAGTTAATTGTTCACACCACTGTTGTTCTTCCTGCCATAATCACATTACAGTAACAAATTATGATAATGACTACTCATCCTAGACATTCCTCAGGCACACAGAACGAGTCAAGAACAGGGTGGTGGCATAACTCAATATATGCACATTTGATAAAACCATAGCTAATACTGATTAAGTCAAAGTTGACAAAATTCCAGGCACATACAAAATCTCACTTCACCCTCACAAGAGAAATATATCAATTTCATAGATGAGAAAAAAAATGATAAAATTTAAGTAGATGAGTGATTGCCAAAGGGCCAGTAAATGGGAGAGTTGAGACTAAAACTGAGATCGGCAAGCTTCTATTATATTGAGAAATTTAGAGCTTAACCGTGAGAAAGACAACTCAAATGACAGTAGGTCTGCCACAGAGAGGAGTAGCTGGAAGGCAAAATGTTCTACGATCCCATCTAGTGAAGTAAACAAAGCCTCCCTAGGGTCAACATATGGTCATTTTGTGTCCATGTTATGGTTCATGATGGCTGACTTACCAGAACAAGTTCCCAGGTATCTTTTTTTTGGACTTGCCCCAAACCAGTGAGGTCATCCCATAGAAAGAACCAAAGCCACCAACTTTTATATCACCATCAGATAATACCAATTAAGTGGTCATTGAAACACCAGAATGAGACAGTTTGCAATGGTTTGACTATTGCAATACTGATCTTCACAGCCCCACTCATTATTATGACCATTAAAATGATAATAATTGCTATTATTATTATTAACTTTACTATTACTGTTGTCACGTTTTCAGGTATATAACCCAAAGGAGTCAGTGAAAAGAGTTGGCAAAGTATGCAAATATTCCCAATTCTCTCGATTTGTAGTCAATTGAATAGAGAATGACTAGAAGTCCCTTTTTATTTAGTAAGTTCAATGAAGTCCAAATAAACATGATAAACTCTTGAGTGTTTGACAAACAAGAGAGTTCTTATTTAATTTAATGAAATAATTAATAAGCTACTGTATTTTATTCATTGTATACTTGCCCTCATTAAAAGCTTTACTACAATTGCCTTTACTGTAACATTTCTTTCTCTCCCCAACAATCTCCCCCACATACCCACCCACACCAAGCAGGCAATCCCTCCTCTCTATTCTGTCTTCCTAAGCACTTAAAATAGTTTTGGGACATGCCTGACATTTGATAAAAGATCAAATAAATATATTATAGCTAAGCAGAAATGAAAAATTCAGACAGTCCAAATTTGAATTAAGTATCTCACTTTAGAATCCTCTGACTATAACCAGTATGTTATCTGTAGGCAGGTAACCTACCCTCATTCAAATCTTGGCAGTAAGTACTTCCCAGACCAAAAAGGAGTCTTATGAAAGATGACATTGACAAAGGCTTGAACAAGGTCTGAGAACATCCATAAAAGTCATTCTCTCAATTAATATGTAAGGGGTCTTAATTAAAATTCACTTCTGATTTTAAAAAAATCTTGTGCAAATAACTAGATGTAATATACTATGGAAGAAGTGTTCTTTGTGCAAAACAAAACAAACAGAACAAAATAAAAACCACCACCATGAAATACTATGAATTTAAAGTTCGCAAGAGAAAACACAGCTTGGTAGGTGGGTGACCAAGGAACCCTAGAGAGTAATTTTCAACCAGAACATAGGTGGATATGGTTTTGCTCTTTTTAGGGACAGTGACAGAAATGGAACCATGCTGCTGTAGTGTCCAATCAGTACTGCAAAAGCCATTATTTCCTCATTGCATTTTTTGTGCACTGTCATTCTTACTTTTTTGCTGTTGACATCTCATAGAATACCATATCTGACTGTTCTGATACTATTATCTATATCTGTTTGGGCCACAGATTATGATTGAGAAGGACCTCAGTGGAGCAGATACAGCATTAGATTGGAAGCAGACTTGGGTTCAAGCAAAGTAAGTCATCATCTCTTAGTGAGGTCAAGGGCAAGCCACTCAACATCTCAGTCTTAGTTTCATTACCTTCAAAACACCAGGGGGAAGGGACAGAGAACTGTTTATACTACATATCACCATTTTTAACCTCTGTAATTCTAAAAAAAAATAGAAGGAAAATTGTCACCACTTCAAAAATTGTATTTGTTGTGAATGAAAAAAGCAGGTGTCCAGTACTGCGTTCAGATATTTGGCCTTGCCTGGGTCTTTCTGGCATTTAATACTTGGCTGCCGTATCAATCGCTCTAAGAAGACCATCAAGCAGATTCCTATGGTCTGAACGAAACTGTCCCAAACCTTTTTCAGTTGCCATGGGCCACTGTAATGGAGAAGCCTTTAAAACAACTCATTAATAATCACTGCTGTCATTCATTGTCTATCAATTTCCTTGAAAGTTCTCTAAAATTGCCCACTGGCCGAAAGGGAGTCTATGCTCACAGTGAGGAGAGATGCAGGCGAAAATTTTCATGAGCTTCCTAGCATGAGTAATGAACTTTAGTTATGCTCTCTTGGATTTATTAAGCATCACTTTTTACTTTCTGCACATGTCTTGGACTTTGAATGATTACAAGTTAGTTTCATGAAATCACATTTGATAGCACTGGTAACCCATTGTATGTCAAAACCATAATTTCTCAGTTAAAAAAAATAAAACTGGGCATCTGGGTGGCTCAGTCCTTACGCATCTGACTTTGGCTCAGGTCATGATCTCATGGTCTGTGAGACTGAGTTCCACATCAAGTGAGCTTGAGCCCCACTTCTCTCTCTCTTCCTCCCTCTCTCTGCCTCTCATAAGATTCTCTCTCTCTCTCTCTCTCTCTCTGTCCCTTGCTCACTTGAGCCCTCTCTCAAAAACAAACAAACAAACAAAAAACTAAAGTGCATTGATAAAACAAATATACATATATAATTATATTTAGTTCTTCTAAGATACTTGTACATACAGGGTTAAAAATCGAGGCAAATAATCCATGCTTCCAAAGAAATACTTTTGGTTCTAGTATATTCCTATAAAGTTGGAGTCAGACATGGGTACAATACATTAAAAGGACTTAAAATTGTTTTATTCAATTTTCATCATGATACACTGAATTTCAGCATCATGCAAGGCTTGTTATAGCATTTTTTCCATCCATATAAAGAACCTTACATTTATAAGTGAAAAGTTTCATTTGCACCCTTATGGCAGTGGACAAAGAACATTCAGCTCAAGTGTCATTCTGGTGCAGTGTCAAATAACCTCATTTTGAAACAGGATACTTCCAGTTCACTGCATGATTCATGGGTCCTTAGAAATGATGCAGAGAAATGCAAAGGGTTTTCATAGTGCAGTAACAAATCCACTGCAGCAGTCGGCAGAGAGAAAATTCTTCACCTGTAGGTATCTGACTTACTCTCTTTAGAAAGGAATAGACCACATGAGAGAAAATACAGGACAGGATAGCATTTTTAAGATCCATTTCCCACTGTCAAAGAGCCAAAATTTAAGATTACAACTTGCTATTTATTCTTCTAACCCATCAAAAGAAAATGCAGGAATTGTAAACATAGAAGACAGTGATTTGTAAAGCACAACCATTTTTTAATTACTTGTTATGTGCTATCATTCATTGTACAAGTATCGTTTAATCTATTCAACTGTCGATAAACCAGAAGACTTTAGAATATCAGATTCTATTATAACTCTACTTAGAGAGGTCTTACCTGATAAACCGATAAACTCTATCATTTAGCCCCTTACAATAGTGCCACGGCTATAATAATTAATTTAATTGAAAACTTTATGAAGCTTTGAAAGGGATTTTACTTTACTTTATTTTTATGATTCATGATCAAATCACATAGACCAGATGGGGTGATATCTGCTTAGTTGTGAAATCATTTCGCTGTTTTAAAATAATCTGCTTTGTGGTCTGACACTAAGCCATTTAAATAAAAGATATGTTTGGGGGTGTTATTTGTTTTAATTATATGTGTAAATACTATGGTCATATTGGATGCTTCTTCATAAGCATAACTCAATTTTGATATTTAAGTTCAGCGAGAAGAATTTGCACATTCTTGTTTTACAAAGCAAATAATTACTTTATCATTTGAGGCTAGTTTAAAAAGGGGGGAAAAAAGAGCTCTTTCAATCCACAGCTTATAAAGAGAGGGTGACGTGGGGACTGGGAATGTTTGGCTGCTTTGCCAGCTCTTTTCACTAGCTTCTCTGGGCTAACTACCTCAGAGAGCATAATAATCATAATTACAATAATCATATTAATGTCTGTTATTATGGCTATTATTTGAATGAGGATAACAGGAAAGTGGTGCTGTGAAGGTCACTATTACAAGATGCTTTTTGATGTTCAGATGAAAGACGATATGTAAGTGAAGGATGCATGATTTCAATTTTAAAAAATCCACTATGCATATGTAAATTAATCTTTTGGCTACATAAATATCCATTCTCTAATACCGTACAACTTATTTAACCAATAAACGGTTAAACATTTGGATTTATTTACCGAGTTCTGCTGTTATAAACAGTAACAATATGGTGGACTAGTTGGTTTAAAGCAGAATTTGGGGGTTCCGGGGTTGCTTATATTTTTCATGTGACATATTCTCACAGTGAAGGAAGACAGAGAAAATAGCAGAGTGATGAGATCAATATTAGGAAAAGAAAGGTGTTTTTAGTAGTGAATAAAAAACATTTGATAATAAAAAAAAAGTAGGAGATGAAAGTCACATATTGGATATTGGGAGAGGGTAAGAAAGTGATTCTGGTTTCAAAGCAAGCAGAGGAGGGGCTGGTTCAGAAGGAAAATGGCGAGGCATCTCTGTGAAGCACACTTTGGTGTTATAAGGGTGTTTGGAAAAGCAAAATGGTAACCAATCTTTTCTTTCACTTCAAGTGTATACGTTGACTTTCTAATCACATAAACATGATTATGTCACATTAGTCTGCTTTTTAGTGACTTAACTAACCAAATTGTTGTTTGATTGAAAGCTCTTTAAACTTTTTTAATTGAAAGATTTTAGAAAGTCCATCTTAAAACATCATTCTTTACAAATCTATAAAATGTTGAGAGTATTAGTGTTTGCTTTTAGAATTTTTTTTATATTTAATCAAAACAGAAGAAAGATATTAAGAAACTGGTTCTATGCGTTTGCTACTTAACAGTTTTTAAGCATTTTAAGATGAAAATCACCTTGTTGATTATGAAAATGACTATATTCCATATATTTCATTTGAACTTTAATTAAGGCAAGATTTTCCCTGTAGTATAAATTAAATATTATCCCCAGGAAAGCCCTAATCCCCCCACCCCTCGTGTGTTATGAAGGCTCTCTGATGCAAGGTACGTGGAACAAAGATGTCCCTACTCAAATCAGCCTTTGCATTTCTGGAGAAGGCTCTACATATCCATCTTGCTAAGAAGTAGAAGGAATCCTGAAACCGAATTCTTTGTAAGACGATGAGGATGAACAGGGGAGCAGGTATGGGAAAGTCAAGTAGTCCCTGATCGCTGAGCTCTCTTCCAACATCCACTAGTCAAAACAGCTAGCCTAGGGCCATGCCAGGCTGAGTTTGCTTTTTAATTTGCTTAAGAATAAAACAGCCTAAAAATAAAGCTCAATGAGCAGAATGGTCATGAGAGAAGGAGCAATAATTAAATAACAAGACATCTCTGTGAAGATGTCTCTGAGTGCACAGTCACTGGTAGTCTCCCCAGCTGCCCCAGTTTCTGGGGCTAACACAGAAAGGCCTAGGCTGCTCTGCTCCTGTGTCATGTATGATTGCAAGCAACCGCAGAACCTCCATGGGCCCCACTCTCTCACGGCTGAAACAGCGTTGGTCAGGTTCACCTCTTCTGCAAATGCTCCCCGGGCCCTCTCTCTGTGCTACACGGGAACTGATGTCAAAGTGCTTCAATATTTTTAAGATGTCGCCCGCATAATTAAAAATTTTTTCAATGTTCATTTTCTTTTTGAGAGAGAGACAGAGTTGGGGGAGGGGAAGAGAGAGAGAGAAACCGAATCCGAAGCAGGCTCCAGGCTCTGAGCTGTCAGCACAGAGCCTGATGTGGGGCTCGAACTCATGGACCATGAGATCATGACCTGAGCTGAAGTCGGCCGCTTAACTATCTGAGCCACCCAGGCGCCTCCAAGATGTCACCCCTATGACTTTAACTTTGATAAATTCACGGATTGTTCACTCTTTCTGCAGAACATTTGCAATTTCTAATACCCAGATATGTTTTCCTGTCTTTAGAGATGTCGTTTTGACATATAAGGGTAGAGGTGGGGGTGGGTTGGCAGACAAGAATGGAATAATTCCAAAAATACGCCTCAGAACCCTTACAGCTACTTTCTCATGAGCATGCAGAGGGAAGGAGAGCCCTGAGCAACTAGCTGAAGAAGAGTAAGGAAAAGCTGTAGATTTTGTTTCGAAGCATTTTTTTTTTTTTAGTTTTTATTTAAATTCCAGTTAGTTAATGCATAGTGTAAGATAAATTTCAGGCATACAACATAGTGATTCGACACTCTCATACAACACCCAGTGTTCATTATAACAAGTGCCCTCCTTAAGCCCCATCACCCACTTAACCCATCCCCCACCCACCTCCCTTCTGGTAACCATCAGTTTCTTTCTATAGTTAAGAGTCTGTTTCTTGGTTTGTGTCTCTTGCTCTTTTTTTCCCCTTTTGCTCATTTGTTTTGTTTCTTAAATTCCACAATAAGAGGTGCTATATAATATATTTTTAATGGAATATTGCTCAGCCATAAAAATGAATGAAATTTTGCCATTTGCAATGACATGGAGGGAACTAGAGAATAAGTATTATGCTAAGCAAAATTAGTCAGAGAAAGAAAAACGTCATACGGAAGCACTTTTTGCTGGCTCAAAATGGAATGAATTTACAGCTTCTAATCCTGCCTCTTGTCTTGGTCCTAAAGCTAGAATATAGTCCAACCTCCAAATCTCCACACCTCACACTTAGCTCAAGTCGGTGCTGGAGTCCTGTGCTATAATTAGTATAGCGAGCAAGAAGATAAGGAGCTTCAAAAATGCTTTAATTAAACAAGGAAATCCTTCAAAATCAACAGGAATACTTGATGCCATAATAAAGCAAACAGAAAAGCTCAAATGTTTGAAAATCTAATGACAAATATGGTCATAATATTCCATATTTAAAAGCAAGATATAAAATCAAACATACAGCTAGATATCATTTTGACAAATACTCAGAACTCGACGGGATAGGAATGAGAGACATCAGAAAGTATCATGCATCATTTTCTTTCTTTTGTATTTTTCACTATTCCAACCCACTCTTAATAAATATAAGAATGGTCAAAACAGAAAACAATCTTTCTAAATGGCAGGTTTAGGGTTCAACCTAGCTAGGAAAATCACACTTCACTGTTTTAGCACGTGCCACGAGGCAAAACTATAGATTTTGAAAGCCCTGACCTGGTAAGACCAAGTTCAGTCATTTCTCCAAAGTAAGTAATGAAATATTTTTTAACCGAATGTCAGATGAATTGTAATATTTTAAAGAAATACATTAGAAACCATGCCATTAACTCAAATGTCAGTATACGGCAGAGAAAAACTGCTTCACTCTCACTGCTAGACTCCAATCTAACTTTCCTGATCTGATCTACCTCCTTCTAAAGTTAGCCACTGGATTTGATGCATCCTGAATAATTCAAAATAAATGTAGCTATCAGCATTCTTGGTTATTTTCTTTTTCTGGTTGTCGCATGGAAGTGTCTCTATTTACAGAACATGGGATTTACTAAGCCTTAGAACTCTTTCATTATTTCCTTTTGGGCCTGGCGGGAGCGTCAGAGTGGACCTCAGCAAGAAGGAAACACCAAAAGATGGCTGTCAAATCTTTAACACATCTGAGGCATTACCAACAATTCCAAATCAATACAACTGGCAAAAATATTATGTGGACACATGCCTTATTCTATGTCCTGCTTCCTGCCTTGTTCCCCTAAAATTTTCATGTTGGCATTCATCATTAATGAGAAATGGATAATGAACATCTAGAACACTATAAAATAGACAATATGACAACAAGGATATTTTGAGGTTTCAACAAATAATTCCTAGAAAGGATTCAGTTGTCAAAATACCCCTTGAGTTTTTGTATACATCATTGTTACACTCTCTGCCTTGTAAGCCTTGCATACTTTATTTCCTTATAAATACCTGTATGTAATAGACTTTGTCAAAGGATATTGGGGCACCCGAGTGGCTCAGTTGGTTAAGTGACCGACTCTTGATTTCACGTCAGGTCATGATCTCTGGTTCCTTGAGTTCAAGCCCCAAGTCAAGCTCTGTGTCGACAACGTAGAGGCTGCTTGGGATTCTCTCTCTCTCTGCCTCTCCCTCGCTCATGAGTGCAAATGCATGCCCGCTCTCTCTCTCTCAAAATAAATACATGAACTTAAAAAAAGAATATTAAGGAAGAATTATATTCTACACAACCCCTCAAAAATTGTTACTTAAATGAAAGGGGGGAAAAAAGAGGATTTCACTGTTGTTACCAGACGTTGGAACCGCACTGATTATAGTAATAAAGGCTCCTGATACCAACAGGTCTTCTTTTTCTGTTTCTAAACTAAAGTTGTAGGTTTTCAGAGTTGGCAATGTCTACAGAGAAGTGGGCACCTCCTATTTCCTCAAAACAACAGGAATTTTATAAAAATTAAACAGAAAACGGATTGTTTTGTTCTGGAAACTAAAAAAAAATATAAAAACAAAACTATGAGAATAATGCTCGGTATACTTAATTATGCCAATATATGATCTGGGATTTGTGCATGCATAAAGCAAGCAACGGTTCCAATATAACAGTTGAGCCAGCGGTGTGGTGAAGCTGGTAATCTAAGAGTCTCACCAATGACAATACTCCTTCTATGAGTCACTCCCAGCTGGAACACAGTCAAGGAGACCAACCCAACCCTGATACTTCTACCACTTACACTCGTATTTTTCTGATTTAGACCTTCTTGTGATCTAAACTGGATTATTTCCCTAAGCTCCACTGGAGAATACACTCTGCTGACAATTTAAAGCCCAATAAGTCTTACCAGGAAATCCTGGCTGGGAGTCTTCTCAGGGAATTAAATAGTTGAGAAAGGGAAATATGGACCTTCAACCATGACCTCACATTTTTTTTAATTAAAAAATTTTATTTATTTTTGACAGAGAAAGAGAGAGAGAGAGAGAGAGAGAGAGAGAGAGAGAGAGAACATAAATGGGGGAGGGGCAGAGAGCGAGGGAGACACAGAATCCAAAGCAGGCTCCAGACTCTGAGCCATCAGCACAGAGCTGAATGCAGGGCTCGAACCTACCACCTGTGATGTGAGGTCATGACCTGAGCTGAAGTTGGACACTTAACCAACTGAATCACCCATGCACCCCAAGACCTCACATTTTAAAGGAGCAGCACAATGCTCCCTAATTCCTTCTTACCATCATCATCATCAATGGGAAAATGTCATGAGACCCTTTTTATCAAAAATTCAAAGAGAAGAGAGAGAAGGAGAAGGAGAAGGAGAAGGAGAAGGAGAAGGAGAAGGAGAAGAGAAGAAGAAGAAGAAGAAGAAGAAGAAGAAGAAGAAGAAGAAGAAGAAGAAGAAAGAAGAAGAAGAAGAAGAAGAAGAAGGAGGAGGAGGAGGAGGAGGAGGAGGAGGAGGAGGAGGAGGAGGGGAGGAAGAAGGAGGGGAGGAAGCAGAGCAGCAGCAGCAGAAGAAAGATGATGCAAAGTGACAATGCGTTTTAGAACTGATAACCTGTGTGAAATAGTCTAATGTGTCAGTCATCAATATCAGTCAGCCAGTTTTAACGATTAAGGATGAGAGATGATCTTTAAAATGATCAAACATCCTTTCTTGGTAAGGAAAGAACCAAGTGCATTCTAGGTTATACATTGTTTTAATCACTAGTTCAGAGCGTGTGTCCAGCTAGCACTTACTGCATCTTCACAAAGGCACAGAGCTATGAGAAGCAGGGGCAGTTTTAATACATGATAAGGAAAATTACATTTATCAGTAGGTTTTTCTGGGAAATTCTCCTTTTCACACACTTGACTGCATTCCTAAAAAAATCATACTGCTCTTGTGATCTTCACATTCTTCATGGACAGAAACAGACTAGGTAATAACCACCTAGAGTCTGGGGAACCAACCTCTCATTTTTTTTCCCCTTGGAAAATATGAAAATGTTACTTCCCTTTGCAAGTTTGAAACCAAAGGCAAAAGTCAAAGGACCTAAATTGAATCCTTCCATGTAATGTTCCTAAAGGACTTTTCACTTGGAGTTACTGGTGATACGCATTTCTTCTCCTGGAAATGGGGCACAAGAGGGAAGACCTGGAACTGCTAAGGAACAGACTGAGATCTCTGCCCCACGTTTCACCCGAACATGTGACTTTACAGTCTGCAATGGAAGGCTCATGAGTTCACAAACTGTGCATGTTTAACATGCATTACAGGAAAGTAAGAAGAACTAAATCGTAATTTCTAAGCAAAATGGAGAAATTCAACATTCTCTTTAAACTACTGCTTTGGACACTAAGGAATTTTGATGCAAAAGTAAAAGAATTCTTTACAAAAGAAGTTCCTTTCAAGCAACCTAAGATCAAGATCAGACAGGAGGTAAAAAGGAATAGAAATTGGAACTTTTAAAATCACCAAATGAATTTTAAATTCAATTGGGATACATCTTTGAATAGGAAATATTACATATTCTTTTTTTTTTTTTTGAGGGGGAGGAGGGGCAGAGGGTGAGGAAGAGAGAGGGAATCAAGCAGGCTCCATGCCCAGCATGAAGCCCCAGAAAGGGCTTAATCTCACAATCCTGAGATCAGGACCTGAGCCAAAATCTAGGGCAGGATGCTTAACCGACTGAGCCATCCAGGTGCCCCAAAATATTACATATTCTAATCACATTAAAATAGTATGCTCAACTTCTTGCTTGTTATTTTCTTTTTTTTATACATTGTTTTAATCACTAGAAGTGTTGTCGTTATCTTTTATTTACTCTGATTCTAAAAACCGTAACTTCTTAATAATATTCACTTAGAAATCACTGCTTTAAACACACAACTAAATAAGGAAGTATGTCCAACATTAACTACTTACATCTGTAGTCATGTTATGTTTGATACACCTCCAGTATCAATAGCTTGTTTTTGAACAGTGCTAGTAGAGGGGCGCTTGGATGATTCAGTCGGTTAAGCAGCCGACTTCGGCTCAGGTCATGATCTTCCAGCTTGTGAGTTCGAGCCTTGCATTGGGCTCTGTGCTGACAGCTCAGAGAAGGGAATCTGCTTCAGAATCTTTGTCTCTCTCTCTCTCTGCCCATTCCCCACTCACGCTCTATCTCTTTCTCTCTCTCTCTCAAAAATAAACAAATATTAAAAAAATGAAAAAAAAGAATGAACAATGCTAGCAGAAACTATATTGCCTCTTTCCATTTAGCAGATTTGAAAAACTGAATAAATGCACCAACACACTGATTGCCTCTTTAATCATGAAATACTCCTCTCCCTAGAACACAGTACATATATCACTAAAATTACATGGATGAAAGAACTACAAATTGAGAATGTCACTATTAATAGTCTGCCAACATCTTCTAACAACTGCGGTGCTTCAGAGTTCATATTTTGAACAAACTGAAGGAACTTGTGGAATTCAATGAATGTACACCTTTGCTTGAATATTCCAGGAATACAGAGAAAAAAATTAACAAGATTTTAAGAGTAATGTTTTCTATGGGCTTTTTGTAATAATTGTATAATTCTATGCTGAAAATTCAACCACGGCATCACTGACATAAAAGAATTCGTTATGCAAGTAGTATGCTCTGAATATACTATGTAGAGACTGTATACTAGATTTGGTAACTACAAACTCAATATGTAATTTAATATATAATTTCCATATCAAAAGAAATCTCAATACATAAATTACCAGTGCTTATTAAAGAGGACATATTCCCAAAGAACTGCAATTTATCAGCAACAATGAATAATGTCAAAAAAAGTAAAATAAAAAATGCCCTTAAGTTCTGTATTCTATTTTATTTTTTTACACAATACCAAAAGAAGAACAATTAATATTATTTAATTGAGTGACTCCATCAGGAAGAGGCAGTAAATGTTTCCTGGAAATTGGAGCATAAGTCATTTCCTATCATAAATTTACGGATTCTGTGCATTAGTAAAGACTTAACAGGACACAATAAATACGCACGGAATAAACGCATGATCTTGTCTTCAGAAATTCCTTAATTTAACAACCACTAAGTCACTAATGTGTGCGGAATCATTTCCTTCCTTCCTCACGTCAATTTAGTCCTGTGGAATTCTTTCTCTGCAGTGTCTCTTACACCTATGCTCTCCTTACCACGCATTCTCTCACCATTCAGATTATCATCATCTTTCCACTCATTAATTTAATGTCGGGACCATCAGTTTCTTCTGCTCCATCAGTTTCTTCTAAAAGACAGACAGCTGTAGTACCCAACTTGTGGGTTTTTTTGGGGGGCGGGGTTGGTAAAGATTTGATACTACATGCAGAACACTGAGTACACAACTCATGCTTCATAAATGCTAGCTATAGACCAATCCCTTCATACCAAACGGGTCTACTCACCATGTGCCCACCATATCCATTTTGCTTTGGCCCTTTTGCTCCATTGCCTTTCTTTAAATGCCTGTGCTCATCACATCTGAATGTATCTTTCAACGCTCACCTCTAACATCCATCTTACATGAAGATCCCCATGATTCCATTCCTTTTCCGCCATTAGCTTTCTTTCACCTCAAACTTCTTAATAAGACCTTGCAGAATCTTATTTGGGTACAATTTGGGTGGAAAGGAGGAAAGGAATGAAAAGAGACCACAGGCACAGACTGAGCAGAGTACTGCTTATTTGAGAAATGTCTGACCACCACCTTGGCCAGTGAAGGGGGTTCACACTATCTGGAGTGCCGGAAAATAAGAAAAATAAAGTGAATTGTCTAGGACTTTTACTGTTACTCCTCTCTTGACAACTGCCTTTTGTGCATTTCACTGTCTATGTCCTTACCCAAAAAGTGAGGTAGAGAGCAGGTGTTAAGCGAAACAAGAAACAGATGATACCTTGGTAGCATAAAGAGAAATTTGAGAAGCAAAATAAGTATTTTTTTTAATTATTTGTGTTGTATCTTTTCATAGTAAACACAGAAAATTAAGAGTTTAATGGAAAAGCAAAAAATCTATACCAGGGACACACAAGTACTTCCATTTAATAATTATACAGCACTTATTATATGTTTGGGGCTGGGTGCAGCACCTGTAGACAACAGCAAAAGAAATCCTTGATCTTGAGCAGTAGAGGCATATAAATGGAACATTGGGAAATGGGTAGAGAATACTGCAAAAGCCCAGAGGAGGGTTCAGTTAGTTCAGTCTAGGGATAAAGGAAACGTTTCTAAGAGAGTGGACTCCTAAAATAAAGTTTAAAAGATCGCCAAGAGTGAGCTGTAAGAGGCATAGGGTAATGCGCTCCCAGGAAAAGGGCATAACTTAAACAGAACGTGAACATAGAACAAGGTTGGTTAAAAGGAGGTCATAAAAAGAGGAATTATAAATTGGTTGGTTGGAAGCCTATCCAGCACCCCTCAGGGCTTAATTCCATCACATGTAATGGGTTCTGGATGGGGTTACAGAGCATTCTAGCCAGATGTCATGGATTCTCCTGTAACTTTTCCTCTGCATTTATAAGGACCTCTGATAGCACATAATTGTATTGATTTTACAGGAGACTCTCAGGGATGTCTTCTTCTATTGTTATTGTTACCAGGAGATAAAGTCCACAATTCTCATTCTGGCAAGAACCTTGACTTACTTGACATGGATAAAATGGGGAGACGAAGCAAAATGATCTTCAGTTCTTTCCCACTGGACTTCCTCATCTCAGCTGATGATAACCTCATCCTTTCAACTGCTTCTTCTGAAATCATCCTTGACTACTCTCACATCCTTTATCTAACCCATGATTAAATATTTCTAAGTCTATTTTGGAAAGACATTCAGAATCCAATAATCCAATAAAGTCTTTAAATCCCACTCCTAGAACTCCTATAACCAAGTCTGGATTATAGCAATGGTCTCCTCAATGGTTTACCTGCTTCCACCATGAAATTCAACATCTCTTCAGTGATCACTTTGAAACCTAAGGCACCACACTATCAGCACAGAGCCTTGTTCAGGGCTTGCACTCATGAACTGTGAGATCATTACCTGAGCCTAAATCAAGAGCCAGATGCTTAACCTACTGAGTCACGCAGGTACCCCCAAAATATGAATTATTCTTAACACACGAAGTGACAGTAAGATGGGGAAAGGAAGCAGAGGTCTTTAGATCTTGAAGCAATACAAATGAAGGTTTGATAAGAGCCGAGACGAGAGAAAGAAAAAAGAGTTCTAAGAATGCTCCAGTTAATTCACAAGGCTCTGGGCTGACAGCATGGAGTCTGCTTGGGATTCTTTCTCTCCCTCTCTCTCTCTCTCTCTCTCTCTCTGCCCCTCCCCCACTCACACTGTCTCTGTCTCTCTCTCAAAATAAATAAGCTTATAAAAAATTTAAAAAAAAATAAAATAAAATAGTACAAGATTTACTTATTTATTATTCTTTTGCCTATTTTCTCCCTTTAGCAGTTAAACTCCTAGAACAAAGTTTATTGAGCAGGCATTCAATAAAGAAAATGAAGACAGCGAAAAAAATGTAGTTCTTCCAGCTCTAAAGAATTATCTAATTTATTAAAAGTAGCAAGAGATTCGAAAAAAAGCACAATGAGGTGACATCTCCATTCTTTTAGATCAGTCTCTGTTTCTTATTAACTATGAAAATATGTAAAGCCCAACCATTTAATTCTTTTGGATGTTGGTTTCCTTAGGAGTAAAGTAAAATATCTTGACCAGCTTAACTATATAATAGCTCTTACATCTTTAAAATATCAATGATCCTGATTTGATCCTGTTTAAAAAATTCAGATACTTCATTATTATTATTCAGATAATCATTATTATCTCATAATGGACAGCACCAGTCATCGCATTAATTTATTGCCTACTTCTTGATAATCGGTAAAATTCTGCCTTGCTAAAAAGATAGCATTATGGGATTCAAGCCTTCTGCAATTGTTCACCAACAACTAAGGGGAGTTCTCTGTCTCCTTGTGGACCTGCACACCATAATATGACACAGTAAGAAGACACAACAATAGATTTAATTATGCATGTGCATGACTATTGATAGTATTATCAATTGAGGGCATCTTGCCAGTGAGCAGGGTTTTCTCTCTGAAACCATCTAAGTCATGTAGCTTTATTTCTGGCTGACAAGTAGACAGATGATTATTCCTCTCAGCTCTCCTTTTAATTGCTGAGAACAATGCAGATATGATAGTAGCAGAAAATACACAAAGGAAAAACCACATGAACAAACCAAACCAAAATGATAGTATACCCACATCTTTGTCAAGATGTCCCTGAGAATTCCTGTCCCTTTCTTCAAGCCTGTTATAGCAATACAAGGTATCAAATTTGGAATACAAGGAAAAGTAATTTAATTTAAAGAGCTGCATAGTAATGGTGGCTCATGTTTACTTAGTGCATATGTGCCTGGTACTATTCCAAATGCTTTATACGCATTATCTGATTTATCCTCACAAAAACCCATGAGGTAGGTACAATTATTGCCATCATTTCTCATACAAGGAAACCGGGACCCAGACAGTCTATGTAACTCATACTGTCACACAGCCAGAGACAGAGCTTAGATTCAAACTCACACAATGGGGATCCAGTGTGTGTTCTTAATCACTACACTATCACGAAATAAAATTCCTTGTAGCCGGAAGTCTCTTATACCCAATTATGTGAATTTTTCAGAATGTATATATTGCTATATATATGCTACAGACACAAGCTTTGCAAGTCATATAGTAAAGTGCCCAAAATCATGTTTCCATAAACTCTGCAATGACTGCACTCTATATTAAATTCCTCCAAGTTAAGATTCCAGAAATGTAAGGTATGGTTTCAAGTCATTTTATTACTTCCTGTCCTGCCATAAGCAAGTGACTCTTGGGGAACCTCAATTTTTATTCCCGACGTATGCAAATGGGACACCTACTTCACATAAGATGTTTTTTTCTAGACATTGGAAAGGCCACAAAAATGAGTCAGCTGTAACTCAGAAGCCTTCCAGTGTAAGTGATACGCAAGCGTCCAAATAAGAACACCATGCGTGCAAACTGGGAAATACCTTGATGAGGCACAAACGATGTCTCTAGACATCTATGCAGCTCTAGACGAGGGATGGTCTGCATCTGATCTGAAAGGTGAGTCCCGAGGCCTGAGCAGAATTAGGGAAGGTAGAGATGTGGGAAGGGAACATTTTTGATAGAGGCAATAGAATGAGCAGACTAGAGGAGAGAAATAAAATAATATTCCAGGTAGAGTCCCACTTGGCTAGGACATGGTCCATATGGTTTGTGGCGGGAAAGGTTCAGCTGGAGTTGGAAGCCTGACATCCTGCTATGAGAGGGCCTTGGATACCAGAGAAGAATGTACATGATAATATAAGTGTTTTCTAAATATTGGCTATGGTGAGCTCAAGAAATGAAAATGAAGTGAAAGTCATTTCTATTTTATAAATCATAAGACTTCTCAAATCAATTTTACAAAAAAAAAAAAGTAAAACACATTGACTCTATAACTTTATAGAGTGCATATGTTTGAAAAGTAATTTCCTATTAGATATTATAACAAATGTCTAAAGATTTACTAACCCCATTCACATATTATGAAAGGAGTAACAGGTGAACAAATAAGAAATCTGTATTAAACTCGGGCCCTCTAAATCTAAGCACCTATAGAACCAAGTAGTTACTCTTCCTCTCCATCTGTCATTCACCTGTCGTCCTGAACTCTGCTGATCCAGAACACAGGAAGAGTCAAATTTGATAAGCAAAATACATGTCACCAAAGCTTATGTGCTTTCTCAAGGAGAGAACCTTTCTCAGAGACATTTTATCTTTTATAGAAATGTTTAACCTGTCAAAACTTGATTTGCAAACCCCACGGGAGATCAGAACTGTGAATTGAAAGGAGTGTGAAAAGCTATTTCATGACTATATACTGATTGCAAAGCAACTTGATAGCAGAAAGCATACGATACATAAAAATATCAACATTTTCTGGTTCTGGGTGATCACTGGTAAGAAGTTTAACATTGTGGATCCTGTTTCTCCGTCCTTAAAGAAAATATTTGGTTTCTACTGT
The DNA here is from genome assembly GCA_030068075.1 of Paguma larvata. Lineage (NCBI taxonomy): Eukaryota > Metazoa > Chordata > Mammalia > Carnivora > Viverridae > Paguma > Paguma larvata. The sequence goes on from CM057823.1 coordinate 10,793,144, forward strand.
CTCTATGATGCCTACAGTTCTGAAACTTCAATTGTGATTACACAATAAGCTAACACACATTCAAAATATATAAGACTCTAGGGTTAGAATTCCTAATATAACTCAACATGATCTAATAAGATGACATTTTTCAAGAAAGTTGTAATATAACCCACTATATCCTCAAGACATCACAGTACTCAACATCGATAAAACCTATTTAACAAGTAGTTGAGATTATTAAAATATTTCAGGCCAAAATGGAGAAAATTAAAGTTTCGTGGCGATAAATCATTAGCTATTTAGAAAACTCAGCAGTCCAGGACAACCAATTCCCCAAAGATTTTTCAGAAGCCAAAGACTTAATGTACTGATACCAATGTTTTTATGTATAGTTCACTAATAAGCAGGGGATATGTAGGTCCTTGACTATGACTAACATAGTTGACATGAAATGGAACTTCCTAGGCAGGGCTTAATTTCAACATCTCCCTATTGTCACTGAAGTAGAAAGATAGAAAGAGTAAAGTAATTATGTTATATAATGTTTTTGTTTTGTAGGTAAACCAAAGTCTTCACAGAGCATATGATGTTTTTCTGTTCTCTTTGAAAAACCGCAAGACTTGTGTGACTGGAAAAAACTCTAAAAATCCAGCTCGCTTTAAGGATTATAGTGTAGAAAGATCAGAGTTGTAACACTGAATGTTGCCACTAATCATTCTTAAGATTTGCTTTGTAGGCAAGACTTAGCATCATGTAACAATCAATGGTTACTGATTCCTTCTGCTCCCAGAAGAGCAAGCAATTATGACCCAGGAAGCTTCACCAAGGGATTACAAACAAACGTTAGCAAGAGTTCAATTCCACTGTCCTTAGATCATTCCATTTATTTATGGAGCTTTTATTGCATGACACCAACATATTTCATAAAACAAATACTTCCTGTTACTTAGCAAAGGAAGAGGCAACACTGAAAGTAGTCAGGCTAATCACGGTGAAGTCTGCGGTTAAGGTCTCACTTCACTCTCTCCCCCAACTCATCCAGTGAGAAACCACAGGTCCGGGCCATCCGTTCCATAACCTCTGATGCTTGGGGACACTGCATTCAGAACAGGGTGGCAGAATGGGGACGGCCATGCGGTGAGATTAGTGGAAAAGTAATGGCAGAGTTGGAACAGCAGAGTAAAGAGAAAAGTAATCGTGGGATAGCAAGTAAGAAAGAAATAAAGGGAGAAGAACTGGAGGACTAAAATCATATCAACATTTGACACGGACATAGGTACCGAAGTTAAGACTTGAGGACCCTAATGTCATGTGTTTGCTTACTAATTAAGTTCTATTTCTTGTGGCAACTCTCCTTGTCTTCCATGTTGTTCTTCTCATGTTCCTTCTAAATAGATCTGAATGAATATTTGGACATCTGGCTTACTTTTGAATTACGAGCTTTTACAATAAAATAAGTTATGGAGGAGAAGTTTTCTTTTCTTTTTATTAGAGAATTTCATGAATACAAAATTCTATACTAACTTTTACTTAAAACAAAGTTCATAAATTTCCCCTTGGCGAGGATAAATGGCATCTCAAGAGAGGCAATTCAAACACTCAAGTGCTTATCGCGAAAGATTTGTGCAATAAATCAACTCTCATCTTGTCAGATCATGTTCTTGATGACAAATAGATGGTTTTACCGTGGGATGTTTTCCATTATATTTCATCGCATTTTCTTGGGTCAATCAGCTTATTTGCGCTGCTCAGTCAGAACAACCTATATCCAGGTAAACTCTGCCCGAGACTGTTATCAAATATTTCCGCCTTAAAAGTGGCTGCCTCACTGCTCTAATATTGATTCAGAGTTCCACTTGTGCAGTAAACCAATATACTTGAGTTAATAACAATCAAGGTGACCAAAGCATAAAAGTTTTCATAAAATTCCAGTTCTACCTTAAAGAGTAAAGGAAAACACATATATTATGCTAATCACTATACATTTTGTAAATGACAGGCTCTCATAAATTATAACAAAAAATCAAAGTCCGTTAAGAGCATGTACCCAGAACAGCACTACATATATATATATATTTTTTTTGTAGAACTGTGACCAGTAATCCAGCTTATAAGATTTCATTTCAAATTCACTGCAACAAAATCTCCAGCGTATTTTTAAGGTACGATTACTCTATACTTCTACAACAATACTTATTTTTCTTTTCCACTTTTTACAAGCCTCTGGCAATTAAATGCAGAACTAGAATTATTTTTTTTAATAATTTATTGTCAAATTGGTTTCCATACAACACCCAGTGTAGAATTGTTTTTTTTTAAACACTGAGAACTTTTTCCTCTACACTTTAATGCTTTTATTTATACAATTTTATTTATTAAGTAATCATCAAACCATCTTCCTTTTTATTTGGAATATTATGTGTATTAGTTATGTATATATATAATTGATGTATATATGTATATACATAAATTAATTTATGAGAGCATGTATTTATATATATAATTGTTTAGATATATATATATACATAAATTGTTATAATTTATGAGAGCATGTTTATATATATATATATATATATAAATTCATACCATATATAGTATTTATATTATAGTATTTTTAACCAAATTAAAAGAACTTTTGTATTTGATTTCACTCAAAGAATTGTATGTAAATGTTATTTCCATGGGTTTTGTGAAATGGTGAAAATGGCTTAATTCCTATCTTTGAGGGTCTAGAAATCCCAGTTTGCCACAATGAAAAGAGTTAGGTGAATATAACTTTCATTTAGATCAAGGATTCATTCCATGCACTACATCTAAACCATATAGATTCCTTTTCATTATCTCAGGCTTCCAACAGACTGTGCTTCTTTGACAAACATGGTTTTAGTTACCCTCTTCCCTCTTCCAAGTAACTCCTTATCATTGTACCCATGAGAAAGCCCATTACATCCTAAATTTTGGACATTACCCTAAGAATAATTATGTATTCCAGCCAATTTTTATGGGGAAAAAATCACTCTTTTTATGGTACTAAGGATCAAGAAATTGTAAAGTTCTATTATCATTCTAAGACAAAACAAATTAATTCACCTTTTAAGACTACCTATAATTTATTCCTACAAATGTTAACACTCATGAGTATGTGAATATATGAACCCCAACAGAAAGGAAGGAAAAGAAAGAAGTTAATAATTCTTAAGCTTTGTACTCCTATCAGGTATTTTTCTTATATACAGTAATTAATCTTGTCCTTCACACAACCTCGTGAGAGTTCTAAGTATTAACATCCCCATTTGTTTAGATGTAAACTTTAAATCTCAAGTAGTGAAGTGATTTGCCCAAGATCATATTGCTTCTAAGTGGTAAAGCTGGGACTTGATGTCAACTTTTCATTACAACTTCCACTTTGCCATAATGTGTATTCCACTCTCAGTTCTAAGTTTTTTATAAGCTTCCCCAAACTCCTGAACTCATTGTCCAAAGTGTTACAAAACCACTCGACAGCAAGACCAAAGGAAGAAAAGAACAAAGAAAAGAATCCAGAGTAGCATGAGGGGAAAAAATTGGTACTGGTTTCATATTTACTATGGTTTAGTCCTAGGACTTGGGTGTTTTCCAATATCTCATCTAATCCCCTAAACAGGTCCATGAGATGCATAGTACTATCCTCAAATATAAATGAGGAAACAGATTCAGAAGGATGATCTACCTTGCTCCAGGCCATGAGAAAGACAGGTAGGGTTAAAATTCGAGTCTGTCCAACTGGTAAACTAATGTCCTGGGATAAGAGACTTGAGACAATCCAAAGTGTAAGAGGCCTGAGAGGTAAATATATTTAGTAATCTGCTTGGAACACAAATCTCCCTCAAATGTGTCACTGTTTAAATATTTCCATGAAGAAGAAATTTTCTCTCCAAATAAACATTTTATTTGGAAAAACTTTGATTATAAAAAAAAATTCTCCTGTACACTACATTGTTGGGAGAGGTATGTTCATCCAACCTCCACTCAAGAGGGGTGTTCTATACTGATGAAAATCATACATGTCAAATGGTCTTCTCTAAAGAGGAAGTCTGCAATGGAGTGAGAGAATGTACTAATTAGGATTTACATAATAAACAGGAAAAGCAAAGTCATTGAGATGATGAGAATATCTACTGTTTGAATATAAAGGCCTAAGACAGTTTGGAAAAGAAAAGCAAGGTGTAGTGAAAACAGGGATCATTCCAGGTTACTCTCAGCACTCATACAAATGAGCTGGAGTCACCTTGGGCAGGTTACTTCACTTTTCCAGATCTGAATTTCCTTACTTCAGGAGTCACTCAGATAATTTTTACGTATGTTCACCATATAAAATTCTATGATTACAGAATATCAATTATATTATTTGGAAACAATCCTTGAGTGCTTACATACACACACACACAAGAGTAGATTAAATGTACTTCAGCAAACATGGCAAAAAGGTCTGAGGTGATGAAGATTAACATAATTCCTTGCTCCTCAGTCACTTTCCTTGTGAATGGTACATGAACCCAAGTTTTCATTCTGTTTGGGAACTAATACCTTAACGGCAGACTTTAGCGTTTCTCTGGATATTGAAACTAAAAATCCTTGGGAGTGTTTTAATATTCTTTTTTCTATAAACTAAGACAATAAATGGAAAATATAACCAAGAAATAAAAACAAAAATATTTATAGCTGTCAGCGTTCTAGTATCTGAAAATAATCTTACCATATTTACATGTTAGGATTACGGACAGGGGCACCTGGATGGCTCAGTAGGTTAAGTGTCCAACTTTGGCTCAGGTCATGATCTCTAATTTTGTGGGTTCGAGCCCCAAATTGGGCTCTGTGCTGACAGCATGAAGCCTGCTTGGGGTTCTGTGTCTCCCTCTCTCTCTGCCACTCCCTTGCTTGTGCTCTGTTTCTGTCCCTCAAAAATGATAAATAAACATTTAAAAAATCGGAAAAAAAAGAATTATGTATATATTTTTCATTTTAAAATTCTCCTAAAGGGGGCGCCTGGGTGGCTCAGTTGGTTAAGCATCCCACTCTTGGTTTGGGGTCAGGTCATGATCTCATGTGTGGTTTGTGACTTCAAGCTCTCCATCAGGCTCTGCACTGAGAGCATGGAACCTGCGTGCAATTGTCTCTCTCTCCTTCTCTCTACCCCTCCCCTGCTTGCTCTCTCTTGCTCTCAAAATAAATCAATACACTTAAAAATAATATAATAAAATAAAATAAAATAAAATAAAATGCTCCTAAAGGACTAGACAAAGACCACTTTCCCAACTGTGTCAATGGTTTGCTTAAAGAGTGTCATACAGGCTAAACGTGAATCACCCCAAGATATTCAACTTGTTGGTAGCAGAGGTAGGACTTGTGTCACTTAAAACAAAGGACAATTAAGATAAAGGCAGCGTCCAGAATTGAACAGATAGAGAAGAGGAATATAGCAGGGGAGGGAAAGAAGGGACTGTCAAAATGTGAATAAGATGAAGGTAAAGAGATGAGATGCTGAATTCAGAGAGTATATGCAGAGTTAAGTAAAGAAAGACTTCAGGTTGATTCAAACTGTATAACTGGAATCTTAAAATTCATTAGAAGATAAGCTCTATGAGGGCAAGAAAGTTTACTGGTTTTCATTGCTCTAAAGCCAGTCTAGAACCGTGCCTGGCACATGGTAGGTGTTTAATATGTATTCACTGAATTAAGAAAAAGAAATAACAGAAGAAAATCGTTGATCTGTAAAAATAATAAAAATGGAATCATGACCAAAAAAGTAGGGTACAGTTTATGGCTTAATTGAAAGTTTAAACAGATTCAGTAAAGAAGAGTTATATTCTAGTTCCCGGTTTTATTCTAGTTCTTGGTTTTATTCTAACTCTTCAATGAAGCTTCTGGCTTAACTTTAGATAAGTCATAACTTTTTGATGCCTCAGTTTCTCAATCTATAAAATATCTCTTTATACTTTAAAAGGATCCTATGAGGTGACAGTAAAAGGAAAAGGGAAGAAGGAAGAACAAAGATATATCGTTTGGGACATAATGACTTTCTGGGAATGCAGAAATGCTGATTTGTACAAACATGTAAAAGAGGCAGCAGGGAAACCAGTATGAATCATAGTAAGGAAAAGAAGAGGGGGCAATAAGGAAGAGGGACAAAATTTTGAGTGAATTGTGCCAATTAGAAACCAGTATATTGTCCTAGAGATGTATTTTTATATGCGTGTTTGTAATATGGGTAAGTACCACTCGGTTAAAATGCAATAAAATTGTATGTGAAAGAAAAGATTAGTGAAGTTGCTTTAATATTTTAGAATGGAATGAAATATTGAAAATAAAGCCAGAGTGGCATAATTAGAAAAATAAGGAGGATTCGAGAGATAATTGGGTGGGTGGGGAGAGGAAGGAAGAAAACCGATTCCAGTATAAAGGAACAAGGAGAAACAGTGGGCAGGGAAGAGGTGACCTACAGAGCCATCTGCTATATGTCAGCAAAGAGCCCACCCTAGAAAACCCAAGCTGTTTTCAACAGCAAGCTGAACACTGTATGGATGATCAAATAAACAGGAAAAAGACAACCACTACTGAAAATTTAATAAAAGCAAAATAAGAAGGTGGGAAGAAAATCAAATTTTAATACTATGATCTCTACATGCTTGACGAGTGGTCCCACTTGACATACGTCCCTGTCAATTGAATGCCACTTAAACTATCAGAGTTGTCATCCAGCTCGCACTCTCTGGATCAGGGAAAAGCTGACAGGAAAAAAGAGCCATGTGGTGGATTTAAATTCTGGGGGACAAGACATGTCTCTGTTTTCTACTATTTAGGATTCTTTAAACATTTCAGCATTTTGTGACTTTCAGTAAAAGAATGTCACTAAATCTTTCGGAACCTGGGCTTCTTCCTCATCAGTATATTTTTAAAATGATTAGGTTTCAATTGAGGATCTTTCCATTTCTCCCAGTTTTTAATGTCTTAGGCTTTAAACAAGTTTGGTTAAAGTGGAGAAAAGTTACTAGAAATCACCACTCTGAAATACCTACAAGGAACCTTACGGTGCAAGGAACTGGATGAATCTATTGGGCTTAAATGCCACTTTTAAACTGAAGGAAAGAAATCTTTTGGTATATTCAATTAATCGTGCTGAGCTTTTGCAAATGGTAGTGATTCCTACTGTCACTGTGGTGACAATGGTTTGCCATGCAACCCAATACAAGGAGATTTAAGACAAAGCAAAACAAATTTGGCCTAAGATGAAATATCAATACGTTCTTATACTACAGAGTCTGTTTTCAAGCAGGCACTCCCATCAAGAAATACATTTTCTTCCAAGATGGCACTATAGTTCCCTGGCTACAATTTAATTAATCAGCCCTTTTTATAGTAGTCAAAGTTTGCAACCTCTCAGAGTCGGTTCTTTCCATATAAATGGAAGGTAAAAAAAAAAAAAAAAAAAAAAAAAAAAACATTTTAAAGCCCAGGTAGAGAAACAAAATTAATAGTTTGAGGATGGGCCTCAGCGAGAAATAAAAACTTAACTATTATCATGGCAAATAAAGACTGTGGTAGTGGAAAACCACTAACCACACACAGAAAAACTTCAGAATTAAAAAAAAAAACAATGCATATATATTTTTCCAATCCTCTATTAGGCTTCTTAAAGGTCTAGATGTATGTATAGATGAGTATTGTGAAAACACGAAATTATATTACCTTATGCAAGAAATACCCATTTTAGACAAACTGACATAGCTACTATTCCTTTGGACAATTAAGAATGTTCTGTATTGCCTTTTATTACAATGAAGAATGTTTTAATTTTAAAAAAGTCAGTGGAAAAGGGAGTAATTCCAGTATTTATAGAATACAACCCGAATACTAAAGAGTAGATTGGTTGGGGAATTGCAGAGCAGACACAATTACTAGGATTGTCTCTCTTCCACTCTCTCAGGCTCCAGGATATAGAAGAATCAATTAGCCCTCAGCAGACTATGACCTTGAAGGCTACAGCTCTGTGCATAATATGCTGAAAATGCTGAGGCAGATAGAATGGGGAGAGTTACATCCTGAAACCACTGAAGAGCAATGTTCAGACACGATACCGTCACGTTAAGATGTATACCATCGCAGCTTAGTTCATGTCAAAAACACGCATGACGAAAGGAAAGGTCTGGTTCTTCCTGTGATGAAGCAGTACTTTCTTAGTTGAAAAGAAAAAATGAACGAGGTCACAAATGACAGTCTAATTCCAAGCTCTCTCTCTCTCTCTCTCTCTCTCTCTCTGTATGTGTGTGTGTGTGTGTGTGTGTGTGTGTGTGTGTAGTCAACAATTACAAGCTTTTAAAACAACAAAAGCAACCACTTATGAGTGTCTGAAAACAAAGCTTCCTGGACCAATCCCCATCCCCCACCCCCACCTGCCCGAAAACCAGACTCATAATTCTTAGGATATTCATGCTTTTGCTGTTGTTTTCAGGCACTAGGCCAAACAATTAACACCGAGTTTCCCACGCAGAAAGTCTTATAGGCGGCAAAGTGTTAAGCACTGTCTACCCCTAACTTTTCAGGAGAAAACGACTTCCCATACTGCTTTTCCAGGCTTATCTCCAACGCACTTCAGAGTGCTGCAGCTGTGTCTCTGGCCAGAACTGGCCACCGCGATGCTTTTAGGCAGCAGTAAATCTTTTCCACTCAAGGCAAATGCCAGAAAATCAATGCCCTGGCTTGAAAACCAAGAGAAGAAGAGAAACTGTATGGAATGCATACCTTCTTAAAACACTTAGTAGAAGAGTTTACCTGAAAAAAGAATTTCTCAAAAAGTCACTGCATACTTTTTGACATAGTCCTAGATCAGAAAAAGAGATTAAATGGTTCTCTGCTTCCTACCCCCAAAGCCCCCCAAAATGACAAAATTATGGAATTTACCAAAGGAGTTTTTTTTTTTTTTCCTTCAGAGCGTCCTCTTTCTTTTTCTGGATAACTAAACCCATGCTGGCACATTTTAATTAAAGCCAAGTTTCAAACAATAAAGACAAAGAAGTAACCTTGTCTTCATGGGGAATGTGGCTTCTCTTTGCAGGACCTGTACTTGCTTTTTATAGCCTGTCATTCATCTGGGTATTATTTCCTGGTCATTTTGTCAGGTGGGAAGAGGTGGCGAATGCCGTGATGTCTGTCAGACCTTTAATGATGCTTCAGGGATTTGATAAAGACACAGAGCAGTGTCTGCAGAAAGGACTTTCTTCACTAATTACACCTGAAAACCAAGCCTCTCTCTTCTTCTTCATCTTCTCTTTTTAAATCTTTGCCACCGAAACTGCTGTGTATGAAATGATCTTGAATCTCAAGCAGATCAAGTTTTCTGTGTTTCTATACCACACAGCTCTACCTCACACGGAATATCACGTCCGGAAAAGGCATCCTTTATTCTTCCTTACCACCCAGAGGGAAACCGAAGGGGTGAGGATTTCATCACAGAACCCTCACCCTCAACTCTTAAGGAGATTTTACTCACGTTATTAAGAACCAGATTCTCTCATCTTTTACTTTATTCTACAAAGGACATTTTCAGTTAGTGGTAAAAAGTGGCAGAAGGCAGAGAAACAAAAATAAATCAGAAACATTTATAGAAAGAAGCCAGAAGCCACTCCTCCCTTGTATCCTGACGTGTGGAGCAACCTGACTAGTCACGGTTTCTGCCTTGTCAACTTCCCATTGTAAAGCCTCGACCCAGTACGAACTGCAGCGTATTGTTCTGTATCGTTTTAAGAGCGTGGGCTCTCTTCCCTCACAGGCTATTAAACTGCACTGCTGCAGTCTGACGGGCAAAAAAAAGACAGGTCCGAAAAAAATAAAACAACGATGCCCCTTACTAATGGACCTTGTACTTTTTAATGACTGCCAAGGAAGCTATTTAAACATTTTGATTACAGAAGACAAAACTAATTTGGGAGAATCCTTTCATGCAGCATCGTACAGCACCCTGAATAAAATAATAATAAAATAATAAAATAAAGCTGTCCCTTACAAGTGCTCAGTAGCCAAAAGTACAATCTGGGCAGGACAGCAGTCGCCTGCTGCCGGTGAGGGGTGAGCACTGTAAATGCTCTAACGGCAAGAACCAATTAAAACAGAAACGTGGAGAGAGCAGTGAGCAGTTACGGGAGCAGGAAGAAGGGATGGAGGCAGATGACAGGTAGCGTGGGACTACTGAGTGGCAGAGGGTACCCGAAAGGTGAGGAGAGGTGATGGAAATCTACACAGAAGAAAGACAGATACGGAACCACACTCGCTGCTATACGGAAGTCACAGTGATAGATTTTTTTGAAAAAGCATGCTCTGTCTGCTGTGTTAATTTTTAAAAGTGTTGGAAATAAACTGAATCGCAATTAAATTCAAGCATGACTTGCGGATGCCGAAGTTTTGGGTCCCCCACCCCAGACCGAGCAGTCTGGCTGGAGGGAACACTGTTTTGTAGCAGCAGTTCGCAAGATCGTTTTACTCATCTCTTCAACGCCACCCCAAGCGCTCCAGTCACATGATGTGCTTAAACAAAACCATGCAATTAAAATCGAAGAAGACAAGGAGACAGCTCCATGCTTAAGAGAACGCCTTTGAGCGCCTCGAGCCCACCCCTTTCCATGATTCATCATCTCTCTCTCTCTCTCTACTTACAAAGTTTAGGAGCAGTTTGGAGATTAGTTTCTGTTGTTTGTGGCTGAGTTGCTGACTTGGGTGTTCTCACCTCAGGGTTCCGAGTGGGGAAAGGGAAAGACGGTGCGGTGGACGGCAGGAAGGAAAAAGCAAAAATACGATTCTTCGGGGTTGGGACCGCTGAAGGTTCAGAGGACACAACAGCATTGTCAACTTGCAGTGTAACTTGAACCTCAGTTTCAGATTGAGCCCTAGAGACAGGTGCAGTGTACGCCTCAGATGCTACCCACACAGCTGAGGCAGCGGTTGGATCCAGAGAAATAATAGGGTCCTGGCCTAACCCCCCAGGGTCAAGGTGAGTAGGAGAGTCATACTCAAATATCTTGTCCACGAATACCCACTTGAGGCCGGCAATGCAGAGGCAGAGGCTGACTAGGCAAGCCAGAATGGGGACAATGCAGATTTTCTCTGAGTTGAGGCAACCTCTCAGGCGCTCGGCTTCCAGGCAGACACAGCAGGGAACTGCCAGGCCCACAAGTCCGGGGGTTCGCCCATCTTCAGTCTGGGTCTCTGGCATGTCTTCTGCTGCCGGAAGCCCGTCAAGAGATGGGTCTGCACTCAGCTGAGTGGAGGGGCTGGAGGACCTCTCAGCGGTTCCCTCGGACATGTCTGGGGAATAAATCTCCATCGGCTCACCTCCAGAAGGCCTGGCCTCTCTCACGGTCCATTACCATGCAGAGCCTCCCCCAACCAAATGAGACAGCATCTTACAGGGGGAAATCGATAAGTCTTCCAAGTCCAAGGCCATTATCAAAAGCAAGAGGAGTTCAGGAGGGAAGAAGGAAAAAAAAAAACAAAGCCTCTAGCAACTACCAAATAAAGTATATTGTAATTCTTTACTGCTGTTTCTGGGCCACTTTTGCAGTTCTTTCAAAGGCTTCTCCAAACCATCCCGGCCGGTCAAGAAGATCCGGGCCAAAATAGAAACCGAGCCGATCGTCGGTCAGTTAGGTAAACCAGTAGCCCAAACCGAAAGGCATGTTTCTCACCTCGAGCGTCTGAAGCTGGTGTCTGCTTGGATGGAGAAAACAACTGTCATGCAGGAGAAGTAAAAGCAAAAGCAGGACCAGCGGCGGCGGCGGCGGCGGCAGCAGCGGCGGCGGCAGGAGAGGCAGCAGTGAGAGTAGCAACAGCATCCTGTTGTGTTAACGCGAAGGCTGAAAGAGGCTGAATCATTACAGAGCAGCAGGTGCCTGCCCTCCGAGCATCACTGCAAACAGGATCATCACGCAGGGATCCGAAGGGAAGAGTGCGGCCCGGAGGGGCGGTGACTCCCCTCCCCGCCCTGCCTGCCTCCACCCCCACCCCCCAACCACTCCTCTTTGTCCTTCTTGAGCGCTCATTCACTTTCTTCCCCAGTAGCTCTGCCCTGCTTCATAGTCTCCTTCTCTTCCTTTCCCCTCCTCATCCAAAGACGTTCTCTTTCTCTCTGTCTCTGTGCCTCTCTTTTTCCTCCCTCCTCCCTCTGTCCGCACTCCAGAGCTGCCGGCTGGTCTGAGTAAAATCAGTATACCCAGCGACGCAGGACTGCCAGTGACTTCCTATTTTATCCAATTAGAAGGAATAAAGGCCATCAAATCAAAGAGAAGCAGGCAGGCACCAGTTAAGCTCAGTCCCCAAGGCCCCCACCCCTTTTCTTCCCTTTCTCTTTTTCTCTCCACAAAAGCGGCCCCAGTTTTCTACCCCCACCTTGCTTGCTTCTAGTCTTGCCGGCTCTCTTTCCTTCACCCACTGTGGGGTCAGAGAAAGCCGGCGATCAATGCTAGCAATCTAACAAAGCTGGGATGGGGCGGGGGTTGTAGGTGGGACCTTATGGGTTGGACCTGAGGCTTGGCAAAGTCTGATATCTGATTCCTCCCTAGAGAGGTAAGCTTTTCAACAGCAATTTCTTCTTGCCTGCCGCTGAGAGATAGCATTCCTTCCCCTGCCCTCTAATAAGTTTTGTTCACCAAGAGGACTGTTATTACCTGATTTTCAACCAACGGTTAGAACATGTTTTTTTCGAACCTTGGACAGCTCTGCCTTCAGCCCTTTTGGCGAAGATTGCGTAAGACTTTGCAATGCCCAGGATGAAGTGCTGAGCCCCTGCAGGAGGAGGGGTGTGTGGGGAGGGGAGAGGTGTTCATGTATCCCCACTCCCCACTCTCATCCCATTTAAATTTCCATTTCCTCTTTCCACACACAGTGGTCCTAGACTAATGTCAAGCTAATAAGAAACACTGGTAAATGGCGCTACGGAGGGAGCAAAAGGCTACCACTTCATTTTGAAATTAGCCTTCGTTGTGACTCCACACTGCAGAGGTTTGAATTCCCTGGGCGCTGTAATACATACCACATGTCCTCTGCTAGAACCACACTGCAAGTATTAAGAAGAGTTTTCCATAAGAGCATGCCTTTTGGGTTAGGTTTCAGTAGCTTTACCTGAAACAGATAGTTTCAATGCTGATTTTGTCCCCCTTTTAAAACAGCAGCCGTTAAAAGACTGGAAGAAATGCAGTCTTTAATAGAAAGCACAGGATTCCCTGAACCTCTGTTCTTGCATGTCAGCGCGCACTATATGTATCTGAGCCCTCAGACCATGCTTTACCATGACTGGACACCCGAATGGTTTCCAAGGAATCATTTTGCTCACCTATGTCAACAGGAGTCTTAAAAACTCTCTCTAAATCTATACTACATAGCCATCATCTGAGTCCCAGCAGCAATAAATTTAGAGCTCAAGTCCTGAGAAATTCTGCTTTAAGCACATTATATTTTGTACAGCAGCATCTCCATCGCTTTGAAATATTTTTAAGCTTTAAGTGGGCATGTGAGAATATTATCATTTCTTTCAAAATAAAATTGGTGCACAATTATAAATGATTTAGAGGATATTAAATCTCAAAACGTGTTTGCAGTACTATAACTAACAACAACTACAAAAGCCTGAACCGATTTGGCTAATTGTGATTATGACTGTGACAAGCTTATGGGCAAAATGACTTATCCTCCACAGGACTTGGACTTATATACCAGTCACCAATATTTTAAAATAATAATAGTTAAAATAAGATCCTGTGCCTACTTTCTAGCTTTAACCATTTGATTTTAAAGCAGTGAGAGTTTTCTGAAAGATCCTAGCAATGGACATGATATTTCGTATCATAGAAAATCTATCTGGAAGCCTTTATAGTATTCATACTGACAGGTATTCACATTTTAATTGTCAATATTCATGTGAATATCCAAAACCAATATAAGCAAGTAAATGTTTACACTAAATTAGGGTAATTTATAATTACTTTAGAGATAACTCAGTTTAAATACATGGTACCTAACTCCCTACTTTTGCCCCAAAACAATCTTACACTCCAGTATAATACATTGGCATTTCATTCACAGCTAATCATCTAAGTTTCAAAAATCAAAATGGGCTTCTGGTGGCCCAAGCCAGGCAGGTCGGAGAAAATGCCAAGAACAGTAACCCACAGTTGAGAAAACTGGTCCTCAGCTTACGCCAATAACAACTACCCACCTCACCTTAATCACTGAGAACAAACATATTCCTCAGACAAGGAAATTATTGGGTGCTTCTCTAGCTGTCATCTTAAAGACACTTAGAAAGGAAAACGACGTATCATACAAAGGCTAGAACAAAGCAGCAGAAACAAAATCCTGTAGGCTGTCACAGCTGTCCTTTCCCCTGGGCTATTCAGATCTGTGGGAAGTGTGCCTCTCTTCCCTAGAGAGGTATTCTATGAGCCCTGTGGCACCTTGAAGCTAAGGTCAGCTTGCAGAAAGCCAGCATCCTGTAGAGTTGTTTCCCACCAAATCAGAAGGTGGACGTAATTGAGGAAAGGGGGTAGAGAAGATAAAGGGGGAAAAAAAAAGAATTCTTCATTAGTTCTCTCCTTGAGAGAGAGTAAGAACCAAAAGTTGCCTTTATCCCTTAACCAAATACCCTACAGCAATAAAGAAGGGAGAAAGGGTGGTATGGATCAGTGAGGGACTGGAATTTCCTTTGGATGAAACACACCTGTCTATAGAAAGAATTGCAAGGATATATCACTTTAACCCTTTAGACTCCACCCCGCTAAAGCCCAGGAACACTCACATTTCTATGTCCCTTTAAAAAATGAATGAGAGAAAAAATTTTTGCTACCTCTTAAAAACCACATTACCACCTCCTTCGTCACAAGGAAAGCTCATTTGGGGAGTTCTAGCTTTGTGCCAGGCACTCAGTTAGGATCTTAATATATGTTATGTCTTATCTTCACTAATCCTGTACAGTATACATTATCTTCAAGATAAAGACATCCTCAGGCAGCTTAGCTATGGACAGAAAGCTATTAAGTGATAGGGCCAAGATCTGAACAAAAGTCTGACTCATACTGTTTCTGCTGAAAAATACTGCTTTTCCTTTTAATCACAATAATGCATCTCATTATGCATTTGCTTACCTATCACTTCAATGGGAGAATAAACAGACCAGAAAGTTTAACAGCGAAAAAGGCTCAGTACCTTAATGTAGTTTGTAAACAAACTTAAAAGTGCCTCGTTTCCAAACTAGGAGCTTTCTAAAATTTTGCCTAGTGATATCCAGAACTTACAAAGACTAAGCAGAGGCTATTTAGGCATGCCTGGGTGGCTTAGTCCGTAAAGCATCCAACTCTCAGTGTTGCCTCAGGTCATGGTCTTGCGGTTTGTGAGTGAGTTAGAGTCCTGCGTCAGGCTCTGTGCTGTCACCATAAGCCTGCTTGGGACTCTCTTTCTCTCTGCCTTTCCTGCTCTCTTTCTCTTTCTGTCTCAAGATAAATAAATAAATAAACTTTAAAAAAAGCATAGGCTATTTAAATGCTACCTATTTATAATTTAAATGGAGGGGCACCTGAGTGGCTTAGTCGGTTAAGCGGCCAACTTCAGCTCAGGTCATGATCTTACGGTCTGTGAGTTCGAGCCCCGCGTCAGGCTCTGTGCTGACAGCTCAGAGCCTGGAGCCTGCTTTGGATTCTGCGTCTCCCTCTCTTTCTCTGCCCTTCCCCTGCTCACACTCTCTCTGTCTCTCAAAAATAAATAAAACATTAAAAAAAATTTAAATGGAAAGAAATCTTCCACAGTCTCAGTTCCAGAATTTTCTCTGGAAAGCTCTTTCAGTTAGGTGCTTCTGTGAAACAAATTGCCCTGAAATAGCTAAAATAACAACTGTTGTATTCTGTCTCACTAGTCTGCGGGTTGACTGGGTTCTGCTGAGTGGTTCTTCCTCTGCATTTGATGTCAGCTGGGGCTGCAATCAGCTGGGGTATATCTGAGCTGAGACACTGAAGATGGCACTCACATGACTGGCAGCCGATGCCAGGTGTCAGCTGGGAGCTGAGCAGGGACTGTGCAAGGGTGCGCCAACATGCCATTGGACTTCTCACAGCATGGGAACTGGGTTCTGAGCAGAAACATCCCAAGAGGGAGGAAGCCCAAGCCACCAGCCACGCCCCCCCCCCCAAAAGCCTGAATCTGGAGGCTGCATGGGTTATTTCCATTGCATCCTACTTGGTAAGCAGTCACAGCACCAGCTGAGATTCAAGAACGGGGGAAACAGGTATTGATGGGGACAGTGACAAAGAACTTGCAGCCGTTATTAATCCACCGCAGAAGGTAAGGAAGTAAATGTTAGTAAGTCGACCTGGTGTCAGGAGGAGACTGTAATACAGAATGGGATTTGGCAGAACAAAACCAAAATACACTTGTATTTCTGATCCACTTTCACAATGTTCCAGCTTCCGTCTAAGCCTGCTTCAATGAAGGAAAAAATCCTATTATATCATCAAATATATTCAAATTCCTCACGACTTCAATTCAAGCTGGGCTATTGGGTGCAACATTTATTTTATTTATTTTATTATCAGAAGTATTTAGCACAGCTCCGAAAGATGAAAGAGGATGGTAAATGCCAGTTTGCTTTTGACCATATAACCCAAACTTACTTTCTCTTTTACATTTTCTTTTTGTATTTTGAATCTATCTCTGAAAAAGCTTATTCTTGCTCCTAAAATTTATGGCTAAAGAAATAGAGTTTACTTTGTAGTATCTCCAAATTACAGTCACTGGAGAGGACTAGGGAGAAAACATAGTGATTTACGTATTTGCTAACGAATTATGAGATCACATTTTTCTTTTTTCTTTTTTTAACTTTTAAAATGTTTATTTTTGAGAGAGAGAGAGAGAGAGAGAGAGAGAGAGAGAGTGTGTGTGTGTGTGTGTGTGTGTGTGTGTGTGTGCATGAGTGGGGGAGGGGCAGAGAGAGAGGGAGACACAGAAAACTGAGCAGGCTCCAGGCTCCGAGCTTTCAGCACAGAACCTGACGTGGGGCTGGAACTCACGAACTGCGAGATCATGACCTGAGCTGACATTGTACGCCTAGCTGACTGAGCTGAAATCACAGTTTTCATAAGAAAGCTTCATGTTCCAAAGGCAATCTTAAAAACTCACTTCTTTCTATGAGAAGACAAAGTACTTAAATGCATCTGTTAGCCTCTTCCCACTCATTTGAAAGTCACCCCCCAAGTGGCCACAGCTCCTCCATGGAGCCCTTTCAAGCTTCCAAGTCATGGACTCAGCATTTTCTTACTTGTACCACTACTGGGGTACATCCTCACAGTCTGTTCTATTATTTAATTATGTCATGTATATAAGAAAAGAATTCAATTTCTTTGAAGGCCGGGTCTATCTCTATCTGGCTTCCATTCGGTACATAATTTTGTTTGTTTGTTTTTTTATTGAAATGAATTATACAGATAATGGCACCTCTAATAAACTAGCAAACTCTAAATTCTTGTTCATTTTTTCAGATCTTTTAGTGTCCAGTTAAGGCACATCCTTATCAAATTTTTCTGGTTGTTCCTACATATGCCTTTTGTGAATTTATCTTATTCTAATGAAACTCTGTTACCACAATTATACTTAACTCTTCAACCACCACAGATCCTTACAGTGGATGGAAAGTAGGAAATAAACTAAAATTTAACTGTTTTTCCTCTAATTCTTCTCTCTTCAACTAAACAGAAAAGTTCTCTGAGGGCAAACCAAATCCATGTGCTATCTGATGTTCTTCTACGCTGTTATATTATATACACACACACACACACACACATATAACGTAGATGTTCTTCTACCTTATTCATAAATGCTAAATATGAAACTCATTCTTCCTTACTGGGTAGGTACTGTCTCCCCACTTGGCAGGTTAGTGAAGACTCATTATACTCTACTCTCACCCAGTGAAAATTTTCTCAGAGAAGACAACTTGACTTAATTTTAAGAATTATTTTGTGAGATGTTCTATCAAAAATTTGATATTGATTTTTTTAAATGTTTATTTATTTATTTTGAGAGAGAAGCAGAGAGCTTGAGTGGAGGAGGGACAAGAAGAGAGACACAGAATTAGAAGCAGGCTCCAGACTTTGAGTTGTCAGCACAGAGACCCATGCAGGGCTCGAACCCATGAATTGAGAGATCCTGACCTGAGCCCAAGTCAGAGGCTTAATCAACAGAGCTACCCAGGCCCCCCTCTGTGTTCTCATTTTGTAATGAGATGATCAAATCATTCTGGCATTTTGTTCTTTATGAGTTTAGATCTTCCCTAATTCAACATACAGTACATGGCCTCAAAGATGAGAATGTGAAAATTTTACATAGAAAGGCATCTTTATTAAATATGATCATTATGTTTTCTTTGAGAGAGCCTATAAATTTCTCACTCCCAGTAAGTAAAATCACTAGTCATATACAAGCACAGTTTATTTTATTTTTAATTTTATAAGTCACCATTCTCATAAAATTATACTGAACATGTTCTAAAAGTAGCTGGAGATGGTTGCACAACATCGTAATAAATAGCAATGAATTGCTCACATTAAAATAGTCGATTTTATGTTACGTGAATTTCAACTCAGTTAAAAAAATAAAAATAAAAAGACTCTGGACACTTATCATGGTTTCAGCTTTTCCAACAATTAATTTTAAAGGAAAATATGTTCTATCTGACCAGTTTTACTAGTGGACTACACTAAAATTATGAGACTTTGGTAGGTTTAGGTTGCCGTTTCTTCTACAAAATCTTAGTAGATCACGTGGCATTAAATCTTTGACAGTTATTAATTAACTATGAACTCTGAATTTATGTCAATGATGTAATCCCAAGGAACTCAGAAGCATGAATAAAGATATAATAAATTGATATGTCATTGAGTGTTTCAATTCAAAAGACGTTTTATGAGAAAATGAGCAAGGGTTTCTAACTCTGTCTCATTTTATATACCTAAAATATTATTTTTCATTGTTCAGCTCCATCCCCTTCCCCTTTTTAGAATATACTAGAAATATGAGCAAAGGTTGGGGTGGGGAAAGTGGCAGTTATTCTGAATCATCTGTATTTTCTACGCAGTGCGCTTTGTCATGAAATGTGTGATGAACGCACCACATGAATGTAAATTCCACGAGGGCAAGCACTCGTGTATGTTTTTATCACTATATCCCTACTTCCTAGACCATGCCTGGCACATAGAAGGCATTAAGTGTTGTGGAATAAAATCATCAGTATGGAAACTCCACTAAATAGAGCCATGAATACTCCAGAAAAGAGGTGTACTTGTGTGAATAAATGCAAATAATGCTAAAGTACCTTCTGTGTGTGTGTGTGTGTGTGTGTATGTGTGTGCGCGCGTGCGTGTGATAGAAAGAAGGAAAATTATAGTGGCAATTCTGGTATTGTATGGATGGGTGGTCTTTCGTAATGTTTACTAGAGCTATCTATATATGTTGGATTAGTTACTTTGAACAAATATCTTTGCTTGTTTCATTAATATTCACTATCTATAAGTTAAGATCACATCACAGAGCACCACAGCTACGAGAGAATTTTTGTTTGTTTTATCCTCAAGTCTTATGACAAAGATAACAAAAATACATGAGATAATCTGCATTTTAGGAGCATGGACATGTACAATTTATTAAAGAAACTAATAAAGGCTATACTTTGTTGCAGTAAGAGAAATTAAACATAAGGAAGAAACATCTCTGATAATCAATGCTAGTTTAATACAAAGTCAGTCAAGTTTCAAAAATGGAAGTAATTGGGGGCGCCTGGGTGACTCAGTTGGTTGAGCAGCCGACTTCGGCTCAGGTCATGATCTCACGGTCTGTGAGTTCGAGCCCCGTGTCGGGCTCTGTGTTAACAGCTCAGAGCCTGGAGCCTGCTTCAGATTCTGTGTCTCCCCCTCTCTCTGCCCTTCCCCTGCTCACACTCTGTCTCTTTGTCTCTCAAAAATAAATAAACATTAAAAAAAATTAAAAAAAAATTAAAAAAAAATGGAAGTAATTGAACTTGATACACATTTAGTCACTAGTGATTTTTCAGTTTCTTGTCAGCTGACTCTATAAACTAATCCCCAAATCAATCCAGAAATGCAGTGTATAGCACAACAGAACATTTGTACAAATGCTCTGGAATTTGTTACTTTGATTTTTCAGTCTTCTGCTTCAGACAGAACCTGTTGGGGATGAGATGGTCCACAGATGAAGGCAGTTATGAATTAATTATAAGAGAGTGCCATCTACTCAAGAGACTCTGAAACATCTTTAAAGCCTTTTACAAAATAAACCCTCACACCATACCTGGAATCAAGGGAGCCTGGGGGAAGGGAATTACCTGAAGTGTCCTACTTTTAAATATAGTCTAAATTTGTAAATCAGAGACGAGTGCATCCAGAGGAAACATCTTACAATAAACATTTTCCTTGGAGTCTACGTAGTTCTATCTCCTCGTTGCTGATCAAAATGAAAATACAAAGTTATACCAAAGGTAAAAAAAAAAAAAAGTAGTAATAAAAATATATGTAGTGTCCAGAACTTATTTGGCATTCAGTGTGAACCACTTAACTGGAAATACGGTTGTAAGGTCATAAGCCTTATAGTGCTCAGAGGAGTAGAAGTATCCTATTTAAAATCAAATGCCAGCCTCCTATTTTTCTGCTGCTTCTCTGTCCAAGGGGTGGACAATTTTTCTGCATTGTTATAGTTCTTGTTACTTTAAAAATATGAATATAACAGTCATAAGATAAAAATATCTTGTCATTTGACCTCCAATTCAAACTTGGCTATCATAAATCACACAATATGTTGCTAGCTTGAGATTTGTTTAAGAACGACTTGTTTCTTCTCTTCTTTCTTCTGTATTTCAGAAACTACACGGAGTGAAAGGATTTAGGCTCTCTGCAAAGATGAACTGTAATCTCAAGAATAATTAGATCTAAATTTTTCATTTACTGATTGTTGGAGCTGGAACAGAACTTACCCATGAATTTTATTTTATACAAGAAGAAAAAAAAGTCCCAGGAGGTTAAATCACCACCACCGCCACCACCACCATCATCACCATCATCACCACCATCACCATCATCATCATCATCATCATCATCATCCTGAAGTCACACTAAAATAAATGTCAAAGTCAAGACTAAATTCAGGACCAATGCTCCTTCCCTTTCAACTCATTTCTATAAAGGAAAGCTCTCTAGTGACGTACTGCCAAAGCCAATACAAAGGAAGAGTAGAATGGACACTCTGTCACTACTGCCATGGGTTATCTCTATAAAATATCTCACTTTGAGCTTTTGCTGTGACTGCTTCTACTTAAAAATTACCTTTGCTTAATGCTTCTATGACCACTTTTTGTCACAACTCTACTCAATATTCAGGCTCTCTTTCTGGAAGTTATCTCAGAGACCAGTATTTATATTTGGACTCATTTATTCAATCTCATTTTATCACCCTAAGAGGACACACAGATTGTGTGCTGTGGAGCCCAATAGCTTTCATGAGGATAGGCTGGAGATAAGAAATAAGTTTAACAATGGAAACATTACAATGAGCTTTATGCTTACATGGAAAGGTACAGAAGAGAGACGCTAGTGGATGAAAGGGAGCTTATCATGAGGAAAGAAGACTGTCATGTCAAAATAAGGATCGGCCAAATACTGCAATGGTTCAAAAATATGTGATACCAAGATTACCAATATCTGAGAACTGGTGAGGAAGGGTTATGCCGTCTTTTAATTTGGAGAGTCAGAAAGCTGGGACAGGGAAGGAGTGATTGTCAGGAAGAGGAGAAAGAAGGCTGTTGATAATGGAATTAAATCCTGAAATATGATGCCTAGAAAATCTCAGCTCCAAATATGATGACTCATTCCAGAGAAACCTAAATTCTGTTTGTTGGCAATAGTTACAGAGAGGGAGGGAGGGAGGCAAACCATAAAAGACTCTTAAATACAGAGAACAAACTGAGTGTTGATTGGTGGTGGGCGTGGGGAAGAGAGGAAAATAGGTGATGGGCATTGAGGAGGGCACTTGTTGGGATGAGCACTGGGTGTTGTATGTAAGCGATGAATCATGGGAATCTATCCCCCAAAGCAAAAGTACACTGTATGTTAGCCAACTTGACAATAAATTATTGAAAAAAATAAACAAATTGATAAAATTTAAGCTTATTTTAATAAATACATGAATAAATAGATAAAATTTAAGTTTATTTAAAAAATAAAATACAGAAAAAATAAATCGTTGGCATAATCCATCACTTACATATTCTTTTAAAGACTGTAATAAAACATATATATCAGGTATACTGGGATATGTGCGAATAAAATAAAAGTTGCATACCTGGATAAGTTGCCAGGTATGCAACTTATTTGAAAGGGCATCAAAAATAAAAGTGGGTGGAGAGGTCAAATGGGCACTTGATAAAGCAAATTTAGTAAATGTCAACTGTAAAATCTAGACAGTGGGCATAAGTTGTTCACAATGCATTCAACTTTTCTGTATGTTTGGAAATTCCATAATAAATGCTGGAAAAATGTTTTTGAAGATTTTTTTCATAACTATTTCTGGCCACCACATATGACAGAGAACTCATCTTAATTTCCTATAGTAAGTTTTATTATAAAAACTAGTCTACCCCAAACAAACAAAATACCCAATTCCACATTCATTAACCTGTAATTGTTTACTTCCTCCACTGCACACGCCCTCCCCACCCACATTCCCCTGCCACTCTTACTTTAAGGAACTGACTTTTAAAATGAATTTCAGGGGTGCCAGGGTGGCTCAGTCAGTTGGGCATCCAACTCTTGGTTTTGGCTCAAGTCATCATCTTGCAGTTAGTAAGTTTGAGCCCCACATCGGGCTCCACACTGACAGTGCAGAGCCTGCTTGAGATTGTCTCCCTCTGTCTCTGCCCCTCCCACACTCTCTACCTCAAAATAAATAAATAAGTAAACTTAAAACTATATATTCAAAAAATAAAATGAAATTCACAATTATATAAAAAATACAAGATTCATTTGACTTTAACTATTAGCTAATGGCAATGAAGTATCTTTATATAAATAAACCATTAGTTGCTGCAGAAAATCTCAGAGCTTTTCCTGATCCCTCCCCCACCCACCATTTATTTATTGAGAAGGAATTTTTCTTAATGCCATACTTCAGTCACTAGGGAATTGGAACATCTATGAATAATGTGAAGAGGGAAATTACAAAGTTCACTTTACTGACAATCAGAAAGGTTAGACAGTAAGCTTCATTTTGTTGGAAATATAGAAATAGAATCCTTTAATTGCTGATGGCACTTGTATCTGAGCATATCATTTTCAACGGTCAACTGGTCAGGGGACACCATGAGGCCAATGACTCTGATGTGCAAGTCGAGTTTCTCCACTGCTGTATTCCCCACCCAGTTATGCATACAGATATTTTATAAAACTGTTAAATATTTATGATGCAGTACAAAGCCCCTCTAAAAGCATCTGTATTTAACTAAATCATGTCACTGACAGCAAGAGGCATGCAAGAGTAATTTAACCTAGCAGGAAAGTACTTCTTTTACATATCACTGCCGTGCAGAGAGTTTCAACCATATGCTGTTTCTACCCCCACATACCTCCCATAAGAAGGAAAAGGCTTTTAGAGAGGTTTCTCGCATGAAACATAAATCTTCCGAAGTGTTTCTCAAAAATTCTTCCCTGAGGCTTTGCTACAACTGTGTCACTAGAGGTAAGACAAATAACCTCTCCTTTGGTTGAATCTCCTTGACCCCAGGTTAAAACACCTGGAGACAGCCCAATCCTTCTATTGAGATAAGCATTACTATTTAAGCAGTGTTCTAAGTTACCTAAGTTTTTAGTGATGCAAATGAATAGCAGAGAGAAATCACTAAAATTAAAAAAAAAAAAAAGGACAATGAGAAGGTAAGACTTTTTTAGGCATCTCCAGGCTCAGAGCTAGCTGTACTCCTGGAGACAAGAGGTTTTAAAATAACCAATGGCTAAGGAAAAAGTTGTGTTGAATGGGTACAAAAATAATTATTTGAGTGACCTGTATGCTGTCAAAAGCTCGGAGCTAAATGCTTGAGTTGTCCAACTGGAAATGAAATGATATTACTGTAATTCAGCCAACATATAGCAATGGATTAGAAAATTTGCTGTTCAGCGTTTAAACCAACTTCTTTTCACAGTCTGGAAGGTAAAAATGGAAAAGCTCAGGATGTCCTGCTTTTCAAAAGCAGTATATGTCAGATTTTGAGGTCGCTGTATTATATATGATCCAAATAGCTACCAATTCGAAAGACCAAAGATATATGTTAATTTATCTTGCTATCTCTCTGCCCATCCGTCCGAAAGATGTTCACTAAGCAGCTGGTATGTCCCAGTCATCGTGCTCGAGTTCACGGATGGGGTAGCAGGAAGGGAAAAGACATTCCACCCTACAGTCTCTCTTTTCTCTGAAGCAGAAAGTGGGACCGTCTGCCGAGAGTGAAGCCATGATTCAAGTTTTGAAAGTAGTAAGGTCCGAGTCTCCTTGGAAAAAAGCAGAGAAAGCTGACTATGCAAAACAGAGGCAGGGAAGACACCATGGTAAGTAGTATATATACACCAGTCCTTCCTTATTTATCATCCTCACTACCAGTTTCTTATTTCTCCTCTTGAGAATTATATTTGGAAAGTGCACCAATCGAAGAAGACTTAAAAAAAAGTCATCAATAACAGAAGAAATAACTTCTCTGCTGAGCCCTGCCATCTTTGGACCCAAGCAAGACTGAATTTCGGAGAGGAAGGAGGAAAAGAAGAGAACCAGAATATGACAGGGATTTACTCCTCCCATCCGGGCACCTTTTTCCAACAGGAGAATTTAATTCGCAACATTAGGTGGTCCACTTAATCATGCTGTGTGTCTTAACTCTGGCCACGATGAGACCAACCCCCTTAAATGATGTTGCTGGTAAGTACACGAATCAAAAAGCTTTAACCTACTAAACAGTGTGATACCCGTCCATTGTCTATTTCTGTAATACAAACATGATCACCAGGGGAGCAAGATGCATCCTAAACCTGGAGTTTTAGAAGGAAAATTTAATTTCTCTCTTTCAATTTTTAAAAAATTAAATCAGTATTTGAAAACATTGTGGAATTACAGCAGTAAAAATCATTCATATTAATGTGAAAAGGGAAGATTTGGTCTTTAGTTAATGCCTCTTCTCCTACAAGTTTTACAATTTTTTTTAATGTCCAAAAATGTGCCTTTTGGCAGTTTTTCCAGATACATTCTAGGTTCATCTTGTCCTTGCTGCCTTTGTTAGCTTCATTCAATCACTCATTTGTTAATTATTTGATAAGTGCCTAATGGGTGTCAGCCCTACCTAAGACTATGAGAATCAAAGAAAGACATTGCAATGGTTCCTGTTTCCATGGTGTCACGTTCTAGGGAGGACTTAGTTTTCCTAACCTCAGTCTGGCACAAATGCAAATATTTCAGAAGTGAGAGTCCACGTCCTCTCGTGGATTCTAGATGTGCAGTAGACATGCTGTGGAAACACTGTTTATTGTACATGCATGTCAAAGTATCTGAGGTTTTTTTCACTCAGGATCAAGTTACGAAAATATTTCTTTCCAATAGTGTTTTGACTAATGATAGAAGAAGAAGCCAGCGATCCATTCCAGAAAGCACCATGCCTAAGCAAGAAGCCTTGGGATGTACTGAACAATTAGAGGCAGAAAACACATACTCCATTTATTTCTATCCTCAGTGTCTACCAAAACAAAACACCCATCAAAACAGACTGGGCTATACTAGTTATTTGATGATGGATTGATTTTTATTTTTTAGAAGTTATTGGCTTGATTGTTTTTAGTGGGTAGATTAAAACACATAAATTGAACAAAATATTAGTATATTTTATCATTATCTTTTTGGTGAATTGAAGACTTATTTCCCAGTCATGCCAATGCACAGTTTTAAAATGGGGTGGGGGGACAAATTTCTGACAGAAATCCTTATATTTCAAAATAGAAAAAATTGTACTCAAAATCAAAGAGAAAAAATTACATTACATACATACATATATAGATCAGATGATTTAATTTAAAAATTGGTTGGTTGTGGAAACTAGTTTAATCAATAAGGAAGTTCAACATGATTCAAAGAAATGAGTATTAAACATTTGGACTAACATTAGTTCTGATGACTACTGAGGCTCTGCAAAATCACTGATATGACAAAAGCTAAGATGACCAAAGTAATTGTCATGGTAAGACAATAAGTCCTCATTTTCACAAATACACGAGCCATTCAGATTTAATGGTAATCTGATGGTAATTAAAGAAACCAATAATAAAATGAAGATTAACATCCTTTATCTACTTAGAAACATTTTTCCTTCTTTCAATTAATTCTCATGAAAATATACAAGGCTCTGCTTATATCCTGCTTCTCATTCAATATCTAAATCAATTTGAAATTTTTCATCCATACAACATAATTTTAATGCTGAAGAGTCATTCGGTGAATGTCCAATGATAGCATGTCCAATAAAGAAAAGGATACATACTGGGGTGGAACTTTCTTGTTTTACATTAACATTGTCTCAGTATACATTTTAAAGGACATTGCTAAGCAAGTCTCACGTTTAAAAATTGGTTTCTCTTGTTTAAATACTAATATCTCTGTTACTCAATGTAAAATGTGAATTTGTAATAACATAAGTTTATAAACACTCTGAAGTTAAAAGTATGATATATATTACTTACTTTGGTATTAACCCATTATCATAGCATTTTTCCTCCTTCATTCTAAATCCAGTAACTTGTAACACTGTCAAGCTACCTGGAGCATTATGTATTATCTTTGACCAATATCTCATTATTCTTAAGAACAAGTGTGCGTGCACCCAAAAAGTCAATGGATCGTTTGCAAAGTAAAAGAGGTTTTAAAAATAAGTAAATTAGATCTAATTATGGGGAATAGAGTTTTAAAAGGTCCTAGGTGAACACTACCAGTACTTTCCTGTTGAATTAAGCATGCAGTTTATTCAGCAAAGATATTATTTTTATACATCATGTTTATGTCTACTATAAATATTATAAGCATTCCATTAGCATTAACCTAGTGATTAATGCATATATGATGGATTCAGGTTCTAATCAGTGACAATAACTGCCTACAACTATTTCCCCTACTGTTTATCTCCCCACTCTTTTACTCTGACTAACAAAGACATGCCTACCAAAGTCTAAGGGTTCATGTAGTTACAGGAAACTGGATGCATTATTTATAAGGATGCAGAGGCTAGAAAGTTCGGCTATGCCGCTTACCCTAGCAGTAGTAGGCTCTAAGCTATTGGCAATAGGAACCCTGCCAGTGCATTAGAAGATGAGACAGAGGGATCTCTGCCAAATAAAATAGCTAAGTAATAACAAATGTTAAAGAAGAGCCTTGGGGGTTGGAGGGAGTCCTGAGCTTATGGCTGCAGCACAATTCAGATCACCAAGCCTTTGCAGTCGATGCGGAAAGAAGAGTTGTAATCCCAATTAATTCTTTGTGTCTTATCTTTTTTGAGTGCTTGCTTTTTAATTACACTTATACATTCTTTTTTTTAAAATGTGACTCAGTATCTGTGTACAAATGAGAAAATTACAACTGGTATAAAAGAGGTATGGTGCATAGTATCAGATTGCAAGCTCAGAGATAATTCATTGTGTGTACTGTCCACCTTGTTTAGAAATCCAGATCACTGTTTTAATGATCCATGACAAATTGGTACTTTTCTCCCTCTGATTTCAAAGAAAAAGAAACCCAACCATGAAAAAGTCACAATTTTTTACTCTTCAGGTGTTCAAAACTGATATATTGCTACAGACAGACACCTGTCATGGCTTTAAGTAGATTTTGAGATAGTGCCATTCAAGTTTCATTTTCAGTTTAATCATCCTCAGTCACTTGGAATTTACACCACATTGCAACAAAAGGCCGCATGCTTTAAATGTTAATAGCAGCAGGAGATGAGAATGCCATCTTGCCTGAAAAAAAAACCTAAAAACTGACAAAATAAGTCGATCTAAACACAAAAAAGAAAGCTTACTGTAAAGGCTGTTAAAGCCAAATAACCTTCCATATCAATTTGAAATTTACACAGAAAGCTATGATTTTTATTCTGCATCTCAGAATTGATCTGAAAATTACCATCAAAATGAAAGATGAGGTAGTTGAGGATATGTAGCACCTATTGTGTTTATTTATTTGTTTCTTATAACCCTAAGTTTCAGATATTTAATGCACATGCCTTTTTATCAATCATAAGGCACTCATCATTGTCTCTCCAACCCAATGTGTGTGTGAGGTTCATGATATTCCTTCTAAATTATCTAAGTACCAAATGAATATGATTTCTTATCTAAAACTTTCTGGTTTGCATGTTTTTTGTCTTGGTAAATGTGTATGTATATTTCTGTATTTTGCTCAGGAACGTTGAGCAAACTGATTCGGTCCAAGTAATTGTATTAGAGGAAAACACTATTTTCAAAAGTAGCTGCAATGATTACATGCCCTTTAGAGTAAGAGGTCACAAGAGAAGCCCTCTGAGTGTTTTTCTTTCATCTTCTACAGTGAGCAAGTGAAAAGGGCACAGGATGTGGAGTCAGAGAGGCTGGAAAGCAACTTTGCTTCTGCTATTACTTGTTATATAACCTTGACAAATACTGACTTGTTTGAGTCTCTTAGTTTCTTCATTATATAACTGACTAATAAATATTTGTCCTCAGATGAAAGTACCTGACGTGGACAGGTGCTCACTAAAAGATATTACTACTTTATTATTATTATTTTTAATGATAATAAAAGACAAATCAACCTTATTAATGCAATGGTGGCATTCTCTTACTCCCAAACAAGTGACTCTTCAGCACCACAGAAAGGAACAGCGACCAACCAGTTAATATGAAGATTTTCAGATAATTTATAATAATCCCATCTAAGGAGAAATAGATTCTATAAATCACCATCTAAATGAATACTTGTCATAAAATGAAACTTTCTAGATATAAAAGTCAGAAAAAATTGAAACAGAAGCAAAGTGTGAAATACTTCTCAAAAAGTTGAAAATTTTCTAATACTATTAAAGCCAATGTTAATGTTTAAAACATTAATTTAAAAATATTTAAATATCTGGGGTGCCTGGAGGCTCAGTCAGTTAAGCGTCTGACTTCGGCTCAGGTCATGGTCTCGTGGTCCATGAGTTCCAGCCCCTTGTCAGGCTTTGTGCTGACAGCTCAGAGCCTGGAGCCTGCTTTGGACTCTGTGTCTCCCTCTCTTTGCCTCTCCCCTGTTCATGCTCTGTCTCTCTCTTTCTCTCTCAAAAATAAACACTAAAAAATTCTTTTAAATATTTAAATATCTGTTTCATGCTTTAAGATTTAGATGGTCTTCCTATAATCACATATGCATATAACTTTTAAAAATTGCAATAATCTAACTAAAAAACAATCATCTTCCTGTTAATGTTTATATCCATTTAATTAATACTTCCTAGGAAACAGGAGAGTGATATATTATGGAAATGCAAACACAACAAACCTCAAATTTCTTCCTTCCAGATCTTACATTATGGTTTGGGAACTGATGCGCACTTCATGCCAGTAACAAGTGGCAATCTTACTGCTTGAAGCAAGAGCTATGAGACCATCAGAAGAGTACCCTTGGGGGTGGGAAGATAATCTAATAACTTTGTATATCAATAAACTAATAAAGAGTATGCTTTTCTCCCTGGACTGGACAAGGAATACATGTAAATATATATGTATGTGTGTACATGTGTGTGTGTGTATATATATATATATATAGTATATATAATATATATATATGTAATATATATGTATATATTATATATACACTTATATTTCTCCCTGGACTGGAAAAGGAATACATATATATTTTATATATATATTATATATACACATATATTATATACATATATAATATATATAATATAATGATATATAATATATATATTTATACACACAATAAATATATATATTTACTCTCTCTCTACACACACACACACACACACACACACACATATATATATGTATTTACAATTCAGATATGATTCAAATAAAATATACCCAAGTCTGCACTTCCGCTACAAAAGGAGGGAGGTGAGTTAAGACATTTTGAAAATTATTGAGACCATAGCTGATCCTATCCTTCACGAAGACCCTCTCCACTAGCAGCTTCTATTAGGCTCACTCCTCCGTGTACATTACCTAAAAGGTCACAGTCAATGTTCTACAAACTTAAAAAAAAAAAAAAAGCGGAAGGTTTTACTGTCGTACTTGATTCTGTATGTATGTGTGTACTCAATGTTAGGTTTCATTTTTATTTTTTCACGAAGCTGAACAGTTTTAAATCTCTGTCCCCTTCACCTGCATTGTAAAAATGTTTTTAAAGGTTCCAATAAATCCCTCATGTGCCCTTGAGTCACCTATTTCCTTCCTAAAGCTTATCTTGCTTTCACATACAGTCTCATTTGCACATACACAGCAATTCTCCTGCCCCCATAATCTATTCATTCTAAAATATATCCAAGGACTCTTTGTATGGCTTATTTTTCTGCAGATAACTTGAGGATCAAGCCTGAACAAGATGCATTTCTACTTTGGAGTATTAGAGATGTGAGAATAAGTACCTGCTATGAGGACAGCATAGAAAAAAAAAATCCATCTGGATCAACTAAAGGGAAATGTACAAAATTTATAAAAAATAAAAACAAAAACAAACCTATTATGGCCACTTAAATGATTTTCTCTCAGATATGTGTGAGGCTGCTTCTCTTCATATTTTCTCACATCTTATCATAAAAATGTCCTGTGTGACAAGGTGCATTCTGCCTGGAACAGTTCATTAGTGGTGGGTTATGTTAGATTTTGCAACTTTTTAAAAGTAAATGTGGCAACTTCCTTCTTCTAGCTTTGTAGACTGAGAATTAAAATAACAATGATCTGTCTTTGAAGTTACATTATTTGTGAATGATGTGAATTTTTATAGGTTGATTAAATAGCAAGATCTCTAAGTTAAAAAGCAGAATGACATTTATATAAAACACTATAAAAGAACATTTACTCTATTTCCTCTTACACATTCTGTTTTTGAATATATCTTAATTCTTACATGGGGAATCTATAGTTGAAAGCTCAATCAGATGACACAGAAGCTTCTTGACAATTAATCACTGCTTTCGATAAATGAATTTTAAGAAATAGAGGAATCATCATAAAGGAATGTTTTGTTTTCAATATTTAATCATTTTGATTGATTTGCTTCATTATTTTAATTTACTATACATATCACTCAGTTATAATATAATTAGACATACATTTTCAAGCTTACTACTTTTACCTTTAGGTCAATTCAATAACCTTTAGAAAATAAAAATTTAAAAAAAAACAACTCATGAAAATAATATTGTTCAAGAAACTTCAACTTTTCCATATCCATTTCCAGGTACCATAATCAAAAATATCTCTTTGAATACCTTTTAAGTCCATCTATGTATGATGAGCAAGTTTCTGAAAATCAGCAGTAATTCAATTTACCATCCTATGATTACACTCATCTAAAATTTCCAGTTAAGACTCTAAATCCTTTAAAAGTTCCCAAGCTACTTTCAAAATTCTACTTAGTGCAAAGTAATTTCTGATTCCTCTTGATCTTATTTGGCCTTTTACTTTTAATGGTAAATCATAGATTTTCATCATCTTTTTATAAGGAGTAAATTCCGAATTCTGGTTTCTTATTAAAATTATTGAGCTTTAACCATGAAGCAGAAACACCTGGCTAGTTAAAAAAAGAGACAACAGTAAAAAAAAAATCATTATCCAAATAATATTTCCCTTTAAATCACATGCCACAGAATGGGTACGTGTATTATATCTTAAGCAATATTTAAAAAGCAACTTGATTTAAAAATCTGTTCCCCATACTCTACTTTGTATCTTTGTATCATGAGTATGTGTCATTACACACAATTAGCACAATTAACCACAATTAACCTTTCTGCCTTACTGCAAACTACTTCCGCCCAAAGACTATTCTTGATTTCATCTCCCCCAACCTTCTGCCCCTTCAAGAAATACACATCATGGTTCCTAGCATCATACCGGAGCCCTATGGGAAATAGATCATTAACTATTCACTTATTTTAATCAAAGAGAAAGAAAGTCCTCAGTGATTTAATAAGACTCAAATAGCAAAAACAGGGCTATCAGATTTTAACTCTACATTTACCACTCACTTGCTATTTGACCTTAGTTGTCACTTGGGCTATCCTGATCTATATTTTACATTTCTTACTATTGAAATGAAGAGATTAATTGCCCCAAATTCCTTCTAAAAAGTAAAAGAAATACTGAGGAAATTTCTTATCATGGCAAAAAGTCCTGCAATATTTAACACAGCCTGTTTTTAATCTCTCTGTCTCTCCTCTGTCTCTCTCCCTCCCACCCTCTCTCAATTTCTCCTTGTCCCATTTTTTAAAAAGCTTGATATTCACTGAAGAAGAGACCTTGGGATATCTGAGCAATGAACAAAACAATAGCTTATATGTGGTGAATAAATTCTACTTACACACCAAATCTCTAACTAAGAGATAGTCATGGTCTTGAATGAAGATGAGCATAGCTGTAGACTCTAACCCACATTGCCCATATAATTGGTTTTTAAGATTTTGCTGACTTCTGGCAGACTGACAGATGAAATGAAAAGTGCCATTCCAGCGGTTCTTTGACAATTAGTTGAACTATGAATACGCAGTTATTAAAAATTGAATGAAATCCTCAAGCACTTTGTATGGTAGATAATAATGTATGGTGTATAATAAGAGTAGGACAGAGAAAAATGGGATTTGCCTACAAACGAACTAGTGGAGACATTATTTCCTCTAGGTTTCAGTGGTGATGTCTATGAGGCTGATAAAGTTTCAGCCGGTGTGATTTCGCACTTCACCAAGACCTGCTAAGTTTTCTGTACAATATTAAATGGAATGGGCTAAGCGTGTTTCTTTTCCTTTTCTTACTGATTAAAAAAAAAAGAAGAAAAAAAAAAAAGAAAGGAAGAAAGAAACTAATCAATATGCAATTACTCTGGTGAAAGAAACTAGTAATTTTTCAAAAACTACTTAATCAGAGATTTCTTAATAAAAGAATCTGGATCAAATAGACTTTGACATCTAACTCCAAAGTCAGAACATTTTAAAGATTTCAAAAGTGCTTCTCATGCATTCTAATGTGAACACTATAACTCATGTTTTTACTCTTTTCTACTTTCTTCAGAAAAGCGTATGTTTCTGGATTAAAAAAAGAAGGTATTTTTAAGAATGATCATATAGTCATCTCGCAGGTTCTAATAAAGAGTTTTTCAAGATATTTCAGTTGTCTTCAGTTTTCTTATTTTCTTTAAAAGTTCTGCTTTCATCTTGTCTGCGTAATTAAATAATGTTCAGTAACATCTATTTTTAGTTTTCCTTTAAAATTCTCTGAGATGTGTATTTCCGGATTCTTCTAAAGTGGTCAGCTCATCAGCCAAAGAGAACTGTGCCGGTTTCACCCTTCTAGTGCACCCTGCCCTTCCTTAGGTACACAGCCTTCCTCCCTGTAATGAACCTATGCCATGCAGTTCCCATGGGGCTGAGCCCATCTGCCTCACTAACCCAAACACACACGGCAGTGGACATCTGACCTGGCCCCTGCCCGCCTCGAGTCATTAATCTCCCTGGATACAGTAACCAGTTTAGGAGCAGGCACATGACACAAATAGAGCCAATCACATTCTTCCTTAAATTTTGCTGTGTGGATGAGGACTGGACTTGCTTTTCTTTTTAGATAATGAGCTGAAGGGTTACAGGCTTAGAGATACCCGCAGTTCTCTCCTTGTCAGGCAGACAAAACCTACTGAGAATGAAGCTACCATTTGTAGCGAAGCAACGCATCAAGGCTGAGAAACGATTCTATTATAACACTGGAGCATCTGGATCGAAACGTGCCAGTTATGTAAGCCGGCATACCCTCTTTATACTTAAGCTCTTTGGAGTTAAATTTCTATCGCTTGTAATCAATAAACTCTTAAATCGCGATCCATATTTCTTCTTTTGCTGCTGCTTCATCATGTTGTTCCCCATCCCTTCCTCTATCTTATTCCTCCCCCTCCCCCAGGGAGAGAGCTGTTTCCTGGAGCACCCAGGGGCTAATTTAAAGGCTTCTATTCCCATCCTCCTATTTCTCAGATCCCCAGATAACTTGAAAAAAAAAAAAAGAATTAAGAAAACCTCCAAATTTATAAACACCTTTCTAGCTCTGTTCTAGATGCTTTCTTGATACACACTCCTCTGTCTCCATTCTCTTCCCTCTACTTCACCATTTAAAAAATTAAAACTGGTTTGTATATAATCCATTTCATTGCTCCATCCCAAATGATTAAAAACACTTACTATAGTTTTACTACTCTGAAAAAGATGTCCTTCCCTCTTCCAGCTGATATACAAAAAGACTAATTTTCTTAATGTAAATCTTTAGTAAAAATCTCCCCAAAGAATAAAATACAAAGAAACAATTCCTCCAAGTCTGCTAATTGTCTAGTAATGAATGTCGGTACCATGCAAATAATCTTCAGGATTTAAGATATCACATAATAAATTAAATAGCAGTTAGCCTGGGATAAGGCAAGGCATCTGTCAGAAACATAAACAGCTGCTGAGGAAGATAGGCCTGTTTGATGAAGATCACACTCCCATTAGCACAATGGCTCTAAGATTATTCCCATCTCTGTAAAATAGCGTATTTGGAAATATACCACATTGCCCTCAAAGTAACAAAGCCAAACAGCAAGTCACTGTAATAACTGTAGACCAACAGTTTTGCCTCCTTTTATAGTATTAAACCCTTGAAGTGTGTTACCATTAACTAAGGGCTCGCTGTCCATTTTATTACCTTGTAGTTTGTGGAAAGTGTATTAACTTCAATAAAAGCTGGCTTTGGGATAACTGGAACGAATGTGATTATATTCTTGGAATCTTCAGGAAAAACTGCATCTTGATGCCTTTTTTTCTTTTCTTTTCTTTTCTTTTTTTTTTTTGTTAAGAAGGCCCACCCTCAAGCTAGCTCTGTGGATCCCATAAAACTTTGTAATAAAAGACCATAAGATTTGTTGGGGCGCCTGGATAACTTAACCTACTGGTTAACTGTCCTACTCTGACTGCGGCTCAGGTCATGACCTTGCGGTTTGTGGGTTTGAGTTCTGCACTGAGCTCTGAACTGACAGTACGGAGCCTGCTTTGGATTCTCTCTCTCTGCCCCTACCCACCCCTCACCCCCCTGCCGTGAATGCTCTCTCTCTCTCTCTCTCTCTCTCAAATAAATAAACTTAAAAAAAAAAAGACTATACGATTTGCAATCAGAAGATTCAAGTTTAAATTTCTGTTCTACCACCTACTTAGTTTTTGAATTTGGACATGTCAGAATGTCTGAGCCTCAACCCCTCAACTGACAAATGGGATGAAATCTAGGTCACAGAGTTCTTATGTGAATAAATGACTCAATATATAAAAATATGCCTTATAAAATACACATTATGATACAAATATCAGTTATTTATATACACACAGCACATATACATGTATGGCTTTTTCCATGGTTCAAAAGAATAATTCTCTAAAAGTTTAATTTCAACTGAATATACAAGGTTAATTATAACTTCATTATAAGCTTGATCAAAAGTTTTGATGATCTCATCCAATAGTGGAGTGTAATGAGAGACGGTGGATGACTTTAGAAAGGTCAAAGCAGAGCTGAAGAATTATGAGAGTTGTAGGTGGTATGTTAAGAAAAAAAGTAAGATATGAATGAATGAACCGAACATGAAGGCAATAACTTGCCTGAGCACAGGAATGGCTGTGATATACATGTTGGTGCTCTAGCTCTGAGACACTGTATTGCCCCTCAAATCAGTAAGTGTCTAGGCAATTAGAAAGATGGAAGTAATGCCAGTTGGGCAATTTCCTTTTTCAATTATTCTCTTATTGCTATATGATGAATGGGAATTTGCTTGTCATTCTCCACAACAGAGCCACCACACCCTTGAAAACGTACATTTCTAGAAACCTGGAGACACAATTTGCATTCAGCCGGAAGTGGCTCTCTGACGGTGACAGGACAGATTTCATATTTTGCCACCAATAAAGATCTGAAATTGAAATGCCATTTTTCCAGCTGAGAATCATTTAGCAAAGGTTCAGGCAGTTTCCTCCACCATTAAAGCAGGTAAGTCAGTTACAGCTGGGGGTGAAATGTAACTCTCACCAATGGACCAGTGGACTGGGCCCAATCTAATCAATGCATATCACTGCTCCCAAGTGAAAATGCCGTATCTCATTGTAACAAAAATGTCCTGCAGACAAAAGAGATTTTTCTCTTCAGCGACTTCTTTTTAGGTGCCAAATTAAGGACTGAATTGTCCATTTCATTCAGAGATTTCAAAGAGGACTTCGTGGATAAGTTCCTTTGAAAGGCAGCCTTAGCTAAGAATATATCCTATTTTGAAAAGACACAGTGATTTCCTAGCATAGAACTTCCAGCATCATCACTTAGAATGCAAATAATTAGCTCCTTTCCTTCTCCAAAATTAATGATATGTCCCTACATTGTTTAAATGAGATGTAGGGCCACCTCTGATTACCGTTCTCTCTTTAGAGCCACATCGCTTTTCCAGGTAGAGCTCTATCCCACAGAGAGGGGTCTAAAGGCGAAGGTGTGCTAAATGATTCACATTATTTTTCCCACATTAGGCTTCCAATATAGATTTGAGACAAACAAGATTATACAGACCTTGAAACTGAGGCTCAGAGAGGTTAACAACTTGCCTAAGATTACCCAGCAATTGCAGCACTCATATTTAGACGTATGAGCCTGTGTCCACACAAGATGTGTGTTCTTCCCATTTCGCCTCACTGCCTGCCATGCTTTAATGGGCAACATGCAGATAATATGGGCT
This sequence comes from Paguma larvata, assembly GCA_030068075.1. Lineage (NCBI taxonomy): Eukaryota > Metazoa > Chordata > Mammalia > Carnivora > Viverridae > Paguma > Paguma larvata. The sequence continues at coordinate 10,830,245 of CM057823.1, forward strand.
TGGCAGGTCCCAGGCCATACGTTTACCTTAAGCTACCACCCATACTCCCAATCCACTTCGTGTCAAAGATAACTTTGCAGTCCGTTCACAGAATCACATTCCTTTTAGTATTAAAGGCTTTTTCTTGGAGGCTACAGGATCTCATGTATCATAGTAGGCTAGTGTATTGGGTTTGAATTCTGCTTGTATGACTTCAGACAAGATATATCAGCCTCAACATCTGAAAACTGGATTGAGGTTTTGTGAAGATCATGAGTTATCATACATGCAAATCACCCAGCACAGTGCCTGGTACACAGAAAGCCTTCAATGGATGTATGCTATTATTATTATTAATTATTATTATTGGAATACTTACTACTATTTAAGACTGTTTTCCAGAAACTTATCTTTATTTTTTTCTAATTACTATTCATCAGACTTTTCATTTTGTTTCCCTCATTTATATATTAAATTGGAATGAATGGTTCTTCATTCAGTAAAGTCACTGGTATAACAACTGTAGTTTTTTATAGCATTCAATAAAACTGTGGGCAATATAGGGTCACGGGCAGCTGGCACTTCAGAGAAAAATAATTAAGGTTTGTTCTAAGCAGTCCTTTTACTTTTTTGCTGATCCTACAGAAAGGAGGAACAAGAGCGTCCTACTAACTGTTTTGTTCACATTCTTCTCCTTATGCAATATCACTTATGTGTGTGTAACAGAACACTCATTTAGCAAATTATAGGTTTCAAGTCACAGATGCCTCATTTACCAAAATAAGTAAGTAAAATAAAGGAAAATAATGTTAATCTTTACCAAGAGATCACTATAAGACACTTTTTGAAAACTTTATAAATTAGTAACTTAAAAAATAGTGACTATACAATGCAAATTTCAATACCCATTTCCAAAAAGAAATAGTTAAAATTTTCCTTACAAAGGGTAAGATTAGTAACTTTGATATTTCACCAATAATTATGAAATGCGAGGAATAATAAATATACAGGGGAATAAATGATAAGGTGTTTATAAATGAAAAATAAATCCTTTAAAACTTCCAGTCAAGAACAACTGATATATCGTTACAATGATTAAAAAAATATTAAAAAATTTAAGATTTAAAAAATATGTTAAAACATTTCTGATTACTATTTAATAACTAACGTGAGAAAAATGCTTATTATACATTAAGTAGGTAGACAGAGGGTGGATACATAGAAAGCCAGACTGAAAAACACTGATTAGAAGAATATATATTAAAATATTAGCAATCGTATTTCACATAGGTAAGTGGGCAATTCTTATTTTCTTCTTTGTGTTTTTTTCTATTGCAACAGAAGTTAGAGACGACAAAAGCAGAACTATGAGGGTGGGCATGGTCAAAGAAGGCTTTGGAGAAAAGCAGGAAGTCAGCAGAAACGATGGAAAGTTCCGAGCAGGGCCAAGGACATAAACTAACACTGCTGAACCCTCCCAAGATTTACTCAGCAGTGAGACGCTCTCGTCAAGAGGACTGGCAGTAAGGGGATGTTTCCCCATAGAGGTGTGCATATTTGTACCTGAAGAACAGACAAGTAAAGGGCTGCCTGACCCCAAAAGCACACCAACTCATCGTAACACATAACAGATTTGCTAAATCCGTACTCTTCAGAAAGGCTTTTCAGAGTGTACATAGAAAACACAAGCGCCAATAGTTCAAAGAATGTAGTCCCACACAGACATGATTACATTGCAATAGCACAGTTCAGTTTTCACATACAGGGATTTACTGGTGTCTCCTTTCTGGCTGAAATGAAGTGAAAAGAAACCTATTCTTCAGTGCTGATTATTTCTGACCCATGTGAACTTTCCCAAAGCCTTCAATTCTTAGATATCATTTGAATGTTTGAAGTACCACTTACTGCTATTTCTGCTTCCCCAAGTTTCCCCTTCTGCCTTTACTAGATGGAGCTGTGCTGATGTCACAGCCTTCTGCAATGCGGGGTTCCATGTGTGTTGCCCACAGCTAAGTTGAGTGCCTCACACTGCTCTCGCTGTTCTAACCAAGACTAGATTTAGGATCCTGCCACTATTGGTTGTATTTTCAAATCATAGAGCCTATTTTCATGAGATTAAAAAAAATGTAGGCATTAATCAAATCCACAGCATTTACTGAGAGTCTAGCATGAATGGGGAAGGAGGGATGCATGAAAATGGCACACTAAAATATTTTAACATGATATCAAAACACAAAGCCTTCTTTCTTCATCGAAAATCTTTACCAAACAACAGGAACTAACTCTGCTGAGAGTTGGAGATCAGAGTCAGATTTCAAAATTATTTCCCTCTCAACAATATTGCAATGAATACAAATGTGAACTGAGAGATTCATTTCAGTTCCCTAAAGCTCTGGAAAACCTGAAGAAGTATTTCTTCTATTCCAAGACTGCTCAGATATGCTTAAGAATAGCATCCATCGCCCCATTAATGATAGCATGAGGGTTCCAATTACAAGAGTTTCAATAACTTTATTCAATGAATCATGCAGGGGAGAAACTGTTCCCAGACAAAATGCCAAAAGGAAAAATCCAGTATTTGCCCTTGTATAATAAACACTCAAAAATCTAAAACCAAGCTCCACACGATTCCTTAATGCTAGTCAGCTAAAAATCTATATAATTATACTAATCTTTTTATAAGTAGAATTAAATAACAAATATCCCAAGCTCCCCAGAAGGGATTATCATTTCAGACTATGTAATGAGTATCGTTAGAATACAGAAGAAGCCAATTTAGTCCTCTCTAGCATTTTATTTCCTGTTTTATCTCCCTAGACTGCTGCCATCAATCTAGTTAAATGATGCTTTATCTAGCTAAAATAGAGTCAAAACATCATACTTCTTGCAATAAAATATATGTTTACATCACATCGTTACAGCTGTGGTACCCTCAACCCAAAGGGAAAGGTTTTAGGATCAAACTGGGTCTATTTCAGCTAGACTGAGAAAACAACTAAAGTTGCCAAATGTACCGACCTTCTTGCAAGTGGTCCCTACCATGGCTGATAACCAAAGGAAACTCTTCCTTAAACACACCCTCTGGGCTGGAATCGAATGATGGGGGACATCTATTTATTGAAGAGCTTATCGAACTGAGAAATAGTTTAAATAAAGAGCTAAAATAAAGGAGAGAAAGACTGTAATTATAGCCTTTATTTTCAAGGTCTGATAAATTCCCCCATTGGATATCCAAACTTAATCCTATGCCATTCACAATTTGTTAAGTATCGAAACTATTTTCACTAGTCCTTGCTAATTTCTTAAGTTCCCCTGACATGGCACAAAGCACCAATCAATCTAACCATCGTAGAACTCCATAAGCACAAAGCACATTTCCCATTAAACAGATGAAAACCAATCTGAGATCTTGCCTGGGGACTTGCTTTTAAGCATTCTCATAATTAGTCACTTGCTATCAAATTTGAATTAAGGGCATCTATATATAGTTTCCTTACTCTATCACAGCCGACTTTATTTGAGAACTGGGGAGCTTTAGAATAGGCCCTAAACAGCTGGGCATCAGGCCTCAGGCAATTGCTAAAGGCATCAAGACACACTAAAAACAACCAACAGTGTTCTCTATTGCTCACCTAGAACCAGGCCTCAGAGGCTCTGTAGTCATTTTTCAACATTCAAAGATACTACATTATAAAACTACCACATATGTCATGTCTTCTAATATCCATATGTATCTCAAGTGAAGGGGATACCTAGTCCACCCTAAGCATAGCAAAGGAGCCATTCATTCCTTTCCAAATAGCAAATACCATCTTGCTCCTGAACTTGATGGTCTGTTCCTCAGTAAAGGCAGAAGATAGACAGGAACACGATCTTTGGAAGCAGGTACTGTCTTGGGTTAAAAACTAGCGAATGGAATATTTAAATATACTTACACGAAGAAGTATTTGCTCCTTCTGTTGATACTGATATTCTAATGGGAGACTCTATAAAACAAAGAAGTGAAATGAGGCTTTATTGAGTCATGCTGCTTGCATTCTTAAATCAGTAAGTTGCCAGGCTTGAGGATCATCTAGAAAAAGAGGACTAGAAAACAGTGCAACAGAGAAGCTGAAGCATCTCAAAGCCAGAGGAAGATACATACAATATTCAAAGACCAAGAGAGGACCACAGAGTCCAAAGAGTCTTTTGAAAGGAATGAAAATGGAGTCATTCCCTGTGAGGATACCCCACATACCTACTCGTGTATGAACTTCCTAGAAACATCACTCTGAACAGATCCCCAGTACAAGTGAGATGGACAATTCCTTTATTCAAGTGTGGCCTTGATTTTAAGAAATATGAAATCAAAGAGAATAATTCCCATATTCAGAGAGAATGAAAGTCAACGTTCATGCATAGAGGAAAAAAAAGAAGGAAAGAATTTTCAGGCAACATGGTCTGCAAAAACATCCTGACCAAATACGGTGCTAAATAAAGTCCATGCAAGATCTACCAGAGCAATTATGTTAGGATTAAACAAAACGTGCTAAAGAAATTCATAATATACAATCATTAGACATGTATGGTAGCAAGAGTCTCTTAGGTACCAAGCGTAAAGGAAGGAAAAGTGGTATTTAAATACAGACAGAGCATAAAACACAACTCATGCAGGAAAAAAGCATAGGACCTAAGGGTTTTTATTAGTCAGAAAGAAGAACAACTTAGTATCAAAGAGGGATTGAAATTCGGCAGCCAGAAAGTTATAAAGATTCAAGTCATATATCAGAATATAAGAGTTACATCACTGCAAATTCCCAAGACCAGCACCACATAAACTGACAGGCCCATCTTCCTAACAGCATCTACCGGAGTCAGACAGTGAAGTCCCTTCCAGTAAAGAAATGCCTGAATTTTGCAGGGGAAGAACATTCTGATAACTCAACAACTTTTCTCTTTTTGTTTTCTTTTTACCTCTCTGTTTCCTCTTCTCTCTCTCTCTGTCTTCCTCCCTCTCACTTTCTCTCTCTCTCTTTCTTTTTTTCTATTACTTGGAGATGTACAACCCTCTTTGACTCCAGGATTATTCTACCTACAACACACATATGTACATCTTTCTGGACAACACATGAATATGCCCTAAACATGGCCAAAGCAGTCTAGGATACAGAGAAATTTAGCTCTTACAATCCTGAAACAATGGTTTTGAAGGGAAGAGGAGGAACTGGTGAAGGTAAGTAACAAACAAACAAACAAACAAAAAGGCTGTATTCAATGATATGGCCTCCTATAGTTTCAACAAAGTACAGGCCGTAATGCCTGTCAATGGAGCCAAAACATTAAACATGGGGTAATGGAAAGGAATACTGAGCTGAAAGGGTCTGCTCTCCTACTTATTGAGATATAGGACTTAACATTTCTAATGCTTCAATTTTCTCATCTGTACAAAGAAGAAAAATGATGTCTCGTTTTATACATCTCTTGTGATTACCAAATGAGATGCAAAAATCTTTATGAACTGTGAGGTATCATGCAAAAACATGTTATCATTATACCTCTGCAGAGAGTTTTGAATCTAGGTCTCTAAAAACTTGCTTCTACTTAAATGTGAATTTTTAAATGTTCCAAGGTCCTGTTAACTATAGAATAACTGAGGATAAGGAACATAAAAATGAAAACAAATTAAATTCACAGCAGATTAAGTTCACAACTAGTGGAGAAATCAATGAATTATGGGTGTACGTGCATTAGCACAGTAGTAGAGTTGGGCTATAAGTAGCTATATCTGCTCAGACTCTAATTGCTACCAGGAAATATTACAGGCAAGTAAGAAACAAACAAAAAGAAACCAAAAAAAAAAAAAAAAAAAAAGCAACAACGTTTGAAAAACTCAGCCTTCTAACAGTGCCTTCTGTAAGTTTAGAGACCCATAACTGATCATTAGGGACCCAGAGGTCAGAGATTAGACACAGACACATTATCTAAAATTGAACTGTGATGGATGAAAGAGAACAGAGGCAGTTAAGAGAAGCACCTATAAAGATTATATAAACTGAATGTGTAACCCAGATGTCCACTTTAGTGCTCTAACATCGCTAAATTGTATTTAGACATTTCTTTTTCCCATGCATGCCGTTCAGAAATACAGCAAGAACTGTACTCCTTTAAGTAAAATCCGAAGAGGCAAAACGAACTGGAGTAAGTACGGGAGCAGAAAGCGAGAACTGTTGCAATTTGGATGCAGAAGGGGTTCTGATTAGTAGAAGGTGCAGCCAGCAGTTATGTCTGACGTTCTGGTTAGTAAAATTTGGGGAGCTTATTTTCCTTACCTGAAGACACATATGCTCTTTCAGTTGAGGCTGGCATGCCAGTGATGATCTCTGCAAAAAGAAAAGGTGATAGGATATTATGATGTATAATCAGGAGGCCGGGAGCCACTTCCACAGCCTGCCTTCAAACCGAGAGAGTGTAAAGGAAGAAAGTATTGCAAGAGGGTGGTGAAAACCCAGGCTCCATCCACCCTGAACGTGAGAAATGCGAAAAAAAAAAAAAAAAAAAAAAGACTGTCTAAAGAAGTAGTTCTTCTTTCTTGGGCAAAGAGCATGAGATGAGCTGTTCTGGAGTATGTAAGAACTCCCTGCCCCCACCAGGTCAGTGATGGAGACTGTATGGCAAGGAGGCTGTGGGCTTCTTCTCAGAAAGGAAGACAGATAGCAGAAGTACAAAAAAAAAAAAAAAAAAAAAAAATCAAAGATGCAGGATCAAAGCTGTGGTCAGAATCTTTGGAGAATTACATTTTTGTTCCAAAACAAAGCAAGTGATGTTTCTAGTTGGGATTGGTGAAAGACATCAAGTTCTGGGATCGAACTCTATAGAAAATTGCCGATGGTAATCAAGAGGGGCGTCTTATTGAAGAGACTTTGAGCTACTCTGGGCAGGGCACGGAGGAAGTGGATAGCTCCCAGCCCAAGGGAACGAAGAAGAAACTGCATTCTTCTGGACACACCATTATCACGGGAATCATGGGAGTCTTGTTCAAACTTTGACATGCTTTCAGTTGACTGCCTTTATAATAGAACAAAGGACGATTACATTCTCTAACCAATTCTGTCCTCTCTCCATCCTTCTGAAAAGGGTTTTAGTTGTTAAGGTCTAGTATATTCAGTAAGGCACAGTTTTATGAAGCCTGGAAAGATGGAATGATGCAATAATGAGTATCATTCAACCTTCACTGTTTGTATAATTATTGTTAAATAACTTAATGACATTTAAGTATTTACTATTTACTAACCAGGACAAACAGGTAAGTTGAATCTGTTAAGATATATATATATATATAATAATATATATATATATATAATAATATATATATATATTAGCTACTGAAATCCTAAACAAGTCATATATGTTATCATTTTATATCTGAATCTATTAATCATGGAGTCAGAAATGTTTATGATTAATGCGATCATCTTTAAGTATAGATATGGCCATTTAGGGTTTCCATGGTGGGACTCATCCAGGAGGCAAGTGGAATTAATTTTAAGTGGCAATATTTCTTCAACTTCAGAGCCTTCTAGAGGGATAAAACATTTTTGTGGAATGAGAAAGGAAAGAAATTGCATGTGAGATTCAGCACGGATGTCTAAGAAGAAGCATCGAGTGAAATATGAACATAGAAAGATCAGAAATGTACCTTTGGTAAGACCAAAAGTGTCTTTCTCATGAAAGGTCCTCTCTAATCAAACATTAGGACAAACCATTCAAGGTGTGAGATTATTAGCAAGCCGCCAAAGTAGCCTACATTGCCTCTTCTGCCCACGAAAAACGGGATCAAGAAAAAGGAACCAGAATGTGAGCCTTTGGACTTTCCCAAGCAGCAGGAATTAAAGAGGATATTCTGAGTTGGTAATATGGCCATACAACTAACTTTCTTGATGTGGGCTGCAGAAAATGAAATTGTTCTTCTTTGGGGAAAATTGAATCTGAGAGAAATATTTTAATCAAAGATTCACAACATTTCTCTTTCTCTATGAATACCTAAAAGAAGATTCACGTTTCCAAGCAAGTGCCCACGTTAGGAGAGATGTTTGCTTATTCTGTCCTTTGGGAGCCATCAATGACATGACAGCCAGATTAAAGTAGTAAGTTCAGGGTCACAAGAATTGGGCAGAAATTCCAAACCCAGCATGCATATCAGGACTCTTCAAATTTATTTTTGACAAACCAAGTACTTGTCCACTATGACCTTTCAAGAAAAAAAAAATCAGAGCTTTTCTATCTCCAGCATGAAACATCTCAGATTAGAGGAAAGGTTAACCATAACATTTCCTTTTTTAATTGAATGTTATGTAAAAATACCTGAACAGGAGGTTACCACAAAAATCTATCTACACAGAGACAACTTAAAATAACCTCACTTTCTTAAAAAAAATAATAATCTCCCTTCCTAAAATTAGATGTTTACCCTGGAGACTTTAAAAATATCTTTAATGATTATGGTTCCAAATAAAAACCTTCTGAATTATCTTGGGGAAACACAAGTTAGTAAGTTGTATACTTCCACACTAAAAGAGTCTTGCTAATAAGAAAAATTAATCTTTTTGATTCAAACTACTCACCAAGCATTTTTATGCACGTTTAGGGTAGAATTAATAGATTTACAAAACAATCTTTTGTTATAAGTGATTGAAAATAATTCTGTTACAATTATAGATTAAAAAAAATTAAGTCCTGCAATCTTCTGATATTTATTTCAGCAAAGTATTTTTCCTACAAAATTTGGCATATTACATTTGTTAATTTATAAAGGACACCCCCTTCATTAGTGCAAATTAATGAGGATTTGGAATTATCAGGAACTGAACACAGCTGAGCAACTTATGCTGAGTAGGCAAGAAAACATAAGGAATGTTAGTGTATTTGTAATGTTTGAATGCTTTTTTAATAAATCAGACCTGGTCTCAAGGAGAATTTGCAGTGTTTGAAAAATGGCACCTTGTGGAAAGTAATTTTTCTAATTATTATGTATGCGTGACTTGTTTGAGTTTTCACCATGAGCACAATATACTGCATGTAACTATTTAGCAAAATACACAGGTACATACATACAAACATATGTATGGTGTGCCTGTATGTATTTAAACATCCATTTCTGTGACTATTATTCTGAAATTATAGGTTATTATTGTGTGTACAAAAAATATGATCAAGTCATCGTTGTGAAGACTGACAATGGGCCTACTTCCTTATTAGCACTAGTATAGATGACTTCAGGGACGTCCTCAAGTGTTTGCATTCCTGCTTATAATGAGAACTTCCTCTTAAGCAACTGAGAAATTTGGAAATGAAAAAATGCTGGAGAGACACGATGGATACTATGCATTGGAAACATAACTCTATTCCACTCATGATTAACCTTCATGAGAATAAAATATAATACAACATACATGGGGACTGCTTTACAAATTACAAAACATTTTATGTGATTGTCAGTATAACTACAGCTCATTTACCAATATCACAGCATTTCCAACACCACCATTAATTTGGGAGAGGGGGAAACTAAGCCTATTACCCACATAAGCCAATATTTTAAAGAATCCGTTGATGTACTAGTCAAATTTTGTGGGCATAATATTTTTCGTTCATCTCAGAGGAAACAGCAAATTTATTGCTATGAGCCCAATGTTGCTATGGGATCTTGAATCTCACTCAAATAATTTTTCTCCTGATTAAAAAAAGAAAATCTAGTAGAGGATATGATTGATTAGTATGTGTATTCTTTTGTATTAATCCTTTAAAGACTATAGTACTTAATTAATTTGAAAAAAAGGTTAGGTCTATTACTCTCTTCCCTAATCTGATGCCCAGGACTTTTCATGGAGCTCCTCAGCTAAGAATTAATTGTGAAATTAAAGTTTCCTATATAAAGACCAAGCAAAATGAAATGCAAATAAAAATGAACATACAGTGTGTAACCTGTAAAGGCATGGTATATGTGGCATTGTAAGCTGCCATATTTGAATTCATGAAAAGGACCTAACCATAATGCATCATGTAATGACAGCTGCTTATGACATCCTTATTTATTTATTTATTTATTTATTTATTTATTTATTTATGTATTTATGTATGTATGTATGTATGTATGTATGTATTTTGAGAGAGAGAGTGCAAGTGAGCAAGGGAGAAGGGCAGAGAGACAGAGGGACAGATGGAGAGAGAGAATCTTAAGCAAGCTCCACGCTCAGCACAGAGATAGATGTGGGGCTGGATCCCACAACTGTGAGATCACAACCTGAGCTGAAATCAAGAGTCAGACACTCAAGTGACTGAGCCACTCAGGTGCTCTATGACATCCTTTTTAATAAGAAAGCTCAAAGGACTTCATTACACTCACAAAGTCCAAAAATTAATGAGCAGATTGTACAGGTGTGTATCTGTCTACTGTATGGCAAATTCTCTTTTTCCAAATGAGATCAGATTAAAAAGGCATTGGAAAGGTAGACCACATAAATTTCTAAAACATAGCTGAACAAAATGATTGGCTACATATATATTCTTTTCTATATGCTTGAAAATAGTGAAAATATGGTTTTTATTTCATTTAAGCTTATAACAATTCAAGGAGAATTTCTTGGGTTTTGTTATCATTTCATTTATATATAGTTGCTAATCTAAGCAAATCTAAACAATGACTTTCACTGCAGAAAATTCATAATATTGGATGGAAGACTTTTATAGTCTGAGCCAATTTTTTTTTCCTGATAATTATAGAGCTGTGTTAATGGAATTAAAAGTAGTGTCAGGTAGCAAGGTCATCTTGCTAAAGTTTTTACTTTTTGCTGGGGAGAAAAGAAAACAATCTCTCAGGCAGATCTCCCCCTAACCTCTCCCATCTCCTCTAGAATCTCGTGCCAAAATATATTCTGAACATCTTAGTGCAAGGAAGGCACCCACGTGGGAATTTCAGTAAATCACAAGGAATCTGCTGCATAGGATAAAATTAGGATAATTATTTCACAGCAGCAAACCAGGATCTTTCAACAAGATAACCTGGGCAGAAATTATCAGATCACAGTTGTGTACTTATTGGCGAAATATGGGAGAGATGAGTGATACAATGCAAAATTAACAAAATGACTAATATTGTATAGAAAACATAAATTAAAATCTCAAGGGGAGTTCTTCCTAACATAATATTTTGACAACATGTTCTTATTTTTAAAACTTTTTGCTAGGACCTCATAGGAAAATGAAATTATTGAGAATTCCACTCTCTTGGCCCAAGTCAACAATAAATACACATTTAGGAAGAGATGGTTTAGCCGTGTGGCAGTTTATAATCACAGTAGAGTGCTCTTTTTCTCTCCAAAAGAGTGTTTCTGGGCAATGTTTGCCCAGGTTTCTAAGGACATGGAGATGTGACAACACAAAAGTTATATATCTGAGTCCCCGCAAGCTCTGGACCTGAGCTGAGACTTCTTTGATAACCAGAATTGGTCTGAATATAGCAAATTCAGAGAGCAGTGGAGGAGGCTGAAGGGTCAGAAAGATTACTTATTTTCTTTTTGGTTGGGCTGTAACTAAGTCCCTGAGGTGTAGGGGGAAAAGAGAGTCTCTCGATATGCCTGACACACTGGCCTTGTCTATCATGGCGGCTGCCAAGCCACAGGCTCTGATGAACAGCACGCAGGCCCACAGCCTCTGAGGAGAGGGGCATTTCTAGGCAGCCATGTTTCACTTCACTCTCCAGGGTTGAGTCCAGAGCAGACGCTTGACCAGAAGGCAGATGATTGGTAAGTGCTCTTGGTCTTTCCATATGGTCTAGCACAGTAAGTTCTGCGAATCAGATACTTAAAATGGAAAGAATGTCTTAAAAAGAGTCATGAAGAAATGGCCAAGTGGGATCACAATCAGATTAGATTTGGGATATAACATGGCAAAGCTGAAAGCAAGAGAGGTGAGAAGATAAAAGAAATAGAAGAATCAAGAAAGTATCTGAGGCACATCAAAGGCAGAAACACTAGAGAGAAGATCCAGAAACCCCTGTTACTTAAATTTTTAGATATGCCCTGGGTACACTTTTCTCCTTGATAGCCAGTAACGATGGAGTTCCAGTTCTTCCCTATAGAACCCCTCTCTCTTTAGGTCTCATACCCTTCCTTCAGTTTTTGTCCTTTGCAAACTGAAGAATCTACTTAGACATTCACAAACACACAGGTACAGAGCGAGACACACTAGACCAGGAATACAAGAAATCTGGTTTCATGTCCTCCTTTGCTACCAAATATATCAGATCATGAATGTGTCTGTTTTCAGACACATGCTAAGTATACATTCCTTTTTAAATGTAATGAGAGGGTTGGATAAGGATGAACTATTGCCAGGGTTCTAAGAAAAAAAGAAAAACCAGACCACCCTGTATTATAATTGAGATTCTTTATTCTCCTTCGGATGCTCTACGGAAGCCAGTAAGACCCCGTTCCATGACGAATTTTAGTTGGTTATTTAAGAACGACTTCCTTACAATATTCGATGGATATCTCTTTACTATTGTCAGGTAAAAAAAGACTGATTATCAAAAACATTCCAACTTTCATTTCTCTACACTATAATTGGTCAATGCTAAACATTCAAATTGGTGGCCAACTCTTGAAGGAATTAATATGGAAAAATGAGTTGGATGTCGCTCCTATGAGAGAAATGGAAAAAGCTGTATTATCATTTGGCACCCCAAAATCAGTAAAAAAACTAAACCCTATGGGCTTTTGCCAGGAATGATACACTATTAACTAATTCACTGTTTAATCCTGTAAATCAGGACACACGGAATAAGAGAGGAGCACTGTAAGAACTCCATGAGACCGCGACACTTAGTGTAATTGTATTTTCCTGGGAATTTATAGTATACATTGCTCTACAAATCTAATCCAAGTGTCAAAATCATAATTCAATAGCATTTACCACAAGGAGACACATTCGCCCAAGCCAATGACAAGCTGAGAACAAGCTACTAAACATGGCACAATAGGAAAAAAAAAAAAAAAGAATAAGTTACTGAAATTAGTTTTTAAATTTGTGTTTCAAGTAGCATCCTATAAAATTCCACGTGGGGTAAAATAACAACAGCAGCATGCTTACTGCTTAACCTGTGCTGATTAAAACATAAAGTGATGCTATATTTACTCATATAAATTTTAAATGGCTTTTACATTTTAAACTATAAACGTGGCTCCTAAAAATAGTAATGGAAACTACTTTTCACTGTTGTCCTTTATTCTCCATGGAGGGAGGTATTTAAATTTAAAGTAATGAACTCTGATTACCCTGCCACAGAGCAGTTCAGTGCGGAATCCAGAGAAGGCTGGGAATTAACTTGCTCAATCCCCGTTCCCTATTTTTATCTTACTCCCTTCTCCCTATCCTGCTAAGTCGAAGGACACAAACTACATCCGTCTCCTGTGGAGGTGACCCTTAAAGTTATTTTTACTCGTCCCTCACATTTTTACCTTGCCACTTTAAGAGACCAGGCCTTCACGGCGGACACTCTCTCTCATCTCCTGCCTAGAGTGGAGCAGTGTAATTAGGCTTGGCTTTATGACAGATGACAGGGCTTGTGTAGGCAGTAGTTAAGTGCCATAATGCAAAAGAAAAAGAAGCACCAAAGGGTTTTTGAAGTCACATTTTATGATTTCAAGAGATTGAGACGCTCCCTGCTAGCTCATCAGCTTCTAGAAATGACTCCATCAAATCGTGCGGTATTGGGGTATCGTGAGCAGACGGCCACCAGCTGTGGTGCTTTTACTTCTTCAGATCACTCAGAGAAGTCGCTGGTGGGGGAGAGGTACCTTCTACCTCCAAGTCCTTCATTTGCTTAACAAATCTCCCTGGAACTATTCTCAGGGAAGCAGAAGCTGAAGACTAAACATGGGAGGAAATGCTTTGCCTCTAAGTCTCTCCTGTTTTTAGAATTAACAGGCCTCAACAAAATTGACAGGCCTAACTTCCTACTACCTAGAGCCAGCTGTATTAAAAACACATAGAGAACATTAAAATATCCAGGACTGAGTCAGGATTGTATTCTGTTATGCATGCGCAAACACACACACACACTGTACATATATTCATATGTAATATACATATGTACATACATATGTATGTAATACACATATAACCTGCATATACATATGTATTCTGTATATAAATACACACACACACATATATATACACATACATATGCTGTTATTGATAGAGCCAAAGACTTGACAGCCATCCCTGACAAATTTAAAGAGGAGGTATAACCTCTTTCTGTTTCTGCCATTCATGACCTTATTGAAATCCTTAAAAAATAAAAATATATGTGTATTTCAGGTTTATATCACCTCGGGGAGTGAAGAGTTTCGTGGAAGACACACAAGATACTTGGAGTATACGGCTTTCCTTCCATGTTTTTTACTTGTTCACAGTAAGATTTAACACACAAGTTTATATTACAACTCTTCCCACATATCTCCGTCGCTCCTCTCACAGACTGAGAAATAGGATGTAGTAGGTATCTCTTACCATTTGAATCCACAATGGTGATATTGGCAGAGGCACTGTCATTTCCTAATTTGCTGGTCACTTTGCACATATATTCTCCAGAATCAGCCAAGGATGCCTTGTTAATGCGAAGTTCTGATTTCCTGTAAGATCAGGACAGAAGAGGTGTAAGTATATTTCACAGAAATACGATGACCATCAAAATCTATTTCTCTGTAGTTTCAGGGTTCTCAAACCTCCCCTCCCCACTCTACAGGGACCATGTGAAAACACAACTTACTAATACATAGATGTATGATATGACCAAGAGTAAAAATGAGATATTATCACATTGAAGTTATACCATGGACACCACCTTAATTTTATCACCCAGATTAGTAATTTAAAGTAAGTCTTCTCTAATTTTTCTTTTTATTCCTCTACCGCCACCATGAAATTTTTTCTCAAACCAATTGGTAAATTTCCTTCCTTTCTATATCTAAATGTCATCTGCCACTAGGAAGATTAAAAAAGTGTAAAATCATTTACAAATCTGGTAAGGAAGGCTAGAATAGATTAAAATGCTCTGCACTCTGCTCCGAAGTATTATCAGGAATTATGTTAATTTTGAATGAAGAGGATTTATTACTTACTAAAGAAAGGGAATTTATTTTTAGGAAGATTTTCATTGCTGGGAGCACAGGACACAAATCATTCCTAATATTGAAATAAATATACAACAACAGCACACATGTTTATAAAACTGCATATAAATCAATATTCAGCACTCTTTCAGCCTGGGCACCATTGTGATTTGCATCTGTCTGTGTTTTACTGTTGCATATAGCCAATAATTTAAGCAGGCTCCATGATTTAAAAACTCAGAACCACTGGGGTTGGCTGTTTCCTAAAGACTTTTTATTTATTTTTATTTTTTTTTTAATGTTTTATTTCTTTTTGAGAGAGAAAGAGAAACAGAATGGGAGCGGGAGAGGGACAGAGAGAGATGGAGACACAGAATCTGAGGCAGGCTCCGGGGTCTGGGTTGTCAGCACAGAGCCTGATGGGGGGCTTAAACCCATGGACTGCAAGATCATGACCTGAGCCAAAGTCGGATGCTTAACCAATGAGCCACCCAGGTGCCCCCACTAAAGACTTTTTAAAGTCACAGCTGGGACTGACTGCCTGGGCTCTTGGGAGAGAAAAGAAGGCAGGAAACGAAGACAGCAACTCAAAATTATATATAAAGCTCCCATATGTTACGCCTTCCTAGTTTTAGGTGAATTTTCTGGTCTTCTTGTCATATAATATTACTAGTCAAATTTGACAATTGCCCTAATTTAATGCATGAAAACTGAATTCCTTCTATTCTTCTCCAGTCTGTTGAACTGAACCACCCACCCAGTCCCATATGTAAGCCTCATGGCCTTCCATCATGGTACTTTCCCTTGTGCCATTTCTTCTTCTTAGAATGGGGATCCCACATTTTTACCCATCAAGATATTAGCTGACCTTTAGAGACCACCTCAAGTGCCAATTCTTTCATCAAAGCTTTCACGATTACGTAGCTGGTGCTCCTCTCTTCTTTGTCTAAATTCTGATGGCCTTGAGTACCTCATGGTCCTCACAGTTCTTTCAGCATATCTTATGTTTCAAGCTAGGACATACACTTTGGAGGGGGAGTCCATAATTTAAACTTCTTGGTATCCTCACAGTTCTATGAGATATGCCACTGCTTGTCCTTGGTGCATCCTCAAACATTATCGGATGAACGTGTGAACAAATGAAGAAAATATTTGGACACTCCCACTTAAGCTCTCTCCAGGACCTAACGTTCCTAATGTTGGTTGCAGGAAAACAGAATGCCATATTAAGAAGGGGCAGCAGTCGGAGGAGGTCCAGACCAAGGCAGCAAAGGTCAAACCAACATGGGGATTGAAAAATTTGCTGCATTAGTTGTGACTCAGAACAATGTCAACAAGTAAACTGGAGAAAACAAAACAAAACAAAGTGTACTGTACTCAAATAAATTTGGAAGACATTATGTTAGTTAAACAAAAACAGGCTTTTTTTGTTGTCTTGGTAATCCTACAGGAATTCTCCAAGTCTTTAATATGCTAATGACTCTGACTCTCCAAGAAGGGAATATGTTTAGTTACTCTCAAACTCTTTTGATGATGGAATCCTCGTCATCCACATGGCATATCTGTTCACATTTCCTGGTGCACAGAACAAAGTTGATAAGAAGGGGGCCTAATATAATAACAGCCTTGTTTATCCATGTAGTGGGGAAGACCACCAAGGGCCATTTATACAGCAGTATTCACATATTAATCATAGAGGTTCTCCACAGAGAAGTGTCCCTGAAATATATCCCTGTAAACCAAAACAGAACAATCTGAGGGCACTCATCTTGGCAAATTGATATTAAGATCTAATAATAAACTATCAGAACTTGTAAAGTTAATCAAAATACAACAATATTAGGACATTATCCCCATCAACCTCTGCCTGGTGTTGGAGTATTCAAATCTAGTGTTTTTCTTAATGAATTAACAGCTACTTATAGACCTTTGCCCATAAATACCAAGTTTCCTTCATGACAGACACCAATGAAGAATAGTGAGAAACAATGTAATACACACTATAACAAGCTTGTTCAGCCCAAAGTAACATAATTAGCCGGAAGAATTTTCATGTACGGCAATGGAACCACTAACAATAACTGATAGATAAACAAGAAGAATGTCAGGTTGAGGAATAATATCCTGGTTTCCAACAGACAAGAAGGAGGTGAATTCTGGGGCGGCTGGATTGCTCAGGTGGTTAGGCATCCAACTTCAGCTCAGGTCTTAATCTCAGTTTGTGGGTTCAAGCTCTGCATCCCGCTCTGTGCTGACAGCTCAGAGCCTGGAGCCTACTTTGGATTCTGTGTCTCCATCTCTCTCTGCCTCTCCCTTGCTTGCACTCTGTTTCTCTCTCTCTCAAAAATTAAGTAAACATTAAAATTTTTAAAAAATTAAAAAAAAAAAGAGAAACTGAATTCCTAAAATAAGAAAATGAGGAGCAGCTGGGTGGCTTAGCCGGTTTTGCAGCCAATCCTTGATTTCAGCTCTGGTCATGATCCCGGTGTCATGGGATGGAGCCTTGTGTGGGGCTCTGCACTGAGCATGGAGCCTGCTTAAGATTCTCTCTCTCTCTCTCTCTCTCTCTCTCTTTCTCTCTCTCTCTCTGTCTGCTCCTCCTCCCCACTCATGCCCTTTCTTTCTCTCTAAGATAAAAAAAAAATAAAAAATAAAATTAAAAAATGGTAAGTTTTCTTGTTAAACCCCTAAATTCTAAGACTATCACAACAACATCGCAAGAATGTACAACACTCTGAGACATAACAATTCCAAGAACACCCCTTCTTTCCTATTTTTATAAGTTGAGGGACAGTCCCTAATGATATGTGCAGAGTTCTTTCTCAGCCCTGTGTCATTAAAATTTTAACCATTGAACTGGATCAACTATAAGAAACACGGTAATCAAATTTACAGTTAACATAACCTTAAAGGGTTAGTTCTTAAAATAAAAATCTTCCTAATAGACCTACACAGTGTATCCTGGAATATTATTCCAAGTAATGTAAATAAATTTTATGCTTGAAGAAGAGAGAGAAAGGATAAGAAAAAAAAAAAGAAAAATTTTCTACGCTCAAGTAAATACTGCATTGAACAAATAAATAGATTTCTTTACAACAGTACCTCTTAGTGGCTTTTATGCAAATATATACTATGAATTTCTAAGGCAAGGATGACATGTAGCTAAGGTATCCTTTCAATACAGAACACCCCTGGGAATTCTAGGGCTGAATTGGCCAAGACCAAGATTCAATTTAATCAAGATAAGCATAACAAATACATTCCAGTTCAAAAATCAGTAGCAAAATACAGGCTTGGAGAGCTGCGCCTTGACAATAATATATACAGAAAAAAGGATTTCAATTAGCCATGAATTTAACATTATTCCATTTTAGACAATTACTAAAAAAAGAAGAAAAAAAAGTAACTTATATACTGTTGGGCCATATTAATATTGAAACAGCATAAATCAAATTGGATAAACGTCTCAATACCCAGCTCATAGGTGGGATCACATCTAGAATATTTAATTATGTTCTGAAGTGGCACTTGATGAAAAATATCAATAACTAGAGGACATTAGGAGAGGTTGATCAGCATTGAATAGGGTTTACAAATCTCATCACTAGAGAAGATTCTGTTAAAGAAACAGAGGTCCTACTGGCAGGCAGCTATGAACAGGATACGGATAGCTTTTTAAATATATTTCACGGTCACCTGGAAAAGAAAACTAGGGAGGCTCTTGAAAGTGGAATTATGTCTTAAAGGAAGGCACATTTTGAGTGGAAGGAAGAATTTTTGAACATTTGAACATGGGGAGGGTGTCTTTCTCCTTGGAAAGATTCAAGTCTGGATAACCACCTGTCAAGAATATCTCTATGCAGAGAAAAGATTAAATTAGATCACTAGTTTCAACTATTTTGGGAAAAAAAAATCGCGTATTAAAACGAAAGCTTAAAACAGAGCTCTAGATCTGTTATATATGTCTATCATAAAGAGATAAAGGTGTTCAGATCGAAGAGGCTGACAGCCTATTTTCAATTCAATGGAAACTTTAGATTCTTTGGGGACACAATGGGAAAAACACTTATCCAGATAAGATCATTAAGAACCCTTTGAATTCCAATGATACATTGAACTATGAGACTCTTCAGTCCTTAGGTCCTAGAGCAAGGAACTGGAAGCAGGAAGAGAGTAGAATAGATAATCCTTTCTTCAAAATTACATACTGCAATGATTTGGGGTTTTGATAAGTACGGATACAACAGTTTTGCTTTACTCTCGTCAATAGGCTATCTTCTCCATAGGAAGGAAGTTAACTTGGAAAAAGCACTGACTTCCCTTCCAATCATAAAATGAACCTTTTGCTTTTTAACTGATGAGTTATCCAGAAATCTAGAAGATGTTGAGGCTTTGTGGATTTTCATTTTCTAAAAGTATTAAAAGAATTAATTCATGTAAAGTGTTTAAAACAATTCACTCTCAATAAGTGTTAACTCTTATTATAGTCACATTCTATATTCCTGCAATATTTAGACTTTTTACTAGCACACATTACTTTTGGATAAAGAAAAACAATACAAGGAAAAATAAAGTAATACAGACTGATTTAAAGACAAAAGTTCTAAATATTAATTTTTTTTTAAATATCAAAATGCAAACTCTATTCCTTCAATAAGTACTCACTGACAAAATGGACCCAAGGTTCCAGTAACTACTATCTACTTTTTCTTAGTCAGCTTGATTCTTCCACCATAGTTTACAGACCGAGGCAACTTAAATGCATATAGGAATATCTATCTCATCCGTTTATAGAATTCCATTCCTCTGATCTCTGAGGAATCCTATATGAACTCTATGAGTGTGTGTGTGTGTGTGTGTGTGTGTGTGTGTGTTCAACACAGCTTTGGATACTGTGGAACTGCCAGTAACAAGAAGGATAAAGAGTGGGGAGAAGCAGCTGTCATATACAGAACCAGGACTGCACCAAATGCCTCACATAAACCCTATGAAATGGGCACTGGGTATTCCCATTTGCACCTATGGAATTTGAGATTTCCTTACAATATAAAATATTTGAATTGATCTGCAAGAACTTCTCAGCTGACAGAAGAAGGGAATGCATGTGAACTTTTTCTGTCATACAAAGACCTGCAACAATTGTCAACAAAGGAAAGAATTCCTTTAAAATTTTTGCATGGAGCACTTGGGTGGCTGAGTCGGTTAAGCATCTGAGTTTGGCTCAGGTCATCGGAGTTCGAGCTCTGCATTGGGCTCTATGCTAACAGCTCAGAGCCTGGAGCCTGCTTCGGATTCTGTGTCTCCCTCTCTCTCTACCCCTCCCTGGCTCATACTCTGTCTCTCTCTCTCTCAAAAATAAATAAACTTAAAAAAAATTTTTTTAATTAAAAAATAAAAAATAAAATTTTTGCAGAAATTTGACTAAACCAATTAGATCCAATTTTAAACAAAAGGAAAATATTTGAGAGTGGAAAAGAAGAAAAAACTATGGGCATCCAAAGGCGCGTGTCATACACAAACAACGGGAAGTTGGCCTTTCACGAGACTAACATAGAACAGATACTTCAATAAGGCCAGCCTGACAGCCTCAAATATGAATCTGTCACACTCCAAGCTCTTTAAGCAGTTTTCTTGGTCAAAATTATCCACTCGGCAGAGGAAACAGAACAAAAGGATAAGCAGACACATAACACAAGTGCTGTTTCCATTTTTTAAAAATTGGTTCCATGCATTGCTTCGCCAAATAAAACAAACACAGTCTCAAATGTAAATTCAAAATCACAGGAAGAACATGTAAGAATGGAGTTTATTAGTAGGAGGAGGGCAGAAGGGCGGGCGGTAAGACTTTACAAAATAATAGAATGCTTATTGGTGTGATGTCTTTTCACAACACTAAAGGATAAAAGGGAAATTCTGGCTGCGATGTACCATCTAGATCCTGTGAAAAAGAAAGCCTAGATTAAGGATTGGGAAAGAGGCAACATTTTTCTTAAAATAAAGACAATCCCGATGAAATCCTAAACCTCACACTACAATTCACCTCTGCTTGGTTGATCAAAGGCTAAGATAAAGTTTGAGTAACTAAGAAACCAAGGCATACCATTAACAGTTTGAATATGCAGATGAAACTGAAAAATTAGACTGTTTTTTATTAAAGACATTACCCTATGCCTGAAAATGTCCCCAGCCCTGTGCTGTGACTTTACTATACATAGAGAAATCACCAGTAACTGTGGAAAGATGGGAGGCATAGAGTCAGACCTATTTCAAAATCAAGCTTGACCATTCATTAACATTGGATCTACAGCAAGAAACTGAAGTTCACTCATCTCAGGACATTCATTTTATTCTTAAATGGGTATAACAGTAATAGTATCCATTCTCGGGGCACCAAGGTGGCTCAGTCTGTTAAGCATCCAACTCTTGATTTTGGTTCAGGTCATGATCTCACGGTTTGTGGAATCAAGCCCCACATGGGGCTCTGCACTGACAACACGGAGCCTGCTTGAGATTCTCTCTCTCTGCCACTCCCTCCAGTAAATAAATAAACATTTTTAAAAAATTGTATCCATTCTCTTATACTTATAGGACAAGCTGAAATAATAGGGCACCTTGCAAATGTTAATTAAATTTGGATTCGGTTTGGTTCTTTAACCTTAAAAAAAGCTGACAACACTAATGGCCCACTTTACACAAAGTGTCTTATTTTTGGAAGATCGAATATGTTAAAATGTTTTGCCAAGAGTAATTTACAGTTACATAACCTGAATAAAATGTCTTTTCTTCCATTTAATTCTTTCCAGCAAGGCTACTGTTTAAAGGAAGTGATTTCTGAATATTGGCCTTTCTGTTATAATAGGATTTTATTAATATGTAGACAGTACTCTCAGCTGTCTGGACCTATGAAGCCAACATGAAAATGCTTTTCTGAATACCAATCATTCTTTTATATGTCATCCAAGCCATGCAACAAATTACCTCTTTAAGTATATAGACACTATTTTCAAAACCATGTTCACCTTATCTACCCAACTTCATTTGCTTCACTCCATGCATATTTAAACTGAACACCTGAAGTCTGAAGGTGCTTGCTTTGTTCCCTCAACCGAGAGAAACCTCTTCTCCCTCCCTTCCTCCTCCCCTTCTTTCTTGGAAGCCACCATTGTCCCTGACTGGGTCCCCTTGTGCTTCCTGCTATGTCATCCCGTGATTACCACTACTGTAGAAGTTAAGACAGAATATTATAACTGTTCAGCAGCTTTCTCCTCTCTAGACCACCTGCCTCTTATGAGCAGGGAGCATGTCATCCATCTCTGGGTACCTGGCATCTAGCCCAGCGTCTGAAACACAGCATCTTGTCCCATAAAGGACTGAATTCCCATCAGCTCACCCACTGGCCTCTTTACTGTGCCATAAACAGAGCTTGTGGGATGCCTGGGTGGCGGGGCTGGTTAAACATCTGACTTTGGCTCAGGTCATGATCCCATGATTCATCAGTTTGAGCCCCGCATCAGAGCCCACTTTCGATCCTCTGTCTCCCTTGCTCTCTGCCCCTCCCTCACTCTCTGCCCCTCCCCTGAGTGGAAGCTCTCTCTCTCTCTCTCTCTCTCTCAAAAATAAAAAAAAACATTAAAAAGATTAAAAACAAAACAAACAAAAACCTAGAACTTGCTACTGACTCCTATTCTCCTCCTTCTCTTTAACTTCCCATCCCGCCCTACCCACCCAACCAGAGGGGAGTCTCTCCCTTCAGCAGACTAATCCACCTTTTCTTGGCTACTCCTGAAGCTCTCAGGGGTCTCTCCCTCTTCCCAACCTCATGACACTCAGTATCAGTAACCTACAATTTAGCACCTGGCTTTTACTGTATGTATGATCCACTCGATCGTTCATTGGGGATATCTTCCCTAATTAAATCTTGACGTAAAGTAGAATTTCCCTTAATATAAATAATAATTTTCTAAAATGTCACTATTTGCAAATGGATGGGCTGCTTGAAAGTCCTGAAGTCCCCCAGCCTCAAGAGTGGTTTAGCACATGACCTCTGGAACCACCATGCTTTCAGATAAGGCTGAACTCGGGAATCTCTATATGATCTGTGACCCCCTGGGTTCAGAGATAACACCTCATGCTTCTCCCATTTCCCCACAGTCCCAGCATAAAGACTTCAGTGGGCACTTAAATATTACTGATACCACTTGACAGCCGTGGGGAAAGAAATAAGACATTCTCCTGCATGTGAAGATAACTTAGTTTCTTACTAACATGCCTAATTGATGAAAAACAAAACAGACACCAAAATCTATTTAATCCAGTATCTAAAAGTGTTATTTCTCTTGTTAAACTTCTCAAAGCATCATAGTTATTTTTTTTCAGCTCACTCGCTCTACTTCCTCCCCTCTGCACATGCACATGTGTTATTAACATGTATGCTTTTCATTTTTAAAAGAAGGAAGAAGGCATTAAGGGACCCAAGGGACAGATTTATGTTCCAGCTTAGTTTCTTACTCATTGTATGACTCAAGGCCAGGAAGAATATTTTTTTTCATCTAAATTTCTTAATATGCAAAATTAGTCACCATGTACAGATCAACTTCCCTTACTACCTATGAGAATGTTGTAAGAGGTAATATTATGTAAAAAGAAATAACACACCATGTCACTTGACAGTGTTAGTTTTTATGTCTTTGGAGAACCACCTGCTGCAAAAGCAATCCCTACTCTTTTTTCCCCACATTGTATTAGAGTACTTTAAGTCAAGAGATCTTGCTGATGCACTGAATAAGGAGAATAAGCAATGTAGATAATAAAACCATGAAACTAGAGGGAGAATTCACTAATTATGGTTATTAAAGCAATTAAACACTTTGGGAAGACTAAATTAAATTTCCATTATAATCACTTTGTTTTCTCTTTCGCATAAATGTGTGACAACTTTTTGGTAGGTGTTCTATAAAATCAAAGCACAGGAGGGTCACCTGAGTGGCTGTTGGTTAAGCATCCGACTTCAGCTCAGGTCATGATCTCACGGTCTGTGAGTTCAAGCCTCACGTCGGGCTCTGTGCTGACAGCTCAAAGCCTGGATCCTGCTTCGGATTCTGTGTCTCCCTCTCTCTCTGTCCCTCCTCTGCTCCTGCTCTGTCTCTCTCTCTCATAAATAAACATTAAAAAAAAAAAAAAAGCACAGGAGGAGATTCTTTTTGTTGTTGCTTCCAGTGTCATACCTGGGATGTTACTAGAATCCACAGAAGCGTGAGTAAAGAAAATGTGATCTTTGGGGCACCTGGGTGGTCCAGTCAGTTAAGCGTCCAGCTTTGGCTCAGGTTATGGTATCACGGTTCATGGGTTCGAGCCCCGCATCGGGCTCTGTGCTGACAGCTCAGAGCCTGGAGCCTGTTTCGGATTCTGTGTCTCCCTCTCTTCCTGCCCCTTCCCCACTCATGATCTGTCCCTCTCTCTTTCAAAAATAAATATTAATTTTTTTTTAGATGATCAAAAAAAGAAAATGTGATCTTTTGAGTTTGGAAGTCCTATTCCACATGTCACACGGGTTGAAGGACTATGTACAAGCAAAACTCTCACATACTTATCTCTTCCTGAATTTCAAAATGTGGTTTGATATGAGAAGAGAATCTCTTAACTGAAGAGGTAAATAAAGTGAGGAGAACAGGAATAATAAAGGAGCATTGTTTTAGAGTAGGTATTGACACACCTCCAAGAGGGTATAGGAGTCACAAGAAGCCTTTCCAAATGTGGAGCTCCATAAGGAAGGTGGGAATGATTTAAGATTCTTGCTAAGATGACCTGATGTTTTAATCTGCTACGGTGGTGATATAGTTTCACAGAATTGTCAGTTAAAAAAACGCATGGTGGGGGAGGTACCTGGGTGGCTTATTAGTGGAGTGTCTGACTCTTGGTTTCAGCTCAGATCATAATCTCACGGTTCATGGGTTCAGGCCCTGAGTTGGGCTCTGTGCTGACAGCATGGAGCCTGCTTGGGATTCTTTCTCTCTCTGCCCTTCCCCCGTGTATGCTCACTCTCTCTCTCTCTCTCAAAAAATAAGTAAACTTAAAAAAATCTTATTAGGTACAGCTTTATGTATTAACCTCTTACATAACCCCAAACTCAAGTGGCTGCATTTTCTTGCCATAAATCTAGGTATTGATTGAACTTTATTACGAAATTGGTTGGGATGCTGATTGTAGAAGGCACTCCTACTCTCAACAGCATTTGTCTTATTTTTAAGAAGCCGAATTTTAAGATCTAACACATTCCAATGACGACAGCTACGGCTACCACTAAATCTCCTTCCTTCCTTCTCCCTCCTATCTCCCTCCACACCCGACAGTTCTCTCCCCATCCATCCTTTTCTTTCCTCATCCAGAAGTTGCAAGAATCAAAACTTCAAATTCTTTCCTATATAATAATGCAATATCTGGCCATGATATAATGAAAAACCCTTTCATTTATTATAGATCATGCTTTTCGATAGTAAATGTATTGGGGCTGAAAATAATTTTGATTATATTTTATAGTATTCCCTTGCTAGAGACGGCCTCTGCTATTATACACGGGATACTTACCCTGGTTTCTTTTGTATCTTGATGTTTTGTGGTTTATTCTTTCGGTTTAATTCATTCCCATTCTTGAACCATTTGAACTTGAGAGCAGAGTATTCGGAACTGGTCTCACACCGAAGCACTAGTTTCGAGCCTGCAACAGACTCCTGGCTTCTCATCTCTTTCAATCGGGGAGGCAAAGCTAAAAAAGAAAAGAGAAGGAAAAAATGTTTGATCATCTTTTAAAGAGAAACATATTAATTTTAGGGGAGCTTGATTGAGACACCATTCCCAAATGTTTTACTATCTGAGAGAGAAAGAGAGAAAGGGGGAAAAAATGAGTCACCCAAAATGGATCTCAGTTTGGAGAAAAATAAAATGCCCAAATATAAGATATACTTGGGGTGGGGGAGAGGGAGGGGAACCTAGATTATAAAATATTTTAGATGGTCAATTCCTCAATCTTTACATTTTCTAATGCCATCAAAAATCTTGAACATTGGTCATTTCAGAAAAACCAAAAAACTATGCTAAAGGAGAATATGCAATCAGGTCATTAATATTAATATTAATATTTTGAATTTCAGTATAGTTAACATACAGTGTTATATTAGTCTCATGTGTACTATATACAGGCCATCATTTTGAAAGGCATGCCCACATCTCAGATCACCAATTATCTTCATCATAGCTCTGTAAATAGGCATCATAACCATTTCTTAAATGGAGAAGTTTAATTTCAGAGATGGCTAAGTGATTAACTTGTCCATGGTTACAACGTTTCCAGAGCATCAGATTTAGACTATGCTATCATCAGAGGTCACCCAAAGAACAAAGGGAATTCATAATTCTTAACAGTGTTCCTTTCTTCCAGAGAGAAATTCTTTAGTGACATCACCTTTTTTTATTGGGCCTAAGGTTGGTGTCCTCCAAACAACGAATGACCATTCCAGTTGACTACCATACTCATATCAAATTGTCAGTTTGACTGGCTTTAGCTCTTTTAAATCTTCTCAACAGAGACTGGAAGTACTTAGGCTGTGCATTACCTTGTAGAATACATTAAGCACCTATATACCAGTCTTATTTTAAGCAAGACAGCTTAAAAGAGTATCTATTCTCTACTGAAATGTTTATGGATAAAATGTTATACTATTTGAGATTTGCTTCAAAAGAAAATGGTGGCAAGGAATGGACAGGCATAAAAATGAAACAAATTTCCCAAGAAGCTGGTCCATCATTTTAGAAGTCAAGCAATAGGTATGCATAATTCAATACAGTATGCCTGGTTTTTCATAATAAAAGTGTTTTTTAAATAAAAGCATAAAGAGCAGACCTTCCTCTGCACACATTTCACTTAATAATCAACATCACAGAATTTGATCTCTCAACACTGTTTCTGCCGAGTCTTAGAGAAGCCAATTACGAAGTCTACTTCTACTCTAGTTCAGGTATTAAAGAAAATCCCAGAAAACAAACCCCAGGAAATAAGACGGGTCTCCCTGATCCAGGACATAATTATTCACTGGGTGTGGTAACCAGGACTCCAAGGACAGCCATCAGAGCCATGTTAGATACTAACAGGAAATCAAGACCTTTGCTACTCAGGCAATTCTGCCCTTACCAAGTAAATCAAAAGAAAATATCAGGAATAAGCATAAGAAGGTTCCTATTAATTATAGCAAAAAACATTTGAATGTTGTGATTTCTTAGCTGTGCTCCTAAAATTACATGCCCCCCTTTTTTTTATTTATTTGGAGCCCAGGAGATGAGGTGAAGAACCTGGCACTTAATGTGGAGACACAGCGGCAAGGTAAAAAACTCATGTCAACTGTTCTTAGCCTTTGATACCTGATTATTTTGTCTGATTCTTGTTTTCTGACAGCTTGTGAATAAGATTTACTTCTACAGGTTTTAGAGGAGTCTTTTTAAGATGGGGTCCATGTATCTCTGTTTTGGAGGTTTTCAAAGACAGACTAAATTATCATCTCTCTGGAACAGTGTCTGTATGTTCTTATTAACTCTTTTTTTTTAATGTTTATTCATTTTTGAGAGACAGAGACAGAGTGCCAGTGGGGCTGGAGCAGAGAGAGAGGGAGACACAGAATCCAAGGCAGGTTCCAGGCTCTGAGCTGTCAGCACAAAGCCCAACACGGGGCTAGAACTCATGAACCGTGAGATCATAGCCTGAGCCGAAGTCAGACACTTAACTGACTGAGCCACCCAGGCGCCCCTGTTCTTATTAACTCTTTAAGATCATCTTCAATTTTTGTTAAGCCCAGCAAAGGGTGTTAAAGAAATAAATTGGCTGGAGCTAACTGGTACCAAAGAAACTGGCTTATGTGTTTAAGAAAAATAAATCGTCTCATTACTTTACGTATAAACTAAAAGAACTAGTTTGACATTTTTTGGTTTTCAATGAGTTTAACATTTAACTTGGCATGCCACCCAAACTCTCAAGGTTTAGTCTCTTGTCTTTAAGCAAAACGTTTTCACTGAAATACTGCAGATATCCTTAACTCCCAATAAACACCATGTCCCTTCACCCTACAGCTCCAGACAACTGCTTATCAATATAGCCTGAAGAGAAATCTACTAGACTTTGTGCTCTTTAGTTTGACTAAACAATTTTTCAGAAAATCATGTGCATCTTTTTCTTTTTCTCTCATTCCCTTTCTCTCTTCCACCTCTCCTTCCCCTTCTGTCTATCAATCAATCTCTTGGTTTCAAATGTGAGAAAACAAATCAGAGAAATTCAAATGGAGGAATATTCTGCAAAACAGTTGGTCTAGGCTTCAGAAGAGTCAGTGTCATCAATGACAAGAGAAGACTGACCATGAGAACCGATGCAAATTCAAAAACATGACAAATGAATGCCGTGTGGAGCTGTCACTGAATCCTGTGTCGTGGAAAACACTCTGAAAGATAGTACTGGGACACTGGGGACATCCGAATCAAGACAACATATCAACGTGAAATTTCTAAGTGTGATCACCCATTGTGATTACACAGAAGGTCCTTGTTCTTAGGTGGTATCTGCTGAAGAACTGGGGGTGAGATGTCATGGTGTCTACAACTAAATCTCAACCAATTCAGCACATAAGGAAATACACACTTGCATGTGCACATAAACACACTCACAGAGGGAAAAAAAAAAAAGGAATCTTGGTTTCTCTTTGTTTTCCTGCCTCATTCACCTGGTCTTTCTGCAGTTCAATGAAAGGCTCAGGATTTCATTATGTTTTAAAGTATTGACGAAGCTTGCAGTCATGAAGGAGATTCTTGGGAAGATTTGAGTTTTAATGTACAAGTCCATCTCCTAAAACAATATCCTCCATTTAAATTCT
Organism: Paguma larvata; assembly: GCA_030068075.1. Lineage (NCBI taxonomy): Eukaryota > Metazoa > Chordata > Mammalia > Carnivora > Viverridae > Paguma > Paguma larvata. The sequence goes on from CM057823.1 coordinate 10,859,280, forward strand.
GTGAGTGAGACAGCTCTGAAATCCTTACATGGTTCAACCTCATATCCATGACTTTGAAGCTCCAATTCTACTAGGTTCTACAGTGCAAGGAAAATAATCACTCATCTAGCAGGTCAACACTTATCCTTTCTTTTGCGGTTTCACGTGCAAAGATGCACACATCCTTTGTCTTTAAGACAATGATCTGTGATGTAGTGCTTCAGAGACCTTCAGATAGAAAGTCTTTCTTAGCTGAAATATCAACTCCTTCAGTGACCCTGTGTATAAACATTTTTTAATGTTTGGAGTTCTGGTATGCCTCTATCCACTAGCCTGAGTTCCTCCCTCTTGTACATAGTTTCAAGTATATCAGAAGTGCAGAAGTTCCCAGCTACTCTAACTTTGCAACCCTCAAAGTTCACTTGTAATAAAGTCCACACTGTATCCTTCGCGGGCAACAATCTAGAACATGAGGACATTCCGCCTTGCAGGAAAGAGCTCTTTCAAGGAGTTAACTCAAAATCCTCCAGCGCATAAATGGAGAAACACATCTGTATACAACAAACATAGCTACACAACCACATCCTTGGTCCATGGGTACCAGTGGTACCTTCCCCGTAAATGCCATACAAACTTCCTCACTTGCTCTTGGTGGAGCCCAAATGCCTGGAGACTTGGCAGCAATATAAATTCTTCTCTGTCTTCTTACATAGCCGCACTAATGGAACAGCCCTGGATATTTCACAGACTCCTAACAAAAATGCAAACTAATACTGAGCACATATGGTTTGTGGAGTTTTTCCCATCTATCCATAATGAAATAGTTTTCAAGACATTTTCTTTTATTAGATTATAAAATAATGACTATATTTTAATGGAATACATTTTACTCTGTATGTTTCCCAGTCAATGGTCTGCTCACATGAAATAATCTCATTTATTTCATTAACAAAATCTACTTCACCAAGTACTTTCTAATACTCAGATCTAATTTTATAAGGCCAGCAGTCATTCCTAAACTGGGCGAGCAATTTTTTAACTATGCACTTGGATTTTAAAACTCGCAAAAAAATGTTATTTGCCTCTCAATCCCTGGCTAAGAGTAAATAGTCTGTTAATTAAAAATTGCTTGTAGGCAAACAATGCTAATAAGTTAATGCTTTGGATGCAGTTAGTGTTCTGAGAATCTCGGACATGATTTCATTGTATTTGATCTGCCTCAGGTCACAATTTCACTCTCAGTGTGTTTCTGGACAGGCAGTAGTCCCACACCCTAAAACAATCTAATGATAGAGCAAGGTTTAGGCAGTCTTTGCCAACATCTATTTCAAACTTGCTTGACATTAGTATGAATGCATCTATGCCCTTAGAAGTGTATCAACAGAGACAGACAGTAAAGTGCAAAATTTGTTTAAAAATAGAAACTCAAAAACCCTCAGAGCAATGACACACACTTTACAGGCATTTCTTTTTACTGGCTTTCAGTGTTTTACAGGCTTTTAAAAGATCACAAACACATTCTTCTGACTCTAACTCAATGCAAGTAGTCTAGTTTTGCACTTGTATATTTCTTATTTGATATGTCACATAACATAGAAAAAAAAATGTGGTGATAATCCCAAAATCTTCACTTCATATCCTGACCACACAAAAATTAAGGCAATATATTCATTTATTCTAATGATTTAATGGGTGAATAAATATCTGTGCTGAAGGTGAAACAGGTAAAAAGAACCATTTGTCTAAATTATCCTCTCGTTTTAATCCTCTACTGTGCATGTATTTGTATTTTTAAAATACATTCAGTGCCGCTATATCAAATATTGCACTATATTGTCAGGAACAGGAAACAAATTTTAGCACGCGTATGGAACCGAGATAGGCTGACAGCATGTAACATGAGATAAGCTGTTGTTTCTGTTCCTTGATGGATCCGACATGCAGAGCTCACTCCTATCACTCCTCTCCACATTTAACCGTGCCGTTCGTCTGAAGAGTTTCAACACACTGAACAAATTAAACAGGAAACCTGCGAAATATTATCGAATAACAGCGAGCTTTCAGCCGCAATCCCAGAGAAATCTTCCCTACATACCACCTTTTAAAAGCCTGACATCACACACGTGCCGATCGCACGGTGCAAATTGGTTGTTAGTTCATGAAAGCCACATGAATATCATCAATCAGTCCTGCAAGTAGAAGGATGTCCCTTTTTGGTAGTCATGTTAGAGGTAAATAAATTACTGCACAGACCTCTAAAATTCCTTTCCCGATCGTATTTCTCCCTCGTTGAACTACCTTATGGAGAAGATTACGGTCAGGCACAGAGTGGATAAAGTTTATGCTTTGCCATCTGGTCTTCTGAGCTGGGCTCACAGATTTAAGCTTAGAAGGGGAAGTGTATCTTATCAGGTTGAAATTTGTAAATATAGCTGTGTAAAAGACAGCCAGTTCTGGTGGCAATGGTATTTCAGAAGACTCCTAGGATTACAACCACTGCTACTGATGCACTGAGTGATCTTAAGTTAGGAGAAGAACCACCCAAGAAGGTTGCCATTTGCCTCCGCACATGGGGACTCAGGGCTCACCCTGGCCCATGCTTCAGCTGAATCAGCCTTCAGACAGATTGTTCCTGACTCTGGTTAACTAGAGTCCCTTGGGAGTTAAAATGGGCCTGCTATTTGTCCCTGTGTACTCAGCAAAGATATTTGGAGGATGAGACAGAACATGTGGGTGCCTTCAGTTGAGAGGAAGTCACCATGAAATTCAGGGTTTTATTATAAATCATTTTCAAGCTGACTCCATTATCATTGGCACAAACCAAACCTACCCAGTAAACACAAGGGGAATATGCTTCAAACTATGGTTAAGATAACCTGGCTCCAGAAATGCCATTTTAGCAGGCCTGTGTCCAATTTCTTACCTGTGCAAGGGTGTGCATGTGCACTACCGAACAATACCATTATGAGCACACTGAATAATCCTCATCACATATGCATGGAACATGTCATTTTACAACATAAAACAATAAAATTGGAGGCAATATTTCAACATTTTCTAATATTCACAATGGTGGTGTCTGTACCGCCAAAGTTGGCTTCTTACTGGCATTAACTGTGATTTCCCAAACATATCAGTTTCCATTGGTGGGGACTTTTCCACAGGGATGTGCTCAAAGTTTCACTTCTCACAGTTAACTGTTACAAGTGATGGATAACAGTATGATTCTTTTAAATGCTCTGTTTGAGGGTATGGGCCCCATTCAGCCCCATCAAAAAGTTTGCTGATGCTAAGACCACAGAAAGTGATAATTACATTGTACGTCTGAATACCATACCCACTAGGCTGCATTGAAAAACAGCACATATATAGAAAGAGGGTCATTTAAGGAATTTATCCCTACTGAATCAAAGGACAGGTAAGAGTAGTTATTAGTAGGTGGCCACAGTTCCTGTTCAAAGGATTAGGCTATTGGGGGATGTGTGTGTGTGTGTGTGTGCATGTGTGTGTATGTGTGTATGTGTATGTCCATTTTGATTGGCACTATAATCAAACATCCAAATGTCTAAATTTATTAGATGGAAGATACACAAGATCTTAGGGGCCTACCACCAAGCAGGACCTCAGGTGCTTGCTGAAGGGGTAAGGAGGATGAAGGATCTAGAAGATACTGGGAAAGTAGAGACCCAGGTCTAAAAGTTATTCCAGAGGTCACACCTACCTTCTCAAAAGACTTTTTATTGTCTGGAATGGAAGGGCCCCATAACATTATTTTTTGTTTTAATGCATTCCACCAGGTTAGGACTCTTCTGTTCTCTGCCATATGATGCCAAGCAGAAGGAAATATTAAATCTAACTGGAAATCTATCAAATAAGTAGTAGCCTCTGCTTTGAAATTTTCATGTTCTCCTGTATTTCTCTTATCTGATCATCACTGTTTGAGCGTTCTCTGCTTGAACCCTGCCTCACTAACGATCCTGGTCATTGGAACCATGTCCCTTCCTGTGACACTCAGTGTCCTATATAGGAGTCTCCCCAGAGGCCAGATGTTCATCCATTTCAGCAAAAGGGGCACACATATTTAAGTATTCATCTCCTCCACCTTCTAATCAAAATTGATTGTCTTCATTGATTGACTCCAGTCTACAAGGTCTAAGTTTGCACCTTAAGTATTAAGTGTGGTTTTTCATGGATGGCCAACACATATCCCCGCATTCATCATTTCTTTGCAATAGTTCTTGTACATATTTCATATAAGGAGGGTAATTGTTTCATTTTGCAATGAGGATATGGGGAGTTATACTGGAACTTAAAATTGCACAATGTCACAAAGCTAACAAGATGCATACCTGGGACTTTTCTGTCCAGTGGGGTGCTTTGACACAGTTTGAGGTGGAGGCAGGAAAAGGGGCAGAGGACAGGAGACTAAAAATGGGACAGATTATTCTATTGCATAGCCTCCATGGTAATTTTCTGTTTCTCATAATAAGCTATATAAACCAGATCACCTCTCCACGTGTGTCTGTGAGAGATTTACAACATTGCAAAATTCTACAGGGGAAAATAAGTCCAGATTTATTAGGTATGAGAATTTTTCAGCCTGAAAGTTGATATTATGCTTGTTGAAATTAGCAATCTTCCTCTTTTATACAGATCTGTAGTTCTTTGTCCAGTATTTCGTAACTTGAGGGCCAAAGATAAAATTATAAAACTAACCATAAGAGTGTTCCAGAAGCCTATGAGATGAATTTAGAATCTGGTCCTCTCTGAGAGGGGAAACCTGGGTAGTTCAGGCAGTTGAGTATCCAACTCTTGCTTTTAGCTCAGGCCCATGATCTTGCAGTTTGTGAGTTCGAGCCCTACATCAGGCTTGACGCTGGCAGTGCAGAGCCTACTTGGAATTCTCTCTCGCGCTCTCTCTCTGCCTCTCCCCCCACTCTCTCTCTCTCTCTCTCTCAAAATAAATATATAAACATTAAAAAAAGAGGAAGAAGGCCCTCTTAGTACTTTCAACAGTAGTAACTGCTAATACTTGTTGAGTACCTACTATACGCCAGGCTCAACTTTATGTCACTCTTTTAAGTTTTATAACAACTCCAGGAGCATTGTTATATGTATTACCATTATGCCCAATTTACAGGTGAGGAAACAAAAACAGAGGTGGAGTAACTTCCCATAGTCACACAGCTGCTATATTGTGGCACCTGTATCTGGACCCTAGAAATCTGACTCCAGCGCTTCTGCTCTTAACTCCTAGGCAATAAACAATTATTTGCCATGTTGTTGATGTTCACAGTTCAAACATTAAGTTTAATTTATGGATATACTAATAGTACCATAGTTTCCTGATTAAATCTAGGAGTGCAGCCCATGACAGATCATTTCTACACATATTCCAAGTACAAAAAGCGTCTGCGACAGAAAGTAGATACAGAAATTGCTGAATTTTCTAAGCAACTCTGACAATTTCTAGGGAAATAAAACAAGACAGAACACTTGAAACCAGCATACCAAAACAACTTTTTTGAATTGCGTGATTGTCTGTCATCTGCCAAATGCCACGAAAGTAAACTGTGCTCTGTGTCACTCCCAGGTTCACTGAAACTCAATAGCCCTTGTGTGAGAATACAGTAACAAGAGGGTCTTAACAGATTAATGCTGTTCTCTCAAGGTGTAAAGGCAACGCACTGTGACAATGGATGCTGGAGTGAATCACAGCACAGTTGCGGGCAGCTTAAGGTAAGCGTTCACCAGGCCTGCCTAATTAAAGCTGTTCCCACAGCTGCCCCCAATTAGAGGAGCACCTCTCTCGGGGACAGAATAGAAGATGTCCCACAAGCTTCATGTAAGGCCATCAATACATAGGGTTAAAATGGATCCATTACAGTTTGACTTAATTGATGTGCAGCAAATTTCTCTTGACAGAAGTTTATAAATTTGATCTTCTCTGTTGTCAAAAAGCAAGCCTTTTTCCTTCATTTGTTATATGTACCTGCCCTACTCAGCCCCAACATATCACTTTAAAACAGAGAAATGTCTATTCATATCTTCCGCCCATTTCTTCACTGGGTTGTTCGTTTTTCGGGAGTGGAGTTTGGATGGAACACTGGGTGTTGTATAGAAACCAATTTGACAATAAATTATTAAAAAAAATAAAACAGAGAAATGGAGAAATATCTATTGATGTGTAAATTTAGCACATTAGCATAACCTTGATGTGTTAACATTTATCTTTATAACCGTTATTTCTTTGTTCGAATTAAATGACAATTATTGAACTGATAACACTAAAATTCTGTTTTTCATTTGAAAGAAGGACTTTACATAGATAGATGTTCTAAACTAAAGAAAATTCCCAGGTAAAATGAGTTAGCACTTGATGATAACTAATTGCAAACAGTGACAACTATGTGAAAACTTTCAAGTGTGGCATAAAATATGGGTATAAAACCTAAAGCATCACTTACGAGCAAAAGCCCTTTACTCATCTACCAGTAGTTAGTTCCCCATGACCTATTTTTCACATGGCCATTTCAAATTTATTCCTTCTGTGAAGAAGAAAAAGAATCCAGAAGCCCTAATCATAAAATAAGTACATCCTTCCGGGAGGTCAAAAAACTATTTCTTTGCTATGTAGGCAGGTCAACTTTCCTAATTTTTCTAATTCCCAACTTTTCTAATTTTTCCCTTTTATTCACAGATAACTTATTAAACTGAATGACCCTGAAAGGTACATGAAGGATTGAAAGGAATCTGATTCGCTGAGGCCCACCAGATCAAAGTTAATTTTCTCTCCGCTCTGTTTACTACAGTTTTATATAACCAGTCTTGCATCCCTTCTTAAGTAGGGCCCAAGTTTGACTTTCTGAGGATCTATAAAGCGTGAGTAGCTCTTTGCATTTTTAAGCAGGTCCTCAGACAACTTAACAATTGAATCCTTATCAATTTGCTTCTACCCCGCAGGAAAGACCAGGGAAGGCGGTTTTCTTATCTTCAGGTTCCCAGGGTCATGAATTTGTTGAAGAGGTGGAAAATGACCACAGTCACATTAAACAGACTGTTCGGAGAAAGAAAATTTGCGCTACATCACTGATCACCTAAAGCAATCTCATTTTGTCACCTATCTTGCAGAGCTGCACGCTGGGGCGCTTTCCTGTACAGTCCTCACAAATCAACTGTAAGATTAGAGCCAAAGTAGTCTGGTTTCAGACAACACATACAAACGCACCCCGCACATGCGCACACACACATGACGACATAATTGACAGCTTCCCTTATTTTATATAAAAAACAAACTCATTAAACCATCTTTTGAAAATAAAAGTGAGCTGCTTCCCACATGTTCTGAGATAATCCCTTAGTTCCTACACTGCAATCACATTTTCTCAGCACAAAGATTCACAAACACAACACAAAGGAAACCTAAATGAGGCTTTACCTAGCATGTCAACCTGTAGTTTTTTTTATTTGATCCATAAGGACTGGCAAGCCACTAGAAATACCTCTCGTCTGTTTGTTTTTATTTAGAAAGAAGTTTAATTAAATTCTTTGCTGATAGTGTCTAGTCCATGAATTTCAATTCCTAACTCTCTGCAAACCATCCTGCACTTCTCCCTCTAGTTTTTGAGAATCTCTATTAAGGATAAGAACGGGGAGTCAGCAAACCTGGGCTCCAGTGCTTGTTTGGTCTGTGGGATTAGGGAATCACATAATTACTCTGAACTTCAATAATCTTGTGCATAAAAGGGGGTGGGGAGGGAGTAGCATCTGCCTTATCTATTTCACACGGTTGTGAAAATCTAATTTAAAAAATGGTAGTGAAAAAAAATGATAGTGAAAACACTTTGCGTCTTAAAAAAATTAGTTATCATTATTAGTGCTGATTTGACTGACAATATCTAGAAATCGTCTGAAAAGTCAGAAAATATTAGATCCTGTACATGCAGATGGCACAAAATTACATAATGAACCCCTAAAAACTGTGTATGGCTTTGGTCATTCCTAAAGACCAAAAAAAAAATAATTAATTAATTAATTTTAAAAAGGCAGCCGGAACCTATCAAGAGAGGTCACTAAAACGTTCAAAGGGAAGTGCTGCCAGTGTAAAGGAATAGACTCAACATTATAGAATCCTAAAGGCTGATACAGGAAGGCCAAGGGAGGAAAGCAATGGGTCCTTAATGTCATCAAAATTTTAGATTCACAGAATACTACAATGCATGGAAACCCTTGATGCATGAAGCAAGTGATCTTGGAATAAAAAAGGAAACGAAGTTTTGCACAGTAAGAAGTAGGATTTGGAAAATGCTTCTTCTGGGCTGCTGTACAGGAAAGTGACTCAGGAAGCAGCATACAGGATGAAAAGGTGGGCTTTGGAGGCAGGCAGTCCAGCTTCCTGCTCCAACCTGACTCATTTCCTTGGCCCTGTGTGAGCCTCAGCCCCTCTTCTGCAAGGCGGGTTTGACCTCACACAGGATGGAGGGAGAGAATCAGGGCACTGTCCTGTATACTCTGAACAGGGCACTGTCAAGCACACAGTAAACACATAATAACAGCTTTTTTTAAAATAGCAGATTCATAAGGAATTAAGTCACATTCGTGGATGGAACTAAAACAGAGAAAGCTCAGGGTGCCTGGGTGGCTCAGTAGGTTGAATATCAGACTTTTGATTTTTGGCTCAGGTCATGAGATCAAGTCCCACCTGGGGCTTCACACTAGGTGTGGAGCCTGCTGGACATTCTCTCTCTCTCTCTCTCTCTCTCTCTCCCTCCCCCACTCGAGCATGCTCTGTCTCTTTTTCTCTCTCTCTTTCAAAATAAATAAACATTAAAATAAAATAGAGGTGCCTGGTGGCTCAGTTGGTTACGTGTCCAATGTTAACTCAGGTCATGATCTCGTGGTTCTTGAGTTTGAGCCCCGCATCAGGTTCTGTGCTGACAGCTCAGAACCTGGAGCCTGGTTCAGACTCTGTAACTCCCTATTTCTCTGCCCCTCCCCTACTCATGCTTTGTCTCTCCCTCTCTCTCTCAAAAATAAACAAACATTAAAAAATTTTTAAAAATAAAAATAAAGCAAAGAAAGCTCATGGTAAGGTCATTAAAGCTGCCTTCAGAGAATGCACCAGTGACATTCTCCACCAGTGACCTACTCTGGGCAGAGTCTGATGGCATTTTTTGAACTACTAGCACTTATCCTACTGTTCACAAAGCACTTTCATACATGATCTCACCTCAGCATAAAGAGGTGTATTCAAGACGGTGAAATGTGCACCAGACCTGTGGCTAGATCCTGGTAGTATACTATACCAATATTAATTTTTAGTTTTGATCAATATCCCAAGAGAATGGGAAACCAGATGAAGGGCATATGGGAACCCTGTCCTGTCTTTGCAATTCCTCCATAAATCTAAATTATGCCCACCCCTCCTAAATACACTCAGGATGGTTTGCCCAATTTATGTATTTTTTGAATAGTAAGTTAAGTGTCCCTCTTCTGTGTTCTCATAAAACCATTATGATTCCTTTTAATACACTGCACTTTATCTTTATAGGTGTTTGTTTCACCAAGGAGACAGAAGACTCCTTTAAGTCACGGGCTTTTTTGTTTAATTCATCTTTTACCCTAGTAACCAGAATCACACTTGGTAGTATTTGCTGAATAGATAAACTATTAAAAATATAAGGTCAAGCTGTGAGTCAAATACTTCATACCAAATGAGTTTCTCTCTAATGCACAAGATTTATTTAAAAATATACTGTCTTTATCAGGGTTATCGCCATCTTTCTTACTCCTATTAGACTGACCAATGATATGGTCTCTTTTGAGCCAAACTCATTAGAATATTCTATATTTAAGACCCTCTGGAATACAAATAGTATCCAGAGCCTGGCTCATTCTTATAGATAACCAGTTTGATTCTCTTAGAGAATAAATATTCTCTTGATTTCTATTCTTGCAACAAATAATAATGTGTCTATTAAATAGATACCACTGTTTTAAGTACTCAAGACATGGATCTGTATAAGAAAAACAAGTTCACTACCCTCCTGGAGCTTACAGCCTGTGGTGGGGGCAGGAAGAGGAAGAACCTATTAGCCAGTTAGATGGTAGCATGATTTGTGAAATAAATTCTCTAATTTTGCAGTCTAAGAGCACTAAAAATCACTGAGGTAGCTATATCCTTTCCACTTAGTCATGCAATGTAGGCGTTTCTATTTAAATGATGACTTTGAGGATTGATCACCAAACCTATATACAAACGACTGATACTGATAAGCCAAGCCTTGTTCAATGGGTCAAATGGCATTTTGAAAGCTTACATTCATGGTGACAGGTTATTTTTCTTATCAAAGCAACTAATTTATTAGGTAGGCTTTCTCTGCATAAATTATATTCTCAATACTTCATTATACTCTGTTATACTTTTACCACATGAGTACTAGATCTAAGTCATGAACTATAGTGTTTAAAAGCCTGAGTCAGGGGTGCCTAGGTGACACAGTCGATTAAGCATTCGACTCTTGATTTCAGCTCAGGTCTTGCTCTCATAGACAGCTTCACATGGGATTCACATGGGATTCACCTGGGATTTTCTCTCTCCTTCTATCCCTGCCTCTCCCTCACTCACGTTTTCTCTTTCTCAAAGTAAATAAATAAACTTAAAAAATAAAAAAATAAGTAAAAGCCTGAGTTAGACAGACCTGAATTCAAATCCTATTCTGTCACATGCTGGTGGTGCAATCTTTGGTGAAGTATCAAAATTCTCTAGGCCTCTGTCTACTAAAATGTAAAGTGAAATTAAACAGAACCAGGTTACTAGTGCTTCAAGACATGAAAAACAAGATGCAATTAATATACTCAGTCCCTGTGTGTCACACAACAACTGTGCGACAATATGGGTGCTATTCTTATTATATCATTTCTTACGTTCTTGTTGAGTTTTAGCAGTTTGTTAAGCTTTCTAAATGAATATAAAGTTTTAAAAATGACTCTCCACCTGGAGCTGACACCAATGAAAACACATACATTCCTGTCACGGGTAAAATAATGACTTGCAAACATGTCTAAATCCTAATCCCTCAACCCTGTAAGGGGCTTTGCAAGTGGAATTAAGGCAAGGACCTTGAAATGGGGAGATTACAATGTATTATCCAATGCACCCAAGAAAATCATGTGAATTCTTGAAAGCAGATACTCTTTTCCTGATGTAGTCAAAGAATGGCCAGAGACGTGATGTTGCTGGATCTAATGTCAGAGGAAGGGGGCCCCAATCCAAAGAAAGGAGGTAGCCTCTGGAAGTTGGAAAAGCCAAAGAAACAGACTCCCTCCTAGAGCCTCTGGAAGGGAGTGCAGCCTTCCAAACACTGACTTAGGCCAGGGCGACCCATCTCAGAATCCTACGCTTTAGAACTCTTAAGATAAAAAATGTGTGTTGTTTTAAGCCTCTCTGTTCATGGTAATTAGATACAGCAGCAGTAGAAAACAATTACAGTTCCCAAAGAGAAATCAATTGTGTTGATTTTCCAATAAGAACTGTGGAAATCTATCTCCTAACGTGGTACCCGGGACCTAATCTATAAAAATAGATACACCATTGGGGTGCCTGGGTGACTCAGTTGGTTAAGTGGACAACTTTGGCTCAGGTCATGATCTCACAGCTCATGAGTTTGAGCTCTGCGTCGCGCTCTGTGCAGACAGCTCAGAGCCTGCAGCAGACTTTGGATTCTGTGTCTCCCTCCCTCTCTGCCCCTTCCCTACTCACTCTCTGTCTCACTCTCTCAAGAATAAAGAAACAGAAAAAAAATTGTTTTTAAACAGATACACCAAGGTGAGTAGAGCCACTAACTATGCATTATTTCACCCTTGCTATCCTCATATTCAGGGTCCAAGAGAAAGCCTCAAACTAAAGGAATCATAGACCCCAAGGCACAGAGACTGGTTCAGCCCCAGGGACTGAGGCCAACCAGTTGTGGCCCCATCAACCATTCTCTCCCTCTGGCCTCTGTTCCCTGTTCATAAAATGAAGATGTTGGGTCATCTTTCAGCACTGTTAAACTCCAAAGTGAGTTAGAGAGCTCTTTTCTCCTCCTTTTTGTATTTTAAGAATTTATGAACAGAGCCACTGACCAAATTTTACATTTAAACATGTTTTATGAAGACTAGCATCCCAATGGCAAAAGTATACAAAAAAAGAGAAGACAGCACTTTTACAGAATTTTCCAAGGCTTTGAAAAACCCAAACCTAAATACTGGTAGAAATATGCTTTAATTTGACTATTAAGGTAACAAAATAAGATAAATTATTTTTCTAATTACTTCACTATTTAGGTAGTGATAATTTTCTTCGTGATTTTTAGAAAATATAATCACTTAAGAATACTGTTTAATAAATAAAAACTTAAACCAACTCCTCAAAATAAGATGTCGGTGATTAACATTACATTCTGAGTTGATGTCTGATGAAATCCATCACTTGCGAATCCTACATTTTAGTTCTATGGCCTAATTTCTATTTCCAAAGGAAGCTATTTCTTGCATGACTTTGGCATACCTCAAATATCTTACATAACACAAGGGAAAATTGTGGGATGGGACCAAAAGCATGTAGCAAATCTGCTGAGTAATGATCTATGCATAAAAGGGGAAAGATCATCCTGAAATAAGTTATAAACTACAGAAATATGACACTTCCGAACATAGCCTAGATCAAGCTTGTAGACAGGTCAATGGAGGCTATTCCTAAATAACTGTATTGTCAGCATTTTCTGAAAACCAAATTCATCAGCAATGCAGTAGACCTCTTCGGTTTAATCATTGGAAAGTGCCTCCAAGACTCAAACTTTAAGAATTTTACCAAGATGATAGTGTCCAAAAAAAAAGCAAAATTTCCATAGTAATTCTACTACAGCATGTGTTAATGTAATGATTAAGTAAGGGGACGATACTAGCATGTTAATGATCTGAAGCACTAAGGGACACGTTTTCTTCTTCTGAGAGACAAGATTAAAGAGCTAGCCTTAGTAGTACATGGGGATCTTACAAAAAGAAAGTTGGTATCACACAGATGTTCACTGAAAGTCATGGCTGGTGTAGTGGCTTCAAGAACTGCTACATTTTCCACTCTGTCAAGCTATCTGGAGAAGCTGATGGTACAGATGAAAAAAGACTGCAAAAAAGATTTCCCTAAGAAGTGCTATAATGATGGCATGTGCCAGTCTTTAAAAAAATTGATGAATACGGGCACCTGGGTGGCTCAGTTGGTTAAGTGTTTGACTTTGATTCAGGTCAGGATCTCATGGTTTGTGAGTCTTGGCCCCATGTGGGGCTCTGCGCTGATGGTGCGGAGCCTGCTTGGGACTGTCTCTCTCGCTCGCTCTCTCTCTGCCTGTCCCATGCTCGTGCTCTCTCAAAATAAAGAAATAAACTTAAAAAACATGTGATGAATAAGTTAATACTGATCTCTGCCAGAAGAGAATGCCCAAAGACCAAGGTCTGCAAAACAGGTGCAGGTCTCAGATTTAAGGGTATAAAGATTCAACTAAGCTGCTCAAAGCAAGTATTCCTGGAGCTTTCACGGTGCTATGATTTCTCATCGGGACCAACACTATTCATTTTTTTTCTTGATGTTTATTTATTTTTGAGAGAGAGAGAGAGAACGCATGAGTGAGGGAGTGGTAGAGAGAGCAGAAGACACAGAATCCTAAGCAGGCTCCAGACTCTGAGCTGTCAACACAGAACCTGACGCAGGGCTCGAACCCACGAGCCATGAGATCATGACCTGAGCCGAAATTGGATGCTTAACCGACTGAGCCACCAGGCACCCTAGAACTAACACTATTCTTGTCGATGCTCTACTTCCAGTTCCATAAGTTTTTCCTCTTCGCCTTGCACCACTTTTCCCAGAAGCCCCATTATTTATAGTGTGTGATTTTGCTAAATAAGTTTTTTCTTTTTTCTTTTCAGAAACACAAACATGGACTTACAGTGGCAATATCTGGAAATAGAACAGAGGTCTGTCAATGATCTTACAGGCTCTCAGCCCCAGGCTTGTGTGCATACAAATCACCATGGCAAGTTAACCCAAATGACCATGAAGTGGTCACAGACCTCATCGAAAGACTCTGAATCGCTAGAGTCAAGAGACAAGCCTACAAATATGCTCTTCCAAAAAGCCTCCCAGATGATTCTGATACAGGTGGTCTGGGCATAAAATTTTCAGAAATATTACAAATGCTCTCAGGGCACCATTCTCTCTAAAAGTTGTTCAGAATTTATAAAAATTTAATGCCAATGCCATTAAGTCTTTCCAGTAAAAACAGATACTTTTTTTTAAAAAAAGGGTTATTTTTTATTTTTGAGAGAGAGAAAGAGAGAGAGATTGCAAGCAGGGGAGGGAGAGAGAGGGAGACTGAGGATCTGAAGAGGGCTCTGCACTGACAGCAGAGAGCCTGATGGGGGGCTCGAACTCTCTGACTGCGAGATCATGACCTGAGCCAAAGTCGGATGCTTAACTGACCTAGTCACCCATGCGCCCCCAAAATTGATACTTTTTGAGTCCTTACAGAGAGCTGGGAAAAATATGGAATCTCACAGAAAGAGACGAACATAAGTTATTAAGAGTTTGTAGGGACACCTGGGTGGCTCAGTCGGTTATGCATCTGACTCGTGATCTTGGCTCAGGTTATGATCTCACAGTTTGTGTTTGAGTCCCGCATCAGGCTCTGCACTGATGGTGCAGAGCCTGCTTGCGATTCTGTCTGTCCTTCTCTCTGCCCCTTCCCAGCCTGTGCTCTCTCTCTAAATAAATAAATAAACTTTAAAAATTTTAAAAAAAGAAAGTACAAATACTTTTGACTTATGATTTATGTATGTATGTAATCGCTACACCAGAATGTGGGGCTGGAACTCACAACCCTGAGATCAAGAATCGCGTGCTGTTCCCACTGAGCCAGCCAGGCACTCCAGGAATTTTTACATTCTTACGAGAAGTGGGTGGCATCTGCTTTGCTACCTACATGGTTTGAAATGTTGCCCTTGATATCTAAAATAATAGTTAACTAGGAGGCAGTTTTGGCTCTAAAAAATAACTTCTTGAAAAAAGAGGAAAGAATATGAGAGCAAGAGAATCAGATATTCAAGAAAGTTTTCCTGAACTAGAGACCTGCATGTATCTTCTTGTGTTATGAGAGGTAGGTCACTCTCTATGCAAGGGCACAGTAATTTCATAATATTCAAACAACTGACTTAAAGTATATTGTATTAATCAGGGACACATTTATCTGGCAGAGTTCATATGGAGGTTGCTTAGAGATATTTTTTACCCTAATCCTTGAAATGACATAAGAGAAAGAACTTTAAATTTGTGCTTTCTCTAAGATGAGTATATATGAGTTCCCTGATTTGCTGACTAGATCTAGAAGCAGTACTTGTAAGCTATGAAAGGTACAAGGACTCACCTCAGACCTACTTTCACCTTCATTAGAGCATTCGAGCCTTACCTAGTGTCACCACTCAATCTTCACAAGAACACTACTTCTACATCTTTTCCCACTTTATACTTCTCTGCTGGGCAACCACGAGCATTAGTACCTGTGTGGATATAAGTGCCTTTGGCTTAGATCTTTCCTTTGAAAGTTTAGACCTTTTTTTTTTAATGTTGCTTATCTGGAAAAATGGCACGAACATCCATTCAGGTAAGCAAATCTAAAATTTAAATTTTTTATCTGCTTATGACCGGGATCAAGTCCACTAAAAAGTTCACTCAATGTTACTACCATCCTACCCCCCCCCACCCTAACTCATCCCCAAGCCTTCCTGGAAGGGAAATTCTGAAGTAGAAATTGGGCAATAACCAGAGCCAAAGAACTAGAAACTAGTCAACTATAAAGCAATCACAAAAGTAGGGAAGAGGGGAAAGAAGAAGTAGTGCGACCACAAGAGCAATTAAACATCAACTGAACTACAACACGCATCCTAGAAAAGTGGGAAGTGGCCAGAAAAGAACGCTCTTCATGAACGATGACAATGCCTGTTACAGACGCTCATGCCACAGAGGCAGGTGCAACCAGTATGGACACTAAGACGAAGGTCACTTGCAAACATGGGAGAGGGGTCAGAAGCTGGAGTTAGAAAGAGCGGTATTCCTGGGTGGGGATCCAGGAAAAGACTTTGTAATCTGCTATTTAGCTTTATTCTATGTTTAGCTTTAGATGTGTAGGCTCACTTCTGTTCCTCAAAGGCCTTTTGAAGGCCTGATGAAAACCCCCCGAGAATCCAGATTCTTCTTTAAAAGAAAGAACTGGTTGGAAAACATATGCAATGTGAGTTAAGGAAATTTAGAATAAGAAGTGTTACAACAATAATAACTGTAGATAATAATTCTTCAAGGGATACTGTAGGGCAGAGGGAGGCAAAATATGGCCCTCATGCCAAATCCTGCCCACTGTCTATTTTTGCACGTAAAGCTTTACTGGAACCCAGTCATGTTCATTTGTTAACAAATTATCTATGGATGCTTTCATGTTGAACTTCAGAGCTGACTCTTTATAGAAATGTTTACAGACTCCTGTTACAGAGCATCAATAAGTCATTATAGAGTACCTACAGAATTTTATCTAGCAATTAGCATTGGCTGGTTTTGCAAGGAAGGACTGAAGAATGGGAATATTTCCGGTAGAATCTGTATTTTGAGGTCCAAGAATCAACTGTGTATACAGAGTGGAATGTCCAAAATATTATCTGTGAATGAAAAGGCAAATAACTCCTCAATCAGATAAGTAGAGGATACTATGCTATGCTATTGATAAATGCTGACATTACCTATTCGGGAAAAAAATTGAAGGTGATATATAGGTCTAGAAGTGGTACTTGTAACCTATAAAATGTATAAGAAAAGGATGGTGGGGAAATCAATTCGAAAGCAAGAAAATGAAATCGTCACTTGAATTATTTCATACATATATATGTATAAATATGTATGTACATTTGGTGTATATTATTTTTATTTGATGATGATTTCCTAAGGAAAAAGCAGAGAGATGATTCACTGAAACCCTGACTCATAGAAACGCCCTAGGTGAGGGGAGTTACCAGAAAGAAGAAATGAGGTCCGTAGATTGTAAAGTTGGAAACGGAATCCTGACAGGTCTCACCCACTTGGCTTCTGAACAACTGCATCACCCAATGCAGCAAAGTTCTGATGTTACTGGAGTAGTAATTTATAGCCTTTTATCCTTTCTTTAATATTTTTTAATGTTTATTTTTGAAAGAGAGACAGAGTGGAGGGAGAGGGAGGGGCAGAGAGAGAGGGAGACATAGAATCCGAAGCAGGCTCCAGGCTCTGAGCTGACAGCACAGAGCCTGACGTGGAGCTCGAACTCATGAACCAGGAGATAATGACCTGAACCAAAGTCAGACGCTTACCTGACTGAGCCACCCTGGTGCCCTGAGTCTTTTATCCTTTTAAATGGCATTGGGCACGAATGTGGGAGAGGTAGATGGCAGACAGGCCCCTAATGGCTGTCAATGATTCTCAACTATAGTCAAGATGACTGAGATAAGATGTAAATGTAAGTTGGAATAATGCATGGTAGTTAAGCAGCAACTATTTCAGGGATTGTAACTATTACAATGGATTATTGTTTTAGAAAGAATGAATTTTTGGCTCAATGAATCAAAGCTGGGCAGTAACAATATTAGGAGACAATTGATTCTGTACCTTATGCTGTATGGATGACATTTTCTCCAATTTGTTCCTGGAAGGGCTCTGCGATCATTTACATTGTCTACAGAATTATGCTGAGTTTTTTTAACAGGGATTAGCAGGGAAAAAGTAAGTGATGTGAAAACCAAAAATTGAGAAGTTGAGGAAAACAGATTTTAGAAAGACTCAGGAAATGCGACATGTGTGGTAAATATCTCTAAAATGTGTCGCAATTATTTCTTTGAAAGAGGGAAATGAGAATTATAGATGTTGACTGGAATTAAATACTTTGAGTTACAAGTCAGAAGACAAATTTTAAAATTTAGGCAACATAATAATCTACAGATGATAGAAATAAAAATGAACATAAAGAAAAAGAGTTAGTAATGAACTGCATATAAAAATTGTATGTGGTTTGGAATCAAATAGTTGGACTGAATTCCAACTCAGCATCTATTTTTATGGCTATATGTATTTTTGTGATTTTTTTTCTAAATATTTACTTATTTTAAGAGAAAGTGCTCACATGTGTGGATATGAGAAGAGAGGCACAGAGAGAGAGGGAGAGAGAGAATCCCAAGCAGGCCCCATGCTGGAGCCTGATGTGGGGTTCAATTTCACAATTGTGAGATCAAACCTGAACTTACATCAAGAGTTGGATGCTTAACTACCTGAGCCACTATATTTCTGACTTAAAAAAGACATATATGATTACTGCATATAACTATTTATTAACTGTGAGTTGTATTGCTATAGAATTTATTTCTACCTAACCCTTCTGAGTAACTCTACTGAATCTAAGACTTGTATACAATGGCTGAACTGAGACAGTGGGGAGACACTGAGGCAGGACCCAAGCAGGAAGAAGACATAGTCAAAACCTTGAAGACAGAACCTAAGAGTCAACACCTCCTCACCTGTGCTATAAAATCATGATGGCACTGACACTTGGATATAAGGTTAGACCTTAAGTAAGGGGGTGGTGATGAAAATCTCCTTGTATGCACATTGTTTAGAACAGAGCAAAATGAATTTATAGGCATCTCACACTGTAAAGGAACCAAGATCCTAAAATACTTCTAGTGAGTAAGAGATGCTATTTAGAAATTAATAATAGAGCCCAGCATCCATTATTACTAATAGATGTCTCTGTTGTATCTTTAATTAAGAGCACTGTCTTTACTGTTTTATTATCTATAAAAATATTTAGAAAGGCTATGACAAGTTCACTCCTACCTCCCACCTTCAATCCTTCTGACCCAACCTTCCTACCATAGGTTTTTCTAGTATCTAACCAGGCACAGGTCATGTCCATCTGTATATGCACTGCCCATACATTCAATTATAAACTATACTCTTCTCTCATATGCAATAAGCAATAACAAAAGTCTTTCTTAGGGATTTGGTTCAAAGACTAACTTTCTGAGTATGATGAACTCAATGCATATTGGTAACAATCATATGCACTCCGGTCCGTTACTAATACCTTTGTAATCATAATTCATATTAGCATAACTACCTTATCATTGATTACTAAAGCATCCCAAATCATCAATAATTCAGTTACGTATGTGATCTTAAAGAAAGATTTCTTTCAAAACAAGGGTTGATAGCCAGGGCTTCCCAACTAGTTCTTAAGTTCACTGAAAAATTTAATGAGCAATGCTGTTATGTTTGAAAGTATTCTGGTGGAGATGTATTCATCTTAAAAAGCTGAATAGAGCAGAACGGAATAAGCTTATTTAAACATCCCTGTTTCAGTTTTTTCCGATGCGCTGAATAAAGTTCAAGCAGTGGGTAAACACAAAGAGGCTAAAGGCAAGGCCTACTCGTCTTGGAGTCTATGTATGTAACTAAGAGTTTTGTTAAAAAGCAGTCCATGACATCAGTAGAATATAAATTACTGACTCCGCATGGGTAAGAATCATGTCTATTACATTCATTGTTCATTTCCAGGAGGCAGCACAATGAAAGGGACATATTAAGTGCTTAATAATTATTTGTTGAACAAAGCAGTGCACAAACATCCTGTAATAAATCGGTGATTTGACACAAGCTTGTCTTCCTGAAGAATTAGGAAAGAAAGTCATAAAAACACGAACCCGAAAACTGTATCAAAGAGTAGATGAGAAAAAGAAGTGTAAGTGCTTCACCTGTAATAATAACAGTTTTCACACAGTTTGTCTGGCAGATCTTGAACGTGATGAGAGTTCTGTAAAAGGTTTTCTTTTGGAAAGGGGAAAACAGGAAGTAAAAC
Source organism: Paguma larvata (assembly GCA_030068075.1). NCBI lineage: Eukaryota > Metazoa > Chordata > Mammalia > Carnivora > Viverridae > Paguma > Paguma larvata. Next base: position 10,879,217 of record CM057823.1, read on the forward strand.
AAATAATACCATTATCGTTTTCTACTCAGGCAGTCTTGACTAGATATACTCACTATTCCTTCAACGACCGTGTTGTTAAAGTAAATGGGCTGCGAGAAACACACGCAGGCATGCACACACGTGCACGCATATGCACATACACACTTAAGCACATCTTGGTCTTTACATACAGTTTTATTGCCTCCATAGGGCACTGAAAAAGGTTTGGCTTTTTTTTCCTTTGTCGAGAACTTTCATCTCTGGTTCTGTGTCACGTTATTCTTGAATGGATTACTCGGGTACATATTTATCATCTCTCTCTTTTTTTATTTAATTCCCCGTACTAAAAAGACATGCACTAAATTGCCTGCACATGACAGTTTGTTTGGACTCACTTGCTGAAACTATATAATCATAGTAGTCTCTAGACATGGGTATTATTTTCCCAAAACTCTTCTGACTTAGTCATGCAGACTTTTATATTGGACAGGGTTTCCATACACATGATCCTTAAGCTTTGGTGAGCATCGGAATCACCTGAAGGCTTGTTAAAACACAGAGTCCTAGACCCCAATCCAGACTTTCTGATTCAGGAGGTCTGGGGTGAGGCCAGAAGATCTGCGTTGCCAACAAGTCTGCAGGTAATGCTGCTGCCAGTCTGGAGACTGCCCTGGGTTTTCTACACCTAGAGAGATAAGAAGAAACCATATCAGAACGCTGATGGAAACATGTGAAAAGTAACTGATACTAAAAAATACATCAGATTACTGACAGGATAAGGATGAGTCTTAACTTCCTAAAACTACAGAAGAGTAAGGATAATGTCTAAAGATTGAAGGCTATTCCTTTGACCAAAACTTGGACACAAACAGCCAAACCAAGAATTCTGTTTGACATATATTTCCTTACCAGGAGACACCTTGCATCCTGCAGAGGAGGAGGGGCTTTTCAGATGATCTTTATATCGATCTTACTTTGAATTTATTACCGTAATATAAACAATAGGTTATAAATGGCAACAGAGTGGACTGCATGAATAGCCATCAAGGTTAACTTCTAGGGGACGATATTGGCTGTGGGTTCCACAAAGTAACCACTACTTACATACTTTCATGTTTTCAACATTTATGGGGATACTTGTGCATTGCTGATCCTGTGTTCAGACACTAAAAACTTTCCTCAGGTGATGGATGAGGGAATACGTTTTTAAAGCTTCAGTAAAAAGCATCATGAGGGAGCTAGAGAGAAGATGGCACTAGGGAAGCACAAGGGAAAATGTAACTAATTGTGCACAGTCTAGAAAAGTTCTGAAGAGGAGAGATATCCGCTGAATTTTAAGGAAAAGGAAGATCTGGAAAGGCAGAGAGTACAAGAACATTCTCGGCAGAGGCAAGCACATAATCACAGGCACAAAACTATGACCCCCACAACGCTGATGGGGCCATAGTGTGCTCCGTGTGGCTAAGGCACAACTGTGTGGAGATAGGGAAAGAGTGACAGGGAACAAGCCTGAAAATGCCGAGGAGTCAATAGGGATGTGCCAACCTTAATAGGTTGAAACTCGGTCCGTAGGGAAAGGGAGTTGAGAACGCTTTTAAAGCAAAGGGCTGTCACGGTCCAATTCAACTTTTAGACAGTGACTCTCCCAGCAGCAGAGAATGAACTAGACTTGGGGATGGGACAAAGAGAAATCCTGGAGGAATTTAGCTAATTTTTAGTAAGCCAAGCAAGCACCAAGGTAGAGGTGGTGAGGGTAGAGAGCAGAGGTCTTCCTTGTAAGGTGTTTCTGGAGTCCCATAGGGAGGACTTGGTCCACAGGCTGGCATGGGGTGTGAGGGGGCCGGAAGAACTGGAGGACACTTCCCTTTCTTACTCTAGCTTTATCCATGTAGTGTATTCAGTTGGGCAATTCAGCATTGTGTTCGATACGTACTGAGCTCTAATTATATATACGGCACAGGTTTACATAAGTACAGGTGTGGAAGATACACTCTCTGCCAGTTTTACTGTAGCCTATAGTCATGCTTTTGCACAGAAACCCATTCTCAGAAAAAAAAATTCTCTAAAAATACCAGAAGCTACCCCCAAAAGACATTCTCCAGAGATGATTACAAAGTTTAACAAAGTACACCTTCCCTTGATCTTGGGTTTGGGCAGGGGTAAAGAGAAATGGAAGGATGACATGGATAAGAAAGACATCGATGGTACAGTCATGGGACATTTGTGGAACCACCCCCACCCCCACCAAATGTAGCAATTTGTAGCAAATTGTAGCAAAGATATAACTACTCTCCAATAATAAGGTAAAGAATGTTTCCTAACCCCTATATGGATTAAGAATGGTTTCCTCCTACACATACATGAAGTTAAGACCTGGACTAAACTTCAACCAACTTGCTGGACATTAGAGATTGAAAAAAAAAAGTAATTCTAGGAAATTCTACAGCACTGGGTTAAGAAAAAAAAAAAAGCAGAGGTTATAAGGGAACACCCATCTTGCATGCACTATCAATTACCCTTCATCTTTTTTTCACCCTGGCTTGCAAAGTTCCAAACCATCATTCCAACCATCAGCAGCATCTCTTATGAAATTTCTCCTGGTGCTTTAACTTCTATATTTAGTACCTGGACATATTTCTATGGCATAGTTCTATCACCTGTCACGTGGCAATACTTGAGATTTTTAAAATAGGCATAGAGGTTTAAAATTTCTTCATCTCCGAGTTTAACTTAGGAACTTAGGGATATGCCAATGCAAAGTACCAATTCTGCAGCATAAAGAATAGAAAGTTCGAAGAGGTTCGTTTGAGTTAGCATTCTCTTGAAGACAAAAGTGTTAATAGCTCACTTACAGGAAACTTAAGCTACTGAAACAAGCACAGGAAATTTGTGGTGTATTTTAACCATGTAGGAGCAACTGTCAAGATTGAACAGGCCCTATTATATAGGTGATTCTCGAACAGTTGGTGACCAATTCCTTACTCTTCCTATCCTTAAACACGTTACTGGGTGCTTTAATAATACTTAGGCAGTAAGAATAACGGAAACACCTGGAGTTGATTTTAACACTGCTTCGCTAGCCCGGGGTTTAGTCCAAAGCTCATCGGGCTAAATCTCACCCTTGACCTGCCAAATACGATCACCAGAATCCAGTCCCTTCCCCACATCCTGGACCTGTTCTCCTTCCCTACTCTCCCTTCATAGACGTCACATCTACTCTCTGCCTAGACCTTGAACAGCAGCAGCAAGAGCACATGTTGCCAATTCAAGTGGAGTAATGATTTCTTCAGCTGATATTCAAAAGCTAAGACGCTTGTGTTTACTTCTGCTAACTATTGCTGTGCAAGATACATGCCTCGGGAACTTTATAAGGCACTTTCAGTGGTGATGGCCTGAAGCAGTGACTGTAACTTCAGAGTACCACAGCAATAGAACCCAATGATGGGGGTCGGGGTGGGGGGCATGAGGGGCACCTGAGGGTTTTAAGTCCCAGGCAAGGCAGAAAGTGAAGCTTCAGGCCCACCTATGGGGACATCCGATAGCCCCAGATGATGGGCTACCAGGCTGCCCTTTACTTCAGGATCTTGGTCAAGTCACCTACCTTCCCTTGCTTTTCTCCTAAACACCAAGGGTGCCATATCAGAAACTTGTTTGCTTGTTTTTTAAATCTCATTCTTTGCATTGGCAATGTCTTGCCTCTTCTCTTGTTAACTTGGCAGTAGCCACAGCAGCTACACTGAGTGCGATCTACACCTCGTTTGATTATACGTTAAGCCGCATTATCTCTTCTTTCATTGAAATTTTCAGGATTGATCCACCAACCTTTTGGTTCATAAAGTCCATTCCTACCTCCACTTGAGACATCTCTTTAGAGATTTTCTTAACTCAAAAATTAACCAGATATAAGCCTGCTTAGACCCTAAAGGTAAACAAAACCAGTTAACGCATCCTCGAAAATTTTATCTTCTGAAAATCCCTAACTCTTCTGGTCAACATATCTCTTATGAGGCATTAATCTCGCCCTAAAGTTTTAATTTCTTCTTGATTAATGACTTCTCTTCCAGTAATAGAGGGTAAGGTTTTCAAAGTAACCCTCGCTGCAAACAACTAAAAATGGTGAGCTATTATAAGAAACAGTATCTTCAAACAGCTTGACAAAATAGGGAACTTTCAGGAGAAACTCTGGGGAAAATCTTGAACCCAGAAATATAAGCCGAATACCTGGGCAATACAATCACATTTTCTTTAAGAACATTTGTCTATCCTGAGGATGGCAATGGCAATCAAGGCCCCAGGGTCTGCCCAAAGTGGAGAATTTTATGGGAGACCCTCTTCATACTAAGCTGGGAATCCAAAGGGCTAAACTTATGAACAAACCCCCCAAAACAAAATCTCCTCCAACCCCCGAGAACTAAGGGGCATGGTCTTGACCCTGAGTGAAGCTGTTGGGGGAAGCCGAAGCTAAAGACAGATTCATGAAGCCCAGGGAAATAGAGCAACGGGCCTCGGAACTCAGGCCATGAACTTGGTAGGTCCAGGGATCCAGCAGGAACAAACAGAAACCTTTCTTGGCAGGCAGGCATGCACTTTCATCCTATGCCTTGAGAAATGCCACAGATCATTTTTCCCTGAGCAAGAACAGCAGAGTCAGAGACAATCAGACACAGAAAGGAACAAGGCACTGAGGGAGACTCAGCATATACGGAAATCATCACACACAAATTATGAAACGAGTGTGCTTACTCTGCTAAAGGAAATATATAACAAACTTGAAACGTCTTTAGGGACCAGGAAAATATAAAATGCAGCATAGAAGATTTGAAAAGGGACCAAATCAAACAGCTCGAAATAAAACACGAATGAAAATGAAAAGCTTCATGGGCAGTCTTCGGGGCAGACTGTCCACAGCAGAACGGATGGTGAGTGAAGCGGAAGACAGGTGAGATAAGACACAGAAGCAGAGGAAGGCAAATACTGGGAACTCTGACCGACAAGTGAACAGAACTGGGTCACGAGAGGGAGAAGTTCCAACATATTTTTTAAATTTTTTTTTAATGTTCATTTATTTATGAGAGAGAGAGACAGAGCGTGAACAGGGGAAGGGCAGAGAGAGAGGAAGACACAGAATCTGAAGCAAACTCCAGGCTCTGAGCTGTCAGCACAGAGCCCGATGCGGGGCTCAAACCCACAAACTATGAGATGATGACCTGACCCGAAGTCAGACGCTCAACCGACTGAGCCACCCAGGCACCCCCCCCAACACCCGACACATTTTTAAGTAAAGTTCCAGGAGGGAAGGAAATGGGTCGAGGACACCTTCGAAAAAAATGGGTGAGATGTCCCAGAAGAAAGCAGATTTATGGGTTCAGGAAGCCGAATGAATCCTGTGCAGGATAAAAAGGAATCCAAACCTGGGTACATCATAGTGCAACTGGAAAAGAAAGAGAGACAGAGAGAGAGGGAGGGAGAGAGAGAGACTAAGCCTTAAAAGCATCCAGCGAAGAAAGGCAGATTATCTTTAAAGGCGTGGCACTCAGACTGACAACTAACTTCTCAAGGTTCTCCATTGATTAAAGAACAGACAGTTAGCTGCACCTTGGTTGCAGAGCAAACTGGATATTTTATCTAATACTATAATTGCATGCTGACTAAGCCCTTCCTCTGAACTCTTTCTCAAAGTAATGGGCATAAAGAGCATGTAAATTTCTGAAAATAATTCTGAAACATTTGGCAGCTTTTAGCTTTATTATCCAATACTGTGGTAAAGCCGCTGTACTGGAAATAATGGTGCTTGGCCTCGAAGTGTTGTCTGTGTTAAAATCTTCCCACCAATCAATTAAAATACCGGCCTGGAGCCGTGCCACGGAAAAAGAAGAATACGTGGGATTGATCCTTTCCTGGTAATAAATGAACTTCTAGGTGATAGGCTTAAATACATCTCTAAGCCGCGGATGAAGTACCTGGTGCCCGCCTGCTCACTATTTCTGATCCTGGTTACGTTTTTGAGAAACCAAGTTCTTCTCTCGGGCCCTTCTCAGGATTTTTATTTGTACGTTATATCTTATCGATGAATGTTTAATGACAACTGGGACATGGCAGAATGTACTTCATGTTTCTGTGCCCGGGCCTCAGCGATTTTGATGTTAAAAAGGCAATCAAGGGGCGCCTGGGTGGCTCAGCCGGTTAAGCGGCCGACTTCGGCTCAGGTCATGATCTCACCATCTGTGAGTTCGAGCCCCGCGTCGGGCTCTGTGCTGACGGCTCAGAGCCTGGAGCCTGCTTCGGATTCTGTGTCTCCCTCTCTCTCTGCCCTTACCCTGCTCATACTCTGTCTCTATGTCTCTCAAAAATAAATAAACATTAAAAAAAAAAAAAGGCAATCAAAATGACCTATGACGGGTTCACAATAACAATCACGGCGGCTTACCGCTTCCATTGAAAAGCAGGCTGCTGCTTTTCTAGTATATACTTGCTTCATCAAGAGGAGAATGGACACATTTGGGAATCTTAGTCCTGAGAAATGTAAGAGGTATCCTGTTAGGGGGCGCCTGAGTGGCTCAGTTGGTTAAGCGGCCGACTTCAGCTCAGGTCATGATCTCACAGTCTGAGTTTGAGCCCCATGTCAGGCTCTGAGCTGCCAGCGCAGAGCCTGGAGCCTGCTTCAGATTCTGTGTCTCCCTCTCTCTCTCTCTCTCTGTCCCTACCCCGCTCATGCTTTGTCTCTCCTGCTCTCAAAAATAAATAAAAAAAAAAAGAGGTATCCTGTCAATTATTAACTTGGCAAAAATTCAGACTTACCACACAGAAAAAATACAGTATGGGAAATTAATTTGGTACTATGATCTTTCTGTTAAGATAATCAACAGGTTCAAAGAGCCTTCCTGTGACAATGTTGGTGTAGGATAGTATCTCTGGAAAGTAAACAGAGTCTGCAGAAAGTAAAAGGAACTATTTTATATAGAAAGTTAACCGCAGAGGGGCACCTGGGTGGCTCAGTCGGTTAAGCGTCCAACTTCGGCTCAGGTCGTGATCTCACGGTTTGTGGATTCCAGCCCCGCGTCGGGCTCTGTGCTGACAGCTCAGAGCCTGGAGCCTGCTTCAGATTCTGTGCCTCCCTCTCTCTCTGCTTACTCTCTCTCTCTCAAAAATTTAAAAAAAAAAAAAATTTTTTTTACAGTTAACAGTGGAGAAAAACCAAAACTAAATTTGAAAAAACAGAAACCACTGAAAAAAAAATTAGATAATTTTATAATATTTTAAAGCAAATATGTCAAGAATTCCTCAAAGGCTGTGTTTAGTTTGCATCTTTTTTTTTGAATGCACACACTTCAGGTTCTCAGTACAGGTTAAATTCCGTACTGTATTATATGCTTTTAAGGAACCAGTGTATTGTGAGTATGAGACCTCACACTCATAGCCAATATCCAGTTTCTATTAAAAATTCATATAAAAAGCTTCTGTATTAGCAATTCATAAATATATTTATTTATCATGTTCTATATTTTCACTAAATAATCACATGCCTAAACAAATCTCGGTGTTTGCAAGATAAATTAAGCACATTCCTAGTACAAGCCATCGAAAATTCTATAGACAATAAACTGTTTGCTACAAAAAAACCCACAATTCATTACTTGCCTAGACTTTACAAGGCTATTATTTTTTCAAATACCTTACGATTTTTGAAAAGATACTTGCTACTAAAGCCTCTGAGTAAAAACCTCCCAGGAAAGTATTACACAGTGTTTTGCAGGACAGCCTTGTGGAGACCACTGACCTAATAAAATACAGACTTTGACTCATAGTTTTCTTTTACATCTAAATTTTTTACACATAATCTAAATCTACCTTCTTAATTATTAGACAAGGATATAAAGCCCAGCCATTTTATTTATATTTTTTTAAGTTTATTCATTTATTTTGAGAGAGACAGAGACAGCACAAGTGGAGGGAGGGGCAGAGAGAGAGGGAGAGAGAGAGAGAATCCCACAAACCGCAAGATCAGGACCTGAGCCGAAACACAACAGTAGGACGCTCAACCAACTGAGATACCCAGACGCCCCAAGCCCAGCCATTTTAAATGATGGCCCAAACCGTGTGAATTTAGTACTCCTTCCTTTTAACTGCCTGCCTGAACAGTGCCCTTTCCACACCAGCACAGTGGTGCTCCTTCTTCCCTCCTCCTCCCAGGAGATGACTGCTTATTATACAGTTTTATAGGCTCAAACACACACACAATAAGCCAGGCTTTCCCCTCCAGCCCTCCTAGCTCTGGCCCAATAGTACGTTCAGGTTACAACTCGGAAGAGCCTTTCAGTCCAAGACTGGCTGGGAATCAGCACAGGTTTGTTCTCCCAGCTCCTTGGATGGATTCCGAATGAACTCTTCAGTCTCCTTCCAGCACTATTTAAGTCTCTCATTAATGTGCAAATATGAATCAGCAAACTATGAGTTTCTACCACCCTCAAAGGATCTGCATTTTCCTCAAGGCAAAGCTCCTCCCCGCTGCAACCTGCAGGGTGTCATTTTTTCTGTGAAGGTCTGGTGTGTGACAGTTCCCAGGAACTTCTAGGACACTCCATGTGAGGCCCAGACAAATAACACAATGTGTTGAATCTTTGTGATCCTCCTTTCTTTTAGGATGTTCCCCTAATCCTACAAATAAAGGGACTAAAAAATAATCCTTTAAGAGTGAAACAATAACAACAACCTCTCATTCCCCTACTTCCCTCCTCCACTCCAAAAAAGTTAAATAAGGGGCACCTGGGTAGCTCAGTTGGTAAAGCGTCCAACTTGGGTTCAGGTCATGATACCATAGTTTGTAAGTTTGAGCCCCACATCGGGCTCTGTACTGACAGCTCAGAGCCTAGAGCCTGCTTCAGAATCTGTGTCTCCCTCTCTCTCTGCTCCTCCCCTGCTCATGCATGCCCTCTCTCTCTCTCTCTCTCTCTCTCTCTCTCAAAAATAAAGCTTAAAAACATAGAAAAAAAAGTCGTTTGAAAAAATAAAAATAGGGGCACCTGGGTGGCTCAGTCAGTTAAACATCCGACTTCAGCTCAGGTCATGATCTCACGGTTCATGGGTTTGAGCCCAGCGTCGGGCTCTGTGCTGACAGCTCAGAGCCTGGAGCCTGCTTCTGATTCTGTGTCACCCTCTCTCTCTGCCCCTCCCCTGCTCACACTCTGTCTGTCTCTCTCTCTCAAAAATAAATAAACTTAAAAAATAAATAAAAATAAAAGTTAAATAAATAGGTATAAATAAACCTCCTAATGCAAATTGAACTGCCCCTCCGGAAATTTAATAATGGACGAAGAGACCTCTGACCCCTAGGTCTCTGGGTCAAAGATAATTCAGGTTTTAGTGATAAAATGTCACAGTGATCAGTGGTCAGTGGCTCATAGACGCAAGTGAGTGACTTGGTCTCAAAGCAGCTGTGAAGGCTCAGGTGTTCACAATTCTTTTCTGCACATACATCATTTCTACAAAGAGTATCCAGAAGACTCACACAGATCGTACTTGTTAGAACCTCCTGCATTAAGGCATCAGCGCTAGCAAAGTTTCAGAGCACTGAGACAGCTCACACACACACACACACACACACACACACACACACACACACCCATCACCCTCCTCTTCCATATTACTTTACTGTTCATCTTCTCAGTCAATATTTATTGAACCCACTTGGGTCCAAGTTACCGTAATGAAGAACAAGTAGATATAATGGTTTGGCTTATTTAAATTTACTGCTACCCTCAAAATAATTAAAATGATACCACTGATATACTTCAAACAGGTATCTGATGGCATAAAAAGATATCTTTCTTATCCAGAAGCATAGTCACACCCAAAGTGCTATAAAAGTAACGGTGAATTCACATACAAGGCCAATTTCAGATTTAAAAGCAAGGCATCGGAGTGATGAAAATCCCTACCCTCAAGTCTGGATGCCCCGGTTCTGATGCCAGTACTCAGTCTCCTGTTGGACTTTGTGGTTTTCCTCATCTAAAAACATGTGAGTCGAGCAGTGACCTCTAAAATAACCTTTTCAGTTCTAACATTCAATGGTTTTTCCCAGGACTAATATAGTCATATTTAAGATTGACTGTTTAGGCAGTACTAACATTGTTGAAGCTTGTTTTCATTACTTGCCCAGAACAACGGTTATTTATTCATGCAGCAAACTCGTTAACAGCAAGCATTATGTTCCAGGCAATCGTCTAAGTATTTACAAATATTAACCCCTTAAACTGCATCTGCTGACTTAATTTCTTCCCTGCCTGTATGTACTTAAGAGAAAAGGTAACACAAACATTTTAGGTTAGCAAGAACTGTAGACTGAATAAACCTTAATTTCTACTCACTAGTCTGAATAATTTAAGCACTGATTACTCCTTACTGAGAGCTTTAAAATAAATTGTGCAAATTTAAACCAGAAAAATAATGAATGGTCAATTTAGCAACAAATCCGTGGATCACTAGTACTGTTGATTTGTGTTCATACTTTCTTCTTGACTGATAGTAACATAATAACTCAACTGCTACCTGTGAACTCCCACAACTCACTGTTTTAAGCAAATTAGCAATACTGCCTCATTCATTCAATCATTGTATAAATTCTTAAGAGCAACAACTATGCTTCTGGCACCGTGCTGGCCCCTGGTGACGTGATAATGCGCAAGACAGATGTGACCTTATGGGGTTTAAGGTCTAAAGACGTAAAATGCCAAGATGTGCATCTATGACCACTCGATTAAAAATCTCCTGGGTGAAAGCGGTGGTTTATTTTCCAAAAATTAAAATATATAAATGACACGGGGCACCTGGGTGACTCAGTGGGTTAAGTGTCTGACTCTTGACTTCGGCTCAGGTCATGATCTTGTGGTTTCACAGGTTCTAGCCCTGCATTGGGCTCTGAACTAACAGTGAGAAGCCTGCTTGGGAATCTCCCTCTCCTCTCTGTCTGCCCCTCCCCTACTCACACTCTCTGTCTCTCCCAAAATAAATAAGCTTTATATATATATATATATATATATATATATATATATATATATATACACACACATATACACGTATATATATATATACAGACACACATACATATATATAATGACAAAATAAAATGCTCAAAGTAGAACTGAGATTGTTTGACCTCTGTCTTGCAAGCAAACACCAAAAAACAGAATAAATTGAAATTATGTAAAAAAAAAGATTTCTATAATAAAGAAAATATGGTGACAGAATGTAGAAAGGTCCCTATTATTTACATACATATGTTGATGTCCTTACAGTTTTATCACTCACATTTACTAACTCCTGAAATATTATTTATAGGACTAATAATCACAAAAGCAATCTTATAAAAAGCAATCCTACCTGATCATTGAAAAGACAGTTCTAGTAAATTTCAAGTATAGTTATTTCATACCTTTTGAAAGCAACTGAAAAGAAAGTTGGGACCCATAGAAAGCAAAGAGCCACATATTTAAGCAATGTGCAAATTTAGTACTTAGAACCTTGGGTATGTATACCCATATGCACATTTCCCATCTCATTTCTTTGGGTGACCAGAAATAGAATGATTTTTTCCATGAAACCACCATCATTACTTAAAGACTAGAGGCTTGGGGCACCTGGGTGGCTCAGTGGGTTAGTGTCTGATTTCGGCTCAGACTATTCGTGGGTTCAAGCCCCATATCAGGCTCTGTGCTGACAGGACAGAGCCTGGAGCCTGCTTTGGATTCTGTGTCTCCCTCTCTCTCTCTCTCCCCCTCCTCCTTGTGCTGTCTCTTTCTGTCGCTCAAAAGTAAATAAACGTTAAAAAAGTTTAAAAAAAAAGATTAAAGACTTTTAGTTATAAATGTACCATGAAACATGACAATTCTAAGGATGTCCATTTTTCGCTTAATTTGTCCAGGGAGTTCTCAACAAAGAACTGCCGTGTTCATAACCAAAAACTAGATTCAAGTTCTGAGCAGGAAATATTCTTTATATTTTATAGTGAACTGACACACTAATACGAGCAAAACACTGTGCATCTTCCAAAGAGTTATTTTTCTCTGTGAGTTCATGTGAGGATGGTAACACCACTGGGGATGAATAAATTGTTCTCTTGATGCAGTGGAAACTTATCTCGCTCAAGACCAACAGCATTATTCAGGAGCCTGTGCCATCCAGCTGCTGATAAGTTTCACAGAAACAAATCCCCAAAGGGCATCTATGTTAAGGTCAGCAGTAACTTTGTAAAATCACGTATCTAAAATGACAAAAAGGGCATTCAGATCTTGTATGGCTGTCTCTCTCGTGGAATCTTATGATGTCAGAAGGCATAGGCGCCTAGAAGTTTTCCCAACAGGCATGTCTGGATCATGTCCCCATAGGACAGTCGCTATCACCCTTCTGGCTCCTGGGAGCTTTATTCCCCTACTGGTGCACTCAGGGCAAAGCACCAGGTTGGCTGTGTCCTGCCTTTTGGTCACAATTTCAATAGGTAGAATGAAGTCAACCTAACATTTAGTGGAGAGAGGCACTGAGACTTATCTTTACCATATGGAGTGTGACCGCAGTCACCAAAATCGGATGTGAAAGGCTTTCACCAAAGCTTTCACTGAGCTTTTTACGTGTTGTGAATATTTATTGTCTAATCACTACAATATTGTAAGTGGTGACATTTGTTTCACCGTGCAGGGTCCAATTTAGAGGTTCTCTTGGTAGGAGTCCTGCGTAGATTTGATCTGAGAGGAGAATAAATCATAGAGGTCTTGGGGACTATGCTCTCTATATTGTTAATTCCTGGGGAAAGAGAATAAATGGCCTTTATCTTGCCTGCCTTTCTGAAGTGAACCCCAGTCCTTTTGATGGGGTGTAAATAACGTTCAAAACATTTAAAATTCTATTGGTGCTTTCCAAATATCGAAAATGTAAAATAACTATCTCTACTGACATTTTTCCTTCCTTTCAAGTTAAGGGCAACTGAGAACACACAATATAGTCGGCAGGTAAAAAATATCAAAAACAAAACACAACCCTTAAGACATGCGTCACCCATTTCTATTCAATTTAATATATGGAAAATTATGTATTTCATTTCCCATTCGACTCAGCATTCAAATAATTGGTTTCCTCTTGACAAACCCACAAGCTTATTTCCATAATTCCTGTATATATAAACTCTTTCCCAAAATGGATAATGCATGAGCAGTTCCCTCCCACCCCTCACCCCCAGGGAAGACTTCAAGTATATAGCAAGGTGACCTCACTAAAACGAATTATAATCACAATCTATTTTCTGCATTCAAACTAATTCTTCTGGGACAGTATGCCAGCCTTCAATATTTTTCTCAGAAACAGATGACAATAATTTTCAATATTACTGCTGTTATAACTGTTTATAAAAAGCTACCGTTTCTTGGGATTCACAGCAGGCTCCCTGTTTTCATTTATTTAAAAATAACTTAAAGTGGAGATTATAGGAAATACTATCATTTTAAATAGTGAAATAGTGTGCTTAGCACAAACACTGTCACTGTGTTGGCAGAAAGGAGAGAAAACACCAAAAGAATATAAAAGCAAGTTTGAGACATATATACAAAATAATGTCTACTAAATAGACAATGAAAAATTTTGTGAGATAATGAAGTTAGTATAGCTTACAACACAAGGTGCTCCAATGAAATCAATTCATAACTACAATTATCTACCTTCAGTTCAAGAAACAAATTAGTTAATAAACATATACAGAAAATGATTCTCATTCATTCTATATATTCATATGTAAAGTGCTCTGCTAGGCACTATGTACAGTACAAGTTACCCTTGACAATAAAGACATAGGCGATAAGGAATGGGAACACTCCTTACATAAATTCTATAAAGAATTAATTGCTATATATTTTTAAAGGATAAGAGCATGTGTATTATTTAAAATAAGTGCACATAACCTATTATTACATGAATTCATTAAAATATCACCGCCAGTGGGGCAGCTGGGTGGCTCAGTCAGTTGGGCATCTGACTTCAAATCAGGTCATGATCTCATGGTTTGTGGGTTCGAGCCCCACATTGGGCTCTGTGCTAACAGCTCAGAGCCTGGATCCTGCTTTGGATTCTGTGTCTTCCCCTCTCTCTCTGCCCCTCCCCTACTCACATGCTGTCTCTCTCTCAAAAATTAATAAACATTAAAAAAATTCTTTCTAATTCAAAAAAAAATGCCCACCAGCGTTCCTCTGTTCTCCAAAAATGAGTTTATCCACAGGTCAAAGTTCAAGCTAAACCTCAGGTTAAAAATATCCGCTCATCTCTCTATGAACATGTTGCACATTTGGCATCTCTCACCAATGGTCCAAAGCTATAGAATCTATGCCAAAGAAATACTTGCTGTGTACAACCAACAACACGGTCATTTACAAGAGACCTCTGGGTATACAACCCCATGAAAAGAGGTACAGCATGTATTTATAAAGTTGTCTTCTGAGGCCTTAAAATTCAGACAACGTTGATACAGATATACACAGCAAGAGGGTGCTAAAAAAAATGCTGAGATTTTATTAATAGTCAAACCTGATAAAACCCATCATTTAGTCCTAACTCTGTACCGAGCACACCACCCAACACCACTCCTCAGAACAACTGCGTGAATTACTATTTTCCACCCTGTGTACAGTTGCAAAGTAAGGCTAAAGAGCTTCAGTCACCGTGAGGGTTACGTGATGGGGGAAGCCCTGCAGCCTGGGCCCAGAGCCGCACAATAGGAGCTCAGAACTCTCTCAACCAGGCTCTGACCGAACTGATGCAGCACCACTCGACCACGAAGGGACGCAGCGGTCACTAAGCCAGGCCGACTTTCAGGTGGTCCAGAAACTTCTACTTGGGGCTTCTCACCGTCAAATTCTCCTGCTGCTACGTCCTGAACCGCACTATACCAAGAATACAGGAATTCTTGGTGGGCCTGCTAATTAGGAAAAAAAACAGAGCCAATTTCCCTTCTCAGTGGCCACACTCAGAAAAGGGATTTTTTTACTTTTGAGGCGAAGAGCCAGATAATTTTTGGAGAATGCAGCATGCTGCTCAGTTCTAGAATGTTGCGCCAAGTCGGGATAGTGCTGGTGTGGGGGAAGGGTGGATCAGCTGAGGGGGCAACAGTGGGCCACACACACAAGGGGTTGGGCCTGGGCGTGTCCTTTTTAGGGGGATTTTGTTTCACCCCCTCCCCTGTAGAATATACAGGTGCCGATTTAAAACGCCATCCCTAGTTTGTACATCCTTCACTCCAGTGGGTTTGGAGAAAAGATATCAGAATTATCAAAATGATGACTTAAAATGTTGACTTGGGTTTCACTTAACCAGTGGCTACACAGGCAGTACATGTTTTAGTCTCAGTTCAACCCTGAGGTTACATATGAATGCATAGGACATCCCTCCATCCAAAATAGTCTTCTCGTTATATCTTCACATACTACATGAATATACTATACAAACACAAAACAACTCTTTCATTTAAGTATCCATACCCTTTAATATAGTTTAAACTCCTAACTGGAAAGTACACTTCCAAGTTTGAGAGGGAAGGGTGGCGAGAAGGGAAGGTACACACATGCACACGCTTTTATAGATGCTAAACCATGTTAAATATAATACAAATGTTCACACTGTAGGCACAAGACTACAGTGTGTCATGTCCAAAATGAGTCCCTTATCCTCAAGCCTCCTTTGCATCAACTACTATTAGGGCAAGTTACCAATCCTCTCCCCCTAATTGTCCTCCAAATTGACAGGAAGTCCAAGGAATAAGATGCAGAGAGAGGAGAAGAGACAAGTTCAGGGACAACCAGAAACCTGTGTAAGTCTTGCTAAACTTAAGAACAGAAAGAATATTTGGGGCGGCTGGCTGGTTCGGTCATTTGGGCATCCAGCTGTGGCTCAGGTCATGATTTCATGGCTTGTGGGTTCGAGTCCCCGCATCAGGCTCTGTGCTGACAGCTCAGAGCCTGGAGCCTGCTTCAGATTCTGTGTCTCCCTCTCTCTCTGCCACTCCCCTGCTCATACTCTGTCTCTCTCTTTTTCTCAAAACTAAAATATTAAAAAAAATTTTTAAGTTTTAAAAAGGAACAGAAAGAACATTTGATTCACAAAACACATATTTCTAAACACTAAATAGCAACACGTACATTTATCCCCATAAAAGAAAGCTCTTTTCTCATGAGCATTTTGTTTTCTTTTAAACATCTGCTATGTCCCTCACTTCTTTCTTCTTTGATTTTTGGATGCATTTCTTATCAACTCACATATAAGTGTGATTTCCTATTATTATATATGAATATATATAATATATATGAATAAAAGTTCCAAAATAAATGACATACTTTTGGGATGCCTGCTTTTGGGATTCTCTCTCCCTCTCTCTCTCTGTCCCTCCCCCGCTCATTTTCTCTCTCTCTCAAAATAAACAAATAAATGTAAAAAAAAAATAAACCTCAGGGCATTAATAGAGACATGTTTCTATGTATAATTAATATTCAAACCTTTTTACATAAGGTTGAAATACATTTTTGAAGTGTGAAATAAATATAAATTACAAAATGTGTAGAATTTCAGCTTTCAATTCTGGAGTCCTTAAATATAAGACATTCAATATTTGAAACATTTCACTATAAGATTTATGTATTCTGGAAAAAAAATCATTCCAAATTGGAATCTAGACATTTCCTTTTAAAGATTGGTTTTAGATTCACTATGGAATAGCTAAAGAGACTGCCATAACCTTAAAAAATGCAATTTGTCTCTACAGTTACGAGGTTATATATAACAAACAGATGACTTACAGTCACAAACACGAGTATACGCACTTCTTAAAACCTGGCTCTATCTAAATTTAACCCTATTTATGAAGCAATGTAGGCCACTCATAATGAGATGCATTTCCACTTGACAATAAAATTCACAGGTGTTAAAATACTAGAAAAATTGTGTTGCTTCAGCACTGTGAAACTGGGCAAAGATTTTTTTTTCCTATTGTCTCATAAAATAAAGTCAGATTACTCACCACTCACTAGTATTTCCTCCTCATATCTCTGTAACCTCTGTAGAAATATGATGGGTAAGAGAAAGCAAGCTAACAGGTTTCTAAGGTCAAATAAAAATAAAAGTTTTATGCTGTGGTAGAAATACACCACTTTTCTCTCCAAGGGGAAATACGAGTTGCCCTGACATTCTATGCTGAATTTGTTTTATATGAATATCATATGACCTGATTTATTTATT
Organism: Paguma larvata; assembly: GCA_030068075.1. Classification (NCBI taxonomy): domain Eukaryota; kingdom Metazoa; phylum Chordata; class Mammalia; order Carnivora; family Viverridae; genus Paguma; species Paguma larvata. The sequence goes on from CM057823.1 coordinate 10,896,455, forward strand.
GGAGAAAATGTCATTGGTTCAATGATTTCCTATCATGGATTCCTTTATATATTACTTTTAACCTATTTTAATTACCAAGACTTTTAAATACAAGAATTTTCTCAAAGTAGTCACTACGATATTACTTAAAATAACATGTAAAACACAAAGGCAAAGTACTAAAGAGAATCCAAATATTAATCCGTAAGACATTGACAAGAGTCAGTCATGTATGACCTACAAAATTGACTATTTCGTGTTGTTCAACCTAATAAAGCATTCCCTAACTCTCACATCATCGAAACTAAGACTCAACAGCTGCCCAAGAAGCCAGCTGCCTCCCTGATGAAGCTATGGCATGAAAGATTTGGGACATGGAAGCAGAGCGGAGGCTACTTTCCATCAGTAATACATTTCTTGCCTAAGAGACATGACAAACAACACTGCACTTCAAAAGGAGAAGGGGAGTCTCCTAATGGGAGCATCTCACTGATGAAGAGATGGCTAATGCCGGATGGCTAATGTCAGGACCAAATAACAGGGATGAGGTGACAACGTTACAATATTAGCCCATGATCCACTGGATTTAATCTTTCATACCCATTTTCAAAACTTGTACCTCCATCAAGTAGGGTTCTTGGGGTGCTTGGGTGGCTCAATTTGTTAAGCATCTGACTCTTGGTTTTGGCTCATGTCATGATCTCATGGGTTTCTGAGTTTGAGCCCTACATTGGGCTCTGTGCTGACAGTGGGGAGCCTACTTGGGATTTTCTCTCTCTCTCTCCTCTCTCTGCTCCTCCCCCACTCGCACTCATGCACTTGCCCTTTCTCAAAAAAAAAGAGAAAAAATAGGGTTCTTTAACGATTTAAACTAAGGGTTGAAGAAACTATGTGAAGAAATGAAAGCAAATGTGTTAGTAAGAATCCTTTGTTCGATTTCATAGTGCAACCCTTAAATACGACTGAACGTCTTTGAAGGCTCTGAACTTATTCAAAAGGAATAGCTCTAAAGGGCAACTAAAAGGCCCTTATGAAATATTAGGTTCTCTGAGGAAAAAGTGCTGGTGAAAATTAATTTCACGGACATCCCCTTGCAAGTGACAACTGCACGGGCATCAGCAGGATGATGTATCAGAATGTTCCCATTCAGAATTCTTAGTGAATTCAGGCTCTTTGGTCTAGCTGGAAAAGGAACTCTAGTTGAGGCAGCTAATGCTGATCAAATCAGGACCCTCCTCTCCCCCATAGATTGCCCAGAACATGGAAGAAACTTTAGAAAAGACAAAAAGGAGTCATTCTTTGGGGAATAGCAGTGTGATGTCTTGGAGCACCCTCTGGAGGCCACAGAAAAGTGACACTGGTAAGGCGGAAGAAGAAGAAAATTCTGGTTCTCTCTGGCCTTCCAGATCTGCAGTCCATGGATCTCCCTTGCTTTGGGCTCAAAAACATACTTGTTCGGTCTAAATCAAGGTGATATACGACACATTCGTGATCAATTTATAGTTTGAAAATGCAGAAGAAATACAAGACGTAACCACGTTCTCAAACAATTGGGTCTTCGTTTTAAAAAAGAAAAAAAAATGCGCTGATTAGTGTATTTTCAGCCTACATTCTGAATTCTTTCAGGAATTTATTGCAGAGGCATCTTTTAATATTTAGAAGAAAGGAATGTGGAAATATGGCATTTTCATTAACAAAGGCTAAGCACCCAAGGTTATACAGGGTCCTAAGAGTTATCAAACTTCTTAGAGCAGCCAGCATTAGGTTATCAAAACGGAGAGGAAATTAAGTTCTTTTTTCCCCCCAACACCTTGCTTTTTCTAAAGCAACAAACACTGACATCTATTGGCATTTTGGTAGCTCACTTTTTAAAGAATCTACTAAACCTCGTTCGAGGACACATCCACACAATTAGGATGTAAAGGATTGCCGTGGATCCAGCACCTCACTGGTGTCTTAGGGAAATTTCATTTTATGTACCTTATAGCATATTTAATAGATACCACTGTCTTCTGGTTAAAATAAACCGGTTTTTAAACCTATACTATCTGATTTACTTTTTTTATATTTTCTGTTTATAGAGAAGAAAGCCCTAGGGTTACTAAAATATGAGAAGTCCATTTATTTATCTCTTTGAGCAAATAAAACCACTCAACCAAAATACTGACCCCCCCGCCCTCCGGTTTGTTTCCCTCTGTCCTAATAGAACAGGATAAACTATCCGGATGGTGAAAGCCAAATTTAACTTGTTACTTTGAGAAGGTTAATTAAATACCGATTTGGTGCGCGTTGCACTCCCAAAACTTTAAACACTACGTACAAAGCAGTTCTAGAGGGGAGAACACAAATAGTGAGAAGTATGGATTTCCTATGTTCATTATTTATTTATATTTAGAAACACCTGCACTCAATTCTGGGCTCCTTGCTGGCAATATGCTCTTACATTTGATAGATAACAAAGAAAATGTTCATACACACTCTTTTCCTGTCAGTCGCTGCAATTTGTACTAGTCCCCAAAGAGAAGATTATGCATTCTACATAATAAAGTCAGGTTTAAGCGTCATCTCTTAAGTGTTGCCAGCAAAGGAGTCGTGTTTCAAAATCTTCTCATAGCTTGAAACCTCAATGTCTTTCTGCCAGAGATAAAATTACGTTACACCTCACTCTATTTTCAATATTTAGACTGAATTCGGGACCGTTTTCATAATACATATAGGCAGCTATCGTGTTTGACATATTTATCCACTTTTCTCTCTATTTACAGGTAGTAGATACTAATATTTATACTCGTTCTAATCTAAAGCCAGTTTGGGATTATTTTTTTACCATAAAAGGTAAATTTTGAAAATGATATCAAATACCTTTGCAAAGACGTGGACAATTTGCTTCTTAAGTAATCTTACGCACAGAGTTACCATTTATCGGGTACTTACTCCCTGTTAGGTGATATTTAGTATGCGTCCCTGGATTATCTCATTAAGCCTCATAATAACATCATGATAATAATAACATTATTACTATGCAATTTTTACAAATAAGGAAACTTCGGCATAGACAGATCAGCTGACTTTCTCGTAATATCTTTAAGGAACAGCAGCACGAGGATTTAGACCCAGGCAACCAGGCTATAGAGCTAAGTACCAGGCATTCTGCTTCTTGCCGCCTGCAGTGAGGCATTTTTGTACTTCCTAAAGGACAAGTGACAAAATACACAAAGCATCTGTTACACTGCGTGGAACATGCTAAGATATTCAATAAATATTAGCTCCCTTATTGATAAATATAAGGGGTTCCCAGGTGGCTCAGTCAATTGAGCATCCGACTTCAGCTCAGGTTGCGATTTCATGGTTTGTGGGTTCGAGCCTCACGTCACACTATGTGCTTATGGCTCAGAACCTGGAGCCGGCTTCTGCAAGTGTGTCTCCCTCTCTCTCTGCCCCTCCCCTGCTGGTGCTCTGTCTCTCTCTGTCTCTCAAAAATAAATAAACCTTAAAAAATTTTTGATGAGGGGCGCCTGGGTGGCTCAGTCGGTTAAGCGGCCGACTTCGGCTCAGGTCACGATCTCACAGTCTGTGAGTTCGAGCCCCACATCGGGCTCTGTGCTGATGGCTCATCAGAGCCTGGAGCCTGCTTCGGATTCTGTGTCTCCCTCTCTCTCTGCCCTTCCCCTGCTCATGCTCTGTCTCTATGTCTCTCAAAAATAAATAAACGTAAAAAAAAAAAAAAAAAAGTAAAAAAAAAAAAAAAAAAAATTTTTGATGAATATAAAAGCATCCAGTATAGTGCCTGGCATGTAGTAAGGTATTCCTTATTCTCATGTTAGTTCAATATTTTTGGATTATATATATATATATATATAGTATATATAGTATATATATATATATATATATATAGTTCCTCATCAGTATTACTTTATCATCTTGCAAGTATGAGAATAGTATCCCAAGTTTCTCCCATTCTTTCTTCTTCAAAATAATTTTTCAAAATAAATCCAATTTCATCCTATCAATGATATTTAACACTTTGAATAATTACATAAGATAAGTGGTCAGAAGTAACCAGGTTGAAACATATCGCGGGACATTCCTCCGGCTCTGTAAACACACGGTGCCCTGTTAGCGACGGCACACTTTATATCCAGGAATGTTTACAAGCACTTCAGTCTGGGAGCCACTTAAAGAAACAGGTGGGTGATGTCACCCAGGAAGCACACAGACCACTTCTCCCCATTTCGTATACTAAGATTCTCAATTTATCCACTCACAAAGGCCCCCTTCTGCCAGGAGTAAGGGGAGACACAATAGTTCTAGAACTCGGCTTAGCTTGGTAATGAGTTTGTTTCAGGTCACCTGAAAGGAAACAGAGAGAGAGAAAGAGAGGGAGAGAGGGAGAGAAGAAAAGAATCCTTGGTGGTGTTTTATGAAAGAAAAGCATCTCAGCAAATGGAGATTCATAAAGGAAACTCAGAGCCAAAGACCAGATAGCAATACGAAAAAAAGCAAAACAAAAACTCTGGGTTCGTAACCGAGGCTTCCATAGGAAGGTTTGCTGAGCTAAACCAATAAGAAGAGGCTGGAATGGGAGGTCTAGGAGGCCCGGGATGTTACAGGGCCCCTGGTACGACATGAATCTGTGGTACCAAGCCCAGGATTTACTGAGGTTGCTTATTTTGAGCAAAGAAGAGGAACCAATGACACCCAGGGCTTGGGACCCATTAGAGCCATTATAATGGAATAGATAATTCTGTTGAACATCTGCAGCCCCAATAGTGTGCAATTCAATAGTCAGTTCATTGTATAAAAATGCGGATGCTATGAAACACAGCCATGTATGTATCACATATCAGTCACACATGTCATATGAAAGTTAAAGAAGCCTTTTTCCCCTGAAAATTTCCCTCCAACAGATGTGTTTATGCCTCTGCATGTCATGCAGCACACAGCGGGGCTGCGCAGCCGTTATCTCGGCATTACGTCTCCCCCGACTACCGTGAAGTAATGTTATAACTTCCAAAGAGAGGCTGGGCAGTCGCACGTGCGTCAGGCAGCACGTGCAGTTGCAGCGGCCGCCTTAAGAAAGGGGCGAAACGTGCGACTGGCGGACTGTAACGCGGGAGCTATTTAACGGTTGGGTGTGCTCTGTGCTCGTAGGTCCTCATCTGGGCTGGCACCTCAAGGGGCGACACTATAGCGGTGGCGCCAGAAGTCGTTCTTTTGAGGACGCCTGGAGAACTTGAGTGCAAAGGAAGTGGAAAAAGACGCGTGAGTTTCTCCCACAAACCATTAGGGCTATCGGTTATTTATTCCCCCAAGATAAGGAAATGTGCGCGGGCACGCACCGTTGTAAGGAAAACGACAAGGAGAGAAATGTGGATTTCAAAGCAATGCTCTTAATGCCACGTGCTTTTACAGAGGGCTGGTTTCCAGTGGACCATTCTTTTCAAATCAAATGAAGAATCAATATCCTTAAGTGGTTTATATGATTTATATGACTTTTTACCTCCTCCAAGGTGCCCTGGAGGAGGTAAAAAGTTCCTCCCCAAAGATGACGACTACCTGATGGCAAAGGGAGATAAATATACTAAAAACTAACCTCGAGCCAAGTTCACCTCAATTTTTCAGGAAGATACTAGAGAGAATGTCGCTCAAAGATGCCAATCTATCTGGTTTAGAGGGAATCGCCATGTGGACTGCAAAGCAGAATGAGAGCCACCGAGGAAGTTCTGGAACTCCGGGTCAAGGGAGAACATTAGGCAGTCACAACACAGCTGCCTACCTGGTAGATAAGATCTGTAAGACACAGAAATGCCTGCTTGCTCTTTAACCTCTCCCCCATGGAACTACCTGATTATCTGAAATGTCTGTGCTAAGGCACTGCTGCTATAAACCCTTGACAAACTGCAAACCTGTTACCTAAGAGGGATGCCGCCTCAAACCGATGCCCCTGCTTAATTCATCAGACCACCTACAGAGGACCACAGAAACTTGTGAAGGTAGAGTTCACAGGCAGGACAGGGAAAGACCTAAGGCCCCCACAAATAACTCTACAACTTTACAGTTCTGGTTACCTCTAAGTCTCTTTAATTTACCATGACGTCTTCTGAAAGGACAGCAGATAAAGTCACTCAGGGAGGCTGCTAATTTGCCTCCCCATTTCAGACTTTGTCTCCAACCCACAGGGTGAAAGTAAAGAAAACTTCAATATACTCTTGTGAAGTAATTAAGGTGAATCTAATCAGCAGTATCTTACTATACAAGCATGCACAGGAATGGTCAGTGGCCAAACAATTACTCTTTGTTCAATTTCTGTTTTGCTCAAAACCTGCAGAAGGTCCCTGCCAATAAGTCAGGTTCTGAAATGCTATCAGCGATGCCAATAAGAAGACTAAGCAAATCTTGTTTTCTTCCTACAAGGAACAAATATTTCTGCTTATCTTCCCAGTCACAGTATTACCAAGTGCTATTGAATTAATTCTTCAGGAGTGCTTTATAAAACACGTTGAGGGATGCTTTAAGTGACTTAATGAATCGGGATCAGTTAACAACTGGGAATGGACAACACAAGGGGAAAAAAAGACCCTATACTCCTTCTCCTCTCCTTTTTTAAGCATCTTCTTCAATCACTCATAAGCAAGTATTTACGCGGGATGCTTGCTCTATTCAAGACAATATATCTAAAGGATCAGCTCTTCCTCAGGAAATCTAAGATGGAACTGTCATTCACATCCGTGTTCTGATTATCAAATACAAGATTTGTCTCTAGAAAACCTCAACCGCCATTTCATTCTATTACATAACCAGTAAGCAACTGGGCTCAAACATTTAGATAAACTTTTGCCTTTTGGAACTCTTGGGAGCATAAATCAACCATATTTATCAAGGAGGTCCTGAAAACCAGAACTGGTAAACTGGAAGTTTGAGAACTTATTTGGAGCCGCTCCGGTGCCTGGCACTGGCTAGATTTTATCTGCTTCGCTGATCTCTAGGAATCCCTCTCAACTGATCTGAGTTCCAGTATCTCGGGCTGAATTCAGGGTGAACGTCCGCACACAACCCCGACCCTACAGGACTTCCCTTCGGCCAAAGCCCAGCCGCCACCAGCTCTTGGGGCCTCTCTCTCTCTTTCTCTCTCGACCACCCGGCTCTGCCCAACCAGGAGCGCCAGGTGGAGACCCGTTCCCTCTTTTCTCGCTAGAGGGCAGACGGGGCCCGTGCAAAGCCCTGCTGGCGCCGGACGAGCGCGCACCCAGCCTCGGTTCCCGCACTTCGGTCCGGCTCCCGGGCTGGGCTCAGCTGCGGGACGCTAGGCAAAGGCCGTGCCAGGGAGTGCTACGGGACCCGGACCCCCGGAGAGCGCGGGGCGCGGCCACCGCCCCCAACCGTAAGCGCTGGGTGCGGACGTCCGGGTGGGGCCGGGCGCCCAGGTGAGGGGCGGCCCCACCGAAGGCGAGAACCGCCCGGCTGCGCGGACGCCCGGGAGCAGCGCCAGGCGCCGGGAGCGCAGGGCGCGGGCGGGCGAGGGAGAGGCGACGCCCGCGGAGCAAGAGGAGGAAGAGGATCGCGGAGCCCGGCCGTGCTGCGCACTCACCTGGGCTCGGGCCGCCCGCTGGAAGCGCGGGCTTCTTGCCGGAGCCTCGCTCCTTCTTGCCCTTCCCCTTGCCTCTGCCTTCTTTGCGCTCGGACATCTCGCCCAAGGAATGCACGCTCTGCGCGGACGGCTCCTGGCGAAGGCGACGCGCCCCAAGTTTGGTCCGAGGGCTTGGATCGGGTTTGGTAAAAGTTTGTCTCTCGAGGGGTGGGGGGGAAAGAGCGCGCGGCCCGGCTGAGGCACTCGCGGTGCGCGGGGGCGTCTCCTGTAGCCCGCGGGGAGCGGCGCGGACGCGGCGTGCGGTCCGGGCCACCTGGGGTTGGCGGTCGCCCTCGCTTTCGGGGCTGCTCGTGTCGCCCAGGGAAGTCCTCGGTTCCCGCCGCGCTGGGTCCAGCCGCTGTCGGCTCCGGTGGTGGCGTCCGTCCGGCGCGCTCGCAGCCCGATGAGGGAGAGGCGTTCACCGTCCTGCCCCGCGCTCGCTTCGCCCAGGCAGCCGCAGCCGCTCCGCTCTTGCCCTCCGCGCGAGCCCGGAGTTCCGACAAGTTTTGGGGAACTCCTCGCCGGCTCTTTTTCAATTGCCCCACAGCCACCCACCTCCCGCCTGCAGGTTGGAGGCTGGCGCCTCCTTCTCCCCCTCCCCTTGCCTCGCCCCCTCCCTCTTCCCCACCACACCCCCACCCGGAGGCGCGGACACGCCACCGGGAGGAGCCTGGGCTCGGCGCTCCCGGGCGCAGCCCCTTTCCCTCCCCGAGCCTGGCCGGGCGGGGGGCGGCGGCGCGCCGAGCCTCTGCCGGGAACCCCCGACAGGGGTCGCTGGAAGCCGCGCGGAGACGCCGCCGGCGCCACCGCCGCCGCGGTCGCGGGAACCAAACCCAGTGGCCCCGGGAGGTTCAAAGACGGAGGAAAGGACCCAGGGCTCCTCGCTCTCCACCGCTGCCAGGCAGTCCCAAAGGACCGGTCCGTGCCCAACCATGCGGAGAGACGTTGGAGAAAAAAGTTTGGAACTCTGACACCTGCCCCCCAAAATAAGGCTGTGTGCAACCCTTGCGAAGGAGCGGAACTTTTGCTGGTTTTGCAGGAGAGTATGGAGTTCATTTCTTTCTTACTTCATTGAAAGCCCCACGCGCGAGTAGGGCAAAGACAAACTGTGTGCAAGGGAATCTGAGTGTGAGACTGTTCCGGGGACACAGGAAGAGCTCAGAGAACCTTAAAGATGGTCAGATCGTGCTGTCTTCCTGGATCTGCTCCTTGCATGCGTGCGTACCCTGCCTTCACGTGTGTTACAACGTGCCTGCCACAATTCTCACCTTTAGCTTTTTACAAAATAATAATAATCTACCCTCTTCAAAAGAGGGTGTCCTAAACTGTATCTTTCACTCCAACTTAATTTTCAAAGGAACTGATAAAACCCTGGTTAAAAGAGGATCAAGAATAAAGTTCACTACAGTAACTGAGTGTCACTGGGTTCTGCTGAGAGGGATGGCAAATAGGGAGAGGTAGAGTTGGGTAGACCGTCCTAGAGATCTTTAATTCATTAACGCTAGCTTTCTCAGAGTCAAACTTTCCTCCTCGGACTGCGACGAACTACTTCTTCCCTTGCCCTCCCTCTGGTGGAGAATTCTAAAGAGCAGTGAAATCAAGAAAATATTGGCACCTTGCTGCAAAGGACACAAGTTAAAGGCCAGGGTAATCCACACCGTGGAATGATCCAGAATCATGTAAAGATCACATCCTCCTAGTTATTTCACATTTGTGGCTAACTTAGAATGTGAATTTTCAGTGATAGACTCCTGCTGTGGTCAGGGAGAGGTGAGTGTGAACAACCATGTGTGAAATGGACTTCCTCCTCTTTACAGGTGACTTGCTCCTGATTTTCCATTCTCTTGGGGTTTCATGCTAACTGAACCATCACCTGCATACAGTTTTCTCGGCATATATTGGGTATATATTGTAATTGCCACCATTAAAATAAAGGGGAAATACAAGAAGGGGAGGGCAAAAACATTCATTTTAAATCAGTCCTAAAATCAGAATGATTTTATTCTCATTTACTTTGCAGGGTAATAAGAACTGTTAAGAGATACTTTAGCAGTATCGCCATCATTATTTATTTTGAAAAAGTTTGAACTTCCAGTTATCCTCCAACAAATACCAAATATAAGCTTTACTAGGCCATAAAAACAGCAAAATCAGTGGAAAGATTAGGAATAAATCTGAATAGCAATGTAATATTCCACAGAGCATAAAGTAAAATGAAATCTGAATGTTGCCTGAAATAGCTCTGTTCTCCCAGGAGGGGCCAGTGCTCAACAAGCAGGAAATGGTAAAATTCAGAAAAGGGGCGCCCTTTTCAGAAAGATACTTTGTCTCCAGGACATGAGACCCTTTATAGGCTTAGTATACAATAGATACATGTTATCAAATATATCATTATTTTAGAATTGAGGAATATCAAGCAAACATATATTTTGGAATAAAAAGTTTCAGGTCTTCCCAAACAAAACAGGAAGGCATGAATAAAACCCATATCTTTGGAAATACTCTAATTCATTTTAGAATGGATTTGTTTTGGACCTAGATGGTTTACTTCTCAAAACAGCTTATTAATTTCCTATTACAGTAATTTTTCAGTGAGCATAACGGAAGAACCTACCATTTTGTGATAATTTTCCATTTGAACAAATCTACAGTACTAGTAGACAGTTTTCCCAAACTAAGCATGAAGGACCACAGAAAAGATGGCTGAAATTGCCGTATCTCCACAATAAAACATAGTGGCTGGTAAGTAAGGGTGTGATTACTGTGGAAATACTCAGGCCTGGGGAATGAGTGAATATGAAGGGAGGAAGTTGGGTATAAGTGAGCATTCCATCATTGTTCTTTTTTGGTTTGATGTGCTAAAGAGAGAGAGAAAAAGAAGAGGACAGAATTTGCAATGATAAATGTTGAAAGAACATCTAAGAAAGATGATGAAGGGGCAGTTGGATGACAGGACTTCCTGAGCCTGTGTTTGGATTTGGAGTCATATTTTACTCGCCAATGGCAGCTGAAGGGTCAGAAGATTTCTGACAAAGCCCCCCAGATTTTTTTCTACTAATAGATCATTTAAATATGTCTTTATCTTTTAAGTTATTTAATGTTAATTTTTTGAGGGTTATTTTATTCCATTATTTATGATTAGGTAAAACAATAACCAAGTACAAGTCCATTTCTTCAATAATGAAAACATTTATGAGTTTTTCAAGGGCTTGAGAGTGTCCTTAAATTATTCATCTCTATGGTCAGAAAGTGGCCAATGATTTTGAGGTTTTGGTCCCCCCTCCCCATTTAAAAAACCTTGCAAATGATCAGAAAAGGGGATGAAGAAAGGAAGAAGAGTATTTTTGCTTCCTTAGAAACCAAAATATGAACCTGAATTACATAACTTAGAAATGATGACATATTTTCATGGTATAATTTTTCTAATTTGTTGTGTATTGTTTACCATTTAGAGTATGTATCATAGAGGGTATATCAGCTCTCAAGTAACATGTCAATCTGTCAACATTTGTCAACTCCTGAAAAACAAAGTGGCAATTTATAAATAAGCAACTTGAGAAATAAAGACAAAATGGAGATCTTATATTAAATGACAGCTTAAAATAAGTGCAATCCCGTACCAGAACATTTTTCTTTGGCAAGGCTTACCTTCTAAAGCACTCTTAGCATCTACGAAGCTGGCCAAATATGCCCTTTATCTCAGTAATTCCCATTTGGAAAATACCCCCAAGAAAATTTTTAAAAGAAAAAATATAAATAAAATGAAAGAACACTAACTATGAAGATAGATTGCATTTTTTTTTGCAAAATATTATGCATACTGACAGTAATGGGAATTTAATTTAGAATTCTGCAAATACTTTTAACTTTTTAAAAGTGAAGTAACTTAAGATAATTACTTTTTAAAAAAAACTTCGCAACAAAGTTGGCATTAATGAAGATGCATGAATGCAAAAGACAATCTCACTCATCAGAGCCAACTCTAAAACAACCACTGAATGTGTATGACTTATTCATCCATTCATCAAGCATTTACTGAACTAAATACTAGACAGGAGAGAAATAGAAAAAAAAAAATGCCCCTACTCTCGTGTTAAAATAGTTAAAATACTGTGAGAAAGGTAACAAAAGCAAGTTAATTATTATAATACAAATGAAAAAGCAGGCCAGATAAGTTTTCCAGGGCCTGAAGGCCATAAAATTTGAGGGATAGTTTTAAAGGAAAAAAAAAACCCTCAAAAATACAAATTAAAGTCCAAGAACAATGAAGGACCCTTGGATGTGAGAAATCTTAGAGAGTAAGTGATTACAAATATATTCCACCTTCTGCGCAATTATAGTAATGCTAAATGTTAATTGCATACGATTTCAGAGATTAGATAATACTATCCTTATAAACAGGAGACATTAACAAGCAATCAAAAGGAGTACACACAGAACTGAAAAAGCAAAGACTGTCATGTGAGGAAAACTAGATGAAAGGAGCCTTAAGAATTCACAGGTTAGCAATTGTCGTATATGTTTGGTTAGACTCTTAGAATCAACATGCAATTTGAGTTTGTTAAACAAAGGACTTCTGACCCACAAAATGCCCTGGTGAGACTGAAAAGGTGTCTTCCATTACATTTGGCAAATATTTGAGAGAACTGCTCATGAATCATAGTCTGCCTGCTGTTTGAGAAGCAGTTTGATAACAAAATTGTGAGTTTAGAATCTCCTCCAAGAAAACAAACAAAAAAACTAAAAAGATGAGGTCCAAGCAACATTAATAGAACCTCTGTTTGTGTTGTTCTGCTTGTTATGTGATCTTTTAAAATTACGATACACGGATGATTACTGGTGTTATTATTTATCGTTATTATTAGTGATAATATTATGCTCATGATTACCATACATCATCTATTAAATTGCATTATATAGCATTTACTAGTGCCTAAATTTCTTTTTATGGACTCTATTTGGTAAATAGGGCCAGTGTCATAAATCACTTCTGTAATAAGTTGGAGATAGAAAACTTCATGGTGTTTGAAACATTTTAATTTTTTTTAAGAACAAAGTCTCACACAACTTTTTGATTTCTTTTCCTTACCTCCACAGTAATTATTTATGTTTATCTTCCACAATCCCCTTGAAACAAGTGCTTAATTCAGGTGTGCATGTGATACAAATACCTAAAGTTTATATGTGCATATATGTACTCATACACGTATAGGGGCATACATGTGTGTATATCTGCATGGTGAGTACACATATGTGTGTGGGTGTGTACTTACTACTTCTCTTTCCACTAATGAGAAACATTGTATTTGAATGTGAGCTTATAAAAGAGATGATATATCCTTTTATACACTTTTTTCCTATTACTATCCATTAGAGTCCCAGCACCATGCTTTGCATCTGGTAAGCACTGAATACTTTTGCAGAGAATGAATTTAAATACAATAGAATGAATATAAAAAGGCTGGTTCTGATATTACCATTTTCTATCAATCAGTTACTAATTACCTACTCTTACGGTCATCTTTGACGCCATTTCTGCATCCAACCCACCCCCATGTGCTGTCATTTTGACTTCAGACTCTTTTTATCCCGCTTCAATAAGGCCACCCAAATCCACGTCTTCCTCCTTTCTTTGCTTTGACCATAGTAAAGCTTTTCTACCTGGACGCTTGCTCCCTCTAGTTATTTTGCCAAATACAGGAGTCAGAGAAGTCTTCTGGAAATGCAAATCTAGCCTAGTCACCCTTTGCTTCCCCAAATGGTATCTAATGCCCTTGAAGGGCTAGGTCCTGCCTGACCACAGCCTTCTTTCACTGTGCTGCATCCTCCTCCCTCCCTCTGCTTCAGCCATGGAGACCTCTTTGCAACATGCCTCTAAAGCTTGCCATTGGTTCTGGCCTCAGTGCCTTTGTACTTTCTGTTTCCTCTGCCCAAAGTTTTCCACAACCAACCCATGTTGCCTAAGTCCACTTATCTCTCAGGCTTCAACTGACTTTCACTTGCTTGGAAAAGCCATCCATTGCCTTTGAAAACTGTTTTAATTTCCTATCACACTTCTGTTTCTCCTTCATAACATTTCTTCTTGTCTATTATTTTATCATTGTTTTTGTGATTTTTTTTAAACAATGACCTGTTCTCACTGTGCATTAATCTCTTTGAAGGCAACGACTGACAATTTCATGTTCTCTTTTATATCTCTAGTGCTGTGTCTCTCTCATCATAGCCAATTTACATGCATTTTCTTAACTGATGAATAAAAGAGAATAAATAGAATTACTTCCACGTGTATATGAGGCTATACATACATATGTGTGTGTACTTTCTTTGATCAAATTTTAAAATGATACGATGATGACAATACTAGACATAACACTGTGAGATAATTTCTACTGGAACAAGCCTTTCCAAGAACAAACACATAAAATAAAAATTTTGACTAATCAGTAAAATCTCAATACTTCAGGAGATGAGGTGATAGCTTTTGCAAAATGGTAAAACCCCAAGAAGGATGGCTTCTTTTTCCAAATTGCCTCTGTAAGTTTCACCTGTAGATTACACTGATTGGCTCCGTTTCCTCGCTTGGATTCTTGTGAGGTGTCAAACCCATAAAAGAGCTAGATTTTAGCAAGGATGTTCTAACAAAATGATAATGGATGAAAACCTCCAAATACAGCCTCATTAACAGGGTTAGAAACCCCTTTCTAGCCAGCCCTAATATAAGGTTGCTGTCCCCAGAAGATTATTTTTCACTTTGGTGACCTGTGGTAAGACCCAATTTGGTCCTTGCAGCAAGTTGCTGCCCATACCTACCTTAGAATTAGCTTTGAGTCTGGTTTTAATCCTCTAACATTTTGCTCCCTTCCTATTATTCATAACCATGCAACAAATGCAAAGGGATTTCTCCATGCACACTTGGGGTTCAGTGTGTGTGCACATCCCACCTACAGCCAAGAGAGACTCAGATGAGCCCGTGTCTTTTAAGAGTTGCCCTGTGAGATCCAGTCCAAGGTTAACATAATTTCCTTTCAAGAGGCACTTTATTCATTGTTGTGAAAAGATTCACCCCTGTGAAATTTATAATGATGTTAAAATATAAATTTAATGTCATGAGTGATGAATTAGTACTTCAAATATTTGAGCAGGAAGAGTAATTTAACAGATCAACTCTTTCCTTCAGTATGTCCCGTAAGAGACACCTGGGGGGAAATGTTTCCAAAACAGATTATAGTATATTGGAGATTACTTCATAATGTCATCATGATAACGGGGGCCATATGAAATGAAACAATGACCCACAAATTCTGTACCTGGCTCAGGAATATAATAACACCACAATTATTCTTTTTCTTTCTTTCCCGCATAATTTCTTCTAACCTCCTTATTAATCTTTATGAATTCTCTCCCCCCACACTTTTTTTTTTCAATTCCTCCTCATGTTAGAGCCTGATGCTTCATATATCTGATTTGACTAGGGATTTCTAGTTTTCGGTTAAGAGCCAAGAGTGAAGTTCTCAGTGGAATGTTTTAGTCCTCCCCGCCCCTGGACCCAGGCCTAGAATTCAAGTTACTTTGCAACAGACCAACTTTCAACACACTATATGTTTGGGAACTTTGGTGTATGTGTGTGCTAAAAAAACATATATATATCTTTCAATTCTCATTCATTTGGGAAAAGAATTTCACAAGTATTAACAACTCAAGAAGGCTAGTCATCTTTTAAAGATGATTTAGCAGAACAATTAGCTAACTTGACAGAAAACCAAATGACCGTCCAAAAAATAACTGGTGACCAACCATGCAGAAGATTACATTCTTATGGAAAATGTTGTCTTTTCTGCTTAATCATAAAGATTGGGTTGGATCCCAATCTTTCTCTTAGGTGCAAGATAGAAACCACCTAATTCAAATGATGCAGGGAGCTCTGATCCTGCCCACAGTCTTATCCAGACTGTAGGATTCTTTGGGGCCCAGAGAAATTCTGGGGGTGATCCCGAACCCTAGATACCCAACTGAAAATCTAAGAATATGTTTGGCTTAGCATTTTTGAGTGATTTTTTTTTTTTTTTGGTCCCAGAGTCAACAGAAATCTCTGAGATCCCATAAAGCAGATACATTGTGGCACAAAAAAATTTGTCAGTCCAGTTTCGACTCATGTCTTTGAGATGGACCCAAACCAACACTGGTTTTGTAGGTAGGAAGAGCAAGAGATGACATTTCTCTTGCTTTGGAATTACACGGTATTTTTTTTTCCTGTTGCTATTTCCAAAAGTTGGTGTCACAGAACGAGGTGGAGATCCACTATCCCTCTTATTTTCATGATAATAAGTAGACCCCGGAGTACCAGCAGTGTGCTAAGATTTATGTCAGTGGGTGTTTACTGTACTAAACTGTAGGGTACTAAAACTGTAGTTCCTTCTCACAAGGGCAATGGAAAGAACTTAGGACATATTTTCTCAACTCATTTTTTTAATTTACTTTTTTTCCCTCTTACCTAGGAAACTTTAATTAAAGTGTTCTCAATTCTTTCCCTCCCTTGTCCCAGTGCTGTACCTGCCCTGCCAATCTCCGATGCCAGGTCACCGCAACTACCCAGTTTTCTTTTTCCATGAGCATTACCTGTCCCCGTTCTAACAAAGAAACCATAACAGAAGCCTTTCTTTTGACCTGGCCTTTCCTTTTACTACCAAACATCCTCCGTTCCTTTTAATTTGCCAGCGAAAGGAACCCATCTCCTCCCCCAACTCACCACCAATTTAATGAAACTGCTCAAAATTCACTAGTGGCTTCCTAATTGGCCTATGAAGTGTTCTCTTTTCAGCCCTATGCCTAGGGAATGCTGATACACGCGTCATCTGAAAAGCTTTTTCTGGGACTCAGAATGATATCTCAGTGGCAGAACTTTCTGTCTTTTCTGAATTCTTTTTTTCTACCTGTCTCTTAAATGCTGGCTCCTGGCCCACTATTGAAAACCATTTTCTTCTTAACTACATGCTAATCCTGTAAAAAAATTTCCCTCACTGCCAGCTATCTCAAATGTTGATAATTCACAAAGTGTGTACATACATATATATACAACTACTGTGTATATTCCAACTACCCTATTCCTCCCCCCAACTTAAAAAAACATACAAAATAAAACAAAAACAGATGAAGCTATGCACAGAAACTAGGCATCACGCTTCATTTTCCTCCTCCCGTCTTCTTTACCTCCCCTGGTTCCGGCCACTGGGTGCCCCCAATTCCAGCCCATTTACCTCTGAATACTCATCACTGCCTCCTTGGCTTCTCCCTGAATGTAGGTCCACTGTCACTCCGTCATGTAGCTTTTCAAAGTCTTCCTCTTCTTTTTATTATTTTTTAATTTTATTAAAAAAATTTTTTTTAATGTTTTTTATTTTTGAGAGACAGAGAGTGAGTAGGAGAGAGGCAGAAAGAGAGGGAGACACAGAATTTGAAGCAGGCTCCAGGGCTCTGAGCTGTCAGTAGAGCCCAACACAGGGCTCTAACTCACAAACTGTGAGATCATGATCTGAGCTGAAGTTGGATGCTTAACTGACTGAGCCACCCAGGCATCCCTTAAGTCTTCCTCTTCTGTTTCTGTGCTCACACCCAGTCACTCTCCTGCTACCAGACTTAATCCTCTAAAATACAGCTATTATCTTGTCATTCCTTATGTAATATCTCTATTGGATCCTTGCTGTTATAAAGTGGAAACTTCTCTTTAGAGGGCAACCAGGTCTTTCCCAGTCAAGGTGCTGCATAAATTTTCAACCTCTTTCCTACCTTCTCCCGTGCCTTTGGTGTACTCTGGTCACAGTGAGCTATATCTTTTCTTAATTCTATGGATTTAACTGTATTTCTCCTCCTGCCAGGAATTTCTTCCCCTTCTCAGCCTAGTAGACTTCTACTCTTCCTTCCAGATCCAAGTTAAAACTCACCTCTTCTATTTTTCCTTGATGCTCCCAAATTGAACCAATGGCTGCCACAGTTGTCTTCCTTATACATAAATATCTTCAGTTTAGCACCTACATTATTATAATGATTTGTTTCCAGGTCTGTGTCTCTGCTCTGCAGGAATGATGCCTCAGGTATGATCTCTATGTCTCTCTAAAGTACACATCCAACATATGTATATGTATATTAAAATGAGTATACATATACTCAAAGACTTCACACTTGACTTTGAACTAATTTCAAAGTAAGCAAGAATTGAAGAGTTTTTTAATTTTTTGCAAATTTAACTTTTGACCCAAACGCAAACCGGGATTTTACAAAGTAACCGCAAGTTTTCCAAATCCTAATTAGTTATATCTTAATTGATCTGTTCAACCAAAGTTACAGTTGGCAAGATTCAAGGACAAGCCTTTTTGGTTTCTATCACTACATTTAAAAATTTTTGTTTAAGTTTAATTTTATTTATTTTGAGAGAGAGAGAAAGCAGGGGAGGGACAGAGAGACAGGAAGACAGAATCTTAAGCAGACTCCACACTGTCAGCACTGAGCCCAATGCGGGGCTTGAACCCACAAACCGTGAGACCATGACCTGAGCCAAAATCAAAAGTCAGATGCTTAACCGACTGAGCCACCCAGGTACCCCTATCACTATGTTTTTATATACTTAAATCTACTTTAGTCCCTTGCCTACCAACTCAATGTCTTATTTATCCACTAAAAAAAAAAAAACTGGTGTGACAATTATCGACGCTGGTTACTCATTAACCATCATAATGAGCTTTATAAACATCAACTAATCCCTTATTTGTAAATTCCTCTATTAAAGGAAAATGAATTTATTTATGTATGGCGTTCTTTGAGATTTCAGGAAAATGTAATGATAACTCTTGAAGGGAGAAGTAAAAAGCCCCTTTATATAGTTGATATGTTTCGATTGCTTGATCTCCCTGTCAGAGGGTACTTGCCACTCAGCGGCCACATCTACCATCCCCCAACCTCTGCCCATACGTCCTGAGAGCCTCTGAGGGTCACAGTCTCTGCTGTGGGCCTGGACAGAAGCCTGAGGAAGAGAAGCCTATCTTCGAGAAGGCACCAGTGAGTCAAATAGACCCCTCAATGTCGATCCTGCTTCATAGCTGTCTGCTCATCAGTAAAATGGGGGTTACAAGACCTTAGGTAACAGGTCACTGTTGTGAGGATTAAATGAGCTCACGGGAGTCAAGTGTCCAGCCTCGAGCTGGCACCGGGAAGATAGCACCTCTGGTGCTTGTCCCCTGACCCCCACCTGCTGCTTCTACCAACCCAGCCTCCGTTTCCCCAAACATCTCTGAATCCAAGCCAACTTTACTAAAAGGAGCTTTATGTGAAAAGAATGGGTAATTTATTTTACTCTTCAGCAATTACTGAATAGACAGTTCTGAATTATCCCAAGGCCATTGGCACTTAAGGCTACAAAGAATAAATAAAACCAATAAAGATCACATAGTTTTGTTTTTTTTTTTATGGATTTGAAGTCTTCACCACACTGTTCTCTATTTACCTCATCATCCCTTTTTTTTTATTTTCTACAGGAAAGTAATTCTGACGTGGCCCAATGGGAGGCAGCAGAGGGGTAAAGGAGGTAAAAATGAAAACCAGTACTTGAATGAGTGAAATATTACCAATTTTGATAAACAGAATTCTAATACTAATTACCAGATTCCTGCACACTGGTGTAGACACCCTGTGTGATGCCCTTCCCTTGAGTATGGGTGGGACCCACTGATATTATGGAATACCACTCCCATGATTAGGTTATCAACCAGTTGATTGAGTGGTAATCAAGAAGGAGATTATCCTGGGTGGGTCTGACCTAATCAGGTGAGTCCCCCAAAGAGGGGCTGGGCCTTTTCTGAAGAGAAAGATCACCCTGCCGGCTTTGAAGTCCTGTGACTGCCTTGCATTGAGAGGGTCACTTGCCTAATGATGTAGGTGGCTCGTAGGAGCTTAGAGCCATCTTTACCACATTAGGGCTTTGGCCAACAAAACCGGGAGCTAGTAAGTGAGTGTTGTTTCCCGAAGCCCAGATTGAAGTAACTTGTTACGGAGCAATAAAAAGCTCCTGAAGTTAATAAAGACATTTCAATTCACATAGGGCCTCAGACAGCAAGGTGTGGGTTGGGGAGGACACGTAGGAAGACAGTTTGGTGTCTGGAGTGACTCTCCCAGCTCTGTCACTTCCCAGCTCTACGGAGCTAGGGAGTCACTTCACTTCCCCAGACTTTCTTTACTTCCTTCGTCTGCAAAATGAGGAGGTGAATGACTGACAAGATGCCTGCAAGGGGATTTTCAGGCTCTCCGTGCCCTCTTATGCCATGTTTTATATCCTTTGGTTATAAAACTCAGTTTTTGAAAGGATAAAACAAAGCACACAGGGAAGTAATTTGGAAATGTTCACAGATAGAAGAAAAGGAAACCTATTCTGTCATCCTAGGTCTTCTGTTTGTAGACGATCCTGTTTCCAACCCTTTCTCTGAGCTTCAGCCAGACTCACAGACATCAAATGGACTCCAAGGACGTTTATAAGCCTCATCCACAGGTCTGAAGGGGGACCTGAAGAGTTGTGGCTTTTTTCTATTTTTGGAGGGCGAAGCTCTGTTTTTATGTCTCATAGGGATATTTTCGATAAATGTTTCTGCCAAAATCATCAGTAAGATAAAGCAGCTGCCATAGGGGTGAATGCTATATAAACTTTGATGTGTGTTCATGGCAGACACAAAGAACTTTTCTATAAATAATAACAATTTAACTCAAAAATATATCACAGCCTAAGGATTCATCAGGGAACTGTGGACTTGGTCCTAAGGAAGGTCCATGGTCCTGAAGCAGCAAAAATGTTGGCATGGGTAAGAAATGCATTGAACTCTGGTGTTTTTGCTCTAGTACATAACTTTTTATCTTTTGGTCGGTACGAATAACCCAAGTGGAAATTTCTTTTAGGAGACGGGAAAGCAGAACGAAATGTTTCACGTCCCCCAAATCAGCTGGGATGAAATTATAGCTTTGCTGCTTAGAAGAAATTCCTCTCAGCAAGATTCACTATGTTACTATGACTAGATGAATTTGTCTCCCTTTTCCAACCTCATTAAAACATACAACACTTCCCTAAAGCCACTTTGGCTCAAATGTGTTTTTCTGTGAAAGTCGTGGTATGCATTAACTAATTCCAAGAAACCAAAATGATCTAAAACTTTTCAAATCTTGGAACAATGTCGGAATGCTCAATAATACGACATGCTTTAAATCAGCCCATAGATGCCCTGTATGGGCAAAGTACATGGGTAATAAGAGAATGGGTGAGACCGTTCTGACAAATTGAGGGTGACTCTGAAAGAAATGTTGGAATTGAGGTCTGAACTATTCAGATTGGACCTTACATTGATGAAACTGTCTATACTTTCAGACATCCACGTTTCCACAGGCAGAACCTCTGATCACCAATAAAAACCACTCAGGAGCTATCCCTAAATGTTTTAATATCGCCATTCTGTGAAGATGGGACTAATACTAATTAGAAGTATATGTCTTCAATCACATTTCTCAGGTTTTGAAAATATCTGAACTAAGGCAGAATCATGGTAAAACCAATAAAACTTAAGCTTCAGAGCTCCACCCTTGCAAGAGTCCCATTCAAAGCCTGTAACTAATTTTGTATTAGTAATTTTTAAAAAAAAATCTTCCAAAAGGTACTCTTCTTTGAGGAGATACAAATATGGTTTAAGAAATATAGTAAAAATGCAGACAAGTGTACCAGAGTTTGCTATATTGACATTTGACCAAATAGGTTTTAAAATTTTTTTTTAATGTTTGACATTTTTCATGGTTTTTGTATTACCAACCCTGAATGATTCAGACCAACCTCCCACTGTCATCACAGAGAACATTCTCGCCTTCCCATGCTTTGAGCTCATGGGTTTGCAAAGCTTCTCCCAAGTTTCTGGGTAAGGGGCAAATGGCGGGTAAAGAGAACGCCCTCTTGCTGTGCTCATGAGTATGACACCTGCTTGTTCAATGGCACAGTCACTCAAACTGCCAACAGTACAGTTCCGTTTGCGTACATTTCTCATAAAAATGGTCTGGAGTACAAAAGTAATTAGTAGTTTTAGCCTTACTCTAGGCCTTGCCTTTCTTCCTTACATTTTGCAAATCCTTAGAAAATAAGGACCATGCTTGATTATGACACTGATCAAAGATCTAGCTGCTTTCCTGATGACAAATGAATGCATATCAATTTACATATAAAAAGGTGGTAAGTCCTTTGAGGGCAGATTCTGTGTTATTGGAATTTAATGGCTTCCATGGTACTGAATACAGTGCTTTTAAACTGTTGAAAATATTTGGTGGGTAATCAATAGTCTATTTTACAAGGTGTTCAGTTAATTAATGGTGTTCGATTTTGATACATCCTAATCATTTTCTCTTTAAAATTGCTAAATGTATTGTTTTTAAGGTAATTATTTGGGGATAGTGCTAAGACAATCATTTTGGGTTAGAGTTAGGAATCTTTTCTCTTTTCTCTTTTCTTTTTTCTTTTCTTTAATTTTTAGAGAGAGAGAGAGCGAGCATGTAGGCTAGGGAGATGGGCAGAGGGAGAGAGAAAGTATCCTAAGCAGGCTACATACTCAGTGCAGAGCCCGACGCGGGGCTGAATCCCACGACCATGATGAGATCATGACCTGAGCCAAAATCAAGAGTCAATCAACTGACTGGGTTATCCAGGCACCCAGAGTTAAAAATTTTAATAGTAATAACACAATATTAATTCAAAAAAGATTATCTCAGTGTCTACATGATTCTAAAAGTCTGTTCTCTGAGTATATCAGAGGAGGAAAATAACACACAGTTGAGTTAATTATTCCAGTTAAAGTCACTAGAATCAATTAATCCAGTCAAAACATTTAGTTGCCCAATGAAGACCTAGCTTAAAATTAAGATCTAGAGGTCTCTTATAGCTACCTAAGTAATCCAAATTACTTATGCTACTTAAATTTCTAGAGTTTCATATCCTGATTACATGCTATTTGTAAACAGAGGAGTTTAGGATTAAACTTTCAAGGTCAAGCTCTTAACAGCAGTAATGTTTTTTCTTGTTGTTGGTAATGACGTCTTCAAATGTTATTAACCGAGGAAATTGCGTATTTCTGCTATAGTTTGTATATATGCATTTATATATACACAAGAAAATATTTGTTATTTTTCTCAATGTTATGGACCTAAACTATGAAAGATTAGATAAAATGTTAAATGTGAAAATGGAAGCATTCTATTTTTTTTTCTTTTGCTAGGTTTTAGAAAACTATCAGGAAATCACACTGCCATGTAGTAAACTAAGACAAGTCATACTTATTAAAGGCCAAAACATACATTAAACATGGAAAAACAATTAGCAACACACAGAAATTGGTTTTTCTGGACCCTGGAAATTATTTGCAATTTTTGCCTTTTGGGAACGTTTTTAAAATTTATGCAGAAATTATTTCTTAAGGCATTTTAAAAATTAAAATGTTACCATAATCATGCATAAATAATATCTAGTCATGAACTGAAATTTCTGTTGTGAAACCTTCTACATACAAGTCTTTAGAAATAACTTCACGAAATTTCTATTAATACATGATCAGTGTTTTAAAGACACAACATGACTGAAAAGAAATTGTAATAAAATAGCCTTACCTATAATGCCAATTATAATTTAGAAAATGATGTATCTTAAAGCCAATGTTTCTGAGAGATAGTCTAATGTCATTAAAGAGCAGCCTGATAAACACAGCTCTTTTCACTTTAGTTAGAAACACCCTGTTTCTCCAAGGTGGTTTAATTGCTTCTCAAGTGAAAACATGTTTTGTTCTCATTAAGTGCCATTTTAATTTCTGATTGGAAGTCATTGGCACTTTGAAATAACAGCACCTCGACTGCATGGACATTTCTGGGAAGGAAAAACAAACACTTTGAACACATTTGGATCCCATTTGGATTTCAATCAGGCGGACAGTAAAATCTTGGGGAATTTTCTGATTTATAGGAAAAGTGATAAAAACCAAGTGAGCTTGTGGACGTATTAGAAGAATCTTGGGTGACTTTTACTACAGTAAACACAACCTCTGATTTAACCATAAACCTAGAAAACATTATTTCTTGACATTTCGGTGAATTATTGACATACAGTTGAATCAAGGCTCTGCTTGTCTTGGGTATGTGTGATCTCAGAAAAAGAAAATGCTTATTGTTTGCTATGATAATTGATTATTGATAGAAAAACCACACATTCTGGCATGCCCGGGACCATCCTGGTTTACACCTGTGATCCAGACGTAATTACTAATAGCACCTTTCTTCACTTTCAGATGTGCTTGTATTGGTCCATGAATTATCATCACTCCATTATAATATAAAATTGTTTGGAGAATTTCGTTTGGCTTTGGTTATCACTTATTTATCATTGACCTGTATTCCAGGCATTGTGCTAAGTGTTTCATACGTCATGATATCATTTACCCTTTACAGTAACTCTAGGAGGTAGATATTATTTTTCACTTTTCATTTTATAAATGCATAAATTAAAGAATTTCAAAATCCTGTACCTTAAAGAGTTACCTAAGACTTTTTCTACATAACACCCTAAGTGCTACTAAAATCATTTCAAAAGTTTCAAGTGTTTTCAGCTATTTGATCACTCAGTATCATTTTACACTGTCCCAATAACATTTGCAAAAAGATGTTTTTTGATGTTCATTTATTCATTTTGAGAGAAAGCACAGACAGGAGCAGGGGAGGGACAAGAGAGGAAGAGAGAGAATCCACACAGCATCAGGCCAGCACGGGGCTTTATCCCATGAGCATGAAATCCAGAGTCAGATGCTAACCCGACTAAGCCACTCAGGTGGATTTTTTATTCAACTTGCATAGTTTCTCTTTCTTAGATTCTTCTTTTAATAACTTTGGCTGAAATGTTTGGCAAAGAGACAGTAAGAAACTTCACTTTTCTCGACTACATTATCAGTGCAATCTCTCCTCTAAAACTAATTAAGCATAATGCTTAATTACTTTTTAAGGGAAAAAGTAGAAGCATATAAATGGGAAGAATATGATGGTTTTCTTGGATGTACTTATAAGTGACTTGAGTTTTACTCCCTTTAATTAGGAAACTTTTTCAGCAGACTATAGGATATTCACAATCTACTTTCTCTCCCTTTTTCTAGATTAGCTTCTCAGAAATTTCACGTGGATTCCATGGCACTAAATTTCCACCAAATCACAGACAGTATCTCCCAGATACAACTTTTAAGCCCCGAATATCCAGTGACTTAATAGGTAGTTTGTTTAGGCGATATGAAAATAATTACTCACTAGAATAAAATGCCTAACTTTTCCTAGAACAAATTTCTACAAGCATTATTTGTGGACCTGGTTACCACAAATCTTCATACGTGAAGTGGGGATGGGTCTAAGGGGAAGTGGGAAGGAATGGAAATGTAAATCAATTCTAGCTGAAAGACCTATAATTCGTTTAAATTCAAGTACTTGATTATCAAAGTCATTGTCAGTCTAAAATGTAAAGATCTTAATTTATTATTGAAAATGGTGTTTAAAAATGTATGCTCTGGATTATTTCATAAAGCTACAGTTGTCCAATGTAAGTATCAATCAATCGTTTAGTGGATGAATCTGGCTGCCATGTTTTTATTAAAAGTTTCAATTGAGGCCAGGATTGGAGTGAGCCACACAATTCTCCACAATACAGACTGCAGTGAAAGTTACACAGGAACTAGTCATGTGGTGAATTAAAGACTTGGTATTTTATAGCTCCTTGATTATCTATCTACTCAGTGCTGGGGGAGAGGGATAATTACTCTAAAAAAGAACAAAAATTAACAAAAAAAACTACATGGCACCCTATGGATGGAGTTAGTCACTAATTCGAGTTTTAAACATTGACCTATTTTATCTATCTGCCTATGTATCCATCAGTCTATCTGTTGTTATACTATACAATAAATTGGATTCTTGCCTTCAAGTTTGCTTAAGAAAGCTGCTGGTATAAGTTCAATCTTATCTAAAAACGTGGTCACATATTTAACACTTAATTGCATGCCTACTACATACTAAGCTTGGTTCTGGATACTAATACTAATCTTGGTATTACAAGGATACAGTGGTAAGTGAAACAAAGTATTACACTCATAAAGTTCATACTCAGGCAGTAAACAACTAAACTAAATGTATCACCACAAACAATACTTTCAAAGGGTCATAGGTGAAAAATAAAACCATGAAAGAGGATAAAGAATAACAGAGGATTGGCAATTTGACACAGAGTAGTCAAGGAAGCCTTCCTTAAATAGAGAATTGTTAAGCAGAGAGTTCAGTGATGTAAAGGAATGAGTCATGCTGAGATCACGAGGGAGAATCCCAAGTAGAAAGGACAGCATATGTAAAATTTCTGAGGCAGGAATAAGCTTGGTGCAACAGGGGAACAGGAGAACAATGAGGCTACAGGGGTAGGAACAAAGAAATGGCAGTAGAAGACAAGGACACAGGAGAGAGAAAGGCAGGACCAGATGTCATGGACCTTGAAATTCATGATAAGAAGTTTGAATTGAATTCTAAGTGTGTGGGAAGTCATCAGGGAGTTTTATGAAGGGGAGTGACATGATCTGCTTTATATTTTAAAAGACCACTCTGAACTACTCAATGGACAACAGATTGTAGGGGGAAAGAGTGGAAGCAGGAAGCCTAGTCAGAAGTGAATAGAATTATCCCCTTGAGTGACAGTGGTGAGTGAGCCTGAGTGACAGCATCCTAGGGAGAAGCGATTCAAGGATGGATACACATTAAAGGTGGAGTTGGCAAGACATACTGAGTGAGAACTGTATAGGGGTAAGGAAAAGAAGAGATAGAAAGAAAGACTGCTAGATTTTTCACCTGAGCAACTAGGTGAAGGTAGTGACATTTATTGAAATGGGAACCAATTTGGGAAGAGTGGGATGAGGAGAGGAAGAATAAGAAAACAGAGAATCCTGGAGTAAATTTGAGATGTCTGTGATGCCAATGGGGGCATTGCCTGGGGCTCAGGAGAAAGTTTGGAGCTAGAGCCACAAATGAAAGAGTAACCAATATGAAGATGGAATCTAAAGTTATAAGATTCAATTTCTTAGCTAGAATGTGTCATTACAGAAAAATAGAAGACTGAAAATAGAGCCCTGCAGCCCTCCAATGTGTAGACGTCAGGAGGAAAGGAGAAAAAGAGCAAAGGAGCCTGAGACTCAGAGGCAAGTGATGGAGGGGGAAAGACAGAGAAGTGAGGTATCCCAAAGTCTAAGGAAATAAA
Source organism: Paguma larvata (assembly GCA_030068075.1). Taxonomy (NCBI): domain Eukaryota; kingdom Metazoa; phylum Chordata; class Mammalia; order Carnivora; family Viverridae; genus Paguma; species Paguma larvata. Next base: position 10,923,382 of record CM057823.1, read on the forward strand.
ATACTTCAAGAAGACAGTAGGTCAATTGCTGCTGGTTATTTGAGTATGGTGAGGTCTTGAGATAGAGCAGATTCATTGGAGTGATAGGGGCGTACACTTGATGGGAGAGAGAATGGGGACTTCCAGTTTGACGTGGAGGTTTGAACATATGTGTTCATCACCTATGCATCGTATGCCATGCCAACTCTGAAAGAGCTCTCAATCCACCTAGTATTTACACTCTTGTGTAATGCCCTTACTTTGGGAGTATGCTTTTAACCAATAGAATGTAGCAAAAGTGATGTTACTTCTGCGATTAGGTTGCATAAAACAGTGACTGCTATCTTGCTAACCACCCTTGGTTGCTGACTTTGATGAAGGATACTGACATATGGAGAGGACAATGTGGCAAGGGACTAAAGGTGACATCTGGCCAACAGTCACTAAGGAACTGAGAGTCTCAGTTCAACAGTTCAGAAAGAACTGAAACTTCCAATTATTACAGGAACATGGAATTGGATGCTTACTCCTTTGAGCCTTCACATGAAGACCCAGGCATGGCAGGTCCTTGATTGTAGTCTTATAAGAGATTACAAAGTAGAGAGTACAGCTAAATAAGCCATACCCAGACTCAGACCCACAGTAATTCTGAGATCATGCATGTGTGTTGTTTTAAGCTGCCAAGTTCACAGTAACTTGTTACAAAGCAATAGTTAACTAATACATCTCTTGAGGTGCCACTAAAATGAAGTTGAAGAAAGGAATGACATGGATACTAACCAAAAAGAAAAGAAGAAAGCCAAGAAAAGATAAGAATAGTAGATAAGACATATTCCAATTTTGTAAGATGGGAAGCTCACAGATTTGTAGTGACTGACTCAATAGAGCTGTAAAAGCTGAAACCTATGTCCCTATAAAAGAAGAAACCAACAAGAAAAAAATTGACTTCTGCTAAAGAACTGTAGAGAGGCTCAAGAACTGGAAGCACCAGAGGGCGCCTGACTGGCTCAGTCAGTAGAGCATGCAACTCTCGATCTTAGAGTCCTGAGTTCAAGCCCCATACTGGGGGTAGAGTTTACTTTAAAAAATAAATTAAATTAAAAAAAGATTTGGAAGTACCAGGTATATGGAAAGCTAGGGGGAAAGGATTGAATGGCTGCAAGTGTGAGTGGGAAGCACGTAGGTACACGGATCCACTCCAGCACCTTGAAAAGCTGATGATGGAGCCTTTTGTCACATGGCTTTTTGTCACATGACAAGGGGACAGGAGGTTTATCTTCTGAAGAAACTGAAGCATAGACATTTTGAGCTCGGGGACATTAGGCAAGAGGAGTGAAAATATGAAGTCTGAGACTGCAAATAGGGAAATTAGGGGCACCTGGGTGGCTCAGTCAGTTATGCCTCTGACTGGATATCTGCTGAGGTCATGATCCCTCAGTTCATGGGTTCCAGCCCCACATCAGCTCTGCGCTGACAGCACAGAGCCTTCTTTCTCCCTTTCTCTCTGCCTCTCTCTTTCTCTCAAAAGTAAATAAACTTAAAAAAAATAAAATAGGGAAATTAAGTGAAAGCCTAATCTGGAATGGTGATGAACTCTACCTTTCTAGCTCTCCCCAGTTCCCAAAAGCTGGCAATCTGCCTCTGTCACTGTCTCTGTCTCTGTCATTGTCTCTGTCTCTCTGTCTCTCTCTCTCTCTCACACACACACACACACACACACACACACACACACACACACACACACACACTACCCAGGCTTATGACGAGAATAGTCTTGTCTAGAAAAACTGATGGACTTGGGACAAAAGACAGCAGCTCCACGGAGGCAGCTCAGGGCAAGGCTGAGCAGGTATGGCTCTGGGCTCTCCACTAGGCTTCAAAGAGGGAAGCGTTGCTTGTCTTTCTCTCGAAGGCCCTAAACTCCTTAGCTTTGGCTTGTAGGCTTGGAGCTCCACTGGGGAAAGCCCAAGACATCCAAGAAAACAGTCTCTCTGGTGTCCATCTCCATGATTCCCTTCCTCTGTTTGGAAGCATAACACAGCCTAGAAGCTTCCAACAGTTCTTCCATCCAGTTTTCAGTGGCAAATCCACCTGCACAGCCCCGCTAGCTAAATATTAGGTTTGTGTGTTTGTTTTGTTCTTTTGGTGGAGAGCGTTTTTCCTGATTAAAAAAAATAAAAGTTGAAAACCAGTGATTTCAATAGGAAATCAGATGGAATGTAATTGGGCAAGTGACGTTCTCTGGGGGCAGAAGTGGAAGACCATTAAGAAGTGACTATTGAAGTAGCCTAGGTTTGCACTGATAAACTGTCAGACGTGCGTTGTCTGATGAACTGAAGAAGCACAGAAAGACAAATAGAACATATGCAGGTGAGGTGGTGTGAGTGGGAGTAAAAAAAATCCCTCTGGAGTTTTAACATCAGGTAACTAAGAGAACTGAGCTTCCATAATAGAAGTGATCACCAAATTAATCAGCACTATTGGAGGAGAAGCTGTTTCGTTTGGCTTTACACCCAGACAGTACCCTGAGATACAGGATATTCAGCTGGCAATGAAGAGTGCTTTTTGTTTGATACTCTGGGAAAGCCTTCAGATCTAGAAAGAAAGCTGGGGAGAGGAAGAGGAAAGATAGCCTTAAGGACAACCAGCTGGAGACAACTGAGAGGAAAAAACATCTTAGGGAATAGGAACCAAAAGACAGAAAGATGGGAAATCAGGAAGGTGTCTGTCGTAGGAGAAAAAATGTTAAGAAGAATAGAGAGGTAAACACTGTTAGTCATTGCTGAAAAACCAGGGAGAAGGAAAGACTGTGGCCGACACTTCAACAGAGCAGTAACTTTTAGAACTGTGATGTGGGTTACCGGTGGGGCCAGTTCTCCAGTCAGGGATAAAAGAAGAAGAGAGTGGTGAGGAAGGAACCAGGGACATAGACGGTTCACAAACCTTTTCATCTCAAAACTGCTCCTCACTCCTCAAATGACTGAGAATCCCCAGAGACCTGTGGATTTTTGTGGGCTACCCTTTCCACGTTTCTAGTAGTTAGCCTCCTAGAAATTACAATGAAGGAAGCAATACATTTTTTTAAATGTATTAGTTCGTTTCAAAATAATACTAACTCCCCTAGAAGTCCAAATAAATAGCATTTTTTTAAGGAAAAATAACTATATTTTCCCAAACGAAAATCATTTTAGTGAGAAGAAAGCATTGGTTTACATTTTTGTAAATCTCTTTAATGTCTGGCTTAATAGGAAACAGCTGGATCCTCATATCTGCTTCTGCATTCGATCTGTTGCAATATGTTGTTTTGGCTGAAGTGTAGGTAGCAAATCTGGAATCAAACAATTGGGTAGATGCAAAAGGGACTTCCTGAGGACTCTCAGAATGCCTAGTGGTCCTCCAAGCGTGTGTTGAGAATTCTGATGCAAGGTATTCCCTTGAGAAATTTAACAATGAACATAGACAAATTGGGTGGCAACTCGAGGGAGGGTAAGATTTGAGGGAGAGATTCGAATTCATTTGATTTTAAGAATAAGAAGAGGGGTGCCTGGGTGGCTCATATGGTTAAGCCTCCGACTCCTGATTTCGGCTTGGGTCATGATCTCAGGGTTTGTGGTTTCAAGCCCCACATTGGGCTCTATGCCGGCAGTGTGAAGAGTGCTTAGTATTCTCTCTCTCTCCATTTCTCTCCACCCCTTCCGCACTCACAGGTGTGTGTGTGTGTGTGTGTGCGCGCGCGCGCACGCACGTGCACACATGCACACACATACTGACTCTCTCAAAATAAATAAACACACACACACACAAAAGAATAAGGAGAACCTAGGCATGCATGTAAGTCCAATGGAAGGCAAGGAAACAAGAAGAGAACATGAACATGCAGACAATGTTGTATGAAGATCCCCATGGAGGGTAGAAGTGAAGGGAGGGAGAGGTGAAAGGTTAGCCTCTAAATAGGGAGTGCTAACTTTTCCTGTTGCCACAAAAGCTGAAGGAGGATACGTAGTCACACAGAGCAAATCCAAGGCAGCGAGAACCTGGCGATTACTTAAGAAAAGGTCAGGCGCCTTCAGCCTTTGGGGTCAAGAATGAAGACGTAGTCATTTGTGGACCGTGAGCAATGGAGGAGCAATGTTGAAAACTTGGGGACACACGACTGTGGGGGAATGAATAAGAGAAAAATCAAAATACCGATTAAATGAGCAGTGTTTGTAGGATGCACAGCACAGTGCTTGGCCCATAATGGGGGCCCATGAAATGTTCTATTTTTACATAAGTGAAAGGGCATTAAAGACGGGTTCTCGCTGGAAGACACCAGGCAATATAGCATGGCTGCCTAGTAAACTGTATTAGTGGCTGACACACTTCTGCTTCCTTGGGGTGATTTCGCAGACTTCCAAGGGACTGATTGTCTCTTTGAAATGGAGTAAGCCCAAGTCGCATGGGAAATATTCATAATGGAGATGGACGCTTGGACTTGGTCACCAAAAAGTGAATCTTGTAGAGTATCATCACCCTCTTGTGAACATAATTCAAGCAAGCTCTATACTTATTTATTCTTATCATCTGGTCCTTATTTCAGGAAATCTCTTTCCAACTGTCTGCCGTGTATTTATTAATAGCTCTCACAGTCACATAAAAAATCAACTACAAGAAGGAGAAAGATAGAGGCGAACTAAAGTTTTTCCTGTGGGATTTTAGTTAGGCACACCCACTACCACTCTTAACTGAGGAGGCGAAAAGAGTCCTTTCCATCTCATAGCTTGTTTAGAAAGCTACACTTGAATCCATGTATTTTCCTCAAAGAATAACCTAAACTCTTTCTCCTAAAATGTTTTCACTCACGTTCAATCTTTGCATCTTTTCTTCAATACCTGACTTAGGTTGAGACCATCAATTCATAATATTAAAAACAATTTTTTAAAGTTAATCTTTCAGGGGGTGCCTGGGTGGCTCAGTTGGTTAAGTGCCTGACTCCTGGTTTCAGCTCAGGTCACAATCTCACAGTTCGGAGTTCAAGCCCTGCATCGGGCTTCATGCTGACAGTGTGGAGCCTGCTTGAGACTCTCTCTTCCTCTTTCTCTGCCTCTCCCCTGCTCATGCTCTCTCTCTCTCCCAAAATAAATAAATAAACTTAAAAAAATAAACTCAATATTTTATTACTTCTCTCATGGAAATGAATATTGATATATATACTTTGTCTTTGATGTTTATTTTCCCCATTTATTTTCTTACATAAACACTTTAAAGTATCTTTTTCTTTTTGAGAGAGAGGAAGAGAGAGAATCCCAAGCAGGCTCTGTGCTGTCCATGTGGAGCCTGATTCAGGGCTCGACCTCATGAACTGTGAGACCATGACGTGAAATCAAGAGTCTGATGCTTAATGGACTGAGCCACCTGGTGCCCCTAAAACCTTCTTTATTAATATTCAACTTGGTTTGATCAGCACACTATTATTGTCGCACCATGGACTTGTTCCATGACCATGAATAATTCTAATCTCAATCCCTTAATTCTGCATTTATGGGAATTAAATATGGGGAAATTATGCACTAAAAAAGCAGAATGTAATAGATTTATCTAATGCCCAAACTGACCAATCCTTTCAATTTTCCTTATTTTTTAAGAATTTTAGGAGTATAGGGACAAAACTAACAAACCCAAAGGAATTATATATCCATTTGTCTTTATTATCAGATAGTTACAGCCTATAATAATATTTTCACTATATAAAATATAACTTAATATTATATAACATGAGTGATGTCATGCATTGGTCCTCATCCTCACTAGATTTCTGGCACTGTGGTGAGAGCTTTACAAACATTATTCTACTTCACAACAACCCTATGATGTTAGTACTCTTATTTGCATTTTACAAGAGAAGAGCTTGAGTTAAGTAAGTTCTTCAAACTCAGTCCAGCACTGAGTAGCAAAGCAGGGCTCACACCCCCTCTACTACACACTCTGTTACATTGGTTCCATTTTTATTCTTTAGACTATAGATACTGAAGACTGAAGAGTCGTGTCTGTGTGTGTGTGTGTGTGTGTGTGTGTGTGTGTGTGTGTGGTATACACATGTGTACCGCAAACACTGAGAGGAACAGAACAGTTATGCAAATGTGAGATTAAAAGTAAAAATCTACCCCCTTTGTATTTTGCTTACATGTTTCCGACATACAAGATGTCCTGGTAGCACAAAGAAGGAAATAAAGGTTTGGGGGGAACTTCTGACAAAGTTACTTTGATCTAATAAAATGACTAAAAAAGTCCAACTTATCTATCACAGCTTTCAAATCTCTTTGAGTGAAACTATTCTGCCTGGATTGCTTTTGGTTTGATCTTGGAAGTCTCTTGTGGTTATTGGACAGAAAACTCTAGGTGTCCTTTATATCATCAGGTCAGATATTTTAATTTAAAATTTAATAAATAAAGGGTGACTTGGGTAACTTATTCAGTTAAGCATCTGTGTTGATTTCGGCTCAGGTCAGGATCTCATGGTTCATGAGATGAAGCCCCATATCAGGTTCCGTGGTGAGCATGGGCCCTGCTTGAGATTCTCTTTCTCCTGTTCTCTCTCTCTCCCTCTCCCAATTGTGTTCTCTCTCTCTCTCTCTTAAAACTAAACAAACATTTTAAAATTTTGTAAATAAAATAACACGCAGGTGTGGCACATTATTGTTAGTTTATTTTCGGATCCTCCATTGGAAATCTGGTTCATGCAAATCTCTACCCAAGTCTAAAAACGTTTCAAATTGCACATGAAATCTCATTATTATGATTATTTTCATAGATATTATTATCTGAAGCCACTTCTATAAGGTAATGCTTACTTCCTCAAAACAAATCATTTACAAGTGATACGTTTAGCTTAATAAAATATCGGCCTCTAATTTGTAGCAAGAGACATCAAACATATACATTTAAGGAATTTTTAATGTTTACAGTAAAAGTGTCATGTGAGCAAATTAGTTCTCATTACAAACCTACGCCAGGTTCTTTTCAAACAGTTCCTGCTTTCCTTTATAAGATTTCAATATACTCTAGTTACCTCAAGGAGCTTGGTAATTCTCAAAACTAAATTAACTTTAATTCACTCTAAAAGAATAGCCACATTATAGGGCAAGTTTCAAGGGTCTTTAGGTGTAGGTCTATTTTGTATCTGGAAAAAAATGTCAAAATCTAAAAATGTCTTGGTGCACATAGGTGGCTCACTCAGTTAAACATCCAACTCTTGAATCCAGCTCGGGTCATGATCTCACGTTCGTGAGTTCGAGCTCTGCATCAGACTGTGCACTGACAGTGCAGAGCCTGCTTGGGATTCTCTCTCTCCCTTTCTCTGCCCCTCCCTAGCTTGCGCCATCTCAAAATAAATAAAGTTTTTTTTTAAAAAAAAACTCTAAAAATGTCTCAAGAGAAAAAAACAATACAATGTTATTATAATAACTTACTTTTATGACATGACTCATCATTTAAAATGCCACAGTATTAAAAGGCTCATATGAGAAACTTACTTATGATTTACTTAATAATGTACGTGTATTCAGTAGTCTAATAGTTAATACATCTGACAATAAACTCTCTGTGAGGTCAACCAGATTTTCCACTATGTATTAAATTACCATGGCCACCAAATCCTATTCATTCTGTTTGTCTGGTTTTGTTCCCCCTCATTTCCTTATCCTGCGATTACACCAAATCAGAAGCTATTCTTTTAACAAATAGAGGCACTTTCCGGCCCTCCGGCTTTCCTGTGACACCCTCTGTCTGTGGATTATTTTCTCTCTGCATCTTTATGGTAATAGCCACTGGGAAACAGTGCTCAGCAGAGCTGGAGAGTTGCACACTGCTCTCATCCCTGTGTGTCTCCGATGTCTCCAGTCCCCTCTTTCACAGTGTCCTGTGTCGCTGCTCTTTGTGCAAGTTACATTTCTGGGGAAGTTAAAACAGCAGGAATGGGAACTCTGAGCCTCACTCCTAGCCACACTCCAAATTTTGTCATAGGTCAGTTTGTCACCCACACAACAGAGGTTAGATATTGCAAGGACTGAAGAGACTCTATGGATTTCGGAATAGAATATTCCACTCTATCTGACTTTCAGAGGTACAATGCTCTGTGTCTCAGGGGCGCTGGGAAGTCTGCTTGGCAGGTTGGGGTGACAGAAGTAACAAGCATCCTAGTGACAGGTGACAATGCAGTCACTTTCCTCTGCTTCTAGAAGCTCTTTGAACAGGGAGCGTGATGAGGATCAAAGTAGCGAGCCTGGAAAGGATGTGAAGAATGAGTCCTCCAGAAAGGACCTGAAAATCTGTCACCAGCACTGGCCCTGGACAGAACTGTAAAATACGAAAATTCATATTTATATCTGGTGCTGGCAGCCTTCTTTCGTTTTTTTTTTTTTTTATCTTTTCCTTATATCTTGACATCCAGGCTTTTCATACCACACACTGTTTCTCTGTCCTGAGTCTCATTTCTAGATGGCCCCTATTTTCTTCCCTTGTTCTCTGCCCCAGATTTGATCTTTAATACAGAACATTGAAAACCATTTGTGTTTAGAGGGTAATATGTTAATATAGTTCTGCCTGAGGGGCGCCTGGGTGGCTCAGATGGTTGAGCGTGTGACTCCAGGTCAGGTCATGATCTCACAGTTTATGAGTTCGAGCCCCGCATTGGGCTCTGTGCTGACAGCTCAGAGCCTGGAGCCTGCTTCTCCTGGATTTTGTTTTTCTCTCTCTCTCTGCCTCTTCCCTACTCATACTCTGTCTCTCTCTTTCAAAAATAAATAAATATTAAATATATTTCTGCTTTATCTATTTTATGGACAATTTAGTAAGCATAACGTATTAACCCGAGTGAATACTGTGGAAAAGTACTACGAGTTACAGAAAGCTTGTCTTAGCTCTCCAGTGAGCCCATACAGGCCAGACCTGTATTGTATGATCTAGCACCTCACTATATGATTTTAGATAGAACATGAGTTCTAGATGGAAAATCTCTAGATAATGTCTAGTCATCTCCTCAAATAAATCTTAAGCTTTACGAAGGCTGCACCCCTAAACTTGTCATATACGCCACAGAGCTAGGCATGTTAATGCGTGCACATCAGGAACACGGTACAGGTCAATGCAGTTTTTACCCCCAAAAATAAATCAATAAAATAAAGGCCTTTGAGAAACATGTATAAACCCATCCTTTATTTTCTTTTAAGGAAGCTTCTTACATTTAGTCCCCTTCCTGCCAAATGCAGCATCCAGTACAGAATCTCCCTCTCCTACCTCTGCACGTGTACGACTTGGGCGTTTTGTCCTTGGGTGTGTCTAGCAGGAGAAATAAGCTTATGAATTATAAAGGAAGAATTTTTCAAGGAAGTGAATTTCAATGGAGACCATAGTAGCTTACTAAGAGTATGGAGAAAATACTCTGGACAGAAAACTGCAAGGGGGTTGGGGCATTCAAAGACGAGAAAATAAAGCAACATGGCTAGAGAACAATGAACTCACTTCAGACTCCAGCCAAATTGCCGAGCAGCGTAACCACCAGGCAGACCGTGCCTCACCTCAAACAGGCAGGAGCGGGCAGAGCGGGGAGCATGACAGGTTTTAGCCAAATGTCATGATCTTATTCTCACCTAGACTTCTCCACTTTTACTTATAGAACTATTCAGTATATTCCTGTTGCCACAGATCTTCAATATAGTCTTCTCTGAAGTCTCTTAAATCCTCTAGAGAATATGTTGTCCATCCCTGGGGGCGTAGTAGTCGCTTACCAAACAAAATTATGAGTTGCTATTCTTGATAAATTCTCTATTCACAATTAATGATAATTGAGAACTGTGGCCTTATAGAACAGTAATAAAATCTGAGCAACCCAACATAGAGTTTTATTCGAAGCAAGGGGTTTATTAGTTACCTCTATGTTTTATTTTATTTTATTAAAAAAATTCTTTAGAGAGAGAGAGAGTGAGGAAGGGAGAGGGGCAGGGGAAGAGAGAGAAAGAATCTTAAGCGGACTCCATGCTCAGTGCAGAGCCCTACGTGGGCTCAATCTTACAACCCTGGGATCATGACCTGAGCCAAAATCAAGGGTGGGATGCTCAACCGACTGAGCCACCCAGGTACCCCATGCTACCTATATGTTAACGATGAAGTTTTCAGTGTATCAAATTTTTAAGCCTTATGAAATTTTTAGTAATAATCCACCTGACCCAAATACTTGGTTATTTCCTACCTACTTGTGCAAGCAATCATCCATTGTTTTGCATTAAAAAAAATACCCAGATGTATTTGGTAGTATTTGAAAATCCAGTTCATGTGCCAATAAAAGTTGACAATGGCTTACTTTGCCAAATATGCATAACCTATATTTTGGGACATAATAAACATTTCCATACAATGGTGATCAAAACATTTGTTGTGTGATGCATGCACCATATAAATTTGACCATCAAATGTTTTTGAACATGAAGTACATTAGAAACAGCGACTCTAAGAAAAGATCAAATGATACTCACATGCAAGTGCTTTGAAAACGGTAAAGCACTATAAAATGTATTAGGTTAGGTATGAAAGTAATATATACATACAATAGCAGAAATCACATGTAACTGCATGCTGCAAACGACGGCATGTAATGATTCTTATTTGTCTCATTTGCATTTTCAGAAAAGCCTGTTCATATGTTACAACAGCAGCTAAGTTTACAACAATTTTTCTTTGTTCTTGGCAAACAAAAAAAGGTTAAGAATTTGCAGACAAGTCTTGGCAAAGAGACATTCTGATTCAGCCTTGCCAACCCCTGAGAGCTATAGTATACAGCTGGAAAATGTTTGGAGGTTATCGACATGTTAGAAAAACTTTCAGTTAGTATTGGTAACCAGTACGGCATCATCTTCAGGTCATAATTGGGTCTTGAGGAGTATTAAAATACTTCTAGAGGCTTTTACACACTGGTTGGCTCTTCCCATTCTCATTTAGATGGTCTCATTTTTGTGTGGAAACATTCCTTGAGAGGAAATAGGAAAATAGTCTAACCAATAAGTTCCGCTGCCCATGTAAATACATAGCTTGACTTGGAAGGCACCGTTTTGTACTGAGATCAACTGGACTGTGTCCCCTATCACCAAGTTTTGTTTTCTTGCCCAGAGTTTCATTGATATACATGAAAAAAAGTTGTTTATTCTATCCTCAAAGAAGATACAAACTTTTTTGTTTGTTTCCAATCATACTTCTGGCTGGACACGCATATCCACAGACCAGACCAAGAGATTGAGAGACAGGTGGAACTAGAAGGGAGTTTTTAGATCATGTCATTGATCCCGCTGACTCCTTACTCCATTTGACAGACAGAGACTGAGGCCTGGGGAGGCATTTCAGGTCTATCTGTTTTTCTGCATCTTTTATTAAAAGTGACAAATTAATTGATGTTGGAGAAGTATTTTTTTTTTTTCTAAAGAGCTACATGTTACCAGAAGTTTTACTCTCTTTCCCTATTTCTTGCCTGTTCAGGCAGGATGCATTTCCTCTTTGTCAGCCTGTCTCAGGCCCTACATTCTTTTGTCCCTTATATGGAAGGATTCCACTTGCTTAAACATGTTGAGAAACACAAATAAAAAGGAGCCACTAAGAATATTTAAATATATATCGTATACATAAATACCTATACAACGTTCGGTAACCTAATGAATACAAAGAATTACCTAAAGTAAACTATTTTTCCCAAACATGACTGTTTTGCCCATGACCTGACATTATTCTAGTGTCATGAAAATGGCCTTATTTACATACTTCTCTGTCTTTATAGAAAGGTCACAATTTTGCTGTCCCAAGTTTTCACATATATCTGTCATTTTGGATCATCGGATCATTTTGAGTTTGGATCACTTTAAACTAAAACAAATGAAAAGGAAAAAAAAAATTAGACCAAAATAGATACCCCAACACTATTTTTCAAAGAATGAGTTGTTTTTCTATTTCTTTTTGTTGTTTTCAAGTATATGACTGAAAAAATGAATTTTCTTCCCTCGAATCCATCGTACTAATCTTCTTCCAGAAGCATCCATCGTACATAAGAGGCAAAATGGTATTGTGTTTAAGACTGTAAATGCTGAAAGTAGCCTGTCTGGCTTCAAATCTTGGCAAGTCACTTCTTAGCTGCGTGGTCTTGAGCAAGTCAACTAGTTTTCTGTGCAACATTCACATCATCAACAAAAGGCACTGACAAAAGCACTTACCATCTAAGGCTGTTGTGTGGGATAAGTGAGATAAAGACACTTAGAAGAATGTCAGGCATAAAATAAATGCTCAATAAATGTTAGCTATTATTAAGTCCTTTTGAAATGAAAAGAAAAGTATAAGCTATGATAAAGTACACAGCTATATGAATAAGCTATGTATTTCAATAAAACTGGAAGAAAACAACCCCCACCACTACCACCACCAACAAAAAGCTATATAAAATAGCAGCTATTGCAAGAAATTCTTGGATCATAAAGCTATGGTTTAAGTTTATAGCTCATTATTCTGTGAATTCAATATCACATTTGTTTAATAAATTATGAAGAGTATTGCTAACTTGCTAAATTATAAGGCCTACATCAAAACCTTTTGAAAAGTAGACATCATTTTTGAAATAACTTGAATATATTTTGTTAATAAGTAATTCAAAGTAATTCAAAAGTAATTCAGAATATATTGACTGAATATGTATGTTTATGTCAGTATCAGACAGAAATATCTTTCCATCTAAATTCCAATTTCTCTAGAAGTTTCTCCCCTCCTCATGTTCTCTCATAATGCAGTGCCCTCTCTCCCACTTCTTTCTCTGTATTGCTGAATTATGAAGAAGGCTGGCTCAGGAGTGAGAAACCTGTGGCACAGAACAACCTCTGATAACATCTCAGCCACCCACTCGGTGTGTCCTTGGCCATGAGGAAACCAAAACACTTTCCAATACGAGACTGGAGCTTCTATGTCAGTCCCACCCTACTGGTCCTGGTTCTGCCCATTATATCTAGCTTCCTAGCAGCCATAACATCACAGCATCCCCAGGTTGTACTCTGCAATCAGGGTCACAGCTGCACACTCCTAACCTGATGGCCACGCATCTACTCCTCACCTGTTCTGAAATTCCCAGTAAGGCACACCTTTGCCTTTACACAGAGTGTTTAATGTTACCAGAGTCTTGCCTCATTTGAGAGTTCTTAGTTTTTATCAGTGACTACATTTGACTGACTCAAATACAAACCATGCAAGTCAACTGACAAATTGTAACTTGGATACGCTTTGAAAAAGTTCTCAAAGCCAACCAAACTAGAGAGATTTAAAATAATCTTACTCCTGTTCCTTTCAATATAGGTGTGAAACATGTTGCATAATCAGGACTATTAAACTGGTTAGAAGTGTCTATAATGGTCTGGGAAAAGAGTGAGAAAAAGTGTATACTTTTACATACTAAAGAAGAGGTCTTCTACAGAACTTCAGGACTACATGTGGTTTGTACTCACTCCTAATATATATGTTTCTAAGGAGTTTCTATATTCCACAGAATCATGTACATGTGTACGTGTGGTGTGTACATCTTGACGAGAACCAAGAATGATGAGGCAAGGTCATAAGTTTGCTTACTGATATATTTGTTGATAAAAATCTGTTCTATGTTTTTCATAATTGTTTGAACATGTACGTCTGGTTGCTCTGTGATTTGGAACCGTTTCCATCTTATCTGGTCTTACTGGGAAAAACCTCAGTCCATAATTTAAATATTTCAAAAATAGACCCTCATTTCCTCAAGGTTGATTTCAAATCCTTAATCTTTGGAATTAGTGAGAAAATTAACCTCAGTCTTGAGGATCCTCTCCCAGGCAATTTTTTCCAGGATACCAAGGGGATGAACAGAAGTAGAATGAAGAAGAACCCCTGGTCCTGAAATACCCATCCTCCTTGAATGCTGAGAAGAGGCTATGCCTCAGTTTGCATGGCCCTTAGGAGGTGGTGATCCTGGATGCTTTGGGGCAACAATTTAAGCCTTTTGTGTGGCTATCCATGAAGTCATTGGTCTCAACATGAACAGTTATTTCTTCGTGGAGTCATTCTTCCTGCATTCACTTGTCCCTCCATCCCTCTCCCTCCTTCCTTCCTGCCAATGAGGTGCAGGTCCGTACACATCATTAGGATCCTACAACTCCACTGGGTGTCGTTTTTGTTGTTGTTGTTGTTGTTGGTGTTGTTGTTGTTGAAGTTTATTTATTTTGAGAGAGAGAAAGCATGCCTGTGGGAGGGGCAGAGAGAGAGAGAGAACAAGAGAGAGAGAGAAGAGAATCCCAAAGAGCCTCCGCACTGTCAGTGCAGAGCCAGATGCTGGGCTAGAAGAGTCGGTGCTTAACTGACTGAGCCCCACAAGCACCTCCCTCCACTGGCTGTCTTACTGTCTCCTTAGTAGCATCGCCCAGGAAGTGGAGTGTGAATCTTTTCATTTGCTCTCCCCAGAAACCTGTAAACACTCCTCTTTCTTCTCTTCTTTTCCAACTTATTAGAGTCTTTAAAAAAATGTCTAGGATAGCCAAGTTTTTTCACCTGTTCTGGCGAAAACATTTTCCTATGGTTAAGAATCTTCTCTCTCTTCTGGGGTTAAGCCTGAATTAAAAAATAAACCAAAACACACAACCTTACAGGCCATGCCACATTCCTTCCCTCCAGCAATAATTTCAGGGTCTGAATGAAAGGACAGGCAAAGGATCAAGACAGATAAAAATGCTAATCTCTAAAAATATTAACTCTCACCCCCCCAACCATATGCACACACCAACCTGCCAAGACATCATAAATATTAATGACTTGTTGGAACGTAACATGGTTCAAGGGAAGTATATAGATGCCTTGTCAAGACCCTCAAACTTAAATCCAAAATGAAACTCACAAAGTCATCCACCTCAATTAAATTCTCCTCTGCCTTTCTTTTCTCTATTTCTATTAATAGAATCAACAGACAACTAACATACCAAGCTAGAAATGTTGGTGTCACCTTCAACTTTTTCCCCTCTCCCTTAATCTCTTCTATCCCTCAAATAACAAATCATCTCCCATCTGATTTGGTGACAGCTTCCAGGCACCCCTCTCTGCCTGCTGCCACTCTGCCTTGATCCATGGCTCTCTGTTTTAAAACTCTAAGGTATTCTTTGAGATTACAAATTAATATTTAAATACTACAAACAATTCAAACTGTATAGAAGTATAAAAAATAGACAGTGAGGTGCTCCTAATAATTTTATATACCAGAAATACAACTGCTACCATTTTGGTATATATATTTTTCATATGAAGACAGCCAAATAGAAAAGTTTGTTTTTGTTTTCACAAGTATCAGTTTATATTATATATACTTATATATAATATATATTCAGTTTATATTATATATACTTATATATATAATATATATTATGATTATGATATTATATATGATTATATATATGATATGATATAATCATATATAATCATATCATATATATCATATCATATATATCATATCATATATATCATATTATATATAATATTTATATGATTATATATGATATATGATATATATGATTATATATATATATCACTTTGCAAATCTCCCCCAGTTTTATGGTGTTCTAATTGACATACAACACTCTAATTGACATACAACATATATTATGATTATGATATTATATATGATTATATGATTATATATATGATATGATATAATCATATACAATCATATCATATATATCATATCATATATGATATATATGATATATGATATATATGATTATATATATATATCACTTTGCAAATCTCCCCCAGTTTTATGGTGTTCTAATTGACATACAACACTCTGTATTACAACATAATGACTTGACTTCCATGTACTTCCATATACTGTGAAATGAATACAACAGTAAGTTTAATCCATCACCTCAAAAGATACAATAAAAAAAGGGGGGGCGCCTAGGCAACTCATTTGGTGAAGCATCCCACTCTTGATTGTGGCTCAAGTCATATCTCACAGTTCATGGGCTCAAGTCCCACACTGGGCTCTACGCTGATAATGCAGTCTGCTTGGATTCTTTCTCTCTCCCTTGCTCTCTGCCCCTCCCCCACTCTCTCTGTCTCTCAAAATAAACTTGAAGAAACGAAAGAAAAGAAAAGTTTTTTCCTTGTGACTAGAATTCTTAGAATGTACTCTCTTTTTTACCCTCATTTTATTGATCCTCATTTATCCTCATTTTCTCAAAGTTGATTTCAAATCCATACCATTGGGACTGGTGAGAAAATTAACCTCAGTTTTCTTAAGATCTTTTTAAACCTACCATATCTTCTCAAATATACCATGCCACAGTGTTAACTGTAACCATCATGTCATTCCTTACACCTCTAGTATTTATTTACCTTGTCACTAGAAGTTTATACCTTTTGACGACCTTCATCAGTTCTGCTTCGTTTTATAACTTAAAAAAAAAAAACACCTTATATTGTGGACATCTTTTCATGGTAGGACATATATGTCTACAATTCTTTTTAATGGTTGAAAAGAATTACTTTGTTTAGCCACTTCACAGTTGGCTCTGGGCAGACATATGGCTGGCTACTGCAATGAGCACTCCTCTACCTAAATAATTGTGCCATTGGGCAAAGATTTCCAAAGGATTGATAAATCCTACCAGATTACTGTTGGGAGCCATTTTGGGCTCACAGGTTGAGACCCTTCCCTGTGTAGAAAAGTGGTTAAAGCAAAGCTCCCGCTAGCCAAAATGGCAGGCTTGGATTTCTTGACCTACTCTCCTTGGCCCCAAGGAATGTAATGTTCTTTTGTTTAATGGCATTTAGATAAAGGGGAAGGACCTGGAGCACAATGTCTTGATGGATTTATAAGACCTTAAGGAAACACCCTACTCTGTCCCCCCACCCTAAATTTATCCTAAAACCAACATATAGGATTAAGGAGGTTTGCCACCTTGCTGGTAAAAATGGATTATTGTTAAAGAGATCAAACTACCTTTTAAATAAAGACACAGACCAGCAGGGCAAAGATGCCAGAATTGAGAAGACACCAGAGGATGCCAGAATTGAGGAGATGCGGAGATGCCAGAATTCCCAGGGCTGCCTGCTTGGTCATTAGACTACACTTTTCTCATGGCTCTCTCACTTCATTTCGCCTGACTGTCCGTCCTTCGTGGACCCCTAGATTAGCTGGAACGAGGACCCTGGCAGATTACCTTCCCAAAACAGTGTATATTCCCACTGAATGGGTATGAAGGTGTCCCTCATTACTTTTGACTAGACCATTGCAACGTAATTTTAATGGCTTTCTTTGCCAACAAATTCTCTCCACTCTGGTTTATCATTTTCATGGCCACCAAAGTTGTGTTCCTAAAAAGAACAAGGCAGATCATAACACTTCTTAACTTAGATGCTTCTGTCAGATCTCTGTAGTCAAAAGATGCAACTAATCCCTGAAATGTCCCAATAGACTGGAACACAGAACTGGCCTCAACTACCATCTTAGTTTCTTCAGTGGGTATTGCCCCCTGCAGACCACACTCAGGACATGAAGAATGTGTTCATTCTTCAACGATCTTACATATGATCTACCACTAACCGGCCCCACCCCCTCCTTCCAAAAACTGCCTCCCTCCATCTGAACTCTTACTTGGCTTCAGGATTCAGTTCCTGGCTCATTTTTTAATAAGCTGCATGCTCCATTCATATTCTCCCACAGTCTTTCTTGTTTCACCATACTGACTTAGTACTTGCCATGAACACATTCTCTCACTCTCACCATTGGGTAAGAATTTTGAGTACAAAAAAAAAGGTAACGAATTAAAAAAAATTATTTTTTTGAGTACAAAATCTGTGCCAGATTCATTCTTGGGTTGGTTGGGGCCCAAAGTAGAGTCTTTATAACAAAGTGGATTCTAAAAACTAATTCTTTTTAATGTTTATTTATTTTTGAGAGAGAGAGAGAGAGAGAGAGAAACAGAGACAGAGCATGAGTGGGGGAGGGGCAGAGAGAAAGGGAGACACAGAATCCGAAGCAGGCTTCAAACTCTGTGCTGAGAGCATAGGGTCCCTGAGTCTGTTGTTTGATGTGGACTCATGGATCACTGGGCTTACAGTTTTCACTGGATCAGAATCTGGACAAACTTTGCTATAGGTCACCACTGAAAACAAAACAAAACAAAAAACAGATGACATTCTTTTGTCTTGTTTTGGGTACTGAGAGATTGGCTTGGATCTAAGACAGCACTCTCTCTGGTTTTGCACCTGCTGGGGGTGCAAGCGATGGGACCTGCCTCTGGAAGTGGCTCGCTGTCAGGTTAGGAACCTGAGACACAAGGTACTACAGCGTCACTTTCCATCTGACTGCTCCAGCTCTCAGGGGAATTTGTCCAAATACAGATCTTAGCCCATAAAGAGACCCTGGCATCTTTTTTCTCTACTGCTTTATTAGTGCTGGGAAAGTCCATGTCAATATGGCCCGCCTGGGTGACAGATTAGCAAATCTGGGGATCCAGGCTCTGAGCCGTCAACACAGAGCCTGACGTGGGGCTCAAACTCACCAACTGTGAGATCATGACCTGAGCCGAGGTCAGACGCTTAACTGACAGAGCCACCCAGGCGCCCCACGCAAACACTGGTCTAACTGCCTGTGGCATCAAAGGACTCTGCTGTCTTTCTCTTTGGCTCTCTTAGGGAGTGACTTTGCATCACTGGGGCTATATCTTCCATACCTTCCTTGGGATGCCTCTTGTATCCATGATTAAGCCATAAAAAGGCTTGCTGGTTTTGCATCATATTTTGGAACAGGTGTACTTTCAGAGGTCCTAAATCATAAGTGGCCAAATGGCAGTCTTTGGATTTGGAAAAGTTTTTATATTTAAAAGAATTTTTAGAGAACTCTCACCCTAAATAAATGTCCTATTGGTACCTATAGGACAATCAATTGAAAGAAGAAAAAAATCCGATACCATGTCTAGCCTAAAAGACTCCCTTAACAAAACTAAAGAGTAGAAATCAGATTTAGGATAAATTTAAGATCCCACCTTAAACACCCCCCCCACTCTTTTTGTAATGCCTTTTTAAGAAAGCTTAAGCTGTCAGAAGAATTTACTGTTTGTCCCAGAAAAAAAACAAAAACAAAAAACCTGGAAATAGGCAAATATGCCCCTAAACTCCTTCTTAGAACTACTTGAAAGCTTGTGTCCTTTTTCTCCTGCTTTGAGATGTAAATCTTCTACCACCCAGGACTGTCTTCTTGAGGACAAGACACTTCCCCTTGAAATGTAAGCCTCTAAAGGAATAGCTTTGGCTCCCAGTCCAAAGAGCACCTTGCTTTAACTTCTCAGTAGACTAAAACAACCACCTGGGATTAAAGCCACAGTCTCCATCAAACTACGTGTCAAAGAAAAATCTTTAAAGTCTCCTCCACAAATACCGGTAAAAAGTTTTAGCTTTTTTTATTGGGCATATTGAACATGTGACTCGCTTGGTCCATCTGCCATAAATATAAGTAGGATTTTTTTTCAAAAAAACAAAAATGAGAACCAACGTGTATATAAATTCATGAGTTTTGTGTCTCTCTATTCTTGACCTATGGCTAAAGTCTTAAAATACACAAAAAAATCCCATTAAATCTCTATTGTAGCTATATGTATATGTATGAATGTATGTATGTATGGTGTGTATACACAATATTTTCTTATCTCTGAATGGTATTACCCAATTATTAAAGGAGCACTATTGTAAATTGGCTTAGAAAAAATACGCACTTGTAAATTAATAATTCTTAAAATTCTCAGATATATAGGAGCTAACCCAAATGCTTTTCAAGTTCATGTGATCTGAAATAATCTTTCTTGAATAAAACTAGTTTATTAGAATTGATTTAGTAAAATAGGTACATCTTCATAGTTGCCAACATTAACTATAATACCATTCACATCTTCTTCTACTTGGGTTTACTAGTCAAATAAGCTAATGTAAACTACTAGATGTTTAAGATTACAAAAGTTATAGATTTGATTTTAATCAAATTGAGTCACTGTTCTGACAAATTTTATTTCAACAATCACTGTGTTTTACAACATATCAGTTTAAAAGTAACTTTTGGTAAGTTGAAAACTTCAAGTTATAGTAAGTTAAATGATAGATATTCACTGAATATCCAGATCATTACCAAATAGGATAAAATACTGAAATGTTAATTATTAAACATAACTTCAAGTTTATTTACTTTTGGCTTCTTAATTTTACATAAAGACCAAAATATGTTAGTAAACATGTTCTTTTTCTACATTGATAAACTCTACCATGAGGAAATGTATGTTTAGACACTATGAAATGGTGTATTAATGAATTTGCTCATCTAGTACAGAATGTGGAATATGACAGACAGTTCCCATTGTCTACTTCTTCGTTTTCCTTGGAAATTAAGGCTACTACAAGTTAAGAATTCTAATCAATAAATGCAAATGAACTATAGGAACAATAAGAATTAAGAAGGGGTGCCTGGGTGGCTCAGTAGGTTGAATGACCAAATTAGGCTCAGGGTCATGATCTCATGGCCTGTGAGTTGGAACCCCACACTGGGCTCTGTGCTGACAGCTCAGAGTGTTGATCTGCTTGGGATTCTCTGAGTCTTTCTCTCTCTCTGCCCCTTCCCTGCTTGTGCTCTGTCTCTGACTCTCAAAAATAAATAAACATTAAAAAAATTAAAACAAAATTAAGAATGAAGGGAAAAAAACCCTCTCTGTATGCAGCATATGCAAAGAAAATAAGATGTGTTTTCCTTAAGATAAAAGGAGAGCGATTTTTCCCTAAAGTAGGTTAGAGATCATTTAAAGCCTATTCCAGAATGTGAAAGAGGAAAATGGACAAAAACCTGAAAAGATAAGAAAATTATAAAGGCGGATCTATGGAAAAAGAAAAAAAAATGAGAAAGAGGAAGAAGCATATTTCATGTGGTCAAGTTGGCTAAGATTGAATGGATTTATTCATAAGGTATCAAAAAAATGAGCGCAATACTGTACTGATGTAAAACTCCAGTTTGTCTTTCTTTCTCTGGTAAAACCACAAAATTGTGTTGGATTATTGGTCTATTTTTTAAAAATGTTAATAAACATTGTATTGGTCTATTCTTAATAAAAGATTGTGAAAAGTTTCTTCGCTTCTTAAGTAATCCACCTAGAAAACGAAGATTCTGTGGTTCTTCACATCACCTTTATCATAATGTCTTTGATTATTTAAAAAAACCAAGCCTTTTCAATATGGAAATAGTTCTTTTTGTTTGTTGTTGTTTGACAATCACGATATCTTCTACATTTCTCTTTAAAATATTTTATTTTCACTTTGGTTAAATAATTGAAAACTTAGCGTTGCTTCATAGTGATCTGTGATCCCTTTTAATAGAATGTTCAGACCTTTTGACATTTAAGCAACTTCTCAAAATCAAATTCTAAATGTCTTCACAACCTTGAACTGACATGGGCATTTCTCCTGGAAAACTGGCCTTTGGCCAATTTTAATGAAATTAGACTTATTTTGCAAAGAAAACTAGTTTTACTTTGATTATCTTTGGTCAAAACGAGGACTGTGGAGGACAATTTTGTGTTTCAGTGGAAACCAACAACCCACTTTTGTGGGTGTTCATGATCATTGAACGAGTTTCACCGTTTGTAAACTGGATCCTGCCATCTTGCAATTAATGTCTCCAATTTTCTCCCACCCTCCCAACTTAGCGTCACTGAGGACTAAAAGTGCCCTATTTCCTAAAGCTCTGCAAGTTCAAAGAATGTATCACCTCAGTAGTTTGGGACACTCGGGAAGCTTACTAGAACCTGGTCCTTGGGGCTCCGGGACATAACCATGCCTGTGAGGTGACCATTACTATCCTCGCCCCACCATCCAGGGACACTTGGAGCCTGACATCTAGAAATCTTCTTGACTGCCCTCTGGACTCAAAAAACTAGGTTTATGCTCTGCTCCAGGCATTAATCTTTGTTTTTGCTTTTGTTTCCATAGAAATGCCCCTCACTGAATGCCCGGCTGCTCATACATATAAAGGCCCAACTTCAGGGGATGCCCTACTCCCACTTGCACCACTGCCTCCTGCAATGAGACAGAATTGTTTAACTGAACTGACCTATTCCCAGCACTGGGAGACTGGTTTCATTCAAATATGGGGAAACGTGCTTATATTTGTTCTATCTGCTTATTTATTCTTTTTCTAATCTCTGTTCTAATCTCTCCCCTTTGCAGATCTCTTACCTCTCAGCTACTAACCCAAATCTTTTCTCTCTAGCTACTGACTCGGCTTTGGATGAGTGAAAATTCCCCAAAAGTTTCAGACGGGGTAGATAAAGGGTATCAAAGTATGCCACCCCCAGATGCCAAAATATTCCAATTTGGCATAAGGATCATTTTGAGTTGAAGACAATTGAAAATCAACAGATGCAGAACTTCTCTGTCCTCTCCCTCTCTACCTGAAAGAAGTAAGGCATCTCTGAGGAAGATGCTTCCTACCAGCCTACCCCCCAGTCCCCACCCTGGTACCAAGAAGAAAAAGGGACCCTTATCATCAAAGATAGGGAGAGCCAAGAAGAATTTTCATAAAAAGATCTTACTAGAATAGTCTTTATCTTCTATTAGTTTCCACTACATATTTCCTAGTCACTTGCCCACAACCTGTCCTCTCTTAAAGTCTAAACTTCTTTTCCTTTGTTAAGAACAGTATTCAAGCCCCCAAGTCCAACCACTTCTTTGAGTGTGACTACTTTTCTGTGAACTCCTGTACACAGAAATATTCTTTTATTTAATAAAGGAATAATAGGGGAACCTGGGTGGCTCAGTTGGTTAAGTGTCTGGCTTCAGTTCAGGTCATGATGTTGCAGTTCCTGGGTTCAAGCCCCAAATTGGGCTCTGTGCTGACATCTCAGAGCCTGGAACCTCCTTCGATTCTGTGTCTTCCTCTCTCCACACCTCCCCTCCTCATGCTCAAAAATAAATAAACGTTAAAAATTTTTAATAAAGGAATAATAAATATTGTATGCCTTTACTTGTATTAATCTGCTTTTTGTTTTTTTTTTAATGTTTATTTTTGAGAAAGAGAGAGAGAGGGAGAGAGATGGAGAGGCAAAGAGAGAGGGGACAGAGGATCTGAAGAGGGCTCTGGGATGATAGCAGAGAGCCCACCAGACACAGGGCTCAAACTCAAGGACCTTGAGATCATGAGCAGAGCTGAAGACAGCTTCTCAACCCACTGAGCCACCCAGGTTCCCCTGCCTTTTGTTATTCTAATTCTCAGGCCCCCACAAACTGAATCTCGGAGTGCAGAGGAAAATCTTTTTCTTTCCAACTGCCCCCTTCCATAATCCTTCATACTCAGACCAAAAGGGTAGATTTGTTAGTTCACCGGTCAGCTGTGTGTATAGCTTATGATGTGAACCAGAACAAAGTCAACTGTTTGGTACTGGAAGTTGCCTGAACTTGGATCTTTATGGTCCCAAAGCCCTTGAAAACTCCAGTAGAAATATAGCATCCCAAAAGTTAAGAAACTATAATTATGCTGAATTTAAAGTCTCCAACACTTTAGGTGTTAGAGATTTAGATATTTCTGTTACACTCCTTATGGTGAGGCTCACGGATTGATTAGAAAAATTAAAAATTATATGGGCATCTGGATGTGAAAACATGATATTTGAACCAGAGGACATAGAACCAAGATCTCATTCTTAATTCTGACTCTTCCTAACTGCATGATTTGGGGCAACTTACTAAAAGTCTCTGAATTTATTTACTTATGCCAAAAAAAAAAAAAAAGAATAAGAATTTGTATCTGCTTTTCCTCTGTTATGAAATTACAATAATGCCCAAATTACAAATTACTAATACATTGGTAATATTAGTTAGCAAGAACTAAAGAGAACTTTGTTTTTTAATATAGAGAGGAAAGACAGTCTAGGCTTGTTGATTTTTTCCATGCTTATTGGATTTAACTTCATAATTAAAATAGTAACAGTAATAAGGCAAGTAGGTCCTAATAACACATGGACAGACATTGAAACCAGGCTGAGAACTCAAATGAGAGACAGACCCTACTTGAGTCCCTGTACCTTAGTTAACCACCTTGCCACACAGCATCCTTTCTAGAATCTCCTGAGCGATTTCTCAAGCGGTCAAGGGCTTTCTAAGGCAGGCTTCTCAGATAAAAGTCAGCCCAGACAGATAAAAAAGCAATTGCTTTTCTAACTTCTAGTACTTCATTAACTACTATTTAGGAGAAGAGCTAAAACAATAGAAACCTGCTAAGAAATTTGCTAAAATCTTTCAGACTTTTCTGAAAAAGCTAACCAACTTTAGTGGATGATTTCATTTCCCTATTATAGTACTATTTTTTTTCCAGTTTAATATCATATGTCTTTATAAAACTCCTGGAGAAATCTTTTAAAATTGTTATAAATCTATGCATTTGGCCAGACCACTGCAGAGTGGTGACTGTCTTCTGAAATAACCGTCCACCAAAAAAGGCTTATTTGACGGTCAAAGTTAGTAATCTGAGAACTAGGACAGACTGCACTGGGAAGGTCCCTTTTCCCTGTGCTGCTGTGAAACTACAGAACCCCCCTGTCACTGCCAGCTACAATTATCAGTATTACCCACTGACTGTGTCAATGTTGGAGCAAAGAACCAAAGGGAAAGAAATCAGAACCACGGCTCCAATGGAAAAGTTTGTATTTTCTTCCATGCTGTTTGTTACAGTTCAGTCCATGTTTACAACTCGTAAGGAATATTTAATATGTTTGCAAGCCATTCCCTGGCTAGGAATTATATACGGAACCAGAATTACATAGTTTGTAATTTTACACGTTATTTTTGCAGCTTTGGAAACAGGAAACTTTGGAAAATTCCTCACTAAGGACAATGAAGCTTGATGTTCAGGCATAGGAAAGAGCTAAAGAATTATTCAATAATTGCCAAAGTGAAAGATCAATCTGAGAAAACCTGGATATGTTTTCTGGAGCTCTGATTTTCATTAAAAGATGTATTTTTAGGGGCTCCTAGGTGGTTCAACAGGTTAAGTGTCTGACTATGGCTCATGTCATGATTTCACAGTTTGTGAGTTCGAGTCCCACACTGGGCGCTGTGCTGACGGCTCGGAGCCTGGACCCTGCTTTGGTTTCTGTGTCTCCCTCTCTCTCTGCCCCTCCTCTGCTTGTGCTCTGTCTCTCTTAAAAATAAACATAAAAAAAAAAGATTTATTTTTAAATTTTTTATATTAAGTTTTGTTGTCTTCATTTACCTCTTGTACATGGACACTAACTGATTTTTTTGCATTAATTTGGCTATCTAGGCATTTAATCATGGCTGATAACTACCTAATCGATCAAGTGAACAGAATAACTCCTTGATCCTCTTCCCCATAGAGGTGCTTCTTTTTGTCGATTTCATCCAGGTAGGATTTTTAAAATAACGAATGAACCACTTCAGCTCTGTTCTGAAATACAATTCTGTTTAAATGTGCAATTATATCAGGAAGTTTAAAGAGCAGGTTAAAATAGGATACATCATATGACAAATTAATATGAATGTAGTCTGAATGTGTACGGAAGAAATGCACCAAAATAGTAAAAATATTGAAAATGATCTTCTCTAGTGGGGCAATTACGGGTTATTTATAGTCGTTGGTAGCTTCAAAATGTTTTGCAATAAACATATATTACTTTTATCCTCAGAAAAAGAAGTCAATTTTACAAGGGAAGCTTATAAATAAGCTTCTTAAGGGCAAGAAACACTTCTATTCATCTTGGAATTCTTCACGGTGCAATTTAATTGGAGAAGTGTTTTATTATTGTAAAAGCCACTTGATTACAACGCAGCATTTGCCACAAACAAACAGGCAATTAAAAAAATATATTGCAAAACGAGGTGACTGCTTATCAACATCTAAAAATTCCCCTCTGTGTTTTCCCTTCCATTTTTCTATTATTTCCTTGCAAACACCTTTAAAAGTTCTTCTTTTAGTAACATGATAGATTTATAACCACAGAACCTCAGGATTAGAAAAGACCTTCAAGATCATATATTCCAAACATCATCTGGAATGATCCATCTGAAACCCGAAATCCTCCAACAGTGGGGAATTCATTGCCTTTCAAAGCAGTCCATCCTTGCAACTTGAGCAAAGGTAACAGCAAAATCGTTTGGGTGTATTTACATTTCTTAAACAATTTTTTTTCCTGACAGAGAATAAAGATGCTTGGAGTGGATTTAGTTTCATTTTTAAGAACACCTACTTTCCTAACTGAACCAGCTCAGGGATGCCAAATTACCACTTGGAAGACTGCAATTTCCAATCGAGCATTAACTGTGCCTGTTTGAAACGCACTACCCTCTGTGTCCCTTAGTTTTCAACCTATGTCCAAGAGAACGCAATCCTCCATTTGAAAGTCACAAAATAACTTCCATTATTTAACGTTAAGCAAAGAAGAAATATAATTCACCTACAAGTATTAAACGTAGCTGTTGCTGGCCAGTCACTCCAGAGTTTGTTATTTGCTGAGACAGAAATGGGAGCCTGGAGAGAGCCTTGCCCAGTGAGTGGTCTGCTAAGCAGAGCTAATCCAGACTGTTTCGACTTCTCTGTGGGCCTCAGAAGCTTTCATTGAGTTTCTTAGTTCAGCTGTTCTAATGGGTTGAGAGTCACTAGTCTGCTGTCTGCCACGATTTTTAGAGCGTGATGAACAAGCAAAGAGGCTCCGGCTCACAATAAACCTCAGAAGCTTCCCCACCTCCTCCGTAGATACCTAATTTAACACACAGAAGGACTCTTAATTACCTCCATTTGGGTAGAATGGTAAAGTTGCTACTGGAAGTCACTTGCAGTGGAGTTTATTTTCAAAATGAAGCAGGAAGAGACGTTTTTCTTCTTGGATAGAAAAGAGATGTTTTAATGAGGACCCTGTCTCCACCTTATTATTAGTTTTTTTTGTTAGGCTAACCATCATGTTATCAGAAACGCTCCAAACACTTCTTGTTAAAATTGTTGGCTGAAAACTCAGTGCACCTAACCCCCATCTCCCTTCTCCCCACCGCACACGCAAAACCTATTGAACAAAAATTTGTTTCATGAAACAACTGGCTAGCCCACGATAGGCAGTTCTAAAAAACCTGGGTCAACAGTACGAAACATCCTAAGGGGGACAAATAAGAACATAGCAGTGAATATACATGCAGGAAAACATGACCGGCTTAAAATACTTCTTGTGGCCATGCGGTTTGTTTGTTTTTGCCCCTGGAGCCCTCATAGTTTAGAATTTATTTTATTGAAAAAGAAAGGATTAGTTCTAAAATTTTTACGCATGCTTATCTATAGCATGATATCAGTCAGTTCTCTTGCATGTTTCATAGCCAAGTCACGTGCTGAAATTCAGTTCTGGAGCGTCCTGGGAGAGACTGTGTAGGGGGAGGTGTGCTTTCTCGAAAAAACTATTAAAATTTTTTTTAATTTAAAAAAATAAAAAAAAAGAAAGGAGGAAAAGCAAAATTCTGGGAGTGCTGGTGGCTAGAGAGAAAACTGAAAACAAGGCTGCAAAACCAAATGTCAGGCAGGTCAACTGAAGATAAATCTAGCAGGGGCTCAACTCCTAATGCAATGCTGTGGCCTGCGTAATTAACGTGCATACGACCTAATTCCACGAGGATTTGTTGGACCTCTCCAGTATGTGCTCATCAGTGGGCTAGGCCCTGATGAATCACAAAGATAATCTGATCCCCATGACGGTTTGAGGGGAGAAAAGTGCTTTTTTTACATCGTGACTCAGGTTTTTATGTCTCAGCTGGATGCATGTCTCTGATCAGTGAAATTATAGGGAGCACATACAAAAGTGTAGATTTATGCGAAATAAACCCTATTAC
This sequence comes from Paguma larvata, assembly GCA_030068075.1. NCBI lineage: Eukaryota > Metazoa > Chordata > Mammalia > Carnivora > Viverridae > Paguma > Paguma larvata. Next base: position 10,951,288 of record CM057823.1, read on the forward strand.
ATACTGATAGTTCTTGGGCATATAGCACAACCGACTGACTCAGAATTTAGTCTAATTTTCTACCTTTTCAGAGAACAAGCTGTGGTAAATATTTTTTTTGACGTTTATTTTTGAGAGAGAGAGAGAGAGCAGGGGAGGGGCAAAGAGAGAGAGTGAGATAGGGGATCCCAAGCAGGCTCCTGCTGTCAGCACAGAGCCGGAGGCGGGGTTCAAACTCAGGAACCATGAGATCATGACCTAAGCTGAAGTCGGAAGCTCCACTGACCGAGCCACCCAGGCGCCCCTGTGGCAAAAATTTTATAGCATCGAGGGAGAGTGATAGCTCACCCTGCTCCCAGAGAATCAAAAACAAAAGCCCTCCCTGTGTGTATCCCTTTGGCCTCATGAACCCCAGAGGATGTGACTTCAGTTCAGGAAGGTGCTTTCCATAGACCCAAGTGTGTTACGGCTGATCTTCCATTGAGCATGTGGGCACTCTATGATTTTTGCCCTGAATGTGATATGTAATTCCCGAGGCATTGCTGGAGTCAGTGGAGACAGCCTTTTCCTGAGCAGCTGTGCATGAGCTTGCGAATGGGCCTGGAGATCCATTCTAAGCCAGGCTACCTGTGGAGAAGATCTTTAGCACATGGCTATGTATCTAATAACATGAAGTTGACTGAACTAAAGGGAAAAGGAGCTTCTACTTTGTTTGCACAAGAGAACATTCTGGCCCTATCGTCCTGGCCTCGAAAATAAGTTCATCTGCTTTGTCTCTAGTCTTATAATAATGAAGGAGTCACATATCTTCTGCATGAAATTTTCCTAAAATTTCATGATTAGGAAATTTATTTGATTTTAAAGTTTATTATTTATTTTGAGAGAGAGAGAAAGAGAGTGTAAGGAGGGAAGGGGCAGAGAGAGAGAGAGAGAGAGAGAGAGAGAGAGAGCCTGATGTGGGGCTCGATCCCACAACCATGAGACTGTGACCTGAGCAGAAACCAAGAGTCCAACGCCCAATTGACTGAGGCACCCAGATGCCCCAGGAAATTTATTTAAATAGTAATTTTTAACGAACATGCCAGGATAATAGATTTGTGAATTTATCTCCTTGAATATGTCACATGTCCTATGTGCTTTCATAAAAGAAGACTGATTTTCTTGTGAATTGGCTCTTTACGATTAGTTCCAAAGGTATTATTTGAGAGATACTAAAAGAACTTTCAAAGTGACCAAAATAATTGTGTTAGCATCACATAATTGATCACCGCTATGGGTCTGACATTATGGTAGGCCTGTTAGGGATCTTTTCCACCTTATCTTCCAAGATTTCTGTAGGGTAAGTGTTGCTACTCCTATGATAGAGGTTACTTAGAACTATACTATGGTTAGGCAGTGACTCCCTGAGAATAAGGAAGAAAACTGAATTAGCCCCCTGAAAACATTTGTAAACACTGCCCCTTGATTTACTGTGTGATTTTTCTGATACCATCAACGCAGCATACCAAGAAGTTCCAAGGATATAAAATCTAAGATTGGAAACTTTAGTGTGAAGTCACAGCAGCGGTGCCAAACGGGGACGGGCAGGGAGAGATCACAACGAGATGGACAAGCCCCCTTCCCGGAGGACAGAACAGATGTCCTTGTGCTCTGACATTCCGGTCTTTCTCCATGTGATCATGAGTGACAGGAACCACACTCCTGCTCTGTATTTAGTACCAATGATACCAGTGGAATGCTTTGACCCTAACAGGTACTGAAATAACACTGATCCACTATTACCTACTTCAAGAATCACTGACTCCAGAAGAGTCCTTCAAGTCAGAACGCCCTAGGACCTATTCATTCCCATGAAGCTCCATTCTAAAACTTGAGAGCACACCCGAATCACCCAGAGGGCCTATTAAAACAAAAGTGGGCCCACAGCCCTAAGTTTCTGATTCAGTAGGTTTGCGGTCGGGCCTAAGAATTGGCATTTTTAACAAGTTCTCAGGTGATGTTCATACTGCTGATCTGGGAACTACAATTTGAGTTCCCTCTAGGCATATACAATTTAACTGTATTTAGAACATCTGAAGTCAGAAATTAACAAAGAGTAATGAAGGGAAGCAGAGAAGTCTTTCAATTAGGCTCCAAATACAATTTTATGGAAGAGTCTTGAAACATTAATCTCTAAAATATTAAAGTGGTAGTGATGACAACGTTTTGGATGAGCCAAAGTTTGGCTGTATTTTCCGCTGGTAATATCTGCCAACTATTGTTCAATGAAAGCCTTTTACAGACATGTAGAGAACTAATATGAGTTATTAATTTAAATGTTTACCTTCTACTACTTAATATCTTTGACTATCGTCAGCCCTGGGATCATGCAATCTTGGTCTTCACCAGGAAGAATCCAGGAAGGCGACTTAGAAGAAGTATACCTGTCACGCCAGCCCTGGACCAGGTGCTGGCCATTACCTTCACCTTTTTGAAGTGTCATTCTCACCCAGGTGCTACAGATTTCTGTGGGATCTGAGACTTCTCCCCTCCACCCATCATCTTTCCACTTCTGCCTCCTTATTCCACAGATCATATGGTTAAGAGAACATTACTGAACAATTCATCGTGCTTTTAAACCATTTCCTGGGGGTGCTTCCCAAACAGTCAGAAATATAATGATCTCTCTCTTCAATGGTCTCATTTGCTCCTACATTTCATTTCACATGTTATAAATACAACTTCAAGAGGAAGATTACTTTAACATCCCCAGTCTTCATGAATTCCTCTGATTTTGCTTTGGCAATGCACTTGCTCAAGTAGAACTTCTAGGCAATAGATGCTGCTGCATATTTTATCATGAAATTGAATTCTTTATTATTTAGTAATGTTCACATGGGGTGTTGAAATAAATGAAAACCAAATTAATCACACTGTATGTTCTTACACAGGACTTTTAAAAACAGGGTGAAATCCATCTCCCAAGAATCACAGAGTTTCACGATACTGAAAAATGAGACGAGAGCTTGAATTAAAAAAAAAAAACTCCCCTATCTTGCAGATGATAATAATGAAAAGTAACGAAAGCAGTGAAATCAGAGCGAGTGGTGGATTGAAACTGTTCTTCATAAAATATTTGGGTGAAATAATAGAAGGCTCCCTCTGTCCTGCTACAAACAGGGTCTGGGATTAAAACAAAAAAGTCGGGACACAATGGAAAAGGAAAGTGTGCAAGTTAATTAGTCAGCAGGATACTTTTCATTTGGGGGTAGACTGTGGTGCTGTAAGAAACCATGGGTCTCCAGAAAGATCCCTTCTAATGGAGCCCAACAATTAGAATCACGAGCTGCCTTTGTGCCCTGCTACACAACCTCATGCCTTTAAAATAGATCTGTCACTAATGACTGAAGGCTGCATGCAATTCACCTCACTTCACAACCATCTGCTGAGTATTCTCAGCTCTGACTCCGGTTGAAAGGGACCCGTAACGAGCTTTCCGGGTAGACCCCCTCGCTTTAAGAATCTGTTAGACTCTAATGTTTAGAGAAATGCTTCTGATCCACAGAAACCAGACTGTGTTCCTCAACAGACGCTGCGTGCTTGGCTTTTCAGGGTTCGGTGGCACCACAGGTGCCACAAAGGGGGTCTCTGCTCTAGGGGATGGGAAGATGGGCAGGCGTTCTTGAGGAACTGCATGGATGAAATGGTGTGCGTTTCATTTGTTCTGGGATTTCTAAACTCTCATCTGGCTCTTATCTCTGGTGTCCACTCTCCTGGAAACAAGTACTTACTCTATTTGGGAAGGAAACATAGGGGATTGGAAGAGACCTGAAGAAATGGTCAAGCCTTGCCTTACAGCAAATACAGACGAAATGAAACGAAACAAAACAAAACAAAACAAAACATAGTCTCCCAAAATGTATCTTTTCAGATCAATTTCTCTCTTGGAAAACCTGAGAAGTCAAATGACTAAAAATTGCATTCTGTGCCCCTCGGTGGACCGTGTCTTTACGCACCCTGGCAAAGGAGAAACGGAGTTATAGGCAGATTTAAGGCTGGTCCTTCAGTCTAACCTCACTTACGATTTCAGGGGTGCATTTGAGGCAATATCATAGCTGAGTTTCAAAACTGATTTTTTTTTTACTCTTTTTTTTTTCAAGTGTGAGAAAAATTATAATCCAATAGTTGGCAGGGGACATCACAGACGGTTACATGTTATTATTGGCAAGAATGGAAACTCAGAAATGTAAAAGATGAGGTTTTTTTTTTCTTTGCCAATTATGTTCATTTGACAAAAATGTACTCTATGTGTTTTTAATAAAAATTGACGTTTTCATTTACTCCAGATTTTTCAGTCACTTTATTAATGTGCTGCTACCCACTAGATCTAGACAAAGGAAAGATGGTCTAGAGTTAGCATGAAATTTCGGCAATTTGGTAGCTGCTTGAGCAAATTACGGTGCCTTAAATGAAACTGGTCTTACATTCTTTTGAGACTAAAAGGTAAATGTGGCAAAGAATAAAAATAATTTCTTAAAAACAGACAGTGTATAATATTTCCCATCATATGTTAGCAACCAGAAAAACGCAAAAGGCAACCCCTAAGTCTCTAGCAGGACCTCATTCATTAATGTTATCCCCTTTCATTGGTGATCTGCTCTTGAAACCTCTTGTCAGTTCTGACTCCCTTGTTTCATGTTTTCTCCATATACGTTTCTTCCTAAACTGTCCTAATTCACGTTTTGTCGTCGTCTATTTCTTCTGCCTACTGACAGCGATCACATGGAGACGCTCAATACTTTGTCTCTGAGCACGTTAACAGCTTTACGTTGTTTTTCCACTTCCTTCTCTCTCATTTTCACCGTGTTGTGCACAGAAGCCAGATGGTTTCCTAGGTACACGAGCACTGTTTTTGTTCTGTTTACCACCTAAATAAAATCCTCAAAGGGCTTCTCCTAAAGCTCTGTGGTTCTACCCAAGCTATGGGCAGTGGACCTTTGCGGCAGTCATAAAAAACTGTGAAAGGGATGAAGTTATTCCTGGAGGTCCCTCTCCACCTTTTCTCCCCTTCACAGCAGAGACATGAAATTGACATGACAGCTATATGTCCACCTGAGAGAGTGACCATTCCGTCCTCCATGCCTGTGCTTAAGTCAGAAATACAAAGAAGACTAGCCAGAGTCCCTGACCCTGCCTTCAGGGAGCTTAACGAGAGATCACTATAAGGTTGCAGATGGAGAGAAGCACATTCTAGAAAAGGCTTATAAAGAGCAGGATGGGGGTCTCAGACATAAGCAACAGCGGTGCATACCGAGCACGGGAAGCAGAAATAGTCGCTTGGCTCTGAATTCAGGGTAATGGACAAGAGGGGAATGGGAGTATGACATGCATGGTGAGAAAAGAGGGTGGAAATGGAGGCAGAGGTCAGATGTCTTGAAATCCTTGCTAGCACGATGATTCCTTTTGTTTTACTTTGTGACTGTCTTTTTGGGCAAGAGGCGTGGAGAATCTGTGGGAGTCTTCCTAAAATATGTTCTATATCTCAGGGAGTAAACTGATATCTGCCTCCCTCCTCCCCCCATGATCAAGGGAACCGCCAGTCAGGCTGCAAATGGGGAAAAGCAAGATACTTTAGCCAGAAAAGTATGGAAGATAATAGGACAGCGAATCATAAAAGCTGGAATCTCTGGGAGAAAAATGCTCTGTCTCTCATCTCCCCAATCAACATGTGCACACGCGCGCGCGCACACACACACACACACACAGACGTTCATACACAATTCCAGGGTCCCTTGGATCTTGCTACCTCACTGTCATCCAGACATGAACTGAATGTGTACCATGTGCAAGGCAGGGGTTGCAGGAAGTCCGCGCTGAGAGAGCTTAAGTTTCACACTGGGTGCCCTCCTCTCCCCATAGATCACTTTTCCCAAATGAATCATTTTTCCCTTTTGCTTTGCTGTAAATGGCAAGGGCTGTGTGCTAACAGCAACCTGGCTTAGAGAACTCCTGATTGAGAAGGAGTGTCTTTGGAGCTTTAGTTCAGCCCATCTGCCTGCAGCTGTTCCCGGCACCCTCCCACCCCCTCTTCCAGCCTGCTGTCTTAATGCTCTAAAGAAGCTTGGGACCTTGATGTCACTTTGCCTGTTCCGTCTGCCTGCTCATGCATTTCCTCTTACTAGTGGATGAGGAAGGGACTGGGTTGTGGGACACAATGACCCACAGCACTGGAGTTGTTCAGTGTCCTGATCACAGCAGAACAATAGAGGAAGGTCAGGACAGGCTAGTTGGGGCAAGCAGGGCCATCAGCCTAGACCTGTTTAGGAGGATTTGGGAGCTTTTGAGTTTTGGCACGTGTCATCCATGTGCAAAGAATAAACAGGGGAAACTCAAACACTGATACTATTTATAGACACTAGAAACAAATCAAGAAAACAAACCCAGAATTCGGGTTGGCTCTCCAGAGGCAATGCCAATCACAACCATCTTCCAGATCTGTGTTAGTATATGTAAGTATGTATCTATCTACACATGGTTTGTCATCTATACACATATACATAGATTATAACTATTAGGTGCAGTATGAGGGATATGAAATAGGATAAGGTAGAGTCACTGCTTTCAAGGAGCTCATCTCATGCGTGTGGAGACCAAGCACAACGTGGAGCCATGCTGGAGCCCGCCCACACCCACTCACACCTGCTCAGGAGAGCGGACTGCATGCTGGCCTCTCTTCCCAACTCCTGTTCAGTGACATCACTTTGATAGTTTCGGCTGACCACGAGGAGACTATTTATATAAATCAGGATTCCCCCCCCTCCCCAGAGACCAGGTTATTATTTGACTATGCATATCATTAATGCGATAAATTAATTTTCTTGAGAATTTTATTTGATGAAAGGTGTTTAATTCTGTTCACAGTCATACACAGTCATCTGTTACCCAGCACCGTTTTTTGTCTTCAGAGGAAGAGAGACGTGGAAAACTGTCATAGAGAATAAAAAAGGAACTCTATCTTAGGATTCAGGGCTCTTGATGGCCTGATCCCAGCTTTCACATTCAGTAGAACATTCAGGCTCAGTTAGAGGTCTTCTTGCTACTCCTCTCCATGTCCCAGTCAGGCCTGGCATTTCTCCTTCCTTGTGTTCCCACCGACACTGACACCTGTCACTGATGAGTGAGATGTCTTCAGCCTCCCTATCCTCATCCAACCCGGTCTTCAAGGCAACTGGAAGGTCCAGATCCGGCAGAAAGTCCACCAGATACTGTTCTAAGCACTTTATATCGATTTACTTAATCCTGATAGCAACTATTTCAGACTACTCTCAGCTCCAGAGTAAAGAGAAGTTAAATCAGAGAAAGTCATGCATCTGTTAGTGGTAGAGCTGAGATGGGTCTCCATCCAGCCTGCTCCAGGCTCCACAAATCGAACCACTTTGCATATGGCCCCTCAGACAGACGGGGCTCCGAGTGTGCCATCTGGAGCCCACAATCATGGCTCCTGTTTTTGACTTCCTGCCTTGCCTTGCATTCTTAGTAATCATTTCTGCCATCTTACCCCATGGCCTCAAAGGCTGGCATTTTGGGGTCTGTTTACCCTAGATGTATCCTCCAATAATGTGGGACCTAAGGAGACTTTGTTCATTGAGTTGGGTAATGACCTTCTTAAATCCTCCTCATTCTTTTGCATCTCCTTCCTAAACTTACCAGAATTTTGGACATACGTTGGACAGATCTCATGCATCCTTGACAGACCGTACAGAGATATAGAAAGTTGGATTTTTTCCTTTACCAAAAACCAAATGATAATTAGAAAAAAATAAGCAAAGAGCTCTAAAAGGCAACAATCCTCTGACCTCTGAGTGTGCCACCACTCGCTTGCACCACATCCTTTACTCTCCTTCCCTTTAAACTGTGACAAATAAATTGGGTTCAGTTTGTTCAGTTTCAATGACTCCATTTCTCTCATGAGTTACAGAGACTGGGAGCCTGCCTGAGATTCCCCGGCACGTTGCCAGGATCTGTCTCCCAAGTATTTTTCTTAAAATTATGGTTTATGTGAATTAGGTACAGATTTACAATTTATATCAGTACCTTAGAGCATGTGGGCACAGCCCCTTGGTAAACAGATGTCATCATGAGGAGCTCTTTCCAATAGATTTCAGTACAATAGTTTTCAGGGAGCTGAAATCACAGGTCCGAACAGGTAGCCTTGGAGACAATTTCCAAACACAATTACATTCTTTGCTGACGTAAATACACATACCCCCAAAAGGTAGTTTCAGTTGTGGGTGTCGAATGAAACCTCAAGTATATTGAGCATTGCTGATTTCCTTCTTTAACTTGAACTCATGAATAGTTTGTATCATTTTAAGGTCAAAAGACATTCCGGATGGTCCAAACCTTGGCTCTCGATTACTGTCTCATTTGCCTGTATTCAGCCATCACCATGTCTCTATTCCTGTCTCCTTTTGTATGTAATCTACTTCCTTACTCATCTCAGGCCCATGGTTGATGACTATTACACTGAACTTTGCTGCACTTTATAGGGCCACTTGATTTTAGGATATGAAGATCTCGATTAAACTTTGGGAAACCTTTGTTTTTGATTTGTTTAATTTCCATCCATGGCATCAAATAAATAATACCTAAAAAACAGCAGTCATGACCCCCTAGCATAGGTCTGCCCTGCATAGTAGTTTTTATGGTATTATATTGGTGTCCTAAAACATTTTGAATGCTGCACGGACCTTAAAGCGATAATTGAGCACAGTTAGCTCACTGCAAAAGGCCTTGGCCTGCAGAGACTGCTCCTGCTGAGAGTCACCTAAAAGGGCCCCCAGGCTGCAAAAAGGCCCCCCACACAGAGGGAGCCCACTGGGCAAATGCCTCCTTGCCTAAGGGCCAATCCTAGCCTGGCAGCTCTCATAAACACCATTAGCAAAGCCTACTGCTGAGTTATTATGCAGCACAAGGATGCTTGAAACTGCTCGTTGGTATTGTTGTTTTATTTCTTGCTTGCTTGGGTCAAAGTGGCAACATTCACTTGAAAAGATCGGGCAATTTCAACTTCTCAATTGTTGCAGAGGATAAGAATTATACACAGATTTATTACATGTTGTGATTTTCCAAATCTCCAATGTGTCTATTGTACTGGATGGTGTCATTGGTCAAGATAACTCAGCAAGCTAAGCAAAAAGGAATAGAGTGGAACACAGTCATCTCTATTAGGACTTTTTCCAAGAGTCAAACCAACAGCTAACCTGAGACATTTTATTCCCTAACCTGCACAGGGAGTTAAACCACTTACCGCAAGAGACCAAAGACTAAATTAATCACTCTTACCATCCAGCCCTACTTTTTGGATTTAGTGTTTCTTTTTGTCCTTTCTTCCTCTACACCATCCCACCTCATCTACTCTTAAGAGTCATTTAAAGTTGAGATATTTAAATGGCAACTGAGAGACACAGATGGTAACGCTATGCCAACATTTTAAAAGAATGTATCTATATATAATGTTCTATAATCATAATATTATGATTATGCATTTGAAATAAGACATCAGTGTCTTTCTTGTTAATCTACGTTTCTATCACCTGATCCATGAATTAATATGTGAAAATCTAAACAGAACATTTAGGACATGAATTTCAGTGTTGTTTTATTTCTGAGGAGAAAAAAGTTTCTGAGGAAATGACCCAATAATCCTAAATTGTCGCGTTCATTAGGTCTCAGTGGTGTTGATGACGCTAAACCACTCCTGCAGAACCAGAGTTTGAGACTTATTCTTTATGGGGTCGAATGTGATGAACTCTCAGTGGTAGCTGCTGACCTCTGATTCATGCCATCTTGCAGCCGGCTTTCCGGAATGAGAGCATCCTTCACAGCTTTGTTCTTTCCTTGTGTAGACCTTGAAAAGCTGAGGAAACTTCGCGGAGGGATGGGTCTCAGTGAGGCAATCTGACTCGTTGCTAGAATGAATATTTAACTTGATTGGCTTTCTGCTTCCATAATCATCAATCCTCCCCTGGAATCGTATTCACATTTTATGAACTCTCTGTCTCTTCGGCTCCTTTGATCTACAGACATTGTCTTCCAGTTGGGCATTTGCCTGCCTCCCAACTCATCAGCCCCGGAATCCATCTAAATAATGTGCTACATAAGAACTTAGTGTTTCCCAAATAACAAAAGATGGACCTGAATGCTTCAGTGCACTGTGAAAGGCTGTTGAAACCATCAATCTTGCTGGCTCTTGTAGAGGTCAAGAGACGGCAGGGCCAGCTGGCCAATCAATTAACCACGAAATTCAGTTTGGAGCTTAGGAAAAGCTGCCCTGTGTTATTTTTTCCAGCAGCATAACTGTCAATATTTACAGCAGGTCATATATAAAGACTAAAGGAAATGAGGTGAGTTACTATCAAGAATAGCAAAAGCCATAATCACTGGTAATTCTCATGTGTTGCCAAAAGAGTCAGTCCTACAGAACATACAGCTTCCTGCATCAAATTGAACATGGAAAATATCTTATAGACCCTCTAGAAAATAAATGGCCTGGGGCCCACCCATAAAAGTTTATGCTCATCTTTGTCCACAGTCATCATGGATGCCTCAATATAAGTCAGAAGGAAACTTCCCTTTTGTCCTCCTGCAATGAAACTCTCCTGTAATTTTAGGGATGTATGGTATTCGTAGTGTCTGTGAGCACTAAGAAAACTTAGCTAATTACCTGCTAGCTTATGAAAGAAGATAGGACCAGCAGAGAAGACCCTTGCAGAATGATTTCTTTCATATACGACTCTCTGCTCTCTCAGATCCAATTCTAAAATTCTGTATGTGCCTTGCTCTTATTCTTCATGCAATCGGTTCTTCTTTTTCTCTGTTTGTCCTTGATCGCACAGAGAGAAATAGGTATCTTTTTCAACAGGCTTTCCTTTTTCCGCGATTTTGGTCACATACGTTTTTAAAATCAATTTCCATTTCCCTTATTTCCTCACATTGGGGCACATAATACTTTTTCCACTCTTCAGGATCCTGATGTTACCTGTTCAGTTTTTACCACTCCTCAACAATTCAGAAATATTTGTTCTCATTTTTGAAAACAGAGTGCAGATTGAGATAACCCACTTAAATCACCTAACTTAATGCCTTGTCTATAACAATCAATAAGTGTTCTGTGACAATGATTAGTGTTGTCAAATGATTTAACTGGACTAAGGTCATGTCATCTGTGAGTGACGGAACCAAGATTTGAGCTTAGGTTTATTTAACACCTATGTCTCATTTTCCCCCATCTGCCACACTTTCTCAGTCAGAAGTGCATTTCTTCTTAAACCAGGAATGAACTAAAAGTAAAAATATAGAGGGTATTAGAAGAAACTTTCTAAGGAAGAGGTTAAGCAGTGGTGCCCAGGGGCCTTTGGAGAGATGTTGGGGGTGGAGGAAGCAGCTCACGACTCTTGGGTTTTTAACAAGGCGATGAGAAGGTCCAAGAAGCAGGGAGGAAGAATTACTGCCAAAAAATTAAAGATCCTGGATTTCTAGGGAGGGAAACATTGTTATCCATAAGTCTTCTCAGTGCTAATACTCTGTACTAGTAGAGAGCAATTTCGTGTGCTTTGTGTGAATAAACCAATATTCTTCACAAAAATCAAATGAGACAAGATATGTACAGCACCTAGTGTCATCCCTGCCACACAGAACCTGTTCTATAATGTAAAACTGCAGTCAGAGAAGCAGGAATAACACTGACAGCTGTTACTGGGCAGAACCAGAAGTGGATCATTGGCACCATAGGGAGGGGAATACTTTTGGAAACATCTTTGTGGCTATAGAAGAGAGACTTCATGAGAGAGAGTGTGAACTTAGGATTCTGGAATCTGCTTTCTAATGTTTTCAGTCCCCTTACCTCCCAGAAAAGCTCTTCTTCCCATACATAGTCATTTCTCACACCAGAGACTGCAGGGAGTTCCCAGAATGTTTTGAAGGATGAGCAAGACTGTTAGAATAAGCGTATGGATACTCAAGATTACTCTTCTAAATAATATTTTTATTTTAGTTTCATATGATTCTTTTGTCTACAATATGAGAGGACATGTCTGTGTTCATCAGAACTGTCCTCTGTTACAAATGTATAAGAATATATTACTTTAAACACATTTGGTAAGTAACTAAAATACATATATATACTAAATATATATATATATATAATATTAATATATATATATTAAATGAAAAGGCATCTCAATAAGGTTGTGTCCAGGGATAGGAAGCCAAAAAAGAACATAAAAGAATGGGAGGCCAGGGTGTTATAAGCCTGAGGAAACCATTAATGATGGACCGGTCAAGCTTCTCACTAATCAGGTACATGAGGGTCAGAGGACAACAGGTGGATTTGGTTGGGTTTAGAATCCAAGATGAAACAAGAAAACAAAGGACCAAGCATTATATTAAATACTATATTATCATGGAAAGAGTCTGATTATGACGTTGGCTTTCTAGTGCAAGATTTGGGGTTATATATATATTTTAAAGGAAAAGGATGACTTTTAGTTCCAGGGCTTTAGTCTCCTCATCTGTAAAATTAAGGACCAGATTAGATGTTGCTTACTAAATTGCCTCTAAAGACCTTCCAGTTCTAAAAGCCCATCACTGTACACTAAGGTAAATCAAATTCAGTGAGTATCCTGTGTGCAGAAAATACTTTTATTTTTTCAAATAATTATAGTAACAAGGATGTGGGTTGGTATTAACCACTTATTCATCCAGTCCCTTCTGTGTACTAGAGCATACATATAACATGCCATTTCTAATCCCTTCAATGACTCAATGTGACAAAAAAGGTTCAGTCATGATGTAGCTTGTTTAAGGTCAAAGTGAATTCAACCTCATCTTCAAAGACTTCATTCTTTCTCCTTCATCCTATAGCCTAAATTCCCCCTTACACTTGTCATTAATAGACTTGTATCTTCCAAGCAGCAGAGGGTCAAACCACACAGAGGGAACACTATCTGTTACTGGTGAGTAACAGAATTGTAAAGGAGAAGTCATTAGACAAATATGGACTTAGCTTTCCATCCTCACCAGATGGCTCCTACTTCCTCCCACTCAGCCTGAGCATTTCTTTACAGTATTGTGGGGCAGGGGATGGAGGAAGGAGGGAGGCCGAAACGAAACACACAACAACAAAAAATCCTACTAAGGTGCATATTGCAAAAGTACAAAACATGCCCACAGACATTCCATTTGTGTCTCCAGAGTAGCTATTACTACACTCACCTAAAAGTGAAGAAACCTGAACCAGAAAAATCAACTCTCACTTGAGGTTCAAAAAACAGGACTCCAAAGAACACAATCTTCCAACTTTTCTGGTGTCCTTTACACTATTTCATCAACAGAAAACTGCATTAAAAGAAGATGAATGTGTACTAAATATACTTCACTGAGGACTGGAAAGAGAGGAAATCAAGGATAGAGCCCAAGACCTCAAGGTCAGAATCTTTGGAAATAACCTCCTACTTCTCTCTCTCTACACTACAATTTATCCCTTGGTAAGCCATGTGGAAATTACTGTGACTCTTTAAAGCAGTGGAGATACCCGGTGGGATGTTGCTTTGACAAGTTCTATCATATGCCTGTGAGAGAAAGCGTAACAGTGTGTTTCTAGGCACTTACGACCCATTTCTCCATTCTTTCTCATTGGTAACTTTCTGTTCATATCTAGTCTCCAAATTTTTGAGCATCATCCCAAAAGATGGCCATAAAAGAGTAAAATAACAGTCTAGAACTTAAAAGTATTAATAAAATCATCTTTTTCTTCCTTTTTGGAGCTGAGAAGGTAGGTTGACTCAAAGAGAAGATGTTAAGCAACAATCTTACCCCCTCCCCAATAGTATCCATGTTAACTATTTAACAGTGGTCCTATTAAGTACAGAATCTATCTTACAGGATATTTTTTCAATTAAAAAAATAAGGCTTTGTTTTTCAATGTTTGTTTGTTTGTTTGTTTGTTTTTTTATTACTAAACCCAAGTAGATTCTAGCTGGAATTCCTCTTTTGTGTAAAAAAAGAGCACTTCTAAATGAAGTCAAGAAAGAAGGGTACTTCTCACTGGCCCGGTACCATAACTGACAGTGATTGACCTATAACCACAACCTTCTTATCAGAAAAGTCAATTCAAAACAATCCACCAAAAATGCAAATGGTGACAAATTACAAAATGTAGGGGGAAAAACACCCACTTGGGTACAAGGAAAAGTGATTAGAAAATGGATTTTCTGAAATAAAAGCAGCATCAGGTCAAGACAGTGTGCCCTTCCATCCACTATGTCTCATAGATGAAGAATTCTATTGTTTCTAAAAAAGATAATTGAATAGAAGCAAAGATAAGCCTATCGATCGGAATCAAACTAAAACAGCTTGCAGAGAAATAGCTGTTTTGCCTGTCTATAGGCAGCAATGCCTCTAAGTGCTGGTGACAACTGTAAAGATCTAACGAGGGCAAGGAGACAGGTTATAAAAGATTCCTAAAAGCAATTCCTAAAAGCAAAAAAGAGATTCCTAGAAGCAAGATGGTGGAAAGTTAAATAGTGTGTCAATCAACAAAGCAAAATTTCTAAAATAATTCAATCTATACTTTAGTTCATCTCTTTAAAGTCCAGCTTATTAAAAATCAAGATTCATTCATAGTGCAATTGGTAGATCTTTTGAAAGGGTAGTGAAAACTATTTTTTAAAGCAAAGAAAAACAAAAAAAGAAAAGAAAAAGAAAAAGAAAGACATTTAAAGCAAATAGCTGGATGCAGAAGGAGGCAATTCTGTTTTGTGGTTTGTGTGATGGAACCAAGAGTAAGTTTTAGAAAGAATTTTACCACCAGAATTGCAAATTATTTCATTAACTACGGAACCCTGGCAATGTGAGGTGAATGAAGCAGTCTGAGAGCTAAATGTGGCACTTGTTTTCTTAAATTAAACTTTGGAGGATTTTCTTTGCTGAGGAGAGTGGGGTGACCCAATAAGGTGCAGCTCACAAATCTTAGGACAGGGTTGGTACCCTCAAACACAAGTAGTGTGTGTCCAACCTTCCCTTCCTCTCTCGGACTTCCATCCCAAAGGAATTCTGTTGGGAGGAAAAAGTACTTTCAACAATAACAAAAAAAAAAAAAAAAAAAAGAAAGAAAAAAGAAAAGAAAAGGTTGAATCAGGTTAGACAGAGTAAAATGGGTTAGAGTCCATTTTCCACACTGAGTGGGTTAAACATTTTCCAAATCTTTGCTCTTATTCCTTCATTCATTTATTTTCATGACTCTCTAAATCTTGTGTACTTCCACTGTCTTTGCTTAGTATCCTCAACCCCTTGAAGATTAGCAGCTCGAGGGGCTCATTTCATTCCCTGACAACTTACAATATCTGCTAGCTTTTGCTGATACTTAATATGAATCAGGCATTCAGTGAAGCATTTATAGGCACAATCTTATATAATTCACTAAAATGAGATCATACTGAGGTGGGGGGAGCGCCTTGGTGGCTCTGATGGGTAAGCATCTGACTTTGGCTCAGGTCATGATCTCATGGTTTGTGAGTTTTGAGTCCCGCATCAGATTCTGTGCTGAAACTGAGGAAACCACTTGGTATCCCTTCTCTCCCTCTCTTTCTGCCCCTCTCTCACTCTCTCTCAAAATAAACTTAAAAAAAATTTTTTAAATGAGATCACATTGGTACAATTATGATCTCTGTTTTAATTTTTTAATGTTTTATTTATTTTTGAGAGAGAGAGAGAGAGACAGACAGACAGACAGAGTCCAAGTGAGGAAAGGGAAGAGAGAAAGGGAGACACAGAATCTGAAGCAAGCTCCAGGCTCTGAGCTGTCAGCACAGACTGTGATGCGAGACTTGAGCTCACAAACCACGAGATCATGATCTGAGCCAAAGTTGGACACTTAACTGACTGAAGCACTCAGGTGCCCCTGATCTCTGTTTTACGCACAAGGACACTGAGGCTTATAGAGGTTAGAGGCCTCACCTACACCCTGCAGCTGGTGCATGATGGTGTAGTGACTGGAGCTCCTTCAGTTGACTTTGGCCCCTGGAATGTTAATAATATTGCTTCTTACTGCCTGCCCATGATAATCAATAAGAACAGCACAAGTTTTTATTTTCCTGTGGTGCCAAACTTGGCCCAACATCCATGGCACTCTCCCCTTAGAGTCCTACAGTCACAACGTGGGGATTTTTGTGGTTGTGTCTTTCCCTCACCCACTTTACCACCCTCTCTTTTCTCCTTCCAATGCTTTGTGAATAAACACCTTTCTCCGAAAATTTATCTTCATTATGGAAAATGGATTCTCCGGACGATAACACATATCTATCACATCACTTCTCGGCCTAACTTAATCTAAAATTTCCAAAGATGTGAGAAGTTGGCCAAGTTTCTCCTGTCCATGCTTAGACTTCTCCAGCACCTCCGTCGTTTGCCTGGTTACATTATCTGAAGAGGAAAACGTACACTGTCATCTCTGACAATTTCACTTCCTGTTGGTTTCCACTGCTGTGCTGGAATAGGGGTCTACTCTGCCTTCACCACTCTATCCGTATGTGCTCTGAAGGTATCTGTACATGAATGAATGAATGAATGAATGAATGAATGAATGAATGGATGGATGGATGGATGGATGACTTTCTCACTGGCTTCAACACCTCGTTCATAGTCTATTCTTGCACTTAGTCTCCCACATAATTCTTTGGAAAAGAAACTTCAGGGGCACCTGGGTGGATCAGTCGGTTAAGCATCCGACTTCCACTCAGGTCATGATCTCGAGGTTCGTGGGTTCGAGCCCCACATCGGGTTCTGGTCTGACAGCTCAGAGCCTGGAGCCTACTTCAGATTCTGTGTCTCTTGCTCTCTCTGCCCCTCCCCCACTCTCACTCTGTCTCTCTTAAAAAGAAATAAAAATATATATAAAGAAAGAAATTTCAAATATGGAAGTGGATAAAAATAAATACTGATAGTGTGAACATAGTAGTCCCTCCCCTGGGTTCTCAGTATATGAAGAATGTGCTTCTTGTCAAAAGAAAATCATATACTAGACTGCTCATATATAGACAGATAAATAGATATAGGTGTAGATATAGATATTAATGAGTGACAGCTCAGAGAATAGGGTAGATAGAATAACAAGTGGAGAACAGAAAAGTCATTTTTTAAGTGTATTTATTTATTTATTTAGAGAGAATGAGGAAGAGAGAGAGTGGGATAGGGGCAGAGAGAGGGGGACAGAGGATCTGAAGCGGGCTCTGAGTTGACAGCAGAGAGCCTGATGTGGGGCCCAAACTCATGAAATGGGAGATCATGACCTGAGCTGAAGTCGGACACTCAACGAACTGAGCCACCCAGGTGCCCCAGAAAGGTAATTTTCTGATGTGACTGAAAGTGGTTGGAAAGGTACCTAAGAAGGAATTCTCTAGAAAGAATATATATATATATATTTAGGGAAACAAGAGAGATTCAAGTTATTCAAAGAAATGCTAACAATAGATGTGGAAGTTAAGCTAACTTGAATACTTAGGCCAGAATTATAGGAAGAGTGATTTCTTTCTGGGTGATAAGAAACATCGAGTAGGCAGCTATAAGTTAAAGGGGGTCAAGTAACTGTTTGGAGGGCTTTTTCTTTTTTTAAGTTGGAGTCAAGATTTGTGCCTAAAAATACAGACTGAAAGAGGTTTCTCAAGCACCAACGAAAAGAATTAACTTCAGTTGACCTTAGGTTACAAACAGACAAAGCTAGGAAGAAAAACAAGATTTATCCCTTAAAGCACTGGGCTCTAATTACCTTGTGTCCCTGTAACTTTCTATCTCCAAGAGTGAGTATCCCCAGCGGCCCCCCCACCCAGGGCCCCTTGCAGGAAAGTCATTTCTTTTGCTCTAATGGTTGGCTAAGTGTGATGTGAAGGCTAAATGTGTGACTAGTCAGTCAATAAAGGAAAAAAGGACTGAGGGATTAAGAGGCAGGGGGCTGCAATCCCCAGAGCGTTCCATACTATTTAGTGTTTTCTTTATTGCCTGCTCTAAGATGGGCCAACAAGACAGCTTCCTGAAAGCTTGTGTGTTGAGTCCATATTTATCGCCGGGACTTTCAAAGTACCTAAGAGGTACTGTAGAAGCTCTATATACTAGACAATTTCATGCAGAAAAGAGAGAGAATTGGCAATCTGGAAGTCTAGGATATAGAAAGTGCTGGGGTGGAAGGAGCCAGACCATAAATTCTTTCGGGCCCCTTCTAATGCCATTGACCTTTCACACAACACTGCTTCTGCTTCCATAGCCCTCTTAGGCACTTGTATTTATGCAAAGTGTGTGGTTTACCCCTCCACTGTTATTAAAAAAAAAGGATTTAGATTTGGCTCATCTTTCTATCTACACTAGCACAATATGTGGCCCCTTCTAGGAACTTGGCAATTGTTTTTTGAATGAATAAGTGATGTCTATAAATTGAGCTCTATGAAAAAATTTCCCATGCATGGGAAAAAACCGTCTCCTGCAGCAGCCGTGGGTTGGACCATGTGTGCATTGTATTCTGCTCAGTATCTATGGAAAGATCCAGTCAAGGACAGTCCTATGAGACATGCACACTAGAAGAGTCTATGCAAGAACTCTGGTCTACAGCACACACACATCTGGGCTCTGGGACTAGGAAGAAGGCTCTAAAACGGGCTTGTGGAGACGACTTTGTTTCTTTCTCAGCTAGCTAATTGCTTTGTCAAATAACCATTGAAATTCCAGTTTACCTATTTTACTTTACTTTGGAGGAAATGGGAGCCTGGAGTAGTTACTTCCTGTAATAGGACTAGTGTCAATGCTGTAATCAGAACTCAGGTATATATTCATATACCATTTTAGATGCCATCGGTAATCATCCAGCCATCAGATATATGTTTTTGTTTTTTATTTAAAACATATTTTTGATGTTTATTTTTGTTTTTGAGAGAGACAGAGCATGAGTTGGGGAGGGGCAGAAAAAGAGAGACACACAGAATCTGAGGCAGGCTCCAGGTTCTGAGCTGTTAGCACAGTCTGACACGGGGCTCAAACCCATGAATGGCAAGATCATGACCTGAGCTGAACTCGGACACTTAACCAACTTTGCCACCCAGGCACCCCAAACTGAAGTAATAATTATCATCAGAGAAAATTTGAAATATACAGAAGTAGAGAGAAAAGTGATAATAAAAATCACCAGGAAGGCTTATCTCCCTAACATTGTCATTGTTAATCATTCCTTCTTATGTTTATTTGTCTTGCTAATGCATTTTTTAATTTTTCAAATATTTTTAATTATATTTTTTAATATAGTGTTTTATTGCTTTGGAAATTTTATCAGAGCTATTTCCCTTCTTGATTACATGACTGTATAATATCAAAGGAGAATTCATAAATAGAACAAAAATAGATGGAAGTAATAATAAATAATAATAATAATAATAATAATAATAATAATAAATAATCCTGTCCTGAACATGGCTATCCAGAAAATGCTTTGTACAAAAAGGTATCCTTGAAGACAGTTTTCAGAATAGCAATTACTAGGTCAGCACTTTGGAAAATTGTGATGCATATTTCCAAAAAGCTCACTGTTTTTATTTTAATACTCTCTTTGTTGTAGTCATATCCTCTCAGAGAAAGTGTTTTTAAAAAAAATAGTCCCTCCTTGATGGCCAGCTTACCACTTGGAGAAAGTCAACTGTCAGCATAGGGCAGGAATATACCCGACAACCTTTCTCTTTGTTCAAAGGCACATTCAGTTTTTTGGCCACTAGGCTGAATCCTGCAGCCACCACACAGATGTGAGAGTCTCTATTTCCCTCTCTCTCAAAAAAAAAAAAGGAATGGGTTTGGGTATGATGGCAGACACAATGGCAAGGACTATCCTGCAAAACTGTTATTAATTACAGAGAGGCTATTGGTGGGCTAGGTGAACACCCTCTCCTTACAAATATGGCAGACTTTTCATAGTTTAAGTTACCATCTCACCTGGTGTGATGTAGTTTGATAAAAAGAAAACTAGGGGTGCCTGGGTGGCTTGGTGGGTTTCACAGCTGACTCTTGGTTTCAGCTCAGGTCATTGATCTCACCGGCTCCTGAGACTGAGCCCCAGGTGGGGCTCTGCGCTAACAGCGTGGAGCCTGTTTGGGATTCTCTCTCTCCCTCTCTCTGCCCCTCCCCTGCTTGTGCATGTGTGCGCTTGCTCTCTTTCTCAGAAAATAAATAAACTTAAAAAAATTAAATCTTGTAACAAAAAGAAAAATAATAAAGCAGGAAATGAACATTCGAGAACCTCAGGATTCGAGAATTTTATAGCTGGAAATGGCATAGATGTCAGGGAGTTCTGGTTCAATGATGGTATTTAATAATAAAACACCAAGAGTTGGACAGACTTAATGGCTTGGATAAATAACACAACTAGTTAGTGACAGAACCTCTTCAGAATGAACATCTCATACATTGTCTAAATGAAAAATGAAACCGTCTCCCACAGTCTATTTAAAGCACGGGTCACAGTAGCATTAACATCTCTGTGTTCACAAACTGTGTATTCTGACAAGAACATTATTTATATTTGGTATCCTCTCTTAAGATGATGTTTAGAACTGGAATAATTCCAGGACTATGTGAAAGAACAGTGAGTGGGATTCTAAAACTTGAATGAATCCCTGATCCACAAACTGGACACCACTATTTCCTTATTCTCAGTTTTCTAATCTCAGAAACAGTCCTGTCCTGGCTACATCCTAAGGTTAAAATAAACTCAAATTAGGGGATATATGTGACAATAATGTAAAAACCCCAAAAGTTATTTGAGTGTAATAAATTCTAAGTTTTAATATCACTCATCCTATTCATAATGTACCAACAAGGCAGGTCAACTTAAAGTAACTTTAGGTGGGGGCTTCATTTTTAGAGGCTGTTGTGAAATTTCATTTTCATGAACATATTCAACCACTTTAAAATTTCGATCTCAGAATTTAACGATGGAACACAACTGAACACTGGGTTGTCTGAAGTGGCAAGTGAAAGAAAATGTTTAAAACCCACATCAAAGAGGGGCACCTGGGTGGCTTAGTCGGTTAAGCGTCCAACTTTGGCTCAGGTCATGATCTCACGGTTTGCAGGTTCGAGCCCCACGTTGAGTTCTGCGCTGACAACATGGGGCCTGAAGCCTACTTCAAAGTCTGTGTCTCCCTCTCTCAATCTGTCTCAAAATTCATTTTCTCTCTCAAAAATGAATAAACATTTAAAAAAAAACACACACATGAAGGAACAAGGTGTCCAGCACATACAGTTTCACTTTCTCTGCTTTACTTTTGGGAATTTAGGGTTAAAAATCTTCTAGGGGCACCTGGGTGGCTCAGTGGGTTGAGTGTCCAACTTTTGGCTCAGGTCATGATCTCAAGGCTCGTGATCGCTGCTATCAGTACAGACCCCTTTTTGGATCCTCTGTCTCCCTCTCTCTCTGCCCCTCCTGCATTCATGCTCTTTCTCTCTCTCACTCAAAAATGAATAAACATAAAAAATTTCTTTTTCTTAGTACAAGTCTCTTATTTTATAAAGAAGATACTGAAACCCAGAGAGGTGATGTGCAATTTTCCTTAGCAGGGGTCTGTGGCTATTGTATTTTTAATTTTAATTAATTAAAATGGCTTAGAACAAATCTAATTAATTAGATTTTTATTAAAATTACCCACAGGAGCTCACACTCATATTGATACAAATATGTCCAAGCATAGCAATATTCAGCCACCACGTCAAATCCGAAGCCACTGCAGTAATCCAAGTATCCGAATACTTGCAGCCAGCCTTCCTCCAGTGAGGTTTCCAAAGCGTACACTTAATTATGAGACTTTCTGCTTCCCCTCCAAGAATCCCCGCTTAAGCCTCAGCACCTCACTTTTTTGGTATGGCTTTAAAGACCTTTATGATCTGGTCCTTCTCAGCTTTCCTGTCTCGGGTGTCACATACCTCCCTCCCTCTATTCGCATACACTCTTCTCTGTCTCTGAGGTATTCTTTCCCCCCTCTTCTGCCCAGATCACTGAGGTTTTGAACACCAGGTAACGTCTATGCGAAGCTTCCTCTGCCGAATTTACTCCTCTCCCTCATCTTACAGTCTTGTTGGCGTAGTTCCCTTGAAGCACTTTTCCAATATTATTATCTTCTACATTTATGCAATATGAACTCAAATAATTGTTGAATAAATAAGTGAATGAACCAATAATAGGTTCATACAATTGTCAATAAATATCCCCTAAACCGATGTTAAATTTTATCTTATTTATTTTTAAAAATTTTTAATGTTTATTTTTGAGAGAGAGAGAGAGAGAGAGAGAGAGACAGAGTGTGAGTGGGGGCAGGGGAGAGACAGACACACACACAGAATCTGAAGCAGACTCCAGGCTCTGAGCTGTCAGCACAGAGCCCCATGCGGAGGCTCGAACTCACGAACCGTGAGATCATGACCTCAGCCAAAGTTGATGCTTAAACAATGGAGCCCGATGTTAAATTTTAAAAGAACATTATTTGAGGTCCTTTGTTTCTGTTGCAATTTTATTACATAAACTATTTATTCAGACTCAGCTTTATTTATTTATTTACCTATCAGACTCAGTATCATTTTTTAAAGTGTTTTTATATATTTTTAAGTTTATTTATTTATTTTTGAGAGAGCCAGAGACAGCATAGGTGGGGGGGGGAGGGTGGGAAAGAGAGAATCCCAAGCAGGCTCTGCACTGTCAGCACAGAGCCGGATGCGTGGCTCGATCTCATGACTATGAGATCATGACCTGAACTAACACCAAAAGTTGGATGCTCAATAAACTGAGCCACCCAGACAACTCCAGCTTAGTACGCTTTAAAATGATGTTTCTTGGACAATTAGGAGTTAAAAATATGCTCAAAATCCCTCTCAGTAGAATAAGGAATATCATGTTTCCATCCTTACCATCTTCGCTAGGATGATACTAAAAGTTTTTATAACCAGTCGAATCATACGGTACAGAGGGCTTGTGCTGAAATGTCCAGGTGAAGAGCTAGCTTACAGTCTCTCAAGTGTGACTCATTATTTGTATATTTATTAAAATGAAATATGGAAAACTGGCTTAATGTGTTCCTAGGACCAGTCAGGTCCTGATAACATTATTGATTTATCCTGTAGCAGACTGACTTTGGACTGATATTATTAGTTTATTCCTTCTTCACCAAAATTAAAAAAAAAACCTATAATTTATGAAGATCATCAATAAGTAGCAGATTTGGTGTGGAGGGGGTAATTATGTAAGATATTTATGGCTATATACAGAGATGACAGTCATCTGGTATGCCTTTGTAGGCTCATACGATTGTTAAAATACTTAAGGTAGAGAAACAGCCTTTTCCTGAGCCATTTATTTGATTAACCACCCCAGGTGGCAGCCCACATGGTGCCAGAGAGGTGCCTGCAATACGTGCCTATAGCTAGCCTGTGGCCATTCCTACATCCCGACCTCTGCATGTTCCCTGCTCAGTGCGGGTCCAGACTCCAGTGGACGCCAATAGTGAGATGGCAGTGGCGCTAGCATCATGGTGGGGAAAGAAGTATAGGTGCCTGGTCAGTCCCTGCAAGATAGGCGAGGGGTGGGGGGGTGGGGGGATGGGGGGGTGGGGGAGCGCAGCATTCTCATGAAGTGTGCCCCTCGTGGCTGTTTGTAGGAACTGCAGCTTCCACACCATACTCATCAGGTCTTTGAAGACTCTGAATTTCATTTCTGGTTTCATACAAAAGTAACAGGAAGCAATTGAAGAACTACAGTGTTATAAATTTGGACAATATTACCTAAAAGGAAGAGCTGTGATGGCAAAATTTGAGGAAAGTGGACAGAAAAAGATACAGGAGCGTGTGTGTGTGTGTGTGTGTGTGTGTGTGTGTGTGTGTCTTGATCAACTCTGGATGGTACGAACTATGGTGTATTAACAATAACAAGTCGGCTAGATAGCTCTGATCCTGGGATTTCCCCCAAAAAGCTCACATTTAGAGAGTTATGAGATAGCACTGGGGGAGGGTGGGAATGGAGAGGAGGAAGATGAAAGCTAGTAGTTTTTCTCACCTTGGTCTTAAAGCATCTAACTTTCCAAACCTCATTCAATCGTTATGATTCAAAAGCATATGCAGATGCTATGTTTTAAAAAAGACATAAAAGTTTCTGTAGGAGCGGCCGCTAACGTCTCTGTAAATCTCTAATTTTTGAGTGAATATTTATCTTGAAAGTCTTTCATCCAGCCTAAATTTTTCCTGGTTTTCAAATATCATCTCACCTTTCCTCGTCCTGCCCCTCCCCCCCATTTCACCCAACTCTGTGGTTATAAGCAGGAAGTATTATTTCTTGTCCTATGTTCATGCTGTACTTCAAGTCAGTAGGTTAGATGTATTGCATTTCCCTTCTAGAAATTATTAAAAACAGGTATCTACTATTTTTTGTAGTACATTAAGGCTTTACTTATTCATACCAATAGTTTGATGAGAATAGCAGTTCCTCACTATTAAGACATAAAACAATACAAAATGAGAGTAAACACAAATATAAAAATATATATAAAAAAGGACAAGACACAGTCTTCCAAGTGGAGCTTTAGGGAATCTTTAGAAACCAAGTAGCATGGAAACCAGAGTCAGAGCTCTAAATTTTCTATAGGGTAGAACTCGAAAGCTCCTCAGTTATTTCAGTCTTGAGGCTCTTTTTTAAAATCTTTTTTTAATTTTTATTTTTCTTAATATTTATTTATTTTTGAGAGAGAGAGAGAGAGACAGAGTGTAAGCAGAGGAGGGGCAGAGAGAGAGGGAGACACAGAACTTGAAGCAGGCTCCACGCTCTGAGCTGTCAGCACAGAACCTGACACAAGGCTCGAACTCATGAGCAGTGATCTCATGACCTGAGCTGAACTTGGACACTCAACCGACTGAGCCACCCAGGAACACTTAATCTTTTTCTAATGCTTATTTATTTATTGAGAGAGAGAGAGAGAAAGAGAGAGAGCTGGGGAGAGGCAGAAAAAGAGAGGAACACAGAGAATCCCAAGCAGGTTCCGCGCTGTCAGTGCAGAGCCTGAAACAGGGTTCGAACTCACAAACTGTGAGATCATGACCTGAACCCAAATCAAGAGTCGGACACTTAACCGATGAGCCACCCAGGTGCCCCTCGGTCTTGAGGCTCTTGTAGATAATGTATGACACCAGAAAAAATGAATAATCAGCATATGAATTTACAGAAAAAAAATAGATACAATATTCTATCCAGGAAGCAAACCAATTCTAAATGCTCATAGTGAGGTTCAGCGGCAAACATGAACAGAAACAAGGAAAACTGGGAGGGGTAGATGAAATGTACCCTAGGATATTTTATTTAACCTGTTTGGTAGTTTAAGAGATTAGGTAGTTTTAAAATAGTTGGTTAGATTACTGAATATTGGAAGGGCACAGGGGGTTTTCAGGGTGCTTACTTGAAGCTAGGTACAGAGAAAGTTGAGTAGTTTGACACACAGCTCCTCTAAGCCCTTCTATTGAATACAACACATAAAACAGCTCCTTCCTTATATAATGGCTGTATCAGTCTAATAGGCAGTTACAGAAGGCACTTGTTTAGTTCCCTCTGTAGACTATGGCCGAAATTCGGTCAGAAGACATGTCTTTTGCAAACCAATCTTCCAAAATATGGAAATTTCTTGTTTGTAACAGACTCACTTTTAAAAGAGATTTTTTAGATAGGGTGTTTTTAGCACAGTTATGAGACAAGTTGAGTCAACTTGAAGGACAGGAACCTCATAGACATCATCTATTATATTCTTTCATTAGCTACCAAGCAGAGCCAGAATCCTAAGGAAGTTTTATTTCATTGAGAAAGGAAAAACACAAAATGGTCATTGAGCACAGAAAGGTTAGTGACAAAGCCCTGCCTTCAAAAGTTCAGCAATCCTGCATCACTTGCTGTCATCACTTTTTTTTTTTTTTGATCTGTAAAAAAACATACAGTCTGCTGGGATGTATTGTCTATTACCTTCTAGACACAGGCTTCATGCTGGGGTGTGTTTTGCCTGGATGAATAGAATGTTTGGCCTTTTTTAATTTCTTGGATAAATCTTACAGTGAGGCCAAACAGAAAAGAGCAGAGAAGTAGAATATATTCTATATTCAAATGAAGGACTGAGAAAATTAGATGACAATCACTTTTTATTGTATCATGCTCTTGGAATTATTTGAAAGAATCAGTGAGAAACAGGTTGTTGCTGTTGTTGTTTTCCAAGACTGCAGTCACCCGCTTTTCTTCACAGCCTGACAGAGCAAAACGCTGACCCAGATTATAAATGGATGTATAGAAACTGATGAATCAGGCCCTGAAACTAAAGGAGGAGTAGATCTAGCTAGCAAAAAAGTGAAATCGAGGTGATTTTCCAGCATCAAGTCTTCCAAGTTGAAAGGCATTCAGGTTCACTTATGTTTGCTCTCAAATCGTAAACCTTGACAGGTAGTTAAACGGAAGTCTGTCCCAGAAAGTGTTTCAACAGATCGCTGCATTGACTCTTAATGCTTACAGCCCAACCTGCTAACGATCCACAGCTCGCTTCAAGTTCAATGTTTAGTTACTTTCATCTGTGAAAACAGAACCTGTTTATTCATCACCTCTGTAAGAATTGAGACCACCATATACAGACAAGCAGTCACCAAAGTGTTATTAATTAGCATGAACAATATGTTAAATATATTACCTGACTCACCTTAGATCATGTTTTCCAATGATTTTCATTCATTAATTCTACACATTCTTCGAGGATTATCTATGTGTCAAGCACTCTTTCAAGGGCAGGAATTATTATTATGAACACATAGAGAAAATCCTCCTCTCGTGGGGCTTACCCTCCATTTGAAGGGTAGGAGGTAACAGGAGAAGGGCAAAAGATAGATCAGTAAAATAGTGGCCGTGGTAAATATTCTGCATATAATTAACATAAGGGGCTCTGAAGCTCACTGGACTTAGATCAGAGAAGGCCACTCTGAGAGTGTGATGTTTAATCTGAGTCTTAAATGACAGATGTCAGCCTTCCACAGATCTTTAGAGGAAAGTGTTCTATTATAGACAACAGCAAGCACAAAGGCCCCAGGGCCTGAAGTTGGCACTCTAGGGGAACGACAACAAATAAATGTCAGTGATTTTGGAGTATACTAGACAGGTGGATGAGTGATAGGGAATGAGATCAAATAGGAACCGGGAGAAGGAGTTTAGATTTTATTTACAATGTAGTGAAAAGCTGTTGAAGACTTTACAGACGAGAGTAACATAATCTAACTTATGTTTTAAAACATCATTCTGGCTGTACTATGGAGGATTCACTGAAGGAGACAAATGTAAAATCAGAAGGATGAGTTTGGAAACCACTGCGAAACTAGGCATGAGATTATAATGTCTCAGGCGAAGGAGAAGAAGTCAAGATAAAGTCAGGAGGGTTCTGGGAATATTTGGAATAGAAGTTAAAGGATATGTTGGTGGATTAGATGTGGCCAGGGGAGAGAGAGTGAGGGAAAGAGATGAAGAACTCCCAGCTCTTTGACTTGAGTTACTGCTATTGACCCCATTGCTTGCAGAATTGAGGATTTACCGAGGTGACAAGACCAGAAGAGTTGGTTGGGGAAAACAGCTGCAGTTGTGTGTTGACTGTGTTAAATGGAGGTGCCCAGCACACCCATGAGCCTGGAATTCGGGGAGACAGGAGCTAGGACTGACTGGAGTGTGGGGTGCCATCAGTAGAAAGTTGGTAGTTGAAGCCAAGACTGGGTGCAATAAGTGAAGAGAATAAGGCCCTGGAATCCTTGGACATTTGGATAGCAAATAGAAGATAAAGAGACAAGAACACTGAGAATAGTCAGTGAAATAGAAAGAGAGCCCGAAGAAAGATTTCATTTAAAAAATTATAGTTTTGCTTAGTGAAATAACTGGTTGAATCTTCCCTTCCCCTTAGCTAAACAGGGGTAGGGTGGAAGGGCAAATGCAAACTCCAGAGTAAATGTAAGTTCCTTAGTCATGCTAATCATCTGAATTAGCTTAACCTCACAAATAATATCATTTATTTGTTCCTCATGGATGACTTCTTCTGGAAGTACAGAGAGGAAGCAGCAGTATCAGGTCATGACTTCAAGTACAGCAAAGATACAAGAGGTGTGAGTATCTGCACAGGGTGAAACATCACACCTAAATTCATAAATCAAGACCTACCAGAAATCAAAGAGAAAGAGGCAGAAGCATGTTATTAGTGGGAGATTTTAATTCCCCTCCCTCAGCCCATGACTGATCAAGTTTTGGCTTTTGAGGTCTGACACGATTGGGAAAGTCTCTTATTACTTTATTCTTTTTCTAGCCTTTCATGCCTGCTTTGAGAATGGGAAGTGAAAGCTGTGTCGGGTCAGAGAAAAATGGTCAGACCATGGCTCCACCACATCCTTTAAGTTTGCCACGTGCTGAAGGCCAAACCCTCTGTAGCTACAGAGAATAAGCATTGACTTGTGCATATACCCAGTAGGTGACCATGAGCACATCCATATGTATTCCTTCCGTAGGCACAAGGTACACACCAACTAGACACTCCTCCCTCCTGGTCACTATGCCTTATGAAGACAAAATACAACCAAACAAACCTTTCAAAAAACACCCCCCTAGAACTAACTGGAACCCCTCAGTCTGTACACCAGTCCTGGTTGTGGAGTGGTTTGTGCTGATGGGCATGCCCATGATGAGAGGAATCCATCCCACCACTTAAAATGAAAGATTAGGGGTGCTTGGGTGGCTCAGTCAGTTAAGAGTCTGACTTCAGCTCAGGTCATGATCTTGAGGTTTGTGGGTTCAAGCCTCACGTCGGACTCTGTGCTGACAACTCGTAGCCTGGAGCCTGCTTCAGATTCTGTGTCTCCTTCTCTCTCTCTGCCCCTTCCCCACTCATGCTCTGTCTCTGTCTCTCAAAACTAAATAGACACATTAAAAAAATAAAATAAAAGATTAAAGTAGAAACATCTTCTTTTTGCTGATCATTGCTTATTGTTTTGCAGAAGAGTGATCATGCAAAAACTTTTTACCTGAAGTTAGTGAAAGGGAAATCTGAATAGGGATTTCTATTTCCTTTTCAATTTCTAGGGAGTCTCTATTCTAGTTTCTACTGTTTGGGTTGGAAAATTCATGATGGGCCTACCATGATTTCCTTTCTATGAGGATGCAGAAATAGGAATGCCCCAGGAAAGGTAGCACTGACGTATTCCAAAGCAATCTGCAGGAAGGAGTTGGGGCTGTATGTGAGCAGACAGTACGCTCCATGTGGTCAGGGGCCATGTTTTTGCTTATTATTCTATGTGGAACAGAGTCTGACAAACAGGAAATGCTCTCGGGAGGACGGGAGCAATGTACCTGTCTGTATGCTGCCCTGGGATTGTCTGCAGTGGGGCCCAGAGACACACTTTCTGAGCGATACCTGTTTTCTTTCAGCAGCAAGTAGCAATAAGGACATGTATTGTTCTCAGGTGATTTTAAAAAATAAAATCTACTCTCCTCTGTGAAAGGAAGGGAATAGGAGCGAACGAGAGCACACATCATGAGGACAGTGGGTCAGAACACATTGCTGCATTCGGGTGAAACCGAAGGGTGAAAAATACATTGTTTTTCACTTACAGAATTTGCTTTTATGGAGAAGACAATCCTGTTGATTATATATAGGAAATAATTCTAAAACTAAATAACATAATTCGATGAAGAGAAGATTGTCTGAAACAGTTTTCCCCCTAAGGACTGCATTCAGTGAAACAATTAGTAAGGATCAAGGGACATTAGTCCTAAGTAGATTTCACCATTCAGCTGTGCTGTGATCTTTCAAGAGGTTTAAAGAAATACATTGTAATCTGGCTGATTAGGTTCCTCTGCTGTGATTATAAGTCTCATTTGATTATTAACCTAATTGCTATCTAAATCAAGGAACGCTGTTCAGTGATTGCTTCTTGATTCAAAAAAAAATATCTTGACTGGTTAATGCCATATCGTTTATTTACCTTGTGTCTTGAGCAGTGTCTGCTAGATTGTTGTTTTGATTGAACTTGGAAATGTAATTTATTAGTAAAGCCATTGAAATTAGTGGTACGTTATTATTTATGGGTCAAAACGGGCTGTGATGAAATTCGCAGAACTCAGAAAATCACAGGATCGTCAGGAGGGAGTTGATTCCATGAGGGATAATTTGGCAGGACTCCATTGTGGCTGAATTTCATAGATAGGCTCCTGATATAGTACCGATCCTTTCTTTCATAGGTATAAAAACAGCGGTTTCATATTGAATCTGCATTTATTTTCGGTAGGCTTTACTCTGGTTTATTCCATATGGCACTAGATTTCATTTTCACAGTAAGTCAAACGGAAAAACAGAGATTCATAAAGGCAATGCCTATGGTCAATCATGCTGTCTAGTTAAGCTAAATCAGGGCCTGAATTTATTGTTCTGCCTTCTTAATACTACAGTGTTCTTTCTGCTTCTGAGCACTGCCAATTGCATTCTTTCTCAAATGGAAACCTCACTGAGGTCATAGTAGAAATTTTTTTAAAAAGGAGTTTAGATCAAGAACATTTTATCGGAAAAGCAGAGATTTATATGAAAATATTTTCAGGGAAAAATAGATCCAAGTGCTAAATTTTTGGTTAATATAGTAGGTAGAAAATGAACATTAAGTAATAATATAATAGCATGGGGATAAACATTTTATGGGAAGTAGCTCATTATTCACTCTGTGTTCCCTCCTATAGTTTTGGCCCCAAATCGTCACGTAGGGAGTGTTCATGTCTACCTGCCTTGGCTGTGGCTGAGTAATCAGGGGAGGGATGGGAGAAAAGAGGGGACTTGAAATCCAAGATCTGGGTCAAGGTCAGTTCCTCTCTTTACTGAGATTGAGAAGCTTGACATGTTTTAATTTCTCTTGTATTTGGTTATCTTCTCTCTCATGTAAGGACCTTCTCCCTCACACAGGGCTATAGTGAAGATCAAATGAAATAATGTATATCAAAAATCAAAGCCAAAGGCCATATATTGGGGGTTCTCAAGACTACTAGGTCCAATATCTTATTTTTATAATAGCTTATAAAACACCTTAACTATCTCAAAATGAGATTCATAGATGCTATACTTTATCCACAAAGATACTTTTTTAAGTAATCAGACTATGCCTGTCATATAAAAGAGAAATAGAGGAAAATGATTTGAAAACAAACAATAAAATACAGGTTCATAGTTATTCCACAATTCCACAATCCTAATGATTCAGAAATTCCAAACCATGTTGTAAGTTGTTTGACAACAAAACGTAACAGAAACACCCAAGAAGTTGATGTGGTCTTTATTTTTCCCAATTACTGTGAATAGTCCAAAAGTTTTTCAGCAAATCATCATCATCATCACCACCACCACCATCATCATTATTATCATCATCATGTTTTCAATTATAGGTGTTCTCCTGGTTTCCACTAATCGTGTTACATAATATACATAATACACTAACCAGATGACCTTTACAGAATATATTGAATTCTTTTATTTCTTTTTAGAGACAGAGAGAGTGCGTGAGTGGGGAAGGGGCAAAAGGAAAGGGAGAACCTCAAGCAGGCTCCACGTTTGGCGCAGAGCCCGACACTCAGTGTAGAGCCTGACTCGGGACTTGATCCCACGATGCTGGGATCATGACCTGAGCTGAAATCAAGAGTCAGATGTTCAACTGACTAAGCCACGCAGGCACCCCCCAAAACGTACTGAATTCTGAAACACATCTAGTCTCACCAGTTTTAGAGCAGGAATGTAAACTTGTTGTGATTACCAATACTTTTATCACACTTACTATATACCCAGCACTGTTCTAAGATCCCAGACCTTTCTAACATCTGTGAGGTAAGTTTTAGTATTATTCCCATTTTATAGATAAGGAAAATGAGCCCCAGAAAGGCTGACTTGCCCAAAGTTATGCATCTAATATGTGGTAAGTGCAGATGGTAAGAGAATATAGGCAGTCTGTACCCCTGCTTTTCCCATGAGACTGTCTTGTATCTCAACGGGCACCTGCTCAGACATGATTATTCTAGGAGCCACAGAGAAGCAGTCAGATGTCTCCACCTCTAGTTGAAGGACATACATTCTTTCATTTTACCGGTGACTCAAATAACATAAGTGATTGGTGTGATATGATTCTCTAAAAATGTGAAAAATGTAGCAAGTTTCTAAGAAAAATAAAATCCATGCTTCATTTGATTTACACAGTGATTGCATGCCTAAAATATTCAGTATATATTAAATCATAAAAAATTACATATGGGGTGTCTGGGTGGCTCAGTTGGTTGAGTGTCCGACTTCGGTTCAGGTCATGATCTCGTGTTTGTGGGTTTGAGCCCCACATCGGGCTCTGTGCTGACAGCTCAGAGCCTGGAGACTACTTCTGATTCTGTGTCTCCCTGTCTCTCTCTTTTTCTCTCCCCTACTCACACTCTGCTTCTCTCTGTCTCTCAAAAAACTAAAATAAAATGTTAAATTTTTTTTTGAATTATATATAAAACAGAGTTAAGTGATGTAAGTCTTTCACCTATGTGAGTATTTGTATTGAAAATAAATAAACATTAAAAACAATGTCTGATATTCCCTGTCACAATTCTTTGTTGATGCTACAGTTTTCCATCTTACTGTCAATATCTCGAATTAAAAACTGTCTTATTCATTTCTTTATCCATTTCATAACACCTTCTAATGCATAGGGGACTTGAAAGTAAAGAAGACAGAGAATTGTGTATTTGTGTGTAGATTTGGGTGGGGGGTGATGTTCTCTTGGATTGTGATAGAATAGGAAGGGCCAAAACAGCTTACTTCTTTTTTTTTTTCTAGCGTTTTTTTATTTTATTTTTGAGAGACATAGAGACAGAGCGTGAACAAGGGAAGGGCAGAGAGAGAGGGAGACACAGAATCTGAAACAGGCTCCAGGCTCTGAGCTGCTAGCACAGAGCCCGATGCGGGGCTTGAACTCACAGACTGTGCGATCATGACCTGAGCCGAAGTCGGCTGCTTAACCGGCTGAGCCACCCAGGCGCCCCAAAACAGCTAACTTCTTTAAGTTAAGGGAAAACTACAAAGAATTTATTTTTCACTGTTCCAGTCAATAAACTGGGGCCAAAAATGAATTATTCTTTAAAGGGTTGTACCAGTGAACAGGATGTATATAAATAAAATATGTATTTGAAAAAGCTCTCAAGAGGACTTGTCTAGGTTTTTGTTGTGGTGACTTTCTGAGAGTTTAACCAAGATATACGTTAGTGTGGTCAGCATAAATGAAGCAGGGAAGTCAGGGAACATGGCGGACAAAGGCCTTGGGATGAGCTCTGTCTCTTCTTTTGCTAGTCTCACTCTCTACCACTTGAATTCAGACAAACCAAGAAACACGGTACCTAAGCTAATCTGATGGACTTAAAAAGAAATTTTGCCTGTCCATTCAACTCAATGCAGTTAACACCTGGGCTCCATTTGAGACACTTGGCATGGCATGCCATGCTTTGCAAATCAGAAATTAAACACTTACCCAAGCCATTGACTACAGAGGCTCTTTTCTTGGAGAAAATGAAAATTTGCAAAGCCCCACGAGGAAAACCCAGAGGTGGATTACATGCAGTGTGGTTTCTGGAGGCCAGCACGGGTTTGTAGCACACTCTGTGGGGCGGGGGTGAGGACGATGGCTCTGTACCAGCCACAGCTGACCGGAGAACCGGTCGTGAGGGTGCAGCTGGGTCCTCGCAACTCTAGAGTGAACCTCGTTTCTTAAGTTATTATAAATGTTTTACGTTGGTGTTATTTGTTTCGAGAGTGGAATATCAACAACAATGTTTGAAATGACAAATAATTGCTATGGGAGGACCATGTGTTGCCTAAAATTTAACCAAACATTTTATCACAGAAAAGCCTTCCGAGCCATATGGTCCTGCCCACCTCCTGAAGGACATTTATAGTTCTCTCTTTCCTATAAACAGTTTAAAATAACCACGATAAACATTCTGGAGAAAAGCTAAACTTGCATTTGCTACTCCCCTGTTGATTATTTGCAATAATAAGAAAATGTTTATGCATGCAGAAGCGAAGTTTATGTGGGAGGCCATGATGCATACACCCCCTGGTGCGGTGACTTACTGCTCGTTTATGTGGAGAACGAGAAATAGTGAACACGATTTTCTGTACTGACACAACATTTCGATAGTTCCTGTGTACTAATCTTTAATACTTAGTTCACCAATATGACATTAATTTCAAACAGAACGTATTAAGGGAAAAGATGTTTGTCAACTTGGTTATATTTTTTCCTTTCAACGTTGACCAAAATATTTTTTCAAAGGGAAATGCTGTGATGAAAATGATCTTTCCAGAAGCATCCCAAATGTTCAAGGGAAGACCTAGAACTTCGCAAAGTTCCTCAAAGTCATGGCAAGGTTTTAACTGAGCTACAGGTATCTGGTAGCTATTGGTTCCTATTGGCTGAAAATACACACCCACCCACAAATTAGCACAATTTTGTAACACTTCGTGGAAGTTTCTACTTAATAAGACTAGGTATCATCATGCGGTGGTATTCTAAAATTGAAAATGTAGCTACTATTTTATGTAGAACCCACCACTTTCCAAAGAGCTGATATCTATTTGGGATAAATGTCTTATTAAAGGGAAATTAGCAGGGACTGGTAGCTAAAAGTTTTTAAATGTTGTTATCATAAAAAACACTATTATTTCTTATTCTAAAGTGGTTCAAACAGTGTAAGCAGAGTATCAGAAAATGGAGCAGACATGTGGCATGTTCTTGGATTCTCAGTAGAACTTTACATATGGGAATATTATCTTCTCTATTTCTGTTCTTCCACCAGATCTATCTTTTGAAACAGGTGGTGAATGAAGTCAAAGCTTCTCAATATGACATGCAAAGGTTTCTTTTTTTTTTCTTCTTTTTTAATTTTTTTTAAAGTTAATTAATAAATTAATTAATTAATTTGAGAGTGGGAGAGAGATAGAGCACAAGTAGGGGAGAGGTAGAGAGAGGGAAAGAGAGACAGAAATCCAAGCAGACTCTACAGTGAGAGCATGGAGTCTGACGTGGGGTTTGAACTCACGTTCACAACCCTGAGATCACGACCTGAGCCAAAATCAAAAGTCAGATACTTGACCGGCTGAGCCACCCAGGCTCCGCACATGCAAAGATTTCTACGATAAAGGCCCAATCTATTGGTCTAAGGTCAGCTGTTTCTCCTTCTTCTAGCCTGTGCATGCTACACTTTAGCATCCCTGTACTCCTTATTATTCCTTGGGTAAGACATAGCCTTCTGTGCCTCTGTATCTTTATTCATACTGCCCTCTCATCTGGGAATACCCTTTCCCCTTTTCTATTTTATGAAATACTACTTTTCATTCATGTTCCAATTTAAATATCACCTCTTCCATGAAGCCTCCCCTCTCTCAAAGTTCAAAACGGCCCCTCTTCTGTTCACAGCATAATTTGATATATTTCCATGTAGCACCAAGTATAGCCCAAGTACTTCCCATTCCATATGTATAATATCTCCAACTAGATTTAGAGCTCATTTAAGGCAAACACTGTCTTGTTATCACTGTAGTAGATGCTCAGTTAAATGTGAATTTTCAGCATCCACTTGACCAGAAAGAAGTCCATTTGTTAGGTGAACACCCAAACTTTGAATTCTCCGAATGAGTGAAATGAAATAAAACGAGTCACAAAACAAACAATAGCATTGAAATTTAAGGATAGAAAAAGAAAAACAAACAAACAAATATAGCTCCTAGTGACCCTAATCCAGCACTAAAGTTTCAGTCAAATAAAACTGAAGAGTCATTGAGGGTCAAGAAGCAAAGAATTTCCATGAACACGTCAATGTAATCCCCCGCCTGTAACGGAGCCAGAACAGTGGCAATCCCCCAATTTCCTAATTCAGTTACCAGAGACATGAAATTTTGTTTGAGGCACAAAGAGCCACTGGATAGGACACGAGAGTGGTAAAGGTACTCCTGAAGGGAGAAGGAAGATTCTCTTTTCCCAAGAAAAAGGGGACTCGCCTTGCTCCTGTGCTGGGAAGGAGGCTGGGCTGAAGCTGGGCTTCACCCCTGCCCTTTTCCACCAGAGACCAACTGCAGGAAGCAGTTCGTTCAGGCTTCTCGGTAGAAATGAGTAGCCTCCCTGGTTGTTAGGGCAGGAGGGAGAATAGCAGGGGCAAGGCCAAAGACAGGGTATAATCAAGCAGGAAAGTGGATGATCCAGATGGTGAGATATGATTAGAGAATCAGACAAGAGATTTCTGCCACAAGTCAAAGTCAAACCAGTTCAAACGCGCACTCCTCTGTCACTGCCCATGGTGTTCCACTCTGGGGACATTCGAGAAAACCATAATTATTATAATATCGAGATATGGAATGGTACTGAGAGATGTCATAGTTTGAAAGGCCAAAGGAGATCTATGTATTCCTTCAGGTTTCTAAAAATTCTGCCAGTTTTGTTAAAAAGTAGTTAAGGGCAACCCCGAGAGACAATTTTCCAATTTTTTTCCAGATGTTTCTGAGATGTCAACCAACTTCTGTTTTATTTTATTATTTTTTATTTGAGAGAGAGAAATAGAGAGAGAGAGAGACGGAGAGAGAGAGAGAGAGAGAGAGAGTGGGGGGAGGGGCAGAGAGAGAGAGAGATGAGAACAGAGGATCCGAAGCAGGCTCCAGGCAGAGAGCCTGCCTGATGGGAGGCCCAAACTCATGAACCCTGAGATCATGACCTGAGCCGAAGCTGAGTGCCTAACTGACTGAGCCACTGAGCCCCCCCTACACACTCCCCTACTACCCCCAACTTCTATTTCAAGTCCTACTTAGGCACTCAGATGGGTAAATGAAACCAGTGCCAGCAGCTGACCTGATCTCCTTCCTAAAGAGCTCCTCACTTTGCTGGCACACAGACCAAGACAAAGATATAAGACATTCCTGTACGCTTTTCATTTGATATTCATGGAATTCCGCCTTTATTCTATTCTGTATCAACCTTAACCCACAAGCTTGTGGCAAAAGTCAAAGGAGGTGAAGTACATGAAATAATCGAGTAAGTGTTCTGCCCATGCTAGGTGTTCAACAAAATCATTCCATTTCTGCTCGGGCCCATGAAAGCCTGAATGGTCTCTCTCTGCTCACTCCTAGTCACCTGCCCGTCACAGGGCCAGATTTCTTGTAGACGTCATCATACCTCAAATTCAGTCACAGTTCAATTACTTTGCTCCCAATGATCTCTTCCTGGGGGAGCCCATTCCCACCTTGGGACGTTATGTGCCAGCCACTTTGGATGGCCTACTCTTCTGAGCACACTAGGCTCTTCCACAACCCCTCTCTGCAGTACTCGTGGTTTCTTCCCAGAAGTACTGGCTCCCCCTTCTTTTATGTGGTGCATTCCTCCTCATGCTTGAAGGCTTAGCTGAAATATCTTTACTCTATGACACCACTGTATATAAATATTTATTGCCATAATATATTTCTACTCTTTGCTTTTAAGTATCTTCTGTTGGACTGTGAATTCCAACACATCTTGTTCATCTTTGACGGTGCCCAGTACAGCGTTCGACACGTAACAGGTGCTCAATGAATAAATGAATGAGTAAATGTTTCTGTGCTTAGGTCCAGCAACACATCCCATCTACGATTATATTGTTTTCACATCTGAAACAAAGCTTCGACTGAAAAAACGGAGTGTCGGCAATTTTGGAAATGACTTTTGTTTTTTGTTTTTGTTGTTATTTGTTGTTGTTTTTTTATTTTTGTTTTTGTTTTTTTTTTTTAGGCTAGAGACACAACCCAAGTGTCCATGGAACTCTCTGCATTTCAGTTCTATCAACAACGGATTGCACCTTGCCCAAGTTTAAACATCACTTTCCTTAATACTCTTCTTTCAACATGTAATTCAGAGTCCCACCTCTCAATCCCCCTCACATCCTTCCTAAACACACACACTATTCCAAAGATTCTCCCAAGATAATTCAATGTGCTGATGACCTTCGAGATGAAGCCAGAGTAAACAGTGAGCACTGTTTGAGAAAACATGTTCTGATGTCAGCTTGTGCTGGGGGTTGAGGGGTAGTGGTCGGGAAGAAGAGCAATCTGGGGAGGACTGGGGGTGCGGAGGAACATCTACCGTAAAAGCTATAACACCCCCCCAACCCACGCCTTGTTTACAAAGAAAAAGAAAATAACTAATTGACGTAGGATGTGGGTGAGCTTGGTTTTCATCTCAATCCTGTTTTGCCTCATCTTGCGGTTGCCTTAGAAGCACATCAGAGCCAACCATTTCCAGTGCTTTAGGGGTAAAAGGAAATAAAATAAAACAACTCAGAGACTTTGGATACTCTTCTCAGATTCAGGCCAGCTAAAAGAGCAATTCCAACTCCCTGCAGCTACTATTATGTAAAAATTATGAAAGTGTCACATGCAAGATCTTAAGAGATTACGCTAATTTAAGCCCTGGATATTTTATTCTTATTGATTTAAATAAAGAACTGGTTAAGAATTCTCTTGAAAGTAAAATCTCAGGCAAGTGGCATCAAGCATTAATCAATGGCAAAAGAAGTCTCAAAGAGAAAATTTTCAAATTCTCTTGGTGGTTTATTATGTTCTGATGTTTTGTGTTCAGGTAGGTACATCAACATCACTTCCTGATAGAAATAAATTTATTTCCCTAGTTCAGACCCAGATAAGCATGCCATGACTAAACGTAGCCATGATTAAATGATTGCTTTTATGGAGTTAAATAAAATCATTTTGTTTTTTCACGTTCAAATATGGTAGAGACTCAAACTAAAGAGAACATATATAACTAAGCTCTGGAAACCCTGTGTAATATAATCTGGTTAAAAATCTAAACTTTAAAATAATATTTTATTGAAGTTAATGACCACCTACAAAAATTTCAACACCTGAGGTTTACATTTTGGAAAAAGTCCTCATAGAGACTTACTGTAAGAAAGATATCCTTTCTTTTTTTAAATTATTTTTAACATTTATTCATTTTTGAGAGACAGAGAAAGAAGGAGTGCGAAGGGGGAGGGGCACAGAGAGAGGGAGACACAGAATCTGAAGCAGGCTCCAGCCTCTGAGCTGTCAGGACAGACGCGGGGCTCAAACTCATCAACCGTGAGATCATGACCTGAGCCGAAGTCTGACGCTTAACCGACTGAGCCACTCACGTGCCCCCAAGACATCCTTTCTTTTACCATGCAATCCATTTTAAACTGTTATCTTAATGTTTTCGTTTCACTTTTTAGTAAAAATTGCAACTAGCTAATAGAATATAATAGAATCAAGCATAAGATAGATGTAACTCTAGGTATTCTTGTACATTGATGTCTCGAGATCATCTTTTTATAACTGTATATGGTATAAATATTTCCCCACTGTGATTAGCTTTGTGTGATTTTTTGACTGCAGAAGGCCTGTGTCTGAGAGTTTGATCATACCATTTCCGATGAAAAGACAAGAGGGGCCCTTATTCTGGCTCCTATACTTTTCGAAAGTTTTGGATTTTCATGTTCTAATTGCAAAGAATATAAATGAAATAACCTTATTAAAGGTCTTTTTAGTTTACCAAGAACTAAATGTCTTGGGAATAAGTTAAGAAACTCTTACCAGTTTCTGTTCTATGACTCTATTACAGTGTAGAACTTAGGTTTGTTACATCCAACTGTCCCTCCCGACTCCACCTGGTCAGTGTGGAGATGTCTGATGCATTGAAATGAGAAGCCTTCCAAGCCCTTCATTCATTTATTCACTCTTCGGGTGTTTTAGTAAACCAAGAAGAGGTACTAATGAAATAGGCAAGAGGGTGCACTCAAAGTTTTGATTTATATTGCTGCTGCCAGCGTTGATCCCTCTTCTGCCTATGAGAAGAACAGTCTTTCTATAAATAGCTATCGTTCCCATACGATGCTCCTTCTTCTATGAAAATCCTGAAGCATAGTGAAAAAGGAAAGCAGTCAATCAGCTGCTTTTAAAGGTATATCATGCCCCTATCAGGAAAAGAAAGGCTATGCTCTGATACCAGGCTGCAGTCGAATGAAATGCTATTTCACATCTGATTCGGTACCTGTCAATTTTGATTTAAAAGTTTTCCCTGACACACACAGTTCCATGCCTCTGATATGATCTCAATAAATATCTGTTAACACTAAACAAATAAACAGAGGTTTAGTTCAGATTTCAACAAATTAGTCTGTTTATTTGACAT
The DNA here is from genome assembly GCA_030068075.1 of Paguma larvata. Lineage (NCBI taxonomy): Eukaryota > Metazoa > Chordata > Mammalia > Carnivora > Viverridae > Paguma > Paguma larvata. The sequence goes on from CM057823.1 coordinate 10,991,605, forward strand.
CTGGCTTCCTTTCCAGCGCCTGTTCTGGGGATATGGCGATAAAATGACAGATTTGCCCTTTTGACTATACGGCAGTCTCCCTGAGAACACCTAGGCAGTCAAGCACACTTACCTGAGTTTCCTTCATATATAACATCATCTCTGGGGTGTTCAGTAACCCTCGGGTGCCTGGAGCTAAATTTTAAGCAATTAGGAATCTATCTAAAACATCCTCACTTTTGATGAATCCTACGATGGTTTGTGATAGTTGATCTCAATTAATCTTAACAGATAATAATCCTGTATGTTACAGCAGGAGTAAAGAACCTAGATTTTTCTGTTATAAATGAATTAACAAAAGGGAGGAGAGGAGTCGGTTGGGGAGTGTTACTGTTGCCCGTCTTTTTGGATTATGTTCATTAAAATTTTTTTTAATGTTTATTTATTTTTGAGAGAGAGAGAGAGCATGAGTGGGAGAGGGACAGAGAGAGAGGGAGACACAGAATCTGAAGCAGGCTCCAGGCTCTGAGCTGTCAGCATAGAGCCTGATGTAGGACTTGAACTCACGAACCACGAGATCATGACCTGAGCTAAAATCAGACGCTTAACTGACTGAGCCACCCAGGCGCCTCAGATTATGTTCCCTTCGAATCAGGGCTAATATTTAGGCCTTGAATTGCACATTCAGAACACAATGTCACCCAGTAGGTGAAATAAACAGTGAGGTGTAGAAAAAGGCAAATCAGGTGGTTTGATAATCCTCAGCAATGAAGAAACGTCCCAGCAGGACTATTAGGGGAGATTCATTTGTAGACTGGGCATAGACACAATTGGTTTGCCTGCCACCAGCCACCCTTATTTTTGGCTATTACTATGTGGTCCTCAGGTGGTTATCCAACTTGTTATTGCCTTTCAGGAAACAGCCAGCGATGGCTACCTCCCTCCCCAAATTTTCTCTGAATTACCACTATTGTAACAGCACCAGCTACTAAGCTGGTTAGTCTTTTTTTGTTTGGTTTTACTCCAGAAATCAATCATAGACTTTTATTTAGAGCTACCAGGAATCTTTGAGGTGACTTAGTCCCACTTTGTACTTTAGGGGTGAGGTGGACAAGGTCCAGAGGTGTAAAGTGGCTTCTTTAAGGCAAGCTTATTTGTTAGATATGCTTTTTCTAATTGCTGGATTTGCACTAGTCAGTAGCCTCTTTTCTACTTTTGACAAAGTTGTCAGACTTCCAAGGAAAGAATGACGTTGTTCATTATGACGTTGGGGTACAGACAGAAAATACGATGAAACTCCATGAGATTACCAAACCGTGAGTTCACCCTTTGGAAAATGCCTGAGCCACGTCAATCCGTTAACAAGTCAACTGGTTTAATGATTTGGCTGATGCTGCCTTGGCTCTTTTACAAAGTAAAAAAATCATAATAAAAATACAGAAGACTAAAATGTGTTTATCTATTCAAAATTGTGTGCAAGTACAATAATTCATATATCGGAAAAAAAAGGAAATTGGATTGTGAATTTCATTTAATCTTCAGATAGTATCAAAGCACTTAGGCCATCGATACTAATCCAAGACAGGAACCCATAAGAGTCACTAGAATATTTGCTAGAGTCATATATTTTTTTTCTCACTTCACATTTAAGAAACTTCTTATTGAATGAAATTCTGGAACCGTATGAGTTTCTAGGAAATAATAAATAATCATATTGCTATCTAGGAAAGTTTGGTAAATAACATGTAGATTGCTAGTCCCTGATGGAGGAGAATGTTTATCAGCCCACAAATCAATCTAGATTCCTTACCAGGAATTTGTGTTCAGAGAAATTGTGGCATAGAATAGGAAACTTTGGAATATCTATCCCTCCATTCTTTACCCAGATCTTTGCCACCATTGTTTTTTTTCTCTGCATTTGGTGCCATTCCCCCCCTCCCCGCCCATTTCCCTTCTTATTTAAGTTCCCAATGTCTATTCCTTAACCAGGTCTACCTTGTCATATCTTTTCACACATATCTATCCACATATCCCTATATCCTGCTATTCCTTTATTTCTGCTTCTAGTCCTTTGTCCGTGGTCACTAGAGGAAGTACATTATCAACTCTACCATTTACCAGGATAACAGATAGATACGTTAATGGTCTGGTAAAAGTTGAACCATGGGTTTATAAAGAGGTAAAAGACAAAGGGAAAACTAGCAAAAGGACAGACTTATTCTTTCCTACTTTCTGAGATACTCACATTTAGTGTTTTCAGTACTTCCCCATCACAGAGTTACAATCCTTAATGGAATATAAAGGACTACTTTTTTCCAAGTTTGGGAATCTATGACCTGCCTCCATTAGGCTGGTTCAAGTTTAGCTTGGCAGCCCCTCTGAAAAGAGAGTTGATTCAATAGTGCTTGTTTTTAACGGCATGTCCTTAATAAATCTATTTCTAATTTATTTTCGTTCTTTGTCAATGTACAATATTTTTAGTACACAGTGAAAATAAGCCCATTGGCTCAATCACAGGCTTTATGATATACTGTCAAAGATGATTTTGAAAATTTCCCATTTTTTTAGGAAGGTAAAACAATTGGATTTGGGAATATCTCAGAGGCAACTTGGGTTTTACTTTGCGAGCTTTCCTTCAAGGGACTTCCATTGTCCTGCAGCCCTGAGTGAGAGGTTTCACCTATACCCTGCAGGGGAACCAAGGAACAATAGGATTGCTTTGTAAGCCAGAAAATGATGAAGCCCTTTCCAAATGAGGAGGACGTGGAAAGTGCCAAAGAGCCAGAGGGCCAGTGCCGCAGAAAATGGATCCGACTTCCTCTAGTTCATAATGAACGCAATTCTTTTGAGTTTAGGCCCAGACAGACCTGCCTAAGGAAGACAATCTCTGGCTCCTGCAAGGGAGGGTCAGCATCTGGTGAGGAGCAGATGTCGTCCTCACCCTGTAGCTCCATTTTTCCCTGAGCTAAGTAACAACTGGGTGTTCTGTGAGTGACAGCCAGATGGAAATGATGGATACTTTGCCTTCCGGAAGCTTTGGGGATGGCAAAGGAATTAATTCTTACTTGTGTGAAACATTAATGGAATCAGACCTTTTGCATACCTGTTGCGAAGGAAAAAAGGAATGAAAAAAAGGAAGGAAAAAAAGCACTAACCTATACCAAGCAAGCACTGAACTAAGAGCTTTAAATATGTTTTGTTTTGAATTCTCACAACAGTTCTGTGATAGTTTTTTATATCTCACTTTTTATGACAAAATCAAGTATCAGAGTCGAAGGTCACAAATTGGTGAAATTTGGCTCTAATTCAAGGTCTTTGACGCCTTTTCCGTGATGCTATGTCTTAGCGCCAATTGTCAGCATTAGATTTCCAAATTTGGGTTGAAAACCTAGGTTGACTTCTTGATGTTCGCTTTCAAAACTCAGTGCAATCCTTTGTGCAATCCTTGAGGACTCTTGAAATCAGAGGAATTGTCAAGATACTGCTATCAAAAAGTCAGAGGAAGGTTTGCAAATCCCCAGGTGGATAAACTAAGACTCATAGAGCCAAATACATGCTTCCAGCAGCCTGGATGTTTGCTACCACGGAGATGGTACAAACAGCAAGCAGGCACGGTGACTGCCAATTCATTTGCATCTGGTTGTGTCATAGAAACCTAGCCTAGAGCGTGTACCAACCAAAACTATCAGGGGAAGTGCCTAATTTTAAATCTAAACTATTTTCTTAATCTCTGAGCATGAGAGCCCCGAGACCTTTTCCCTCCATGTCCTCAGTGCCAATATTTTAAAATGAAAAACAAGACCATTAAATAATAAAAGGGCAAGAATACTGATGAAAATTTGTCTGAATTTAACTGTGATTAATGAGGAGCCTTTGCAAAAATGTGAGAAGAAAAGGTCTTTTCTTACAAACACACAATTCCAAGTCAAATTCTGTTTGTGGATTTTTACACGCTTGAAGCACCTTGCTTCAAAACCAGCAGAGCCATGTTCAGGCAAGTCTGTAGACATGTAATATCTTTATATAATCTCACTGAGAGAAATACCCAGCCCTTTGTTTTAATTAGTAATGTCATATAAAGCAAAGACGGCACGTATCCAGTGAACTACTACTTTCATCCTCTGTCTAAATGGTTCTTTAAGTCACAGTTCCAAGGAGTTGGTGACGTCATAGTTCATCACCATGGAAACAACTATGATGACACATGTTACCTCTCAGCACTCTTAGTCATCAATCAATTCTCTCTGCTATGCTCAGTCAAATCAAACTCACTTCCAGCTTCACAAGTTAAAAAATGCCCTCTATGCTAGAGGTCATAATGACCAAGAACAATGATTGCTTTAAAAGTACTCAGAAATTAGTGAAATTGAAAGCCTAGAATCAACCATTCCTAATCCTAACTCTTTTCTTTTCAGTGGCTAATCTTATTGCCCACATGTACAATTACTTTTCACATATGTATAAACACTGCACAGTAAAGTAGCCTTTAAATGTTTTAAATGTTTAAATGTTAATATTATAAGCAGTTCTAGATAGTGCTTCCTGGTTATCAGGATTTTTTATTAAGTTGAAATTTTTGCTAATTAAATTATTATAAAAGTAAAAACAAAACAAAAAAAAAACTTTCCAATGGGTTCCAAAAGCAATCTTCTATGTCCTAAGAAATAGCATGTTTGCCAAAATGGTTTGAGAAGTTAAAGTCCACTTGCGAGAATATTCTTACTGTGACTTGTGGAAGGACTACAAGCTGTTTCACTGTATTTCTTCAAGTTTCATAGTTAAAAGCAAAGTTAAGACTTTATTTCTCTTTTTTGTCATACGGCAATAGAAATCATCGGAAATAAGACTGTCCTGAGCTACCTGGAAGGAAATTACCAAATTAAAATTTAGATGTGAATCCAGTAAGATATAATTGCCTAAAGCAAATAAACCACAAATTACGAATTTTGTAACCTTATTACTCAACACAGGTAGGTGTTCAACAAATGTTATTGGAAGTGTATTTATAACAAAATAGTTGAGCAAGGAAAACAGCCAATTTATAATTTAGGATTCTGTTTTCATTATTATTGTGAAGGTTACATTTGCATGACATTAGTGGAGATAGCTCTATGAATATGTAAAAATGATTTCGCATTATCTCAGACAAGTTTTTCTATCAGGAGAAACTAAGTATCTGGTTGCAAAATAGGTATACAAAGTTATTGTTGTGAAGAGTAATGACATTTGCCCTGTGAAAGACTCAATAAAGAGAATGAAGAGATAAGTTACACGCTGGAAGAGAAATATTAAACCACCTAACTGAAGGAGGACTTCTCTCAAAAATATATAAAGAACTCTCAAAACTTAACAGTCAAAAAACAATCCAATTACCACATAGGCAAAAGGTACTACGACACGTCACAAAAGAGGATATACAGATGGCAAAAAAGCACATGAAAAGATGTTTAACCTTTAGCAGTCATCAGAGAAATGCAAATTAAATCCAAAATGAGATATCACTAAACACCTACCATAATGACAAAAATAATAAAAGTGACGCCACCAAATTCTGGCGAGGATGTGGAAAAACCGGATCGTTCTCACACTGCTCACGGAAATGCAAAATGGCACAAGTGCGTTGGATAAGAATTTGGCAGTTTCTACAAAAAAACCCCAAAAACCCTAAGCATGAAACTGCCATATAACCCAGCGATTACACTCCTGGGCATTTCTCCCAGACAACTGAAAATGTATGTTCACACAAAAATCTGTACCTGAATATTTATAGCAACCCGATTTGTAAGAGCCACAAACTGGAAACAACTCAGCTGTTCCTGAATGGATAAATGATTAAACAGCCAACCCATGAAATACTACGTAGCAGGAAAAAGGAACAAACTACTGATACACACAACAGCCTGGCTAAATCTCCAGAGAATTGTTCTAAGACTCTCCAAAAAATTATGCTGAATAGAAAGAGCTAATACCCCAAGTTACAGACTCTGTGACTCCATTTATGCAATATTTTTGAAATGACAAAATATTAATGGTTGCTTGGGTTTAAGTGGGGGTGGCAAGGGGAGAGAAGAGATGTGAGGGATTCTTGTAGGAACTGAAATGTTCTGTATATTTGAGGGCAACTGGGTAGAAGGTACATAGGACCTCTGTATTATAACTGCATGTGAAGTCACAATTATCTCAAAATACAAGGTTTCATATGTGATCTTAGCTTTTAAAATTTTTTAATGTTTATTTTTGAGACAGAGACAGAATGTGAAAGGAGGAGGGGCAGAGAGAGAGGGAGGCACAGAATCTGAAGCAGGCTCCAGGCTCCCAGCTGACAGCACAGTGCCCCATGGCACAGGGCTCAAAAACACGAACTGTGACATCATGACCTGAGCCCAGTCCCATGCTTATCCAACTGAGCCCCCCTGGCACCCCAATATGTAATTTTAAAGAAAGACACTATTTAAAAATATTTTAGGTTACAGTTTGCACAAATAACATAATATCTAAAAGTTAACTATCAGAGAGGTCTATCTTACTTTGTGAGTGAGGTTTGTATATTTGGAAAATGTCGCTGATGAGGTGTAATAAAGATATCAGGGAAATGTATTTCTTTCTTGTTATTTTTTTTTAATTCTAGAGATGGGGGAGGGTGGAGAGGAGTAGAGGGAGAGAGAGAAAGAATTCCAAGCAGATCCTGGGATCATGACTTGAACCAAAATCAAGAATCAGACGCTTGGGACACCTGGGTGGCTCAGTTGGTTAAGCATCCGACTTAGCTCAGGTCATGATCTCAAGACTTGTGAGTTTGAGTCCCACGTGGGGCTCTGTGCTGACAGCTCAGAGCCTGGAGCCCATTTCGGATTCTGTGTCTCCCTTTCTCTCTCTGCCCCTCCCTCACTCACACTCTGTCTCTCTCTCTCCTTCAAAAATAAATAAACATTAAAAAAAAAGAATCAGATGCTCAATGGACTGTGCTACCCAGGCACCCCTAAGAAATGTATTTCAATCAGATGTTTACTATTGAAAACACAGTACTCGAAACTAAACCAAGAGTAGGTAGAAGTAATGATGTTAAAATGGAGAATGTGAACAGTTAAAAACTTGAATTTTAGTTTTCAAAACAATCTTCATTGACAAGAACTCCAAAATGAAAACTCCATGTTCACAATGCCATAGTAGGGTGTTTTGCAAGCTAAATGATCTTCCTTCTTTTCTCCCTAATATATGTCTTTGTGAAAAACAACCAGGTGACATGAAGGGAGAGTTCTGATGCATATAAAGATGGCTGTGTGGATTCTCAACAGTTTATTTCCCATTCGTCAAAAGTTCCTTCGGAATTTATTATATGGCCAGGCAAGACAAAGATAAATATGGCCTGGTCCTTCCTGTCAAGGAAGTCTATGTACAAAGGAGGGAGGAATACTTTTCTAGTAATAGACTTTTACAATACAAAGTAATAAACACAATTAAAAAAAAAAAGTAAGAAGTGCAGTGACAAAAGAAATCACTAAGTGGAGCACACAGGAGTGATGCTGAGTTCAGACTGAGAGCTGGGGTAGGCTGGGGAAATGGAAGGCTTTCCAACATGAGCTAGGTCATGATCAATGAATAGGGGTTACTTGGGTTAAACCCAAACAAAGAAACAAACAAAAACAATCCAGGGGGAGTTCCAGAAAAGACCAGTAGTCTCAACTTGGATAAATTCCAAGCTTAAGCATGCTGAAGAAGCACACGATGCCTTGATATGGTTAACAAACTGACCCAAGCCCGCTCCGTTCATCTCCCCCAACTATTATGCTGAGTAGAAGCACATCCCTGCAAACAGTCCCAGGTATTGCTGCTACCTGCCTGGTGACTTGTGATGTAGATGCTGGTGCTGACATGACATAAGACACCATGGGGTGCCTGGGTGGCTCGGTCGGTTGAGCATTGGACTTCAGCTCAGGTCATGATCTCGAGGTTCACCCCATATCGGGAGGCAGAGACAGCCTGAAGCCTGCTTCGGATTCTGTGTCTCCCTCTCTCTGCCTCTCCCCTGCTCACACTCTGTCTCTCTTTCTCTCTCAAAAATAAATAAACATTAAAAAAATTAGAAGAAAAAAAGACGCCAGAAAAAATTCTTTAAGTGTGTGTGTGTGTGTGTGTGTGTGTGTGCATGCACAATATTTGGGCATGTGAGGCCCAGCTTGTGCATTGCATCATTGACACTCCTACACAATGTTTTCCAGTACTGTTAAGCATTATAGGCGCTATTACCTCACTGAAATCTCAAATCAAAGATGGTTCCAGTATGTATGACTTCATCTCAATTAAATGATGACAGCCTCATCGATGGCGGCTTTACATAAAAATAAATAAATAAATAAAAATACCTTGGTACAACTCTGCCCAAGACAGAACATTGTCTGTGATCAAAGTGATGCTTACTTTAGCAATGGAAGATAAGCAGGGAAGGGTAAATCTGAATCAAAAGTGCCTTTATAAATCATCATTTACACAAAACAAAAGGTCACTTGTTAACTATAAAGCCAAGATAAGCTTCTAATTTTGTTTTGAAAGCAGATTTGTTAAAAACTTCAGAAATGAAGATTAAGGATTAAAATAAAAGTACACACATGTAGACATGTAGAGATAGTATAAGCTAGGACTTATTCCAGAATTCAAAGGATAGGGAATGATAGATACATAAACACTGTAAAAGGAATCTTCATTTTGGCTAATGGAAACATTTTATTAATAAAAAATATTTGGCTTTAGAAGTAGCGGTATGACTCTAGGAAAATAAATGACAGCCAGATATTACTATATTAGCATGTACTTAAATGTCCCCAAGTGAATCCAGAATCATTAAAAAAGAAATAATTGTAAATTCTCTTGACTTCTCATTCTTTAGAACTCCAAAGTCATTTGATTGTATTTTATATTTCTATTTAAAAGTATATCGCCTGATGGTGTTTTTGCTAAGGAACGAGGCCTTTTTATTTCCATGGTGCATGTAAAACACTAAGTTTGTAGACTATTAACCAGACACGTTTACAGAATTAAACAACCAAGCCAACAGCATGACTGTGAATAGCTCACAGTGCAACAGCAGGAGAGTCCTATATGAAGGGTCTGGATTATGCAAAATGATCTTCTCTCACTCTGTCAGGTAACAGAGAGTTGTTTTGTCCAGCAAACTGGGGCTTACCCAGCAGCAAATTCACACAAAGCCACCAACTCGTCACTATGAGCTAATACCGCATTTGTGAACTTTATTTTCCTTTAGTTTGGCTAGGGTTGCTTTTATTTTATTCATTCAAAATTTTTTTTTTACTGTTTATTTATTTTTGAGAAAGAGAGAGACAGAGCATAAGCAGAGGAGAGGCAGAGAGAGAGAGGGAGACAGAGGATCTGAAGCGAGGTTTAGGCTCTGAGCTGTCAGCACAGAGCTGGATGCAGAGCTTGAACTCACGAACTGCAAAATCATGACCTGAGCTGAAGTCCAATGCTTAACCAACTGAACCACCCAGGCATCCCATCTAAAGGTTGCTTTTAATACAAGTTTCCCTGGTTATTGGGGAGAAAGCCCCTCAGAATGCTTTTGTAATTCAAGGATTCCTTTGTCCACCCAACCAATGAGATTCTGGGGTTCCTATGGTGACAGCTCTCAGAAAGCGGGCCCCTAAGTGAATCTAGAAAGGGTGTGATTCCAGAGGCATTTACTGAAACACCTGCCTCCCACCTTGCTTATCTGCCATCTTTCTTCATCCACCCCAATTTTTAACCATCAGACAAAAATATAGGCAGAGCATTTCCTGAAGGGCACTGTTCGCATGCACCTGGGAAGAGCTGGTGATTACTGGCAATCACCCATAGCCTTATACCTGTAAGTTATTTTGTTAAATTTGGAAGGCGTGGGGTATCAGGAACTGACACTCGGGGCTAAGTTTCAGTGGTGAACAGAAAACAGGATGAAGTAACAATTCAAAGGCTGGGGGTCCCAGGAATGAGTCCTAAGCTGGCCTTCTGAGGGTAGTAAAGAATTCAGTAAGTTAGGGAACTCTAAACATTTTGATTCCTGTCTGTCTCACATGAACTGCGTGACTTTGTGCACGTTACTTAATTTCTCTGAATCTAGCGCTGTTTGCATGTCTAAAATGTGTAGGAGGCATCACTTTACCTAGTTTTCAGAGGCTTTGTTCGAATTGAGAACTTTTAGCAGTGCAGCTGTAGTGCCTGACCCATAGAAAATTCTCAATACGTTAAAGTTTTACTGATGAGAAAAATTCTGAAAACTGCTCAGCTATCATGCGTGTGAAAGGCCACCAGTCTCTCAGCTCAAGGAAGAAAAGGTATCTGTGCTGTAAAAAATTTTTCTCACTCTTGACCAAGCTTAGGGCACTTCAGGGTCCTACTCCCACTGAGACTGAAAACTTGCACCAGTCGGAAAGAGTGGTGAATTCTAACATCCATTAAGAACTGCATAGGTGAGAATTGTTCCTTTTTGTTGCCAGGAACCAAAACAATACAGTTTACAAGACAGAACATTTCCCACTTATCTGCTACACACATTTAACATTTTCTATTTTGGTCCATTATTAATCTATAATTATTCTTTTTTTTTGTGGAGTTGAGAAATCCTAGCAGGAGGTTACGTTGCTCAAAGAATGAATTCTTCCCTGAACAAGGAAAATTGGAAAAAAAACAAACCCCAAAGGGGCAAATGCCTTCCCATTTCCTGAGGCACATGAAAACGTCTACAATTAGCTCAGTTTCTAATAGTTTCCACAGCTCTGCTACTGGGCATATCTCATGATTCCACCATGAGCCTGGTAAGCATTGCCTAAACCTATAATCTCTCTCTTACCCTTCTGGGCCCTTATCACCTGTTTCCTAATTACAAGGGGGTGAGGAATGAGTTTGAACCTCTTTTAAAGACTTGCGTTTCTCTTTCATTCTGACGTTTTACTGATTTACTAGTTCCTTCCATACCTTCCTGGTATGTCTTTCCCTCCCCAGCAGATGGCTGTCCAGGGTGATACTGTGTGAGTGTGGACACACATGCCGTGTACTCAAACGCCCTCTCTGGCCTCACTTCCTGTCATCCACTCAGGAGTACAGGCGATGTTGTAGACCATGATTACAAACATAACAAACGTTTTCCCCCCAAATACAGTCATTCCACTGTTACCACTTCCCTTTGGCTGAAGGGGATAAATTAAATTTCATCATTGTGTAACTGACCACCACTTAAAGCACCTCTCCCCTCCCAAAGGTGATTCTCCAAGAATATTCAGGTCCGGCCAGGGAAGGACAGACAGCACAACTTCGTTGTGGTATTCAATAGAGTATGATGTAGTAGAAAACACACGGTCTCTTATGTCAGGAAAATTTGATTCGAATCCTTCATCTGCCTTTTGACTATGTAATCTTGAGCAAAGTAGATAATCTCTCTTAGGCTCTGTTTCCTTATTTGTAAAGTAAGGATAATGGTACCTACCTTTTAGGGTTGTTGAGACGATTAAATTAGTTACTGATTCCAAATTATCTTAGGGGCGCCTGGGCAGTGTAGTCGGTTTAGCGTCCGACTTTGGCTCAGGTCATGATCTCATGGCTTCTGGGTTCGAGCCCTGCCTTGGGCTCAGTGCTGACAACGCAGAGCCTGGAGCCTGCTTCAGATTCCGCGTCTCCCTCTCTCTGCCCCTCCCCTGCTCGCGTTCTTTCTCTCTCTCTTAAAAATAAATAAACGTTAAAAAAATGATCTTAGAACCTGTTTAGTACGTAATTAGCTCTCAATATATGTTATCTATTGTTATGTCTATCTTTTCATCCTCAAATTGTCTATCACTGTCTAGTCAAGATAGGCCCAGAGCTCTCTAATGGTGCAAGTTTTACCAGGTGTATCTCAGGAAACCCACCTTTCCCACACACATCCTGCCAAAATATATCTCCCTTTGAGGAGGATTCAACAATTAGAAATGTACTTCTTTAACCTGGATTTGATTACTGAGCTTTTAAAACACAAATGTTCCTGGGAAGGGCAACATATTAAACCAATAAATAGTAACATCTATCATTTGTGAAGTAACAGATTCTAGTTAATTGTGACATTTCTTATCTCATCTCAATGTGTTCAATAATCTATGAGGTAAACCTTATCCCTACTGATGTTTTGGCTTATGGTGATAATCAGACCAAAGACGGATAGGAAGTCACCAAGTCAAGTTCCTTCCTTCCTTCCTTCCTTTTCTTCCTTCCTTCCCTCCTTCCTTCCCTTCCTTTCATTCTTTCTTTCATCCTTCCTTCCTTCCTTTCTTCTTTCCTTCCTTTCTAAAAGCAATGATGGAATAGAAACAATCTGAGATATTGATAGGCTAAGAATATACAAAATAAGCATAAACTGGGTTCAAAGAGATGCCCTTTCTAAGATGGGCTCTGACCTTAGACCCAGTATTTCTGAGGAACACAGAATATTAACTGTCCCATGAGATGTCTCTTGAGGACTCATAATGGCTGTGACAGGTTTGGTAAATGTAAATGAAGGTGCCAACAAGTTGGCAACACTGCAACTATTTATAAAGGGATATATAAACTATTGAGTGGGGGGGTAAGAGGGGGGTGGGTGTTCCTGGGAATCCTGAGAATAAGTATCTGGCCAGGACATGTGGATTTTTGTTTGTTGGCAAGAGTGGAATAGGACAGAACCCTACCTAACGTTTGGAGGTTTACCCCAGGGCTCAGATGTCTATTTGCTGATTAGAGCATGTACCTCCTGTAATCTCCATGCAGTCGTGTTTCCTGAGTGACTTTGTATTACATAGTTAGCTTGATCTAAAATAAAAGCAATGAGAGCAGAGGCTTCAGAATCAGAGAGGTCCAGCCTGACATGGCAACTCTGCTGTGACCACATAACTTGTTCTGTGACCATGGGAAGTTATTTGATTTCTCTGAACCCTACATTCATTACCTGTGTGTGTGTTAGCAACAGTCACTGCACAAAGTCATGTGACCATTAAATCAGGGAATCCCATCGAAGAGAAGCAGTTGATACTCAATAAATGCTACTTATTATTATTTTATTTTAAATCATGGAGACATCTCTAAACTTTGAGCTACTGAAGGGCAGGGACCAAGTCTTATTCATCTTCATATCCCTGAAGCTTACTGTACAGTCATGCTCAATAAATGAATGTTGACTGACTGATGTTTAAACTAACAAACCTCAAGAAAACTGTTTCTCATGTGCCAAAAAAAAAAAAAAATTGAAGTGTAACGCAAGAAACAAGTAGACGCTGCACGGTAACAGTAGCAAGTGGTGCATTTCATAAGTAGAACGTCATGTTGAGTCAATGCCTCCATAGCTGCTGTGGCATTTACTCATCACTTACGCAAAATGAAAAGCACAGTCCCCATTTACAGTGATGAACATAACATAAGCTGTCAGATATGGAAAAAAAATGACCTGGACCATAGGGAGACAGCTCTGTCCTGAGTTTGCGTGGAAATGATGCTACAGCAGCCACTCCACACACCCATCTCAAGCTCGCACTGCTTGGCCGACCTCCACACACGTGTTCTTAAACCGTTGGCCGGGTTTGCTCAAGAAGCAAGCAGAGCGGATCATTCATTGCGACTCATCAATGTCACTAGATTTCTCTACTTCTTTGGACATGAGGAAGCAAAGGGAATGCGTCAGCATTCTCTGCTTCACTGATAAGCAGACATAATTCTATATTCAAGAAACTGAATTCTTAACAAGATCTTGAAGAAGAGTACATCTCTCATCACTTGAAAAGGAATTCCTGTGGACTGGGAATCTGGCCTTGGGTGATTTTTTGTGGCTCACTGAATGAGTCAAGATTAGGTTGCAAAATCCACCAACAATAATAGTAGCACTGTCCTAAGGCTGGAGACACACTGATCTGAAAACGCAAATTATAATAGCATAGTCAAGAACCGGACTGTGTGATTTTACTGAACAACTTTTTTGCCCATTTGAACCTGTAATGCATTCAGTTTCCACACATACATGTTGCTCTCTGATTTAAACTTTTAGTCCTGCAAGAAAAAGGTGAGGAGAATCACAAATTATGCACATACACTATATAGATACATATTTTAAAATAATAACTTTAATTAATTTACACTTATTCTTTAAAAATGTACATGGTATCCATAAAGAACAATGATAGGATACAGGATCCTGGACATGCAGCGGTAGCAAAGGAGTGGATGGATGGTTAAGCAGGTAACAGATGTGGTATGTCCGATGTCTGAGAAGAAAGGGCCACACTGTTTGCAAGAACTTCTCGTATTGCCAGTTTATGATATTGCCCATGTGTGTATCAAACAAACAAAAAGAGAGAGAAAGGGGAAAAATGATTAAGATGAAGTTCTTATTTTCTTCTGCTAGAAAACACAGCATTATTTCTGCTTAGATTATTAACTGTGTATCTCAAAGCCCAGTCATGTTCTAACAATATCCCTGTTAATAGAAACACACGTATCTGCATACGTTCCTGCCCAAGTACGTAGGTATTTTACTGGCATTAGTAATCAGCATACGGCAGGAAAAGCACTGCCAGTGGGCAGAAGGCTTCACAGTGTTGGGACCATAGTGGTAAAAGGAGGCCGTGACTCTGTATGATGAGACAGAGATGTAGTCCTAGGAAACCAGAGTCTCAAACACTTACCTCCATGTTTTAGTCCATTTCGCCAAGCCTGAAGCCATTGTTGCTTCTGGCCAATTCCCCTGGTTGGGTCCCATCATTCTACAAAACAAAGAGAAGAGAAACTGGATAAATATCCCTATATATCCTTAATCATATTCATATCGTAAAACATACAGCTTATTACTTTGTCTTGAAAAAAAAAATACCACATTTCATTCCACCCTCAGATCACTAAGGTCCAGCGTTACTATGCCCCTGGTGTTGATGCAGCCAATGCTTATTTACAAAAACACATCGGAAGAAATAAACCAGTTTCTGTATGGAATACTAATCTATGCTTTCCAATACTGGACAAACTATAACTAGGTCCTATTCCAAAAGCAAAACAAAAACAAACAACTTACCTGGAATGAGAGTATCTGGAGAAATTTCTCTAAGTCTTGAACCAACTGCCTCATATATAAGGCACATCCAACATAAAGACATCTTCAGGTGAGGTCAGGGGTCCAGCACAACCCTTACTGTTGCTGAAATAAAAGCTGGGTTTCCATCAGGGAGTGATGCAATTATCAGGAATTACCAGGGTACTGTCATAAGCACAGATTCTGCAGACTTGCTGAGGAACGATACCTCAGCTCCTTGTACCTAGTTTTAGTAACTTGCTGGAGGAAACCATCAGCTGAAAGAGCAGGAGGGAGCTTTGGTCCTTTTGGTGAAGAGTGTACTCCTTTCTTGCATCAGTGTGAAATCCTTAAGCAGGAAAACCTACAGTTCTATGGGTGGTGATAGTCCTAAAATATGTCATCCATTTTCAGCCTATGGTTGAAATCTACTAATAAGGTGAGACAACACATCTCAACAATGAGACCCCTTTTTTAGAACTAGTGAGGCTGATTTCTATAAGCACTGTTTCCAGGCTGGTTTTAAAAGGGATCTGTAAGAAGAAAAAAAAAAACTCACTCAAATAAAGCAATGACACCTGGGTTTGATGGAGAGGTGGATTTCATTACCACTTTTCCAGACCTTGCTTCCCTTCCTGGTACTGGAATTATATGTTTCCAAAGACACCGAAGTCATATTTGGATTGACTTGCTCTGCCACTGAAATGGACGTAGGAAGGGAAGTGACTTGTACTATATCCAGACAGAAACTTAAGCCATAGTTTGTTCTATGGCCAAGGTCTACTTTTGTCTTTGCCTTTGCCATAACAGACACCAATATTAAAAGAGACTCCTCCATCACTGTGGGTCCTATATAGGTATTGACATGGAGTAGAACCACTTGCTAACACTCATTGAGCATGTAGTATAATTGAAAAATGAATCTTGGTTGTTGTAAACTGCCAAGATTTTGGGGTAGTTTTGTTCCCACAAAACAATCTAGCCTATTCCAGCTGAAATAGGTAACACCTTGGAAGAAAATAATCGTGTGGTTGAAACTGTCCGTGTTCATATTGTACTTATAAGCCACTCAACCTAAGTAATTAAACATTTGTCAATTTCCTTGATGTTGAGCATCTTTCCCCAACAGATAACGGAAAGAGGGCTCATCTTATCTCACACATTACAACTATCTTATAACCAGTCAATAAACTGATTTGCCTCATCGTATGATTTAAAGCTGAATTGATCAACTTTTTTTCTTTCTTGCTGAAGGAGCTGTCAAATTGAAAGTAGTTGAATGGATTGAAAACAGGTCAATCAATATGCTTTTACCCCCAAAACACACATGCAAGAAAATCTAATCATGCATGCAATGAAATCTGAAAGAATGATTGGCAAATCGACAGAGTTGTCGGTGCTAAACAGGCTTTGGTTTTTTGCCTTGCTGACAGCTCCATTGCTATGGAGATCTGCCCATGGGCCACTGGAAGGTAGCCTCAGAGGCTCCATGACTTCACATCTGTAAAGATTTTTTTGAGTTGGTAAGAAAAGCCTCTGAGTGGCTGTGATCCCAGAGAAAATAATCAGGACACCAGAAAACCAGAAAGATCACTAAGTGAATGGGGAGAAGCCATTGTATTTAATGCCATTTCCAAAGAAATTGATATATTTTATCTTTTCCTTGTGGTTTTCCAGGGAAAATGATGTACCGGAAAGCAGTGTGGTAGGAAAAACTAACATACTAATGTCACAATGGTTTTTCTAGTTTTTCTTTAGGCTTAAAGAGTTAAAATTACACCAGATGTGGAAAGGCAACAGATGGATGCATTCTGATGACTTATAACGTTGGATAATAAAATGACCTAAGACTCTATTTAGAGAAATAGAACAGCCACACTTGGGCTGTTTACAGACTTAGAAATATCATGATAAGCAAATGTAGGCAGTTCAAAGGAATTATATTAAAAAAACGGACAAGTGGATAAATAATGACCTGATGTTGTTGCGAAAACATAGTATAACTCCTGCATTGTTAATATAAACACAGATGACCTTTGCATTTGTTCAACTTTCGTCTTCAAGACAGGAAACAGCAACTGATCTTTATCAGGAAAGTAGAATCTTCCACTTGCTTCTGCTGTGCTGACATTATGGTGTATGTCAGAGCATAGCAATGTCACTATCTCTTCAAAGCACATGCTGAAAGCCAGATAGGCGCTTGAAAGAGAAGCTTATCCCGGGCATAGGCTTTGTGTGTTGCCGAGACAGTATGGCCAGTGTCACAGTGCAGGACAGCAGGGTGCGTGAGTGGGGTATGGAGTTGGGGGTGGGATGGTGATCAGTGAGAGAAGGGCCCTGTGACTACATTTTCCATGTACATACCCATCAATTCAGCCTTTTTGCAAACTTCAATATCCTTCGGGAATGTTTACCACTTAGCAAACAAACAAATACACCAAAGAGCAATTGTTTCGTGCATGAGGGTAGCTGGTGAGTCCTAAATTCTGGGCATCCTATGAACTAAAACACTCACAAAGAATTGTTTATGAATTACACAATATTTTGCGTCAGTAGAGTTTCAAACATCTGAACTATTTTTTTCTCCAGTTCTGATAAAAATGGATTTAGGACTTTTTTTTTTTTTTTTTTTACACAGTGTGAAGCATCGTCACACACATGCACATCACCAATACAACACTTTCAAAATTCGTGCAAGTAGTTTGCGGCAACCTACGGCGACTGCTGAACATTCTCTTCTATTTCTTCTCTGGATATCTGCACAGTTGTTATTTCTCCCTAAATAAAATCACTGAAATTGACCTCGTATTTCTTGCTGCATGGTCCATTGGGTCTGGGCTCCAAAACAGATCTTCTCAATATGGAATAAATTCTTATTGCTCTTACTTATTACATTTTTCTCACCTACCATAATTCTTGCAGTAAACAAGAATTATTTTACATTTCTCCGTAGCCACTATATAGAGTCCTAATCCTGTTTCCTCAGACCCACAAAGGGATGATCTTCCTTAGGCTTTACCTACTGTAATCCGGCCAGAGAAACTCTTTCTTGGGAAAGGGATTCTACCAAGAATGATGGTACTAGGGTCCTTCTCCTTACTGTTCCAAATAAATAAATCACACATACTTTTTTCCTAAGCTTTCAGCCTTTCCGTTATGTGCTGTGCCATTAAGTGGTTTAAACTTTACATGCTGATACCAGCCACTACCTATTTAATCAGCACCAGGGCTACTATAATCTAACTTAAGAGTTGACCAAATTTTTCTGTAAAAAGTCAGACAGTACATATTTTCAGCTTTGTGGGCAATATGGTCTCTGTTGCAATTAAACAGCTCTGCCAATGTAGCATGAAAGCAGCCAGAGATATAATAACTATGTTCCAATAAAACTTTATTTACAAAAACAAATCAAGAGGCGTGGTTTCAGCTGGTGACCTGCAGTTTGTCGACTCTGGATCCAAAACAAACAGACACCCTTAGTCATACTAACAATTTGTAAATCAGATTCTTATCCTGGTGAAATCACACTCCCTGATGGCCTTCCTATTTCCCCATAGGCTTATTTAAGAAACATAAAAATGCAATATGGTATATTTGAAAGTTGCTAAGAGACTAGAGCCTAGAAGTTCTCATCACAAGAGGAAAAAAAACCATTTTCTTCCCTTCTCTCTCGTATCTACGTGAGATTATGGATATGATTAAACTTATTGTGGTGATCATTTTGCAGAAATGTGTAGGTCAAGACACTGTGCTGTAACACCTCAAACTTATATAGTCAATTGCATTTCAGTAAAACTGGGGGGAAATCAATACAGAGACATAATTACTACTTACTGAGCAAGTATCTCTGAAAATGAATATTCCAACCTCTCCCTCCCCAAGGCACTTGTTCTATGAATATTGGCAAATGCTACCCCTAAAAAGATGCTTTGGGTGTTTTCTTTTACTCTGTTCTCAGCTCAGATTGTATCATCCCATTTCTTGACTTTCACATTCCGTAGCACCAATACAACACTTTCAAAATCCGTGCAGGTAGTTTGTGGCTACCTCTGGTGACTGGTGAACATTCTCTAACCAATTTCTGCCTAACCAAGATGGGCTAGAGAAATGCTTCTGATATACAGAAAATCATAGAAACATAAAGTCATAAGGGCTTAAATCATAATGATGGCCATCTTTTAAAGAGCATCTACAATGTGCCAAGTATTATCTAGGAACAATCACTACCTCGCATTCCTTCACTGTATCTTATAGAGGAGGAAACAAATGCTCAAATACATTAATTGAATCACTTAAGATTCTCAAACTAGATCAGGACTTCAACCCAGTCTCCTGACTCAATCTAACATTATGCTCTTTGCACCAAAGTTAAAAGATCTCATCTTGTTCTTTGTTTACCAGATTTTCCAGATTACTCACCACAAAACTGATGATCGGTGCTTTTGATCTAATTGAACCCAAAAAAGAATACTTTTAATTAACATTTAGGATGAGGATACTTTGGGAAGTCATAGTGAAGTGTATTGAGCTAAAGGCTGGAGGAGGCAGCTAGTAATGATACATTACAAGCTGGCTGGCCTGGGACTTCTTGGCTCTAGAGACCCAGGGCAAAGGCTTTCCAGCATCTCCTACTCACACTGGTCCTTCATTATAATGTTAGTGTAATGTATTATAGATGTTGCAAATGGGAAAGAAGGAGAAACAAAGGACAGAAGCTTAAGGAACAGCCTAGAGAAGACAGTGCTCACTCTTAGTCATAGAAAAGAATTTGATAAACCAATAGGAGGGCATATGGGTATATTGCCCAGATCCAACTAACCAAGTCAGTTATATATACCAAGATTGCTCCTTGATAGCAATCTGGAAAGAGGGCTTAGGAACTGGACAGGAGATATACTCTTCTAGAATTCCAAATACCAGGTTTCCAAATACTGGCTCGTGAGAATTTTCTCATTCCTAATTATTCTACTACCTGAAAGGAATGTGAGGAAAATGTGTCATGGCAGGGTTCAAAATGGATTAGTTGATAACCAATCAAAAAACTTTGGGTAGATGAACTTTCCAGAACAGTAACCCCCAGTAAACCAATCGTGGGTGTCTTCGGAAAACCAGATCTAAAGCACATATCTGAAAACAATATTTTAAAAAAGAAAAATAAAAAATACTAGTATGCATGAGTGTGTTTGTGTGTGTCAAGGGGTTGGCCTCTGGTGCAAGCAGAAGAGGAGAAAGTCCTGACTTTTGTATCAGGATAGTGCTGACCCTATATCTCTGACTTGTTTGAATCTTTGCCCAAACATGTGTTTGCTTTCATGTAGACCAGGCCTTGTAAATCTTGGCATATGCTTCAGATTCTGTATCTCCCTCTCTCTCTGCCCTTCCCCTGCTCATACTCTGTCTCTATGTCTCTCAAAAATAAATAAACGTTAAATTTCTCAGTGAAAAGAGAAATATGTTACCTAGTTTGTGGCTCTGTAATAAAGATGAAGTGCTTCTGATGGAGTGTGGGGTCTCTTCAATTACCTGTTCTAGAGACAATAACCTTGAAAGCATGTCAAAACTGTAAAAATATTACTGCTGAAGGCAAAGGGATCAATACCTCCTAGTGACTCAAATGCCACAGGCCACCCAATGGGCAATCTCAGTTGTAGAATTTGTTCATCTTGAGCACGGTCCTTCTTTCATGGATAGGCAGCTAACAACTTGTACTGGGTCATTGGAGGCACCTCTAAAGGGATTCCCAGATGGTCTATCATGTTGGGGGTGTAAATGAGAGAATAATTCAAACCAGGTGAAAGTTTGGCTTCTTTTTCAAAACTACAGGAAAGTCTCTTCATATCATGGTTGGTTATTACGCAGATTCAAACAGAGTGCTATGAGTTAAACCAGGTCCCTGGACACATAACAACTGCATTCAGTTATAGTCTGATAGGCATAGATAGAATGTAATGGAAAAGTTGTTAGACATTCCATTTCCCTATCAGTTTGGTGAAGATCAAAAACATCGACAATACTCAGTGTGGGCAAGGTTGAGGAGGAGCAGGACTTTATTACAGCATAGGCGGAAAGGCATCTGCTATGATCCTTCTGGTGGGTAGATGGGCAATATGATTAAAGATGCAAGATCTCCAAATCTTCTGATTCAACAATTCTGCTTCCAGGGATCTAACACAGAGAGAGAATTGGCCCAAATCTCAAAAATGTATACATGAAGTTCATCAGTGCACTGTTTATGAGAGCAAAAAATATTGTAAAAGCCTCCAGTGTCCATCAACAGGAGATCAGTTAAATGGCTTAGCCGACAGCATTTACCACCCATGAAATACTTGCTAATAAAAGCAATATTGGTATTCATAGTAATTGATAGGAGAAACCATCAATGATAAGGTTATTAATGGAGGAATAGGATAGAAAAGGAAGTGGATGCCAAAAGGGGACAAGTAAAAAGGAAGAAAAAGTTATACAACAACATATTTAACATGTATGTGTAAAATGCACATAGAATGCCAACATACACTGCTTCAGAGTAAGACAATTTGTATCGATGCTTTCCTTTTTTCATTCTACTCTTCATGATGTGATTTCTCATGTATCTGCATTAATCTTCATTATTGGCAAAAATTAATACAACACACAACCAGTTTAGGTGTTTTTCCTCTCTCCTAGCACCTGCCTGATAAAGATGTCCCACTGCATATGTTCAATGATTTGCATTTTCCCAAGGAAAGTGCCATCACAAAGCACAGGCACACAGGAAGAAGGAAAGCTTTGGGTCTGTGGTCTGCACTGCATTAGCTACTCTAAAGATAGAGGAATCAATAACTAGGCTCTAATAGCTTGTTAATCATCACACTGAACTTGAACTTCGCTTTTATAAAATAATCTTGGAACGGTAATAGCCCTGCTGCTTCACGTTGCTTTTCTTTCCGAGGGCTTTATGAACATGACCTCACTCATCATGCGGTATGCCTGTGAGCTCTAGCTGCCGGCAATTACCTTCCGGTTTAAAGATAGAAGCTCCAGGATCAGGGAGGGGTAAGGCAATGGCCAGGACCTGCAAATGCTATGCCAAAAGTGGACAAGTAAAATCTTTATTTTTCTGCTTTTGGTCCCTGTTCTATGATCGATGTTTTCCATTTGTTGATCCATTGATCAAGGGGTCAACTTTTGAGCATCTGACATTTTGTTCCTTCCCTATCTTACTCCTCAAAAATAGTCATTTTGATTCAGATCAAACCCTCCCTTCCTTTCCCTCAACTCCGGGGTTCACAGTAAAGGATTTAGTCAGGCCTGGTTTGTTTTGGGGAAAACTGTTGCACTGCACATAATATATTCAAAAGATGAGCAAAGGCATCTGGTATTGTAATAGCGAGGCTCAGAAAGCCCTTATCTGGGTTAAAACTTGACAAATTCTTACATGCCAGCAATCCCATTGGTAGCTGGGGGTGGAAAAAAGAAAAAGTACAGTCACCTATTAATCAAGTGGCAGAAACTAAAGGATGGAAGGAACACATAGGAAGCATTTTGACGTTGAAGCCATGGCTGGAGATGCCCCCAACTTTTTCTCGGCAATTCTAGGCAAGCCACCCAAATAAATCTGGTAGCAAAAAATGTACTGGATCTTCAAGCAAAATTACGAAAAAGGATGTTTCTTTTTAAACATCCCAATAAAATGAGAGAACAATAACCCCAAACAACCTTTTTTCCAAGGGGAAATGAACCCACAACTTCTTTTAAACATAAGGGAGCATGACACATCCCACAGGGAACCACATGCTCCTTGCCTCTGTCTGATGACTGTTTGATGCTGAAATTTCTCTGCAGGCATCCTATTAGCTGGACCTAAGCACAGAGAGCATGAGCAGTGACATGGGCTCTAGGCTCTGACCCTTATAAGAGGATCACCCTCCTGAGGCAAGAATTACCAGAATCAGGCACCCTGAGTTTCTTGATGCCATTGGCTGACTGTGCAAACTGTCCCCGTGGGGCTTTCATGTTTTCATCTGTTTATCGGGACTAATAAAAAAGAAGGATTTTATTAATTCGGTATTAACAGGGTATGAATAGAAGGATTTACTCCACAGATTTCCTCAACTGTGGAGGGAGATAAACAATGTTCAGTTTGCACATATGTAAAAGAAAAGACGCTTGTGTCGTGATTAGGTATATTAGCCAAGCTTTATTGTTGTAGTTATTCTAACCTCTTATTTACCTTGGCTTATAGTATTGCTGGAATTGGCATTCTAAAAATGATTCGAATTCCCCAAAATACAAATGTGACCTGTATGAAAAGTCTAACTATTACTACTGAAGATGCATAGTTTCAGCAAATTCAAATATACTTAGGATGAACTTTAAACTTGGTTCTTTGTCCCAGTCATCTTTCCCCAGGATACATTATCTTTCCTGCCTAAAGTATTTAGGGAATACCTTTAAATACTTGGATATTTAAATACTTGGTCAAGCAGAATCAACTGACTAGGGGTCTATTCTTCTATTTCTTTTTAATATTTGTTTATTTTTGAGAGAGAACATGAGCAGGGGAGGTTCAAAGAGAGAGGATCTGAAGCTGGCTCTGTACTGACAGCAGAGAGCAAGACGCAGAGCTCGAACTCACAAACTGTGAGATCATGGCCTGAACAGAAGTTGGATGCTCAACTGGCTGGCATCCTAGATCTAGTTCTATTTTTTTCAAATGTAGCCCTGTCACCTTTGATTCTTCCTGAAATAAAGCAGTGATGTAGAAAACACATTGTATTAAGCCATTGTTTCAGTGACTGTTTTAGAGAAGATTCACCAATCAGAGAGCATTTGTCTACCATATAAATGGGAAACCCATTTCCAGCACACTCTGCAGAACAGTATGTAGATGTTACCAAGGTCAAGTACCACAAGATCTTATACATTTATAGTCCCTAGAGTTGAAATGGAGCTGTAACTGAAAGCTGTCCTTTATCACTCTTACTTTTGCTTATCCAAGGTAAGCACTAATTCCATCGTGTATTTGTATAGTTTCACCTTTTAATTCTGATCCTTAAAAAAGCTCTAAGAAACTTGTCTCTCAAGTGCTGAAACATATCCTGAAATAACACAACCATACAATGTCCTGCAACTATTTCTCTGTTGAGGACATCACAATATTTCAGGAAAAGAAGTGCATCAAATGTACACATTAAGTTGCAACATGTGTTCTGTGTTCATAAATATTGAAATATGAGTAGTACATCTCAGAATCAAGGAAATCTAGTGCCCAATAAAGCTCATAAAATTTCGACATGAATGGTACGGAAACATTTCACCTTCAAATATCCATACTGCTCAACTGAACTGCAATGCTACCTATTAAGAACAGCTTTAGATAATGAAAACTGTTTCTTAACATGTATAAATACTCAACACTCTTCTACTTGAACAATAACTATTTGTATGTATATGTATTTCCATCTGATGATCTGTTACATTTGGGAGCACTTTACTTAAGAAGATACCTTATAGACTTATCCTTTTAATAAGTCTAAAACTGCCTTGTTTCAGTCATCGGCGGCTACTGAGAACTTGATATGTGGCAAGGCCAAACTCACATGTGCTGTGTCAAGCATATGAAATTTCAAAGACTTAATGCCAACAAGGAATGTAAATTTTGTATAGGAATTACATGCTGGAATGACAATATTTTGGGTATACTGGGTTAAGTGGGATATATCATTAAAATTAATTTGGCTTGTTTCACTTTTCCTTTTTAAATGTGGCTATTAAAATTTTCTTAATTATGCATGTGACTCACATCAATTTTTTATTGAACAGCATTAGTCTAGAAGAATTTGATTAGCATTTAAGTACTTTGCGGATGAACGAATTTCTTATTCAGATCCGATAACTGCAATACTGTTGAGCATTATAAATAAATATTGCTCTTGTTTTTAAGTGATTCAAAAACATTTAGTATGAGGCTCTTAACTTCCAAAAAAGATGCGTATGTCCCATTTTCCTATACTTTCTCTACTAGCTTTGGTTAACATGAAATAATCACTAGGATTTATCTTAAAGCTACTGTTTTAGTTTTTCAACATAAGTACAATAGAGTTGATTTGGAAAAGGTGTATAGAAAAACATACGAATGATGAATAATGAATATTGTGGTGAATATACATTCCTTATCACAAAAGGGAAAGATAGACACTATTACAATGATAAAGAGAAAAGTTCCTAAGATGAATGGCATCAGAACAACTTCTCCACAAAGTATTTTAGCTAAAACTTAACTCGTGAAGTGAAGGATGTATATAGTTTCTTCTGTTTTCTTTTCCATGGCTAGAACAGATCTAGAGAGTATCACAAGCTCTCTAAAAGACCAAGAAAGGAAGTTCAGTTCAACTGAACTAAGCATCATGTATCAGATGGGGAGACGTGTGAAAGGGTGTATCAATGAAATGTTCTATGTAATCATTGGACACAAAACCAATTTCATCAAGTCTTCTGTAGATCTGTACATATGTTAATATTGTTATGGTTACTATGACACCAGACACGTCTTCTTCCAGCATTAGCCTCAATGTACATTTCTTTCTATAATATTCTCCAGAAGACTGAGAACTACATCCTTCACGATGTAATGAAAGGTCTTCTATTTAGCTGCTTCCTATTACTTGCCAATACTTGCTGTAGTGTTCTAAGATTTATTAAACTGGGGAGAGTTCACACTTCCACTGCCAATTACCCAAGAGCATGCTTGATCAACACTCACATGCTGTTTAGTTACCTGAGAGAGACTAATCACAGAGCAGCTGATGCTAGGGCTGTTTCTTTCGTCCTCATTTACATCTCGAGTAGAAGGCACACCCTGACAGACTGAGCTGCTCAAGATGGTGTTTTTCTAGTAATTCTAATAGTGTTTCTGCATCCTGTCATACTGCCCAACTACTCTGCAAGCCAAGACCTTTCCCTTTTCACCTCAATAGAGGCAGAGATTCATTTGCATGACTTAAAATCTCACACCAGCATATTCATATTCAGAATCATCTGGCAGGCTTGTTAAACCACAGAAGGCTAGGTCCCCACCCAGAGTTTCTGATTCAGGAGGTCTGGGGTAAGGCCAAAGGATTTGCATTTCTAACAAGTTCCCAGGTGATGCTGCTACTGGTGGTTGGAAGGCTACATTTGAGAACCACTGTATTTGATATCTACCCTATTACCACTCTCAGATATGCTCTTAGAAAATGATCAAAGGGAAGAGAAAGGAAGGAAAGAAGGAAGGGAAGAGGAAAGGAGAGAGGGAAGAAAGGAGGGATGGAAGGAAGGATGAAATGAAGGGAGGGAAGGAGGAAAGGAAGGGAGGAAGGAAAGTAGGAAGGAGGGAAGGAAGGGATGGAAGAAGGGAGGAAGAAAAGAAGAAAGCAAGGGAGAGAGGGAAAAAGGAAGAGAGAAACGAAGGGAAGGAGGAAGGGAGGGAAGAAGGAAGGAAAAGAGGGAGGAAGGAAGAGAAGAAAGAAGGGAAAGAGGAATGGAAGGAGGAAAAGAGGGAAGGAAGTAGAAAGAGAAGAAGGGAAGGGGGAAAGAAGGAAGGAAGGAGGGAAAGAAGGTATGTAGGAAGGACAGAAGGGAAGGAGGAAGGGAGGAAAGAAGGGAAGAAGGGAGGAAGGAGGAAGGGAGAAAGGAGGAAGAGAGGAAGGAGGAAGGGAGGAAGGAGGAAGGTGAGGAAGGGAGAGAAGGAAAAAAGAGAAAGAAGGAAAGGAAGGAAGGAAAAGAGAGGGGAGGGAGGGGGAAGGGAGGAAGGAAGGCAAGGAAAAGGGAGGTGGCTGAGAAGTAGGGGGAAAAAGGAGGAAGGAAGGAAGAGAGAAGACAATCATTAAAGTTTTACCAGAGTCTGATACCATTCTAATGCCAAACACACTTTATGTCACTAAGGTCATTTAGTACTCACAACAATACAAAGATAGGTATTATTATATACTTTTCCAGATGATGGATATGACGCTTAAAATGGATAAATAACTATCCAAAAGATTATATAATTGGTAAGCAACAGTCATGATATGAGCCAGGTAGGCTGGTTCCAGAGCCCTCACCATGATGCTACACTGATAATTTAGCAGCTTAGTCATGAACGTGTCTGAGGATGTATCGTTATCCTGATCCCTGCCCCACTGGAGAGCACACTGTAGTCTCGGCTGCAGGGTTGAGCATGCAGCAGCCTGCATAAACTAAAATTCAATAATGAGGTTTGTGTACAAAGGGCCTGCTTAGAATTTCCCTGTTAAATTGTACTTGGCCAGCCAGAGTTTTCAATAGGGTAAGTGATTTTAATGGGTCAGATGCAAAAACTTTGGATTGCGATGTGGGGATTCAATCAAGTAAGGATGAAGGTCGGGGGCAGAAGGATGTGAAGAAAATTAAAAGGAAAAATTAAGGTATAGAATACTGAAGTAAATGTGGAAACGAATATATATAGAAGGGGAAAGGTTGAGAATTGGCAATCATTTCTACAAACTTTACATGGTCTTAAATATTCATGCTCATGTATTGTTTTCCTGTTAGAACAAGGAGCAAGTCTAGCAGAGAATAAACATGGGGCCAATTGCTCCCTTCATATTATAAACATAATGATTCACAAAAAAATGAAAAAAGCAAGAAAAGAATCACTGAAGAGAATGCCAAATTAAAAAAATCAAATAAACACAAATTGTAATTTGTGCATTTTGCAAACTCTTTCCCTTCATATCTCCTTTTATATAGTAACATCTGACTTTTTTTAAAGTTTATTTATTTATTTTGAGAGAGAGAGAGAGAGAGAGAGAGAGAGAGTTGCACCATTAGCGCAGAGCCTGATGCAAGGCTTGAACTCACCACTGTGAGATTGTGACCTGAGCCAAAACCAAAAGTTGGATGCTTAACTGACTGAGTAATCCAGGTGCCCCAACATCTGATTTTTTAAGAACATATTCCCCATAGAAATACACTCTAGAAAACAGACCCAATAAAGAAGAGTTTTGTGCAACACTTTCTTCAAATAGATGCCTTAATTTGGTGAAGAGCATATGATTGATCTTAGTTTATCCACTGCAGAGTGAGTGGGGGCACAGGTGTATAACCCACCAAGTCTATCTGCAGTAGGAGGGTTGTCTTCTTACCCTTCTCCTGCTATCTAGCTGTCCTTTCCAATAATAAATAATCCATAGGTTGCCAGGCTTCAGGAGGGGTAAAAGAGGGGAGTTAGTTACAAACCTGAAGGTTTCAAGACATTTGTGCGCAGCCCAATTTGGACACAGAGAGGCTGCGAGGTGAGGCATGGTCTATTCTTACTGGCAGAAGTCTTGAGATGTTCTAATAGGTTCCTGGCCATCACTGCCTTGGGGGACTCAGGAGTGCTTTAATTAGTTTCAGGACCCATGGACATGCTGGCATTGTTGGCTCAGTCCGTTGGTGCTTTGCTCTTTGCTTGTCTGCATTAAGGTTAGAGCTGAAACGCCACCAAAACACAAGATCCATCTGTTCAGCTCAAAGCTGACTCAACTGGTTCAGACCACCTCAATTTTAGATGGAAGGAAGGCATTTGCCCTCTTCTGCTTAATAGGGCAAGACCTTTCACCAGCATATTTTCCTGTTTCTTGCCATTTTTTACATTCTAAATGCCGATTTCAAGTCTTGTAAAGGCTATGAAACATCACTAACTTGGGTTGCTCTTCCAGCTCACGAGGCAGAAGTAGTGGGTTGCAGGTTTTAATATCCAACAGGAATCATGATGGAGATGCTTGAAAAACTGGCCCTCCCACATCACCTCTGCCAAATAGAGACAGGAATGCTTCAGGGACTACTTTGGCAGGGATGTTTTATTTTGGACACCACCTAAATCTGATCTTGCTTCTTTTGGTGGCAGTTCATTTCTTCCTGCACCAGGATAATACTGACGATTAGTCTGAAAAACAGATCTTTGAACATTGAACATTGATTTCACTGTAAGCCATTTTTCAGAATTTTAGGATAATGTAATGTCAGAGTTCAACAAGATCCTTGCTTTCCAACAAAATTGTATACAGAAGCCCAATATGTAACAGGTAAATGTTAAAGTGCTTTGGTTCAATCCAGGTCAAGGAGTCCAGATTCTAATCCAAACCTGGCTCCCAGGAGACTTGTAAAGAACACGTTGGGTTTAGTAGTGCACAGTGAGAAAAACAGTGATCTCATCCAGGTGCTTCATTTAAGCGATGAGGTGCCTAAGCTTAGCAGGTTTATTCCAAGGTCACATATGAAATTAGTGGCAGGGTGTTAGAAACTAGGGCTTCTGCTTCAATAGCTCTCTCCGCAACACAAGGCGGCCTGGTGAATGGGCAAGGTGTGTTTTCATATAGAAGAGTTGTCTACGTGATAGCATTGTTTTATTTTATATATTATTTTTTAAACTTTTTAAAAAAGTTTATTTATTTATGTTGACAAGAGGTGGGGGGAGGGACTGAGAGCTAGGAAGAGAGAGAGAATTCCAAGCAGGCTCTACACTGTCAGCACAGAGCCCTATGCGGGGTTCAAATAGGAATCATGAGATCATGACCTGAGCCAAAATCAAGAGTCAGATGCTTAATTGACTGAGCCACCCGGGTGTTCCCAGCATTATTTTGGAAAATAAACCCAAACTGCACTCCTTCTTGTCTTGGATCAAACCATGGGAAAACATCCACCTATGCAGAAATCATCCTGAGCACTTTTAGCACCTATGCACAGAAGAAAATGTACTGTCTTACCCTTTGGGAGTCACTGAGGCCTTTTGCTAAGGTAGTGAAGGTCGACAGTAGGATCGATATATGGTTGTCCCTCTCCTCCCTTTCTGGTGTCCTTCTCTACACACTCTGATTTCCAAAATGACAGTCAGCTTATTTTCCCGACAGATCCATGCAAATGGAATAATGTAGAATAAAAATTTAAAGGGTTACTGTTAACAAGCTAATGGTTACCAGTGGGAAGGGAGGGGGGGATGGGTGGAACAGGTGATGGGGATGAAGAATATACTCATCACAATAGGCGCTGAGTAATATATGCAATCGTTGAGTCATTATATTGTACACCTGAAACTAATATAACACTGGACGTTAACTATACTGGGATTCAAATTTAAAAACTTAAAAAATAAAAATAAAGGATTACTCTTTAGGAAACATATTTTCTAATTATCTTCACATTAAAGAAGTGTTTAATGGCCAAAGTTCCAGACACTTCAGAAAGAAATGAAGTGAACATTAAAAAAATTTTTTTTCAT
The DNA here is from genome assembly GCA_030068075.1 of Paguma larvata. Lineage (NCBI taxonomy): Eukaryota > Metazoa > Chordata > Mammalia > Carnivora > Viverridae > Paguma > Paguma larvata. The sequence continues at coordinate 11,021,874 of CM057823.1, forward strand.
TTATTTATTTTTGAGAGACAGAGTGAGATAGACACCAAGGGGAGGAGGGGCAGAGAGAGGAGACACAGAATCTGATGCAGGCTCCAGGCTCTGAGCAAACATTCAGCACAGAGCCCAATGTGGGGCTCGAACCCATGAACCGTGAGATCATGACCTGAGCTGAAGTTAGACGCTTAACTGACGGCCACACAGGTGCTCTGGGAGTGAACATTTTAAAATAGTATTTACTATTTTCCTATAAATTAAAATTTTAAAAATGCGTATTCAATATAGACAACTTGGAAAACATGGAAAAATAAAAATTAGCCATATTTTCCAATTCAAAATAATTCATGTTAACACTTCTTTTTCCTTCCTTTCATAATTGTAAGACACTTATGTATACATCTTTTTCTTAATAAACGGGTGTCCTCCTGGATACACATTTTTCAGAATGTTTTCTTTGAATGACTTTAGATTTACAGAAAAAAATAGGAGGATAGTGGAAAGAATTCTCAGATACCCTACCCACTTCCTCCATAGTATTCCTCCATCTACATTAGTCTAGTACATGTGTCACAATTTATGAGCCATTTTTGACATATTATTATTAACTAAAGCCTATGCTTTATTCAAATTTCTTTATTTCTTTTACCCTTTCTGTGCCAGTTGAAGAGTAAAAGCATGTTATGAGTCTAAGAAAATATGACGACTAAATGCAATTCCAGGATCCCATCCAAAATACAACATGATATTTAGTCATTGTTTCCTTGGGCCTGTAACATGCTTTTTACAGTCACGTACTGAGAATGATTACCAGGTTAAAGAAAAGTCCTGGAGAGTTCTGGAAATACTACTGTTATTTCACTGAATACTGTATCATAGATTATTTCACTATTGACCCATTATATACCATTTGAGTTTTTTTAATTTTCACTATTATAAATATTTTGGGATAGATCATCATACTTATGCATCCCTGATGATTCCTTAAGGGAAATTCTTAGAAATGGATGGCTAGGTCAAGGACTATGCACATGCTAAAGGCTTCTGGGACACATTAGGAGACAGTGTATCATAGAGAAGGAGCATGAGGACTCCGGAATGAATTCATACTCCTGCTGGATGCAGTGAGTAGCTTTGGGCAAGGGACTTAACTAGTTCCAGTGTGGTTTTCTCATTTTTAAGACAGAGTAATAACAACCACAATAACAACAACAGAATCTACTTCAGAGGCTCTTTGTGGAGATTTAATACAAGTATTAATCAGGGTGCTCTAGAGAAACAGAACCAATAGGATGTGTGTGCATGTGTGTACTTAAAAATATATATATAGATACATGATGAATTATAAGGAATTTGTCATGTGGTTATGGAGGCTGAAAAATTACAAAATCTGTAGTCAGCAAGGTAGAGACTTGGGAGAGCAGATGGGGTAGTGCTAGTCTGAGTCCAGAGGCCTGAGAACCAAGAAAGCCAAGAGTGTAAGTTTTGGTTCAAAAGTTGGTACCCTCAAGATCCAAGAAAAGCCCATGTTTCAGTGTGAGTCTGAAGGCTGGAAAAGATGGATGTCTCAGCTACAAGAAGTCAGGCAGGAGGAGTTATCTCTTTACTCAGCTTTTTTGTTCTATTCAGGTCTTTGATTAGATGAGGCCCACCCACATTAGGGAGAGCAATTTGCTTTACTCAGTCTACCAATTCTGACGTTAATCTCATGCAGAAACACCTTGAGAGATAAATTCAGAACAATGTTTCTCCAAATGTCTGGCCATCCTATGGTCCAGTCAAGTGACATATAAGATTAACCATCACCATATGGAAATAGCTTAGCACACAGTAACCACCTGTCCACAATGCTCTCATAATGATCAAATATAGGAGCACACAATACATTGAGAATTACCTGAGTGACTGATAAAGAACATTCCTTTTTAGATTTTTAGACCTTATACTCCTTGGATACAAATGTGAATGAACTGAGGTACATGGCCCCAGCCTCCAAATTATGCATAATAAGCTGAGATACAACTAATGTTGGATTCTAGGATACCATAATACCTAGTACAAACATGATTTCCTTTGCTACTTCATAAAAATTCACCCTACAATGACTTCTCTCTACTTCATATATCAAATTGTTAACCTTTCACAACTAGAGAAAAGCCCATATGGGAGGTACAGGCCTTGGGTTCTAGTTTCTTCTGTGGTCTTGAAGGGGTATGAACTCTTAGGTAAACCATTGTCTTCTCAGAGTCTCAGATTCCTCATCTGGAAATAGATCCTGTGGCCCAGTCAAGTTGACATATAAGATTAATCATCACAATATGGAAATAGCTTAACATATAGTAACACAGGCTGTGATTATTCAAGTCTGCTCATGCCTACATTTCCAATGTTCTATGCGAATACATAGATTTCCTTGAAGAAGCCCATAACCAGAAAAAGAGCAGCCTGTGGGACGGTAGTACCCCACCGAGAAGTAGATTCATTGGACCTATAAGCAATTGGGTGTGCAGATGGGGTAAGCAGCTGATTGGTTCCAAGTCCAAAACTGGTTAAATTTCCTCTTGAAGGCAATACACTCTGGTGTGAAGAAGAGAAAAGTAAATAAGAGTCCAGAAGATTATGTGTTGAACGTGGAATTCTTCTGGCAATGGTCAGGCACGTTTCTAAGACTTCTAAATGCATATCCCACTAAACTGTTATCCAGAAAGTTTGTGACATGTATACTCAGCATGGAATCTTTTTGAAAAGTTGCTTTCCCCGGGATGGGAACCGGGAGGAATTACCTACCATTTGGCCAAATTCCCGCCTCAGTTTCTCCCCATCCAGAGGAGAAAATGAGTCTTGCTGCTTCTGGTTGTTGGTGGGAGAATGGGGGAATAGTTTCAATGGGTAGCTCAAAGCACCTCAGGGGCAAGGGCTCAGAGAGGAAGGCGTGAGAGGACAGTGGAGGTAGGTAGCGGTAGTACAGGCTGCCCCATACGTCCCAGATGAAAGGAGCACTGAAGGGATTCTCCTGCTGGGAGAAATCCATCAGCAATTTTATCAAGCATTTCCTTCACCCTTGCAATTTGCTCTCCTTATTTAGCTAATCCTCACTTAGTGCTTTCCTGTGAAGAGAGTCAATGTCATCGCCCTGTTTGCACAAGAAGAAAACAGAGACAGAGAGAAGTTAAGTGTAAAGCTCATCTCTTAGCACTGAACTTAGGGGAGTAAAGCACAGAGTTAACTGTAACCTGCTCTGTTCACTTTTCATTTGCCTTCGGGCTGTAGGCTCAGGTCCCTCAGATTGCTCCAAAGAAACAGCCTCTCTGCTCATAGAGTGTGTGCTTTCTTAGTATGAATTAAAGTATTAACAGCCTTTTTTTTTTTTTTCATGGAAGCTTAACTTAATCTCCTTCTTGTCTTAGAGAACGCTCCCCCACCTCCATACACACACTTTTCCAGGGCTTTGGAGAATTCCTTCTCATGCACAGGCCACTAGACCATGGAAACTAATTTAAGGTAATGAGCTCAGTAGGAATTCAAATGCTTTCTCTCAGCCATTCCCCAACCAGTCAGAGAAGTGTTAAGTAACAATTTGCATGTGCCATGCTTCCAACTCTGAACCAGTCTGCCTGGCTCTGTCTCACAGTTGCAAGCTGCTCTTGAATTTCTAAACCAGACTCCCCATCCCAGCCAGCTGCTTACACTCCCTGACCACTGGGCCTGAAAAGAACAGGGCAAAGCAAAGGGGACAAACTGCTCAGTGCAAAACCGTCATCAGGAAAACATTTCAATGAGAAATGCCCATTACCCTGAGAATGAGTCAGGGGTAGCTGCAGTTTTCTGTTACTAAGAGGACACATCATTCCATTCTCATCATAGGGACCCCCTTCCTCCCTCCCACCGGCTGCCGGTATTTTCAGTGACCTAACAGTAACTTACTGTCTCAGAAATGACCTAAGTCCTCCCATGAGTGCTGGAGGACCATCTCTGTTGGTCAGAGCCTAGGGAGCACTCATTGACAATAAATGAGTCCTAGCAAATGTTTTGTTCTCAGGCATGCAAAGGGAAAGCAACAAGGTGGCTCCTTGTACTGAAGTTTAGAGTGTGGACTCCGTGACCTCTGATTCTTTCCCATCCTGACTTATTCTACAAGAGAATTTTATCAGCTACACCTCTCCTAGCAAGGAACTGAGACTCCCATGGTCTACTTTTGGAACTATCAGTGTATTATGATTTAAAAAAAAATCATAGTGTTTCTAATTCCCTTATGATCAGAATTTACGGAAACATATTTCATGGTTGTTATTGAGGCTGGAGGTAGGAATGCCCACCACTTCTCTGCTTGCCTTACACTTTGGAACAAGGCCGCAGTTGGAGACATGGTTGGAGATAGGAATTAAAAGGGATAGAGAGATGGGCAAAGAAGTGGAGGGGCACATCAGCATCCCTTCTGAGGGCTCAAAACGAATTAGGGGACCTCCATGGAAATGGGAAGAAGTGTTGGTCCCTCTTCCCTCTCTCTTAACTCCATCCTTTGCCTCCACTGATGACACACAGCCCTTCTATTCTCAGAGTACTATTTTGGACTTAGCAGTGACTCACCTAACAGATCCTTTAGTCTAAAGGACTAATTGATTCTACAATTGTTCTTTACAGAATTTAATAGACAAGATTAAAAGAAGCCCAGAAACAAAGGGAAGGTACCAATACATAGCTTGCCAGAAAAATAGTTGGTGTCTTTTTCAGAATCATTGGCTTGTCTCTCACAATTATCGATAACCCTGACACTGTATATTGATTTTACAGTCTACAAAGTGCTTTCCCAGATATTACTTCTTTAGTGATTTTAAGCATCCCTGGAAATAGAAAGAGGGGGTATGTGGTCTGCATATTACAGATGGGGAGGTGGAGATATCATGAAGTTACTTACCTGAGAACATGCCCAAGTTTATAGAACTCCAGTGCTACAGACATCCTTTCTAATTATATCATGGCATCTTTGGATTTAAAAATTTGAATTTACACCAAACTTCATTTCTGTCCACAAATTTCTATTACTGAATTCAGCTTTAAGATTACCATTGACCTCTTGTCACAATGATCTAAGCCAACTCACTTGCTGCTAGAGTTCTTTCCAAAAATGGTAACCAATTTTACAGTCGATAAATATTTATTAAGCACAAATCCTTACTACTAACAAGGCACTCTTGTAAGCACTGAAAGCTATAGAAAGAAGAAGGCTGCCCTTGCCTTCAAAAAAAAAAAAAAAAAAAACAAAAACAAAAACAAAAAACCAAGTATCAAGAAGAAGGATAAGACTTGCACATCTAATAGTAAAATGTGAATAAATGTGAATAAAAACTGTAGGAGCATCAAAATTAGGCCCTCCAATACCCAGTGAATACATTCTCACTTTGTATTATAAATGTAACCGAATCTGTAAAAATTAAATATATAACCTAGAAAAAAAGCTGGAGGTATCATAAGCCCACATTTTAAGATATACCACAAAGCTTTAGTAATCAAGACAGGATAGTATCAGTATAAAAATAGACACACATATCAATGGAACAGAATCAAGAGCCCAGAAACAAACCCATGCTTATATGGTCAAGTCATCTACAAAAAAGGAGGCAAGAACATATAATGGGGGAAAAGATAGTCTCTTCAACAAACGGCACTAGGAACACTGGACAGCCACATGCAAAAGAATGACTGTAGATCATTTTCTTATACCATACACAAAATAAACTCAAAATGGGTTAAAGACCCAAATGTGAAATCTGAAACTATAAAGCTCATAGAAGAAAACACAGGAAATAATTTCTTTAATACCAACTCTAGAAATAGTTTTCTAGATGTTTCTCCTGAGGCAAAGGAAACAAAAGCAGAAATAAACGATTGGGACTACATCAAAATAAAAGCTTTTGCACAGCAAAGGAAACCATCGACGAAATGACAAGGTAACCTGCTTCATGTAATAAAGAATGTATACAACACAACACCCCCAAAATAAATAATCCAGTGAAGAAATGGGCAGAGGACCTGAATAGACATTTTTCCCAAGAAGACATACAGAGGGCCAACAGACATAAGAAAAGATGCTCAGTATCACTAATCATCAGGGAAATGCAAATCCAAACCATGATGAGATACACCTGTCAGAATGGCTAAAATTAAAAACACAAGAATAACCAATGTTGGTGAGGATGTGGAGAAAAAGGAATCCTCATGCACTATTGGTGGAAATGTAAACTTGTGCAGCTGTTGTGAAAAAGAGTATCGAGATTCCTCAAAAAATTAAAAATAGAATTACCATATGATCCAGTAATTCCACTACTGGGTATTTATCCAAAGAAAAAAGAAACACTAATTTGAAAAGATACATGCACCCCTATGTTTATTGTGGCATTATTTACAACAGCCAAGATATTAAAGCAACCCAAGTGTCCATCGATCTATGAATGGATAAAGATGTGCTATATACATGCAATGGAATATTACTCAGCTGTAAAAAAGAATGAGATCTCACCATTTGCAACAACATGGATGGACCTACAGGGTATAATGCTAAATAAAATAAGTCAGACAGAGAAAGTCAAATACCATACGATTTCAGCCATATGTGGAACTTAAAAAACAAAACAAATAAAGAACAAAAAGAGACAAACAAACAAAGAAACAAACAAAAAACACCCAGACTGTTAAATACAGAGGGCAAAAATGGTGGTTTCTGGAGGGGAAATGGGTGGGAGGTTGGGTGAAATAGTTGAAGGGAATTAAGAGTACACTTATCTTGATGAGCACTGACAAATGTATAGAATATTTGTATTGTTATATTGTACACCTAACATGGCAGTGTGTGTTAATTATACTTCCAAAAATAAATATATAAACTGGTACACAGAACTCAAATAATAGGTGAAAAAGTGTATTGGGATTTATAACTTGCTTATATGTATCATATAATAGCTAATTTTTACCTAACACTTATTATGTGCCAAGAACCCATGTGCTTGGCAGCATTTATTTTAATCCTCACAACAAACTTTGAGTAAGGTACGATAACTATTTCTATTTTACAGTTGCTAAAACAAAGGCATAGATATACTTAGTCTCTTGCCCAAGACTACACCATTTAAATCCACATAGTCTGGTTTGTAAGACTGTGATCTTAAGAGTCCAAGATGTGTTACTCCTTTTAATACTGATATTAACCTTCTGAGAGAGGTATTATTTTGTAAATAAGGGCACTGAAGTTTGGAGAAGTTAGTGTACTTGACCAAGGAAGAACACAGAGACAGGAAGTTGAGGAGCTGGGAAGATTCTCCAAATCCAATGATTCAGTAACTACCCAACCCCAGGACACAAGGCCTAATTGCCCTGGCTGCGCAAGACTTACTTTATGATTATTTTCTTTTCTATGTATTTCTTGACAATGACAAATTCACATCATACCTCCTATTTTTCAGATTATTCTAAGGAAGAATTAATGAGGGTATTCCTCTCACTCAGAAATTAGATTCTCACATAAAAGTACATTTTTAAGAGCCTCTTAATGAAAAGAGAACTATGAAATGTTTAACCTGAATGCCAGTCAATATAATCAAGAGGGCATTATGCAGATTAGCGTGTAATATTCATCACTGTAAAGTGAGATTAGAAAATTGTACAGTAATCGCTTCATAAAGATTGCCCAGTTATCATAAGCAATAATTACATGGGATATGTGGAATTATGAGCAATCGCTTTGTCTCTGTATGAATGTATAAGTGTGAGCATCAGGGAAATAATTGATTCTTGGGAGAAAAAGATTAGAGAAAATCCAGCATCTGTGTGAAAATACTCCTAAGAAAGACATTTGTCATCTATCCATCAGAGCAGCCAAATAATCACCTGTTAGACACTATTATTATGCAACTTGTAGTGGTCTTCTCCCCTTTGTAGCTGAGAAGGCTTTAGGTGGAAAGAGATAATGGAAGTGACTGCTTGAAACACTGGATTATTTAATGGACAACCTTGAAAGCTTCGGATGGGAGTAGAAAGATAAATTATAGAATTACCTGAACTAGTCTAATTCACAAGTACTTCATACGTGTGTGTGTGCATATTTATTTATTTTGAGATGGAGAGAGAGAGACTAGGGGAGGGGCGGAGAGAATGGAAGAGAGAGAAACCCAACCAGCTATATGCTGTCAGCACAGAGCCCCACACAGAGTTTGCACTCACAAAATGCCAGATCATGACCCAAGCTGATATCAAGAGTCAGATGCTCACCAGACTGAGCCACCCAGGCTCCCCAAATCCACAAGCACTATAATTAAAGAGTGAAGAGCCAAATGGATCAAAGGTTGAATGGGCATAAGAAAAGAGGAGTCTCAGGCTGGCATCTGGCTTCCTCCTCCAAGAAAGAACCATGAATCCTTCTTCTTTCTGTCCTTTCTCCTTATTTGCAACACCTCAGGAACTAGGGGCACCTGGGGCAGCGTGGACGTGGAAAGCTGGTGAAATAAGGCTTGTGTGGTACCCCCCCCACTTCATTCCTTTGTTTGTTTGTTTGTTTGTTAGTGAGAGAGAGCATGGCAGGGATTGGGCAGAGGGAGAGAGAGCATCTTTTTCTAAAAACAATTTTTTAACATTTATTTATTTTTGAGAGAGGGGGGGGGAGTGAGAGAGAGAGAGATCACAAGTGGGGAAGGGGCAGAGAGAGAGGGAGACACAGAATCTGAAGCAGGTTCCAGGCTCTGAGCTGTCAGCGCAGAGCTAGACACAGGGCTTGAACTCATGAACCACAAGATCATGACCTGAGCCAAAGTCAGACACTTAACCAACCAAGCTACTCAGGAACCCCAGAAGAGAGAGTATCTTAAGCAGGCTCAAAGCCTAGTGAGGATGCTGATGTGGAGTTCGATCCCACAACTCTGGGATCATGACCTGAGCTGAAATCAAGAGTCAGACGCTCAACCGAACTGAGCCACCCAGGTGCCAGCCCACACCCCCACTTCACTCCTTTGTAATCATTACAATTCCTCCTGTTTAATATTCCAACCTTTCCTTTTTAATAACTAGCAGTAAAACCCTTAAAGTGGAAGGAGCTCATTTTTGCTCATCTTTGGGAGTAACTAGGAGGGAGAGAGGGAGAGGGGAGCCCAAACCACGGCAGTCTTGGGGGAAGAAAACCATACTGGATAGAAGGGATGATGGAAGCTTTAAATGTGAAGAAGAAAACACCTTTAGTTTCTGGGACATTATGAAGGAGGAAGAAGGGGAAGCTGATCTGATCTAGGTGAAGGCCCGAAGACTGAACAACAGGTACCAAGCAGCATGCTGCGAACATGATGATACATACCACGGGTGAGGAACATATCTTCAGAGATCTTACTGTCTATGGACATGGGGCACTAAAGAGACAAGGAATAGGAAATACTTGAATGTGCTCATTAAACTATTAATGTTTCTTTCTGCTCTGATTTTCTTCCTTACCTTCATCCCTTTTTCTCAAAAATGTTTAGTCATTTTTTGAGAGAGAGAGAGAGACAGAGGCAGAAAGAGAGAGTCTCAAGCAGGCTCTGCACTGTCAGAGCGGAGCCCAACACCAGGCTCGAACTCACGAACTGAGAGATCATATCCTGAGCAGAAACCAAGAGATGGATGCTTAATCCACTAAGCCACACAGGTGCTCCACTGTTACCCCTCTCTAATCTCCAAGTTTTGGCATTTGGGCCATTGATGCAGGTCGGGAACTGTGTAGCAATGAGACAATTTTCAGAGACACAACAAGTGCACCCAAGTGCTGAAAAGGTAAGTTTCTCCAAGTCCTTGGCTCTTTGATTGGTTCTTTATGTATCCAGGTGACTGGGAACATCTGGTGACCAGGTGACCTGACACAGGTCCAAAATCTCCTAGGTCAATTGTGAGGTATATTAATTAAGAGAAAAGGGTCAGGTGCATCACAGTATACATAGAAGCTAACATTTATATTAATTAAAAAAAAAAGCACATGGTCCAGGTTTCTTGGGAAGGAGGCATTCAGAATCACTCTTGCTTTGGAAGGGGAGAGGGTGGCTATAGACAGGGATGAGGACGAAGGAAGGCCTTTATCACTTGCACTTCTGTACTTTTTAAATTTTGTACCATATGAAGACATAACAAATTTGTAAAAAGTCAAATCCCTATTCCTTATGATCTCAAAAGGCCACTTCCTCCTTCCCTCAACAAATCCTCACTCTGAGATGTTGACCTGGTTAAAATAATTACCAGGTCTGTGTAAATTATCCATAAACACGGAAGTCTTGTGGGTATTATACGTATTTTCAAAAACATTGATATGTGTGGAATGTGAGACTATCAAAGAGAATTTTTGAACAGGAAGCGATTCAAATACTCTGAGAGGAAGCTTTCCTTTGTTAGAGTCAGACGGATAGGGTTGAGTCCTAGTTATTTCACTCTTATAGACTGTGTGACTGGAAGCATTTCTTAAGCTTTCTGAGACTTAGTTTTAATCTCGAAAAGCAGGGTTTCTAACAACCACCTCATGGGATTTTAGTAGGAATAAATGAGAGTTGATTTAGTAGGAATGAATGCCAGAGCTGCGCAATGCTTGGCACATGGTAGGTGTTTGTACTTGTACTTGTTTGCTTCCTCTTTTGCTTCTTTTCCTTTATTTTCCCAAACATGACCAAGGAGAAGTAATACATCAGTAGTGCACAGAGATACAGTTCCACACCTGTTTTCTTTCATTCTTGTGAATGGCTTTGTAAGAGATTCACAGTTGATAGGAGAGGCAATACGGTACAGATGGCAAGCATAGTGTTTTCCCCATTAGTTCAATTCAATATATTTCACTGAGTGTCTATGGTATGCTCAGCATTGTAAGTATTGGGGACATAGCAGGGAGAGCACTGTGATTTTAAATAAGGTGGTCAGCTAAGGCCTCACTGATCAGGAGACATTTAGAAAAAACCTGAAGGAGGGAAGAGAGTGAGCCATTGCATCTGACATTGGAAAGGCAAAATCTTAATGAGTCATCAGGAATTCTTTGAATCATCTTTGTAATATATACACATAAAGTTACTAACCACAGACCCCTAATTTCAAATCATGCAGTAATATAGTCATATATGAGCATTGGAATGCAAGTTCTCAAAACTCCGTGGCACATGAGCCAAAGACCTCAATATGTTCCTCTCATCTCTATTTGCTAGGAGCTTTTCCAGTGGTAGCCTAAACAGTATCATTGTTTCAGGAATTCTCCCAAGCTTCTAAGTTCTAGCCTGAAACTTTTTTGTTGTAGAATTCTAAAATCAACAGGGGGGGTGAGGGGGGTGAATCTCTGGAGTACTGTAAGAGAATTCTCTGGCACTGGAGAAAATGACATTCATGAGGGTTGGTCAACATCAACATTAGGACTTGGGGTGATGAGGAGCCTGCTACTTCTGATGGCAGCTCATTCTCTTCTCTGTTTTAATTATAAGCAATATGTTTTTAAAAAAATTTTCTGTAATAGTTTTCTATTTATTTTTGAGAGAGAGAGCGAGAGAGAGAGAGAGAGAGCGAGCGAGCAGTATTGGGGCAGAGAGGGAGGGAGACACAGAATCCAAAACAGGCTCCAGGCTCTGAGCTGTCAGCATAGAGTCTGATGTGGGCTTGAATTCACCAACCACAAGATCATGACCTAAGCCCAAGTCGAACGAACACTTAACGGACTGAGCCACCCAGGTGCCCCAAGATTTTTGAATAAAAATCTGTTTTACTTTATCTTTAAATCTTGACTCTTGCTTAATTAGTTAAATAATGAGTACTCCACCTTACAGCTGTATTTATCGAATGTCTTCGACTTTGAGTATTGAGGGCATGTGGTTTTTTTGTTTGTTTTTTTGTTTGTTTTTTAGTGTAAGGCAATTAAGTATGAAGACTGAGATCCTGGCCTCAATAAGCCTGAACTCCATTCAGACATACAGAACATATGCCTCTTTTTCTTCCACATACCTATCCATGAAATATATGTCTGTTTCTTCCTCCCAATAGCAGTTAATAAAATACTCAAGACAATGATCACGTTTTTTCCAAGTCTTTTCTCTTTTTGCTAGAAAAATGTCTCTAGAGTCCTCAACCATTCTAATTATTCTCAACATTACACTTATACAAAAGAAACTCCCAAGTAGTAGGCAGAATAAAATATAATAAATTAGAATTCAGAAATGACTATCTTGATATTAACTCACTACAGATGTTCAGTTTAATATAGTAGCTTTCTATTTAAAGCTATTTTTTAAGTTTATTTATTTATTTTGAGAGAGAGACAGAGAGATAGAGAGAGGACACATGTATGAGTGAGAAAGGGGCAGAGAGAGAATCCCAAGCAGGCTCCATGTTGTCAGCACAGAGCCTGAAGCAGGGCTAGATCTCACAAACCATGAGATCATGACCTGAGCTGAAATCAAGAGTCAGATGCTTAACTGGCTGAACCACCCAGGTGCCCCAAAGCTATTTCTTAAAATTTATTTTAGAGAGAGAGAGCAAGTGGGGGGAAGGGGCAGAGGGAGAGAGAGAAAACCTTAAGCAGGCTCCACCACTTAGTGCAGGGCCCGATGTTGGGCTCAATCCCTTGACCTGGGATCATGACCTGGGCCAAAATCAAAAGTTGGACACTCAACCGACTAAGCCATCCAGGTGCCCTAGTATACTTTTTATATAGATATCTGAAGCAATATTACAAATCTTACAGTAAATTTAGTATTGTGACTATCTAGCATTTCCTTATTTACACAATGGCAATTTGGGTTTTTATGTTCTTTTATAGGACAATATAGAGAGGTTGATATTGGTACTCATACACAGTTTATTGACTGGGGCCCTGGGATAAAGACATGACTAGAATGTGGCAGTGTGAGTGCAGGGAGGTGATACAGGATGGAGGCAAGAAGGCTTTCTACACAGCAAGCTCTACAATGTACTTGAATGTACTTAACTTAAAGAATGGATAGGTTTTCTTTTTCCAGACCTAGAACTTTCAAATACAGAAGAGATAGAAAATTCAACACTTCTGGAATATCTGGAAAAAGGATACCGACTTAAATCCTGTAACATCTGATACCCAAAAATAAAATGAAATCTACAATAAAGTACTCTACAAAAACTTATAACTTTTCTTCTACTTTAAGTGGCTCTAAAAACATATTTCAAATCACTTTGTGACCAAGACCAAAAAAGAGATTGATCATCAGTTGAAGAGAGGGAAATTTTAACTGTGTCTCAGCAACGACAAACAAGCGGTTCTAATTATATTTTTAAAGACACTTTAAATTTGTTCTTACTTTAAAATTTATGTATATATGTATTATTGAAATATAATTGACAAATAACAATGTATAAGTTTAAGGTGTGCAATGTGTTGGTTTAAAAAAAAACAGCTAATTAACCTGTTTTACTTTATACTGGAAGTTTTAAACTATTCATATTTTCTAATCAATTACTATCAATAATTTTTTGTTTCTTCTCATGCAAATGCACCTCCTATTTGAGGGCCTCTAATGTATAAATAATCAGGGCAAGAAACAGGACACTGTCTGTTTCTGTTATTGTTTTCAGGTTTTTGGCTTTACCTTCCTGATATTTCCACAAAAACAGCAAATAAGAACTGTAGTGTTTTATTTTTGGACATTCGTATTTTAGGAAGAGAAGAAAGAAATAAAAAGACTTCTAGTAACATAGAAAAATTGTTTCTACTATAATGCAATACATGTATCCATAAAAAAAAAACAACCTCATTTTCTGCAAAATCACATACTATAAAAACGGAACTTATGAGAAAAATCTGTAAGGATAGATCACTTCAAATATATAGAGCTTTATAACCAGAATACAAACAAAAATAATAATTGGTACCCAGGGAGATAACTTGGATTGCCCAGGCAAGCAGCTCAGCATGGATGGAGATTGCCACAGTGCAGGTTATAAAAACAAAACAAAACAAAACCAAACAAAACAAAACAACCCTCCCACAAAACCTCAACAAAGTAGAGTCGAAATGCAGGCTACACAGTAAAGGAAGCTGACTGGTAGGAGCCTAAACAAGGGATAGAATTGGGGTTCTCAGTTGGTTGGGCTGCTAGGAAGTTGAGCACTAGAGGCAGAAACTTCTGTAAAGTCAGGGCTGCTCATGCACAACACCAGGCTGCATCGCTCTGTGCAGGAGGCACTGAACTGGGGATTTTTTAATAGTTTATTTATTTATTTTGAAAGAAAGACAGTGAGTGGGGGAGGGGCAGACAGAGGAGAGAGAGAATCCCAAGCAGGCTCCATGTTGTCAACACAGAGCCCAATGTGGGGCTCGAACCCATGAACCATGAGATCATGACCTAGGCCAAAATCAAGAGTTGGATGCTTAACCTACTGAGCCACCCAGGCGCCCCTGAGCTGAGGATTTTTAATTTCTTCCTTACAGGAAATCATTCTACTCCAGTAAGCTGGCTTCCCTAGCCAAGAATAATCCATATAGAAGCCAAATGACTTCTGCGGTATGCAAGTATTTCCCTGTACATCAGTCTCATACCAACTAATTCTCGTTGCAGGATCAGGTGTTTGTGTGTCATAGCAGAAAAGGTTATATTAAAAAAATACTTCTAGAAAAAATGTAATCAACAGACAATCATAAGAAAGCTAAAAATAACATGATGAGTGTGGAACCTGAAAGGCACATGTCTTTAGTCAATTTGTGCTTTTATTTATAAACATAATTATTGTTGAAATACTAATATATAAGACTAAACCAAGAAAGAATATAAATTTGTTTGCACTGTAATAAAGAAAACATAAACCGCAATCCGTGTTACCACAGACATGAATGCTACCTAGGAACCAGAATGCACATGGTAATGGTGGCTCATTCACTGATTTTAATAATGTTGGAAACTAATAGAGTAACTCACTAGAACTAAAACTCAGAGGCTCCAAAGTACAATGGAAATCAGTGTCCATATGGCCTTTCTTTTCAAGTAAGTCAAATTGCCTCCAGATATACATAGATAAAAAGACTATAGATATTTCGAAATCACAATATGTCAAAATTTGTTGTTGAAAATTGTATCAAATACGATTTGACTAGTTATTATATCTAAGGCACTGTTAATTTTTTGTGTATATTAAAACTAACACCCACAATAACCTCATAGATTTTATGTTCATTTTATTTATTTATATTTATTTATTTATTATTTTTTTATTATAATAGTTTATTTTCAAATTGGTTTACATATAACACCCAGTGTTCATCCCAACACGTGTCCTCTTTAATACCCGTCACCCCCTCTCCCCCCTCCCTCAACCCCCTCACCCTCAGTTTGTTCTTAGTCTTTGAGAGTCTCTTATGTTTTATCTCCCTCCCTCTCTGTGTCTTGTTTTCCTTTCTCCTCTTCCCTTCCCCCCTGGTTTTTGCTTAGTCTCACAAAGTCCACCTATTCGTGGAAACATATGGTACCTGTCTTTTTCTGACTGACTTATTTCACTTAACATAATACCCTTCATTTCCATCCATGTTGCTACACATGGCCAGATTTCACTGGCAATGAGAAAAAATATGTTCATTTTAAAAATGAAGAAACTTAGGTTCAAAAGTTTAATTAGACTTTTATTTCTGTTCAAAATGGAGCAAGGATCAGATTTGCTTTCTCATTTGAAACAACAGAAAAAATGGATAAAATATATAGACACAATAGTTTTCAAGACATTGGATATTAATCATATGTAATATATATTAACCATCATACATCATATATATTAATCATACATATATGATATGTATATATCCTATGGATTCTATTTCTCTGATACAGATTTTGGTACCAGAAAGTATGATGTGACTCTAGCAAATACCTAAAAGTGTAGCAGTGGCTTTTGAATTGGATAAAGGATAAATGCTATAAGAATCTTGAGGCATATGATAGAAAATGTCTGTTGCCTTAAGAGATGGTTGGTGGAAGTATGGCCATTAAGGGTGATTTTGATCAAAGTTCAGATGAATGTGAGGAGTACAATAGAGAAAGCTTCTATCATCTCTGAGGATACATAATCAACAAAACATTGGTGACCATGTGAGGGTGTTGGTGATGTCTCAGAAAGAAATGAGAAACATGTCACTAGAAACTGAAAAAAAGGTGATCTTTGTTTTAAAGTGGCAGAAAATGTGGCAGAATCGTGATCTATATTGGCTGAAAAGTAGAACTTGTAAGAGATGAATATACATATTTAGTTGGGGAGAGTTCCAAGAAAAGCGTGTTAGGTGAAGACTGGTTTCTCTTTACTGCTCATAAAAATACCTAAAAATGTGCAGGTCACTTTGGAATTGGGTCATAGGAAGAGGCCAGAAGAGTTCTGAGGTACATGATAGAAAAATTTGGATTGCCTTGAAGAGGAAGTTGGGAGAAATATGGACACCAATGATGATTCTGTGAAGGGTCAGAAAGAAGTGTGGGGAGCTAAAGAAGCAGCTTCCGTTGTCTGAGGGAATACATATGTACCACCATGAAGAGAATGTTGCTCGAAATACGAATGCTAGAGGTAATTCTGGTATGATCTCAGAAATAAAGATGTTTTTGGACAAGGGAGGAAAGTTATTCCTTGTTATGAAGCGTCAGAAATCTTGGTAGAGTTGTGTTCTAGTGATGGGTGGGAGGTAGAACTTGTAACCAGTGAACTTGGGTATTTAACTGGAGGAATTTCCAAGCACCCTATGGAAAGCGTGACTTGGTTTCTCCTTGTTGCTTTTAGTAAAATATAGATAATAGAAAATACATTGTAATCTATAAAAAAAAGCTCCTAGAACTAATGAGTGTGTTCAGCAAATCTTCACCAATAGCGTAAAAAACATGCAATGCCTGGGGGTAATTCTGATAACATATGTGCAAGACCTATACATGAAAAAATTAAAAAAAAATACTGATGAAAGAAGTTTTTTTAAAAAAACCAACATCAGCTGAGAAATAAAACTCAATATTAACTTGTTAATTCTCTTCAACTTGATCTTTAGATTCAACAGAATCCCAATCAAAATCCCAGCAAACACTGTAGAAATTGACAAGCTGACTCTAAACATCTTCTGAAAACAACAGAGGACCTAGAAGTGCCAACTCAATTTGTAAAAGAACAATGTTTCTGAAATTACTTTCTTTACCTGACTTCAAGACTTATAATAAAGCTAAGGTAATCATATCAGTGTGGTGTTGGCATAAATATATGTAAAGAAATCTGTGGAACAGAAAGGAGATACCAAAAATAGACCCATACGTAGTCAATTGATTTTTAACAGAGCTGCAAAGGCAATTCAGTAGAGAAAAGATCTTCTTTCTTTCTTTTCATAAAAGAAGCTAGAATGATCAGAGAGCCGTATGCAAAAAAACAAAACAATAAAATCCTTGATCTATATCTTACATCATATATAAAAATTAACTTAAATGGAACATAGACATAAAGGCAAAACCTAAAGCATAACATTGTCTAGAAAAAAAAGAAGAAAAGATAAAATCCTTGTTATCTTGGTTAGGCAAAGTTTTCTTAGATACAACAGCAAAAGACAAATCCAAAGAAAAAAATTGAAAAACTCGACTTTCATCAAATTTAACATCCTTTTTGCAAAACAAACAAACAAAAAACAGTCAAGGGAATGAAAAAGTAAACTATAGAATGGCAGAACACATATGTAAATCACATATTTGATAAAGAACTTGTATCCATATATATATTTATATATACGTACACACACACATAACTTTGCAACTCAATAATAAAAAAAACAACCTGATTAATAAATGGGCAAAACATTTGCATAGTCATTTTACCAAAGAACATATCCATATGCAAATAGGCATATGGAGAGATGCTCAAAATCATTAGTCACCAGGGAAATGCAAATTAAAACCACAATGAGAAGCCACTACACACAAATTAGAATGTCAAAAATTCAAATGGCTGACCATACCAAGAGTTGGCAAAGAAGTGGATTCCTAGAATTCTTGTCTGCTGCTGTTGGGAATATAAAATGATTCAATACCTTAGGAACTAGTCTGGCAATAGCTTAAAATGTTGCACATCTATCTACCACATGACCCAGTCCCAGCTCCACCACTAACTAGTTGTTTGATCTTAGACAGGTAAACAGGTGGCATATGTTAGCTATCATTATTGTTAACAACGAGATGTCCTACGCCCTTTCATAAGCTCACCCAGGCTGTGTCACTCACAAGCCCTAATACAGTAGCCTGTACACACAGGAGGGGAAAGAGAAGAAGGTCAGGATTATTTAGGAAGTATGGGTGGAAAGGAGGACCAGGTTACCAGAGGTTGAAATATATATTCCTTGAACACTATTGTTTTTTTTTTTTGCTGAGGGTGACAGTAATTGTAGAGCTCATATTTTATAGCCATTCCCTTCATCACTAATTTCATACCATCTTAAACCTTGTTGGTAGCCTGACCATATTTCTTTTTGTAGAAGGAGCCACTTTAGGGCTCGTGCACAACAAAGGTGAGCAGGGCAGAAACAACAATCTTCTCAGTGTCATATCACTCAGGAAAAACGGTACTTTTGTTCTTCTCTCCAAGACTGGGCCAAACGGAATAAACCAAATCTCTTGATCTCATGGGAAGACCAACCTGAGGTCAGGTTTTATGAAGAAGGGGAGGAAGGAGGAGAAGAGAGAAGGAAGGAAGGCAGCTCAGTAATGTCCCATTAAGCTTGGTCTCTGGGAATCTACCATAAGGCAGGGGACATGTGATACTTGAGGAGGATTTGGAATGTTTTCTTGGCAACTCACTCTGCGAAAACACCCCCAAATTCCACAAGAAGGAAAAAGACGGAAGCAGGAGAATTTTCCACAGCCCCAGATCTACTTTTTAGGTAGCTGTCAGGGATGAGGCAAGATCTCACGGGACCTGCAAAATGTGGTTTGTGTCAGAGTCCTTTTTTGTGTGTGTGTCTGTGTGCCTGTCTCAAGTGACTAAAGGTTAGAGGCACAGAAGATGCAGATAAAACATGGCCTACGTGATACAAAGGAGTAGGTTGATATGGGAAGCAAGACTGGGGGAGATACATGGCAGGAAAGAACTGCAAGAAGTTGAAGAATATTAGGGGAACGTTGTATCCCTTGGTTTACAACCCGTTGCTCAGCAAAGAGACATGAAGCATGACGTAGCTCCATTTTCAATAAAACTAATGCCACACAATAGACATAGATAAAAGCAGGAGCACGTGGTTCATTCTTGGCTATTATTAATTGATCGCTATATGACCAATTTATCAAACTGAAAAAAATAAAGTAGGAAAACAGAACCTGGTAGGGCAAGCCAGGAGAAATGAAAGAGATTTGGAAATATTAAAGCATGGAGAATAACGACTAGAGAAAGAAGTCCAAATGGCTGGCAGGGATGGTAAATGAATTTGATAAAGGAAATGAGATGGTTAACATATCTGATATTGGAGCCCAAGTTTCAGTTGAGGCTCAGAGTAAAGAATGGTTTTCTCTCTTGGGACAGGAAACCGTACCTTTAAACAAAACAGTCTCATACCTAATCTAAGAGAGATGATATCTAGGGCATGAGGCAGAGGAATACCATGCCAGTCCAAGCATAAGAGAGGAGAAGTAGATGTATAAAGTTAGTTAAAAAAAAAACAAAAAACAAAGCAACACAACAACAATAACAACAACAAAACAGAACAAAATAGCTCCTCAGCCCTAAGGTGTGTGGTCAGGGAAAATTACTATATTTCCCAGAAATATCTGCGAAGACTTTCAATAAAAACAATCAGTAATGAAGGAGTCAGAGTGAAGGGAGCATCGTGGTCAGCCCGTGTCATGAAGGCACCTACTTTACAATCTCCAAACCCCTGGGGCTCTCTCTCCATCTCTCCACACAAGCCTCCTTCTAGACTTTAACCACAAATACTTGCTGATGGACTGGTTTCCCCTAAAAGCTGATCCTTTGTTTGCTTTAATTAAAAGATTTTTTACTTAAGACTCATTTTATCACTCTCAAATCACTGAATACATGATGAGGTCAAGAACGAAATAACAACACAACACTGAAACATTAACAGGGAAAAACGTGTTATCAAATCTATATTACCAAGGAGATCCTAAAAATTCCCTCTGCTGGTAACGTTCAAAAAGGAAAAAAATAACTAGAATAAAGATAGAAGAACCTTTCATAGAAAATAGGGCTTAAAGAGTAAGGCAATTCAAAGTATTTTTGTAAATAAATTGATGATGATGTATAAAATAAATTAAATTGGACATACTAAAATACATCAACATCAACAAAAACTGTTTAATGTAAGTACACAGGGGAGAGAAGAGAGATCAAGGTATTAGATTTGTCAAACTGAAGAGAATATTCAAGAAATTACTGCCATGACGTGAATTTACTCATTTCATGTCAATGCACTATATGCCTCAGTTCTTGTTTTTATGGAATGTAAGAATCTTTAAGAGTTCACCTTTGCTTGTAAACGTTTCAAAGAAAGGCTTTGCTAAATTAAAACTATTTAAGAGTAAGAATGTAATGCCAGCTTCGAGCTGCTGTCAGGCGACACGTTTACAAGGACTCAATAAGTCATCATTCAGTCATACATGGTCCTCTTATTTTCAGCCCCTAATAATGCTGCAGGCTGCCACCTTCAAACTGGAGGCCATCGGCCCCCAACTTCCCTAATCTCTATTTGAATTTTATTTTCCAGTGAACCATCTCACTTCTATCATTAACATAATGTTTTATTAAAGTGGCTCTTGGCAGTACAGACCCGACAGATCTCTTTTATACACTGTAGCTGTTTTTCAAGTTTTATACTTCCTAATGATCTGTGATCTGTGTCTTGACAGCCACAAATTCTGTTCACATTTTTAAATGACTGTTTTAAGGTGACCAAATTATCTTTTAAACTTGAGAAATTATGCCTCAAATACTAGCAACTGAATCTCTCCCTTTCTTATTCTGTAGGCTACTGACTTTTTGTCAGTTCAAAAAGAATATGCATACACACATGCACACTAAGCTTATCCATTTATTTTAGCCAGTAGCATATTTTAGAATTTTAGTCAATAGAGATCGCAAGTGTGTGTGTGTTTGTGTCTGTAAAATCTATAACATTGGGGAAAATGCAACAAAAAAATCACAATTTTATTTCAAATATTTGAAATATAGTTGTAGTAGTTGTCAGAACATTCTAGTAACATATTTATAATTGATGTAAGGGAGTGTCGAATTTTCAACTTTTAAAAATTCAACAATTTATTTAGCATGCACTAAGTGCCAGTGACTGTGTTGGATGCCGTAATACAAAGAGAACAGGATAAATACAGCCTTGCCCTTTGTGGCTCCTACTGTAGGAAAGGAACTGGACAGATGAGCAGCCATTGACCTCAGTGTATGGTCAGTGCCATGATGGGGGAAGAGAGCATCATGACAACATGATAGGGAGGAAGTATCATTTAAAGTATCATCAAGGCAACATGGTAGGAAGGTGTATCATTTAAAGTTAGAAAGTCAGGGAAGGTTCTATAAGAAAAGGACTGTCACCTAAAATGAAATCTCAGGGATGAACAGGGAGTTATTTGAAGGAAGTGGGGGCACAGAGAAAAGGCTGAAAAGTATTTCTGGAGTCAGGGACACCAGAGACATTGAGGGAGCATAACATCATCAAGGATACAGCCCGGAGTGGAGAAGGGGTGGAGGACAGGAGGAAAAGCAATGAAGAGCAGGAATAAAAGCTAAGAAAAGAAAGCTAAGTCTGTATCAGGAGGACTTTGTAAGAACTGCCCATGCAACAATATCATTCTGAATGCAGAGAAGGAATTGAAAGGATGTAAGCCCAGAAAGACAGGACCAATTAGGCAGAAGTTGCAGAAAGTCAGGTGATAAATGCAGACGGTCTGAATGAGGGTTATGCAATAGAGATAAAAAGAAATGCAAATTCAGGAGATAGGAGGAGACAGGATCACCAAGGCTTGGGGACTGAGCTTTCAACTGGCAAGGGACATAAAGAGGAGACAGTTGGCAGATACTCAGAAAGGTATGCAGAAGGGAGCCTAGCACACTTGAGTCAATCTTTGAGTATGGGTATGTATAAATTCTCAAACACCCGTGATGAGGTCTTCCACAGGTTGAGCCCAGTTTGGCAAATATCAACATTTACTTTAATCTTGGTAGAGTAAAATCTTTATCGTCTCAACTGACAGTCTTCTTTAAAGGGAAATATTATAAGCAAAGCATGCCAAGCATTAAAAAGAATCATGATTGTCCCTTAAAGTCCGTTGAAATGGCATTTAGTCTGTTTCCTTGCATTTTGGTTGGGATGTGTGGCTCTTCATTATACGGTGGGAGGGGCAGGAAAGACTAAGGATGTGCCGGGCAGACATTGTAAGACAATTTCGTAACAGAATGAGATTATTGATTTCAACCATGACAAATAAAATGCCTTTTGTATTTTTGATCACTAACTGAACATCGTTGGGTTCAGGAGGGTCAACATGTGGCTATTTCCTAATATAAATTTTAAAAGTGTGCAGGATTAGGCTGCCCTAATACGAGGGGAGGCCCATAAACATTTGTTATTTCCCAGAAGCCAGACGGGTACATTTAAAATTAGAGGAAATTCCATCTACAATGTCCCCTTTTCCTAACATAAAACTCACTTCTATTTCCCAAAAAGAAAACTTTATCTTTTTTTTACTTTTATTTTTATTATTACTAATCTATCACCTAATGGTCCTTATGAGAAAAGGCAGAAAATAGAATCGTGAGAAAAAAAAGAAACCAGTAACACTGAAACAGTATTCTGAGAAATGAGGCATTCTGGAGGGAGAAAAACACTCTTGCCATCAGCAGCCAAACAGAGAAGCTGAAAAGTCTCAAAAATATGACATGTCCCCTCTGGTCAGATTGTCTCCAACTCAGGGAGCAGCACCTAAGGAGATGACTCCAACTCTGCGACCATATCCCTCCTTGATGTCATTGTAGCCACTTGGAAGATGCATACGGACGCATTCATTAATTCAGCAAGCACTTACTAGACACCTTCGGAGGCTCAGACATAATTATAGGCTATTGGAATGTGACATATTCAAAATCCCTATATTCAAAATTCTGCCAGTCAGTCAGGGATGAAAGACACAGCAGAGAATATAGTCAATGATATTGTCATAGCATTGTATGGTGACAGATGGTAGCTACACTTTCAGGGAACACAGCGTAATGTATAGAGAAGCTGAATCACTATGTCATCTATCTGAACTAATGTAACACTGTGTATTGGCCATACTTCAATCCAAAAAATTAATTAAATAAAAAAAGAAATACTGCTTAATAATAATCAGTGACACATTCTCTCTTGGATTTGAACGAATACTAAGAAAATGATTAGATCAGATTTTCTCTAATAATCTAATTACTTATGAAAACAGACAGCCTTTTCAAATATATTTTATTCACTTCCATAGGTAATGTTCATACCCCTTAAAAGTTCTGCAACTTACTCTAAGGGACAAGAGTTGCCAAATTTACACAGGTGAAGATACCATGGCAAATCCATCTAAAGGAACATGGGTCTAGGTAGCGCTTGCTGACTAAGGCTAACAAGAATTCTGACTGAGGACTTCATTTCATATTGTTCATTGGCTAAGTCGTATCTTTCTTCTCCAGGTCTACTGGGCATTAAAACCTTCATCTCTTGGGGCGCCTGGGTGGCTCGGTTGGTTAAACATCTGACTCTTGATCTCAGTGCAGGTAATGATTTCATAGTTTGTGAGATCGAACACCGTTAGCCACACTGAGAGTGTGGAATTTGCTTGGGATTCTCTCTCTCTTTCTCAAATAAATAAATAAATAATAAATAAATAAATAAATAAATAAATAAATAAGCATTAGGAAAAAAATAAAATCCTCATCTGGAGTCTTTTTCCCCCCCAAGAGACTGAATCGCAACAAGCTTGGGGAGACAGGTGGCTTTCTAATCCCTGCCTAATGAAGATGCAAACAACAAGGGCTGTCACCAAGGCTAACAGCTGCTGCTTCAGCATGAGCAGTGACCTCAGTCTCCCCCTCTTCACTTTTATCTCAGTTTACACAGACCTGAGAGGAGACATGTTGAGACTCAGAAAGCTTCCAGGGAACTTCTCAAAGTCAACCGAGACATCCACCCCTCTTCTGTTTCCTTTGTAAAAATGTCTATTTCATCATGTGACCGCCGAAAGGATTGGTAAAAGGAAACCAACTAATTATTGCAGGAGCAGGGCGTGGGTTGGGGCACGAACTTCTTCAGGGTTAAGAACCTGTAGAGGCATTCTTCAAAAAAGGCCAAGTAGGTAAATATCACTGAATCCGGGAGGTGCTTCCCAGAAGCTTCCTGGTAATCAGACGTGGTCATGCATGCAGGCTGCATTCACTCTGGCTCAGAGCATATCCAACCACCACCATGGTAATACAAGGAGCTTCTCTTTTGAGCTCAGATTGGGTCAGGTCCAAGCCATAAAGGTATTGTGTGCACATTTTGAAACGCTCATCTTTTTGATCAGCTGGATATTACTTAATAATACATTAGAAGCCCAATCATCACTCTTAAAGCATAAAGTCCCTCAAGTCAATCGCTCCCATTAACTTCTTCCCACATTCTGTACTTCAAAGCCCTTATTGATGACATCACAATAGTCAATAAATCTTGTCAATAAAGCTGCGCCCTGTGTACTTATTGGCAGAATAAGAAACTTGTTTTGGTGTATCCATCTCTTAGTTTGTGGATTGTATCTTTTATTGCATTTAGTGATAACTGTCTTTTTAAATCTAGAAACTACCTGTATTACTCAAATTCAAGCTCTGTGTGCCCTAAAAAGTGTTCCTGAAGCCGATCAACTCTTATGTCTCTGTGAACTGACAGGGCACATAACTATCTGGACTGCTTGTCTGGCTCTCTCAGTCGATAGTGTTTTGAATCAGCAATTTCTTTTTTTATATTTGAGCTTCGTTTCCATGATTAAATTGCCAGCTCCTGAGGGCTGGTGCTATGTCTCTCTTGATTTGCTTTGGATCTTTTGCACACAGTATAGTTCAATTACATAGGTGATAACGATGTGCTGGTAGCAAAAACTGTAAAGTTTTGTTGTCCTAGGATTAGATTAAGAGAAGGAAGTAAAGAAAGATGGAAAGAAAAGTACAAAATTGGAATGTGCCATCAATCACATTTGTTTCATTCTTCGCTATTTTTTCCCAGCCCTGCAAAAGTCCTGTCTCAGTACAAATTGGAAGAACACATTTTAAGTGTTCAAGTAGACAATATTTGTATAGGCCCCCAAATGTAAACTACAATGAGGGATTTTATCCATTTGGTTCACTGTTGTATCCACAGTGCCTAGAACACTGGTGGGCACATAGTAGGTACCCAAAAAATATTTGCTGCCTAGATACAAAAGACCAAAATGAGAATCTTTCATTGAACCCCCAAAGAATCACTTCAAGCAACCTAACATTATAGAATGTTTGAGTATGGAGAAGGTTTAAGAATATTCTGGTCTAATCTCCTTACTTTACAAAGGCAGAAAATGAGGCAACAGAGGAAGGAGAATCTAGGTCTCCTAACTCTGTATAAATAGTCCACTGATTTATATTTCCCTTTTACATAAAAAGTTATTGGAATAAAGAGACAAGGTTCTTCTTATGTAATTGTCTTCCAGTGGCAACACTGGCCTGTGAAGACCTATGCTAGAACAGGTGGAATAATGTGCCAGGCACTAAGAAGAAGAAAAGAACAAAAGTGGGGAGGTAATTTTGGAGACGGAATTCAAGCTTCTCACATAATCTGAATCAGTGAGCTTTTGTTTTTCTCCGTGACATTTTGCTCTCTTATTTTCCTATGTGACAGTAGCATAGGGTAAAAGATTGGTGTCAACTAGCGGATTTCATTTGTAAACAGAGAGGCTGCTTTCCTTGAAGGCAAGAACAAGGCTGTTTACTCTTGTTTTGCTTCTTGTTATCTTGCTCAAAAAAGAGAGACGATGGGAACTCTAGATAGGCAGCCAAATGATTTCTCCTTCAATGGGAGAATGTGTTCGGAAGCTTTCTAGAATTGGAAACAATGAACTCCTGCTTCAAAGGTAGGAGAGTAAAAAGGGCATAGGTTACCCGCCCTTTATAAGAGAGCTTGCAAAAATGCTACTGAGATTAGGGCCTACTGAAATCTCATTAGGTTACTTGGGTAACTTTCACATCCCATTAAAATTAAAAAGTAGGAAGAAAAAAATAATCCAGGTCTATAACAAGCCCAAGGTAAAGTAACTTAGAAAAATATGGTGGGCGGGGTGCGTGGGTGGCTCAGATGTTTAAGCATCTGACTTACTTTCAGACATGGTCTCATGGTTCGTGAGTTTAAGCTTTGCATTGGGCTCTCTGCTGTCAGCATAGAGTCCGCTTCGGACCCTCTGCCCGCTTCTTTCTGCCCCTCCCCTGCTAGTGCTCACACTCTCTAAGAATAAATTAACAATTATATATAAATATTATATATATTATCATATATTACATTAATTATAATAATTATAATTATTATGATTATAATATATATTATGTAACATATTATATAATACATAACCATTATAATATATAATTATATATTATATATAACATAATATATTTTCCTATGTGACATTATATTATATATCATGATTATATGTAAAATAATATATATTATTATCTAATATTATATATATTTGGAGAGAAAGAGAGAGAGGGAGAGAGTCCTCATGGATTTTGAGACTCAGTGACCCTCCTACATTGAGAACTGTAATTTTGTTTCTTACCCACAAAAAAGACATCATATTTGAATGATTAGTTTGGGAAAAGGAGAATCAAAGGGCAATAATGTATCTGCTTTAATCTAGTGCTCCCCAAAATTACCACAGACATCTCAACAGCAGGACAGAGAAAGCTGTTACTCAGGATCCCAGAGTTTGGTCAAGAGAATAAACTGAAATAGCAATGCTACAGACCAGACTTCAAACCTTGCACTGGTCCCACCAGAAGATAGACACCAGTGAGGCTTAGCCTGAGCTATGAGCTAGATAGTAGTCTCTTTTACTTCTGAGCTAAGGAATCACTTCTAACCTCCCCTTTTTTTATTGGTGCATTGATTGTATTTATTATTGGTCACTGGTGTTACTTGTTTATACTTGTGACATCACTTACAGTTTACAATGCACTTCATACACATCTCCTGCTATGGGCTAAAACAGAGCAGGACTCCTTATTTCAATTTTCCAAATGAAGAAAATAAGCAGGTCACCTGGTTGGTAAATAGCTGACTTCTAATCCAGAAGTCTCTCTTCTACCCCTCACTGTCCCTATGTACCACAGTTGAGTCTATAGACTGACATATGTGGTTCAGTGAAAAGGCTCAGAGTCTAACTCCTGACTTAGTAATTGACTCTCTGCCACCTTGGACAAATCACTCAGCTTCTGCGTCTTCATTTATGAAATGAAGCATGGTGGTTTCCTGTTCTATGTATCAGAATCACCTCAAGGGACCTTCGTAAGATATAGATTCCTCGGTTCTACTTCAGCCTCCTGAATCTGTAGCTGGGACCCAGACATCGATATGTTCCAATGTTTTTAAAACCCTCTGAGGGGGCACCTGGGTGGCTCAGTTGGTTAAGCGGCTGACTTTGGCTCAGGTCATGATCTCATGGTCTGTGAGTTCGAGCCCCACATCGGGCTCTGTGCCACTGGCTCATCACAGCCTGTGAGCCTGCTTCGGTTTCTGTGTCTCCCTCTCTCTCTCTGCCCTTCCCCTGCTCACACTCTGTCTCTATGTCTCTCAAAAATAAATAAACGTTAAAAAAAAAAAAAAAGAAAACCCTCTGAGGAAGCCAGTTGGGCAACCAAGAATAACTAGGATCCTGTAGGCTCAATCCTTCTGTTTTTGTGGCTTTACTATCAATTAGGGAGTAGTATATAAATGCTTTAAAAGTCACAAAAAAGGGGACAACTCATAAGCCCAAGAAGAGGAGGAAGTCAAGAAGGAAGTTTTAAGGTAAGCTTAAAGAACACTTTTGTCATTTACACAAGATGGGGAGGGAGAGACACCTCGCAGCAAGTCTGGGGAAAATTAAGGAGTATGATTTGACTGAAGCATGTGCTCTGTCCAAGGGAATGACTGGAAGAAAACGGAAAAGGACACTGATATGTAACGTGAATATTTAACTATGAGTTTAGGATCATCAGGTGCCTTCATGCACATCTTTATCTGGCAGCTATCACCCCCTCCCCACCCCCATGTCCTAGCCATCCATACTAGAAAAACAAAAACAAACAATAAATAAAAAAACTCACCACCACTAACTGAAAAACAAAAACAAATTGCATCTGGCTCAGCCTGTAGGCAATGAGGATAGAAACCTCATTTGACAACTGCAGGTTTCCTTTTAATGAGAAATCTTTGTTTTAGAACATTGAGTATAATCTTCAAAACAACAGACAGCTTTCCTTGACAAAACTCTGTAAAGAGAGAGAGAGAGAGAGGGAGAGAGAGAGAGGGAAAAAAAGCTGGCAGTCACATCTATCTGACTCTGATTTATGGCTCCAGAGATAGTCTCAATTCTAGTCTTAAAGGATAAGTCCACAGCTTCCTTCTAATGCCTCAGAGACAAAAATGATAAAGACTGTCTCCACTTGGATACTTCATAATGCTAAATCTCAGTGTGCTAAATTCATGGGTGGGAAGAAGGAAGAGGTAGGAGCAAGTTTTTGTCACATTACTTCTACCTATGGCTAGGTAGCCCTCTGGTGGTTACCTTTAGTGATTAGTCTAGAAAAAAAAACCTGTTTATCTATTCCTTGTCCCTGCCCCCATTCTGATTTTTTTTTCTTTTAAATATATAAACTCTTTCATTCCATCCACATAAGCTTCTGAGGACAGGGTGTATGTCTTCTTCTCTTTTACTGCTAAATTTCCAGTGACTAGAACAGTGTATGGGATAGATTCAACAAGTATTTGTTGAATGAATCAGTGTAATTCACAACCTGGAGTTATTTTTCCTACCATTGTAAAGACAGTTCCCTTGGTTTATAGACCTAGGTTTTCAGGTCGGGCTGGGAGCACCCTGAAACCTAAGTCTATTCCTTGGTAGTCTGCTATAAAAAACTTAGATGGTAAATATGAACATTATTACAAATAAGTCAGTTAAAATCTTGAAATGCATTTACCCGAGTGGATTTGTAAAACTTCGTCTTATCTCCCAAGTGGACAGGCCCTCCCAGTAGTGGGACATCCAAGAATTGGTGAGAGCACTGGCAATTGGATCACTCTGGTGTTGTATCTCAGAATATCCACGTTTTCAGTTCAAGGTGTTTCTTTAAACAAAATGCAAGCTCTATTGCTACAGAAGGCATTATCTTCTCAACTCATGTTCGAATAAGCACAGTGATACTTTGGCTCCATACAGATTCCATCATTTATACAGCTATTAAAATGAATGGTAAACTATTATAAAAATGTTAACTATCATAAGTATCTACTCCCCAACAGACCCGTCTTTCTGTTCTATTTGTTTCTTCTGGCAGAATAGCAGTCTTCCACCTACTACCTTTGTCACCTTGGCAAGCTCTTCATCCCCTTGAAACTTCTATTTTCGTTTGTAAAAAATGGAAATGATAATATTACTTTCACAGGGCTGTGTGAGGATTAAATTGATAATTCATGTAAATCTTCTATAATGGTATCTTAAAAATTATAGGAACATATAGTTAGTTTACAGTTGCTATAATTGTTATTATCCCATCCGTGCCATTCATAATCTAAAAGTGAAAACACCAAATAAGAGTTGAACCTTCTCTGGGGCACCTGGTTGGCTCAGTCAGTTAAGTGTCTGACTTCAGCTCAGGTCATGGTATCAAGGTTCATGGGTTTGAGCCCCGCATCAGGCTCTGTGCTGACAGCTCAAAGCCTGGAGCCTGCTTCGGATTCTGTGTCTCCGCCTCTCTCTCTGCCCCTCCCTTGCTCATGCTCTGTCTCTCTCTCAAAAATAAATAAACATTAAAAAAATAAAAAAAATTGAATCTTCTCTGTTGTTTTTTCAATTTTAGAACACTTTTCATATTTAGACAACTATATTTTTTCAAATATGTTCAAGTGCATTGGTTTTCTTTACTTTGGGCTTTAAATAATTACTATATTGATTTTTAACTATAAAGTGCATTTTGATAATGTTAAAGACATTGTTCTTTATTCATATTTTGTATAACTCTGAGTCAAAATTTGAAAAGCCAAATCCATAAGATTTTCTTGATTATTATTACCCACTATTTATGGATATAAAGAGCCATAGTTGTTTATAATTACAAATGTTTATTTACATGTCCATCTTGATATTTTATTTGTTTTATCATTGGTAACTTAGAAATTATTATTTGGAGGTTAAATATAATTTAGAAAGCTAATTTGGGTCTCAATTATTGATTCCTAGTCTCCTGGATACAGGTGTATGTAACCAAATGCAAGAATTATTTTAAAAGATAACATAAGTTATTTAATTCACTATCAAATATTTATTGAGGACTATTTGGTGCCAAGCCTTGCCTCAGCGTTGAGAACGTCCCAGTGAAAAAATACAAAGCTGCCCTCATAAAGTTCATATTCCAGACAATAAACCAACATACAATAAAACCAACAAACACAATCAGATGGTGACAAGCACTCTGGAGAGAGGATGTGACAGTGACTGAGAGGCTACTTTAGATTAGGGACTTGCTTTTGTGAATAGAAGCTTTTTGCATGGAATGACAAGAAAGATCCAGCCTTGCAAGGATCATGGAAAGAGTGTTGGAGGTAGGGTTAATGGAGAGGTCCCACACTGGAATTAACTGCCTGTAATATTCAAGAAATAGAAGGAGGCCAATGAGTTGGAGTTAGAAGACCACTCTGACACCCAGGCAGGATACGATGGTACCTTTTACTTGGGTGATAAAAGAGAATGTGGATAAAAATGAATAGACATAGGGTATTTTGGAGGCAATCAGGAATACCGGTGAACTTAATATGGTGGTGAAGAAGTAAAGAAAAATAACTCTCAGATTTTTGGTTTGAAGTTCCTGGTAGTGCTGTTTACTCAGACGTAGGACACTGGGAGAGGTGACCTGGATTGGAGGGTAGAAATCAAGTCTCTACTTTGTAGTGTAAAATTTGAGAGATCTCTTGGACACATAAGTGGAGATGTCAAGATGGCAGTTGGGTAGTCAAGTCTGAGGTTCAGGGAAGAGGTCAAGGTTGAGAGTCATAGATATGTAGATCACATACATAGCTTGAGGGCTTGGAGGGGTTACCAAGAGAGATTTGGTAGAAAAAAGAATTCTAGGAACACTCCACATTTATCGGCCAGGCAGAGAAAGAACAACTATAAAAGTGCTCCAAGAGAAGATCTAGTAAGAGATGATACCGCAAAATAAGAAAGCATCTCAAGCAGGAGAAAATGGCCAACTATGTTAAATACTGCTCAGACACACAGCACAAGAACAGAGGAGTGACTGTTTGCATTTGGCAATGTGAAAATAGAAGTGAAAATGTTAGAATGAAAGCATACCAGGAATAGATTGGGGTGAGGAAGTGGAGGTGATGACAAATAACTTTTTAAAAAGTTTGGCCACGAAAGGGAGCAAAGCCACTGAGAGTGGCAGTGCATCGGTGGGGAGGGGATGCTATGAGATCATAATGTTTGTGCCCCGCCCCCCAATTCATACGTTGGAACCTAATGTCCAATGTGATGTGATGCTATTAGGAGGTGGGACTTTGGGGAGTTTGCATGAATGAAGTTAGTACTCTCATAAAAGAAACCCTGGACAGCTCTCCAGCTCCTAGTATCATGTGAGAACACAGTAAAAGGTACCATCTATGAGGAAGTAGGCTGTCACGAGACACCAGATCTGTGGGCGCCCTGACCTTGGATTTCCCAGCCTCCAGAACTGTTGAAAGTAAATTTCTGTTGTTCATAAGCCACACAGTCTATGGCTTTGTAGAGCAGCCTGAATGGACTTAGACATACGCATTTTTGTTTTGTTCTGTTCTTATTTCTTAGGATGTGAGATATTGGAATATATTCACACAATCCTGGGCAAATCATCTTCCCTCCCATACACTGAATTTCCCTCATCTGAAAGGGTCCTTTGGTATCTTATGGTGATAATCTTACGGGGAGAATTTAACTCAGAGCATTAGGTGTGAAAGGATCTGACACAATGAATGACATCCAGTAGGAGTTCAGTAAATGCAGAATCAAAACCTGATAAATCAATCATGGGCAAATAAATGCTCCTGGTAGGGGATTTTTCCAGTAGTATTTTTGGCACATCTCTTATTTATTTTGACTGATTCTTTCAATATGCCAATGTGCCACCAATTTACCAGTTATGAACAGAAAATAATTTTATTCTCTAGCTATTGAGATAGGAAAATGGACCAAACTTATGAATATAACAGAATTTTATCCACGAAAACATCAAGGGCTAAGGCCTAATAGAAAAGCGAGTTGTGATTTTCACCTTGCAGTTCTGCATACCTCAGAGTAGTATCTTACAGAAGAGTCAAGTGGCTTTAAGTCATTTCCACCCTTCGATTGATTGATGTTATTTTATAGTCTCTTTTCTTTTATAGAAAAATATGTTAAGAAGGACTTTAAAATGTTTGGATGGAACATCCAATCTATCTATCATCTATCTATCTATCTATCTATCTATATATATATATATATATATAACAAACTGAGGGTTGCTGGAGGGGTGTTGGGTGGGGGGATGGGTTAGATGGATGGTGGTTATTAAGGAGGGCATTTGTTGTGATGAACATTGGGTGTCATATGTGAGTGATGAATCACTAAATTCTACTCCTGCAACCAACACTACACTGTATGTTAACTAACTTGAAATAAAGTAAAAAATATGTATAAAATAATATGACTACCACAAAACAAAGTTGGATATTTTATTTATCTTTCGTTGACTTTTTGACCCAGTAGATGACAGATGGCCATATGCTAAATTATAAAAGAGTAATGATACATTCTCCAATATTGAAACTCTTCAAAATCTGTATTTAAACACTCCCTTCAAGAGGCGCCTGGGTGACTCAGTTGGTTAAGTGGCCGACTTCAGCTCAGGTCATGATCACATGGTCTGTGAGTTCGAGCCCCGCGTCGGGCTCTGTGCTGATGGCTCAGAGCCTGAAGCCTGCTTCGGATTCTGTACCTCCCTCTCTCTCTGCCCTTCCCCTGCTCATGCTCTGTCTCTATGTCTCTCAAAAAACTAAATAAACATTATAAAAATAAATAAATAAACACTCCTTTCAAGTATTGGGGTAAACAGGAAAATTTTCCTACACGTAAAAACACTCTCACATCATATGAAATAGAGATATGCTTTGTTTCTTTTTCATGTGAGCTTATTTATTTATTTATTTTGAGAGAGAGAGAGAGAGAGAAGGAGGGAGAGGGAGAGACAAAGCATGAGCAGGGGAGGGGCAGAGAGAGAGGGAGACACAGAATCTGAAGCAGGCTCCAGACTCTGAGCCGTCAGCATAGAGTCTGACATAGGGCTCAAACCCACAAACCATAAAATCATGACCTGAGCCGAAATCAAGAGTCAGATGCTTAACTGACTAAGCCACCCAGTCATCCCAGTGTAATAGCCTTTATCTGGACCCTCACCTCCAATTCAAGTTTCAGAACCTATTCAGTGTTCATTTTAAAATATAAATTTGATTCTATCACTTTAGTAATTAATTCATTCACTAGTTCAGCAAGCATTTAAAGTTTGTTCTACATATTATGACAATGGGAAGTGCAGTGGTGACCAAAATCAGACACGGTTTAGAGGTAACTTCAAGAGAAGATTTGTTTGCATTTTTCTCTGAAAGAATGGCTTGATATTAGCCATTATTAACTAATATTTCTAGGCAGACTCTCTGATGATGCTGTTTTGAGAAATACATTGCTTTAGATACTGGGTGGGATTGGGGAGGAGGGAAGAAGGGAAATGGACATTTTAAAGTCAGTTCACGCTGGGGAGCATGCTAGGAAGTCAAGTTCCTCTGTGGCTTTTCCATACTTGCAGCAGGTAACTACAAATTCCTACTTGGAAAAAATTCTGAGTCCAACCAGTTTGCTCTAAAGCTCTGTGGATCTAACTGATGACTCACTTTCGTGCAATTGCAAATCTAAAACTGATTCCTGAAACAAAAATCTAGATATCTTATAGGTATCCCTCAGGGCCATAAGGATCACTTCTAGGCAGAGACAAAAAGGTCTTACACTCAGGTAAAAGTATCGTAACTATTTACTTTCCTTAATTGTCACCTAGTCTTAAAGCATGTAGATCCATTTCTCACTCAGTAACAGAAAACATCAGTACTTGATGGAAAGTAGAATCTCAAAGTATTTGTTATTCAGCCCTTATTGGCAGTTTGGATGAAAAGTGTGCACATGGAGAAGACATCAAAATTATAAAATTTCCTCTTATATGTGGAATCTAAAAAACAAAACAAATGAGCAAGCAAAACAAAACAAAACAAAACCAAAAAATCCAAACAGACTGAAATACAGAGAACAAGTGACAGTTGCCAGACGGGAGGAGAGTGAGAAGATGGGCAAAATATGCAAAAGCAGTAAAATGGTACAAACTACCAGTTATGAAACAAATAAGTCACAGAGATAAATAGCATAGTGTAGGGGGCATATTCAATCATAGAATAATAATGTTGTATGGTGAAAGATGGGGCTACACTTGTCAAGGTGACCATTAAGGAATGTATAGAATTGTCCAATCACTCTGTTGTATACCTGAAATTAATATAACACTGTAATGTCAACTATAATTCAATAATGAATTTCAAACACTTTTAATTAAAAAAAAATGTCATGAAGTGTCCTCTTGAAGCTCTAACCCTGGGCGACACTGGACCGGTAGAACATCGTACACTCCCTGTACACTGGGCAAACCTTTGCAGAATTGCTTTAACTTGATTTTGCTTTAATGTTATGCCCTTGGCTTTTATTCAAGGTTTAAACTAGAAACGATCCACACGAAATTCACTTCTGCATTTACTGTAAAACTGTGGTTAAGGGCAGTGTCCATTACATCACTCAATATGTGCTATTAAGTCCGATATGAGACTATTCTTTTAAAATTAATTTTACGAAATAAAATGGGCTCCTTGTTAAACTGATACTCAGATTCCTTTCCAATAATGAAAGATGTATTATTTAGGATTTTTTTTTTCTGCTTTAAGTGGGATAACCCTACTTAGACTTACCAATCAAAGAAGGAAATTTACTCACTCTCATTGCTGGGAAGGACCCTTGGGCCATGGACAGAATCTAAGAGCTGCAGAAACCAGGCTTCAGGGCACAGGGACAAGAGCCAGAACTCAGCACACAGGACTTGCTCTCTCTCCATTGACCTGTCTTCTGTGTTTACTTTCATTTCCTGCCACTGGAAAAAGGCCTCCTCCTCAGGGAAGGGAATATGGCCAATAGCTGATCTCAATTCATATTTTTCCAGCTTAGCTTCTTCGGTGGGAAATAAACTTCCCCACTAAAGTCTGTGTATCAACCCCTGGGAAGATTCTCATTGATGCTGGCTCTTGATGGCCACAAACCTACCTCTGGATAATCACAGTGTCAAGGTGATGGGTACTACACAAAAAGGCAAGTGATGGAACATGATGATTGGATGCTCCAGGCAGAGGGTGGAAAAGAAGCTCTCCCAAGGAAAAACAGCACTGTTAACAGAAGAAGGGCCTGAGAAAACATGCGGGGTAGGCAGAAGACAATAGTCAGTGCCATCTATGAAAAGAGCTACTGAAATATAATTTGTTTTCCTTTTTGCTTTGAGTACTAGGAAGCTTCCAGGCAAATATGAAGCCGAACCAGAAATTAATTACATCGATCTTCCATCTTGGATCAGCGTTACCTCTAATTTTAGTGTTCTATTTTATCTTATAGCTTTCTTGGTAGATCCATTCTTAGAAGCTTTTAAGTGCCCTTTTAACGAGAAATAAAAGAATTCCAACAAACCATTGTGTTTATCTCACAAAATAATTTCTTACATTAGTTTGTTGAATATTAAGATGCTAATTTGAAAGCAGAAGTCCCTTATTCTTGAAAATAAAGAGAAGAATAAAGCTCCGAATAGAGTAGCAGGTCTATTAAAAAGGGAAGGGAAGAGTCAGTGAAGATTTGCCTTAAGGACTGATGGGGTTGCTATTGAACATGCCTAGTGTGTGATGGCCTTGTGCTTGTGATAGAGACTTCCTCACAAGGAAGGAGGAAGCTATTCCTTGATAGAGCATAAAGCACTTCTTAACAGAAGAAGACAAACATGTATGAAGAAAATAAAATATAGGGAAGAGTTTTCTTTATGAACTCCAATTGCAGAATTCCCTGAGAAAATATTTCCAGGGAAGGAAGTTGAGAGGCAGTTGACGGAGTCATCTGACCCTGCGGCTAAAGTTCTTACCTTCTAGGAGCCTCCTCCCATCACCTGCTTACCCAGACCAAGCATTTCTCTGCCTTTAGAACTCTGTCTCAGGCACGGGCGACACCTTCTATCCTGATCCTAGCTGAAACAGACGTGTATTTCCAGATAACTTTTGTAACAAGTTAAAAAAAAAAGAATACTATTATCAAATAACTACAGTTTTTCAAGAACAAATTTTGATATACTATCACTGGAAAAATGAAACAGGCCCAGAGACATCTGCCCTTCCACCCTTCCTCCAAACTCCAGACCTGTCTCTTGAATTCACTTCAGAGCACAGGGGAGTATGTGTCTGAAATTCTTCTTGTTTTTTTTTTAAGCTTGTTTATTTATTTTGAGAGAGAGAGTGAGAGCACAAGCGGTGAAGGGACAGAGAGAAGGAGGGACAGAATCCCAAACATGCTTGGCCCAATCAGTGCATAGCCTGATGCGGGGCTCGATCTCAGAAACTGTGAGATCATGAACTCAACCAAGATTAGGAGTCAGCTTTCAGCTGACTGAGGCACCCAGGCACCCCAAGTCTGAAAATGGCATCCCTAGGCATAGGCAAAAATACTCATTCCAACCTTGCCTCACACCAAGGGTTCTGCTGTTGAGATCTAGGCTCCAGGCTCCCTGAAGACTTGGGGGAGCCGACCCTCCCGAAGACACCCTGTTCTACACTTTCCCTCCATTACAGAGCCCTGGCCTAGTCACTTACTAGCTTTGCCTGATAGCCTATGACCAAACAATACCTCAGCCATAGGAAACACGTCATTTCTATCTTCCAAGAACCGTATCCATTCTCTCACTAGCGTTATTTTCTTACAAGGACAGTGAAATAAGAGAGAAAATTACTAAGTGTAAAGAAGGCCCTCTGGGTGGGCTGTTCGGAAGCAGAGGTGGGGAATCTGTCATTTTGCTTGACTTTATTACGTTTTCCAAAAGATTTCAGTCATTTATTTGCTATTCCTCAAACAACAGCTGGGACCTAAATTGCCGCCATGTTCTTTGCATAACCTACATGCTGAATGCGACAAAGAGAAGTACTAGGAAGGGGAATTATGCTTCTGAAACTCTTGGGTTGCCTGAAAATACTTTCTCCCCTTGCTCTCCTGGAGGCGCCACGTTGATACTCTCTATTCATTATGTGATGTGGTTAATGTAGAGTAACAGTGTTTTGTGGGAAGGAGCAGTTGACAGCAAGGAAGCTAGGGGATTTGAGAGCAAATATCCGTTTGAGATCACAGTATCCGTTTTTTTTTTTTTTTCAATGCTGTTTACTGCTGGCCCCTGAAAAGTGACAAGATTTGTAATAGGCACTTGGGAAAATGAGTATTTCTTACTGTTTCCAGTGAAATGAGCCTATTCTATTCCATATAAGGTTTATACTCAACTTGTCCTCCATAAAATGAGAGGCTCAGAATGGTTGATCCCTGCCTTGTAAAGTTCTGGCCTTCCTTTCAGTCTTTGGCTCTACTTTATTTCCAAAAACAAAAAACAAAAAACAAAAAGCAGGTTCACATTACAGCAACAAAAACAGAACTTTAAAATGAGAGGAAAATTTTACACATAATCTCACAGTGTCAAACATATTTTTCCTCGAAGGTTTTTTGTTCTTGTCTACATGCAATTATAATAATTACATATTTGAAGACACATAAGTGATTTAATTACAGATCCTTTGTCTTAGAAGCCTTTTCCATGCTTTTCTATCTTAAATATTATAATTTTCAGTGTTGCATCTGATTAAATTAGCGTATGCTGAATTACTTAATGTTATCTCCATGTCAGACATTTGGCTCTTATTCTCTCTCCTGTAGATGTGCTAGAATAGACACCTTGGCCACACAACTCTTAAAAATTATATTTTGAGCTATTTCCTTCAGATGCATCTCGAAGAGCTGGGTCACTGGATAAATGGATGTGCATGCTTTATGGCTCTTTGGTCTTGTTGCCAAATTGCCCTTCCAATGGGCCGAGCAAATTTATACTGTCAAAATCAAGAGGTGAAAATTCCTGTTTTACCATGTCATTGCCATATGGGTGCATTTTAATGCTTTGCTCTTTTGAAGGATATATGGCCTTTAAAAAAAAATCAGCTGCCTAGCAAAGATGATTTTGATTGTTGTTGTTTTGGTTTTCTTTGCCTTCTCCCCCCCTCCTCTGCCATTCTCCAGGCTTTCTTTGAATCAAGTAATAGTTCTTACCCGAACATCTGCGCTACCCTGACATGCGCCCTGAGGGCTTATCGCCCCTTGTCACCTACTCACAGAGATTAATTTCTCCTTCAGATGTTTGTCCTTCAGCTTCCTTTTTGCAAAGAAAAAAAAAAAAAGCCTCAGGATGTAGTGGTCTGCTACCCGTGAAAATGAGCCAGCACAGAGACGGGCTGTCACTTGTTTCCCCCTCCTCCTTACACTTGTGGTTCCAGGGGAAGAGTTTTCTTTGCTTCTGGTCCCTGCTGACACCTGACCTTTCCCAGTAGAAACGATGCAAATGACACCGAGATTTGAGCGACTGAAACTTCAGTTCTGGCAGCAGATAATCCACAGGGCCATGAGGCAGTCTGTCGTGCTGCTCGCTAGGAAGTGAAAGTAGAAAGAATTTGCATTCTCTCCAAATTCACATGTAAATGAGAATGAGAATGGTGAGCTCTGGTTCACCAACATTTAATTATTTTTAATGTTGAAAAAAATGTTTATTTTTTTCTTAAAATTTTTAATGTTTATTTATTTTTGAGAGAGACACAGAGCATGAGCAGGGGAGGGGCAGAGAGAGAGAGAGGGAGACACAGAATCCGAAGTAGGCTCCAGGCTCTGAGCTTGGAGCCTGATGTGGGGCTTGAACACAAACCATGGGATCATGACATGAGTAGAAGTTGGACACTCATCTGAGTGAGCCACCTAGGCGCCCCTGTTGAACTCTTCTTTCCTTACCATGTAAAACTCAATCTGAAGATCGCTCAGTCATAGAATGCTGGCATTGGAAGCCCCACTATGGCATCTCTGTCTGATGGCCATCCAACGTTTGCTTGGTCCATCTGAACACAAGGAATCTCACTACTCCACAAAATATCCCGTGCCATTTGTTGGCAGTGTTTATTATTTTAGGTAATAATAGTAACGAGTGTATGCCATAACACACTGATAATACTTACTTCTGTTGAACAAACAAACAAAAATATATGTAGAACACATGCATGGGTCTCAGATCTTCCTTTTTCAATCCTTTTGTAAGACAGTCATTCAAATTATTGAAGATAAATATCATGTTCTCAGCTCTGCAGAATATCACTCACTCACAGGTTTGGATATATTACTTGCTACTTAATTTTTTCCCCCATTCTCAAATATGTGTCATTATTTGTGTAGAATGTGTGTTTTAAATGTATATGTACTCTGCTCTGAACTTCTAAAAATGTTTTTACCTAATCTTTGGCTTTCTGTCCTATACATACCTTGGCTTTCAAGCTCACTTAGGAAAAGAAACAAGATCATCCTGACATCAACAAAAATGCCTAAAAAATATTTCCATTCACCAGAGCAAGCTGACACTTTTATCCATTGTCTGCCAACACTTCAGTCTTTCTCCCCTTCCCTGATCCATTTTTTCTTCTCTTCTCTGAACCAGAACTTTTCAATCTTCCTCATCTTTCACATCATTTTACCTCTTGCTCCCTACTCTCTGTGTCTATGCTTCTGTCATTTGTCCCCTGCTCTGGGGTCAGAACCCTTCAGGTCTGTCTGTTCAAGTGCATCTTTGTAATCTTTACTTCTTTCCTGAGTTTTAAAGCATGTAATACTTCTTCACGGTCCCATTCTGATAGGTTGCAAACACAAGATTTATTTTTTTAATGCCAGAAAACCACTTTTATGGGGAAATCTGAAATTCCACTAGAAAAGAAAGTAGGGTGGGGTTGGGTGGGTGAGTTTTAATTAACAGTGCTGCTGTATCAGCATTTGTTAAATAAAGAGTTATCTTCAAATTTGAAAATATGGTAGACAACCTATGGCTTCAAAAAACTAGATCTCACATTATCTTCCTTCCAAAAGGGCAGATGTGGGCACTCCTGTCTCAAGATGCCCTCAAGGCCCCTTAGTATGCTAGAGAGAGCCAAGACTTAGCACAGCACCTCAGCAACCAGCCCCTTGCCTAGGTTCCAAGAGAGAATCTTCTTTTAAGTACCTATTCTCAGACAACGGTATCACAGTGACTGTCTAAAGTAGGATTGTTCTTTATAAATTTTGGCAAAAGCACAGGAAAATGCTGACAAAAATGCCACAGGGCAAGCATGGTCAAAAAAAATTGAGACCTTGAGTGCTGGCAAGATGTTGTCTTTCTCATCCGGGTTCTGCCTCCCCCACACCTCACAATGAATAGAGGGAGAAAGTAGCCTCGTGGCAAGGGAAAAAGAGGGAGAGAACATCGTTCTCAAAAAGAAAAACCAAAACCAAAGCTTGAAGAAACTGGTGGTGAGGGCATGGCCCTGTGTCAATGGAAACTATAACGGTGCACTTTTAAGGACAAGGGGCTTGATTAATTTCTTTTTGGGAACACTGCCAGTCTTTCAGAATAGCATATGACATGTTAGAGTCACCAATGGAAAAGGAATGGAAGAGTTTACTGGGCTTTGTTTGCATACGGATCTCACATAGGCATGTTACAAGTGTATATAGAAGAGACTGAAATACACAAACACGTTATCTCTGAGTGCAATGTGAAGTGAGTTTAGTATCTTCCATACCTTTCTACGGTTTTAAGATTATCTTTATTTTCTTAGTTTTTAATGCTTATTTAGTTTTGAGGGATAGAGAGAGTGGAGAAGGGTAGAGACAGAGGGAGACACAGAATCCGAAGCAGACTCCAGTCTTGAGCTGTCCACACAGAGCCCAACATAGGGTTTGAACCCATGAACTGTGAGATTATGATCTGAAGTCTGACACTTAACCGGCTGAGCCACCCAGCCATCCCTACAGTTTTCAGATTTTCTAAAGTAAGGCCGTTCTATTTTTATAGTTAAAATTATGTTTTGATGAAAGTGGAAATGGGGGGGTGAATGAAACCTGTCATATGTCAGGAAACAAGCCTGGATTTAGCATCTACTGAACCAGGGAGAATGACAGGAAGCAGTATTCAGGAAATACAAAATCGGCACCTCAGAGTGGGGAGGCACTTTCCAGCGAATCCACTCTAATCCCCTAAATTAGTAGGTGAAGAAGTGAATAGAGGTGTTTTTAACACAGGGGAAATTAAGTCCAGTCTCTCTTCAATACTCTGAAGTCATTAAGGTGAACCAGTAAAAATGACTCTGAACTAATAAAATTAAACATTTCCTTTTTTTCCCACTGAAAGTATTTCTAAATGTTCTCAAAAAATGTCTCCTAGGCCCATAACTGTATGCTGACACTGTAAATCTATTCAGAAAGAGTCAAATGCATACAACCCTGAAAAATCGGAACTTTGAGGAGAGGCTGGCCCTCTCTGATGTTAAAAAAAATGTATAAAGCTATAGTAATGAAAACAGTGTGTTACAAACTTATAACTGGAAAGAACAAAGGAATCACATGGAGAGTTTTATAAAAGACCTACCTATGAAAAAGAATATAGTATATGATAAACATGCCAGGGCATATCAGTGGGAATAAAGGATTCATTTAATAAATGCTACTGAAGGAATTAAGCAGCCTTCCACACCAGGGGTAAAGCAAACTAGAGCCTGGGGGCCAAATCCTGCCAGATCCCCGTTATACATAAGCTTTACTGGAACCTAGCCGCGCCCATGTGGCTGCTTTTTCGCTGCAACGGCAATGCTAAGTACCAATCTCAAGACTCTATTGCCCAATGAAAGCCAAAATACTTTCTATTTGGCTATTTACAGAGAAGTTTGCTGACTCATGGTCTGACCAAATAAAACACTGAAAACCCGCCTAATTCTTATACCTAAATAAATTCCAGATGGGTCCAAAATTGGAATAAAAAAGAAACCACGAAATTACAAGAATTCATTATTTCAGAGTTTCTTTTTTCCTAAATAATATTGGAC
The DNA here is from genome assembly GCA_030068075.1 of Paguma larvata. Taxonomy (NCBI): domain Eukaryota; kingdom Metazoa; phylum Chordata; class Mammalia; order Carnivora; family Viverridae; genus Paguma; species Paguma larvata. The sequence goes on from CM057823.1 coordinate 11,064,418, forward strand.
TGGAAAAGGCCATATGTGACAAATCTAAACATAAATATTAAATAAATGATGCAAGTCAAAAAAATCCAAATAAAGACAAGAGGCAAGAGGCAAGCAAAAGAAACTGTAAAAGATGCATCATTGCCAAGTGGGCTAAGGCTCTCAATCTCTCTGAAAACTTCCTCTGATCAATAGGAAAGAGGCTATCTATCAAATAGAAAATGAACCAAGGATATGAACAGGCTGTGTAAAGGAAAGAAAATACATTTGTCTCTTAAACATATGAAAAGAAGGTCAAAATCAGTCATAGAAAGAGGAATACAAATTGAAATGGCTGCAAGCTGCATTTTCCACTTATCAGTTGGTCAAACATGGGAAGTCGGTAATTGGCCACACGCTTATACATTATTAGTTAGAGGAAAACTTGGTACAACTTTAAAGGGCGCAATTTAGCCTTATCTACCAAAATTTAAAAGGCAGATGCAGACCTTGCCGTTCCAATGCTTGAGAATTTCTTCCATAAATATACTAACTCACATTGAAGGAAAAGTCACAACTACGAAGATCTCCACTGCAGTATTGTTTGTAATAGCACAAGACTGAAAACAGCCCGGGGGGGCTACCACTACAATACGGTACATTACACCCAATACGGAAATGCTGTGTAGCACGAAAATCAATGAAAACATTATGTATGGCCTGGAAAAATCTCTAAGGTGTTTTGTTAAGTATGAACAAAAACAAAAATCAAAAAACAGGATGCAGAAGTAGGGATTTGGTGTCTTAATGCTAGTATTAGAAAAGAAGTATATGTGTATTTATCTTGCAAATGCATAGATTATCTCAGGAAAGATATAACACATTAGAAATGAATATGCAAAGTTTGGCATATATATATATATATATATATATATATGTATATATATGTATATATGCAATGAAATATTATTTAGCCTTAAAAAGGAAAGAAATCCTGACACATGCTACAACATGGATAAACTTTAAGGACATTATACAAAGTAAAACAAGCCAGTCACAAAAAGACAAAACTGTATGATTCCACTTATACAAGATACTCACATATCATAGAGACAGAAAGTAGAATGGTCATTGCCAGGGGTTAGGGGGAGAAAGAATGAGAAGGTATCATTTAAGGGGTATAAAGTTTCACTTATACCCTGAGCCTGGGTGGCTCAGTGGGTTAAGTGTCTGAGTCTTGATTTTGGCTCATGGTCTGTGAGATCAAGCCCCGCATCAGGCTCCTTACTCTCAGTGCAGGATTCTCTCTCTCTCTCCTTCTCTCTCTGGGAACTATGCCCCTAAAGAAAGGGGTAAGAGGGAACTTTTCATAGTATATGTTCTTGTACTTTTGCATTTTGTACAAGCTGCATGAATTAACTATTTTATATTTTAAAGTTTATTCTGTCAATCATTATGTGTAACACATGTGCATACTGCATGATCACAACTACATCTTAAAACACCACCAAAGGGGTGCCAGGGTGGCTCTATCAGTTAAGCGTCAGACTGTTGATTTTGGCTGCAGTCATGATCGCAGGGTTGTGGGATCCAGTCCCATATCAAGCTCTGTGCTGAGCACGGAGCCTGCTTAAGATTGTCTCCCCCACCTCCCCTTCTGTCCCTCTTCCCCACTCCTCCTGTGCTCTCTCTCAACAAAACAAAACAAAACAAAAACAAAAACAAAAATAAAACCACCATACAACCTCAAACACAAAAGACCAGTTAAAAGTATGCCAAAGTGTTAATAGCACTTGACATTGGTTAGTGAGATTATAGGTGCTTTTTGTTCCATTATAAAAAAATACATTTACAGTAAAATTCACCCTTTTTAGTGTGCAGTTCTGTAAAATAAAGAAAAGTACCATAACTCCTCATAATTTTCTCATTCCGTTTCATGGACATGCCCATCCCTTAGGTTACTATTTTTTATCTTGTTTTATACCTTTGAGTTCCATATTTATGGGCTAATTTGAAAGGCTCATGAGTTGCTTTTAATGGAAAAAAATTTTTGTTTTTCTAGAAACAGAAATAACCTTTCAAGAAAGGAGGAGAGGGAAGAGAGAGACAAGGATGGACAGGTACAGAGAAGAAGATAGATCTTTTTTTTTTTTTTTTTTTTTATCATTTACTAAAATGCTATGCTGATCTTGTTCCAATAAAGGGCGATATAGCCAGTTGGAAAGCCAGGGTTAACACTGAGGGTGAGTTATTTATTATAAAACCCGTCCATCCATGAAAAGACTCAGACTAGCCACATGGAGCATGTGTATTACACCAGTATTCCAAGTTTGATGACCACTGCAGAGAGGAAGGAAATTCTTCAGGGTGTGAGTTACAAGAAGCCCTTCTATTTGTGTACCGGTCGATACATTTTGGTGCACTTACACAGCTGTCATCTCAACGGATGCCCACAGCATCGCGGGAGGAGGGTAAGGCATTTATTGTTCTGCCCCTTTGAGAGATGCAAGGAAGCGGGTCCCGAGGGGCAGGGTGTTGACATAAGTATCATCTCTGCTGCTCTTAACCAGGCATCGTTTTTCAGTTTGCCCTGAGACTTTGAGAAGGTGCTTTTACAATGTGGAAACAGTGCGGAGATTCAGACAACAAGGCATATGCTTGTGACGGGCCAAGAGGCATACAAATGGCCAGGATTCACTCAGACTAATGGACGGAAGAATTAGCAGCGTGGGCAGAGTTGATTGCACGAGGGCTGGCACAGGGCATGGGCGGTCCTTGATTGGTCTGATGAGGGCCCCTCTGCCTTGGTCGGAGGCCTGCTGGGCTTCCTCCTCCAGAAAGCGTGGCTCTGGGCTCCCAACATCCTCACAAGCATCTTTCCTACGTGAAGTGCCTTTGCGTCTTGAAAGGAGTTAAATTTGTGCTGCAATCATCTGTGGTTTTTCACTAGACCTTCCATGACATCTGTGCAACTGCTCCATAAACTGCATCTTTTCAAGTATTTTGCAACCTCTTTTGCTTTGTAATCTGAGAGTGTTTACTTGGCACAAGATTGTGAAAAGTTCCACTCTTCCTTTGGAGAGACTCTTCCCTTCAGATTTATCTTAGCAGAAAAGGAAACTGAAAAGACCGTGGGTGTCTTTGGAGCCTTGTGGTACCTCCAGGATGCATTCCACACGCACAATACAGTAGCATCATCAAATAAAGAACATTAGGGCCAAAGTACCACAAAGAACATTGCAAGATATTAGACATTTTGATGCCTAAAGCCTTAAAAAGCAAAGCAACAAAACCCACTAAATAGCACTTTTCTCCCCTACATTGCATCTTCTATGTCAGTCATGAACCTGGAAATGTAAAGAATCTATCTGTGCCACTAAATAAATAATGTTCAGTAAATATTTATTAGGCAGTATTTACTGTGTGCTAAATGGAAATAGACACAATAGAGATGATGTCTACTCTCACCAAGGTTATAATCCATCAGAGAGATTAATCAAATACTCAAGTAATTACTTAATAGCAATGGTGATGAGGACTGAGTCACAGGGAGCTGAGAACCATATGCGAGGGATGGTTCTGTAGGTCAAAAACACCAGCCACATGTAGTGGGCTAGAATGGGGGACACGAACACAATCTGGAGGGGTGGTGTCACCAGCGCAGACATCCCCAGAAAGTGATGCTTGAGCTGATTAATATCTGGAGGGTGAGTTGGAGGTGGCTTGGTGACAGGGAGTCAGACACACCTCAGGCATGGAGACCTGCCTGTGTATGGTGGGGCTTGGGAACAGCTTGGTGAGCAAGCAGAGATGTGGACAAGATGAAGCTGGAGAATCAGGTGTTGGTGAGACCATGCAGGGTCCCGGAGGCCATGTTAAGATTTTGAGTTTGGATTTCACCCTAAGATCAGTAGAAAACCATTCACAGGTTGTAAGCCCTGAAAGATGATGGCAATGATTATTATCTCAGGGTTAGTTAAGGAAAGGTCTTCAATTTCTTTGGTAAAATACCCGAGTAAGCCAAAATGATCTTTGTGGCCAGGGCTGGATTAAAGGGAGGCGCAATCACACAGTTTTGGAGGATGCCCATGAATAAGCATGCACACAAATGACTGGGAATGGCATGGAGGTGAAACTAATGTTACCAAGAGTCTCTTTATGAAACATAACTGTATATGACCAGAAGGGGTGGAGGCTTGATACCCCTATAAATATACGTGAGCACAATAACACAGGGCTGCTCTGCTTCTTGCATAGCCTGGGAAGTAAGTGGCTTATGGGGTGCCTAGACGCCCTCCACTCGGTTCAATGGGATATGCAAGTTCATGTGAGAGGAGGCTCTTGCCACCATCCTTTTCCAGCCCTTCACTCACTACACTCAGCTTCCCTGCTTAAGAAATGCCAAACACACACTTTAAAACTCGCACTCTGAAGTGGCTGTTTGCCTGTTCAAGGTATGGACACCTCTCTGAAATAAGGACAGGTGAACAGCAGTAAGTCCTCGGCTCCTTGGCAGTGATGGAGAAGAAGAGTAAGAGTAATCAGATTCTACATCTGAAGAGACCCTTATAATACAGCATGGGCTTTATGTATATAAACTCCCGTGGTCTTCACAGTAGGTATGTAGTGGTCAGCATATGTATAAGGACATTGAAGTTCAGGAGAGTTGAGTTCATTTTTTAAGGTCATACATCTAGTGGCAGAGCTGGGACCCCCTGAAAGGAAGTTTGGTGTTTTTAGTTCTTGCATATGTCACAGAGGTATCAAGGGCCAGCCCTACACCCAAATCACCAGTTAAAACCTCATGTTTTGGCCATTAAGCCTCTGTTTTCCATACGAACTATGTGGAACTGGAGGCGGGTTGATTGTTTTATGAACTGCTGACTCCTCGGGGATAGGTAAGGGAACCAGGGACACTGTTAGAAGAGACCCAGAACCCTGCTAGAGGCAGACAATGGAACAGCAGCACAAAGGGGCACACTGACTCAGGTTTTGTGGCCTGTGGAATGCATACCATCTCCAGAATCATGAAGAAAAATACAACGCTGTACGTATAAACTGTAAGGGAAAAAAGGGAATATTCGTTAAAATAAAAAAAGAAATTCCACCAATTATAAAATTTTAAAAGCTGACAAGACCACAAATGTGACAAAGTTCAGAGAAACAACATAATATTTTTATTAACTAACTGCATGATAACCTTTATCATACTTTTCTCCCAAGTTTTGTCCTCTGAATATTTTTTGATTGCCTCTTCATCTGACAATGATTTAGTATTTTTTTCCCTATAGAGAAAATTGGAAGAGAATCAGCCTTCAACATGGTTGATTGAAACTTATTCATTTTTAATTATTAATACTTAAGCTTTTTTTCAACTTTATACCTTATTTTCGCAATGTCCTGCAAATGTTTATGATTTTCAAATTTCAGGGAAAAAAAAACCTCCATATTTTCTTCCTTAGTTGTTAAAGAGACACTCAGAGTTTATGGTACTATTGCCGGTTTGTGCCCTACTAGCAACAGGATTCTAATTAATTCAGTTTCCTGTAGTTTCCATTAAAAAAAAAAAAGTTGGTGAATTTGTAACTGCATACACTGAAATATTATGTTTTTTTAATTTTAAATATTTTTTAGTGTTTATTCTTGAGAGAGAGAGAGGCAGAGTGTAAGCAGAGGAGGGGCAGAGAGAGAGGAAGACACAGAATCCAAAGCAGGCTTCAGGCTCCAAGCTGTCCCCACAGAGCCCAATGCAGGGCTTGAACTTTCGAACCATGAGATCATGACCTGAACCGAAGTCTGACATTTAACCTACTGAGCCACTCAGGAGCCCCTGTATTCTTGACAGAACAGAATTTCCACTGTGACTAGATATCAATGGAACTAAGTCCTCTGGTCACAATTCTACATGTCTGATGCCTGGTAGAATTTTCCACATGTTAGTTTCTGACTCCTATCATTTCAAAACTTGTCCTGTCACGGCTCACATCCCACTGGTGCTTGGCACACTGGGAAACATTCATTCATAAAACAATCTCTGGCCCTGCACCTTCCTGACATGATGCCATGTGAGTCAGCACAGTGGGTTTTAGCATATTTCTGGAAGCCTTTCCTACTCTGGGACACCTTGCAATAACTTCACTAGACATCCCACTGAGCACCAAATAAATGTATCTTCAATTCAACTTTCCCTCGGTTGGATTCCAAAATGCCCAGGGCCCTCCCAACTCTACCCACACAAGAGGAATATTTTAGAGGGAAAGTCAGAGTGGAAAGAGACTGTGGTCTTAAACTGATTGTAATTTAATTGTCTTACCTTGCAAATTTTATATAAATGTGTAAGCCTCTAAATGCATGGCTAGGAGCCCCAACAGGAGCCTTGGAAAAGGCCATGGAAAGAAGTGCTCTCCTGTTGGGGCTTCATTAGTCCAGGGTAAATCCTCAAAGCTCAAGGGCCTCCCAAAGGAATGTTTTGTTTTTCTAGGGTTATCTGTGATAGGGCAATATGAATCAATGCATAGGAATATAAAAATTCATGAAAATTAAAAAAATATAAACTAATAACTATGTCAAAAGATTGACAAAGTAAGATCCATCTGCACATGTGATGATTTTTCCATCTAAGCATCAACCTATTTTAAAGGGTGAATGAATCATCATAGCAGAGTTTCCTTATCCAGTTATAAACCCTTTTCCATCTCTCTGTCTTTTTTTAATGTTTATTTATTTTTGAGAGACAAAGACAGAGCACAAGCAGGGGAGGGGCCGAGAGTGAGGGAGACACAGAATCCCAAGCAGACTCCAGCTCTGAGCTGTCAGCACAGAGCTTGAGGAAGGGCTCGAACCCATGAATGGCGAGATCATGACCTGAGCCGAAGTGGGATGCTCAACCGACTGAGCCACCCAGGCGCCCCCCATCTCTTATTTAGTCTTCATACAACACTACAAGGTGAGTGTTATTAACCCTATTTTACAAATAATGAAACTGAGAATCTTCAGGGCTTACGTAGGCTCATCCTGTTTGTAAATATCTTAATTGTCCACCCACCAGTCTCTCTAGAAGGGCAACATTGTGAAGAGGGCTGTTTACCCTCCTGAAATCCTGCTTCACTAGTTGCTTCTGGCTATTTAGAAACCAAACAAAAGAAATCCCACCTCACCCCTGCCCTCTGCCCCAATGATTTCTTAGATTTTGTGACAATAAATTATGCTGATATTCTCTCTCTCTCTTCATTTAAACAAGGATGGAAAGGCTCCTCTTCGCTTGATCTTTAATTGTTGGGTCTCAAGTCTCTGTCCTTAGTCATCTTCTAGCCTGAAATGCTCTCCCTGGGTAACCTCGTAAATTATCGAGACTTTAAAAGGCATCTATATGTTGATATTTCCCAAACTGTACCTCTACTCTAGATCTCTGCAATGCTCTGGAGCTACTGGTTCATATCTTTAAGATGCTCTCTGCAAAATGGAGCATCTATAAGATTTTCCAGATTTATATCCTGCTAGATTCTGCTTAATCCACTTTACTCCTGATATACTCACTTTCCTTAGTATCTTGTAGGTAACTTCCTTCCAATTCAGATATTCACATGGTATTCTTTCTTTTTAAGACACTTTCCCATACCTTCCTTTTTCTTTATCCCTTAAGTTTCCATTTAAATGTGACTCCTAGGGGCACCTAGGTGACTCAGTCAGTTGAGCATCAAACTCTTGATTTCATCTTCTCAGGTCTTGATTTTACAGCCCCATGTCAGTCTCTGCGCTGACAGCACAGAGCCTGCTTGGGATTCTCTGTCTCCCCCCCATCTCTGCCCCTTCCCTGCTCATACTCTCTCTCTCTCTCAAAATAAATAAATAAACATTAAAAAAAATAAGATAAATGTGACTTCTACAGGAACATCCTCTCCGAACTCTCCCAGGATCAGAGTGGGGAGCCACTCCCATATGTTTCCCTAAGTGCCGTCCTATCAGTATTATTTTCACCTGTAATGGACAGAGATCCAATTACCGTGACTTAAATGCACAAAGTTTAATTCTCTCATGTAAAAGAAGTCAGCAAGGAAGCTTCCTGGGGCTGACATGGAATCCTAACCCCCTAGTATTCTCCAGGTTACTTTATAGTCCAGGATTACTGCTGTAGCTCCCACTCTCACGACTGCTTCATTAGCCTTCTTGGAGGGGAGGAAAGCTAAAAGGCCCCTTCTTCTGGCTTATTCATCTCAGAGAAGGCTGGCTAGGAGAATCGGTCTTTTAATTGGCTACAATGAAAGGGTTCTGTTTCTAATGAAAATTGGGAAAATTTTGTGCTAGGGTAGGCATCTGGCAGTCGGCCATACTTTGCTGTGTACGTATCACACCGTCTTTTCAAATTATCTGTTGAATTCTCTGAGTCCCCCACTAGGCTGAAAGCTCCAAGGAAAGGAATGTGTCTTATTCAGTTTGCTATTCCCAACACCTGGCACAGTGGCTGCCAACTAATAGGTCCTTAATAACAATTTAGCAAATAAATGAATTAGTTGTTGTGGGAAAACCATTATTGCTATTAAGCGAATTAGCATATTCTATAAGGCTCTAGGAAAAAAGAGACTTTCTACTTTGCAGAAAGGAGAAGAGGAGGAGGGGCACAAATGGCCATACAATTACGTAATCATGTCAAATTAGATCTTGGTTTATAAAAGCAGGACGTGCTGAAAAAAAAACCAACTTTTGTTGAGTGAGCTCAATAAAAGGGAAATGAATCTTCAGACATACCTTAAGTCATGTCTATTTATGGTGAAGACAAAAACTAAATGGAAGAAGATACATTATGTATATTCTTGAACGTTTATCGCTGTTTGAAAACGTTAGCATTTCATTTTCAGCTAATGTTATCTCTTCTCTTGCTATCCTAAATAGTTCTAAGTACTTTCTTTTGCTAATAGGTTATGAGTTTCTCAAGAGCTTTAAACTGCATTTTTTTTTCCTTTCTCACTTATTTTGTCTCTTCTGACAATTGTAACTAATGCTCTAGTCATGGACACAGAACAATAAAGTTTCTACGCTGTGGCTTCGCTAAAGAGCAAGTTCATAAGGCTTGGGCAGGACCTCAAGTAACTCCAGGGAGCACCATCAACATTGTGCTCCTCCTTCTGCTAAGCCAGCTTCATGAAACTGAAAGACCATGTAATGATTTTAAGCCACAGTCATAAAACCCAGCATTTAGTATTCCTGTGAGATCATCACAGACCCCAAGACTACATATTTACATGTTGACTTAATCCATTGAATGTTAGCTCTTTTCAACAACAGAACTCCCCTTGCAACTTAAAGGCCTCCTAGTGTCTAATAGTTCTGTCTTCAAAAAACAAAACAAAACATTTCCTTAGATGTTGAAAGTGTATGCTCCTGTGAAGGTTATAATCTCTTCATTCTAGAATGCGTTCTGCCCCATGATGACATGGAGGAAATGACTTTACTACCTACAGATCTTCCTCAGCTTATGACGGGGTTATGTCCTGAACTTGCCATGAGTTAAAAACATCATAAGTTGAAAATGTATTTAATACATCTAACCTATGAACATCACAGTTTAACAGCCTAGCCGATTTTAAACGTGCGCAGAATGCTTACATTAGCCTATCGTTGGATGAAATCATCTCACACAAAGCGGTTTTTTTTTATAATAATGTGTTGAATATCTCATGTAATTTATTGAGCCCTGTACTAGAAGTGAAAAACAGACCAGTTGGATGGGTACAGAATGGTTGTACCTATATTGGTTTTTTACCCTCAAATTGCAGACCAGGAGCTGCGGCTGCCCCGACCAGCATGGAGAAAGATGACTGTACTGCGTATCACTAGCCTGGGAAATGATTAAAACTTGAAATTTGAAGTTCTGGGTCGACTGAATGTGTATTGCTTTTACATCACAGTAAAGTCAAACCATGGTAAGTCAGGAATCATCTGCGATTATTTCCTGAGAGGTGTATCTTCCTAGCTAGACTCTAATTCCTTAAGATCAAGGATGATGTTGCAGGTTTCTATGTAGCCTGGGACTAATGGTGACTACATAGTCAATGTCCAAGTACCACATATGTTTTGAACCGAGGGTCAGAAAATGAGAATTATGAGTAAAGGTTAAAGGAAACGGAGCTTATGATGAACATTTTAACATTTCTCTTCATATATTTGAATGTGATCTACAATCCTCCCTTTAATATCTTTCTTTCACCATTGGTTAATAAGCAAGTATCTCTGAAGTATCCACCAACTCTTAAGCATCGTACTTGGACAGTTTGGATTCACACAGGAGTGAGGCACTACCTCTGTCTTCCAGGCCAAGACTGTGTTCCACTTCTAAGTCTCTGATTTCTCCTGCTAATTATAATCTCAGTATCTGTCAATCTCTCTCTCTCTGTCTCTCTCTCTCTGTCTTTCTCTCTCTGTCTCTCTCTCTCTCTCTCTCTCACACACACACACACACACACACACACACACACTTTATCTTTGTCTTCAGTTAGACGGACCTATATCCCACACCTCCTTCATCTGGAAGACTATTCGCACTTTGCTGAGCTCAGCGATCTTCTCTACTCTCTAGATTAATTTTGCAATCACCCAGGTACAGTACTACAAGTACATTGTAGGATCTATAAAAATATAGAAAAAACACAATGATGAAAGTAAAATGACCTAATAAAGATACCACCAAGATGCAGGGAATCTCTTTTTTTTTTTTCCTAAGAACTTTATTCTCTTTCTTTCCTTCATTTTTCCTTTTCTTCCCTTCCTTTCTTTTCCTTTTCTCATTCCCTTCCTTTTTCTTTCTTCCCTCCTCACTCTTATTTTTTGGAGAGGGATGAAACTTGTTTTTATGATTTGCCCTTTTTAAAATAGGGATGTTCATTTAAGTCATTATTGTTTTATGAGATCTTTTTATATATATCAAGGATATAATATTCTCTCTTAGATTCATGACACATGTTACCCTTTTCACTATATGACTTAATTTTATATTTATTTAATGTAAACTATTAAAAATTTTTATATCAAATCAATCATCCTTTTACTTTAAAATTTTTGTCTTTGCAGTATGCTTAGAAATTTATATTTACTCAAGATCAGATAAATAACTGCATAGATTTCTATAGTTTCTTTCATCTCTTAAATTGTTAGATTAAATCAATTTGGAATTTATATTGCTAATGGTATGAAGTAAGAATCTAATTTAATTCCAGTCGGCTAGCCAATTTTCTCTAATATCATTATTCTCTTACAGATTTGAGAAGCTACCTTTAATATCTGGTGTTCTGGACTTTGATACTTTTCCATTGGTCTTTTTATGCCATATCATACTTTAAAAAACACTTTTATTGACTATAACTGATATACAAAAAACTGTACATATTTAACGTATACAATTTGATGAATTTTGACATATGTATATAGAGGTAAAACCATTACTACAATCAAGGTAATAAAGATCCATCATTTCCAAACGTGTCCCCCCTGCCCCTTTGTTAACCATCCTGTGCTCTGTTTCCAGGCAACAACTAAGGTAGCTTTCTCTGTAGTTTGGTTTGCATTTTGTAGAATGTTACAGAAATGAATTACATAGTAAAATCTTTCTTTTTTTTCTTTTCTTTTTTATGGTCTGGCTTCTTTCACTCAGCATAATTATTTTGTATCATTCATGTGGTAGCATGTGTTCATTTCACTCCTTTTTATTACTGATTACTATTCTATGTACATGTCATAATTTATTCATACATTCATCTATTGATGGACATTTTTGCTTCCATTTTTTGACTATTACAAAGAAAGCTGCTTATGAATATTTATGCACAACTCTTTTCATGGTGTGTGCTTTCCTTTCTCTTGAGTAAATACTTAGGAGTGAAGTAGCTGGATCATATAGAAGATGTACAATTAACCTATAGTGAAGGCTGCCAAAGTTGCCCAAAGTGGTTGTACCATTTCACATTCCCACCAGCAGTGTATGAGAATCCATTTCCTCCTCATCCATTCTATAGTCGGTCTTCCTAATTTTAGACATTCTAGTAGGTATTTATGATAATCACATTTTGATTATAATTTTAATTTCCCTAATCACTAATGCTGTTTGCCATATTTTTATGTGTTCTTTGGCTATCCATATTTCTTAGATGAAGTGCATATATTCAAATGATTTGCTTATTTTTTGTTGAGCTGTTTGATTTATTAATTATTATAACAACTAAATCATTACTCTATTGTTATAATATATTATCACAATTATAAAATAAGCTTGTAGTTATAAAATTATTATAGCTTTATAATTATAAGATTATTATAATTTTATTATATAAAATTATTAAATTTAAAATCATTATTTTATTTTGTTGTTTTCTTACCTGTTATTTTTTTATATAAGTGGTTCTATTTTTTATGTTTATTCATTTATTTTGAGAGAGAGAGAGAGAGAGAGAGAGAAAGCAAGTGGGAGGGGCATAGAGAGAGAGGGAGAGAGAATCCCAAGCAGGCTCCATACCATCAGCATAGAGCCTGATGTGGGGCTCTATCTCATGAACTGTGATAGCATGACCTAAGCCAAAATCAGGAGTCAGAAGCTTAGCCACCTGAGATACCCAGGTGCCCTAATTCTTACCTGTTATTTTAAAAATGGTAAGGACCAAATTAGTATAGTTTTATCATTATAATTTTTATTAATGATTGGTATTTTGGATTGGTAGTTTGGTTTTTGAATCTATTTCATTGACCTACTTTGGACTATGTCCTGCTATTTTAATTTTTTTAGCTTTATATTATTTTTTCATAAATAGCATTGCAAGTTTTTATTATTCTTAATTAGCATATTTTGGTGAGAGGAAGCCTAGGCAATTCTCATCCATTTATTTCAGAAATTTGCAAAACTTTATGAAACTCATTTTTTTAAATAAAATTCGAATTGAGTTATATTTTTTATAATTTTGGAAGAAAAAATATCTTTACAATATTAAGTATTCTTGTCCATTAAATTGACTCCTTTCTTCATATGTCCAGTATTTTGGATTTGTTGAATTTCCTGTCCATTTCCTCTCAAGCTAGAAAATTTGGGCCTTTTAAAGGTTCTAGATATTTCCCTTAACCTGTCCAATTGTAGTCAACCAGAATCAAAATTAGATAGATCGAAACTGGAAGATGCTATAGATTATCCTGTCTGATATCTGTACAGGTCTATGAGAAAATAAAGCCCCAAGAGCTGAAGCACTTCCTTAATGTTCAGAGTATATTAATAACAATCTCAAGAGTGGCCCCTTTCTGTTATTTATTTTCCTTTCTTCTTTTTTTTTTTTTAATTTTTTTTTGGCATTTATTTATTTCGAGAGAGAGAGAGAGACAGCATGAGCAGGGGAGGGGCAGAGAGAGAGGGAGACACAGAATCCGAAGCAGGCTCCAGGCTCCGAGCTGTCAGCACAGAGCCCGACGTGGGGCTCGAACTCGGAAATGGTGAGATCATGACCTGAGCCGAAGTCTGACGCTCAATCTACTGAGCCACCCAGGCACCCCTTATTTTCCCTTCTGTTACATAACTGTAACTCTCCTTATTTCTTATTATTTCCCAAAATGGGTCTCTACTTTTTTTTTCTTTTTATTTATTTTGAGAGAGAGAGAGAGAGAGAGAAGTGGGGACAGAGGATCCAAAGTGGGCTCTGTGCTGACAGCTCCAGAGATCTAATGTGGGGCTCAGACTCACAAACCATGAGATCATGACCTGAGCAGCAGTTGGTTGCTTAACCAACTGAGCCACCCAGGTGGCCCTAAATGGGTCTCTACTTTCATAAGGCTGGTGTCCTTGACATGCATTGCATGCCCCAAATTCACTGCAATGAAAACACCACCTTCTCACAAGTCATGGTGTATGTGAGGGCAATTTAGTTGCCTAGTGTCAGGGCAATGAGACATATTAACACATGGAAATGTGGAGGATGTTGCCTAGTGATATGAATTATGGGCTTCCTGGCTTGGACAAGTTAAGAATGGAGACTCCTCAGATGGAGAGACAGAAACTTTATGTCACATCCTTAAACCGGTCTTGCTATAGTGTGGAACTATAAGATGTAAAGTGAGTTTCTTTATGATCTTATAAAAGATTTTTAAAGAAATTGATGCAATCACAAAAGCGAAAGTGCAGAATTTTTGAAATGACTAAACATTACTCATTGAGTAGAGTGGATCTTAACCTTCTATGGGTCAAAGTACCTTAGAGCATCTGATTAAATAAATTCAATCCTCTTTCCATTAAAAGGCACACATGTCTCATACAATAGCAGGGTTGTGGATCCTGTGAAAGTCATCTATGAGTTTCACAAGCCCTGACACAAATCTTCCCAGGGCTTCATGGACTTAGGAGTTCAGAATTCCTTGAAGAAGTAAGTAGTCTGCCTACTATAATAGCTCATGAAAGAAAGAAAGAGAGAATAAACAGATTATGCGTATGTATGCGGGAATATGGACATACGGAGTCTAGTCTGGGTTAGGCTAATCAATATGAAATCTTTTCTCTGAAAAACTGAACTGCATTTCCCTATATGAAAAGAGAAACTTTTTTTTCAGATTCCTGGAAACGTCAATATACTAATAGTAAACACAAGACCAAACAAGGGGAGGTGGGAACTGAGATAGCAAGAGGTTAAACATTCTCTTTGAACACAAACAATGACTTGATAAATATTTACCGAGCATCTGCTATGGAAAAGGCACAGTGCTGAGTTGTGGGGACACAGTGCTTATCTAGAGAGAGTCACTGAATCAATATGTTTTAAAATCAAAAAGGCTCTAATATTTACTATATTATTATATTAGTTATTATAAAGCATAATACATAATATATAATATTTTTTCTTATTTTATAGATGAGGAAACAGTGGCCTAGAAGGGATAAAAAGACTTTTAAGAAAAGAAATTTTAATGTTTATTTTCCTTTTGAGAGAGACAGAGAGAGACAGAGCACGAACAGGGAAGGGACGCAAGAGAGGGGAAGACACAGAATCAGAAGCAGGCTCTGGACTCTGAGCTGTCAGCACAGAGCCTGACTCAGGGCTTGAGGCCATGAACCATGAAATCATGACCTGAGCAGAAGTTGGACACTTAATGACTGAGCCGCCCAGGTGCCCCAGAAGGGGCAAATAGTCTTACATACAGGATTAAAACCCAAATCTCCTGATTAGAGTTAATGAGTACCTACTCTGTGCCAGGTCTGGAGCTAGATAGTATTGAGTAAATTTTCAGTCTCTTACAGAAATTCCACATCTTCATTAGCTAAATGTAAACAGGTGCTC
This sequence comes from Paguma larvata, assembly GCA_030068075.1. Classification (NCBI taxonomy): domain Eukaryota; kingdom Metazoa; phylum Chordata; class Mammalia; order Carnivora; family Viverridae; genus Paguma; species Paguma larvata. The sequence continues at coordinate 11,079,669 of CM057823.1, forward strand.
TTGCACCTTTCTGACTTTGTTTGTTGTGAAGAAGGTTAAGTCATCGTTTATTTGGGTAAGAAGTGAAGAATTTCTTTCCAAATTCCGCCGACAGGAATTGTGAACTTCTAGGGACAGGATTGGTATGCACCTCATAATTCCAAAAAACAAAAATCTTCAGGGGCACCTGGGTGGCTCTGTCGGTTAAGTATCCTACTTCAGCTCAGGTCATGATCTCGTGGTTCATGAGTTCAAGCCCAACGTCAGGCTCTGTGCTGACATCTCAGAGCCTGGAGCCTGCTCTGGATTCTGTGTCTCCCTTTCTCTCTCTCTACCTCTCTCCTCATGCCCTGTCTCTCTTTGTCTCTCAAAAAAATGAATAAATGTCTAAAAAATTTTTTAAAAAAAGAAAAAATTTTCAATACTTTGGAGGTTTGGAAGAAGAGGAGTACATTTGGATCTAAGGATTCAAAATTCAAGTAAAAAAAAATCCTGCTACATTCTTACAATCTCTTTTTCTCCATGGTAGTGTTTACATTTTGTTTCTTCTGCAATCACCAGGCAGGATTGAGAAGGGTGATAGGATGGTACATAGGGACCACTTAGGGTACATGTTGAAATCCTTTAACAGTTGGTCTCCTCCAAGGAAGGGAAGAGTTCCAGGAGAGCTACTGCCCACACCCTCCATTCTTCTCTGCTGCAATGCTTCACCACAAACCCTGGAGGAAGAAGATTTGTTCATTCAAGTAGACTCCTACAGAAAAAAAGAGGACATCTGCTTATCACATCCATTTTGAAATCAAATGTGCATCTTGACAACTGTGATCTTGTCACTACAAGTAGTCAGATCATGGGAAGGCAGAGTATCAGAAAGGATAAAGCTAAAGAGAAAAGTCAACCTGGGCCCAGTAGCCCTGATGGAGCCTGTGACCAGTAGTCCACCCTGGAGTCAGTTTTTTTGGGGGGCCAGGAAAGGTCACTCATCAGGGCTTCATGTGGATGCACATTCCCATAAAAGATGTGATAGACAGTGGTTTTGTCTTAGTCTAGATAAACACAGAAACCTATTTCACCTATTACACGAATATCACATTATAGCAAAAAAGGATACTGATATTATAGTTAGAATTTCAAAACATACTATATAATTTAAGTAACTGACTCTACAGTAATTTTCGTTTTGTTTTCCGAGTATAAATGCCATTCATTGTGATTTTAGAGTATATATTTAGGAAACAGAAAAAATCATCATGCACAATGCAGAAAGATCTGTCAATATATTTACTGAAAAATAAATCTAAGGTATTTGAGATTTCACTCCAGAGGGAGAAAAAGGTGAAGAAAATATCTGAGTAGACCCTAAAGCAAGTTCAAAAGAGTGATGGCACTGTTTTCTTCATGCCACTTAAAAATATTTCGAAGGCTATCCAGAGACTTTGTATATAACAAATTTTATGGTCAGGAGGGAAGGGAGAAGGAGTAGACCAGAAAGTAATACGAGAAACGATTTTCCTGAAATAAAACTACAAAATAGATGAAAGTGAGATGAAAAACAAAAACAAAAACAAGACCCACAAACAGGAGGAGCTTAAAGAGGATGTGTAGGTAGATATGAGAAAGAATGATCTTTGGAGCTATAATTACCTGTGTAGTGATAAGTAAAAGGAAAATGAAAAATTACCTGTGTGAGCCATTCAAATAACTTCTGGAGGTAATTGGCAAAATGTAGGATCACTGGATTCCAATCCAGTTCCCAGGTGCCATTTTGAATGCCACACGACTTGGTTAATGGCTGATGAGCTTAAGGTGGCCCTCAGCTAGGTGTCATCCTGAAAAGCCAAACGGTGTATGTGTAAGAGTGCCCTTAGCTTCTCTTTGAAAAGGTCTTCCCATAGTCATGTTGCATTTCAAGTTTCTATGTTCTCTGAGAAAGCGACACTTTAAAAACGTCTTTGTAGTCAGGACCACTTCAGACTCATTAATTCCACACAATTACCCTTATCACTCTCACAACAGGATATCTTGCAAATCCTGTTTTGTCTAACCTTCCTCAATTTAGTTAGTGCAGACATGAAATAATTTCTTGCTTATTAGAAAATCTTGGCTGTAGATCTTTGTGTTTTAAAAGTACATGAACAAGCAACATCAAACTAAAGAGTGTTTCAGTGGCATGAATTTACCATGATTTCACAACCACATGTGGTGTCAATGAAAAGAGCTCAGGAAACTGGTCTGTGTGGATTCATTTGTTATAGGAGGTGCATGAGAGTTGACAATGAACTTCTATTAATAAGTATTGAAAAATTGTGGCACCTGGGGATCATATTCAAAGCCCTGCAGGGTTCCTGTCATTAATGAGCTTATCATCAAAACAGGGACTTTCAAAAAGAGAGATAAGCACATCTAAATTAACACTGAACTATAGATAGATCATTCATTTATTGGAAGGAGAAATGTTTTGAGCTAAATATGATTTTCCCCCGAGAGTTGCCCCATAATGTTTGCTTGAAGGAAGAGATGCCTTTTGAAAAAATGTTTTATTTCAAGGGCTCTAGTGAATGGGCTATCTAGCAATAGCTATAAATCAGCATAAATATGCATGCTTGTGTCTACCCAAAACATTTTTGGACTCACACATAAAAGATGATAACAGTGCTTTGTTCAGGACCGTAGGATGAAAAGGAAGGAATAAAGTATAAAACAATGAGGGGATTTTAGTTTTTCATGTCATATATATATACTTCCAATACTGTTTGTCATATGAATATGTTACTTTCAATTTTATTCTAACTTAAATGTAAAAACACCCATGCATTGTGCTGCAGTGAAAATATGAAGTATTTGGGCCCCACTGCTGGCTTGAGGAGGGGTCCCTTTAGGACCCTAACTCCACCTACCATGTAGGACCAATGGAGGCACTCAAACTGTCTTACATGTTGTGAGTAGTAGCTATGGCAGTCTGGATTTTCCTCATACTTTTGGGACCTTGAAAATACTGAAACAGAACATCTATGGGGCCACCGGTCATGTATGAAGCACTCAATGTCAAGTTGAAAAAGATGGAGTCCTCTTTGGATCGATTTGCATGGCTAGCATCCAGGATTTAAGAATCATGCCTTTCAAAAAAAAAGACACAGAGAGGGAGGGAGATAAAACATAAGAGACTCTCAAAGACTAAGAACAAACTGAGGGTGAGGGGGATGAGGGAGGGGGGAGAGGGGGTGATGGGCATTAAAAAGGGCACATGTTGGGATGAACACTGGGTGTTATATGTAAACCAATTTGAAAATAAACTATTATAAAATTAAAAAAAAAAAAAGAATCATGCCTTTCTTCAACAGGTGCTTCTAGTCCATGAAAGGAATACAATCTAACTATATCTTCGAAGCATAAAGTGCTTGCACCACTCCAGAGCAAAGAAAACGTTTACTCCTGTAACTAAATGGATGTTTCCTGCCTTTACCATCAACTTCCCTGTTCAGTGTAGTCGAAATGCAGATGCCTCTAGACTGTCATCAACATGGACGTCCCAGAGTTAATGTGTATGTTGCCAGCAGAGGAAATAATGGAGAGGGGAAATCTTAGGCCTGGCCACTTAAATTCATTACTAGTATACTGACATTTTTGTGAGCTAGCTCCTTACATAAGAAACTCAGCTATGAAGGGTATCCCCTGGCAGACCTTTAGCAGAAAACAGGGTCTCAGTGAGTTTCTTCTTTGAAATAAGCAGCTCTAACCCTTTCCTGAACAAAATATATAATACATGAGTTGTCTAATAAACTTAAATGTCTACTAAATTAATGTCTAACAACAAACTACGAGGCTTTTATATGTTGAACTACCAGACGAAATCTGTGGGGTTTTCTACAGACCGAAGCTGTGGCTTTTTTCTAATATGATTTTAAAGTGGATAGAACTGTGTTGCCCTGATAAGAAGGAGGCACCCCAAAGACTTTCCACTTCCAAGAACCCAGAAGGGGTACAGTTAAAGTGGATGGAATTCCAACTTCTTAACTCCACCCTCCTATGTTTTCAGGAGGGGCCCTGACATATATACATTTTAAGTGCCTGGACGTTTTCTCAGGCTTTAGATACAAAGAAGCCTTCCATTAAAGGGATTCCTAGACAGTCCAGTGGCCTTTCCATAAGGGTCTCCACCATCAGGTGGTCATCTACATGGGAAGACTGAGCATTTTTGGGCTACAATTTCATATATTGCAGATGCCCTCTGATGGGTCCTTATGACCAGGAGTGATTTCTTTAAATCACATTTTGTAGAATCAAAGGACATTGGAAAAGTGAACACAGACCAGTGTGGATGTCTGACATAGCACAAGATGGCTGTTAAACTTTCCAACAACTTCTTACGTATACACAATTAAGGTCTAAACAAATTTTCTAATAGAGCAGAAATCTGTACCTCTCTGGCAAGCAAATTTTTCATGGGATGGCTAAAGATTTCTCATAAAAGCCTCTGATTCATTATGATTAAGTATCAAGTAATAAAAACAGATTCACCATTACCACCTCCCATTTTACTGTAGGCTGACATAAGATGGCAAGGTTATTGCTCTGCAAACCCGCATGTTAGGTCATTAAGGCTGCGTGTATGTCATGACTAAATGGACATTAAATGTTTCTCAAGTTCATAGCAGGGAAGGAAGGCCATTAACAAATGCATAAGCAAAACTAGAGCACTCTTTAAATTTCTATTATGAAAGGCAAACATTTGCTAGTATATGTAAGGCTTTATACTAGGTTTTGAGATTTGAAGATGTAAAAATATTGACTAATCTTGACCCTGACCTTCACATATAATTGGAAAATTAAAATGAGATATTATTCTCTAGTAAGCATCAATGAGCACAAAGATTAATGTTTAACAAGTTGGATTAAATATGTGAAATAAAAACTGACAATAAATTAAACCAAATACTAATTATATACCTTTCTTTCTTTTGAGATATTTTCTGAGGTTTTGTGTTGGGAGATGTATTTACAGACAGCTGAAGCAAGCTGTCAAAAAAAGAAAAAAGAAAAAACAACAACAACAAAACAAAACCCAAAAGCAAGCTGTCAAAATAGTTTTAAAGTCCTTTGTGACTGACTTCTGCGTAATGCAGTCTAAATGGTTGACTGAATTTTTTCTCTGCAGATCAGATTATTTTGGCATTGTAAAACCATCATGCCTATCCACAACCTCCAAATGGGGGGGAGGAATTCCAGAAACACTTGAGGAAGATGGCTTTTTTTTTTTTTTTAAGTCTTAAAGATCTCATCACCATCAATTAGTATTCATTAGTCATCCAAGTCCGTGCTGTGTAACTGAATGGTAACACCTCATTTATTTTGCATTGCTAGAGAAGAAAATGTTGCATGTCAGTAAATTTTCTAGAAAACAGGAGCTTTTTGTTTTTTTTTTTAAATAAATCTACTTTTATCTAACTATATTTGAGTGAATCTTTCTAACACGTGCCAATATTTACCTATATTCTTGCATATGGTATGGGAAATATAAGCTACGCTTCTAAAGTCATTGTTAGGAACATAGGCAATTAACAATATTATCAAGAAGAAGCTGAGGGGGAAGTGGTATTTGTGGGGAGGTAATAGACCTCTGACGTCAAGAATCTAGACTGCTTATGGACTCCAGCTCTGCTTCTTACCAGCTGGACAAACTTGGTCAGTTATTTCAACATTCTGCATTATCGGTTTCGTCTCTAAAAGGAGTAATGACAGTACCAAACATCGGGTCGTCGTAAAGGTGAAATGCTTGCAGAAGACTTAGACCAGTGCCCAGTACAGCATAAACAGTCAACAAATTGTAGCTCTTGGTTGACTAGTCTTTCTTTCATTTTTAATGTCTGATATTCAATCTGCGGTCTTCTGGGAAACCAGACATGTTTATTAAAATTGCATATAATAGGAGGCTCCTGGGTGGCTCAGTCGGTTGAATGCCCAACTCTTGATTTCAGCTCAGGTCATGATTTCACAGTTCTTGAAATGGAGTCCGGGTTAGGCTCTGTAATGGCAGTGCGGAGCCTGCTTGGGATTCCCTCTCCCCAACTCATGCACACACTCTCTGTCTCTCAAAATAAGTAAATAAACTTTGAAAAAATAAATAAAATTGCATATAGTAGAACATGAGCTTTCTTAGAGCTATTTTGGCTGCTTCAAAGCAGTTTTTACTTAGAGATTTTATTTTTTGTGGTAAGAACTTTAACATGAGGTCTACCCCCTTAACAGGTTTTTAAACATACAGTAGTAGAGTGTTGTTAACTCTAGGCACAGTGTTGGGTAGTAAATCTCTAGAACTTATCCCTCTTGCATAACTGAAACTCTGTACTTGTTGAAAATCTACACCCTGTTTTCCATTTTCTGCTGCCCCCAGCCTCTGGCAATCATCATTCTACTCTGTGCTTCTTTAATTATACTATTTTAGATATCTCATGTAAGTGGCATCATGCAGTATTTGTCTTTCTGTGACTGGCTTATTTCATTTAGCATAACGTCTCCAAGGGTCATCCATGTTCTCACATACAGCAGGATTTCCTCCTTTTCCAAGGCTGCATAATAGTCTACTATATGGATAATACCACATTTTCTTTACCTGCTCATCTGGTAATGCAGATTGAGGTTGCTTCCACATCTCAGTCATTGTGAATAATGCTGCAATCAACATGGTAGTACAACCACCTCTTTAAGACCTTGACAGCAGTTCTTTTGAGTAAACGCTCAGAAGTGAGACTGGTAAATCATATGGTAGTTCTATTTTTTAATTTTTTTTTTTTTGAGGAACTTCCTGACTGGGGTCCACAATGGTTCCACTGATTTACACTTCTATCCACCATTTTACAGTCCCACCGACAGTGTACAGTAGTTTCATTTTCTCTTCATCCTTGTCAGAACTCTTTTGTTTTCCAGATAACAGCCATCCTAACAGGTATGAGATGATATTTCTTTGAGGCTTTGATTTGCATTTCTCTGAGGGTCACTGGTATTGAGCATCTTGGCATGTACCCGTTGGCCATTTGCATGTCTTTAGAGAAATTTCTATTAAAGTCCTTTACCCATTTTTAGATCTGGCTATTTTTTGTTTTGATTTGTTATTTTGTTCCTTTTGTTGTTTGCTGACTTTGCTATTAAGTTATAGGAGTTCCTTCTATATTTTGGATATTAACTCTTTATCAGACATTTGGTTTACAAATAGTTCCTCACACCCTGTGAAGTTAGAGATGCTTGACTCTTTCCCAGTGTATGCAAATTTCTGGATACCTAACCACCCATATATAAATATGAACTCAAGCAACCGTGCTCACATCTCAGAGCCTAGAGCCTGCTTCAAAGTCTGTGTCTGTCTGTCTGTCTCTCTCTCTCTCTGCCCCTCCTCTGCTCGTGCTCTGTCTCACTCTCTCTAAAAACAGGAAAAAAATTTTTTTAATTAAAATAAAATTGCAAAGTAGACATCCATATGGTATACATTCCTTTATTTTAAAAAAGAATTTTAATATTTATTTTTGAGAGAGAGCATGTGCCTGTGTGTGAGCAGGGGAGGGGCAGAGAGAGAGGGAGACAGAGGATCCAAAGCAAGCTCTGTGCTGACAGTGCAGAGCCGGATGTGGGACTTGAACTCAAGATCCGTGAGATCATGACCTAAGCAGAACTCAGATGCTTAACCAACTGAGCTACCTAGGCACCCTGGGATATTCAATATCCCGGGGATATTCAATATTAGATATTAAATTGGTGTTTTATATATTCACTCAAATAGGCCCTTACTTTTGCAGAGTATAAATTACTTTAGTTGGAATTATATGTGTTACTATGGCACTAAAAAAAAAAAAACACACGTTTTGTAATAGTTTATTCATTAATTCAGAAATACTTCTACATTTGTACCGTGGAAGTCATAACATTCCCTTTAAAAATGTCTGCACTTCTCCTTTATCTATTTTCTAACCCTGCCATCTGGTTTCCCTTAAGAACTGAGATGATAGCATGTCTCTCACCACCTGAGAAAGGACACAGACAATAAACAAATGAGATCAGCCCACTCACCCTGCCTAGGCCTGTGTGGTTTGGGCATTCGGGCAGCAGTGAAGGCAGCTCTAATTACATTGCTACTCTTGGTTTTCTCTTCAGGCCTCATAGACCACAGGATATGTAGAACCTCAAACTCGCCTCAGAAATCTAAGATTTTGAAGACCCTGACGGCCAAAGACTTCATTCCTATGACCTTATACTCTCTGTAGAGCTGGTGGATGACCTAATGCGGCTTTCATCCATAAACTGACTGGTGTCTCACTTTTCCTGAGTGAATAACTACTCTCTCCCCTTTGCCAAAGGAGGCTAGTTTTCCAGATGCCTGACAAAGGAATGGGTTTCAGAAAATACTTTGATTTCTATAAAAGAAACACGTTCTAGAAATACAGAGTGGGATAGAACCTCTTAAAACATGACTCATTAGAGATTTGTCTAGAATTCAGGTTTCTTCATGCCTTGTGGAAGAAAACTTATGTATACAGAGGAAGCTGGGATTAAGACAGGAAGTCGGTAGATCTATACCCGCTGGATTTCAGAGACACATGTAAAAGTGTAGATACTCTGAGATAAATGATATGAGTTGGATGTATCATGTTTTAGGATTATCCAGGAGCTGGCCAACTTCTTCTTTGTCCAGGATGGGCTAAATGGGAAAGGGCCAAACTCTATATTTTAGGCTTTGCAGGCTAGAAGGCCTCAGTTACAACAATTCAGCTAGGCTGTTGTAACACAAAAGCAGCCGTAGATGGAATATAAAAGAATGAGCAGGGCTCTGTCCCAATAACACTTTATTTACAAAACCGGGCAGCAGGTCAGATTTGGCACATTGGCTGAAATTTGCTGACCCCTAGTATAGGGGAATAATTACAGGGTGTATTGTGTAAGAGACTGTTAGAACCTCAGCTCTGACATTCTCTAAATGACCTTGGCATATTCTGAAACTTCTCTGAGCTGCTCATTCTTTGTGATGAGGAGATGATGCTCAATTCAGGGGGTTTATGAGAGGATGGCATGAGATAACGAATGAATGCAAAGTGAGTGCTGAACTTACTGGCTGGCACACGCAGCTAAGTTTGTAGGATACTAAAGTTCCTTTAACTAATTCCTTCACCAGCCACACCAAAATCAGGGAGGTTACCAAAGGGATATAGGCAAAAAATGGCACTCCTATAAGACAGTCATGAAGAGATGGAACACAGAAAGAGGCTTCTCTTTCTCCAGGATTTGACAGATACTGAAGGTCCTAATACTTTTCAACTTCAGAATGGTTAAATTAGGGCAGAATTGTCGCTGTCATTCAGCCTCCATAAGCAGACCACAGTCCAAGGTAGGACGGAAGGTACTTGTGCGTGTGTGCGTGCGCATGCACGTGCATTCACGTGTAGGAGTGCATGTGTGTGTATTGGTTAAATGTTGCACACTATGAAACAACATGGCATGGACTATCAAATGACACTGCTGCACAGTGATATATTTTCCCATTTCTTGTCACACATATCTCTAGTTCTAAAGCACAAGTCCCAGAACCACCCCAATCTGAACCCCGAGCAGCAGAGGGGAAGATGAAAGTCAAGTTCTTTTGAAATCATTTTTGCCGGAATTCAAAAAGCCACTCCCTCATGTTGTTAGAGGGGTTTTGGGTGGGGGGATGGGCTAAATGGGAAAGGGGCATTAAGGAAGACACTTGTTGGGATGAGCACTGAGTGTTATAAGTAGGGGATGAATCACTGGATTCTACTCCTGAAATCACAACTGCACTATATGCTAACTAAGTTGGATGTTAATTTTAAAAAATAAAAACATTTAAAAAAGTCACTCCCTCATACCTCACCAAGCACATTTTTTTGATAACATGATCCATATTGAAATGACAACATATTTTGAAAAATAGAAACGATAAATAAAACCTTTCTTATCTAGTGTATTTTTTAATTCCTAGCTTATGCACAGTGCTTCACTCAACCTCCCGTGACCGGATGAGGACAGTGGGATGACTCCACAGTTAGACTGCTGGATTGGAATCCTCCCTCCACTACTGGCTGGAACCGCAGGCAAATTACTAAACCTCATTTTTCTTTGTCTAGGAAATGCCCATTTCATAAATTGGTTGTGAAGATAAAAAATGCACATAAAGCTCTTAGCACCGTATCTACCACGTGAAAAGTCCTCCTAAATGTCACTTACTGTCACTGTTAGCATCCCTGTTTAACTGACATAAAGCACAAAATGCTAAGAGTTATATGACTTTCCGGATGTTTGCCTGGTGAGGTCCTGATAGGATCAGAGCTGGTACCACACAAGAACTTCTTTTATAGGTGGTCCAGCCTACTTCATTACCTTTTTAAGTCTACACCATACTTGTGTTGATGAAGATGTTTATTCTCATCAGTTCCTAACTCCACTTACAGAAGTCACAGAGGTAAAGTTGGCACTTGGGGCTGAGGGCTGCAGGAGAGGAAAGGATGAATTGGGTTTCATGGTTGCTGTTAGAATACTGTTTGAATGGTTTCTGTTCTTTTGATTAACAGTATGCAACCAGGATGCACATTTAACTTTCCTTTTGCTTTCAAACTTGACAACTCCAGGTAGGGCAGGAGAAGAAAGCACATGGAAATAATTGCAAGAGGAAAAGAAGGATTCTATTCTCTTTGAAACACTGCAAGTCCACAAAACAGAAGCTATCTGGCTGCCACCCTCTCTGCCAGTCATTCACAGTGGTGGATTAGACTTTTTCATCTACTTTATCATGGATCTAGTCTTTATCTTGTTTCTCCTTCCCTTGATGGATCTGAGCTCTGAACTCGCCTTGAAGCTCCTTTGGCAGATTTGAGCTCCCCAGGACTCATCAGAGACTTGACGTCGGATGGAACAACTAGTATAAGATGCTAAATTATTGAGATGCTAATAAGCTTAGAAAGAAACATGCTCAGAGTGTGGAGTGGGCACATAGGCATATTGGTACTTATCAAAGTATAATTTCACCAGATGATAAAGATTTCATTGAAGAAAGACAGCAACTGTATATTTATAAAGTACCTCTGCATTTAAGGGTATAAACATGTCTCATGAAATATCAGCCTTTCTTTCTGCCTTACTGAAAAGTTTGGGGCTTGCTGAGAATGAAAATTTTCCAAAGTCTCATAAAATCAGTACCAGAGAGGAGAATCCACATTGTTGGAGAAAAGAATCCAGTAAGATCCACCTGTCTGCTTGATTTTCAACCAGTCTTAGTGTGCATATAGATGTTTCAAAGTCTCTTTCATGATGAGCATGAGTGCTTAGCACTGACCAAGCAAACTGCATAGCTATAGAATATTGTATGATTGTATGGCATACATCAAGTCAAGACCGTAGGGCTATCCATCTCAACCAAAATAAGGAATGGAGACAAAGTTACATAAAGTAGAAAGGCACCAAGCTACCATCTTTGTAGATATTTTCACCAAAAACAAAAAGGACAACATGAATAATGTCCAGAAGGTAACAACTACATGTAGCTGAGTTAAGGTAAAGATATTATTAACCCTATCCAGCAGTGTTCCTTCTTCATATTCCTCCATGCCCCTGTCTACTTCACTCCCTACTCCTCCCTTCTTCTCTAGAAGAGAGACTCCACTACATGGTAGCTATGTTAGAGGGATAGAATAAGTGAGAGTAATTCTTTTATTTAATTAATTATATATTTATTTATTTACTTACTTATTTATGAAATTTTATTTATTTTTGAGAGAGACAAAAACAGTGTGAGTAGAGTAGAGGCAGAGAGAGATGTAGAGAGAGAGAATCCCAAGCAGGTTCAATGCCATCAGCACAGAGTCTGATGTGGGGCTCGAACTCACGAAACTGTAAGATCATGTCTTGAGCCAAAACCAAGAGTCCAATGGCTAACTGCCTGAACCTCCCAGATGCCCCATAAGTGAAGTAATTCTAATGATGTGTTACACTTGTCCTAAAATTTCAACTGGCGCATTTGTTGCCTTATGGCAAAGAGTGAGTAATCTTTACATTTCAGGCACTGTGTATTACAAGCCTATTAGGAACAAATCAGGTTATATATTAAAGAGTAATAACAAAGCTTAGTACTGACAGCCAGGAGACATGAGCTCTAAATTTGGTCATACCAATAACTAGATCTGTGACCCCAGCTGAGGCATTTCAATCTCCTCTGCTATGTCTTCTCATTTCTGACATGATAAATGGCCTCCGTGATACCTATAGATCTTTTCAGCTCTGACACTGTCACAAGAAATAGACTTCATAGATTGCACAGATATGTAGGCTTGGCCTCTAGCATTGCTATGCGATAGCTGATGTATCTTTTGGATAGCACAGGCTTCCTTTTCTTTACTGTATCAACTTCTTCTTCTTCTTTTTTTTTTTTTTTGCAATAACGCTTTTTTGTTTCTTCAAGGACTCGGGGTCTTTCTCTCAATCCGAATTTGATTCTGGGAAGGGACAGAACTAATCAATTACATATCTATATGAAGTTAAACCATGTAGTTCTTATCCCAAGCCATGTGAACCTTCAGTCTGAAATCTCCCTGAGTCCTGGGGCTTCTACCTCCAGAAAAGATCACAGATCGAGACCTGTCAGTTCGCAATGTAAGCACCTGAGTTTTGCTGTCATCATCTCGACCTGGACATGACTGCAGAATCACAATAGTTCTCCCTACCACCACCCTTGGTCACTGGAAGTCTTGGTGCTCTTTATTATTATTATTATTATTATTATTATTATTATTATTATTATATTTTTATGTTGTTTGTTTGTTTATTTATTTATTTATTTTGAGAAAGAGAGAGAGTGTGTGTACCAGTGGCAGAGAGGAAGAGAAAGGGGTGGAACAGATAATCTGAAGCAGTCTCTGTGCTGACATCAGAGACCCCAATGGGGGGCTCGAGCTCATGAGCTGTGAGATCATGACCTAAGGTGAAGTTGGATGCTTAACTGACTGAGCCACCCAGGTACCCTAGCCTTGATTCTCTTTAAAACATCCATGTGGATCTTGTGAGTTCCTGCTTAAATCCCTCCAATGACTTCCCATTGTAATTGGAACAACATCTCAACCATGGCCTACAAACTCCTACAGAATTTGACCATGGCACCTTACTCATCTCTTCAATCTCCTCCCTTTGTTCCTTAGACCCCAAAGACTTTTTTCTTTTTTCTTTTTTTAATTTAAGCTTTTGGAACACCCTAGGTTCATTCCTGCCTCAGGGAGTTTTCACTTGTTTTTTTCCCTCTGCCTAGACTTCTCTTTTGCTCTCATCCTTAGACTGACCTGAGAGGGTTTCTATAACAGCCTCCTTTACAGAACCCCTCGACTGGATCTGGTCAGTGTCTCTCTGCCCCAATGCAGCTTTGTTTGCTCTCAGTAATCACTGCTTTAAATTTCCTATTTATTGTTTATTATCTGCCCCACTCGCTAGAATATAAGCACAAAGATCTTGCCTCTCTTGACCATCACCCTATTTCTGGTGCACATGTAAGTGGCCTGTATGAAGTATGCGTTCAATAAATATGTGATGAAAGAGGAAGGAAGGGATCATGGGAAAACAAAAATAAAGTGGGTGCGTAGATGGCTCAGTTGGTTGAGTATCCCACTCTTGATTTTGGCTCAGGTCATGATCCCAAGGTGGTGAGATAGAGCACTGTGTTGGGCTCCGGACTGAGCATGAAGCCTACTTAAGATTCTCTCTTCCTTTCTCTCTACTTCTCTCCCCAGTTGTGTACTCTCTCTCTCAAAAATAAAAATAAAAAAGAAAGAAAATAAAACAAGTTTGTTAGTTTGGATTCAATGAAGAGAGTACCCTGGATTAAAAGATCTCTCCTAAATGTGGGCTACTGATCACCTTCTATGGGCAAGTCATGGTGCCACTTGCTTTATACTCAGTAATGGCATCCTTTGGGTACACTTGCAGGTGAGAGAGAGAAAGAGACAGAGAGAGAGAGAGAGAGAGAGAGAGAGAGAGAGAGAGAGAGTGTGTGTGTGTGTGTGTGTGTGTGTGTGTGTGTGTGTGTGGCGGGGACAGGAAAGGAAGGGCAGATGTCAGTACCACCCTTGTCTTCCCAGCTCTGCATTTTATCAGATGCTCAGAGACACGCTGTGGCTGTGGCTATGTGTGCTTCTTTGTGAGGCCCACAGCCCTCTCATCATCATGAAGAGATCACTCCTCTTGAGCTACATTCCTTTCGGATGTGGTTCTGAGAAGAAGTGCTGTGACCAAGACCCCAAACAAGTTAGTACCAAAGCTGGAACGATAAACTAGGACTCCATTTGCCAGTCCATCTAACATGAGCTTGTCTGTGGAATACATTTATGGAATGCCTACTAGGTACGAGGCATGGAGGTCTTCATTCCTTCTGTCATATAATTTATTTCCTAGTTACTGGAGTCCTTCAACTTAGGCACTTTTAGAAGAGTCTCCTTGGTGTTCTGTGGACCCTCAAACATCACAGATATTTTACCAAATAGGAAAATTATATCCTTTGGTCTAAGGAGGAAAGGCTGGCTCCAGATTAACAATGGGTTGGTGAAGGATTGCCCCCCAGAGCTTGAAGGACACTGCAAGACTAAAGATAGAGAAGAATAACAGAATAACTGTTTGTACTCCTTAATCACAGCTGTTTTCTAGAAATGATGTGATAAGATCATCCACGTTGAAATAGAAATGGATTGCAAGTTTTGGGGAGGATTTACATTTAACAATGTAGAGAGGCTCCACTGTCTTAAACCCCAAGAATAAAGCTCTAATTTCAAATTTTCGGGTAATAGGAAAAAATATTTATACGTCTGAAGGCAGAGGCATCTAGACAGCATTTCTGAAACAATTCTTTGCAGACTGCCACCTCCCTACCACCTGGATTCAAATCCTGATCATATCACTTACTGATCACTACTTTTCTTAACCTCTATTTCCTTATCTGTGACGTGGAAATATTATCCGTGGAGTGGAAATAGGCACATGGAACTTCCAGGACTGTTGGACGAGAAATCATTTAACCCACGAAAGACAATGGAGAAGACACCTGACCATTGGTGTCAGAGCATCGTAAGCTCAGCCCACAATGGAGATTTTGGAAAATAATTTATCTGTATTTTGCCCTTCCTTATCTATAACATTTACCACACTTCATCAGCCTTCTAACTTATCTAGAGGACAACAACAAAGCCCCAGAAATGTCAAAGGATGAAAACATTAAGAGTCAATTTTAACAATTACCTTGTTGGCTTTGATATACTTTCTAAATTCTGAGCAGATAGCTATTTTACTTTCTTCCAAATTTACATCCTTTGCTTTTATGAAACAGGGCCTCTTGAGTTACCAGTTGCTAAGGAGAAATAACTGGGAAAGTCCCTAGATCTTACATGCCTAAGGGGTCTGGAATGTTGTGGCTTTTGTTTTTCTTAGCCAGAGGATATGCAAATATTTAACTATGAATCATATGAGCTGGGACTTCCTTATAGTAATAGTGACAGGCCATGGAGAGTCTTTCTTTTGTCAATGTCGGGATAATCAAGGGCCTCAGAGGATATTTACTCAACTTCTGATCAGAGTCCTTGCCCCTCCTTTTCCGTGGAAGTGCCCTCTGGAAAGTCTCAGAGGCTCCAGGTTATTTTTTTCGAAGATGCCACTGAGTTTTTGGTGATTCCAATCCAGGACATTTTTATTTTTTCTCTTCTCATTCATTCAACATGTTTTTTGAGTACCTTCTCTATGAAGAGAGCTGGAGGAAAAGGTGAAAAAAGACAACTCCAAACCCGAAAAAGATAAGCCTTTAAGGTCATATAGATGAGTTAAAATAGAAGATTTAAGTACTCTTCTGAAGTATAGATTTGAGTCTATGGGATCAAATGAATAAAGGTCAGCTGAGCAGGAAAATGATCATGAGAGGAGATTTCAGAATGTTCTGGAGAGCAAGTGGCATTTCAGCACAGAGAAGGAGGAGCAGAAATCACCAGTGGCAGTGTGGCGATAGAAATGTGATTCCAAGCTGAGGGTTGACTTAGCTATTTCAAAGAACCCATGGGTTTGTGCGACTAGAAGCATCTTAGGATGGGAAGAACGTCTATTTTGCCCACACGAGTTGTAGAAAAGCAGGCTGGAAATATAGAGACCAGATCACAAAGCACAAGGCATTTGAGCAATGAACTGTGAAGACAGAGAGAAGTGTTTTAGTGATGTTCCAAGGTAAGTCACTTAAAGCAAACAATCTACATGAAAAAAGTTGATGTTTTCATCAGTTAAAAAACTAAGGACAATTACATAGTTATGAAAACATTTATCACATGAGTCTTTTAAATAGTAAGCTCTCCTCATTCATTTAAATTAAAATTCCCTTACTAAAATTGTATTTATATAATACTCATTCAGAATCACACCCATCTTGTAAGTTAAGGAAAACTAGCTTGTTTTTTCTGAAGTCTGACTACGGGGCTATCTATGTTTTAAAAATCCAATAAATATTTATTCAGGTGATCCCACTGTGCCCAGCACAATGTCAGAAACACAATGACTAAAGAAGTAGCCCCTGCTTTATTTGCAATGGTCCAGAGCTGAAAACCAATTTCATGTCACCAGAGAATAGCTGAATGTATGTTGGTGCATCCACACAGCAAGATGAATGTCATGTGGGTGGTGAAAGGAATGAGCTGGGGCTTTGCCAAGTGACTTGGAGAGGCTGAGGAGTGAGAACAGTAACTTACAAAAAGTTATGTTTAATATGATCCCATTGTTGGAAAAAATTTTTCCATTAACATAGGTGGAACACGAGGCCATGAGAGAAAAAAATAAATGGGTATTTTTCTTATATTGATTTTTAACAAGTCTTACTGGGACTGGCAACTCTGGCAGGAAAAGGGCAGATAACATCCATGATTAAAAAAAAGAAAAAAGAAAAAAAGATGACATGATCTCACTTAATTTTATGTATTTGGGTGTAGGTAGGTGGGTGGTTCATTAAACAAATGTATGAAAGGATAAAAAATGAAATTCTAATGATGATTATTTCAGGCTCAGGGTAATGGGACCCCAGGTAACCTTTCTTTTCTTCAGTATATTTTAGGGATTGATTTAATGTTTACAATGGGCAAGTATTATTTATATAATAAAAATGTTGTTTTTCCCATGAGATGTAAGGAAGTTCAGAGTCTAATGAGCATAACAGACAAATTAGCAAAAGACAGAAAGGCTACGTGGCATAGTGGCTAATTGCAGTATTGTGGAACCAGACCTTCTGACCTAGAATCCTAGCTCTTCTTCCTACCTATGAGATCACAGGAAATGTGGTCGACTCTCTATGCCTCAGTTTCCTTATCTGTAAATGAGTCAAAATAATAGTACTACCTTTATAGAGTTGTAATGAGGATCAGACAAATTATCACTTAGATTAGTGCCTGGCATGTAATAGAAACTAAAGAGACATTTTTGTTACGTGAAATAATCATCGTAATAGAGTATCCTGAGTACCATGATAAAGTGTCCAAGGAAGATTGTGGAAGACTACTGGTTGCAGGGAAGTGACTGACTGGATCTGGGGCTGTCAAGCAAGGGATTGGGGAAGTTCTCTAAGTAGGATAAATCTGGACCAATGGCAAAGACATTCAACACTGTACTCAGAGAGGGAAAATGGGAAAGGAGGTATCTTGGGAAGAAAAGAAGGTAAATCAATGTCTAAGATGAACAAGGTGCTCTTGTGTCTATTTGGTTTTGTTTGTTTGTTTGTTTGTTTGTTTCTTTTATCAATAGGGTGAAATACAGCAAGTTGTTCAGATCTAAAGAGTGGAATCTAAATGTGTTCGTTGCACCTTTATGGGTTATTATGCATCCCTTCTTTATCTCTTACTGGATTTTTGTTTTTACTTCCATTATCCTCCTGCCTTACATGTTTCATTCCATTTGACACTGTCATCATTCATTGAATAAGCTGATCTAAGAGACTGATCGATGGCATGAACACTTTTGGAAAATCCCAGACACCTGTGTAACTTCCTAAGTCCAGTATTCAAGGCTAGGTCATCATGGTTCCATAAGCATACATCATGGACTTGTCCATGATGATTATGTCTTAATCATATACCACTTTCCCTACCCACCTTCCCAATCCATTCTCTAACTCACTACTCACACTTCCTTCCATTACCTCAAAACTTATTCTCATTTTCATGAAAAGATCCCTGGGGCATTTGATTTTGAATAAAGATAAAATACTTGTTTTTGTAGAGAAATGTGATTATGAATATTAAATTGTAAAGGGACTTACAATTTTAATATTTAATATTTAATAACAACTTATGGGCTATAAGTTGCTTGGAAAGACAATGAACGATGGATAGAAAGAAGGAAGAAGAGATGTCTCCCAAAGGAGAGATGAAAATTGGGAAATAGTAGCAACAGAAACTAAAGGGGGAAACTCTCCCACAGAGACTTCTGTAATGACCTATTTTATAGTGTTTTTTTTTTTATATGCCACAAACAATGGAAAAAAAAACTATCCCGCAGTGCTCATCTTCCCGAAAAGGAGGGTTAACTGAAACTATAAAATTAGAAGAATAAAAGCCTTTTTCCTCAATGGACATGAAAGTGCAGAAAATCTATCTGGATCTTTAGATGAAGGGAGAAATGGTATGCCCAGAGGGAATACATTTCATGGGCAGTCGGATATAAAACTACCCTGATTTCAGTGACTATACAATACTTTAACATCACAGAGTGTAATACCGAAAATAAAGCTGCTTATCATAGTGGGTGCCAGGGCACACGGCTCAGATCTAGCCTTCAGGGCCACTCATTTCCCAAACTGCTGGAAATGTTGCCTGATGACAACTGATAGCTGACTCCTTCCCCAGGAACTGCCCTCAGCTGAAAAGAGTTTTCTTGCCACAACGTTTCCTGGGGGACAGCCTCAAAGACTTGACAAAGCGACATATGAGTATCTATAGACTAACTCAACAACCTCCCCACGGCATAGCTCCCCACAACGCCAAAGGCCATCCCAGCTCTTGAGCAGGTAGAGCAGGTGAGGACTCTGCTGCAAATGAATTCATCTGCCCTCTGCCACTCCCACTCCCACCTAGGTGCTCCTTGGTGAGCACCCCAACAAACTCACTCACCTCAGATCTCTCTCCCTCAGAGTCTGTCTCCGAAACAACTTGATATAAGACAACTGTCTAGACCCTATCACTGTTTGTCTGCAAAAATTCAAGTCTCTGAAAGGTTAAGTGATTTGTCCAAGGTAGAGGAGCTGCTAAGTAATGGGTTTCCGAATAGAATATTGACTCCTGATCCAATTAAGGGCTCTGTTCACCTGGAATATTGACCCAGACAGCAAAGACCTAGAAAACAATCCCTAAAGTCTGTAGCTTTGTCCTATGTCACCCATTTTATTTCCATAAAGTATAGTTCTAAATCAAACCTGAAATATTTTAATGTCCTTCATACTACTTACCTGAAATTTGTTTGTTTGTTTGTTTTGTTTTTGGGTTTTGGTTTTCTGTTTTCTTTTAATTGGAAATGTATAAGATGGGGAGGCTCATCTAGGCAGGACTATGCTTCTAACATAATAATTCCCAGGAGGGACTCCACACAGCAGCAGCAGCAAACCAGAAATGAGTGCCATCATCTAGAGTTGTTTGTTTACTGCACTGAGGGGTCAATGACTCATTTATCAAGTGATGTGTTTTCCATTATTTTAGTGTTTTTTTTGGTTTTTATTTTTGTTTTGTGTTTTTTTTCATTTTTTGTTTTTGTTTGTTTTTTTTTAGAGCACAAACTGAGTAGGGGCAGAGAGAGGGTGAGAGAGAGAATCCCAAGCAGGCTCTGCACTGTCAGCACAGAGCCCAGTGTGGGGCTTGAACCCATGAACTGTAAGATCATGATCTGAGCCAAAACCAAGAGTTAGATGCCCAATGGACTAAGCCACCCAGGTACCCTTTCCAGTTTTAAAAATATTTTCATATTTTAAAATACTTTTGTATTAGTATCCATACTCTGAATAGATACTAATATACACCCAGATCTGTGACAGAAATATTATCTAGGATATGATTCATATTTTTGAATCTCATCCTTCGAGGTTTCAGTTTTATGACAAAATCATTTTGATATTGTGGCAGATCGGTATGGGAATAATTGGTGACAATCTGCAGATGCCAAGGGTTTCACCAAGTCATAAGTTGCTTCTTCTATCTCACAGTAAACACATTCAACCTTCCTCCAAGTTCAGCGACAGGCAATGAACCCAAAGCCAAGCAACAAACAGGAATTGATCATTCCACGATGATTGACTAGACTTTTCCCATTGCTTGGACCTTTACTGTATTCAGCATATGGTATAGATCCAGGCTTGCCTCGTCTCATTTTCAGAACCCAATGAAGGAGTCACTCCAGGAACCCTGCTGACAGTCCTCCAGGATGTCACATGATGCTAAAATGTATGGGGCAGTTTTGCACATTCAGCTTTTGTGAGGGTCCCGCTTTTGCTGTCCGTACACCCCAGGGATGGGGGGATTTTTATGAAATATATTTAAGATGAAACAACCTGAGGGACACATGGGTGGCTCAGTCGGTTAAGTGTTCGACTTCGGCTCAAGTCATGATCTCACGGTTCATGAGTTTGAGCCCCCCGTGTTGGGCTTTGTGCTGACAGCTCAGAGCCTGGAGCCTGATTTGGGTTGTGTCTCCCTCTCTCTCTGTCCCTCCCTGGCTCATGCTCTGCCTCTCAAAAATAAATTAAAACATTAAAGAAATTAAAAAAAAAAAGAAAAGAAAACCTGACATCATTGTAAATGACCTGGCTTGATGCTGCATAGACCTTTGTATCTATAAAAAGTAAAGGAATTTGGACTGAAGTGTAGGCACAGTTTTCTTTTTCCAGAAAACAACGTGACTTTAAATTAGGACATAAAATGGAGTATTTTCTTTATTATACTACATATTATTTTTTTTCATATTTGACAAGACATAACAAATTTGAACTACATTATTCCCCTCAAGTGACTCATGAGGGCAGCCTGCTGAATGAGTGACATTCTGATCCAATAATTGCCTTGCAAAAGCATTTGCAGGGACACATTCACCACAGCAGCCATTCAAAGGCCTTTAAAAAACACCAAGTCACAGACTTACCCAAACCTCTGTAAGGTAAATGGGCGCCCAATACTATTATCTCCACTCTACCTAAGGGGACAATCATGTTCTCAATTTAGAACATTCTATTTTTATGCTGACTTAAGTCATTCTGTGCTTAAGAAGGTCTGCAACAATAGCTTTATCCTTTTACATTAGAGATTTGAAGAGAGGTAACTGGTTCCAAATATCCCACGTATTTCAGGGGCGCCTGGGTGACTCCAGTCACAGGTCACGATCTCAGGGGCCGTGAGTTTGAGCTCCGCATAAGGCTCTGTGATGATAGCTCCTAGCCTGGAGCCTGGAGCCTGTTTTGGATTCTGTGTCTCCCTCTCTCTCTGCCCGTCCCCTGCTCACACAGTCTCCCTCTCTCTCTGTCTCTCAAAAAAACAAAAACAAAACAAACAAACAAACAAAAAAACATTTAAAAAATCCCACATATTTCACCCTCAATTCAGGTTTCTAATCACAAGAGATTTGAGGTCTTTTTTTCTTCCTTCCAAATTCCCAGGCGGACTGGAAACCCTGCTTACAACACTACTGACACTCAACTGGCTTCCATCTGCTTCCCATGAACGACAGGGAGCTCATCGCCTCATAAGGCTGCTTGCCCCATCTCTATTATGCTTTCAACTGTCAGAAAGGGCTCCACTACAGTGACCTGAAATCTGTCTTTTAGATTTATTTCACTTGTTTTGCCTTCTAGAAAAACAGAGAACAAGGAAGCTCTTCACATATTTGAAAGCATTTCTCTACTCTTTTATTCAAGTTCAACTTCCTTGGAAGATCCAACTATAACATATAGGGATGGTAACCTACTTATCCCTTCTGAATCGAATACTAAGTGTCAGGCTTTCCCTAGATATATGTTCCCCTATGTTGAAACCAGTATTTATGACACAGTCAAAGCAGAAAAGAGCACAGAGAGACTATCACTCGCCCCAGCAGAAACACACCAAGACTGGAGATGCTAAAGCAATGTGACTGCTTTCTTTTTCCTTTGCTGTCTTTAAAAACAAAAACAAAAACAAAAACAAACAAACAGAACACACATTCAGTTCTAGAAGTCAGAAACTTCTGCTCTGTCACTACAGCATCTGGGCATGATGATGCTGTACGAGTCAATAATGTTGGCATCTGGAAGAAAACTTGGATCACTGCCTTGCACCTCCTAGGTTGCATCACTTTCTTTCCTCTCCGGTCTGACTCAGGTTCAAAGGAGCAGGAATCGGGAGGAACCCTTTGTCTTTCATCTCCGTGCCAGCACCGTACTGCTCTCGGGAGCCCAGTCCTCTGGAATAGGACAGGCAGTCAGGGACGTTTCGGTCCAGTGCATAGCTGGAGGACTTCTTTCTGACTCATAATTTTATTCCATTGACTTGCAGAATACCCAAGACCTCTTCATGAGGTTCTTCATCTATTGAAAGCAAAATATTAGCACATTTTAGGACTGCTGAGATTTCAAATATTTGTCTCATCACCAGAGTTGTCTTGCCATCAATGATATTGTTTGAAAACGATTTTTTTTTATTTTAAATAATCTCCTATTTATTTGTAGAATTCCCTGTAACACCTAAATAAAACACTGTGGTGATATGACTTTACCACTTGTCTCTGCAGAACTTTAAGAGTATAATCTTCGTTTTAACTTTGTTTCTTACACACTTTTTAAAATCCAATTTTAGGACTCATGGGTCTGACTTGTCTAAAGTAAAAAGTATATGTCAGTGCAAGTAGTCCCTCACTGCTTTATCTAAAACTCTGATATCTTAAGAGTAGAGAAAACACCAGTTGGACAAAACCATTCCTGGATTTAATAGAGACCTATGGATGAATTATGTGTAAGTGATCAGAATCTCAGCTGGAATAGGAATATGGCACAGGCTTGGGCTATCAGTGATATCTCATGGAAACAGATGCTCTGAATAGAGTAGGTATTAAGTAATGTTAAAGTAATGTGAAGATCACCTAATTCAGCCCCCTTATTGATTATTTTAAAAAATGTTTTCTTTGGGATGCCTGGGTGGCTCAGTTGATTGAACATCTGACTCTTGATTTCTACTCAGGTCAAGATCCCAGGGTTGTAGGATCAAGCCCCACATCTTGGAGCCTGCTTAAGAATCTCTCTTTTTCTCTCTCTACCCCTCTCCTCTGCTCACAATCTTTCTTTCTCTAAGAATAAAAATCAAATAAATAAATACATAAATAAAATATTTCCCTTAAATTGAGGCCCAGTGAAATTAAATAATTTATTCAAAGTTATACATATAGGTGATAGCTGGTTTAGGACTATAATTTACATCTCCTGATATCTATACCATCACTCTTTTCTTTAACAACTGCTGCTGATTATGGCTTTATTTACCTGACCTTTTAAAAGTGCTAAAAAGCCTGGCAGAACTTTGCAATAAAGGCTTAGTTTTGCTTGGCTCCCTAGAAGATGATTAGAATCCTTAAGCCTCCTTTTTAAGTCCTGAACTTCCTTCTTTGTGGAATCAAAGTTGTCTATGGCTCCTTATAACACAACATACCAAATAATAATGGTGATTGATGTAATGATGATGACAATAAAAAGAATACTTAAAAAGCATTTAGAACAATGTTTGACTTCAAAGCAGTCAATTAATATTAAGTATTATAATCTGGTTTAAACACTGAGAGAACCTTATGTAATACATAATATTATTATCCTCCACTTTACAGTTGGTATTAGTGAGGCACAAAGAAAATTATGTAGCTTTCTCAAGGGCTTACAACTTATAAGAGGTAGCCTTCTCACTGAACTAAGGGGCTGCATTCTTAGCTACTACATTAACACTCCCAAAAGCAAGATAGTATTCTGAAGATTTTAATAAATCATGACTAGGAGGAAATGAGTGTCCTTGGGACTGAGAAGTATTTACAGATAATTTTTCATATTTTTTATTTGCCTTTTCTGGCTTATTTAATTGCAATGCAGAATCCCCAGAGTGAATCATATTTATTCTGCAACCACAGATAATCAAAGTACCCTCCCATCAAAGTTCGGTGCTGGGAAGAAATATTTGCTTCCCAGAATCCCAGTTCCACATCTCAGCTTGTTTTGAAGATGCCTTCCCCATTAGTGACAAGCCTCCACCCATTCTCTCAGCTACACACCTACATCCCAACGCAGGCTTCCAAGGCAAAAAAGCTGAATTCCCGGTACTCAAAAGCAAGCCCAAGCAAGACACCTCTCCACTCAACACTTAAAATTCTCTACCAAGCAAGATGGTTTCAAGGAATAGAGGGAGCAAATCCCTAACCGGTGACTTGCCTCCTGTACCACTGGAGTTCCCCCTGCTTATGGGGCATAAGCCTGCTTTCGGCGATAAGGACCATCGGGGATGAGGCAGTGTGCTTTCCCTTCCATGGATCACAGAGGTCCGAAGACAACTTGACGTTAAATATGTGCGAACTTTGCATTCAGTGTGCCTGAAGGTGCCAGAGCCTGGCTGAATAACAACAGGAACGGTTTAGGTTGGAAAATTCGTTAGAAAGCTTTGACAAAACCTCCTGAAGAGTGATGTTTCAGGGTGCTCATCCTGCCATTTCCCATCTCTTGGCCGCTTTACCTATTGATTAGCTTTCCCCTTACACCATTGCTGGGAGAGGCAGATGGAAAAGACAAGTGGTAAGGACCGGCCAGGCAAATACCTTCAGACTCAGCAACAACTGAAATTATGACAACATTATTCTAAGACAGACTTCATTTCTGATCTCACTCTGGGCTTTTAAAGCCCAGCCACTTAGGTTCATGTGGAGGTATCTCTGTCATAGAAATCGTCCACCAACCACCTGCCCCCATAGCTGCGACAGCAGTCTTAGGCTCCTCAAGATTAGCCCAGAGCTGGAACCCATCCTATAGATAAACTCAAAATTCTAGATTTGAGAGCTAAAGACAGAGAAAAAAAAGAGGAAATGAATCAAATTCCAAAAACTTGGTAAAAATGAGAACAAAATGGCTTGCTTGCCTTTAAGGCAGAGGCAAAGGAGCAATCTGCCCGTTGATAACCTATGACTCAGCCTTTTATCACTCAGGGCTCACAATTCTCAAATCCCTGTGGGATGGTAGCTGCTTCTGTTCCAAAGGGATGCCCTCCCAGGGAGGTGGCTTCTGGAAGGGATGGGTGGGCCAGCCCTGTCTCTATACTGCTGCATACTATGGCTGCCTTTTCATGACTATTATTTTCCACCCTATGGGTTCTAAATTCATCCCTTTTCTTTCTTTTTTTTTCCAAAAGAAGCAAAGGGAAGCCCTTTGATACCCATGTTGGTATCAACAGGAAACCTGGAGGAAAAAAAAAAAGGAAAATCAAAGAGGAAACCAAAGTACATATGACTAAGAATAGGAATTTCAAGTACATAGCCTTTGGAAAGGAAAATTAAATTTCTGTGAGTTACTAGGATTGAAGAGAAGGTGGGGTTCAGGGTAGGGTGTGGAGGAGAATGGGTTAGGGAAGGGAGGAGGGACCCTCTCTGCATAAGAATCAGAGGTGACCTCATATACTATTTTATGTGGCTTTTTAAAAAGCATTTGGCAAAACCCAACACATCTCATAATTACCTTATTCTCACGAAAGGTTATTAAGGAAAATGACTGTGCCGAATGGCTCTGATTAGTTGGAGTTTGGTATGGCACTCGTTCTTAGCTTTCCCGTCTGTATGCTTTAGTCCTGTTTGGATACAGAGGGGTGCCAAAACCCAGCAGTGTCTTTAGTGTCTAAGAATAGTACACATTCCTGCAAAGTACTTCATCCACTATTGCTATGCATATATATGAAAACAGTAAGAACTGGTACTACAGAGAAAAATATCTGTTATATAAGAAAAAGGTACTCTGAATGCATCAAATGAAGCTCTGGTTGACTATCTGCTCAGTCTTCTATAACCTAAAACTGTTTACCAAAGGAAAGGTACCATTCTTTCCTGAGTTGCTGTCGGATCAGGCTCAACAACCACAAGAGCCTAGACAGAAGGAGCCAGCAGCATACGGGATGCCCAGGACTCTACTAGAGAAGACATGAGGATCACGTATCACATGCCTAAAGTTAATTATTTGTAGGATATAACTTTAGGAGTAAGTCCTAAAACAAATATATGGAATGAATGGGAGAAGGAAAAGGTGAATACTTAAAATGTGTTTTCTTACGGTTGTTCTATCTTAATATATTTACAAATAATAATTTGTGGTCTCTCCATATCCAGGACTACATTTTAAAAATCAAAGAGATGGACATGCATATACTCAAATGAGGAATATCCTTATTCAGTGCCAACAGAACTATACAGTACATTACATTTGTAAAGCCTATTATTTTATAATAATGTGCAATATTCTAGGTTGTAAAACCTTTACAAGGAAAGGAAATATTTTCATTGTTATTTTAAAACTGGAAATTAGATATCCACTCACTAACTGAGCTGAGGATTAAAGAAAGACCTTTGGGCACCTGGACCATCCTTCCAATCATGGCAGCAACTTCCTTCCACATGGAATAAAATGTCTCAGAGAGCGAGGCCTAACTGATTTAATTGGGGGAAAAAGAATCAAACACACAAAAAAACAACAGTTAGAACCAAACTCAATAACTCCATCAAGAAATCCATGATTTTAAAAGGTACATCAAAAGCAAAGCTACTTAGTGGTAGAAAAAGATTTAAATATGGATTTATTTGTGAAGGGTTTAAACATTGTATTTACTATATTTAGCATCTTCAATGATTACTCAGTTTGTAAAGTGCTTTGAGGTTATGAGATCACTAGTGAAGCTATCAGTTTCATTTAAAATAAATTCAACTAAATATTTCTTTCTTCACAGTGTTTCCAGCCCATGGAAATCATTATCAGAGGATGTGGCGGGAAAGAAAAACAAAAAACAAAAAACAACAAAAGACAAAATAGCACTGCCATCAGATTTTTTCACTCATGATAAGCATGATTCTAATATTTGTAATATTACAAAGGTAGCAAGATGGTGATTAGGAAATATAAGATTGAATTAATTTGATAGAGGGACACAGAAAGAGTTGACATGTCTCTCATCTGATAAAATGGAACTACTTTTGATTCACAGAAATATTATCAATAAGCTATAAAAATCATATTTCCAAATTTTGGGGAAAAGGCAAGTCATGGTATGGCTTCCCTTCCTATCATCTTGGTGATTCATGGGATAATTCTGAAACTGACTAGTGGATTGAGCTCAACCAATCAAGGTTGTATGTAACAATCGATCATTTACTTGACAATAGATCTTGTGGGGGTTGTATTTGCCACGGGTATCATCGAGTGCCACAGTGCTTGGGTCATGTGATAACTCAGCACATTCCTAAGAAGAATCGTACTCCCAAGAAACAATATTATGTGAATGATTCTTCCCTTATCACCACTACCAAAAAAATAATAATAATAAAATTAAGGTTACCAAAATTTTAGGAAGGAAACTACTTTTCTCAGAGAACCTTGGCAATATATCACCGATCCGACCTGCCTTTAAGTTGATGTTGTTGATGGCCAATAGCAGAATCAATCCATCAGATTACCCAAGAAATGAAGAACAAGACTATATGTGTGTGCCCAGAGATAGGTAATGATGATGTGCCTTTTGAAGTCTTGGTGCACACAGATACTCAGGGACTAACTAGCTTCCTAACAAGAAACTGAAAGGGTAAGTCTAGAAACATTTTCTGAAGACAATAAAAACTAATAATTATAATAAAATAATGCCCGGATTCTTTTTGCCCATGGAGGGAAGAGGCAAAGATCCATGGAGTATCTATAGTCTGATAATCATTGGCTGGATTCATTCAATTCCATTTTTAATTTAAAAATTATAACGATAACATGAGGTGGATATTTTTATTTTATTAATGAAGAAAACAGGATTTAACAATTTAAAATAACTTGCTCACAGGGCACCTGGGTGGCTTAGTTGGTTAAGCATCCGACTTCAGCTCAGGTCATGATCTCACGGTTCGTGAGTTCAGGCCCCACGTCAGGCTCTGTGCTGACACCTCAGAGCCTGGAGCCTGCTTCAGATTCTGTGTCTCCCTCTCTCTCTGCCCCTCCCCTGCTCATGCCCTGTCTCTCTCTCTCTCAAAAATAAACATTAAAAAAAATCTTTAAAATAACTTGCTCACAATTATACAGTTTTTTTTTTTTTTACTGTATTTTATTTTATTTTATGTTTTTATTTTATACAGTTCTTAAGTAGCAGAGCTGAGGTTAGGACGGGTCTTTCTGGCTCCAGAATCTTAGATTATTTCACATATGCCATCCTCCCTCCTGGGTCTGCGAGCAGGTATTATATTCTGTAACTGACATGTACATTAATGGGTAATCTGTGAGAGAATATCACTATCTATTAATATTGTATTGATATTTATATTCATAATAAGGAATTTATATACAAAACCTCTGGAAGTCAAGGGTACAGTAAAAAAAATAGGGATCATGTCAAAATTACTCCTAGTTTCCTTCATTATTCCCTTGGGGGTGTATAATTTATTAACTACTCCTTAAACCTATTAGCCTATGTTCTTTCTTGGTATAATTTTCTTAGGGAAATTTACCTGCTAAATAAAGTGGTACTCCCACCCTTTAAAAAATTTTTTTTTTGAGTTTTATGGGTGTCTCCTGGAGTGATAAAACAGTAAATAAGATTGTTTCCTCCATCAACTTTCTCAAAATTGTATAGGCATTGGTTATCTTATTTAGCTCCCTTATTTTGGGGAACTACCTCAAATCATCCAGGAAAGGCAGACTAGGACTTGAAATCTATACGTTCATGACATGACCCCGGGTGTGACTGGTCCTGTTTCCATCAATAGCCCTGATAATAGCTGCCTGGACTTCATAAGTGAGAGGGCTGCCTCTGTCTTTCCAAGTAACTGTACTCGGGTATGTGTGGTAAGAAAGGTACATGGATGCCATAAAGAGAATCTAAGAGTCACGATCCCAGCCGCCAGGTAACCTGAGGTCTTCCTCAGGTCTCAGGCTTGAGAGAAACACGCAAGGGACTTTTCTCTGGGCCGCTGAACTTTTCACCTTCTGTGAAGCACCGCGGTGTCGGCTACCTTTTTGTTCATCACGCCATCACAGGTACCGGGGCCTCCCGTGAAGGTGTTACACAACTTCATTAATCTGGCCCAGGCTCCCTACTCTGAGTCAGCTGAACTTTTCTCCACTGTTCAGACAAAATAGAAAAATCGGGAACTAAGGAAGGCATTTCCAGGTGAGAAAAGTAGGCTAAATAGAAACTTGATTGACTAGGTGTAAATGGATATCGTAGGGTAAACAGAACTACAAACAGATCCTTAACATCTTGATTAACCAGTAGTGAACCTGGGCAGACTCTCATTGAGCAAACTGATGAATGATATATTTTCCAAAGACATACGTGTGAGATAATATATGTAAGCTGCTTTGAAAACCAAAGTGATCTACGATTATAGTATGATAGTGTGATTATGTACCATCAACATATAAGATGCTGACATTCAAAGCAGGACAGCAAAACAGGGGTAAGGACACTGAGTGTTAGTTCAGGCCTTGCCATTATCAGCCTGGCCAAGTTTTCAAGTCACTTCACCTCTTGGTCCTAACATCTCTGGATGTTAAAGCATTAATATTGCCTTTAATGGGCCCAAGGGGTTGACCAGCTCCAAAATGCAGGGTTCTACAAAAAGCATGGCAGAACCTTATCAAAATATATGTCAAATCTATATTGGTAAAATTTGTCACCAAATACACAAAGTATTCAAAGAGTTAGAGCAAACAGTAATAAAATGATAGTAATTACTTCACCCTTCAAAAGTCTTCTCTAACTGGATGCATCATTCTGTCCCAAATGTTGCCTTCTGCTTTCAGACAGATAAAGTCTCAGTCACCTTGTAATTTCTTAAAGTTTGCCATACACTTGGCCTCTGCCAAATACTCCAAAATGGTATTTTAGAAGAGTTTTAGAAGAATTTGATCATTTCACATGTTCTCTGAAGACTTACTGTGTTATCTATATCATTTAGCACGGCCTTTGTAACTATTTTTCCCCCTCTTCCCAGTTCTTTTGGGGAAGAATAAGTAGCCTGAAGATGGAGGGCAGCCCTAAGACCTGGCCTCACACAGAAACTTAGCATCTCCTCAATTATGTCAGCACAGCGCCCTCTACTGCTTCAGGGGCAAAGAAAGCTTAGCAACTGCCAAACACCGGTACTTCCCCGAGAGATGTCACTTTGCCCAGCTACTCAGTAAGAGGTAATGATTTCCTTCATTTGTCACCTCAGTAGCATTCCTTACAAAAGAGCATAGTTATGGTAGAGAAAGAGTTTGTCTTTCTCACCTTCTTCTACTTTGTCTGTTTCATCCTTCTACATTCTGTGATTTCAAGCTAAGAGTTCTTATGATTTCTATGCCTCAAGCCTAAACAATCTTAGCAATAACTGGATAATATGAATAAATATGTCTGCATTAAGTCTCAATCAAGGAGGGGTGGTTACAGCTGTCACTGTGTAAAGTGTCTGATATATTTAACAGAAAACCACAGCAGACCATAAGAAAATGCTTCTTCCTTGGCTTTATTTAAATTATACCTATGTTCTGATCGTGATCCTCAAAGAAAGGAACAGATTTTTTTTTTTTTTTAATGTAGATCTCTGTCTACTCACATGCACTTTTTCCTGAGTGTCTTGTTTTGCAGAGCCAGTAAGTCTTTAAAAATCAAATCAGAACCCTGGGAAATGTAATTTATTTCCTACGGTCTCTTAAGCAGAGACGCTTTAAAAGCAAGATGTTCCCTCTTCCACCCTGGGTCTTTCTATTTTTTTTTTTCCACTGAGAAAACTCATTTATAGTACTCTGGGCAGGGAAGACTCCTAATCAGTCCCAGAAAAGTTTGCTAAAGAATGGAGAGAAAAATCTATGGATAATATTAAAAAATAATATCTAGTCTAGTGCTTTATTTCAGACAGAATTTACTACTTTGGATGAACAATGTATGATTTCCCTAGCCCATGCCAGAGGCCTGTTTTGTACAAGCCTTACCACTCCATTTATACAAGGGAAGGAGAAAATACTCCCTCTAGACTTCCCGTTGCCAAAGGCTAGCTTTAGGGTCTTCTGACTTCTCTCTCTGAGCCATTCAGCACCTTCCAAAGTTTTGTCCCCCAGAACACCTGTTTCTTATCCCAAACCTTCAGACTCTCTTTCGGAGTCAACTATATCCGCTGATTCCACTAATTCATTTAAAATTCCTAATGTGTTATTAAAAGGGAGCTCTGCTAACTTGGTGGTGAGTGAAAACTCAAGCTGAGGATCGAAGCGATTACCCTTTAGTAAGGGTAAGGTCTGAGCTGCGATTTTATCAGAGAAGCTTTCAATTATATTCCTCTTATGAACGATAGTCTAAAGGAAAGGAGAAAGAAGTTTCCTGTCTCCTCTGAGTCTGAAAAAGAGTGAAGGTCTGCCTCCCTCCCACCACTGTTCTTCAAGGAACGTGCACCTGTTAAAAGCCAGGAAACTTTCAGGTCTTTCCAGCTTCAGGCCTAGCGTCCTTCATAGGGGTTTCAGAATGCATTGAACTTTCTTGTACTTCATAGTCAATACAAACACAACTTATCACACACTTGTGTTCTAACTGTTTCATGTGAGTCCATTGTCTCCCTTTGGTTGTCTTGAAGACAAGTTTCAAACTTTCTATTCTTTTCTATATACCATAGCGCCTAGCAAAATGCAGAATACATAAAGGATGCTTCGTAAATACGTAAATGAAATAACACGTACAAAGCACTTGGCCCAATGGAAGAACATTTTTAACTGTCACACACACGGGCGCCTGGTGGCTCAGTTAGTTAAGTGTCCAACTTCAGCTCAGGTCATGATCTCATGGTTCATGAGTTTAAGCCCTATGTCAGACTCTGTGCTCAGAGCCTGGAGCCTGCTTTGGATTCTGTGTCTCCCCTGCTCACTCTATGTCTGTCTCACTCTCAAAAATAAATAAATATTTTTTAAAAAAGAAATAAATGTCACCTACATGCTTTTCCCTCCTTATGCTTTTATAAAGTCCCTACTGGTCTCCTAGATATTGTCGTTGACTTTGTAGAGGAGAGTAGACAAATAGCATGCAGAGTTACATTATTTAACAAATATTCCTTGGGGGCCTATCAGGGGCCCAGGCTCCATGCCAGGTAACAGGGATGCAATGGTAAATAAGACAAGTGGGTCTTTTCAAGGCATTTATATTCTAGAAGGGGAAACTGATAGAAAACGGACATTTTTGATGAATAGTGATGAAGGTATGGAGAGGGTAAACAGTGGGCATGTGACAGCTTAGGGGAAGATCACGGAACTCGATCTGGAGGAGAAAGGTTGAGAGCTTCTGAGAAGACGGAACCTTTAAAAGTGAGAACATAACAAGAGTCAGAGTTGGCAGGTGATGGTGGGGATGGATTCCTAGTAGGGGCCCAGACGGGAGAGGACCAAGTGTGATGGAGCTGCAGGTATGGCTGGGCCGTAGAATGAGGGTACAGTATGGACGGCAAGCTGGAAATGCAGGTTGGACCAAGGCTATAAGGACAGGGACCATTTGGTAGCTGCCTTCCCACGCTTAGGGAGAGATCCACCCATTCCTCGGCACGTGAGGAAGAAATACTCCCCCTTTACTGTCTGTTAGACTTTTGGCCTTTCTATAAAGAAAAGGAAGAAGCAGCAAGAAACTAAGGAATTTTTTTCCCTGAAAAGACCAACAAGATGATTAATGTTTGACCCGTGGGAAGCACGTGCAAGGAGAGATTGTGAAGAGTAATTGTTTACCTCTGTATTATCGAATGGCTTCACAGAGGTCACCAGGCTTACTGCTTAAGCCAGCCCAGGAAGTTAACTGAACTTCTATCTACTTTTCACGGCAGGACGACCATTTTTTAAGGTTTGTTGGAAAAGCAAAGTATCAACACAATGGTGACAAAGGGTCCACTTTCCTGGCTGTAAAGAACCTTAGAAATCCACGTTTACATTTTAGGAGTTAAGAAAACGTCAAGGCACACAGCTTATCATGAGCACAGCTAGTGTGCAAAACCAGACCCCTGGACTCCTGCTCCAGCGTTCTTTCTATAAATTCTCACTTCCATTATGCCCCCAAGAAGGGCATTTTGTTTTCCATTTAAAAGCTAGTTTACATGGCATAGTGCTGTAAAAACTAAGGATGTGATTAATATGATGAATAAAGACACTCAAACAGAAGGAAGGCATTTTTTAAAGCTTTAACAAATTTGCCTCCTGTCATTGATCAACATGATGCATATTACAAATATTTCAAGAAAAGCCTAAGGGCAGTTAAAACCACCCATCTAGCCTTTGGATTAAGGCGAGGCCTAGTGGTTGCTTGTGGAGAAAGAATATGGACTTCTGCATTTTATATAAAATATAAAAACTGATAAACATTTTATAAAAGAAAGTAGAGTTGATCCTTGAACAATGCAAGGTTATGAGCGCCACAGTTGAAAATCTGTCTGCATCTTCTCACTGCCCCCAAACTTAACAGCTAGTAGTCTACTGTTGACTGGAAGCCTTACCGAGAACATTGACAACCAATTAACACATATTTTGTACATAATATATATTATGTACTGTATTCCTACAATACAGTAAGCTAGAGAAAATCCTATTAAGAAAACAAGAAAGAGAAAATATATTTACAACACTGTACTGTATTTATCAAAAAATATCCACAAATAAGTGGACCCATGCATCTCGGACCCGTGTTGTTCAAGGGTAACTGTATACAGATTGAAAGTGTGTCTGGATAGGCAGGTGCACTGCATACTCATATATGTACATAGACACACATATACTTAGAAAGAAACTAGAAACAAATGGACTAGAATTATAAGTGTAACAGTTTTCTCTGGGATTTCAAAGCTTTTTTAGGATCTCTTTTTTTTTTCATAATTTCCCGGTTTTTTACATGGTATAATATGAAAAATGTTAGAAATATACGTTAGGAATGAATGGCTATGACAACACCCTACTTTAAAATTTTTTTAATGTTTATTTATTATTGAGAGACAGAGAGAGACAGAGCATGAGCAGGGGAGGGGCAGTGAGAGAGGGAGACACAGAATCTGAAGCAGGCTCCAGTCTCTGAGCTGTCCGCACAGAGCCTGACACGGGGCTCAAACTCATGAACTGTGAGATCATGACCTCAGCCGAAGTTGGACACCCAACAGACTGAGCCGTCCAGGTTCCCCACAACTCCCCACTTTAGAAAGAATGAACATCCTGAAGCGGTCCTGGCACCTGGCATTTCTTTGCTTATTACCAGCTAGCCTACTTCACTGTCGCTGTTGTTCCTGAAGTTCAATCTGTGCCAAAAAGCCTGACTCCTGGTGGATGTGCATTTGAAATGCTCTTTCCAAAAGATCCAGTTTTTCATTTTTCAGAAGACTCCTTCTTGGCAAAACACCTGACTTCTACCTAGAAGTGCAAGGGTGTGTGGATTCAAGCCATCCCGGAACACTGGAGATCTAGTGTGTGTTGCTAGTCAGGCTGCAGACAAAGGGAGGAAGAGCAGAGCAGCTGCCGCCTAGAAAGGTTACTGGTTAAGGTTCCATTCTCGACATCTATAGCAATGTTAATGTTTCAAATGGAAAGGTACACTTTGATTGTGAAATGTAGAATTTTTTTTTTTAAGTTTCTTTATTTTGAGAGAGAGAGGAGGCAAGCGAGCATGTGAGCAGGGGAAGGGCAAAGAGAGAGAGAGAGAGAGAGAGAGAGAAGCCCAAGCAGTTTCCCCACTGTCAGCGCAGAGCCCGACCGGGGGCTGGACCGCAAGATTATGAGATCACAACCTGAGCTGAGATCGAGAGTTGGCCGCCCAACAGACTAAGCCACCCAGGTGCCCCTGAAATGCAGAATTTCTTAAATCATGTTAGGGTATTTAAATAAAGTGATATAATTCACCCCCCCATCACCAAAAGGACACCCCTCCCTAGGGATTGGGAAGTCTCTCACATATTATTTAAAACATCCCAACGTAGATTCCAGGCACTTCTAGCAGTTGTGACGGTAAGCTAACAGAGCAGAACATTCTCCTGTGCTAAGTGGAGCAACACAGGGCTGCCTTCCCAGTGGTGTGAAACAGGCTACATGAACTTCCTATTTGGGTACCACCGTGTATGCATTCCTGCTTTGCTTTCTGAGTTTCATTTTTAATAATACAGGCTGCTGCAGGTAGGCCTAGGTTAACTCTGGTTAAAGGCCCTTGGAAGAAAATCACAGAATGAGTACAAGCGTTGATTACTGCCTTCAACATGTTCTAGAAAGTACCATTTAAACTTCGGAAGACACTACAAGTCCTTCAATACCTTATTATTGCCCCACCTTGTGGCCTTGCCTAGAGACAGTTTTTCAAAACATCTGAGGTTGTCTGACTTGGTATATAATCAGAGTGAGCTAAAATCAAATGGATTGTCTATGGAACTGGAAAAAAAATATGTAAAGCAATTTTGATTTCAGGAAGGTTCAAAAAGCTGGAAAGGGGCCAGTAGATAGTGAAGACCAGAGAAGGAACTCAGCTCGGCACTGCGTATTGGACTGAAATTCAATTGAATTTTCCTTTTCGCCGGACAACCACGCACTTTGGGAAAGGCAATTCTCATGGGTGGAAGGGAGCAGGGCTTGGTGTCATGATGAAACAGAAGCAGGCATTATGCTAGGCTCTGAGGACACAAAGCCAGGTCCATCCACCACACAGAGCCCCAGTGTTTTATACAAACTGCAAAGCTCATCCTATAACATTGTGTACAGAACTGTCCCAGGGTTTCCATCACACAAAGAAGAAAATCTCAACTCTTACTGTTACATGCTTATTCTCAGACCTTCATTACCTACCCCCTGACTTCTGCTCTCACAAGCTACTCACCAGCCACATGGCCCTTTTTAAAGTTCTATAACTCACCACGCCCCTTCCTTCCCCAGGGCTTGCACTTGCATTTGCCCCAAACTGGACACTGTCCCCACCTCTTCACATAGCTGGCTCCTCCTTGTGTTTGAAGTCTCTGGTCAAAGCCATGTCTTTGCCTAACTGCTCAACCTAAATCAGCAGTTACTCTGCTGGGTGTCATAGCTGCATTTAAAAAAAATGCTTATTTATTTTTGAGAAAGAGAGTAAGAGACAATGAGTGAGGGAGGGGCAGAGAGAGGGGGAACAGAGGATCTGAAGCAGGCTCTGTGCAGGCAGCTGAGAACCTGATCGGGGCTTGAACTCACAAACCATGAGATCATGACCTGAGGCAAAATCGGACGCTCAACCAACTGAGCCACCCAGGCATCCCCATCGCTGCAATATTCTGTTAGTTCCTCACTTGCTAGCTTGGTTGTTTGCTTTCTTTTCACTTTTTTCTCTTCTAGAAAACGTGCTGCTGGAGGTCAAGTCTTACCTGCCTGATTCACCCCATCATTTCTAGTCTCTGAAGAGGTGCCTAGTGCATAATAGGAATCTAATAAATCTTTGTTAAATAAATGATGAATGAATGGCACAGCCTTTTTCTTGAACACCTCAGAGTCTGGTAAAGAGAACTGAGGAAGGTGCGAACAGAGCTATATCCGGCATGGTCCAGGAGCACAGAAGAGGTACGCTTTGCCCAGTGAGGGGTTTGGGAAGACCAGGGAGAGGAGAGGTTTCCTGTGCTAAATCTTGTTGGCTACAATTAGTTAAATCAGGTAGAAGGAATAGCATGAGCTACCAGTGGAAGCACGAAATCTCCTCACAGTGGATGTGAGGAAAAGTCCAACATTGCTAAGGGCAGGGGGTCGAGAGTTCAGGAGGACATATGGCACGGACTGTATCACACTGAAAAGCTGAGACCTTCTACTGAGCTTAGATGATTAAAACAGGCAAGAGTTAGCCAGACCTGAAATGAGGATTAAATCTTATTATCATTTATTTTTATTCCAGGGCTTGTTCTCTTTACCTTGTTCCTTCTTTTCCTGGATAAGGGAAGACTCTCGCTGAGTACATTCTAGAAATCCAGTCACCAGACATCAGCGAAGAAGAACGTTGGCTTTATTTTTTTTTTCTCCAAACCTCTACTAAAGGCACTGGGTCAGTGGCAAAATATATCCCAATTATAATTTCCCTCAGAAATTAAGTGGACACATATTCTGGTCAGATCTGTCCTTATGAGATCGACAGTCTCTTTAAGTGCATTTCATGCCTGCACGGATACGATGCTTGTGAGCAAAGTGATTCAACACTGTGCCTTTTCTGCACCCCAGAAATGGTGCCAAAGATTTTAGAAAGAATGGGCATATGAATAGGATATCAGATAAAACTTTTGTTGAAACAAGTTCTTTTTTCTATGCATTCCATTCAAAACAACAAAACCGAAAAGTCAACCCGTCATAGATTATATAAAAATTATTCACAAAATGTTTGCCTTGTTTGAAGGCATTAGCAACACGCTCCTTGTCTCCCCCCGCCCCCCACTCTTTTCATTCATGAAACTGATGAGTCACACCAGTGCCCTGCGGAGAGTGGGGCAGTGGCTGTTCTGAGGCAGCCCACCTCTTCTGCTCATGTAGGAAAACAGCCCTACAGTGAATCAAGTTCATTGAGCAAAACTAGGGGAAAATATTTGTCTGGCAATCCAACACGCCTCTCTCTGTGCTTGTCCAGACAAAACTAGGGTGGACTTAACATTTTTTTCCTTTTTGTCAGAAATGCGTGTATAAAATTGTATATTTTCACAAAAGAGCGTTAGTTGCTGGGGATTTTCAAGCTCCAGGATTAGCGTCATCACAGTTGGAACAGAAACACAAAGTGAGTTGGTCATGTGTTCCAAACTTTAGCAACTGTATATTAGTTCTCTAGAAAACGGAAATGGTCCAACAATATTTACAGTGTAAGGCCTGGAGGGAGTCCATCATGTTGATGAGTTTTGAATTGTTGGAATAGGTGTTTTTTAAAAAAATGGCAGGAGGAAGCCTACACCATCAGCTGTCAAGAAGGCAGCCATCTGGGGCGCCTGGGGGATCAGTCTGTGGAGCGTCCAAATCTTGATTTTGACTCAGGTCATGATCTCATGGTTTGTGGGTTTGAGCCCCACATTGGATTCTGGGCTGACAGTGAAGAGCCTGCTTGGGATTCTCTCTCTCTCCCTCTCTCTCTCTGCCCCTACCTAGCTCTCTCCCTCTCTCTTTCTCTCTCTCCCTCTGCCTCTCTCTCTCTCAAAAATAAAAAACATTAAAAAAAAAAGACATCCATCAGAAATGGAAGACCGTGAGACACAGGCTCAGGAATCGAATGTATCAAAACTCTTTGGTGAGGTATGGTAGAGGGAATTATTCAGAGCAGGAAACAGCAGTCTAGTACACTCAACCAGAACACTAGTGCATTGCAAGACACTGACTCCTACTCTCCTCGAATCATTCTCCTCCAACGGGACACCATAGCACCAAGGGGCTCAATGTTCTGTTTGTTGTAGTAGGTTTTCTACTGCCCTACCACAAGAGAATGATTTAGATCAGAACAGCCAGGAATAACCAGGAGCACTGGTTTGTGGTGGCAACTACCTTGGGAAGACCCTAGGCAAAAGCAATAGTGAATGTGAAGAGTTAAGAAGAGAAAGAAAGGTGGTGTGGAAGAGAAGCACCAAGCCCACAATGCTTTGAGGCTCTGGAAATGTACAAGACCCAGTGAAGGGTGCTGAGCTGTGGGAACAATAGGTTGTCCTTGTACTTAAGGGAAAGAAGACCTACAAAGACATAACAATGAGTAAAGCTGAAGCAGTTAGGATCAGAGAATGTATGAATAATCAATATCTGGCAGGGGAGAGGATGAGATAGTGTCTAAGATAGAACATACTTTGGAGAAAACAATAAGTAAATTCAGATAAATGGAAGAGTGTAGTTAAACTATACACGGCAGCTCATATGGATGCCATAATAGAGAAGGTAGAATGACGAAAGTCTAAATGAATTTTAAAAATCATTACTGTCAAATAAGTTAGAGCCTTGGAAAGTGGAGGAGTTTGAATTTATCGATGTTTATTAAATGGAGAATAAGGAAATAAGGAAGCCAACACAATCAAGTTTCCTTTTTAGGAATGCCCACTGGCAAAATCTGACCCAAAGTTGAAAGCAGGAGAAAACAGAGAACCCCTAGAGGGAGACGGGAGTGGCCGGGTGCAGGTTGAAAATGGAGTATGGTTCCCACTTTCCAGGCCAGATTACAAAAGCAACCTCACCCGGTGTTGTCAGGTTTGGCCAGCTGAGCAGCGCTGATAAACCTCACATATCTCTGACAAGTTCTGGGGTTGGGGAGGGTTTATAATCAGTGTCAGAAAGGTTATGCGGGCTGTGCTGGGGGTTCCTAATGTTCACAGATACAGTATCTAAGGAGGCATATCAGCTGGGGTCAGACAGACAGATGTTGGGAGGTAATTACAACATGTAAGTGCCAAGAATGCCCGAGGGTCATGCTCATTTCTTTTGCCCCTATTCTGCCCCTACACACCTGTGTGTACATTAAAGCTACCCTCAAAGCAACTCAATACCGATGGCAACCCAGACTGTACTTTGGAAGTCACCTGGTCTAACATCTTTATCCCACACGTTAAAGAGACAAAAACACAGAGAGGGGAATGATGGGGCCATTTTCACAGGGGAAGAAATGGCATAGCCAGTTTTGGTAATTCCTACTATTTTCTCCAATGTTTTCCCAGTATATAACATTGCCACTTTGACCTAAAATCAATTGGTTTTATGCGCAGCCCTCCAAGACGAATACTTCGGAACCACACAGGAAGGGTGACTGCTCAGTCAGTAGGAGGGGTGTGGCTGCGTGCTCTCTCTTTGCTGACTCACTTGCACGTTATGACTGTACACATTCCAGAAAATGCCTGAGGCCCCAGATTTTCAGGTGAACCACCCTCTTCCCACTTCTCATTGGCTACACAGACACTTTTGATTTGAACAAGGAGTGGTTCTTTTTACATTAGGCAGGTTGGGCCTGCTCTCTTGTCTTCCTCTCTAGGATAAAGAGGGTCTCCTTTAGACATTATTTCCATGGAGTGGTTTCCTTTTGCCATGATTTATCAATGGATTCCACAAGGGGAAGTTGAGCACATACGACGGGTTAAGATAC
The DNA here is from genome assembly GCA_030068075.1 of Paguma larvata. Lineage (NCBI taxonomy): Eukaryota > Metazoa > Chordata > Mammalia > Carnivora > Viverridae > Paguma > Paguma larvata. Next base: position 11,119,976 of record CM057823.1, read on the forward strand.
TTTTAAAGAAACCAGAAACAAACCCTGGGAGGAGCCCAGCTACACAAAGGCCCCTAAAAGCCTTGTGACATCCTGCATAACCTCTTTAACTGGGAAGTGTGAATAATGTTTTTTAATGTCTCAAAGCTGCCCCGTATCAAAATCCTAGTGGGGATTAAGATTTCAATTAAATTTAAGCCCTCAGAGAAAAAGAATGCTCTAGGATAGAACTGATAAAACCACAGACCATGAATCACTTGGATGTGGTACTTCAATTAAAAAAAATCTTCTTTGGCAGCACTTTTAATTGATTAACTGATTGATTGATTATATTTGCTCCTGCAAAAACATTCCTATGAAAATTAAGAAGGTCATAAAAATCAGGATCAAACTCAATCCTCTTTTTCCTATCACTGCAAAAACATCTTTATCCTACTTCTTACCTCAACTTTAAATAGAGTCAAGGCATTCCAAAGGCAGAGATACAGAATTAAATGGAGGGAGAAAACCATTATAATGTATTTGTGGCCATACCCTTTAATAAACCCTGGTGTCGTTTACCCAATTCTTTGTCATCCAGGTTCAACACAAAGCCCTGAACCCCTTGATTTCAATAATGCCTTTATGGGAAGCTAGTTGATGCCTAGCCCAGCCAGTGGTGGACTCAAAAAGGGAGTTCTGATTTAATTAACTTGCATGTTTCCTTAGGGCCTATTGGGATGCTAACAAGTAGTTAAATTCTTTCCCTATTCAACATATCATTATTTTCTTCTTAAGGAGACTTTACTCACGGTTGACACAAGAAAGAAATTGGCCTGATCTATTCATTTGCCAGTTAAATGCACCTTTTCCAGTATAGGATGTGATTTGAGTCATCTCCAGTGAACTCCCATTGGCAATGAATAATTATAAGTGCATACTCTCATTACTCATTATGTCCATGTTTAAATGCTTTTTTTTTTTTAATTTATTTTTGAGAGAGACAGAGTGAGTGGGAGAGGGGCAGAGAGAGAGGGAGACACAGAATCTGAACCAGGCTCCAGGCTCTGAGCTGTCAGCACAGAGCCTGATGCGGGGCTTGAACTCACAAGCAGTGAGCTCATGACCTGAGCCGAAGTCGGATTCTCAACCGACTGAGCCACTCAGGTGCCCCTCATTATGTCCATGTTAAAAAAAAAAACCTGAAATTAAATAATGAAATAGAAACCTCCTTTTTTAAAAACACTTGCTGAGAAGAGTTACGGGTCATACAAAACTCCATGCCCTCTATTCAGGTTATGCTTTGAAAACAATTCCTGGATAAATACTTGGAGACTTCCATGATTAGAGTGTTCTGAACACAGAAAGAAGGTGTTCTGCGTTTGTAATGTTTTCCAAAATGTCACACTGTGTGCTATTTTCTGATCAGGGAGAACACAGATGCATTTGGCAGAAAGGGTCACTTCCTAGAACAGGTTTATCTTTTGTATAAATGGCTTGGTCATGGCGCATCTTCCACCTACGTGCATTGCATAGCAGAGTTTACAACTGTGCAATCTTTTTTGTGACTCAAAAATAACACAGATGGCCTGTCAGCCCCTGAATAACTAGTGAGTTACTTTCCTCAAGGAACTTATATCTAGGGCCTTATACGGTCCCTGGTGTGTCAAACTCTAGATATTCAAAGCTAAAGCTTTAACAAAATGGCTATTTTCAGAAAACTACACCAGTTATTCCTGACAACTGGGTGGCATTCTTGAATCAATTGCAACCTCCACTCTGTCTGTACTAATGTATCGTGTTTACTGCTCATAATTTCATTTTTCACAGGTCCCCCGGGCTTCTATTTCCTTGTGTTATTTACTTACTCTACAATATAAAGTGTCTTTAGGGATGTGCATGGATAGAAAGTCTTAACTTTGAGGTTTTGGTGATATTTTAAAGATTAATCTGTTGCCCCGATGGGAGGTAGGCACAGAAGAAAACCAAAATTAATCCTATGCTTTTCTCTTGATCAAGTACAATTATGAAAATGAAGTCTGGCTATGCTAACCCTGTGAGAATTAGCTCCTCTTTATGAATAAGTTTTCCTCTTACTCAATCATCTTGGTTATCTAACCTCATTGGAAGTGGTGTTAAAAATCATAGGGTCTTCAGTCTCGCGTCAGAGTGTTTCCTCAGCTTTGTGATGAGTCTCCCAGGGCTCATCCTAATTGGAAGTCTTAGGGAGCGTGTATGTGGGTTCTAGGTAAAATCTTTTAGCAAAGAAGGTGTGGGTGAGGCTTTATGAAATCAGATGAGGTAGTTCAGACTCTCTCTGAAATAACTGGTGCTTGTTGTGTTCGATTTTTTATATCTTCATCGTTCAAATGATTCAGCCTGGATCTTGTTCTTTCCTCATCTAACCCCTGAAATGTAATTGCTTTAGGAAGTGAAGTTAATATTTTTTCTTTCTTCCTATGTTTCTGCAATATCACATCTTCTGTCCAGTGATTGTTCACCCACTCTGAGTTTTTAAATGGGGCCGGTTCACTTTGAGGTTACTTTCTCGAGCAGTGGTCTTTACTAATGAATTTGGTTAATATGCAAATATATTGGATCTAAAGTCTTAGTTTGAGGGTTTATTTCTCCATAGGAGCCGAATTTATCTTCGATCTTCAACACTGTCTGAGGTCTATGTTCCTAGACAGAGCAAACGGGTTTGTTTTGGTGTTAGGAATTCTTAGGGAAACAAGAGGCTCAGGGATTATTTCATCAAGGAGAACCTCCCATTAATCTATTTACATGGAAGGTGAAATGGTATAGAAAGGAACTAAATTCTGAGCGATCCATATATAACTCGTTAAAACGTTAAGAGCTATGGTAGCTCTGGGAGATGAGAATTTGCTAATCTCATCCTACAGTGGAAATGGCATCATCTGAATAGTATAGATTTTAAAAATAGGGTGTGGAAAATGAAAGCCTTTGCTAGGTTGGTCTCAACGATAGATGAGCAGTAAGAACCATAAACAAGCTTCCTCTGACTCTGGAGTCAATCTTTCGAGGCCTTGACTCAGTACTACTCCAGGTTTAAGTTGAAAATCCTTCCTTAGTAGATTTTCCAAATTGGAGATATCTTCCAGTTTCATTTCATGCCAGGATAATTTTAGAGAATAGTGCTGTGTAAATCAGCAAATGAACAATAATTGCAGAAATGACTACATGTGGAAACACCAATTAGCCAATAAATTCACTTAATTAGTCTTAATAGTTTCTTTTGCTCTTTAAGATGCTATTTAATACTTTAATGCTACTGCATATGCATTGCATATTTTAAACCCTTTTATTTAAATGATGTCCTTATAGATTAACTAAGGGCCTATTCTTTTAAAAAGAAATCATGAATTACTTCACTTTCCAGTAGCACTGTTCACAAAGTATTCTAATTACACTGCATGTGACTGCCTATGGAATGGATGGGTTTTCCTTGCAAAAATGATAATGCAACGTGATTCATCCTAAATGGAGAGAATTCTATGGGTCCACTTGGTCTTGCCCTTTCAGGTATTTTTGTAGCTATGATTTTGAATTGACTAGATTTGCATGATCTCTTCTACTACCTATGCTATTAAGTGAATTGTAGCTTGTAGTAGTCTTCCATGGACCTTTCAGCTGTGAGACAATGCAGAGATAGTAGCACTAAACAAGAGATCATTCTAGAACTTCATTCCAGGGTCTACCTGTCTGGACTCAACTGAGATAAACAGCCCTGGGCAATGACTCCTCCCTGACAGATGAGTCCTATGTGCTTTCAATCCCTGCGAAGGATCCCAAGAAAGCAGCAACTGCAAGAAGAGGCATCTAACTAAGCAGCCAAGTATTTTCTTTTCACCCAGCACCTGGTTGTTGCCTTTCCATACACTTCCCTGGCATTTTGACTTCGATAACTAATTATATATTATTCCCAGACACCATGCCTGGCCTCTGCTTGGAATAAACTGCATTGATAAATCTACTATTTAAATGATCCTAAGCTGAAAGAACTAATAGGTGAATTTCTTTTAGGGTCTTACTCAGACCGTGAAGGGATGGCCTTTAGTTACTGCCAAGCCATTTTAATAGACCACTCCGTAGATCACTATGAATTTGCCTTGGTTATTCTAGGATTTGAGATGGTGACCTAGAAATTTTTAAATTACACTTTGGATAAATAAAAAAAGGCAGAACACAAATTGAATATAGTCTATGATAACAAGAAGGTTTTAAAAATATGCATTAAAAATAAGTCTGGAAGTAAATATTTCACAATGTTTGCTTTTGGATGGCAGGGTTTTGAATGTTTCGCTTTTTTTCCTTTGTGAATTTTCCAAGATCATATATACTAAGCACGCATATCTTTTACATTAGGGGAAAAAATGAATAGCCCAAATAATGGCAACATAGACATTTCTTTGTATTACAGAATGTTCTGAATGTTCCTTCCTTATGCTACTTTTTCCTTTTGCATCCCCTTTCACAACAGAAATTAATATTTTAGCATACACATCTGCATATAGATACACATGGTTTCAACATATTACGTTCCTGCTTACAGACTTTCAATGACTGCATTGCCACAGCCAGGAAATTTGCACACATCCTGGCCAGGAACTCCTTAATGTTATGCAGCTCCACGACACATCTAATTTCCATGGCTTGCCAATGATAAAATTGGTACGGCTAGTTTCTATGTGTATGTGCTCATGGCAGTGAAAGTTGGTGGAGGGGTTATTATCATACAAGAAAACAATCGAGCCCTTTAAAATCCTTTCCAATCACTTGTCCTCCCAGGACACAGAAGGACTGGAATGCCATCATAATATATACCTTCCAACAAAACATGCAAAGAACATAACTGAAATGACTTGTACTTTGAGGAATCTGTCAGAAAGCAAAAGCCTACTATTAGATGTTAGATCCTTTCAATTGTTGCAGGAATATAAGAAACTCATCCTTATCCCTGTATTCTAAGAGCAAGGGAAACTGAGCAAGAGACCAGTGTGAGCAGTATTTCCTCCCCTTACTTTCAGCTTCCCCACATCCTCGTCAGCATGTTTGCATGGCCAGTACCCCAATTTTTCTAGATGTGTTACAATGGAGCAAATTTTAGATCCATAAAAAAACAAGTGTTCCTTTATTCTGACATGTATTATTCAGGACGTCTCTGTATGTGTGAAAAAGAAATCACTGTATAATTTGGAGGAAATTTCAAAAATAATGTGAAGCCTTATCAAATTTTAACCATCTTTGCTGAAAATTTTGTCTTAGATTAGGAATTACACTATCCCTGCATCATAATATTGTTTTTTCCCCTTTTTTTCACTATGAAAATCAAAGTAAAGTAACATTTTATTTTATTCTTATTATTATTATTATTATTTTTTTTAAGTAGGCTTCAGGCCCAGTGCAGAGCCCAACGCTGGGCTCAAACCCAGGAACCCAAACACAGGGGTTGAACCCACGACTGTGAGATCAAGACCTGAGTTGAGCTCAGGAGTCAGACACTCAACTGATTGAGCCACCCAGGCGCCCCTTAAGTAAAGTAACATTTAAAATGATTTCAACACAACTGGTAGTTAAAAGGATGCTTAACACTAACAACAGCAAAGAGAGGATTGGAAATAATCCACTACTCTCAGAACTGTTAAAGAGTTCTTACTAGCGGGTTTTAGTTTGGGAATGTTAAGATTTTTAGTGTTTGAGATATGTCTTGAGGCATTATATGACTTCAAACATAAATAAGTCTGTAGCTTGTATTGTTGCTGTTGTGGAGACCAGCACGGTTTCAGAGGCATAACTGCAGAATACCATTTATTATTAGAAAACATAGAAGTTCTGAGAAAAACAAAGAATTAAGGATCTGCAAAGAAATGGAAATGGTTCTTAAATGACACAAGCCTACCCAGAGCCTCTGCCGACAGTAATTGGATTTGGTTGACTAGTGCTGGGAGCAGGGCAAACAGATGTTAGGTGATGGAGCAGAACTTGCTCTTTTCAGTTTAAACAACCAATTATGAGTGGATAATGATGTGTGCAACTGGTAGTCACTGGAAATGTTTTCAATTCAGACAAAGAAATAAGAGTAACATACTAATACATTTGATTCTATACAGGGTTGAAATCTAGATGTTAAAAAAGCTATTCTTTTTTAAGTAGGCTTTACGCCCAGCACAGAGCCCCACAGGGCTTGAACTCATGAACCTGAGATCAAGACCTGAGCTGAGATCAATAGTCAGTCAGACACTTAAGTTCAAGTCACTGGCATTTACTAGAAGCCAATAGGGCATTTGTAAATGTAGTATTTGTAGTGAAATTAGCATAGGTGGAATAATCAACTTGATTTGATCTTTTGCAAGGATGGAGTAGACTGATTTCCACTTGGTTATCTTGACCTTTTATTGATATTAATAAAATGAGTAGTTTTTCCTTTAAGTTTATTTATTTTGAGAGAGAGACCATGAGCTGGGGAGGGGCAGAATGAGAGAGAGAGAGAGAGAGAGAGAATCCCAAGCAAGATCGTGCTGTCAGCACAGAGCCCCACACAGGACTCAATCTCACGAACCATGAGATCATGGCGGGAGCCAAGTTCAGAGTTGGTCACATAACCGCCTAAGCCACCCAGGTGCCCCAAACAAGTAGTTTTAATGAGATAATAAAAATTGGAAATTTTAGGTCTACTCATTTTTGTAGAGAGTTTGGAGGGGGAGGCATGGTGTCCCATTAGCATGTGTGCTGTTGCTGATATTTAAAATCTGGGACTGAACTGGTTATAACGAAGGATACCAATCATCTTGGCCTATAATGAAGAGCTGTTTTACTGAAAGCTTAGGCAGTAAACTCTATAACTGGTGCCAGTATGAAGCCTCCAAGCAATGATGAGTAGGTATGCCCATTTTCTACTTTATATTTCACAGAATATCTAGAATTAAGATTGATCAGATATCTGGGCCTAGTCATGTTGACATATAAAATTAACCTTCACTGTATCCTACTGACACACACTCTAAAATCATTGGCCTGGAATTCTTAGATTTTTATAGACTATTTAATAGGTAAGACTTTCAATTCCTGTTTGTTTATAAAACACCTTGGTATAGATTTGGGAAGTTTCAAATAAAATGGTTGAATCAGTATGACCTCTTGAGCCTATTAATTCTAACGTAAGGAGCGCTTCTTAAATTTTTATCCACTCCTAATCCTATATGCCAAATGATCCAAAGCGAATAACAATTGTGAGGGTTTTTTGGATGAGATTAACATAAGAGTGGATAGACTGAGGAACATCGAATGCACTCCCTAATGTGGGTGGGCCTCGTGTAATCAGTTGAAGGCAAACCTAAGAATAAAAAGGCTAACCCTCTCCCCCCTACCCTGCCTACCCTGAGTAAGAGAGAATTCCTCCTGCTGGCCTGCCCTTGAAAGGGGCATCATCTTTTTCCTCCTTCAAATTCAAACTGAAACACTGGCTCTTCCTGGGTGCAGAACCAGCTGACCTTCAGATCAGAACTACACTTCAGTCCTCCTGGGCCTCCAGCTTGCCAACTGCTGATTCAGGAGCTTATCAGCCTCCATAATAATATGAGCCAATTCCTTATAATAAATCTGCATCTATATATCTATACCTATACCTATACCTATACCTATACCTACACCTATACCTATACCTATATCTAGCTATACCTATATTTATATATATACCTCTGTATCTACATCTGTGTGTCTGTGTCTGTGTCTATATCTATATCTATATCTATATCTATATCCACAGCCATATCTATATCTCTACACATATACATACTTTTGGTTCTGTTTCTCTGGAAAACTCTAATTCAAATACACTTCGAAGTGGTCACCATAAAACCAGGCAGGGTCTTGAGAGATATTCACATTTTAATTAGATCTCAATTTAATATCCATAAGAGTAGGTGAATAAGACCATTAAAAAACAAAACAAAAACACACAGAGAGAAGTGAATGTTGCAGTAAACACAGTAATTAAATCTAATCAACCAATAAGACTAAGAGGGTGGGGGTTAGGGGATTCTGTGAGTTGGTATAAGGCTTACAAATAAGTTTTGATGCAGTATATATGGTCTGAAAATCACTTCATTTGGGCACACTTAGCAGAGCCACTCATCATAACAGGGGTGTAGTATGGCTATTAGGGTTCTGTGTTAGAAGCTAGTCCTTATTCAGTCCTGGGGATTCTCTGAGCCTCGAGAACTCTCAGCATCCCGAGAAGACAAACCCAACAATTACAATGGAAGAGAATTCCCATGATGCATAAAATTATGTCATTGATGCCTTGATGGGTAAGCATCCGTTAGTCATGGTAAGATTTAGAATTAAGAAAATAAATATGTACGTAAGAAACAAAACCCATGGTATCTGATAATTTTGCATTAAAGAGTCTATACAATTAATATTTTATCTATTTGTGATATCAAGCTATTTTGGCCAATTAGAGTAACAGTAAATTGGAATTATCATTCCAGTTTATAATGTGATGAAAAAACGATTTAGATTGGTAGTTTGAAGTTGAAATCTTATTAAATTTACATATAAATTTAAAACCTTAAAAGAACTTAACAATAACCATATTTCATACTTATAAGTATTTAATTGATGAATTATTCAAGTATTCGTGAGGATCTCATTTGTTAAGTCACATGAGTGAAAGTACTTCAAAGGGAATTAAATGTATTACATTTAGAATTAAAGCTTTAACTATTTAAAAATATTTAACTACATTTGAAAATGAGACAAAATCATTACTCAACGTTCCCTTAAAAGTAATTTTCAAAACTAGCTTGACTTACAAACAGGCTAATAAGGTTTAAAAGCTAACTTAAAATTTTGAGTATGACTATGATTTTGTTCATGTAACTTTAATAGTGACACTGTCCGGTTTTGAAATCAAAGTAACCTCTGACTAGTCTTTTCTAGGCATAATTATTGTCCGCATTTGCCCTTGACAATAATCCTGCGAGGTCCCATTTTGGAACTGGACAAATGAGATGACTATTCTGGAGAAGTGGAGAACGAGCTGGGACTCAGCTCTCATGGACCAGCAGGGAGGTAGACTTGATGAGAAGTCAGCTGATCTCCTCCGTCTAGGCTCTGGGTGCAGAGAGATCAGAAATCCTTCCCTCGGGATTAAAAGGTATAAAGGCAAGGAGTCTGAGAGCCGCTACTTTCTTGAGTATCTCGTAAGAAGTCATTGACCCATAAGAAATCACCAAGTTAAGAGAGTATGGATTTTTGTTATCTGGGGTGGCATCAAGAGAAAGAAAAGTGAAGGGAAATAATTTGATATTCTTCTTTCTAACGGAAATTCAGAGAATTCAGGAGCTCTTCAAAGGGAGGATTTTGGCAAGCGCAGTTTCTCTGTCCTCGTAGCTAAGTTTGTATTAGTGAAAATTTGAGAGTTAAAGTTAACAGATGTCGCTATGAAAGATCTTAACGTATATAGAGATCTTTCCCTTTCCCTGCAGCTCTTCAGGGAAGAAACAAACAAAACTAAAAGAAAAAGAAAGCAGAGAGTCATATTTTCCTTTAGCTAGTGAGTGCTTCAAGCTCTTACTGGGATTTTCCATCTTACCGGTGCGTCCACTTCTTCATACTGGCAATTCAAAAGGAAGGAAGGAATCATGATTTTCAAAGGCTTCGCTGTGGTTCAAGGATGGCAAGAGTATGTCAAAGTGACTTTGCCCAGGAAAGAGTGAACATAAGTAGAAAATGTAACTAAGTTCCTTTTTTGGATGTGAAAGAATTTTGACACCTAGAATCAGGCTCTTCCCAGGAATGCTGTGAGAATCTCCTTATTGATTTTATAAGGAACTTGCACTCCAAATATAAACAAGCCAAGACAATGAAGCCCTGTAAGTGGAATGTTCTTTTAAGTCAAACTTAAATCTTTATTTTCTATAGATTTGTGAAAGTCTACATGTCCTAGGACAAAATATCCATCTTGGTCATGAATTTTTTATTCCTTAACAAGTTCTTGCAAAAAATAAAGAGACAGTTCCGACAATTAAAGAACTTGCTGAAAATCAGCAGCACTTACACAATGCTACAACTATGCCACCCCCCACCTCCCAAACCGGTAATCACTCTTATAATGGAGGGCATTAACAATTTTTCTCTAGGGGTGTCTGGGTGGCTCAGTTAAGCATTCAACTCTTGATTTTGGCTCAGGTCATGATCTCAGGATATGTGGGTTCCAGTCCTAATTGGGCTCAGCTTGCAGTGTGGTGCCTTTTTGGGATTCTCTCTTTCCCTCTCCCTCTGCTCCTACCCCAATTGCAAGTACACATGCTCTCTCTCTCTCTCAAAATAAATAATAAGCATTAAAAATATAACTTTCCTCTAAATGGAAATAATTTCTATTTGTCTATCTATTTTCCTAGGCAAAATAATCATCTTGGAATCAAGCATTCAGCGTCATCCACGTTGCTTGAAAATGGCAATGCACTCTTTTTTCCTACTCTTGGTTCCAATCACGGTAGATTGGCATGAGCCAGCTGGAAAAGGTGAACCACGAATATGTGTACTATCACATATATATAGATACATATATAACGTACATGCAAATACATACTTACACGTATATAATATATGTACAATATGCACAAATATATTTGTTACCCTACATAGTTCGAGGGTAGCTAATTTTGGACAGGTTCATTTTCTCTCTTAGGGTGTCAGATCTTAGACACGATAAGTGGGTATGATATCTATCTGATACGAACAAAAGGTACCCCAGAAATGAGGAACAGACTGAAAATGAATTAAAATTTATTTATTTATTTTAAGAGAGAGCAAGTGAGAGACGGGGGATGGGGGGAGGGCAGAAAGTGAGGAGGAGAAAAGATTCTAGGTAGGCTCTGCACTGCCAGAGTGCAGAATGCATGTGGGGCTTGACCCCATAAACTGCTAGATAAGACCGGAGCGAACATCAAGAGTTAGCGGCTTAACTGACTGAGTCACCCGGGTGCCCCGAAAGCAAACCAATTAAATGACACAAAAAGGAATGAGCTAATCTCTAAATGAGAGTGCACTACATTCTTTAACAAAACGCCTCTCTTTTTTTTTTATAATAGTTTATTTTCAAATTGGTTTACATATAACACCCAGTGTTCATACCAACACGTGCCTTCTTTAATGCCCGTCACCCCCTCTCCCCCCTCCCTCCCCTCCCTCACCCTCAGATTGTTCTTAGTCTTTGAGAGTCTCTTATGTTTTATCTCCCTCCCTCTCTGTGTCTTTTTTTCCTTTCCCCTCTTCCCCTCCCCCTGGTTTTTGCTTAGTCTCACAAAGTCCACCTGTTCGTGGAAACATATGGTATCTGTCTTTTTCTGACTGACTTATTTCACTTAACATAATACCCTCCAGTTCCATCCATGTTGCTACACATGGCCAGATTTCATTTTTTCTCATTGCCATGTAGTAGTCCATTGTATATATGTACCACATCTTCTTTATCCACTCGTCAGATCATGGACACTTGGTCTGCTTCCATGATTTGGCTATTGTCGAAAGTGCTGCTATGAACATTGGGGTACACGTGCCCCTGTGCATCAGCACTCCTGTGTCTCTTGGGTAGATTCCTAGCAGTGCTATTGTTGGGTCATAGGGTAGCTCTATTTTCAGTTTTTTGAGGAACTTTTTTTTTCTTTTTGAATGATGCACTTTTTCTTCCATTTCCAGAGCACTGCTCAGTTCTGAGTTCTGGGCTCAGTGCAGAGCCCAGAGCCTGTAAATGGCTGGCAGATGTATCCAGGTGCTGCGATCGCAAGCTAAGGGGGGTTTTGCCAATGAGCACAGGAGCACTTGGGCCACGCTGGCCGTGGGACACCGACGGCAGCCCCTCGGCAGGACAGTGGATTCGTGAAAGATGTCTCATCTTTAAGAAATGTTCCAGAGGCCACAGTGATTGAAAGTGGCTAGTGTAGAAGATAAATCCCAAAAACTTCCTTAAGCTGGTGGCAAATTAATTACAAAATTATCCTTAGTAGTGCCCCTCCCTGTATCCACATTCCTCGTAAAAGGGGTTTGAAACCCCCCAAGGTGGGGGGAGTCCGTTTCCCCTCCTCTTGAATATGAGCTATCCTTGTAGCCTGTTCAAAACCACAGCTTGTAGCAGAAATGACAGTGTCCCAGCCGAAACCCATGCCTCAGTCCTATCCCTGCTTCAGCTCTCTCTCAGAACCTTGCCTCCACGACGCAAAGAAACCTCGGCTGGTCTTCTGGATGATGAGGGACACAGAGAGGGACCAGCATGACAGCCAGCCAATAGCCAAACATATAAGTGAGACATCCTAGAACATCCAGTGCCCGGCTGACCCACCAGGTGACCCCGGAGGCAGGGGAGAGCTCGTCAAAGATCATCCAAGCCTGGGCCACATCAGCAGGCCCACCCTGGCTTATGAGCGATAATAAATTTTCATTATTGAAGCCACTGAACTTTGGGGTGGTAAGTCATATAGCAATATCTCACTAATAAACCTTAACCAACCAAAGTAAATACCAAGATGCCATCGCTAAATGGAGGCACCTTGTTCACTTCCAAGTATCATATCACATATCACGTGCAGAAGAATCTCCAAAAATTATGGATGGCCTGGCAGGGACAAGCCTTCTTAGGGAGAGTGCACAGATCCATAGATGCACTGCTTTCGAGAGTGCTTTCGGCCACCTTGTAAGTGCTCACATTCCAGAAGAACTTCCTGCTCTCTGCTGAGAGCGCTCCTGCTTATGTCTGTAGTCAATTAACTCGCCTTTTTTTTTTTTTCACCTCATTGAACTTAAAGAGCAGTCTGCGTCTGTTCAGAAGCCACACACCATGTTCCCTCCTGCCTACAACCGTGGCAATAAACCAGATAGCTTTCTGGTTCACTGTAAAAACTCTTTAGAGGAAGACAACATGGTAACAATAAAAAAGCCACCTGTAGTGAGATATTCGGAACCTCATCACGAAGTCTCCAGTATGCACGTGAAATAAAAATCAGCACCCTCTACCCCGAGTAGATATGCAACTAAAAATAACTTGTTAACTGCTCAAGCTCAACCAGCCCTGGAGATAACATGCTTTTTGATGTTGCGCTGTGTCCTGTAGGGAAAAGACTGGATTGGAAGTCAAGAGGTATATTTCTGTTCTTGTTCTACCTTGTTCTAGAATAACTGTGGCCATGTCCCTTGGACACTTCAATACCAGATAACTGCCGACGATCCTTCTAGTCCCATAAAATTGCATGCTCTTGTCTTGCTATCTGAGCCTTTTAGTTTATATCTGTGAACGAATGTACAGACTTCGAAAGACCTCTGCACTGAGACCACTGAGACCTGTGCCTGCCACCAGTGCATCAGGGGACCTTGAGCGAGTTCCACCTCTCTGCATGTCAGTTTGCCCAACTGTCAAATGGGTCATTCATTTGGACTAAATGATCTCCAATGTCCTTTCCAGCTTAGAATGCCTGATTTAATAATGCTCCAAGGTTACATGTTTTACAATTGATTTCTTTTTCTATTTAATTACTTTATTTTGATGTTACAGTGATTTATTTTGAGAGACAGAAAGAGAGAGAGAGAGAAAGAGAGAGAGTTTGAGCAAGGGAGGGGTAGAGAAAGAGGGAGTGAGAATCCCAAGCAGGTGCAGGGCTCGAACTCATAAACTGAGAGACTATGATGTGAGTCGAAGTCAAGAGTTGGACACTTAACTGACTGAGCCACCCAGGTGCCCCTGTTTTATAAATGATTTCTAAAAAAAGAGATTCTGACCAAGACTTAGGCACAGAGCGATTAAACAAAATTCAGGTAGTCATTTCACAGAGCCACAGGCAAGTTAGTATTTTTGATTTCTGATAAGGAGGACCAGTGAGCTGTTATTTGTGGAAGTACTGCTGGTGCCAAGAAAAACGTCATCGGCCACCAAACCCAAGTGTATTCTATACCACAACAGTTGTGCAACATTTTGTTATGCCCCAGGGTGTTCTAGGAAGCTCGGCAGGTACTCTGAACTGAACGTGGCCCAAGAGATGCCCCAGGACTAATGCTTCTGTGTCAAACAGAAACTCAAACACAAGGTCCTCCACACAGTCTTTGTAACTCAGAGACAGAGAGGATCAATTTTCGGGACCCCTCCACCCCACCACTTTCAAGAAGATAAGATATATACACTCTGCGATAGAAGCTTTTCTAAGCATGGACCTGGGGAACCCCTAACGGATGTCTCACCAAGGTGTGACTGTATTCACTTGAACTCACAGTATTTTAAAAAATGGAATGAAAGCCAGCACCTTACGAGGTATCAATATAACAATGACATATTAGAATATGCCAGCAGGGCCAGACTCTGGAGAAATTCTAACAGACAAAAAAGCTGTCTCTGTACTCCTTCACCCTTTCATCCACCATCTCATACTGCCTTTGATTGGGCCTCAGATGTATTTTACGAGATGGCTGGGTTGCATTCCATTCTGGCCTTGGGATACCTCCCACCCATGTCCTTTAAACAAACAAAAAGCTAACCTGTCCTTTACTCTAATGAATTTATATCTACCTTGCTTTTGGTGGACAATAGGAGTAATGGATTAATCCCTTTACTGTTGACTAGTTTTATGTGTTAGACGTAACATATAATGCCCTAATCCTAGTAGGAGAAATTTAGGACAACCTTGCCTTCTGAAGGAACTCATACAGGATGGGAAATGAAAACAAAAGTCCTAATATCTTTAATATCATCAGTTATCAAAGCAAGGCAAATTATAGCAACACAGTGCCATTTTTCATTTATCATATTGACAAAGAAGGTAACTCTTGATGCTGGTTAAGGATATCACATGGGACACTAGAAACTGGTATAATAATTTTGAATTACATACCAGGAAACTTAAAAATTCACATGGCCTTCAGGCCAGCATTCCTGTTAGGACTCAACCCTAAAGTCATATAAAAAATAAGGACAGAGATTGTTTAGTGTGTCTTGAACACACTATGATCAATACCACATATAGTAAACATACATGTAGGCAGTAGCATTTTATGGAGTCATCAAAATTATGTTTTTTGATATCATGTGAAAAAACGTTAAGTAATACATAAATCTGTCATATATAATATTTTCTCAGATGACTTATTTAAAAAATAAAATGGGGATAAAAATGTTAATAGTGATCCTGTTAGATAAATACATTGGAAGATGGTTTTAGGGCTTTTTTTAAACCTTTTTATTTATTTTCTCATTTAAAAAATAACAAGTAAAAATTATTCTTATAATCAGAAATAAAATTCCTTGAAAAATCATAACAAAACAAAGTCTTTAAAGGCCAAGTGAGTCAGATCTTTAGGAGCCAAGCAATCTGTTGAAAGTCCTTCAGTCCGAGGATGTGGGACCTGACTTTCGCACTCAAATATCCATGAGCATGAAAGTTGCTTCCGTGACTTGGTGAGGCCGATGAGAGCAGCGGCCCTGAGCAACGCACCCACCCTCCTGCCTCCCACCCCTCATTGGAAGCAATTAGAGAAAATTAGCTCTCTGCACGAGGAAGCCAACTGCCTGCTTTGCCAGCAGGATGGAAAGTGTGTCACACAGCCATGTTGAACCACTTATGGAAGGCGGATGGTAAATCTGGCCTAATGAAGACTGCATACACCCCTTCTGTTGGCTCTCAGCCAGTCAACTAGTTTAGTCTGGATATGAGAGGGAAACAACAGGCTCTTCGTACTCAGAGTGGGAAGTCCTGAGTAGCTATAAGTAAATGGCTTCTTTTGAAACTGATGGAAAAAGAGAAAGAGAGGAGAGAGAGAGATTGAGAGATTGAGATGAGAGAGAGAGAGAGAGAGAGAGAGATAAAGAGAAAAGTTGCTATCCAGCCAAAGCCCTGGTCTGATATTGTGCAAATTGTACTGTGCCCACCGGGGGCACGAACACACCATCGTAATGGTGCCCTGGGCCCAGTCACCTTCCATCTCAAACTTTTCAAGACATTTAAAATTCCTATAGTCTTAATTATCCTTAAATAGCATTCAGTTAAAATTGGTGTCATCCAGGGGCACTGGGTAGCTCAGTTGGTTAAGCATTCCACATCAGCCCAGGTCATGATCTCATGGCTCATGAGTTCAAGCCCCACGTGGGCTCTGTGCTGACAGCTCAGAGCCTGGAACCTGCTTCAGATTCTGTGTCTCCCTCTCTCCCTGACCCTCCCTGCTCATGCTCTCTCTCTTTCTCGAAAATAAACAAACATTAAAAAAGGTGGTGTCATCCAATGCCTAGTGCACCAGCCTCTGAGAGTTGGCTAAGTTTCCAGAAAGGGGACTTGTTCACCTTAAGTTTCACCTTCAAGCCTCAGAATATCCTTATACCAATACTCATTTATGTAAGTACTTTCATATCTGTAAGTGATGACTTAAACGCTTCTTGGTCTTGTGTAAATGTACTCATCTTAAACAATTTTTCTCATTGTGATAAAATACATATAACATAAAAGTTGACATCTTAACCATTTTTAAGCGTGAAGTTCAGTGGCATTAGAAACATTCACGTCTTTCTGTAACCGTCACCACTAACCATCCTCAGAATTTTTCTGTCTTCCCAAACTGAATCGTCACACACATTAAACAATCATTCTGTGTTCTCCCTCATCGCAGCCCCCGAGAACTATCATTTTACTTTCTGTCTCTACGCATTTATCTGTCCTAGGCTCCTCATAGAAGTAGAATCAAACTTTTGTGTCTGGCTTATTTCACATAGCATAATATTTTCAAGTTGAACCAAAAATTTGAACTAACAAAACGTCTATGTTGATAAGCCATCATGTAAAATAATTCTTCCTCATTTCTAGTTTCTCGAACTTTCCTTTTCAAAAGTCTCTTTTGACCAGGGCTTCCTTCTGACCAGGTGGAGTCCTGGGAAATTGAACAGACTCTCTCACAGAGGGTGTTTATCCTGCCAATGGAAGTATCAGGCAGAATTTAGATAACCACTTGGTGGGGATATTGCAGAAGTTTGAATTAGACGAGCTTAAATCTCTCATTCTACTCTACAACCTGGTGACTTTTACAAACGCTTTTGTTCGTTCATTCATTTTTTTCACCATAGGAATGTGTCAGCACTTACTGAGTACCTACTGCATGTAAATGATGGAGTTGACGCAGTGTGGAGACAGATGATACTGACTTGGCTCCTGACTTCTGTAGCGGAATCAGGAACTTGGGCACTGCCCTAACAGACTGGCTTTTGCTCTCAATCAGCTGGCACTGGTGAGTAGACCCAGGGAGGTCTGCCAGTTACCTACATGCCTGAGTAGAGACATTGGTTTCTGGTAAAGGTTCCTTAGAGGTGCTACTCTATGTATCAGCCAGAAAAACATAGCAGGTTCAAATGCCAATCTGGGAACTGAGAATGCCTACTCAAAACTAGTATTGCCTAGAATATAATCTAGACATATCGAGGACTTTTGGAATTTGAATGAGAGAGCGCAAATGACTTCTCTGCCACTGATTAACACTGTGACCTAGGGCAAGTTAAACTTTCTGAGCCTCAGTTTTCATCAGTAAAATGGAGATGAAAAATACCCATGCCACAGAACTCTTGTAGGAATAAAATTAGTAAGTGTATAAAAAGCGACGTGCATGTGGCTTGGCACACAGAAGGCATTGAAATACTAGGGTCTCTTGCAGAGTTCTTCCCCCACCCCGCCCCTACATGTAGCTCTGCAGTAGGTCAGCCCTATACCTGAACTGCAAGCACCAGAATCAAGTTGGGGCATCTCCTGGCTTCTTTAGGATTGCTGGTTGGGCATAGGGAGAGTGTGCCTCAGAGAGACCATCCTGTTAGCTTGAGGGAGAGAAGGGCCACCTTATCCATTAGCATAATACATCTCGAAAGTGTAAAAAGAGGTTATATCCAAAGAAAACACAGTCTCGTATGAGTCGGAAATAAGACCTGCTTATTTCTCTGGCTGGAGTTCATAACGGCACAAATCGGGTTCTGGGAGTCTCAGGACCACTGACTTCAGTGGCCACCTGCACAGTGGTGGGTGGCTGAGGGGCAAGCCATCCAAGGAGGGACTCATATATCCCTAGGAAGCAGGGTGGAGTTTGGCAACCCACAGAGAGCGATTGTTGTCTGGGCAGAATCTACCCACGGAAGCACATGGAAGGGAGGCAGACTGTTCCAGGAAAGGCAAGGGAGTGGCTCTGAGTGGTCTATAAGGGTGTGCCCACACACTGGATTCTTCATGACCAAAGCCTATGGGTAGTTCGCACACGTAGTAGGCAGAGCTGCAGATACTGACAGGCTTTCTGGAGATGGCAGGATGTTTGTCTCAAACATCCAAAACCGGAAATTATCTCACTCATTAGAAATTATGCCGTCTAGACCGTGCTTTGTAGGGTTTTCAAGAGTGAGCGTAAGTTGGGGGGTTCATTCTGGTTCCTAAGTTTAGATGCTTTAGGTAAGGCTCGAGTTGCATTTAAACACACGAACAAGAGCTCATTTATTTTTTTTGTTTCGTTGTGTTTTCTTGAATAATTGGGTTTCTTCAGTTTGTTCCTAAATATTATCTTCTACTTTTTTTTATTAATCCTTTTTGCCCTAACAATTTAATACTCAAGTTCTTGTTTCAGAGCCATTCTTGTCTATTAGAACATTCGCCTCCCTTATGGCTACAATGGGGAAGGTTCATAAATTCATTATTCTCAATTATTTAATGCCATGCTATATTAATCCAGGCCCTCTGTGGAGCAGATCCTACAATGGTATAAAATGTGCAAGGATTTTATTAGGGAAAATATCTTCAGAGAAAATCAGGAGGGATCTGGGAGAGAGTGGGAGAGCCTTCAGTCTGGCCCTAGCAGAGGGGGGAGGGGAGGGAGGAGGTCGGGCCAGAGTGTCTTAGGTGCTGTGCTGTGCTATGGAAGCAAGGCTTGGCAAGGGTGTTGGGGAATCATGGAGCCAAAGCTGGCCTTCAGGGGAACCCCTATTGTGCAGTCACTGGCTGGGAGCAGTCTGACGGCAGGAGGATGGCTCAGTGCAAATGTTTGACAAAGCCCAGAGCACAGGACTTGGGGTCTTTTGTAGACTTCATTTCCTGTGGTTGGAAGTCTTATGGTTACTAGAGTAGGAGGGTTTCTCAAATTTGGCCCCCACTGACATTTAGGACTGAACAACCCTTTGTTGTAGGGACTGTCCTATGCAGGGAGGGTGTTAAACAGCATCCCTGGCCCCTACCTACTAGATACCAGTCACACCTTCCCAAGTCCCGACAATCAAAATGTCTACAAACATCGCCAATGTCCCTTAGGGGCCAAAATCACTTCTAGTTGAGAAACACTAGACTAGGGCAATTTAAATACATTTTATAAGATTCCTCAGGAAAATTATAAAACCAGAGAGAAGGGTAAAAATAGAAATGTTTTGAATGATACATAACAATTATTAAGAAAAGTCACTCTGCTGGGGAATTCGAAGTGAGCAAGACTATCCCACTACAATGATACAGCACTGACTGGATATTAGTTTCTATCCCAAGTGAAGTTTCTTGTCCTGAGGTGAACTTACAGTCCAAAGTCTGGCCCTAAATTTAAAGACACACAAATAAAGTTTAAAAAATTAAATGCATACTTTTTTAGTTTAATGTGTCACATTGTAATGCAAGCATAAGTCATGCCTGGCTTATTTTGGAGACGGATAAAAATACTTCACCTGCAACAGTGCACGCACAATACAGCGACGGGATAGGATGACTTCATATTTAATTCACTTGTAACACACGCGTCGGGAATAGAAATTAAATTCAGGGATGAGGCAGCTGAGATTCCAGAATCAAGCATCTCAGACTCGATTTCACCAAGTCATCAGAGAGCTTTTGACATGTGGGATTGTGCTGGGCCACAGGTTAACACCTGATGTGAGCTTCAACCTGGACGGCCGGGCCAATCCCCAGATTCACATGTGTGACTGTTCCTCCTGAGTGTGAACTGGGTCCCAACACGACTCCGTCTCACCTGGACCACTCTAATCACCAGCCCCCTCACCCCCCAGGTCTCCTACTTTCCCCACTTTCCTTGTGGCAGCCAGAGCGTCTCCTTTGAAACAGGTCAGACCCCACTTCCCTTTGACTTAAATGCTTCTAAGACTTCCCATTTCTCCCTAGTAAAGACAGAGTTCTTACTGTGGCCGAAAAGGTCCACATCTTTGCAACCCCGAGCTTGGTGTGGAGACCAGGGGTGTCAAGGACGTCACCTAGGAGTGTGTAAGGAATCATCTCCGGGCCTGTCCCCGACCTACTGGATCAGGCTCTTCACTTTAACAAGATCCTTGGAGGATTTATACAAACGGTAGCATCTGAGAAGCTCGATCCTCATGCTCTGACCTGAGGTTATTTCTCTCACTTTCTCTCCCTCCCCTCTTCCCTTGCTCTCTCTTCTGTAGCTAGTTGGGGCTCCTGGAGACATTCAACCTGCCAACAATGATGCAGCTCCAGGTTTCGGCTCTTCCAGTCACTGTCTCACTTCCTTCAGGTGCCTGTTCTAATGCCACCTCACTCAGAAGGCTTTCCTGACCACAGTAGGTAAGCCCCTCCTGAGCTCCCAACCCTGTTCTGCTCAGGCCACTCCCCATTCATGGATCCTGCCTTATTTCAATTCAGAGCACTCCTCTCCACTTGCCATGTTATATAGTATATATATAGTGTGTACAGAATACATACCATATAGTGGTATGCAATTTTATTGTCTGTCTTTAGGTCCATGTGAGCAGAGATTTGACATGTATTTTGCTTATTGCTGGATCCCCAGACCCCAGAGCAGTGCTTGCCACACAATAGGTTATTAATAAATAATTGTTGACTGAACAGGTAACTGAATCATGCAATCTCATGGGACAGAACACCTGGAAAGGGAGAAGGCCCCGCAAGAACATGGAGCCCGGGCTTCTCCTGATCACCTCACACTAACTAGCTTGGCCGCCTTGTCCAACACCGTGTGACGCTCTCTCCAAACTGTCCAGAGATGAACCAGAGCCAAAGGCAAGTATCTGGCGGTGGGGCAGATTTTCTTCTCAGAGGAGGATAATAAGCCGGATCAAACAGAGGGTATGGGAACAAGGCACGGGGCTGCAGTTCCCCTTCTGGCACACGGGAGAATCAGCCTGTGTGCTTCATTTAGACGATGTTTTTTTGGAAAGAGAAATGGCCAAAGTTTCCAAAGTGTACGTGATTTTTTTTTTCCCAGAGAAAGATTAATCTTCACTTCTTCTAAAAAGCAACCTGTTTATACATTTGCTGGAGGATTTGCCTGGAAAAAAATGAAACGAGGAGAACTTGATTTGACACATCTGGAGCAGATGGGCATGTTTTGTTTGGCTTCCTGTAGATGTTTAAATTGGGGTTAAGAAGGGGAAGATGGTAAAACTGTCTGAAGACTCAGGTGGCTGGGAAAAGACGAGTGTGGAATGTGCAAGAAAGGAGTGGAATAAAATATAACAGGCTGAATCATGAAAAATCTTCCACTTTCTTGCCCTATCAAATCTGTGTTTCGAATGTGAATGGGAAGAAAGGAAACAAAGGCACAAGGACAGACTATGAGCATTTAGGGTGGAAGAACACTTTGTGTGTAAGAACATTTTGCTCAAATCTATTCTTGGATCTCCTGGAGGCTAAAAAATAGAGGCTGAAGTACCATTAGAGAGAAGAAAACCTTCTCCCACCCACCCGATACTCACCTCCACCTCTCAGTTTTAATGAAAACTCTTCCCAGGAAGCATGGGTGGGTTGAGGATACAGCTGGCCATAAGAGGAAGTTGTAAATGGGGTCGAGACATAACAGATGTGAAAGTTTGGGAGCTACACAGAAGAGAGCCTTATGGAGATGAGAGAGCGTAGAAACCAGCAAGATGCTCTTGGATGGCATGCATGTTTTTAGCTGTCGAAGCACAAAGAGATTATCGAGTGACTCTTGTCATCATCTTTATTCGGGTTTTCTGCTTCGGATTGATTTTCTTCTTCCCCTGTCCCCCGCCCCCGCTTTTTTGTCAGCCATATAACATTTGGTGTTCAGACATAAGGGATATTTGTAGAAACGAAAACAAAGACATTAATCCTGCCGGTTCTGGAGGAACAAGGCTTGATTTTCAAGCACAGAGTTGTCAGGATGGGGCATTGTTCTGTGGACAGGAGATCACTTTGGATATGTAACCCGTGGATTCCCTTTCACATATTAGAAAAATGCCAATGGAAATGAGTTTACTAGCCAACAAATCCCACATAATTCTGTAACTTTGAAAAACATCAGTCTTTAAGGCCCCCCCCATCCTCATTTCAGGTTCCCAACCTACCATAAACCACTTAAAAAGCAATGTTCTCATAATTACCAATTTTTAGGAATAAAGTGTAATGATTATGAATTCCAAATCACTTGACATTGCATTTCAAGATGCTGCTTTTTAAAAAATGCATCCAGTGACTCTTAAGGTACCACCCGATCCTTAAATCTCTCAAACCTTGCTTTAAACACCAACTGTCGTGAGTTTGAGCCCCGCATCGAACTCTGTGCTGACAGCTCAGAGCCTGAAGCTTTTGGATTCTGTGTCTCCTTCTCTTGCTGCCCCTCTCCTGCTCACACACACACACACTCTCTCTCTCAAACATAAATAAACATTAAAAAATTTAATTAAACATCAACTAAATAAAGGTGACAGAACAGTTCTCTGAAATTGCACAGGAATACTGCAGTGTAGGTACCTAACCCCCCACCTTAAACTCTGCCTTCCACTTTTTTTGTTACCAGTAAATGATTTTTTGGTAACAGCAGGTAAGAATAAAGAAGTCATGGTGGTTTACAAATAAAGCAAGCAGTACCTGTATGTCTTTCTTTGGAAGATATCCTGGCATTTTTGTTCCTTTCTGATTGTTTCTGTGCCAGAAAAACATAACTGCACGTATTCCCAAAGTCAGGAGGGGGTTGGGAATCTCAGAGCTTTTCTAAATTGCTTCCAAACACGTTAAATGATGAGTTTTTAGACTAGAAAAGACAGAAAGAAAAACAAACCTAAATCTGCCCCACGACCACAAAGCACATATGCAACTCATAGCAAAAGATGTGTGCATGAATATATGAGGGTAGAGTCTGGCCCCCCACCAGGCTGATAACATGCTTAATCAAAAGGCTCATCTTTCTGCCTCGACGCACTTTCTCTTCGGACTTTGGCAACTTTGTGAAGAAGTGAACACACATTCAGCCAAGTGAACGCCATCAGCAGGTTCATTATTTTGTCAATCAAAATGCAACTCTTCAGCCCTCTGAACTTTAAAAAAATATTCCCTCCAATTGCAAGTGTCCTTATCAACGTTTTCTTCCACCACATAATTTGATAACAGTCTCAGTAGGTGTTTCTGGTTTGGATGAAGGAAGCACTGATTTCTTTTACTGGGAACCATGAATATTTTGGTATGGACATCTAAGATAACAGCGTTAGCCTGTGAACCATAGCCCAAAAGGTGTATTGACATTTTGATCAATAATGCATGACCCCATGGGACACAGAGGCAGGGTCAGTTATAGGCCACTTTTGAGGAAGGAATCTGTCTTCAGTGAATGCTCATGGAATTCACTGCTCATTCTCTGGGCCCCACACCTCCAGCAGCCCAGCACCCCTCTCTATGTCTACTACGGCCTTCTACACTAAGTGTGCTCTGAGCTGGCTCCTTCCACCAACCTCAAATGGAAAACTACCTGTCTGTGCATCATTCGCTCAGGGTCCTCCTTTCTGATAATAGTCAATGTAATAGATCCTACCAAAGATGTTACTGACTCATATTTAGTTAATAGGTCCCTAATCCAGGAAAAATTAAGGTTTAATGTTAGAAGCTTGAAAACTCACTGCTCTAACCTGCATCAATGAATAGATGAAGTTTCTTGCTGATACCAACTCACCCAGACAGGCTGGTGGGGAAAAAAAATAGTCCTTTGCACAATAATGGGGGGGGGGAGCCTGGAATGCTCCTGTGCCCAGTTAATTTTCTAGAAGGATGCACACTGTGTGTCTGGAACCTGTTCTGAAAAGACATGCCGGGCACTGTCTCATGCTCCTAGAGCTTAGATTGGTTTCAGGAAGTTCCTAGGACTCCAGGAACATGGACACAGGCTAGAGCGCATATACAGAGATGTACACTGACCAATTCCCTAACCCAAAGTGGCTTTCAGTGCTTAGGCCCAGACTCAGTGGTGAGTCCACTCAAAGGTCCTTAGTGCAGAAGACACTTCTGCAAGAGAAGCTGTGCTGTTGGTGCACCCGTGCTGTGGGGATTCACGAGGCTTGTCCTTGCCAGTGCAAAATTCCAGCACACCAAGGACCATTTGTCCACATTTAAACAAAAGAATGAAAGACTTGCAGTGAACATAATAACGTGTTTTATTAGGAGTTTTTACATGGGAGCAAAAGGAGTGTTTTCTCCTAATAAAGAATTTACCCCACTTTGGGGATCTGTGTAGTGATTAGTACCCAGTGTCTGCTCTTCTGTATCTACCCCTCATCTTTGAATCTTGCTATCATTGGGCAATGACCCAAATCTTCATACTTCCACTTCTTAAACCACACTTAAATAATTTATTGTTAATAGCGTTTGAAAATGCTTGATGAAACTACTCCTAAGTAGACAGGGTTTGATATACAACTTTAATCTCTTCTTTCTCTTTTGCTCTACTTTTCTGACTTTTAGGAAGACTATTTCACCCTATGGCATATGTACAGTTTCATACAGTTTCTGGCAACTTTTCTGATTTAGGAAGACCTAGGGCTGTGGCAGGGCTAAAAAGAAAAAGAAAAAAAAGTGAGATTCTAAGGAGAGGTAGAAAGGGAAAAAGATTTAAGTAAAAGGGGCAAAGAAGCTCCAGAACACATTTTACCTAATTTATACTTTGCTAGGACTGGCCTGAGCCTCAAACACAAAGACCTGCAATAGCTTTAATTGAGGAGCTCCAGGAGGGAGGCAAAGGGAACATAAAATCGAAGGTGGTGATAAGAGCTAGGATATGTTTTACAAGGACCTAGAGAAAAAGAGAGAAAAGAGATTGATAGCATTTGTAGTTTGATTCCTAGCATTTGCCAGTTTCTGTGGCATAAATATGTCCAACATGACCAACTGAGGGCTACCAAAGGGACGTCACTGAATGTGCATTAGAAAGAAACATAATATACCCAGTGTGTGCAAGCCAGCTCTAGCTTACTGCTGAGGACCTAAGTTAAGTTGGACCTTCACGCTTTGATTGGCAAACCCAAAGCAACAGTACAGGGCATTTCAGGGCAATGTGCTGAAACAGCATGCTATCACACTGATGAAATATGCCTTCAAACAATGCCTACTTTCTGAAAATGAAATTTCATATTTCCCTATTTTTGCCCCACAAGCATTCCTGTGACTTGGTATCATCTTCAGGTATGGTTATATCCCAATTTTAAATAGCTAATTTATTTTTTATTTCACTAAGTGAAAAAAAAATCCCTGTGGTATAAGACTGAGAAGTTGTAAATTAAATGTGTAAACTGAGGAGTCCATAATGATGCTACTTGTATTGCCTTTAATTTATGATTCACCAGCATCTTTCCTCAGAGCATCGATGGCCCCTCCTGATGGCTTAGACAATTATTATTACTGCTTATTTCTGATCCTTCATGGCTCCATACTGCACAATATTAACAGATGAACCTAGCAGAATCTATTATTACCTAACATATGCTAGGCATGTAAAGCAAATCAGTTAGCTTCCTACTTACATACAACCTTGCCTTTATTTCACTCTGATGCTTCCATAGTATATTAAAGTGTTCAGAATCACAGTAGCGTTCAACATAATGATGAATTTGGTGTTTAATATGAGTATTCATAAAATATTTCAATGTTGTTACATGTGGGTATGCATGTATGAAAAATAGGTATTAAATTCCTTTACAAGCTTTAAATGCTAATGATTTGTGAGAGATAAAGGAACAAGCACTCTGGATATAAATTACATCCCAATCATTTTTGGTTCACATGCTATTAAGGCCATTGTAATTATATTGCTCCTGGTACAATAGATGCATTTTGTTATTAAAAACTTCATTATGAGTAAGAGAAATGAGAGGTCCTCAACAAATATTTGTGGGTTTTTTGCTTAATTGCTTGAATTAATGAATCAATAAATTACCTGATGCCTTGATAGAAAAATTCCTTCTTTTTTTATTTAAAAAACATTTTTTTTAACATTTATTCATTTTAGAGAGAGCTTGGGCAGGGTGAGGGCGACACAGAATCTGAAGCAGGCTCCAGGCTCTGAGCTATCAGCACAGAGCCCAACGCGGGGCTGGAACCCACAAGTGTGAGATCATGACCTGAGCCAAAGTTGGACCAGGGCGCCCCGATAATTTCCTTCTTTTGCTTCCCATTGGCATGGCAGACCATGTATGGCATGATGATGCCACTAAGTGAACTCTTCTGCTTTTTCCTACTAGCATCTAGCTTTTAAAAATTTAGAGTGGCTTTAGCCAGAGATGTCTCTCCCTTTCCAGGTGACCTGGTTGCAGAAATTCCAGCACTGAACTTGTCATTCCCATTGGGTCCTGGCTCAAGGAGGCACAGGGCAGTTGCAATGCCATCATTATTCCTCATGGACCCGGGAGCTCCATGTTACAGTGAGATAAAATGTGAGACCACGAGCAGGTCAAAAGCATTGCCTTTAGGAAAATAGCCACCGATACGCAGCACTGGAGCCTTGGAGCCTTGACCTGTAGCTTCTACAACTTAGAACTACTTTATTATCTCTAGTGCTGGTCAGCCAATTAAGAAAATATGACTTTATCCTCCTTTACTTTATTTTTCCATAGTCTTTTTAAACTTTTTGACAATCAATACATTTATAAGAAGATACAAAATGAGTATTTGACAAAGTATTTAAAAGACATCAGTATCTATCACACTATGCTAATAATGGACATATATAATAAATATGTGAGAGAGGAAGGAAGAAGGGAAAGAAAGAAGGTGGAAAGGGAGGGAAGGAGGAAGGGATAAATTAATATGTGAATTTTTTCGGAAGTTCCTCAAGTAATTTGGATAATGACTATGGTTCTATGAGATAAGTCCATCTCCAAGCTTTATAGACGATTTCCTCAAATTTGTAGATTAGACTTATCCTTTAGTCTAATGCATCCATACCCTGAGGAATGAGGCTATGTCTTACCCCTCCTTGGCATGAACACATTAGGGCCCTGCACAGAGCTGGTCAAATCATAGACCTCAAAAAGACTTGATGGATGCATTACTGATCCCTAATACCACAAACTAAAGTCCACAGCAGAATGCGTGGAGAAATTGCAGAGAAAATGCCCTGAGAAGTCTTGAGATAGTGTTAAGGATTGGCCTCTAAGGACCTACCCCATATGAAGTTTTGTCTACTAAAAATGTTTTTAATAATCCCCTGCACCATGATTGAATTTAAACATACATGTGCGTGCGCACGCACGTGCGCGCACACACACACACACGGGAAAAGGGCAGAGATGATCAGCATGTTAAAGCCTGAATGTATCTTTAATACTCAGAATCTGAGGAAATGAAATAAAATACATCAGCATAAATCATCACTATCCACACAGTGGTCGTGGATATCATTGGAAAATAAATCCATTTGCCAGGACTGATAATAGCTGTTGACTTTTTTGGTAAGTTTATTAGTGTTTTATTGGGGTGTAACAACTTGCCACTTAAAAAATAATACACATTTACCATCCCACAATGTATGTGGTTTAGGAGTCTGGATACAATTTAACTGGGTCCTTTGCTTAGGGTCTCACAAGGCTGCAATCAAGGTGTTGACTAAAGCCACAGTCTCGTTGGAGACTCAAGTGGGGAAGGATCTGCTTCTGAGCACCTTCATTCTTTTGGCAGAATTCACTTCTTTGCTGGCTCTCAGCTGGTGACTGCCTCTATTCCTGAGGACACCCACAGTTCTTAGTCATGTGGGGTTCCCTAACATGGGCAATTGTTTCCTCAAAGCCTTTGAGGAAAGGAGAGACTCCAGTAAGACACGCACCACAATCTTATTTAACATAGCCTTGTAATCACAAATAGGTAGTCATATATATTTGGTCAACCTTGTTGTACTCTAACAGCAAGGAATAAGTCAAAAGTCCTTCTGCCTCACAAGTGGAGGGAATCACACGAGAGAGTGAACGCCAGGAGTCAGGGATCATAGGGACCACTTTCAGAGTCCACCACGGTAAGCAATGATCTTGAACTATCCCTCCCAAATTCCTCAGAGATATTCTTCATGGTTTTCTATGAAATTGTTACATAAAGTGTGGCACAATGAATGGATAAACATCCGCCCCATTTTAGGAGACTAGGGAAAAAAATGCCTAGAATTAAAATTATCCAAATTATCATCCATCAATATGAAGCCGAACAGAACAAAACGGAAAGTGTCACAATATACGTTCCTTGTGTAATCTGTGCAACAGGGAGTCGGGGCATTCTTGACTCCTTATGGTCATGTATGCCATGAAAGCTTGCATTTGGCCTTAATTTAGAACAAGAATTTTCAACGAATTTATTTCTACATTCAAAGGGAGTATTGTTTTTATTCTAAATCATGTTTGATACTCCGAGTTCCCCTGAGAAAAGATCTGTCCCTTTGCATTTGGTAAATGACAGGTCATTTTGAAAGTTGCAACTATTTTAACCTGAGAGGAAAGGTTTCTTGTTCCAACTGCTTTATCTCCAGTGGAATTAAGGGCATGCTTCTCCAGAGAGTAGTGGTTTTGGAGTTCTCGGAACCATGCTCACCTCACATTATCTTTTCCAATGGAATCACGAGATGTGGTTTACAAAGCATTATCAGCATTATCTTTTACATCAGAGTGTATATTTCTGGGAAGAATGATTCTTTTCAAGAATCACTTTTTGGGGCACCTGGGTGGCCTAGTCGGTTAAGTGTCCGACTTCAACTCAGGTCATGATCTTCCAGTTTGGGGGTTCGAGCCACGTACTGGGTCCTATGCTGACAGTTCAGAGCCTGGAGACTGATTCAGATTCTGTCTGTCTGTCTGTCTCTCTCTGCCCCTCTCCTGCTTGTGTGTGTGCTCTCAATCTCTCTCAAAAATAAATAAATGTTAACATTTTTTAAAGAATTATTTTTATCTCCCTACTTTGGGGCTAAAATGTCATGCTTTGGTAGTCTTCAGATCTACAGAGAAATTTTTTTTAACAATAGTATCTTAAAGAGCAAAATCACTGTCATTTTTGTACCTCTTAACACCTAATCTTAGTTCTTCTTACTACTTTTTGTTTACTCAGGCTGACAGTCTTTTCTATTTAGATAGCATCCTTCAATGCTTCCCCCAAACTAGGGAAGCCACCTTTCCTTAAATGATTCAGACTATATCCACAGATAGTTTGGGAGAATAAAAAGTCAGGATAGATCACAATGGGCTTGGTCCTTTCAACACATTCAGACTACCCTGTTAGATATTGCATTAACTCTTCTTGGGTCTTGTTTGGCTAAGCGGCACTACCGGAGCAAAAAGGCAACCTTAGGGTCAAGAAAGTAATTTCACTTCCAAAAAGCAAGCACTCCCACTTGCCTCACTGGTCAGATTAATCCTTCTGGCTGTTAGTTTCATATTGCAGGAAAGTTTTAAAATCAAAACCCAAGGATTCTTTTCTACTGGGACCCAACAGTGCATACTATAGCTGTCCTGAAACTATCATTACACTTTGTTGAGACTTCCCAACTGAAAGGTCATAGACTTACACAGATATTAATGTTTCCTTCACGCTGAGACCATTTAAATGTGCCTTACATTTTATTTTAAAAGATCACTGGAGTTACTAAGTGTGGCTTTGATAAATATCACACGGATTAGTCAATGTTCCAGGGTGGTTCTAGATGATGGAGAAAAAAAATCAGTCATTGATACATGGTAATATAGACACTACACTTTTCGACAATCTCTCAGTAAAAGGGTTTGTTCCTTTGACCACTCAATTCTTTTATTCTATGCTTCCCCTGATCTTTTTCTTTATAGATCTGGGCAGGCTTCAAGGCCTGTGGATATGCCACTTTCTCCATGAAGTCTTTCATAATCCCACCAGACTCCTTTCTTTTTCTGTGATCTTGTAACGTTTTGTTGGAACCATGATTAGAGCACTCGTTTCATTTTTGTTCATATCATATTTTTTTTAAATGTCTTTTCCAACCGAATTGTAAGTCCAGTGACGACAGCATTCAGCTTATATTCTCTCTGTTAACCAAAGTGCATTGCAAATTGTAGACCCTCATTCTCCCAACAGGAAACACCTCTCAGGCCTTTTTGTCGTGGACTGTTGTGCAGTGTCTTGACAATTGGTTTTTTTATTACAGCAACTATGAATGTTGGAGTTAATCAGGTTTCCTCTCTTTACTTTGCTTGGGGGCTTGATTGACATGTAGGCTTCCCTCCAGAGTTTCATGGCATTTATTTCTGCATGTTTATCTTACCTCTGGCTCTAATACGTTCCTTCCTTTTCTTTAAAATTTTTTTTATTTCCTTTCCCTCAAATTAATTCCATTAGTTATATCAACTATTTATGTATTTTTGTGACTATTTTCGATCAACCATGGAATGGCATGGGATATGTAAAAATCAACAGACACCCAATAAAGGATTACTGAATTAATTTTTTTTATGGCTTTTATCAAAGTCTTCTTACACAGGAGTTACTCTGTGGCTGTGTGAACTTCAGAAAAGTGGTAATTAGCAAAAGATGTCAATCTTTGAAAATAAAAAAATCTTTATTACCATATGAATCTTTTTCACCCCACGATTGTCCATTATTATTAGAATTACCCAGAGAACAGGCAGGCGAGTGTGGTGACCGCTGGCTTTACATTCCATTGCCTTCTGTGCAAAATGAGGAGGTACGGCTCTAAAATCTGGACTTCACTTCTAACATTAGGGGATTCTTAAATCCCCTTGGCTCTCTACTGCGCTCCGCCTATGTTGACACAGCCCCAGAACATCAGGGAGGAGGTCTGAACGTTGAAACAAATCTTTCAGGCCCCTAGGTTTTCAGTGTTGGCTTAGATTTCTAGACTGATGACGAATTAAGAACGAGTTGCTTGGAGAACTTGACAGTGTGAAAATTTATACACAGCCCACCCAGGATAATTCCGGGATTTTTCTGAAGCTCCACAGTCATGTGAGTGTGTGTATGGGGAGTTATACGAGAAAAAAAATAAAGTTAATCTCTACTCAGTTAACAGAACATAAAAATAGCCCAATGATTTCAGGGATATTTTCACCATTAATGGTTGGTGGTTTCATTTGAAAGCCTTAGAAAACAAATTGAGTTTAACTTGAAAGCCTTAGAAAACAAATTGAGGAGAAAAACAAAATAAGACAAATGGAGGAAAAAATGATACAAAGTGAGGGTCAGACAATGGGGGTGGGGTATGCGGCTCAAGTCTTGAGGATGGAATTCTACCGTGACTTCTGTGTTCTCCCATGGCCCCAAACTTTCCTGAAGCTAACCTAACCTAAGAATCGCACGTTCTCAGAATGCCAGACAGGAAGGCAGTATCCCGTGATATTTCTACAGGGGCTGTGAAGTATTTGCTATCTAGTCCCAGTTGCGTAACCTTGAGGAATTTTCAAATCTACCCATATCATTGTCTGGAATATGAAGATACTGAGAGTATGTATAGCATAGGGATGTTATAAGGATTAAATGAGATGATGTATTTATAATCGACACATATTTACTGAAGACCTACTGGGTACCAAGCACTAGTTTATACAGTAAGAATATATTCTTCAACAAAACAGATAAAGATTCCTTCCCAGTAAAACTTCTTTTAGAAGTAGCTAATTAATAAAACCAGTTAACAAGGGGACCACAGGAGAAACAGTATCTATGCAAGCTTGATATCATTTAATATGGGACTGGACGAAGAGAAGAAGTTGGAGAAAATCTTTTGGGAATGACAAGGGCCTCTTAACTGTCTTATGTTTTGGTATCTGCAGGATTTGGCCAGTATTATTTGGACAAATCTGTTAATGCATTTTCTTAACTTTTTTTTATGATTTGAAAAAACATCAACACATAAAATAAAACAAATTATGACAAAATAGGAAAGTCTCTTCATTTAGAACCTCATCTCTTACAAACATATTTTGCCCCCATCTTTCAAAGCTGTTTTTGTGAAATGTACGGTAATATACTTGGTAATGGGATTTATAACCTAGGGCATATAGGTACATAAAATAGTTGATACCATTTATTGTTATTTTGCAGCTAATTCTTAAACATCCACATGAATTTTCAGAAGGGAGCATAACTTGTAGAAGAGATATAAAATGAGATGTCTCCGGGTGTCTATTGCTCTAGAAGTTTATAGAGTATCTTGGTAATTTCTACTTCTTTTTCTTCTAAGTTTTACTTACTTACTCACCTACTTACCTACCTACCTACTTACTTATTTATTTATGTATTTATGTATTTACATATGTATGTATGTATGTATATATGTATGTATTTATTTATTTTGAGAGAGAGTTAGAGCATGAGCAGGGTAGGGGCAGAGATAGGGAGAGAGAGAATCCCAAGCAGGTTCCATGCTGTCAGTGTGGAGCCTGATGCAGAGCTTGATCTCATGAACTGTGAGAGCAGCCTGAGCCCGAGTCAAGAGTTGAATGCTTAACTGACTGAGCCACCCAGGCGTCCCAATAATTTCTTCTTCCGATACTTGCTTTCACATCTTCAGCATTTGGGTTTTCTTTTCTTTTCTTTTCTCTTCTTTTCTTTTCTTTTCTTTTCTTTTCTTTTCTTTTCTTTTCTTTTCTTTCCTTTCCTTTCCTTTCCTTTCCTTTCCTTTTCTTTCCTTTTCTTTCCTTTTCTTTCCTTTTCCTTTTTTGGTCTCCTTTCTCTCCAAATACAAACAAATCAGAATTCCTCAACGCTCACAATACATCAAAGAGCTATTTAACTGGAGGTCGTATTGGAAATTCTTAGTCAGAGGCCATCCCAGCTATACAAAAAACTAAGACAAACACAGGATTTAATAGTGTGTATTCTCAATTTTGTGATTTTTATAAATGCTCACATTTCCCAGGTGTTGCAGGCTTTTAGGATTACCTCTATTTGGTAAATAATACTGTACTCTAAATCTTCCGTATGTTAGGTGGTTTATGCTCACAGCAATCTTGCATGTTAGTAGCAATAATCATCCTCTATTATAGACAGAACAATTACAAAGAAGTTATATAACTTTGTCAAGTCCATAAGTGGCAGAAGTAGATCTTGAATTCAAGGTCTTTGTGGCTCCAAAGCACGGGTTCACCAACAACATTGTATCCAAGTAAGGCTGAGAGCAGTGGAGGTTTAGGAGCATGGAGCCTACTTTATTCAAGATAGACAGCAATATTGCCAGGGGAAATAATATTCTGCAAGAGAAAGCTATTAAAAAAAAACATCTAACATGCATCATAAATTGTTAGGTGCATATATTCATACTAAGACATATGTCCCAAACTAGCAGACAAAAAGGGGAGTCTGTTGTAGCTTCTGAAATGCAAATGTCTAAGGTAATCTTTTATGGCCCTGATGGCCTGATATTGGGGAGGTTGTAAAAGCACAGATTCTGGTCCTTACTCCCTAGAGATTCCTGTTCAATAAATTTTAGAATGGGGAAAATCATGTATATTTTACAAACATTTCTCAGATGAAGCTGATATATAGTCGGAGTTGAAAAGCAAAGGCTTAAGGGTATTTAATATTCTATGATAACCCCTGCCACTTCAGCGATAGTGTATAGCTAAAAGGGCAAGGAAGAAAAACCTCCATGTGGAACTAGAAGCTCTTCTATTTGCATCATTAAGTAAGTACACATGCACACACGCCCGCACACACACACACACACACATGCACACAAAGTGACAGAAGTGCAGGCAGAGGTCTCATTTTCATCATCATTTAAAATCATCCTGTAGCAAAAACAATGTGCTATCTGCGAATAGATAAAGGACGATAGTGGAAAACTGGTAAAATCTGAATACAATCTGAAGTTTAGTTGATAGCTGTATCAAAAATTTCCCAGTTTGACAAAGTGTACAATGCGTGTATAGATTTTTTTTAAGTTTGTTTATTTATTTTGAGAGAGAGGGAGAGAATGAGTTGGGGAGGGGCAGAGAGAGAAGGAGACAGCGGATCTGAAGTGGGCTCTGTGCTGACAGCAGAGAGCCTGATGTGGAGCTTGAACTCATGAACCATGAGATCAAGACCTGAGCCACAGTCAGAGGCTTAACCAACGGAGCCACCCAGGTGCCCCTAAATTTTTAACATTAGGGGAAGACGGGAATGTTAGGGTGAAGGGTATGTGAGAACTGTTGTACTACCTTTACAACTTTAGTGCAGATCTAAGATCATTCCAAGGTAAAACAGTTTTTGTTTTAAAACCATCATATCCAGGTTCAAAACTCTTGAAGTGTTATTTCTATTTCCTGGGTTATGAAGTATATCCTAAGGTAGCAAATAATATTAAGCTTCTTTCTCCCATAGCCGAAACTGTAAGTGGCATTGGGGAAGGCAGAGAAGAGAGAAAATGAAGGTCAGGAAGAGAGGAAAGATCAAGAAGAACATGGAGGGTGAGGAGAATCTGGGAGAGCCCAGTCCACAGAAGGTGCTGTGGGCCATGAAAAGCTTCCCTGAATCACAGATAGTAGGCTCATCCTTGGAGAGTTCTTCCTTTGCTGTCTGCTCTACACCGTGCGGTAACAAATGATTGAAGAACTGGGGCATTCAGCAAAAGACTGTAGGGCAGGGCTCTGGCAGGATATGGGGAATCCAGATCTGAGGGTTGTTGAGAGAGGTCCTGAGTAAAGTAGGTACTTCAGGCCAGTGTGAAATAACTTCAGAAATTAAGAGGGGCTCATCTACAGTGCATTAAAAAAGACGAGCTGGGCACAAGTAAAAAAAAAATAAAGAAAGAAAAGGAAAAGGAATTGTCAGGAACAAAAGGACTGAGGGCTAAGACATATGGTGTCTTTGTTCCTATGGGCTGCTGCTGTTCGGAGAGGGGGCGGGAACCATTGGCAGAGCCAGGTACTTTCTCCAAAATTGCATATTTTGTCTATGACTGTTTGTTAAGTTAGTGAAATCAACTTCCATTACCACACAGGGTTTCAAAAATGATCTAGGCTGTCACCTTTGGTTTTTCCAAAGGGCTTCTGGCTCCGAGAGATTTCCTTCTTCCCACTGCACACTTTTCACTTGCGAGCTTTTCTTCTCATGCGGCTTCATAATAAAAGCACCACAGTGCGGATGTCTAGGTGCTTTGGCATTCCCACTTCCATCTGAACAAGTTCAGGCAGCTGAAGGCTACACACCCAGGTTTGGGGGTGTGGATGACAATGCTGTCCTGGTATCACTCATTTTATCAAGTTGGGGCAGAGAAGCTCTCGGCAGTATGACATATGTTACAACATGTTGGAGCCCACGGACCATTTAATTACCCACTTCAAGATTCAGTTGACAGCCAAGCCCCAGAATGTATAAAATAGAAGGGAAAGAAAAAGAAATGAATGGAATAGAACTCTCGTCTACAGCTGATTATAAGAGCCTGATGAGGGAAGGAGAGATGTGTGAAAAATAATAAATAAAAAAAGCCCTTACAAAAATCCACATAAGTTGTTTGGAATGTGATTATATAAACTGGAATGAGAGGAAAACCCGCAAGGTTTTACATTTGACAAAAATGAGGGCTTACGGATAAGAAGTGTTGAATTGGTTTACCTTTGCTATATACATTTCCCTAATATTCAGACACCTACTATGTGCTAGTCCTACACAGATTAAAAAATATATATTGATTTTTTTTTAAGCCTCTCCTTTTAACCACAAAAACTCAGACTCATATGGGTTTTCTCATTTGGCGGTTTTAACCAAGAAGGTGAGCCCCAGGTCAGAGTATCTCATCACCCACATTTGGGTCCGGGAGATTGGATCACTGAGATCTCCCAAACCTGTTATCCAGAGCCAAGTATTCTCAGATCTCTTAGTGATCTTGGGTAAATAAAAGCGGTTGGGCTAACTTCCATTTCACTTTTTAAAAGCTTATTTATTTATTTTTGAAAGAGAGAGAGGAAGGAAGAGCTTATGAGGAGGGGCAGAGAGAGAGGGAGAGAGCCTACCCAAGTAGGCTCCATGCTGTCAGCACAGTTCATGATCTCACGAATCAAGAGTTGTCTCACGAACTGTGAGATCATGACCTGAGCCAAAATCAAGAGTTGGCTGCTTAATGGATTGAGTCACACAGGCACCCTCCGTTTCATTTTGCACTCATGCTTGGATACTAATATTTCCCATTTGAAGTTTTCTTCTCTCAAGAGGCGGTAAAACACAGTGATTAAGAGGCTAGACTCTGTAACCGGACGGCCAGGGTTTGACTGTTAGTTCTACCACTTAGTAGTTGTGTACTCTCACATTGTACCTTTCTGTACTCAGTTTTCTTGCCTGTAAACTGGCGATAATGGTCCTTACCCCATAGGGTTGTGAGTCTCGAATGAGTTCATAGATGAAATATGAATTCATAAAGTTCATGGAATGTTCCCTGGCACATAAGTACTACGTCAGTAAGGATTAGCTATTATCCTCATTATCAGTCATTGCAGAGGCTTAATGACTTTACCCCCCACCGCCAACTTTGATATGCTATTTCAGAACGGGAGTAGAGGAGAGATGATGGACAAAGACACTAGTCAAATCCTCCCTTTGCCTCCATGCAGAAATGCCCAAGGAAAATCATAAGAGGCAAATGTGCATAAATGAAGATAAAATTTGGCTTTCTATCGTAAAGTTGAGTTTCTCCAGACCTTGACACAGTCATCAGTTTGATTCTTGGGTTTCTCCTTCTGTTTATATGTGTCCTATGTTGGGAATTATATACCGGAGCAGAGTTTTCAACACTTCTTGGACTATAGCTATTAAATCATTCTTTAGGATCACATGCTGCACGAAATATGGTTATATCTCACACATGGTCATAGTTTTTTTTGCCTTAAACCGGGGGCCAAAATTCATTAAACTAATCTTTCTTCTAAATGATCCCAAACATTCCTATTTTTTTATACAGCGGATTTCAGAGCTTGCTTTTGATTTTCAAAACACTTTTAGAAGTGAGACAGGAGATACTTTCTCGGAGTCGACGGTGGTCTTGGAGGATGCAGCTCTTCCTGTCCACTTTTTGTATAGTTAGGGCCAGGCGTGAATTATAATCTCATGGCGAGGTGGGAGTGAAAAATCAAGAGTTATCTAGCTTACTTAAGACTTCAATTTCATGAGATGATAGAATAATAATTAAAAAAATTGGGGACTGACGTCAAGTGGCCAAATTTATTTTTGAAGTGAAATGAATGAAATTACCATTGATCAGTATGCATGACAGTTAATATATATATGTATATGTATATATATATATAATTTTACATTATATAATTATAATCTAATAATATATGTAGTATATGTATATACATATATAAGGATGTATGGGGTACCAGGCAGATGGCAGGGTATGAGGACTCTGACAAAAATGATTTACACATTTACAACTTGATATCACTCACATCCAAGTCAGTGAACTGGAGAGCTATCTGAAAACGGGCAGAACAAACTCCACAACCAAATGCAGAGGGGCACCTGGGTGGCTCAGTTGCTTAAGCATCTGACTCTTGGTTTCAGCTCAAGTCACGATCTCACAGTCTGTGAGTTTGAGCCCCGTGGCAGGCTCTCTGCTGACAGTGTGGAGCCTGCTTAGGATTCTCTCTCTGCCCACCTCTGCTCACATATTCTTTCTCTCTCTCAAAATAAATAAATAAACTTAAAAAAATAAATAAATGTAGAGAAGAAGCTCCACAGGAGAGATTAGGAAGGTCAGAAACGGTGGTTTGGAGTTGCTTGCAGGAAGGAGGGACCTGCAGATACAGAGAGGGGAAGCAGCACCAGGGAGCCCATGCAGGGAAAACAAATACCTATAACATCTGGCCCTGAAAACCAGAGAAGCCGAATTCTGAAAGTTTGTATAACCAGTGGGACTTGGAGCCTGGAGCTTTAAAAGTCAGGTGACACAGCCCTGGACAAGCAGGGAGGGCGAGTGATAACTGAGTCCTTACCCCTAAAGAGAAAACAGCCCAACTAGAGGCAACAGCAGAGTGACAGCTTGCACAGTGAGAGGGAGATCTGTTTACAATGATTTCGGAGAGTGTTGGAGGTCTTGTCTAGGAACAAAGGAGCTGGCAGTTCCCATTTTCCTTTCCTGCCCCCCAGCATAAACACAGAGCTACCTGTGGGAGGCAGTGCTACACAGACACTTGGTACCTAACCTACTAAGTTCTCCTGAGTACCTGCCCACTCCAAGCCTGCTGATCTTGCCCTGGGCTCAGCATGATTTTTGTTAACACTGCACATAAGCCCCACCCAACATTTGCCTCTGCATGTCAGCCTCCCAAAGCAACCATTTCAGGGGGTCTGGCCTACGATAGGGGCTCAGTGCAAATTTTGGCTAACACCCCACCCACCTACTCAGCCAATGCTGGGTGCACCCCAGCAGCCACACTCCACCCCTAGCTGCCTTGTGCACAGACGCTGTGCACCCTTGACCACTGGTTGCTCCCATGTGCCACAATCCCAGATGCCAGCCCCACACTTTAGAGGAGCTGGCCCAGGACTAGTGCCTCAGTGCAAATTTTGATAATGCCCTGCACTCACTCTGCCCAACTGCTGCCCAGATACTACCATGTTGCCCCGGCCACCACCACCGCCCCCATGCACCATGCCCCACTGGCCACCTGGCTGTGGGGGATCCAGACTATGACAAGTGGGTCACGTAAATTCTGCCAACATTACCGCCCTGCCCCTAAGCCCTCCTGCTGCCACACCCTCTCAGAGTTGGCCTGCCTGGAACTCACTAACATCTTAGAGGGAAAGCACAACCCATAACAGGCAAAGAGTCAGTGCAGATGTCTAGACTGAAAGGAAAAATGACTCAGATACAATAGCAGAACACAAGCAATATACACAGGAGACCGAAATACCAGGTTCTGGTGAACAGGAGAAGCCTCACTCACGAGACCTCTTCTTCATAAAGCAACTACTTTCCAGAGCAGAAGATGGACCCTACTTTCCTAACACACAGGAACATAGACAAAATGAGGACACAGAGAAATATGGTCCAAATGAAAGAACAGGGCGAAATCACAGCAGGAGGAGATCTAAGTAAAAAAGATATAAGTAATATGGCTGATACAGAATTTAAAGTACTGATCATAAAGATACTCATTAGACTTCAGAAAAGGGTGGAGGACATCAGTGAGACTCTTAACAAAGAGGAAAAAGTGACACATCAAAGATGAAAAAGTCAATAAATGAAAATAAAAATAAAACAGGTGGACTAAATAGGCTATCAGTGCAGAGGAACATGTAAGTCACCTAGAGGATAGAGCCACAGGAAGCAATCAAGCTGAACATGT
This sequence comes from Paguma larvata, assembly GCA_030068075.1. Taxonomy (NCBI): domain Eukaryota; kingdom Metazoa; phylum Chordata; class Mammalia; order Carnivora; family Viverridae; genus Paguma; species Paguma larvata. The sequence continues at coordinate 11,159,490 of CM057823.1, forward strand.
GAGAGATATGTACTACATAATGAGAACAGACTTTGGGAACTCAGAGACTCCATCAAGAATAATAACATTTGCATTATAGGGATCCCAGAGGGAGAAGATAGAGAAGGGGTCCAGGAAATGTGTTTGAATAAACAATAGCTGAAAACTTCCTGAATTTTGGAGGGAAACAGAAATCCACACAGGAGATACAGACATCCCCAACAAATTCAAACCAAAGAAGTTCCACACCAAGATGCATAGTAATTACAGTGGCAAAAAAATAGTGACAAGAAAGAATTTTGAAGGCTGCAAGAGAAAAGAAGACAGTCACTTACAAAGGAAACCCTATAAAGCTATCAGCTTATTTTTCGACAGAAACCTTGCAGGCCAGAAGAGAGTAGCATGATGTATTCAAAATGCTGAAAAAGAAAAAAATCTGCAGTCAAGAATACTCTACCCAGTAAGGCTATTATTCAAAATAGAAGGAGAGATAAAGGTTTCTCAGGCAAACAAAAGTTAAAAGAATTCATGACCACTACAACAGCCCTATAAGAAATGTTAAGGGGGACTCTGTGAGTGGAAAACAAAAACTGTAAGTAAGAGTAAGAAAAATAGGAAGCACAAAATAAAAGCATCTAAAAAATGATACCAGATATCTGAAACATGGAAGGGAGAGCAGTAAGGAATGAGTTAAAAAATAAGTGACCATAAGCTTAATACAGACTGATATATGCAGAAGAGGTTACATATAAACCAAATGGTAACCCAAATCAAAAAACAATAATATATATGTAAAAAATAGAGAGGAAGGAACCCAAGTATGTCACTAGAGAAAACCAGCAAACTATGAAACAGAGAAAGAGAAGAAACGATCAGAGAAAAACTGCAAAAACAACCACAAAACAAGTAACAAAATGGCAATAAGTACACAGCCATCAATAACTCCTTTGAACATAAATGGACTAAATGTTCCAATCGAAAGGCATAGAGTGACAGAGTGAATAAAAATAAAAACAAGACCCATCTATATGTTGCCTACAAGAGACTCATTTCAGATGTAAAGACAACTGCAGACTGAAAGTGAGGATATGGAGAAACATTTATCATGCAAATGGATATCAAAAGGAAGCCAGAGTAGTAATGCCTATATTAAACAGAAGAAACTTTAAAACAAAGTCTGTAAAAAGAGAATGGGGCACCTGGGTGGCTCAGTCAGTTGAGCGGCTGACTTCAGCTCAGGTCATAGTCTCACGGTTTGTGGTTTCAAACCCCACATTGGGCTCTGTGCTGACAGCTCAGAGCCTGGAGCCTGCTTTGGATTCTGTGTCTCCCTCTCTCTCTGACCCTCCCCCACTTGTGCTCTGTCTCTTTCTCTCTCTTTCAAAAATAAACATTGAAAAAAAAGAGACAAAAAAGGACACTATAAAATAATAAAAGGGACAATCCAACAAGACGATATAAAAATTGTAAATATTTATGCATCCGACATGAAGGCAACCAAAAACCTAAAACGATTAAGAACAAACATAAGGGAACTAATCCATAGTAATACAAAAATAGTAGGGGACTTTAACACCCACTTACATCAACGGACACATCATCCAAACAGAAAATAAACACAGAAACAGGGGCTTTGAATGATACACTGGACCAGATAGATCTAATAGATATATTCGGAACATTTCATCTTAAAACAGCAGAATGCACATTCTTTCCAAGTGCACGTGGAACATTCTCCGGAATAGATCACATATTAGGCCACAAAACAAGCCTCAACAAATTCGAAAAGATTGAAGTCATATCGTGCATCTTTTCTGACCACAACACTATGAAATTAGAAATCAGCCACAAGAAAAACTCGATCACGAATATATAGAGGTCAAATAACATTGACCTATTAAACAATGAATGGGTCAAACAAGAAGCCAAGGAAGAAATCAAAAAGTACATGGAAACAAGTGGAAATGAAAACACAATAGTCCAAAACCTTTGGGATGCAGCAAAAGATTTTAAGAGGGACACTATAGGAATACAAGCCTACCTCAAGAAGCCAGAAAAACCTCAAATAAACAACCTAACCTTACACCTACAAGAGCTAGAAAAAGAACAACAAACAAAACCCCAAAACAGCAGAAGGAAGGAAATAATAAATATTAGGACAGAAATAAGTGATACAGAAAATAAATATATACATAAAATAGAAAAAATCAATGAAACCAGAAGCTGGTTCTTTGAAAAGATCAAAAAAATTGATAGAGAGAGAGAAGCTCAAATAAACAAAATTACCAACGAAAGAGGAGAAATAACCAATGCCACAGAAATACAAACAATTGTAAGAGAATATTACAAAAAATATATATACTAACACATCAGACAACTTAGAAGAAATGGATAAATCCCTAGAAACATATGAACTACCAAAACTGAAGCAGGAAGAAACAGAAAATTTGAACAGACCAATTATCAGCAAGAAGATTGAATTAGCAATAAAAAAAACAACAACGCACAAACAAAATATCCAGTATGATACAGCTATACAAGCGAATTCTATCAAACATTTAAAGAAGAGTTAGTACCTATTCTACTAAAACTATTCCAAAAAATAGAAGAAAAAGAAAAACTTTCAATTTAATTCTATGAGGGGACTATCATCCTGATACCATAACCAGATAAAGACACCACAAAAAAGGAAGGTTACAGGCCAATATCTATGATGAACATAGAAGCAAAAAATCCTCAACAAAATACTAGCAAACAGAATCCAATGATATCTAAAAAAATCATTCACCACGATCAAGTAGATTTATTCCAGGAATGCAAGGGGGGTTCGTATTCACAAACTGATCAACTTGATACGTTCCCTCAATAAAATAAAGGGTAAAAATTATATAATCATCTCAATAGATGCAGAAAAAAACATTTGACATAGTACAACAACCATTCATGATAAAATACTTTAACAAGTAGGTCTAGAGGGAAATTATCTCACCATAATACAGGCCATTTATGAAAAACCCACAGCAAACATCATAGTTAATGGGGAAAAACTGAGAGCTTTCCCCCTGAGGTTAGGAGCAACACAAGGATGTCCACTCTCACCACTTTTATTCAACACAGTATTGGAAGTCCTGGCCACAGCAATCAGACAACAAAAAGAAATAAGAGGCATAGAAATAAGCAAGAAGTCAAATTTTCACTATTTGCAGGTAAGATGATACTCTATATAGAAAACCCAGGGAGAAAAAGGAAGGCTCTTGCTCTATTGGTGGGAGTGTAAACTGGTACAACCACTGTGGAAAACAGTATGGAGGTTTTTCAAATAGTTAAAAATAGAACTATCCCATGATCCAGTAATTCTACTACTATTTACCCAAAGAATACAAAAACAGCAGTTCAAGGGAATACATGCACACTTATGTTACAACAGCACTATTTACAGTAGCCAAGTTATGGAAACAGCCCAAGTGTCCAACTGGTAGATGATGTATTTATACACAATGGCATATTACTGGGCCAGAAAAAAATGAAATCTTACCATTTGCAATGACATGGATGCTAAGTGAAATAAGTCAGTCACAGAAAGACAAATACCATGTGATTTCACTTATATGTGGAAATTAAGAAACAAATAACAAAAAATGAGCAAAGGAAACAAAAAAGAGAGAGACAAGAAATATACACTTAGCTGCACAGAGACAATTAATGGTTATCAGAGGGAAGGTGGTTGGGGGATGAGTTGAATAGATTATGGAGACTACAGAGGGCACTTGTCATGATAAGCACCAGGTGATGTATCTAAATGTTAGATCACTATATTGTATACCTGAAACTAATATAACACTATATGTTAACTTTACTGGAATTTAAAATAAAAAAATGTTCCTGTACTAAAAAAAAATAGAATTAGAATATGAGAAGGAAAAAGTCTGTATTTTTCAATAAAAGAGATCTGACAATTCTTTTTTCTGTATTAGAATAGAAGATTCATCTCAGTTGGAACTTGGCCTTTCTTATCTGTCTTCAGTTGCCTGCAACAATTCCTAGAATCTAAAAGGCATTCAATATTTGTTGAATAAAGACCAATTATGCATAATCTGAAAATCACATTCATAGTTTCTCTCAATTCTTCATTATAAACTATCCCTGATAAAATGCCATCAGAGCCCATATGGTACTGGAAGCTGTTGACCTATAAATATTCTTGGGACTTTGCCACTTTTCATGTATAACAGGATGGAAAGCAATATACTTGTTAAAAAGCAAACCCACAAAAATGATAGTAGCAAATTTTTTGAAAGTTTGCTAAATTATTTTTATAATAAACATAAGTACTTTTAGAAGATATTATAGCCAGCATACTTCAAACTTTCCAATGCATTAGTGGGAATCAATTTTTTTTTAAGTTTATTTATTTGTTTTGAGAAACAGAGTGCAAGCAGAGGAGGGGAAGAGAGAGAGGCACAGAGAGAATCCCAAGCAGGCTCCACACTGTCAGCGAGGAGCCCGACGTGGGGCTTGAACCCATGAACCGCAAGATCACGACCTGAGCCAAAATCAAGAGTCAGACGCTTAATTGACTGAGCTACCCAGGCGCCCCATAGTGGGAATTAATTTTAATGAGTCACTGCCAGCTTAAAACCATTAGAGAACAGAATACACAATGTCAGTCTTCATCATATATACTAAAGTTTTGTGTTATGACAATCATTAAACTATTGTGAGAGTTACATGAACACACGCATAGGAAATGATGAATGCATTTTTGGACTGTGGATCTCAACCTTACAGAGACCCCTTCTTTGCCTCTGGTTAAACACTAGATCATCTCCAGAAGACATTACTTCATTGCTTTCCTGGAATGACAGGGTAAAAACTTCCTTGAGATCATATTACATAGTAAATGACTAAAATGTAGTGGAACTCAGTTAGATGTGTCATGTCATATATTTTATGGAATCAACCAAAGAGAATGGTAATCATAATTTCTTACAGCCTCAATAAAGAGGATTGAAAGAGAGGATAAAAGACACTGAAAATGTTGAACATTATCTGAGTCCTGTGCTTCTGGTAAACAGCAATGATGAAGAGATCACTCAAGCCTTTGTGTTCTAGCAAATGACTAACTGTGAAGCACCCATCTGTTCTCACATATTGAGAGAAGACCAATCTCCACCTTTCCTCATGATTCCCATAGGACTTGTAGATGACTTCCTTGTTTACTTGCCTCTGTAAAACCCTCCCCTCCCTTTTCTTCAAGGCATTCACCATTAAGGAGTATTTTCCCTATTGGAAGAGTTTGAATACATGGAATCCTTAATTGGCTGGCGTATCTTATCAATTTGGTGTCATGACTTGGATAGATTGGTTCTTATACTCAGATCCTTGTTTACTCCAGTCAAGTAACGAGGCCTCGTGGGACCCATCACCCTTCATTTCTTGTCCAAGGACCCAGTGATGAATCAAATTCCTGGTCCTGTGATATGTCCAAAGACAAAGATTTTATTTATATTCCTTTTCAGTACTCACTTGTTTTCCAGTGCTAGCTTCTTCTAATTTTGTGGTCTAGGGGCACCTGGGTGGCTGAGTTGGTTAAACTTAGGTAGCATAATTTTGGCTCTGGTCCTGAGATAGAGCTCCATATTAGGCTCTGGGCTGGGTGTGGGGCCTGCTTATGATTCTCTCTCCCTCTCCTTCTGCCCCGCCCCCATTCACATATTCTTAATTAATTAATTAATTAATTTGTGGTCTGGCCATTTGGGGATTCCTATAAAAGGATTAATGATCTATAAAGATCTTATCGCTCTTAGGTGAAAGATGACAGAGAAATTGGGTTGCTACACTTTCTGTTTGTCTATTTTGTCTGTTTTGAGCTCAAATTAATTAAGATTCATACCCACGGGAAAGCAAATAGCTCTTGACATGGACCAGTGACTTCTGTGATTCTGTGTCTACTCTTCACCCATGGCTTAAATTTTAGAATTGAAACTAAACTCTCTGTCCTGTTCGCACGTACATCTATAATTCAGAAAGGATTTGACCTCTCATTGTGTGAGTAGGTAATATTTCCCTGTCTCAGGATAGCACTAGCAATTTAGATTGCAAAATCTCTTAAAGGAGGTCTATTCTAATTGTTTTAGAAGTAATCATTTATATAAAGCTAGTATTTCTAAAATTTCCAAGGATTAAGAAATTTGATTCTAAACTGAGGTATTTACTCAATACTGAACTGCTACTAAGCTGAGCTAATTAGTGGATGTCCATTCCTATGTAAGACTGAATACTGAAATATTGACCACTAAGCATAACTTTAAGTTTACATGGTTTCTCCTTTTCATTTCTATGTATTACACAGGCTAGATAACATTTGGGTCTGTTGATAAATGTGTTCCTTTTCGCCATTTTGTAACATCGTACTATAGGGAATGTGAATCGTTATTAAGAGTTGTGAGATGAGTATTCATAAGCTCTGCTAGTCTGCTACAAAATGCTGGTGTATCACAGTTCACAATTATCCATCTCCCTTTTCCCCTCTGTGAAGTAAATGTTACTGTGGTTTAAAATTATAAACAATATGTGTGAATGAGCCTCTACTAAGCAGTTGGACTTTGTATACAAGATTTGTAGGATGTGTTTTTGTTAAGGAAAAAAAGAGTAACTATCCTAAAGTCAAATGAATAGTTGCTACTGTGTAGGACAAAACAGGAATGAAGGCAGAAAGTTGTAAGAAAGCTTGCAGGAAAGGAACTTACTGTCTGTAGTCAAAGCTGGCTAGGGTTTGATGGATTCATTTATAAGATTTTCAAAAGAGCTTTGGTATCAAATACTACACTGATGCAAAGAAGAATTTGTTTTTCTGTCTGTTAAAAAGACAAATTTTTCCCTCGATTATTAGTCTACTCTAAGAGGTTGTAAATGTTTTCCTTTACCTTCAGAATAATCTCCTTTGGAGGCAAAGATTCTGTGTCTTAGAATAGTTTTCTGTGTGTTATGTTACCTTTATCATGCCACTGATTCTCTAAGAGAACAAAGTCTTACTTTTGAAAAAGCTAAGACTCTAGGGGCAACTAGGTGGCTTAGTCCGTCAAGCATCTGATTCTAGATTTTGGCTCAGGTCATGATCTCACAGTTCATGAGTTTGAGCCCTGCATTGGGCTCTGGGCTGACGGCACAGCATGGAGCCTGCTTGGGATTCTCTGTCTCCTCCTCTCTCTGCCTTTCCCTCTCTCTCTCTCTTAAAAATAAATAAATACATACATACATAAATACATAAATAAGTAAACATTATTTAAAAAAAGAAAAAACTACGATTCTTTACAATTATGTTACTCTGTGTTTATACGTTTAAAATCTTTTACTGTCACTTCAGTTACACAGGTAGCCAAGTGTTTCCCCAGCCTTAGGAACCCGTGATCTTATCTTAATCAGATGTTCAAATCTCCTGACAACTTTTGAGACTTTCTTTTCCCAAAACTCATTCCTACGTGATATCTCTTGCAACTAAAACTGTCTTTGAAACATTCCAAGGGGTTCCTGGGAATCCCAAAAGTTTTGTTATAGCACCTTGTAAAAAGAGAGATGGTAAAACAAATGAAGTTTATTTGGTGTGTTGCTATTAATGAGTTGCGTTGGAGTCACTGTCAAATCAGAATCTACCCTTGGCTTTCCCTATGGAAGTAAAATATCATTACCGTAAATATTTCAGAAATTGTATGCTGTATGGAGAGTTCCTAGCGGACCATCAATGGCCTTGCTGCTTATGTCTCCATTCATTTGAGTCCTGGTGGTGCTGTGTTGCCTGATAGTAAACAGAAAGCAGAGTTATGACCAGTCACGGTTTCAGTTATTTTATTATTTTTTTAAATGTTTATTTATTTTTGAGAGAGAGAGAGACAGACTGCAAACCGGGGAGGGGCAGAGAGAGGGGAGAGACAGAATCTGAAGCAGGCTCCAGGGTCTGAGCTGAGCTGTCAGCACAGAGTGGGACTAGGGGTTCAAACTCATGAACCGTGAGATCATGACCTGAGCCAAAGTTGCACGCTTAACCGACTGAGCCACCCACGTGCCCCTGGATTCAGTTATTTTTAAAATGTTAATTTGGTCACAGATTTACTTTGTATATTTGAAACTCACATCTAAGCCAGTGGTGTTCAATTGGGGAATCTTGCAATGAACCCTCTAGCTTTCAAAAATTACCCATAATATGTTCGCCACCATCATGTTAAGCCTTTTGTCATACATAAACAGATTTTGCTTTACTTTGGTGCTTCTCTGAAAGCTCCTGCAAATCAGCTACAGGCTAGAATATGTTGTCTTCAGTGAACAAGTATGTTGGAGCCCCATAGAAAAGGGCTATGCTAGGTTCCTTTCAATTCGAGGCAGAGCCTTATGATGACATTGCTTAAACAGCCCGGACATGATACCAGAGGACTGAGGCAATATTTCCAGAACTCTGGTGGAGAAGTCAATGTGCTTGTGAGACTGCTAAGCCATGAGGGAGCAGAAGAAGTTTTACAAAGCCCCAAACAAACTTATAAGGGATGACTGTGGATTCCTGAATATTATTGATGTTTTAATTCATGGTCTGTCTTCTGGAGACAGGGTACCTCTTTCTCTTAAGCTACCTGTAATTCATAACAGTTCCATAGTATATACTTTCTCGTAAAGAGAAATGAAACTTTGTAAATGGTATCTTTTTCTTCCTGTCTGCCTGTTGGGGAATTCAGAGATTCCTTGGAATATTCTTATTTCCATGATAATATAGTTATTCGCATAGATTCAGTATGAATCTGTTTTCCTTGTTCTAGAAGTAATCATGTATATAAAGTGAGTATTGGAAGCATTAGGCATGCAACCATGGTCTTGCCTGAAATGTTTATTTGAGAAGATACTCATTTAATCAGATATGATCAGACACTTTAAAAAAAAAAAAAAGGTTGACTTTATGGAGCCATGTTAATGACCAGATACCTCATTTATAGGGTTCCTAGTTACACAGGTGAGTGTGGAAGGTCACTTCTTGGCAGGCCCAGGAAGCTTGGGATATTTGGGGGACCTCCAGAAGAGAGGAGTTCATCCAAATTTGTAGATACTACAGGTGAAAACTATTGGTGAGCTCTTAGTTTAGTTATCTAGCCTCAGGAGGTTATCCAATCTGAGATTCCTTATAAAAATTTCCAGAAAAGCAAATACAAGAAGGCCTATATGCAAACTATCCTTCTTGCTGCACCTATGTAAATAACCAGGCCAAATCAGATAAGACCAGCAGCCTTCTTTTGCGATCAAGAATAATTTTTGAGAATATCTTTGATCAAAAGAGGGGTGGCTGTAGAAATATATTTTCCGTTTCAGTAGAAACCATAGCACACCCTTCCAGTTTATCAGATCGCAGGCATGTTTGGTGCCTTTGAGCTATTTGCATCTTTTATACATTGCAGGTCACTGATAGATATGCAAACTCTGACTCGTCTAGAAGGATTTAAATAACTTCCTTCCTATCTGTGCAAAAACCGGTTTTGGTACCTAGGTATAAATTGTACTGGATTCTGCTTACTTTGACCAAATTATCTATCGACCAGATTTGTAAATCATCCTATTTCCTTCAGTATCTGGTCACAACCCTCCAAACTAACATTTTCAATTTTTCTCCCTCTCCCTGACTCAGCGTCACTGAGAGGAACTAAAACTAAAATCCTATTGGGATTCTAAGATGCCTGGTAGTTAGCCCTTTTTTCTAAGATCTGAAGAATCTTAGAAGCTGAAGTTCAACTGAAATGAACATGGAAGGACTCACATCTGGAAGAGATCATATGTAGGGTGGATTTACCCCAGGATGAGCCACTGTCAGGGCCACTAGCAAAGCCCGGTGAAAAGCTCAAGTCATACATTCTCTTACATAAGAGCGAATCAAGACTAGGCAACATCACCAAGGGCAGTGACATCCTATTCAAGAAACTCAGTGAAGGGTTCTCACAAATGAAAAGATTTGCCTTCACCAACCCCTTAGAATCCAATGGACCAGCACCCTCAGTTCAACTCTTATCTCTTTACCTTAATATAATCTTTGATATTAATATTTCACGTATCACTCTTTTAAGGAGCCCGATCTTCAGGACTCTGAAACAACAGACTACCATCTGTCAACACGGTGTTTTTACAGGGGCTGTGCCAACAAGAATTTTTAAGACACTATTAAAAATAGTGATTAAAAATCGCCTCTGAGTCATTCAGGGTTGAATGATATTCATCTATCTTGAACAAAAGTAGGGACTGATAATGTTGAGCATTACTTAATCCCTGTGCTCCTAGAAAAGAGAGGCAGTTGAGAAATATCCCCCAACCTTGTTCTCTAATACCTGTAAGACTCCACATCACCTTACTTCTTTTTTTTGAGACATTCCTCCATTAACTTTAATAGTCTGAATAACAGAATCTCCTAGATTTCCAGGTGTATGTGGACTTAGAGAGTGCCATCCCACTTCTTAAGTTTCGTTTCTGCTTCAGTTCATCACCTAGAAACAATTGGTATACATCACTTGACTGGTTTTTGTCTTACACGGACACTCAATGGATTTCTAAAAATAGACACAAAAAGACTACTTCTCCTTCCCCTCCAAGTTCCCACAGAATGATATGAACATGACTTATTGGAGGGAGCCTGCCAGCAAGTGGATTATGAAGAGAGCAAATCTATGTTTTCTTATAAGTTTTATGTATCTCATAAAAAGAGTCGGCAGTATATGAAGAAAAACAACAACATGTCTGTTGGGCATAAGGATCAAATAAACCCGACTGTGTAACACTGTCAATGAGATCCATATACCCTTAAAGTCTCGTAGCAGAAGGCGATGCAGTATATTTCCTATCTTAGCTCTGGCTGCTATAACAAAATACCATCGACTGGGTGGTTTAAATAACAAACAGTTATTTCTCACAGTTCTGGAGGCTACCAAGACCAAGACCAAGGTGCCAGCAGTTTCACCCTCTGGTGGGAGTCCACTTCCTGGTATGCAGATGGCCACTTTCTTGCTGTATCCTCACATGATTGGGAGAGAGACAGGGCTTTGATATCGACCTCTTCTCATAAGGGCACTAATCCTATTGTGGGGATCTACCCTCCACGGGCTTCAACACGTGAATTTGAGGGGGATACATTCAGTCCAGAGCATCACCTGTGAAATGGGGTTCAAATCTCAGCCTGACCACTTACTACATGGGTGTTATGGTTGAATTGTGTCCCCTGATAAAAGATAAAAGTCCTAACCCCTAGTACCTTGGACTGTGATCTTATTTGGATATAGTGCTTTCTCAGTCTTAACTCTTAATCAAGTTAAAATAAATTCCTTATGGTGGGTCCTTTGCAAAAGGGGAATTTTGAACCCAGAGACAGAATGTATATAGGAAAGACAATGTGAAGAGGCACAGAGAGAAGAGGACCATTTATAAGCCATTAGAGAGGCCCGGAATAGATCTTTCCCTCTTGGTCCTCAGAATTAACCAACTGTGCAGATACCTTGATTTCAGAGGTGGGGACTCCCAAACTATGAGAGAATGAAGTTCCGTTGTTTAAGCTACTTAATTTGTGGCACTTTGTTACAGAGCCTTAGAAAACTAATACATTGGGTAACTCGCCTTGAGGAATATACTAGACTCTTTAAGTTTTGTTTTGTTTTCATACGGCAAATAAGAATAGTACCCATCCCATAGGCTGGTTGTAAAAATTTATGTAAAGAAAAAGCTCCTGTCACAGAAAATGGGACACATAGTAATTACTCAATAAAATAACTAAATGCAATGATTATGATTGTTATAACTTTCTGTTATGGAAGATCCCTGCAAAAGATGATAAATAAGATTATTGATAATCGTCATCATTTCTAAACATTGTCCCTCTAAATATCATCACTGCAACTATTTATAGAGAATTTAAGGGTCAGGCAATGTGTTGATTATTTTAGATGAGGTTATATTAATGTTCATATTAATTAATTTAAACTTCATATTAATTCTGCAGACAATTCCTATGATCTAGGAATTATTATATTGTTTTCTATGTGGGGACACTGGAGCTTACATTAGTTGTCTTGACCAATTTAAAAGTAGCATAGAGAATATGGGGAAAAAAAGAAGTGGGGCACTTGACTCCAAAGCATGTGCAACTTATCATGACAATGGTCTGCCTAGGATAGCATTTCTATTTCAGAAACCCATTAAAGAAACCCATAAAAATGAACCCCTAATGGAGTTCCATATTCTGTTATAGGATTTCGCTTTTTAATTCATTTCGAGGCCTCTGAATAGATCACTTTTTGCATTTCATTGGTTTCTTTCACTCTCTTGCATGCCAACTGTGCAGCCCATTTAGGGGCTTATGTGTTGTGTTGATGGATTTTCTAGGATATATTTTCTGAGAATGTGACAGATGTACAACCAGAGGCTTTGTAAGTTAACTCAATGGCATACACTTGAGCCCACACAGATGAAGAACCAAAAGAACATTTTTATCAGCCAACATATTGATGGGGGAAGGGGGAGAACCCTATAAAAAGATATAAATAGATATAAATAGAAGGGGGAGAACCCTATAAAAAGATATAAATAGAATTCTTAATTTCTTTCATTGCATTCAACCTGGAAGTTTCTTGGGAGAATTTAAAATTGCTACTCTTAGATGTTCTGTGGCAGCAGTTTTCAAGGTATGATCTACTGACCAGTGCATCAGAATGGACACTGATATCACATGGGAACTCACTAGAAATGAACATTCTTGAGTACTGCTCCCCTCAAAACTCCAACCTGCTGATCAGAAACTCTGAGTCTGGGAGACATAAATCTATCTTTTCACAAGCCCTCTGGGGAATGTGATATATGCTAAAGTTTGGGAACTCCTGTTTCATAGAACCACCTTAGAGTTCTCCTTCCATTCTTCTGTTGCTAATATTGCCATAAAAGACCATGGGCTACAGACTCTTGGGAAGTCTCAGGTGCCCTTTATCACCGTCCACTCTGGATGGGAAGGGAACAGTTGTCAGCAAAAACTTAGTTTCTTCATATAATAGATTAAATTATAAAACAGAAGACCGGGGATGGGTGTGAGGTCTTTATAACTCTGTTTTTTTGTTTGTTTGTTTGTTTTTTGTTTTTTTAATGAAATATTTTTATCTTGAAACAATTAGAGATTCCTAGGAAATTGCAAAAATGTACACGGAGGCCCCACTCATGCACTCTTTGTTCAGTTTTTCCCAATAGTAACATCATGACAAACATCATTTCCCATCATGACCAAGAAACAGACTTTTATAAAGTCCACTAACCTTATTCAGATTTCACCAGTTTTAAATGCCCTGATTTGGTATATGTTTGTATTTACCACATGGGTAGATTCAAGTGACCACCACTAGTCAAGATACTTTAGCAGAGCAAACATTTTCAGTTTTGATGAGGCTCAGTTTATGAGTTTTTCCTTTTATGGATCATACTTACCATGCCAACTCTAAAACGTCACCTAGCTCTACATCCTGATAATTTTATCCTATGTTTTTTCCTCAAGTTTTACAGTTTTATATTTTACATTTAAGTCTGTGATCAATTTTAAATTACTTAAGTTTATTTATTTTAAGAGAGAGAGTGTGCATGAGAACAGGGAAGGGGCAGAGAGAGAGAGAGGGAGAAAGAGAGAGAGAGAGAGAGAGAGAGAGAGAGAATCCCAAGCAGGCTCTGCATTGTCAGTGCAGAGCCTGATCTGGGGATAGAACTCACGAACTGCAATCATGACCTGAGCTGAAGTTGGACGCTAACCAACTGAGTTACCCAGGCACTCTTGAATTTTTTTAATGTTTATTTATTTTTGAGAGAGAGAGAGAGAGAGGGGGGGGGGCAGAGTGCGAGCAGGGGAAGGACAGAGAGAGAGGGAGACACAGAATCCGAAGTAGGCTCCAGGCTCTTAGCTGTTAGCACTGAGCCTTGTGCGGGACTTGAACTCATGAACCGTGAGATCATGACCTGAGCTGAAGTTGGAGGCTTAACCAACTGAACAACCCAGGTGCCCCTGAATTAATTTTTATATAAGATGTGAGAGTTATGTAGATTACTCTATTTCCCCCCAGATGCCCAACTGCTCCAGCACCACTCTTTTTAAAGGTTACCTTTCCTCCCTGACTCACTTTTGTGCCTTTGTCAAAACTCAGGCATGTTTCTTTGGCTTTATTTCTGAGTTCTCTATTCTGTTCCAATATCACACGGTCTTGATTAACTGTAGCTCTAGAAAGTCTAACAGCAGGATGAGTTGTTCCATCTACTTTATTCATCTTTTAAAAAATTGTTGTAGTGTTTCCAGGTGCTTTGCATTTCCATATAAATTTTAAATTAAGCTCTATTCTGAAAAATGCCTGCTGGTATATTTCAATAGAGTTGGTGTGGTGAAGAAACCAAGGAGTAGAAAAGTTAAGAGATTTCCTTCTGGTCTCCTAGCTAATAAGTTGAAGAACAAGCAAAATTGAGGTCTTGTTGACTTCCAAAATAGCAGTCTACTCCCTGCCCCTCAGTGTCTCTCTCCTCCAGCTGCCAAGGTCTTGGGTGGGAAGCATGTCTCTGTTAAGGTATAAACAGCATCTTCCTATTCAATTCAGGCACATTCTTGGCCTGGTCACAGTTTCTGGCTGCCAAGTTCAATGATTTCTCTAGGACATATCATGAGTTGTAGCAGGTTTAATAAGAGCCTCCTGTCTTCACCTAATGGCTTAAATACAAATTAATTAATTAAAAAAAAAAACAACTTGGAGAAGTGGGGTAAACTTCTGAAACATAAAAAGTAGACATAGTCACAGCGGTCAACTTTATCACCTCTACAAGCAAATGATTACTGTGAGTGTACATGTCAACCCAGAAGCGACTCACCAATTTGCTGATTGCTGGGGCCCCTTAGTCTGTTGAAGGATGATATCTCTCTCCCTGTACTCAAGGATATCTGAGCCTCACTAGTCCTAACTTTGACCTTGCCATTTCTCTAATAATGTGACACTATGATGACAGAGGAAACAGGTTCTTTCCCCCAAGGGGTTTTAAAAGTTTTGAGTAAGCACAGATTAGAATATCTATATTTGTTCCTTTAGCTGCTATTCCTTGAATCAGATAGCCCTTTGAGCAAAAACTGGCAGGAAGTCTTTATGTTTTCACATTAAAATCATGGTGCTGACCCTAAAAGATAACGACACTTTGGCAACTGCTGTATTTGTTTGCAAATCTGCACAGTGTTGGGTGTTTTTTCCTAGAAGCATGTCTCAGATTTCCAAAGATGTTCCTAGTGAATTGTTTAAATGGAAATAAGTGCAGAGGGAGGGACTCCTGTAATTAACTGTCAAGCTTAGCCATTCTTAAAAATTAGCAGACCAACTGAATTGTCCAAATCCAAGCCAAAATCCAAACAATAACAATAAGCAAAAGAGGCAGTGAGAAATCATAAACCATGGTTTCATACATATTTTTAGTTGTAAGCAGATCTACTTATCAACTCATAACTCAATGCCCATTGTCTACTTATCTACTTAACAGACTACGAAAATAAAATCCTCCCCTAGTGGGAGAAGACATATATACTTATCTCAGAAGCACACAATCACCTTATATTCAAAACTTACCAACTGGGAAAAATAAGCCAGTTATGTGTGTCCTTGCATCCCCCCAAAACACAGTAAAAGAACTTCAAATGTGCAGGGTCAGGACCAAGTCATCTGAAGTAGTTAAGTAAGAGATGTGAAGGAATGTACTAAAATGGGCCCAGAAAAGAAAGGCAAACTTGGTAGTTTTTTTTTAACATTCTAGGGGATGTAGACATTTTAGTCATATTGTGCAGACACAAAATCTCATCGAGCTTTGCAATATTTTGCTCTCTCTCCAGAACTCGGAAACTTTGGGGAGCTTCATTCTGAATTAATACTGATAAGGGAAAAGATTAATAATAAGTGCAGTAGAAAAAAAGAAACCCCCTGAAGATAAGCAAGAAATCATTTATGTAGCCTGCATAGGTCTCCTGTACTTGAGATGAAGAGTGGAGAGATTTTGCAACACTGTTCAAGGAGACGATCCCTAAAGGCTGGAGTTAGAATGCGGTTTGCCGTGTTTTGATAATTTTTTTTAACATTTTATTGTTTTTGTAGTTTTCTCGTTCCCATCTTAAGTCCTGGCAAGGAATTCTTGGTGTATCTCTGTTATCCCGCCCTGTGATAACAGCACCCTCATCTCAGATTAGTTGTGCATTAAAACTAGCGGTTGGAGCATGTCCTTAAGCTGTGTAATAATGTCGGCTGTCTCTCAGAGAGCCGCATCTGACTGCCAAACTGTTCACATTAGTTGAAGGGGGGCAGCCAAAGTCATCCATTAGGTTAACTGTGATTCCCACTTCTCTCCTCTGCTTCCTTCCTGCCTCCTCCTCTCAATCACCGCACACATGTTTAGAGAGAAGTGATCTCTGTTTGGTCTTACAGTCCATGAGGAGGAGCTGAAATGCTTTTTTTTTTTTGAGCAAGAAGTGAGCTGAGAAAAAGAAAACAAATTTAATTGCTGCTTGGAGAGAAAGTGAACTGATGATCTAATAGCCTGTTTCCACCCCTAATATCCACACTACAATTCATGGCATATGAACCAAAAAAAAACTCACTTTTGCTTATGGCCAAATCATCTGCATCTGTCTGGAAAGGTAATGAAGTTAAAATTCCTTTCCACTCGGCTCAGTATGTATAGTACTTGTCTTCTGTTTCTAGATAAGATATATTTACAGATAAAAGGACAGAAATAGGGGAGAGCAGGAAATAAAAGAGAGGAATTCATAAATTTGTCAGGTTTTCTTTAATATGATCATAATTTGAATTTTTTTGTGGGTTTGATGTCGACTTTCTCAAAGACAGAGACAAACTTGTTGGTGGGCCAGCCAAGGGCTTTTCCGTCAAAACAGGAACCTCACTCATTAAACAAAAACAAAAACAAAACTCCAAATCATCTTCATTCTTACGGTTATTGTTTGGTAATTTTATTTTTTCTTAAGATAAACAGCTCTGGTTCTGAGACTCAATGACAACGATCATCAAACCTTAGTTTGCCTGTGAATCTTCTTAAAATGTAGATATCTCTACTTCACCTATATTCAGTAAGTAATCCAAGGTATACCTTTGGAGAATTGCAAATCCTCAGATTGCCCAAAATAGATTTTCCTTGTTAGTCTCGAATTGGGCCAAACTCCTGGAACCGAGCCAAAATTACTATAGTATTTTAGAAACTGCAAACCTCGATCACCTGCACTTGAATCTGAGGAGCCGACTATCTCAGTTTGCCTAAGACTGAAAGTCTTGAATCCTGGGAAATTCTGTGGTCCCAGGCAAACCAGAACAGTTGTTGACCCTAGATGTAGAATTACCTGAACATCTTATTAAAATGAGGCTCTTTGATCTCATCCTAGACTTAATAACTCTAATGGGGTACGGGGAGGGGGGAGGGGGTTGGGAATCTGCATTTCATTTTCAAGCAGGTCGTATTTATGTAAACAGAGGTTTGAGAAGCACTGGTTTAGAGACTCCGTCACCCGTGACCTTCAGTTTGTCAGGCAGCGGGCAAACCACACAGCTATTTGTTTTTCAGTCTGCCGTTCTTTATTCAGAACCAAAAGGATACATTACATCTTTCACCTCCTTTTGTCCTACTCTCAGCGCCCTGACAGGGTGTCAGGGGGAGTAAAGTACCCATTAGACACAAGTATTTGAATGGTACTAAGAGAATTAATTAATTCTGACATCACATCTGTCAAGGAAAGAAGAATGAGACACTGAAAGAAAATCTCTTCTGTACTAGGTTAAGAATCAAACAGAGGTAAGGTATGGAGAAGAGAAGATTTGTATGAGCAAGCGTTCGTATTATTATTAGTGTCAGAAAGCAAAAAGAATTATCAAAGCACGCAGTTGGCCAATAATGACTCTGGAAACAAAACCCACATGTCCTCACTCTCCAAAGTATTTATTTCAAAATTAACAGAGGGTAAATTCATCAGCCTTTTTGGAGCCCTGGAATTTACATTCCATTTCAGTCCATACTTTCTGCCATTTATAATAGTCACTAAGTCATTGTTCTGTACCTTTTACTGATGTTAATTTCATTACAAACTCTTGTTCCATTAAATGGAGGGAATACAGAATGTAGAATTCAATATGTGTTTGATCTGACTCTACCACTATCCAAAGCCATGAATTTGGGCAAATCATATCGCTTGTTGAAGCCTTAGTTTTCTAACTACACACTGAAATAACAGACAATTATGAAGAATCAATCAGATGATATAGATGGAATTGCTGTGAGCATTGAATCTGATAATATACATGAAAGTTGGTTTGTAACTGCAGAGTACTTCACCAATGTCAGTGAGAAATCAATACTTAATGAGCACAAAACACAAGGCTAAGAAGGAAAAGGCAAAACTCAGGGGACCTGGGTGGCTCAGTTGGTTAAGTGTCCAACTTCAACCAGGTCATGATATAGTTCATGAGTTCAAGTCCCGCATTGGGCTCTGTGCTGACAGCTCAGAGCCTGGAGCCTGCTTCGGATTCTGTGTCTCCCTCTCTCTCTGCCTATCTCTCTCTCTCTCTCTCTCTCTCTCTCTCTCAAAAACTGAATAAACATTAAGAAAATTTTTTTATTTTATTTTTTTAAATTTTTTTAATGTTTATTTATTTTTGAGAGACAAAGAGACAGAGTATGAGCAGGGGAAGGGCAGAGAGAGAGGGACACACAGAATCTGAAGCAGGCTCCAGGCTCTGAGCTGTCAGCACAGAGCCCGACGCGGGGCTCGAACTCACAGACCGTGAGATCATGACCTGAGCTGAAGTCGGCCACTCAACCAACTGAGCCACCCAGGCGCCCCAGAAAAATTTTTTAAATAAAAAAAAAAAAGAGAGAGAAAAGGCAAAACTCACCACACTCTTTAGGGATTGGGGAAATATCTAGAAGACTTCTCATTCCCCTAAACAGCTGTTCCTATTCTAGTTTCTTTCTCCTAGTTAAAATTAAGCCCTATAAATACCTGCGATTAGGGTGCAAATGTACATAGGTAAAAAAGTAATAAAGAGGAAGATCCTGGCAAGCTTTAGTCTTTTTGCAAGTTTCCAAACCATGCTCACCACTTTCTCTTGTACATAAATTTCAGTGATAATTCTGTTGCTGAGTAATGTATAGAACTGTTGAAACAATGTTATAGAACACTGTATGTCAATTATACTTCAATAAAAACACTTCGATAATTATTCTATGTTTATGAATGTCTTTGTAAGCAAAGTCAATACTGCGGTTTTAATGTTTTCACAGTTAGACCAATACACACACTTGTAAAACTGAAGTTGATGGCAAAAGTAAGCAACTAAAATAAAGATTTGGACATTTTTCAAAGTCCCTCTTATGAGATGAATACAAAATAAAATGCTACTCTTATTTAGTAGGTTCTGCTGCTTTTGTGGGCACTACAGGGTTTACAATTTTCTCTTGCGTTGTAGGCAATAGATTTCTTAACAAGATGATGCCAGAATATATTTGCATACTTTTATACTGTCCCTTTCTATGTGGAGATACAACGCTATTTATAATGTACACTCCCAATTTCTCCCAAAAGGAGCTTGAGGTATTATACAACTATAATAAACGGAGGCAATGAGGCGGTGGACATAGGAACACAATTTTGCACGTCATGACATAAGTAAGAGAGGCAAATATAGTTACCGTGGATGAGCTGTGAGTGACCTGGTCACATAGATACAAGTAGAAATAGTGATAAATTCCACAATTTTAACATATAAAGAGAAAGGTAATAATTTTGAATGTCCATCACAAGTTTTTGGGTCAAAACTTACAGAAGTTCTTAATACAAGAAATCCCGAATTATATTTATTAAACAGTCTTTTCAAACATGATGTTGCAAAAATGTGGAAATGGCCGATTTCATATGGCCCTTGCTAAAAGTCAGGGATAACACATAAAAGTAGAATTTAAAGGATTTTTAATGGCACAATCAGGTAAAACTGCCCAAAATGAAAAATCGTAATAATACAACTAATATTAAAGGTATGGGTCATTTTCTGCTTTTCCTTCACAGTCTGAGAAGCTGGTTTCTTTACCCATGATGAAGCCTCAGTAAGATCCCAGACAATTCTTAAATTTATTTTACCATTTATTTATTTTTGACAGAGAGAAAGAAAGAGTGCGAGTTGAGTAGAGGTGGAAAGAGAAGGAGACACAGAATCTGAAGCAGGCTCCAGGCTCTGAGCTGTCAGCACAGAGCCCGACGCGGGGTTTGAACCCACAAACTGAGATCATGACCTGAGCCGAAGTCGGATGCTATTGGACTGAGCCACCCAGGTGCCCCAGATCCCAGAAAACTCTACACCAGGATCAACTCCGTAATCCCATGTTATCTGTTACATTTTCAGGCACAATTTTTAATGATCTGTCTCATTTTTAAGCCATGTATTCTGTATTCTGATTTCGTTTCATAAAATGTAATATCTATAAGATACCAAACAACTGGACAAAAAGAAAAAAAACTATTCATTCTTGCAATTTTGTTGAGCTGAAAAAGTATATGCAGGGTTCCACAAACTGTCCTGAAACTGTCTTTTCTTTGACCACGATAGCAATTTGAGTAATTTGAATTATCACGTTTTTAAACACTAACTTTCACTTTAAATGCTTTATTGCACACAAAAATATTGACTTTCAAGGTAGAATAATGAGAGGTTTGGCAAAGCAATGTAAAGCTAGGAAAATAATACTATTCACAATTATCATTATTAATGCCCCCAAGGAGATAACATTAAATCTTCCTTTCTACATATATATACAAAACATTTTTTGCAAAGTAGAATCATAACATAGAACACCTTTTAATTTGTTTCTATCAATTAAAAAAATATATGTATTTCCTTCAAGTTAATGATGTCCTAAAAAATACATTAACCTCATACCAAGATTTGAGACGGAGCCCTAAGACACAACACATAAGTTGGGTAAAGTCAAAATACTTGGGGGTGCCTGGGTGCCTCAGGGTGCCTCCGTTAAGTGTTGGACTTCGGCTCAGGTCATGATCTCACGGTTTGTGAGTTCCAACCCCGCGTCAGGCTCTGTGCTGACAGATCAGAGCCTGGAGTCTGTCGGATTCTGTGTCTCCCTCTCTCTCTGTCCTCCCCTACTCATGCGCACTCTCTCGCTCTCCCTGTCAAAACTAAATAAACATTAAAAAACTTTTTTAAGTCAAAATATGTAAAAATATGTTATTTTCTTCCCCAAATAACTCCCCTCTTCCAAGTTTACTATTGTTAGACAGTTTTTCTTTTACCAGTTTCCTCAGTAAGAAACCTGAGTCATTCTTTACTCCGTCTCTTCCTTCACCCCTTATGTTTCATCAGTCAAAAATCCTGTTACTTAACATCTTTGACACACCATTAATACTTGTTTTGTCTTCTATTTCTACTTCAGTGACATGAGTCTTAGCCTTTTTGTCCTCACTTTGGACTCTTAGGATAACCTCCTATCATCTTTTGTTTCTGTATTCAATTCATTTATTTTTCTCTGCTTGAAATGTTTTAGTAACTTTCTATTTCTCTTAGGATTCATTTCCCTGAATTGCTCCTACTGTCTAATCTCTTCTCCCCCAGTGGGTAGCCTCTAATCCCACCCTCCAGAGTTCCAGATCCTAGGAGTAGTAGCATGAGAGTTATAGGGAAGGAAGGAAGGAAGGAAGAGAAGGTAGTACTGTCTGTTCTGTTAAAGATGCACACCACATTAGCAATATTTCAAGACATGAGAAATTTGTCTGTAACCACATCCCTTTCTATTCTCTTCTAGGAACTGCTGGCTGTCCCAAAGACCATCTTAGCATTTTTCTTCGAGGATTAGGGAGAGAGGGCCCTTCTTTCTCTTCCATGCTCCATAGTTAGAATACAAGCCCACTTGGCATATCTAGTTTCAGCTAAATGTTAAAAGGTATCACACTTAGATTCCCTCTAGGGTGCCTCCTGGAGCCAGTAGAGGTTTCCTGATTAGCAATGATATATTTCTACTAGGTATCTTTCAGAGAGCAAAAGGCAAGGTGTAAAAGTCATCTAGGTCATGTGTTTGAGCTGCATAGGGACAGGCTTGCAACCTTTGTCTTGAAGACTATTTGGGAGCAGAGCAGTTACGTCTACGTATGAGTGTTTGTAGGATGAGGGCTGCCCTCCACCTCTACTCCCTGGATAATAACTCTGTGTGTTCCATTTTGGGGGAAAACATGTCTATATAATCCTAAATTGCATCAAGTCCAAAACTCATCATAGGAGGAGTTACATGGCTAATGTCTTGGCAAAGTTCTCCTCATTGACTCTGTGTTTTTCGTCTCTTATTTGCCAAAGGCCAATCGTGCTTTACAGACCATAAGAAGGTCATAAGAAAGAGATTTCAGAAGCTGGGAGGGAGTGATGTTACAGTCATGGCTTTGTCTGGCTTGTCTCCCAGAGGGAAGCTAGAAACTGCCTTGAAACCATTGGCCTTCTCCCCATTCCCACACTGCTCCAGCTAGAGCAGGAGCGAGTAAGTTTCCCAGCCACATAGGCCCCCTCATGATGTTGTTTACTGTTCCTCTTGTCCAATCTGGGGGCACCCTGGCTGATAATACCCTCACAAATCCAAAAGCTGGCAGTCTGGAACTGCTCCTGGTCAATGAGTATTTACATTTGTAGTAGTGGTACAAAACCTTGCATTATCTGCTTCTTCCTGCAGTTGCTATTTTCTTGGCATGTGCCGCTTCAGCTCCTTGCAAGGTTTTGGGGCCTTGGCACACAACAGAGGTGGTAGCCTTCCAATTCTCTCACTTCACGATTGCCAACAGGATATATCATGGCTCTTTCCGGTGCACTAATTAGCTTGGTGATGCAAGGTGTTACTGCTGAATTTCCTATCAAAGATAATGCACTCTTCAGAAAAGGTTTTTTCCACCACGTTAGCACAAGCCTGCTCTGAGATTTTCTGTGCTTCCTGATGCAGAAAGAGCTATCAAACTGTCTTAAGTCTGAGTCAGTCCTCTGAATTATTTACCTACATTTCTTTGTAAGTATTTCCTTGGGTGCAAATTCTCTTTGGTTTCACAAACGGGAGATTTAAATTCATTCCTAAAGGAAAGTCTGTGGGATAAGAGGGAACCTGAGTTAGGGGAGAGTATGTACACCTGTGTAACTCCTATTCATAAAATATGACCTATATGTCTACACACGCACATTTTATGCAAGTCTCAATTGTGAGATTTTTTTGATTTCTTGCATATAGGGCTGATAAAATTGATTTTCATTATTTACAATGTAAATTGGGGTATAATATTCTTGGTTTACATAGACCACAGTGATTGACAGATAGTGGACTAATGAAGAAAGTCAATCTCATGGACTGACGTCCTGTACAATGTAGAGAAGACAGAGATTGTCTCTAACTCATTCATATGTGAAAAGCTAAGTGAAAAAAACTAAAAAACCTAAATGAATACAACTAATGTCATCATGAGATTGAAAGTAGTGTCCTATCACAATTGGGTATCATTTTTTAATACTAAAATTAATCAGATACTCAGGTTGATATTGAAAATTAGAACCAAAAGAAGTAAAACTATAAAAGACTTTAAAAGTTACCAACTTGAACCCTACCTCATTGGGACTACTTAACTATTCATTACATGGAATTGTTAAGAGTGGACTTTCTCCAAATACTACTTTTTTTAAATAAGAGCAGTAATACTAACATCCATTTACACTGATATAAGTATACATCATTCCACTCTATTTTTTAACTCAGATTTTGGCAAAAATGAGTAAATATGAGTATTAAGTAATGTCGAAAAAATTATAGTATAAGTACTACAAATCATAAGGTAAAAATTAGAGGATAACTTCACCGTTAATAGTTCCCAAAACACCAGGTTAGAAAAACAACAGATGGGGGTTAAAAGCAAGACAGAATACCTGATATCTGAGAGAGATTAAGAAAAAAAAAAACTTCTGGAAAATTCTATCTCTAAATGTTGCTAACATCTTGTAGATCTGTATTACCACTGTGCTTGCTAATTTACAAAAAGTTCTCATCTCCAGTTTTTAGGATAAAATAGATGGCCTAGCCTCTTCTGGTTCACTGCTACTCATTTTTCCTTTTTGTCACCTGGAGGTGGCGATCAGGAATGTTGTGGTTGTTTGAGCACATTCCTAAGAAGCATGGGCCGGAAACAAGGGGAGAGGGTCCTGGCATGTATTCCACTGATGAATTTGAGTATAGTCTCTCCTGGGAAATAGGATGTTAATGATTCAGGGTGCTTGTCCTGGCTAACCTTTACTCCTGTGAAAAGCAAGGCCAACAATGCCCTCCTCCTCCTCTGACCCCGAAGAAATTCAGAAGGAACAGAGAAAGAGAAATGTTTGACTTCATTCTGGATGGCTTAAAAATGCTAGTTCTCAAGGTTTTTTTGTTCATTTGTTTTTCATTTGAGAGAGAAAGAGAGAGTGCACAAGTTGGGGAGAGGGACAGAGGAAGAGAGCGAGAATCCTAAGCAGGCTCCACACTCAATGCAGAGCCCAATGCGGGGCTCGATCTCACGACCCTGGGATCATGACCTGAGCTGCAACCAAGAGTCAGATGCTCAGCTGATTCAGCCACCCAGGTGCCCCTCAAGTATTTCAATACCTTACCTCTAACTCCCCTGTGTAGTTGAGACTGAACCCTCCAAAGATAGGTGCCCAGTTTTTCCTTAAAATAATCCTGAGATTGTGCCACTGTTAAAAAACTTTATACCCTTAGTATATTTTACTTTATGTAATTTGTGCTCTTGCTCTTGTAGTAGGACTAATGCATTCACAAAGAAAGAATGCTTAGAATGCAAATCGTTGCTGTAAATGGGTTCCTCTTTGACTAAATGAATGAAGCACCTCTGTGAAGCATGGGGCATGCTCTTGAGAGTGTTCATGTTTTAAACCTCACTCTTGGAAGCACGGTCCTGTGAGGAAAACACTCCCATAGCTGGAATTCATGAAATATGCATCTTTTGTCCAAGTGACTCCGTTCAAGAAAACTCGAGCATAAAAAGAGAAAGGAAGTAATGGCCCTTGAGCAATCCTCACAAGTACTAACAGTAACACTGGGCACATTATAGAATATTTACCCAGAACCTTATTTTCTGAAACAATGGGGGAAAAAAAAGTGTGCCAGGTGACTGAGCTGCCATGTGGACCTTTGTAGGACACGTTACATTTCTCTCCAATGACAGAGGATAGAATAATTGGAACTCAGTGCTCTCTGGTTATTGTTCTACACTTATGAACTTCCTCATTTGTTGTGAAGTCAAAACAACTTGACATTTTGACAGAGAAATTTATTTCCCGTAGAATGCGGCCAGATGACAAAATGTTGGGTGCAAAATCATTCCTCCAGTTTCCGAGCTTGCTATTCTATGATACTTCCATCAGAAAAAAAATTTACAATCAATTGGAATGTCCCATGAGAACAAGGGTGGACCAAAAATGGAAAGCATTTTTTTTCTCACCCAAAAGAAGATATACTTGGAAAGTGTTCTCCTTAATAGTTTCATGTAATGATTTGGAAAATTTCTTAGAAAGACGTGGTGGAGTCGGAAATCAATTGTTCCACCAGGTAAATTCAAATGCCATAAAAAGACAAGTCTATTAAAGGAAGGTATTCTCTGACTTTCATCTGGAAACATATATTGAAATATAGTGTATGAACTAAGAGAGGAGTTACCTACACTGTCTGCCAACCAGAACATCCATGCGGAGCAATCCACGAGTAGCTTCCAGAATATGGATAATGAATCGGAGGAATCTTTTTATGCCAAATTTGAGTAGACGTCCTAGGTTTAAAATAGGAATGTGCTTCTGAAGGAAAAAAAATAGCTTTAACTTGAGTCTCATCAAGGGCCTGAAATACGGAGAGGATAAGTGGCCAAATCGGTTCTACTGTTTAGGAACTAGAAAAGGAAATAAGAATGGTCCATTCTTACTTTCACTTCCCTGAACTTTGACATGAGGGTTCTCCACCTGAAGCGGGGAGGAAACTAGGGTGATAGTTCCAGTCTTCAGCACAACAGGCTTCTGAGAAGATGTACAGTAAGAGAAGTAACATGTATAAAGATATAAGCACCCCTATGCTTCTTGCAGCATTATTGGCAATAGCAAAGATATGGAAACGACCTAAATGCTGAAAGATAGATGAATGGATGAAGAAAGTGTGGTATGTATATATATATACATACATACATACATACACACACACAATGGAATATTACTCAGCCATAAAAATGGATGAAATCTTGCCATTTGCTGAACAACATAGATGGATGCAATGAGTATAAATGCTAACTAAAAGAAGTCAGTCAGAAAAACATACTGTATGATTTGACTTATATGTATAATCCAAAAAGCAAAACAAATGAACAAATAAGCAAACAGACAAACAGACCCTTAACCCTAGAGAACAAACTGGTGGTTGCCACAGGGGAGGTGGGAGGGAGGTCAGATGGGTGAAACGGACTCTGGGATTCAAGAGCACCCTTAGCATGATGGGCACTGAGTCACGTACAGAAGTGCTGAATCATTGTAGAGCACACCTGAAACTAACATGACCCTATATGTTAATTGAAAAAAAAAAAAGTAAAATGATAGAATCTGAAAGCTAAGGAGAGAGTCAAACTACAGAGGGAGACAAATCACAAACTGGGGGAGTAGGAAAGAAAGAAAAATGGTCGGAAGACCAAGAGGTAGGTGATATCTAAAAGGAATGTACTACCAAATTCATCTGAAGACTCTTAAAATCCTTTGAAAAATTCACTCTAATTACACAGTCTACTCTTCCCAATCTGCAGCTTTGAGCCACGGTGCTGCAGTGGAACGAACTCCACTTTGGTGCAACACCGTTGGGAACTAGATTCACATGGGCACTTTTTAGGTTTTCCACATTAAGAACGATGCCTTATTACCCATTTCTTTATCTTTATCCATCTAATGGTTAACCTTAGTACCAGTTGCCCCAAGGATCGGGTGAAGTCTGGTGCGTGAAAGCACAGAACCCTGAGTCTGGCACCCCAAGTTCTCCATGATGTTTCCATTTCCAGGGCTTGCTTCCTCATTAGGAACCACCTGGCCTTTCCCAAGGATGTGGGGAAAATCCTAAAACCATTTGCCCTAACTGCCACCTGGTGGCCCCATAAAATAGTTGTAGAATCCATGGGCAGATAGCCAGGGTAGAAGACGACAGGATGTCTGCTGGTTGGGGTGGATATGGCACTGAGAGGACAGAGGCACTTCCTTCCTTTCTATATGGAAAAGTACAGAGAAGTTATTACATTAAGGAGGTGGGTATATAGGAGGATAAATATTTAAATAAAGAGGTAGAGTCTGATACATAGTAACTGCTTTGTTCATTTGCTCCTGAAAACACAGTGGCAGAGCTAATAGTTCGCGGGAAATGGAAGGTTTTGTGCTCGCTGAGAAATGTGGTTACTGGGAGATGTCACTGTCAGTGCTCCCACACGACGCAGGCTCCCAAGGGAAGGCTCAATTTTATTTTATTTTTTTTATGTTTATTTATTTACAGAGAGAGAGAGAGAGAGAAAGGCGCAGAGAGAAAGAACAGGAGCAGAGGAGGGGCAGAGAGAGAGAATCCCAAGGAGGCTCAGCATGGTCAGTGCAGAGCCTGAGGTGGGGCTCCAACTCACAAACTGTGAGATCATGACCTGAGCTGAAATCAAGAGTCAGATGCTTACCTGACCAAACCACACAGGCAGTCTGGGAAAACTCAATTTTAGATGCCAGTCTTTGGGTTGGAAAATATTTCTGTTGTTCCCACATTTCTTTAGGAATGCACAATACTTTACATTGTTACAGTACTTAGAGTGTTTTTTTTAATGTTTTTATATTTTTGAGAGAGAGAGACAGACAGACAGAGCACGACCAAGGGAGGGGTGAAGAGAGCAAGAGCGAGACAGAGAATCTGAAGCAGGCTCTGGGCTCCAAGCTGTCAGCACAGAGCTCAATGCGGGGCTTGAACCCACGAGCAGCGAGATCATGATCTGAGCTGAAGTTGGACACTTAACCGCCAGGTGCCCCCAGTATTTAGTTTTAGAAGATACACCTATTGGATCTCTGTCATGACTCTTGGAAAGACCAGGGTTTGTTCACTGCAATCTAGGAGTTTAAAAATTTCTCTTTAATGTTTTTATTTATTATTGAGAGACAGAGAGACAGAGCATGAGCAGGGGAGGGGACAGAGAGAGAGGGAGACACAGAATCCGAAGCAGGCTCCAGGCTCTGAGCTGTCAGCACAGAGCCCGACGCGGGGCTTGAACCCACAAACCACAAGATCATGACCTGAGCTGAAGTCGGAGGCTTAACCGACTGAGCCGCCCAGGTGCCCCTAAAATCTAGGAGTTTAAAACAGTCCCTGACACTCTGTAAATATTGAATTAGTATGAATAAATTAACTAATTTCCATTTCACAATTAAGGAAACTGAAGCTTACATCAATTTAGAATATTACGGAAGATCACACAACTAGCAAATGTCAGCGTCAGAATAGAAACCCGTCCCTTCTGACAGTACTCCTTCCATTGAACTGTGTATCCTATGTTTTGGTCAGTACAGGTCAAATACTCATCAGTGAGTGATCATTTGTCTAGAAAGAGTAATGACAGAACTGTATGATTATTTGTGGCATCCTTATTTTTTTTTAATTTTTAATGTTTATTTATTTTTGAGAGACAGAGACAGAGTAGAGAGGGGGAGAGGCAGAGAAAGGGAGACACAGAATCCAAAACAGGCTCCAGGCTCTGAGCTATCAGCACAGAGCCTGACGTGGGGCTTGAACTCACAAACTGTGAGATCATGACCTGAGCTGAAGTTGGCCGACTGAGCCACCCTGGCACCCCATTTTAAAGACACAGTCCCTGTGGACTATGATTACTATTTTATCATGCCTCATTGGTTTAGAGAAAGCAGCTCACAAGCCTAATGCATAAAAGACTGCGGCAACTACAATATGAAATGGGAAAGCTTGTAAGATCACAGTAAGATTGTTTGGTTCTCAGATAATTCTAAGTAAAGAGGGATTAATTTCCAAAAGAAGAAAGATCCCTTCAGACATTAGACAGCAAGGTTCCTAGGCTTCAGTCTCAGAGAACGTGGTCTCACACAGGCTGGGTCCTCATTGAGGATGTGACCCCACCGCAGGACAACTGTGGTTATTTATATAGTCACACAATGAGCCAAACCTTCCAACTCGTTTGCATCATTCAGCCACTAGAGTTGCGTTTAAGATCCTGAACTACTGAAGTGACTCCAGACCTATTAAAGAGAGTCCTGGGAATGTTTTCAGTGAGCCTTTCGACACATCTCTTTCATGTCACTTTTTTATTGTTCTACTTCTCTCTCATCTTCTTATGTTGACTCAAAGAATTTTGGTCTTGCCAGGCACTTTGGTGAACCCTTATTTTAATGATCTCATTGCCGGTTACAGGGCTGGTTATGGAGGCCAGAGCTTGCAAAGGTCTGGTGTCGGCCATCAACCAAGTTGGGCCCAGATTCCGGTTCCCCTGCCACCCTGGCCCCTGAGCTTTTCAGAGGCAGCTCCATCACATGCGTCTCTCGATTCTGTTTCTTTCCATTCTCTCACTTCGGGCCCTGAGTCTGGTGACTCATAGCAAGCTGTTGCCTATTTTTCCTACCACTGTGGTTGGTTTACATCCATGCTTTTCTACCACCAGCTCCCCTTTCCTGCCCTTCCCTCTTTTAAATTCATTAACCTTTTTTTTCTCTCAAGCCTTCCTTGGGGCCTGTACAAACTGCAGTCACTAGAGGGCAACATGATCACACACAGCTGACAAGGACACTGCCGGCCTCCGAAGCTGGAGCACAGGTGTAAAAACGTGCAACAGTGAATCAGACGTGCCCATCCCTAGTTCCAAAAGCACATTCGCTTATACCCGCCCTTTTACCCTTCAAACAATATAGACCGACAAAGTTAAGTTTTATCGTCTGTATTTTCAAGAAAAGAAGGAAACCAAGGTTTTTAGAGATTAAGGGACTTACCCAAGGTCACAGAAATAGCATAGTATATTCTCCTGTTGTATGGCATATCCTAGAATATTCTGACATGGGACGTGAAAAATGCATTTCTCTTTTTCCAGGATTTAAACCTAATTGTAGCAAAATATTGTATCTTTGTAATGCAATCAAATGGAAACTTATTTTGGATGAATCAAATACAAAGTATCAGTTGTGCTGTAACTTACATTCAAAGGGAACCAGTTTATCATTTTAAGACAATAGATTTATTTAAACACTTTGTAAATGTGCTTTATTAACATCTTGCCCTCAAATCAGAAATTGGATTAGTTTTTTCTAGAACTGTCAGGGGTTTCCTAGCGATGCTTGTTTTTTCTTTAATATGATTTCTCCCATGAAACAAATGCATGCTCTTTTCTCCCATTTTCTTCTATCTGGTCTCCCAAGCAAAGGAAAACAGACAACGACATAGTACCCCATTATGAAGCCTCTGATCTTTGAGAGCATGCCGTTGTTTTCTTCCGTCCCTGACTGATGCAATACTTTGAATGTGAGCTGTTCTCAGATCTGCAACATTGCTTATTTGCTTGGCTTTGTCACCTGCAAAATGGAAATAGAATCTATCTAAAAAGGCAAGTCTGTCAAGCCTTGTGTTGTCTGGCCATTTTCTCCTAATTTTTGACAGGGTAGTTCTCTCCAAGTGGTAGTACTTGGTACCCAGTGACAGCACACGAAAATTCTGTGCCCAGGGATCCAGAAGATTCCAGACCCAAGTGTGATGGTTGTAGGGGTAGTGCAGAAAGAGAAGGAAATACAAGGGATGGACTGGGAGATAATCCAAGGTGTTCCTAGCTGAGGTACAATTAATGGTACAATTTTAATGGTACAATTAAAAATTTGAAAAGATATTGACAGACGACCAAGGGGGAAGGGAAGGGGAAAAATAGTTTTAAACAGAGAGGGAGGCAAACCCATAAGAGACTCTTAAATACAGAGAACAAACTGAGGGTTGCTAGAGAGGAAGTGGGTGGGGGGATGGACTAAATGCGTGATGGATACTAAGGAGGGCACTTGTTGGGATGAGCACTGGGTGTTGTATGTAAGCAATGAACCATAAAAATCTACCCCTGAAACCAAGAGCGTACTGTATACACTGTATGTTAGCTAACTTGATAATAAATTATATTTTTTAAAAAAATTTTGAAAAGACAAAAGCTGTGGGCTGGGTGAATGGCTTTCAAGAAGACAGACCTGCCATGATGTCTGTGGGAAAAGAACAGAGAGAACAGGATTTACAGTGGCTCAAAAATCTCTTTGTCCTCTCTGCTTCAAGGGATTAATGCTTGAAAGTCTCGTTTCACAAATTAAACGTTGCAAGTAAAGAAAATTTTAACTGGCAGACAGAGTCTTCTAAATTCCAAATGCTTTATCATAACTCTTCACAACATTCTCGAGATGCAGGAGAGGAAGGCATTAAGAAATGGGAACATTAAGTTCAAAAAAACTTCGTAAGAGCTCCTGGATTCTTCTTCATTTTTTTCATCTTTTAATAAATCTATTGTTACATATAGCTAGCACTTTGTAGTAATGT
This sequence comes from Paguma larvata, assembly GCA_030068075.1. Lineage (NCBI taxonomy): Eukaryota > Metazoa > Chordata > Mammalia > Carnivora > Viverridae > Paguma > Paguma larvata. Next base: position 11,191,167 of record CM057823.1, read on the forward strand.
GAAGTCAAGTAGTAGTATTTCCAGAAAAATCTTAAGAGACTCTTGTGTATAAATACTACTGAAAAGACACTCTTTCATGTCTTCTTGTTCGTGGCCTGAAAGATGTATACATGTGTTTCCCTAATTGGCACATTAGTTTAACAGTGAAAATGTGAAAGAAGGCTTATTGAATGGGGAGAAAAGGGAAAATGAGTTTCGTAACAAAGATCTGAATGACACAAAGGTAAAGAATTGTACATGTAAGAGGAGGAATCCTCTGAGCAAAAGCAGAAGGCTAAGCACTGTAGAGAACAACAACAACAAAATATGAAAGTGTATGTTTTTTTTTTTTCCTTTCAGACCAAGGTCTTTGAAAACATATAACTCTTTCCTAGCAATGCCAACACAATAGACTGATTCATGCCTCAACATTTAAGTCTATGGGGACAACAAAAAATAATGATTAATAGGCAACCATGAGTACGCAATCAATATATGCTGTAATCACACTCATTTTTATTCCAAGGAAACAAAACAAAAAGGAAATTAAGCTACTCCCTAAGAATTTACTATTTTTTACTGTGATTCACTGCCTAGAGGCAATATGACAATAAAGCCGTAATTAGCTACAGCTCTTGGAAAAGAGATAAGCTCTCCAAGAGTATCTATTTCTATTTGTGTGTCCCACCCCACCATTACTAAAGCTTGTTTGCTTTGTTTATTTTTTTATTTTAATTTTTTTGCTGCGATTCTCAGCATATGAATAAAACACATTTAGAGTTCATACAGTCTTCCAAAGGCATCTCTTTGTCCATATTCTCAACGTTACCCAGAGTTAACTCTCTAGCTGAGTGGGGAAAGAAAGCAGGTCCCATTTCTCCACTGTGTATCAAACTGGGTGAAGCCTTATTTCACCTACCACCCAAGGAATGGCAAAATGCATACGCGCTAAACATTGCACCGCCCTGGGTCTCCGTGCAGCTACGGCTCATCGGAGATTTGCATTCCAATTTTCTGCAGAAGCTACAAAACAGTAACAATATATAGATAAGAAATAGGCATTACCTTTATTTTTAAAAGTGGTTAAAAAAATCATGTCTTTTTTCATGCGTCCACAGAGGGCAGGGTAAAACTCCGGAGAAGGACTGGCGGCCGCGATGCCACTGTTGGCCAGCGCTCTTATAACAGATAAATCTCATCATGTCTTTTTTTTTTTTTTTTTAATCACGAATTTAGAATCTGTTAGAAAGTGTGTGGTGTGGACTGTGATGAATTGCATATTGCTTTTGTGATTCTTTATGGTAAAAAAAAAAGCCCCAGGTTTTCGGCATCAGAGGCGACCACGATTGGCTCCACCTGAGGGACGCAGGGCCTGGGATTCCCTCCCAGCTAGCAGCAGTGACGTCACAGGCCAGCTCCTGAGCGGGGGAGGCGCGGAGGAGCGCCGGGAGGGGCGTCGCTGGGAATTTCCAGGGAAACACTGCAGCAGATGGCCTGCCTGGCTGAGCTTCAGTGACACATCTGCAGCGCGGCTGGTGGGGAGGATATTTTCGGAAAATCTTTGCTCCTCAGGCCCAGCTAGTTCTGATCTCTCTCTATATATATAGATATATAATATCTATCTATCTCTATATATAATTTTTTTCATTTAATCAACGTTTTTACCACCACCACCCCCAACTTTTCACTTCCGAAAATGAGGTTTCTATTTAGGTTGCAGGGACATTATGTGAAATATCCCAAGGCACTAACCAATGCTAAAACCCTACGTGCCCCCACTTCCCTCGCCCTTCCCCCCCCCACCCGCGCCCACCCCGCGTTTTTTTTTTTTCCTCCTGCCAGTTACATTATGCAGGCTGTCAAGGTGGGCTGTGGAATACAAGGGCAAATGTTGCTAAGGTAACAGGATTGAAAACCGGTCTGCAGAAGCAGATGCTTTATAACCTGGGGTTTCCCTCATTTGCATTTAAAGGCTCCTCAGCAACAGCCACAAAGCAAGCCAAGTCCTTGAAGCTAAAATAAGATTTTTTTTTTTTAATGTCATCTGATAAGTCATTGAGCAACCTGTACCCCCGGCAAGGTTGAATAAGTGCAGGGAAAATATCAGGTGCTAGTGAGTCCCACTGTGTTGGTCATCGAGCTGATGCATTTAAGAGCACCCCTTCCCCCCCCCCCCCACTTTCTCAGCTTAAACACTGGGAGGAATGAGGACTTCTCCTCTTTTTTTCTCCCCCTTCCGCATTGCCCTTCACAGCATTCTCAAAGGTTAGACTTCCAACAGTCTGGGGTATATCTTTCCTATTTTTTGGTGATCTAAGAATACTTCATTGCACATTTGCAACAAAGGAGATAAAGAGTGGTCGGTGGCAAAGCTGAGAGTTGAAGCAAGTGGAAAAAATCCCTTAGGCTAAGTGAAATTCAGGAATTGTGATATTACTTAAGAATTAAACAAACAAGATTTTAGATATGGCTTTGACTACCAGAGATACCTTTTACAGGAGGGATCAGATCACTGCATTCAACACAACCCAGAGATAATTCCAAGAATGAGCTACAAAAACCAAACAGAAGAAATTGTGTTTGGTTGACTTATTTCTTAAAAAAAAAAAAAAGGTTGGATCATAATTCTTAATGAAACATATTAAGTATGTGCCAGTGTTTCAGCTCCATCTTAATGGGTCCCAAATGTGTATGAACTGAGCAGGCAAATAGGTGCTTGTAACCCATACAAAAAGTCAGATTCATAAGTGGTTTCTAACAAATCTCATGAGTTGAAAGTTCAGTGATATATAATTATGAAAACAGAATCATAAGAGCAACAAATGACAGAGGTTTTGAAGATTGGGCATCCATTTTTTAAATGTTTATTTATTTTTGAGAGAATTGGGGGGGCGGAGAGAGTGAGAAAGAAGAGGCGAGGGGCAGAAAAAGAGGCTAGAGAATACCAAGCAGGCTCTGTGCAGTCAGTGCAGAGGCCGACACAGGGCTCGATCCCCAGAACCATGGGTGAGATCATGACCTGAGCCAAAATCAAGAGTCAGATGCTTAACTGACTGAGCCACCCAGGCACCCCTGGGCATCCATGCTTGGTGGAACATTTCAGTAAGTTTTGAAATGGTTTTATGAATGAGCCTCTTCACTCCCCAAAACCTGAACGCAGATTTCTTTGTTTTTCTGCCAAAGCTCAATGAAACTCCACCAAATGAGGGAGAAAAGAGTATTTCTGGTGCCAGAGATGTTTATTTTCACACGAGTGACATTTTCTTATCTCCACTGGTGACGGTAGAAATAAGTCATTCTGCCAGCTATAGCATCGCATAACTGACTCAAATTTAAATTCCTAAATCATAACGAGTACAAATTGAAACACATTAGAAATCGTGACTTCTAAAGATCAGCCACGTTTCAATAGATTTTTGAAATCATATTTCTGAATCACTTAAAAGCACTAAAAGGTATCTCCTTCATTATTTCATACTACCAAATTATTAACACATTATGTTGTGATACCACCAGCATGGGGACTGGCACAAAATATATACTGAATAAGCGTGTTTTCTGATTCTGAATACGTCATTAGCAATGGTGCTGACGTGTACTCCCAATTAGAAAAAGAACACTGGATACCAAAGGAAATCCTTCTCTTCCTCTTTGGAATGAAAGATGGTTACAGACTCTGTGCCAAAAGAGGTTTGGGCTCATTCTGCATCTTTTAACCTCTAAATGCTGTCAGAGGCAGGCCTTAAATACTGTGTTTCTGGATACATACAATGAAGAAGTGACTCATAGAAAGTTAGCATTTGAAAGGACCCTAGCAATCATCTGACTCAGCACACTGAGTTTACAGATGAGGACAATGCAGGCCAGAGTAATAAAGCACCTGGCTCTCAGGAGGCCAGGGAAGGAAAACCATTCCTAAGTGTCACTTCTCATGGATGGCACAAGGGCGAGAGCAGGTGCCTTATACTACATTCTCTGTGGCTCTTAGTAGCCTCCCTCCCTGAGCTATGACTTGCTGTAGTGGCCAAAGTCATCTTCAATGTGTGGAGTTCATTCTCAGGTAGCCTTCTATTTGGGCTTGACCTAAAAACAAGGGTCATGGACACATCCTTGGAACTTCCCAAGTCCAGTCTTCAACTCTTCTGGTGGCAAGTGTTCACCCCTCCAGTCACTTAAGGCTAAGATCACCATCACTTCCTGTAGTGTCCAACCTGATCCACTTCACTTTTTACACCCCAGCATGATCTTCACACAGCCGGGTTTCCAAACATTGGGCTAGAATTAGATTTCTCAAACATCATCTTAATAACGTCACTCTTTGGCTCAAGAACTTACACTAACTCCTTATTGTTGAAGAGAACTGCCAATAATCTTTCAAACACAGTTAATAAGGAGGTGGTAAGGTATGCAGGAAGGATTGGAGTCCTGACTTCAATACCTACAGATTTTAACTTAAGCAAGTCACTATTTCATCATCTATAAAAAGCTGTCATGTTATAAATGATGGTTTTCTCGGGTGAAGGGGGGGGGACTGTGTTTTATGTGACTTTGTCTGGATAGGACATAGTTTAGAGCCTGCCACGTGTTACAAGTGCACTGGAATGTAAACTCCGTGAGGGCAGAGGTTGTTGCTTGCTTTATCCGATGATGTACCATGAATGTCTAGAATGTTGCCTGACACAGTCTCAATACTCAACAAATATTTCCAGAATTGTATGTTTAATTAAAACATGAATAAGTAGGGGCACCTGGTTTGCTCAGTTGGTTAATAAGCGTCCAACTTCAGTTCAGGTCATGATCTCACAGTCTGTGGGTTTGAGCTCCATGTCAGGCTCTGTGCTGACAACTCGGAGTCTGGAGCCTGCTTTAGATTCTGTGTGTCCATCTCTCTCTGCCCCTCCACCACTTGCACTTTCTCTCTCTCCCAAAAATAAACATTAAAAATTTTTTAAAAAATAAGTAAGTAAATTTAATAAATGAATATGGGGACACTTCTGGCCACAGAGGTGTTCCGAATTTTTGATGATTCCTCCCCTTCTCCCACCTGGTTTCCTCCTACGAGTGATTTTAAAAAGACTAGGCTTTAAATTTTTTTTAAATAAGAGTAATAAGAGCATCCTATTCATAAAAGGATGGAAATTACAGTATCAAGTGAATTTGCACAGTAGATGAAGGGGAAAAAAATGACTTTTCTGGGATTCAACAAACTCTTCCAGAGGAACTGTCAAATAACCAACTCTTGGCCTAGAAAAACTGGCTGGCGCTTTGTTAACTAACAGTGGTGGGCAGGGTAAGGAATACCTCTTTGGCTTCATCTTTGGTTGCGTATTAGAATCCCCAGGGAACTTTTGCCTCTGCTCTTCTCCAGACCAATCAAACCAAAATTTGTAGAATGGACCATGCTTTAAGAAGTGCCTCAAATGTTTTTAATGAGCAAAGAAGGCTGAAAACCATTGCCTTAGAGATGAATGATAATATAAATTTGGTTTGGATTATAATTACTTTGATTAGGCTAATACCAATGGGTAGACTTTGTCCTAACCTGGCTCATCTGACTATGGAAGCTGACGAGCCCAAGATCTGCAGAGCCCCAGTTTGAATGTAAAGATGGAAGCTACTGTAGAACCAGAAGAGCCAAGATGCTGCAATTCAAAGGTCATCAGGCAGGAAAATCCTCTTACTCTGAGGAAAGTGAATCTTTTGTTCTAATCAGTCTTTCATGAGGCCCAAAATATTATAGAGGACAGTCTGCTTTTCTGCTTTACTTGCTCTAGTGATTTAAGTGTTAATCTCATTCAAACACACCCTACAGAAACATCTAGAATCATGTTTGTCCAAATATCTGGGTACCCCTTGGCCTAGTCAAGTCGACACCTAAAATTAACCATCACGCTATGGATACCTAGAATTTTATCCTGGGGAACCAAGTTGAGTTTATAGAAAAATAATGATCTTATTAAATCTAATTTTATTTTATTTATTTTTTTTTAAATTTTTTAAATGCTTTTTTAAATTTATTTTTCAAAGAAAGACAGAGGGAGTGGGCGAGGGGCAGAGAGAGAGGGAGACACAGAATCTGTAGCAGGCTCCAGTCTCTGAGCTGTCAGCACAGAGTCAGATGCGGGGCTCGAACTCCTGAGCAGTGAGATCATGACCTGAGCCAAAGTCGGATGCTCAACTGACTGAGCCACCCAGGCGCTCCTTAAATCTAATTTTGAAACCTACCTATTTAGAATAAATATGAGGCACAAAGAACATTTTAAACAACCACTTTTAATAAGTTTATTTTTAAATAATTACTTTTGTAATTGCTTTTACATCACATACCGTCAAATCATAATATATAAACAACAAAGAGAAATCACTGTATTTCAAATCATTCTTGGCTTTATTTGAAGTAATTTTTGATATTTAAAACAAATGTATCTAAGAACTTAACTGAAAAATACTTTGTTAATATGCAATATTTTCTTGGTAAGCGCTAAAATCACAATGGTCAGCCTCCACACTCAGTCGTAGTATTTCTCCATTTACAGAGTTAGGACTTTGGGCGAGATAACAAATCTCCCTGAATCTTAATTTTTCTCATCTACTCTATTCTGGCTAATTCAGTAATTTAAGATATTTATGGTAATTTAGCCCCAAAGCTTTGATATGCTCAAGATTACAAGTCTAGTTAGTGACACAGGCAACACTTGAATTCAGGAAGTTCTTTGTATATCCTCTGTTCACCACTATAATTATTTGCATTAAGAATTACTGGCTAGCTGTGGCTTCTTCAGTACGGAAAAACTCAAACAACAGTCATAGCTGGCCCCAGACTTTTCTAGTTATAAATGTAAATAAGAATAATTCTATAGAGTTAGGCTTCAAAATTATCTTGTTTGAGCAGTGGCTAGGTCTGTGAAGTACTGTGGAAGTTTCTGAAGAGTACATTTTATGGCGAAGTACCTTGTTATAAGTCTTGTTATAAGACTTTGGGTTATTAAAAAAAGACAACGAAGAGCCTGGAAAACACAAAGACCCAAAATGTTCAGAAAAAATCAAAAATCTTTAAACAATGAAAACATATACTTTTAAGTCCAATGGATTTGTGAAACTGAACCCTGAAACCAAAAATAATTTAAAATTTTTAAAAATGTACTCAAAGATAGGGGTGCCTGGGTGGCTCAGTCGGTTAAGTGGCCGACTTCAGCTCAGGTCATGATCTCACAGTCTGTGAGTTCAAGCCCCGAGTTGGGCTCTGTGCTGATGGCTCAGAGCCTGAAGCCTGCTTCAGATTCCGTATCTCCCTCTCTCTCTGCCCTTCCCTTGCTCACGCTCTGTCTCTATGTCTCTCAAAAATAAAATAAAAACGCTAAAAAAAAATAGTTAAAAATGTACTCAAAGATAAGATGGATATAAAAGTTCTTGGTAAACCATAAAACATCTTCCGGCATTTTCCATAATGCCCTATAGGAACTAGTCATGTAAACAAGGTCAAAAGATTTATTTAAGACTCTTTAGGGCTTCTGGGGTACCTGGATGGCTCAGTTGGTTAAGTGTCAGACTCCTGATTTTGGCTCAGGTCACGATGTCACAATTCGTGAGTTGGAGTCCCACATGGGGTTCTGCACTGTGTCAGCACAGAGCCTGCTTGGAATTTTCTCTCCCTCTCTACCCCTACCCAACTCATACAGGTGTGTTCTCTCTCTCTCTCTCTCTCTCAAATAAATAAACTTAAAAAAAAACTTTTTAAAAAAGACTCTTTAGGCTTCTGATGGGTTAATGCATATAGTGAATCTACTGAGTAGGTATATGGGTGGCAGATTCAGGTTTTGTCACTACTGTGTGACTCTGGGCAAGTACTTAATCTCTCTGAGCCACAGTTTCATCATGTATAAAATCCCAATAGGTTTTTCACAGGTGTGTGGGGATTTCATGAAATGAGGTATATAAAGCACTAATTGGTGTCTGGCACACAGCAAGTGCTCAGAGGTATAAACCATAGTGCGTGGATCTCCAGTTCATTCTCAGTGTGGCCATAGAGATGTTAATGGCCAAAAACTCTGTTTACACGGTCAGCGTCTGGGCTACCCTGGTTGTTACAACAAATGAATATTACTCTGAGTTATAGCTTTTTGAAAGAGGAGTTACAGCCTACAGTGATTCACTCTCTTTTGTGACCACATAGTTATTATTTGCTGAATTTTACAAAACTAGTGTTCTGAAAGAGATTTGTGAAATACTGCCTTCTATAACATAAGCTATTACAATCTATTCCCAAAGTCAGGTTGTCAGATTTAGCTCAGTAAAATATGACTTTCAGATAAACAATATATATTTTTAGTGTAAGTAAGCATGGGACATAATTATGTTAAAAATTATTCATTGTTTATCTTAAATTCCAGTTTGACTGGGTATCTTACATTTTTATCTGGCAACCCTACCCTACACATTCTTTTAAAATACCAACGGGAAGATCTGAAGTGGAGAAAGGGAACAGGGCTTTTGGCCAAATCAGAAAGTCCTCAAATAATTTCCACAGCACTTAACTCATTCTGCCTTATTTGCAGTATAATATTTTAGCTGTCTCCCTCATTAGGCTATGAATTACATAAGTGGCGGGGACTAATTCATTTTATTTTTTACATGGGACTTGGAGCATAAGAAATGCCCAGCAGGTTTGTTTTGTTTGATTGAATTAAATTCAAGCATTGATTTTCTGACTTTTGTTAAAAAACAAAAAACAAAAAACAGGGGTGCCTGGGTCGCTCAGTTGGTTAAGCTTCCAACTTTGGCTCAGGTCATGATCTCACCGCTTGTGAGTTCGAGCCCTGCGTCAGGCTCTGTGCTGACAGCTCAGAGCCTGGAGCCTGCTTCAGATTCTGTGTTTTACTCTCTCTCTCTGCCCCTTCCCTGCTCAAGCTCTGTCTCTCCTTCAAAAATAAACAAATGTTAAAAAAACAAAAACAAAAACAAAAAACATGTTCTTTATAGAAAATTTGAAGAAAGCAAAAGCATAAAAGGAAAACAAGTCATTCTAAAGGTAACATCCAAAAACGAGCAATATTAATATTTGTATAATCTATTGGTCAGATGAGAATGAAATTGTTTATCTACAGAATGGTTTTAATGGATATATAGTAAATACTTAACCAGGGTAATTGCTTCAAATTTCACTCTACTGAAAATGAAACCTGCTTAAAGATAAATCTTTGTATAGGTCTCCAACTCATTATTTGAAGAACGTAGTTATGAGTTAAGGCTATTACTGAGGGGAGTTATTACTACCTGCTATAGGCCAAATGTCAGTATCTCCCCAAAATTGATATATTGAAACTCAAAAAAGAGATGGACCTTTGGAAGTTCATGACTTCTTGAGGCTGGAGCTCCCGTGATGAGAGGAGTGTCCTCAAAACATGACAAAGAGAGCTAGCCTTTCCTTTTCCACCATGGGAGGATATAAGGAGACAACAGCCATCTGCAAACCTGGAATAAGGCTCTCACCAGACAAAGGATCTGCCAGGGCATTTATCTTGGACTTTACAACTTTCTGAACTGTGAGAAATAAATGTTTCTTATTTAAGCCACCTGGTCACAATGGTCATTTTTTACAGATGCCCAAGCTAAGATACAATCCAAGGACAGATTCTTTGGAGCATCAGTGATTTCAAAACTGCCTTATGAAAGGAGGTGGCACCTGACTAGACAATCACCAGAGAAGAAATAGTTACGGCGGACAAAACTCTAGCCCTTTACCCTACATACCTCAAGCTATTAAGCTGAGGTGGTTTTATTCCTAGTTCTAAACTCTCAGGAATGGATAACACTAGGATTCACACTGTTTCAGAGTTTATATGAAACTTCTTGGGCACCTGGATGGCTCAGTGGGTTAAAACATCCGACTTCGGCTCAGGTCATGACCTCAAAGGTTGTGAGTTCGAGTCCTGCGTTGGGCTCTGTGCTGACAGCTCAGATTCTGTATCTGTCCCTCTATGCCAACCCCACCCTCACACATACTCTTTCTCTCCCTCAAATATAAATAAACATTAAAAAAATTAGAACATAAAACTTCCCAATGTATTTTACCAGGCCAACAAACCCTGATACCACTTATAACACAAAGCAAATGTAAAATAATCTCCAATATGAATGTAGAAAAGCTCTAAATAAAATTATCCAATCAAATTTAACCATGTGGTCAACGAATAAAATAAGAAACAATAAGATTTGAAGAATAAGTTGATTCCAATTAGGAACTAGCTTTATTGTTCCTAGCAGCTCACAATTTAAAGAGATTAAAGAAGAAAAATTATACATTCTTCTTGATGATGCTACAAAAATCATTGATTAAATTCAAAATGTGGTCCTGAAAATAATCCTTCCTGAGGAATTCAATAAAGCTTATTTCATATAGTAAAGTGTAATAGATTAATAACAAAGTGTAACTAGTGGAAAGCCTATGGCAAACCTTGTGTCCAATATGGTAGCTACTAGCCACATGTGGCTACTTAATTTCAAATTAAAATTAAGGGAAATAAACATTTAAATTCTTCAGTCACTCTAGTCACCACTGGATGGTACACATATGAAACCCTTTCATCTATACAGTAAGTTCTCTTTGATGGTGCTTTATAGACAACCCAGAGCAGGTCCCAGATATATGTGGAGCTAAGAAAATTTAATGAGAGCTAACATTCTTGAATACTCCTCAAGTTCCTGGCACTATTTAAAGTGTTTTATAAGTATTTTTTAATTCTTACATGGTATAATAATAATAATTATATTCATTTTAAAGTGATGGAATCAGAGGGACAGGAAAGATGAAAAATAAATCAAAATTTGCATAAATTTTAAGTGGCAAAGCTCCTGTTAAAATCCAGAAGTCTGACTCCAGAACACTTTTTATAGTGAAGGTACACCGTATCCCTGCATTAAAGGTGTGAATTCAAATGAGTGGGCAAAGAATAGAATACTCACTAAATGGTGTTATTGTAAATGGCCATCCATTTGGGAAAAAACTAACTTAAATATGTACTTCTCACTGTTTAAAAGATATAGCCATAAATACATAATATGGGTAAAAATGTAATTCTAAAAAATTAAAGTCAGAAAAGCTCTAGGAGAAAGCATAGTATTTTTATTTCTTAATATTCTATTTATTTTTTAATGTTTATTTTTTATTTTGAGAGGGATAGAGAGAGAGACACAGACAGGGAGAGAGACAGAGAACAGGGTAGGGGCAGAGAGAGAAGGAGAGATAGAATCCCAAGCAGGCCCCAAACCATCAGCACAGGACTTGATGCGGGGCTTGACCCCACGAATTTTGAGTTATGACCTGAGCCAAAACCAAGAGTCAGATGCTTAACCAACTGAGCCAACCAGGTGCCCCAACCATAGTATTTTTATACTTTCAGGAACAGCAAGTTCCCAAGAAAAGAAAAAACTAAAAAACTTTAAATAGATTGATAAATTTATGCACATAAAAATTAAAAACTGCTGTGTGATGAAAGAAAGTCTCATCGAGGTTAAAAGACAGCAACAGAGTGGTGGAAGTTATCTGAAACAAAAATAAAGTGTTAGTAGTTATAAAGAGTTTACATAAATCTGTTGGAAAAAGGCAAACAGCCTTGTCAAAAAAATAGGCCAAATATATTGGCAAATTCCTCTTGGAAGAAGCAATACAAATGACCAATAAAAATGTGAAAAGATATTCACAGTTCACTGATGATCAGAGAAATGCAAAGTAAAACAAGACACCATAATTCGCCCATTAGACTGGACAATGTTCAAAGGGATAGCACATGCTGTGCTATGGTGTGGGTGCGTGGAACTCCTCAGAAATTACTGTCAATTGTGTAAATTGATATGCAGTGCATTCCTGAGGGTAATGTTTATCACATTTTAAAGTGAGGATGTCTTTAGTCCAGCATTCCACTTCTGGGATTCTAACAGGTGACAAAGATTTATGCACAAGGGAAGTTCTCTGCATGGCAACATTGTTTATAAGGAAAGCCTGTTGACAACCTAAATACCTTTCAATCAGTGAACGATTAAACCTACTTCGCCCACATTATGACATATGCGCAGTGCTTTGAAAAAATGACATGCATGCACTTGACGCTTGGAACTACCTCTGAGATAATTCTGTGCACGTGAAAGAGCAAAACAAAGGAACAGTCCACCCCCACCCTTCCAATTTATCTATGCTTCAACTGGACAAGAAAGACTCTGAGAATCCACACCAGACTGATACAGTTATCTCTGAGAAATGTGATTTGGGAGACGGGGGGCACTTAGGTTCCCTCTTTACTCGTTGTACTTAGGTATTATCTTTATGTTTTATAGGGAGAATGTATTATTATTGTGATCAACCAAATAACTAAGAGAAAAAAATCCCACAAATGTACTTAACAAATTGGTGCCCAGTAGGCACCATCTCTTCTAACTCATTTCTTCTCCCCTTTCCTTGAACAGATAGTCTATCTGTGAATGAAGTGGAAAGAGGGAACATCATAGGAGTTATCTGACCTGGGCTGCTGCTACAGATGGAGACAAAGCAGAGTTTAACAGGTATTAGTGACTGTGAGACCCTCTTTCTTCAAACAAGGTCTTGTAAGCACCCTTTACTGGTTCTTAACAAATCTAACAGGCAGATGGTACTCTAGCAACTAGATGAGGTGGTCTGTGGAGTCGGAGAGAGAAAGCCCAGTCGGTGTGTGCTTTCACCCACTGAGGCTTTTGAGTGATGAAGTTCATCTTTTCTTACCTTAAAAGTCTCAGAGGTGGCTGCACTGTGGCCTTAGACAAGTCCATGTCCCAAAGGTAGTTTTGTGTGGCAGAAGGGAAGGGGAAGAAACACCTTATAACAGGAGTTCTCTAAGTGTGGTGCAGTGTTCCTCAGAGATCTCCAGTCCTTTGATGGCAATCTGTGAGGTGAATACTATTTTCATAACAATAGTAAGATGTGATTTGCATGTTTCATTCTTATTCTTCTACACATCTACAGTGGAATTTTCTATTGGCTACATGATACATGATGATATCATTGCTCTGGTGACTAATAAAAATGTGTCTTGGGTAGTCTTCATTAAAAAAAACAAAAAACAACTCTTTGGGGTCTTAGAGTGTAAAGGGGTTCTCAGACCAAAAAGTTTAAGTATTGATGCTTTATAGCCTCTTTAGGCTACATTCTGACTTTACTAGTGATTTCTTCAGCAATTAATCCTTAACAAAATACTCCTAATCATTTGTGTTCATCATATTTTTTAGGACCATGTAAGGAAGTTCATTTGCAGGAGAGGGAGTTAAGATGGCACAGATGTAGGGGGACCTGGATTGTCCTCATACCTCAAACACAGCTGCACTGAGGTCAGACCACTTAGAGTACCCAGGAAGTCAATCTGCGGAGCGGTAAAAGGATCTCCACAGCCGTAGAGGCATAACGCGGCAGGATTGAGGGTTACTTCAACAAACAATTCAAAGCACACCCAGTCTAGGTCCAAACGCTCCACCACAACAAGCAAGGAGAAGCTCTGCAGAGGACTGACCAGTGGGGAAGAGCAGACAGTACACAACCGCAGAGTGCAGGCAACATATGCCAGAAACACTTCCTGGAGTGCCAGGCCCTGGACAGTGTATGACCGCTTTTTACTATAGTAGTACTCTCAGGTGCAGGACACATAACAAGCTTTTAAAACATGCAAAAGACAGAAACTTAGCCAAAACGACAAGATAGAGGAATTCTCCCCCAAAAGAAATGTCAAGAAGAAATCACAGACAGAGAATTGCTCAAAACAGATATATACAATATATATGAATAATAATTTAGAATAAAGTCCTAAGACTAATAGCTGGGCTTGAAAAAAGCATAGAAGACACCAGAGAAACCCTTGTTACAGAGATGTAAGACCTAAGACATAGGATGAATTTTAAAATACTACAACTAAGATGCAGAATAAACTAAGATACAGTGACAGTGAGGACTAAAGAAGCAGAAAAGAGAATAGGTGAAATAGAAGATAAAATTATGGAAAATAATCAAACTAAAATAAAAAGGAAAAGGAAATTACTAGACTACAATGGGAGACTTAAAGAACTAAGCAATTCCACAAAACAAAACAATATCCATATCACAGGAGTTCCAGAAGAAGAAGAGTGAGAAAAGGGATCAGAAGGTTTATTTGAACAAATTATAGCTGAGAACTTTCCTAATCTGGGGAAGAAAATAGACATCCAAGTCCAAGAACCACAGAGAACTTTCTTCAAAATCAACAAAAACAAGTCAACACCATGACATGTCATAGTCAAACTGGCAAAATACAAATATAAAGAGAGAATTCTGAAAGCAGCTAGGGACAAAATGTCCTTAACCTATAAGGGTAGACACATGTGGGTAGTAGCAGACCTGTCCACTGAAACTTGGCAGGCCAGAAGGAAGTGGAAGGAAATATTCAATGTGCTGAATAGGAAAAATATGCAGCCAAGAATCATTTATCCAGCAAAACTATTGTTCAGAATAGAAGGAGAGATAAAGACTTTCCCAGAGAAACAAAAACTAAAGGAGTTCATGACCACTAAATCAGCTCTGCAGGAAATCCTAAGGAGGACTCTGTGAGTGGAAAGCAGAAAAGACTACAAAGGACCAGAGAACCTCACCACAAACATGAAATCTACAGATAACACATTGGCACTGATTCATATCTTTCAATAATCACTCTGAAAGTAAATGGACTAAATGTCCCAATCAAATGACATAGGGTATCAGAACGGATGAGAGAGAAAGAGAGAGAGAGAGAGTGAGAGAGAGAGAGAGAAAGAGGGAGGGAAGGAGGGAGAGAGGGAGGGAAGGACATCCATCTATATGCTGCCTAGAAGAGATTCATTTGAGACCTAAAGACACCTGAAGATTGAAAGTGAGGAGATGGGGAACCATCTATCATGCTAATGGATGACAAAAGAAAACCAGAGTAGCCATACTTATAACAGACAGACTAGATTTTTAAAAAATTTTTAAAATGTTTATTTATTTTTGAGAAAGAGAAAGAGAAAGACAGAGCATGGGGGTGGGGGCAGGGAGGGGGGAGACACAGCACCTGAAGCAGGTCCCAGGCTCTGAGTTGTCAGCACAGAGCCCAATGTGGGCTCAAACCCAAGAATCTCAAGATCATGACCTGAGCCGAAGTCAGAGGTTTAACTCACTGAGCCACCCAGGAGCCCCCAGACAAACTAGATTTTAAAACAAAGACTAAGCCCTGTGCTGACAGTTTGGAGCCTGGAGCCTGCTTGGGATTCTGTGTCTCCCTCTCTCTACCCTGCCACACTCACGCAATGTCTGTCTCTCTCAATAAATAAACATTAAAACAAACAAACAAGAAAAGAACAAAAAAAAAACACAAAAAAACAAAGACTGTGACAAGAGATGAAGAAGGATATTATATCATAATTAAGAGGTCTATCCATCAAGAAGAGCTAACAATTGTATATATTTGGGAGCATCCCAATATATAAATCAATTAACCAGGAACTAAGTAAACTTATTGACTATACCATAATTGTAGAAGACTTTGATACTCTGTTTACAGCAATGGACAGATCATCCAATCAGAAAATCAACAAGGAAACAATGGCTCTGAATGACACATCAGACCAAATGGACTTAACAGATATATTCAGAACATTTCATCATAAAGTAGCAGAATATACACTTTTCTCAAGTGCGCATGGAATTCTCCAGAAGAGATCACATATTGGGTCACAAATCAGCCTTCAACAGGTACAAAAAGACTGATATCATACTATGCATATTTTCAGACCACAGCACTATGGAACTTGAAATCAATCATAAGAAAAAATCTGGAAAGCTCTCAAATACATGGAGGTTTAAGTGCATCCTACTAAAGAATGAATGGGTTAACCAGGAAATTAAAGAAGAAATTAAAAAAACACATGGAAGCAAATGAAAATGAAAACATGACAGTCCAAACCCTTTCAGATGCAGCAAAGGCAGTCCTAAGAGGAAAATACATTGCAATTCAGGCCTATCTCAAAAAGTAAGAAAGGTCCCAAATATACAACCCAACACTACACCTACAGGGACTAGAAAAGGAGAAGCAAATAAAGCTCAAAACCAGCAGAAGAAGGGAAATAATAAAGATTAGAGAAGAAATAACAAATATAGAATCCAAAAAGTAGAACAGATTAATAAATCTAAGAGCTAGTTTTTTGAAAGATTAAACAAAGTTGATTAACTCCTAGCCAGGCTTCTCAAAAAGAAGAGAGGACCCAAGTAGATACAGTCATGAGTGAAAGATGAGAGATCACAATCAACACCACAGAAATACAGACAATTACAGGAGAATATTATGCAAAATTATATGCCAATGAACTGGACAATCTGGAAGAAATGGACAAATTCCTAGAAACTCACACACTACCAAACCTCAAACTGGAAGAAATAGAAAATTTGAACATACTCATAATCAGCAAAGAAATTAAATCAGTTATGAAAAATCTCCCAACAAATAAGTGTCCGGGGCCAGATGGCTTCCCAGGGTAATTCTACCAGACATTTAAAGCAGAGTTAATACCCATTCTTCTCAAACGGTTCCAAAAAATAAATATAGAAGGAAAGTTTCCAAACTCATTCTATGAAGCCAGTACTACCCTGATTCCAAAACCAGACAAAGACACCACCTAAATGGAGAATTACAGGCCAATATCCCCATAAACCAGATACTAGCAAACTGAATTTAATAGTACGTTAAAAGAATTCTTCACCACGATCAAGTGGGATTTATTCCTGGGCTGCAGGGCTGGTTCAATGTTCACAAATCAATCCATGTGATACACCATATTAGTAAAAGAAGGGATAAAAACCATATGATCCTGTCAATAGATGTAGAAAAAGCATTTGACAAAAACAACACCTTCTCTTGGTAAAAACTCTCCAGAAACTAGGGATAGAAGGAAAATACCTTTACATCATTAAAGCCATATATGAAAGGCCCAAATCTAGCATCATCCCCCATGGGAAAAAGCTGAGAGCTTTCCCCCTAATATCAGGAGCACAACAGGGATGGCTACTCTCACCACCGTTGTTCAACACAGTACTGGAAGTCCTAGTTTCTGCAATCAGACAACACGAAGAAATAAAAGGCATCCAAATTGGCAAGGAAGAAGTAGAACTTTCACTCTCTGCAGATGACATCATACTCTACATGGAAAAACCAAAAGACCCCACCAAAAAACTGCTAAAACTGATTCATGAATTCAGCAAAGTCACAGGATATAAGATCAACGCACAGAAATCTGCTGCATTTCTATAAACCAATAATAAGGCAGTAGAAAGAGATATCAAGGAATTGATCCCATTTACAAGCGCACCAAAAACCATAAGATAACTAGGAATGAACCTAACCAAAGAGGTAAAAGATTTGTAGGCTTAAAATTATAAACAACTTATGAAAGAAATTGAAGACACAAAGAAATGGAAAAACATCCCATGCTCATGGATTGGAAGAACAAATATTGTTAAAATGTCGATACTACTCAAAGCAATCTATGTATTTAATGCAATCCCTACCAAAATAACACCAACATTTTTCACAGAGTCAGAACAATCCTAAAACATGTATTGAACCACAAAAGACCCCGAATAGCCAAAGTAATGTTGAAAAAGCAAAGCAAAGCTGGAGGCATCACAATTCTGGACTTTAAGCTGTATTACAAAGCCGTAATCATCCAGATAGTATGGTATTGCTACAAAAACAGACACACAGATCAATGGAACTGAATAGGAACTCAGAAATGGACCCACAAATATATGGTCAACTAATCTTCGACAAAGCAGGACACAGTATCCAATGGAAAAAAGACAATTTCTTAGCAAATGGCATTGGGAGAACTGGATAGCGACATGCAGAAAAATGAAGCTGGACCACTTTCTTACACCATACACAAAAATAAATTCAAAATGGATGAAAGACCTAAATGTGAGACAGAAAATCATCAAAATCCTAGAGGAGAAAACAGGCAGCAAGGTATCTGACCCAGGATGTAGCAACTTCTTATTTGACGTGTCTCCAGAGGCAAGGGAAACAAAAGCAAAAATGAACTACTGGGACTTCCTCAAGATAAAAACGTGCACAGTAAAGGAAATAATCAACAAACTAAAAGACAACTGACGGAATGGGAGAAGGTATTTGCAAATGACACATCAGATAAAGGGTTAGCGTTCAAAATCTGTAAAGAACTTTTCAAACTCAACACCCAAAAAACAAATAATCCAGTGAAGAAATGAGCAGAAAACATGAATAGACACTTTTCCAAAGAAAACATCTCTATGGCTAATGGACACATGAAAAGATGCTCAACATCACTCATCATCAGAGAAATACAAATCTCATACCTGTCAGAATGGCTAAAATTAACAACTTAGAAAACAACAGATGTTGGTGAGGATGTGGAGAAAGGGGAACATTTGTACTGTTGGTGGGAATGCAAACTGGTGCAGCCACTCTGGAAAACAGTATGGAGGTTCCTCAACAAATTAAAAATAGAGCTACCCTATGCTCTAGCACTTGCACTACTAGGAATTTATCCAAAGGATACAAAAATGCTGATTTCAAGGGCACATGCACCCCAATGTTTACAGCAGCACTATCAACAGTAGACATATTATGAAAAGAGCCCAAATATCTATCGACTGATGAATGGATAAAGAAGATGTGGTGTTTGTATATATACATACATACATGCATACATACATACAATGGACTACTACTTGTCATTGCAAAAGAATGAAATCTTGCCATTTGCAACAATGTGGATGGAACCGAAGAGTATGATGCTAAGCAAAATAAGTCAGTCAGGGAATGATATCATATGATTTCACTCATATGTAGAATCCAAGAAACACAACAAATGAAGATAGGGGAAAGGTAGGAAAAATAAGATAAAAACAGGGAGGGAGGCAAACCATAAGAGATTCTTAAATACAGAGAACAAACTGAGGGTTACTGGAGGGAGTTGGGTAGGGCAATGGGCTAAATGGGCATTAAAGGAGGGCCCTTTTCAGAACGAGCACCACTGGGTGTTATGTAAGAGATGAATCACTGGGTTCTATTCCTGAAGCCAAGACTACACTGGATGTTAACTAACTTGAATTTAAATAAAAGTAAAAAAAAAAAAAAGAAGAAGGGGAAGGGGAAGGGGAAGGGGAAGAGGAAGGAGAAGAGGAAGAAGAAGAGGAAGAGGAAGAAGAGGAAGAGGAAGAGGAAGAGGAAGAGGAAGAGGAAGAAGAAGAAGAAGAAGAAGAAGAAGAAGAAGAAGAAGAAGGAGAAGAAGAAGCAGCAGCAGCAGCAGCAGCAGCAGCAGCAGCAGCAACAGCAGCAGCTCATTTGCAGAAGAAGAATATGAAGAAACAAAAATTCATAAACTGGAAGAACTCTCTTCCCCCACTCCCAAGCAGGTTTACTCCAGTTTACTTCCTGCCCCAGTAACAGCTGTGAGACCCAGAACATGAAGGCAGCTTGCTTGGCTGACCTACAGTGCTTCCTGGGGCCTACGACACTCAGGAAACTTTCACTGAAAAGTTCCTCGCCAAGCCTCTTCCCCTCACCTTTCACCAAAGGAAGAAAGAGATTCACAAGAGGGTGATCTCTGTGTAGATGGGGTTTTGCTCAACTTAATAAAAGACAAATAAATTTTTACTTCTCAAAATAACATTCTTTCGATAGATCTCCTTAATCATTTGACAAAATGTAGTAAAATGGAAGTATATAATTTAAATGGGTAAAATTTTTGGTATGAGAATTATATCGATGAAGCTGCTTAAAAACACAGTGAAATGAGCTTTTCCTTGCCCTTTCATTTAGCCATCTTTTCAATGTAATTGTAGCATTTGTGGTTTATAAAAAAATAACAGCAATGATTTATGGAGCATAAATTTTATGTTGGACATTCATTGTTAAAATGGTCCATATAAAGGAACTTATTTAATGCAAACAATATGCTTAAGGTATAGACAGCATTTGTATCTAATATGAATAACCTGAAGAGTTAAAGAAGTTAAATAATTTTCTGAAATTATGTAGTTAGTAAACAGCAGAGAGAGGATTCAAATCTGGACCTTCCTTGGAAGCCCATGATATTAGCCTCTGTTTATTTTGCACTAATTTATAGGATAAACTATGGTATGCATGCTAGTTACATGAAATGTGGTCAAGACTAAAAGGTACTTACAAGAAAATAAAAGTGATCAAATACGCTACTTTGGAGAGATCATTCTTCATTTTGAGGGACATTCATATTTCTCCAGCTCTTTATAGTATATTTAAATTTCCCCAGGTTAAGAGTGCATATGTTTTCACTCAACACTGTATGTATTGTCTTTCTCATGACCTTGCCATTCTCTTTTTTGGCACATTTAGGCTATTTCTGGATTTTCCTTGTTACAAATGCTACTGCAGTGAGCATCTACAAACACAATCTTTTACTGCATCTCTGATTATATTACTTAGGCTAGATTATTTTATAGAATAATTATATTTTCACGAACGGTTAAAAAAAATCAAACCACTTTCTACTCCTACCAACAAGGGTTGAGAGTACCCATTTCCTTACAACCTCCATTATGTTGAAGAATTTTATTCCATCTGCTAATATTATGGGTGAAAAATGATTTGATAATTGTTCCATCTATTTCTAATGCAGTTAAGAAATCAAACCAAATAGGGTCATTTAAGAATCATTCAATGAGCACATGTAGACATTAGACAGACGTGGGTAGGCCTTTTCTCATCCATTAACCACTGTGTGAAAAATCATGTCTCATTTCCTAGACCATCTGTATGTCTTCTCATTAGGTCAAATCCAGTCCCTTAACACATGAGGATGGTATTAGATGGGAAAATCGTTGTGATTTTCCTTCCTAAAGAGGGAGTGAGAATATCTACTATTTAACATGATATAATTAAGTAGGAAGCAACAGGAGTA
Organism: Paguma larvata; assembly: GCA_030068075.1. Classification (NCBI taxonomy): domain Eukaryota; kingdom Metazoa; phylum Chordata; class Mammalia; order Carnivora; family Viverridae; genus Paguma; species Paguma larvata. The sequence goes on from CM057823.1 coordinate 11,212,125, forward strand.
GTATGAAGGGGAAAAACTTAATATTCTACTGGGCTAGAAAAGAGTTTCTTATCACGAAGATCCTATTCACCATGAATGATTGTCCTATAACCTATTCCCCACTGGGCTGAATCAAGCAGTCAGATATTTTTAACTTGGGCTTCCTTTTTTCAAACTGTCTAATTGGATTTTAAAATCTGTTATCAGACAGAAATAGCAAACTGGCACTACAGGAAGGCTCCCCATATGCTCTTAGGATGCTTCCATAGTTTTGCTAGATTTAATCACATTTCATTCATAAAGATTAGCTAACAATGAAGAAGGAAATAGATTGTTCCCAACTGAACAGGTAAGAACAGCATAGTAGCTTCTGATGGGGGCAGAGATGTTTGACAGGGTAGGATAAGTGCCTGTTTTGCTCTAACAAAAATGACCAAAATTCCCAGAGGAAAAAAATAAATAAATACAAGGCATTAGGCAGTGGCATTCAAATATCTTCTAAAATCTGGAGGTATGTGTTTTGCTTTTTTTGTCATTTTTTTCTAATAATAATAGTATTACATTTTTTTGTTATAAAACATTGCAAAGCAGTTATTTAAAAAATTAAAATTACCTGTAATATCATACCCCAATTTTTAGTGGCACTTTTCATCTTTAGAATGTTACAAAAATTTATTTTAAAAAACAAAATGTCATTTTCCATACCCTTGACATTTACACATGAAGCAGGAAAAGGGAACGTGGTACTATTTATAGTACTGAAGACAGCGCTGAAATTGGCAATGCACATTTGCTAACAGAAGAAATGGATTATGGTGAAAGCCCTGCACTCAGTCATTTTAGCCAGGCATGGTTTTTCTTTCACAATAATTAGGATAATAATTCTGGTCAGAGAGATGCATTGTCTTAACAGCAATAAAAAAATTCAACCAGCTACAGAGAAGGCAGTTAGAAATATTTAAAATAAGAAAAAGGGAAACTTCAGTCTTCTTTAGATATTCCCCAAATCTAGAGCTGTAAAAAAATAAAGCTTCTACACTTGCAGTGAACATGGCATAATGTATAAGCTTGTCAAATCATTAAGTTGTGCACCTGAAACTAATGTAGCCTTGTGTGTCAACCATACTCAAATAAATAAACAAGTAAATAAGTAAGGTTAACATCATAAAAATAAAGCTTGTTTTTTTTTTATTTTTGGGAATTTGTATTTGGCCCCAATAATTTCCAGTTTCCCTTTTATGCCCCTCCCCTTTTAATCTAACGGGTATCTAATTAATATCTGATTTTAGCTGTGTATCCTCCCTGACTTTTGTTTCTGAAGGCTTTACATGAGCCACTAATGCCTGAAGGATCGACCACATAATGCAGGATGGGACATGACTCTCCAAGGTGGGGCAGAACGTAAGTAAACAGGCGTCTGTGAGCTCCCTGCTAACCAAAAGAGAAAAATCTCGACATGGTTTTCCTTCATCTTCCAATAAAACTGGGGGTTATTTTCAAACCACTTTTAGTTGCAATGTCTCACACTTGAGTTAATTTGTGCTTGCTTTATTTTTGTTTCTTTCTTGAAATCTTGTGGGTGGGAAGTGGTCTTGAGAAAGCGGATCAGGAGAAATCCACCCAGTGAGGCCAATAATCCACATTTTCAGCAATATTCAGTCATCGCTACTCTCGCCTTCTTCGGGAAAAGTAAACAGAGTGAACTGTACTAACAGGCAAATGCATGATTTTTCTAAAGGACTATCCAATGCATAAAATGACTCTCTGAGTTTGCTCCTTTTCCCACTGAGAACACAGGAAGTCATGCTACTTTTTGCCAAGGTAATGGAGAAGACTGGAATTTGGATGAATATTCCTGCATTTCATTGCTCATTTAAAGCATTCATTTGTACCTCCTTATCCAAATCCCTGTTTGAAAAGTTTTTCCCACATCACACACCACTCATTAAATTTCAGTGCTGCTCCCCAGCTAATAATTACATATGACCAGAAAAACAGATTAAAAAAAAAAAAAAAGAGCACTGAGCTTCTGTGTATCTAGCTACTGGATAGATTCTTTGCATCTGTTCTTTCTAGCCTTCTTGGCAACTCCACTCCATTAAGATTTATTAAATTACACGTTTTATTCATAAGTAATGTAGAATCAACCCAGGGATATTTGTAAATAAAGAAAACAAACAAACAAATAAATCTTTAGTTTATTGAACAATATATCACATACCACTTTCTCAAATGATTGTTCCACACAATAGACTTTAAAGACTGCATTTCTATTTTGGGGCTCCTAGATGGCTCAGTCGGTTGAGTGTCCAGCTTTTGATTTCAGCTGAGGCCACCATCAAATGGTTAGTGGGTTCGAGTACTATGTCCGGCTCTGTGCTGATGATACAGAGCCTGCACGAGATTCTCTTTCTCCCTCTCTCTCTCTCTGCTCCTCCCTTGCTTGTGTGTACTCTCTCCCTCTCCCTCTCCCTCTCTCTCTCTCTCTCTCTCTCTCACACACACACACACACACACACATACACACAAAATAAATAAACTTAAAAAAAAAAAAAAGACTGGGGGCACCTGGGTGGCTCAGTTGGTAAAGTGTTGGACTTTGGCTTGGGTCATGATCTCACAGTTTGTGAGTTCGAGCCCCGCGTGGGGCTCTGTGCTGACAGCTCAGAGCCTAGAGCCTGCTTCAGTTTCTGTATCTCCCCCTCTCTCTGCCCCTCCCATGCTCATGCTCTGTCTCTCCTGTCTCAATAAAAAAAAGTTAGAAAAATTAAAACAAAATTTAAAAAAAGACTGCATTAGTATTTCATTTATGTTTGCACCACAATTCATCCATCCATCCATCCATCCATTTGTTTTTGTTTTATATTTGTTTCCATGTGTTTTCTCTAAAAACCAAAACTTACCACTTTGGCAATCGTCCTTACAGATGTAGTTTTTTTTAATATTTATTTATTCTTGAGAGAGAGAGAGAGAGGCAGAGAAAGAGGGAGACACAGAATCTGAAGCAGGCTCCAGGCTCTGAACTGTCAGCACAGAGCCTGATGTGAGGCTCAAACTTGTGAATCCAGAAACCATGACCTGAGCTGAAGTTGGATGCTCAACCAAGTGAGTCACCCAAGGGCCCCATTACAGATGTAGTTTTAAACAAATTCTGATTAAGAAAGCCATTCTTAAAAAAGTATGTTTTGTTGGTATGAACGATTTCAATTTCTAAGGATTTCAAATGATTTGCAAAATTTTCATAAGAGAACATGCACAAAAACTCCATTCAAAATGATCAAAAATTTCACGCTTGCCATCCTTTATGTCAGAGGTTTGAAATTTATTTATTTTTAGAATCCATTGACGGTGCAGTTAACATTTTTAAAGATCCTCTCTTAGGCACTGTTGGATATTTTCCCAAGTATTATTTCTTATTTGATTTTGATGTTTTACTATATCATTTAATATATAGATACTGTTACCCCTTGTTTGCAAATGAGAAGGTTAGAGTCCAGTTACCATCCAAAGTCATTTGTTTTGTGGCAATCAGGCCTAGAAGCTACTGTGACTGGTAGATGGATGATAAGAGCTTCCTCTAGACAATAAATGTAATCAGGACCTCTGTCACAGAAGCGCGTCTATTTTCTGTTTTTCACTGATTCATTCTGACCGGCAGATGGATTGAAATGATACATTCTTATAAAACCATCTTGCTAATGATGTCATAATTTCAGTAATCTAGTTGAAGTAAGTCTAATCATGCCACTCATTTGCACACAATCTTCTAATGGTTTGCAATCTTGTACCAAGAGCTGATGTCATTGCAAACAGGGGACAATATCATCCGTGTTCCCCACTCTTACTTTTCTTTTATTTTTTTAATGTTTATCTATTTTTTTGATAGAGAGAGAAAGTTCAGGTAGGGTAGGGGTAGAGAGAGAGGGAGACAGAAGATCCAAAGGGGGCTCGGTGCTGAGAGAAGAGAGCCCGATGCGGGGCTCAAACCCACAAGCTGTGAGATCATGACCTGAGCCGAATTTGGATGCTTAGTTGACTGACCACCCAGGCGCCCCCCAACTCTTACCCTTCTGACCTCATTGCCACCTCACTCAGTGGGCGGCAGCCATACAAGCCTGCCTGTTTTACTACAAACATTCCACAGTCAACCCTGCCTTTGCATTTGCTGGTCCCCCTCCCAGCATGCACTTCTTTCCCAGATCTACACTCATGACTCACTTAACCTCTTCAAATGTTTACTGAAAACACTACATCCTTAGTGACCTGACCACCCAGTTTAAAAGGTCAACACTCCTTGAGCCCTGAGAGAGCTAATCCCCTTCCCTTTTCTGTGTCCCTCTGTGGTCCCACCACAGAACTCTCCACAAGTATTAATGGATGTATGGCTGACATCATCTCCTTCCAGTTGTTGCTTTTGATTAGGATTCTAGGTGTATGAATGTTAGTGCCATGAGGACAGAGATGGCTGTTTCATTCCCTGGTGCATGCTGGGTTCAAAGAAGCATGTTTAGCCTGTAGTAGGCATACAATAAACACATGCTGAATGAATGAATGAATGAATGAATGAATGAATGAATGAATGAATGAATGAATGAATGAAAGAAATAGCTAAGAACTAACAAAATTACTGAACTTATATTAATGATATCAAAATTTGCCCCTAAAACCTCAATATTCCCTAAATGTCTTTCTCTCTTCCTTTCTTCTTATTCCTGTTTGCCTGTTTTATCACACTTTGCCTACCTTCTGTCTACTTCCTTAAAAAGAACAGGCCTGCTCCCAGTTTCTTAAAAGCACCAACACATATGACGTCAGAGTTGCACTCAGGACCACAGGGCCTGTGACGAAGCCTGTGACAGAAGTCAAAGTCCAGTATTTGATACACTGAACCACACTTTCACTTCTAACTTGAGTGTTATATAGGGTTTTTAAAAGATCAGCTACAGAGTGGCCTTCATAGGCCATTTTGGATTGCTAAGAAAAATCCATTTAAAAGTTCCACAATACAGGGTGCCTGGGTGGCTCAGTAGGTTAAGTAGCCGACTTTGGCTCAGGTCATGATCTCACAGTCTGTGAGTTCGAGCCCCATGTCGGGCTCTGTGCTGACAGCTCAGAGCCTGGAGCTTGCTTCAGATTCTGTATCTCCCTCTCTCTCTGCCCTTCCCTTGCTCACTCTCTGTCTCTTTGTCTCTTGAAAATCAAAAATAAAGAAAGAAAGAAAGAAAGAAAGAAAGAAAGAAAGAAATAAATAAGAAAGAAATAAAACATTAAAAGTTCCACAATACAACTCAAGAGCAAAAAAAACTAACAATCCAATATAAAAAATGGGCAGAGGACCTGCAAAGATACTTTTCCAAAGAAGACATACAGATGGCCAACAGCTACATGAAAAGGTGCTCAATATCTCCAGTCATCAGGGAAATGCAAATCAAAACCACAATGAGATATCACCTCACACATGTTGAAATGGCTAGTATCAAAAAGCCAAGGAACAACAAGTGTTGACAAGGATATGGAGAAAAGAGAACCCTTGGGCACTATTGGTAAGAATGTAAATTGGCACAACCACTGTGGAAAACAGTGTGGAGGTTCCTCAAAGAATTAAAAATAGAACTACCATACAATCCAGTTATTCTACTTCTGGGTATTTATCCGCAGAAAATAAAAACTACTAACTTGAAAAGATACACGCACCCCTGTGTTCATGGAAGCATCATTTACAATAGCCAAAAATGAAAGTAGCCTAAATGTCCACAAGTGGATGAATGGATAAAGAAAATGTGGTGTGTCCACACACACACACACAATGGAATATTATTCAGACACGAAAAGAAGGAAATCTTGCCATTTGTGACAACATAGATGGACTTGAGGACATTATGCTAAGTGAAGTAAGTCAGAAAAAGACACATGCTATATAATACCACTTCTTTTGGAATCTAAAGAAACAAAAACACCCCCCTTCCAAAACAAACAAACATAGATACAGAGAAGAGAGTGGTGGTTGCCAGATATGGAAGATGGGGGGTTGGCAAATGGATAAAGGGGTCAAAAGAAACAAAATTCTACTTTCCAAAAAAACTAAATCATGGGGTGTAGTGTATAGCTTGATGACTATAGTTAACAATATTGTAATAAATATTTGAAAGTGGCTAAGTGAGTAGATCTTAAAAGTTCTCATCGAAAGATTTTGTAGCTATCTATGGAGATGGATGTTAACTAGAGTTATTGTGGTGATTATTTTGCAATATATACAAATATTAAATCATTATGTTGCATATCTGAGACTAATATATGTCAACTGTACTTCAATAAAAAAAATAAAAACTAAAGTATTGTAAAGGGCCCTCAAACTTTTTATGAGAAGTGAAAAGATGGACAAAGATCCTTTAACCCTGGCGGTCCATACTATAAATAAAAAGTAAGATAAGAAACATCTGGTAGGACCTTTCTGTTTTGCTTTTACTCTAGCTGATTGCATTTTCTTATGCAGACCCCAACGACGAGAAATTATCATTCAACGAGTTGATCAATATGCAGCAAACAAAGCCTCTTTCAATTCTGAAAGTTTTCATATGGGAAACAAATCTCTGTAAATATTTTATAAATATTCCCCATTAAACAAACAGAACTTTCAGTAAGACTGAAGCAATCAGCCTTGCTCCTGTGAAATGCAGATTGACATTTTCCGATGCCTTCAACTGATGCCACAGGGCTGTGTTGAGACTACTTGGATTAGAAACACACCTGGGGTGCCTGGGTGGCTCAGTCGGTTGAGTGGCTGACTTTGGCTCAGGTCATGATCTCGTGGTCTGTGAGTTCAAGCCCTGCGTCGGGCTCTGAGCCTGGAGCCTGCTTCGCATTCTGTGTCTCTCTCTCTTTCTGCCCCTCTCCCACTCATGCTCTGTCTCTCTCTGTCTCAAAAATAAATAAACATTAAAAAAAATTTAAAAAAAACACACCGATGCTATATGTAAGTAGTTGAATTTGATATATTTGACAAACTCAGATACCATCATTTTCTGTGGTCTATTTAGATTGAGAAGGACTGGAATCCCACCTCTCACTGTTTATAATGCTACTTAGTAAGTCATTGTTATTCACTGGACTCAGGTCTTAAATTTAGGAGTTAACAGAGACACTTTGAAGCACTAACCCTGACACAACAGGACTCAAAAATGGAATGGACCATTTCATGTGAAAATAAGTCCCTCATCATTGGAGAGATTCGACTCATGACTGTAAAATCAACTATTAGGAATATAACACTGGTATCAGGGAAAGGGTTAGAAAAAATAATTGCCAAATTCTTTTGACTCAGATTCCATAGAATGGTACAGGAAAGGCAGCTGTTATAAACTGCACTGTATTGTTTCATACAAAAGAGTTCTATCTAGAGCTACTGCTGCGGAACCTGAGACCTGTTGTAGGGTAATCACAGTTCGGGCTGGATGCTGGTTGTATACAATTCATGGATTACACACTTCTACCTACTCCCCTTCCTGAAATGCCACTAAAAGGGCAGTAAAAAATTAAAACGATTATAAACCCACATGAACTAAGCAAACAACTGAATATTTACCAATAGATAAGAATTTTTGACAGTCTTGAGGAAGACTAAAAAGTATCAGAGTGGCAACTGGTTAATTAAAATGAAGGCAGCCTGAACTTGGGAGCCAGCAAGCAGGTGTATAGATAAGGTACAGGCAAATTTGTCTGAAAAATATCTGGGAAAGGCTCAGAACTCAAAGGCAGCAGTTTTTCTGGAAGGTAAGGGGTAACATGTATAGAAAAAACAAGAGAATTAATTGAAGGTCTGTATAAGGTGTTAATACTACCTGATTTTTCGTTACTGCATAGCTAGATGACATATATTATCACCATCTCCATAACAGACTGGAGTTTTTACCTCTAGGAAATCAAGTCAATGAAGCATCATGCTTCACACAAAGGTATAGCAAGTGCAAAGGGTGATAGGGAGGGGAAGATGGAATGAAAACGGGATTTAGTGAGAATCTACATGCTGAACAGAGACCGCCAGCTCCCTGTTCTAAAATGCCTGCAACCAGACTCAGGATCCTCAGGTAGGAAACTGGGAAACTGAATGGTTCTAGAAAACATATAGTAGACACTAACCCCGGGAGTGCTTCTTATAGAAAAGGCAGCCTGACCACTTTGTGATAAGCCTCATTCACTGACAAGCCCTGTTCGTGTGCACGGAGGTTCCGATGGGCTTTCTAATGTTGCATTCTTAAATATAAGTGGGCCACAGAGATCACCAGTGAATGAAAAAAGCCTTCATTATGAAAGGAAGAGACCCAAGCAAACATGGAGAAAAAGTCACCATGAGAAAATTAAGACAATATAAAGAGTGGAAAAAATATTTTTGAAAAATTCTCAGTTAAAGGGAAGTATGGTCCCTTAAATAAGAACATTACTATTGCATGAAACAATACGCAGAAATGAATAATCAGAACACATCAACAAAAAGTACTCTTAGATGGGGTGCCTGGGTGGCACAGGTGGTTAAGTGTCCGACTTTGGCTCAGGTCATGATCTCACAGTTTGCTGGTTCGAGTCCCACATCAGGCTCTTGTGCTGATACCTCAGAGCCTGGAGCCTGCTTCAGATTCTGTGTCTCCCTCTCTCTCTGCCCCTCCCCTGCTTGCACCCTGCTTCTCTCTCTGAAAAACAAATGAACATTAAAAAATATTTTTTTAAGTACTCTTAGAAATTAAAAGTAGGATATCTAAAATTAAAATACCAGGAGAAACAATGAAAGATAAAATTGAGGCAATTTCCAAGAAACTGAATACCAAAAGATATTTTAGGAAAATAGGAAAGAAAAGATCAGTAGAGAAGATCCAATGTCAAACTCACGCAAATCCCAGAAAGTGAAATATTGGAGACAAAATGAAGTAAAGGAAATTCTCAGAGAAACAAGATAAGAAAATTCCCCCATGCACCCCTTTAGATGCACTAAAGGCCTAAAACATTAAGAAGATAAAAAAATATATATATCATTATTAAATATTAGAACATTTGGGATAAAAGAACATACAAAAGAGAAATAAATTAAATATGAAGAATTGGGAATAAGAATGTCATTGGACTTCTCAGAAGCAACAATGCAAAAAAAAACCAAAAGTGACAGAAGAGCAAAGATCTTCGAAATTCTAAGAGGAAATGACTTTCAATCTCTATCCTATATTCTGCCCAAATTATCAATCAAGTATGAAGGTGTAATAAAGACAATTTCAGACAAGCAAGAGCTAACCATTTATTTTATAAGTATGTTTATTTGAGAGCTCCTGGAGAATATGTTAAACACAGAGGAAAACAAGGAAGGGGAAGATAGGAGATCTGGAAAGCAGGATAGCTGTAAGTCCCAGAATGAGGAATAAAGAAAGTAACAAGACCACAGCTCCAACAGTAAAGTCAGAAAGTGTCTCACTGAAATCGACACAGAAGATGGAGGGCATCAGAGAAGATGAGGGAAAGAGACATTGCCATGAAAAACAAAATGAAATTGATGTAGATTTAAGTTTATGGACAGGCATAAGACAGAGAAATTGAACAAATAGGATAAGAGGTTTAGAGGAAACAAGAGAGACGAAAGTCTAAAGCGATCATAAACTCCAGAAAAAATGAAGGATCGTTCAAGATAAGAGTAGCAATTGTAGTGCAAGGATGAGCTCAGCAGCGAGCAATATTTTCATTGGGAATTATTACAATATAAATACTAAATATAAGTGGTGATGTAAGCTTGAAAAGCAGGATGAAACTGAAGGTGGATTCTTGTAGGAATTACATAAGACTTTATATATAAATTTCCAGAAACATAAGCAATAAATGACCATCCTCTTTCTTTGCTTTCAAAATTTTAATCTCCCTTTAGGAAAGCACTTGGTTTAGGGAAAAGAACACAGTCTTGACAATAAGAGAGCTCTGTTATTAATGAATTTCAAGTTGCTTAACTAATCAGAGCGCTGGTTTCCTTGCCAGTCCAATGGATATAATACTGACCTCAGAAAATTTATGTAAAACTCAAATGACATACACAATCAGAAAACAGATGTACCATAAATGTTTCCTCTTTTCCCTTCTTTCCACTTTACCTAAATTTCTAGATGCTGGAAAAAGATTTGTTATGAAAACGTGACATTTTTTTCAGGCAACTGCAGTTTTAAATATTACCCCAAGGGTAGCTAAGTTATCTTGATTAGAAAACAATGCCCTTCACCAAGAACAGGAAGATCAAGCAATGCTCTTGCCAGAGAGCATAAATATAAGCATTGTTCAACCTGCCAAAATACTGCCCAAATTCGCATGCAATATTTGGCACAGGAATATTCATTCATCTTCAGAAGACTCCTGGATGGTGCGCTTGCATGTGCAAGTGTGTGTGCGTGCACGTGCTTATCGATCTCGAAGTACAGAGGAAATATTTCTAGGATGTGGCGAGGTGAGGATATTTTTCTGGGACACGGCCAAGCATTAAGACAAGCATTTGCAACCATCCACTCAAAATGTCGGACGGCTTTGCAAGTTCAAAAAAATGTAGAGGAGGGGAGGAATCAAGGGAAACAGAAAACATGATTTAATTTAAGAAGCAGCAAATATTAGGTAAGAAGTCTTCTAAAACTTGATTTGGGGCCAGCACCTATTTCTCCATTTGTTTAGCTGAAAGGACTGGCCCAAAGTTAGACAATAAGCCAACAAATATAAGTCTCCCAGATGCTTATGGTTGTGTGACTTTTGGCAAATCATTTAAAAGCACACACTTTGAAAGGTCAGAACTGGAAGGAGCCTTGGAGGTGATCTGATCCGAGCTCTCACTTTCTAAGTGAGAAAGCAAGGCCTCAGAAGTGATGAACTATCCATACCCAAGGCAGAGAATTGGGCATGCTCTGAGGCACATGATCAGGCTACCTCCAGGCATGTGTAGACTACAGGATTAATTCAGTCACCAAATCAGCCTTTAGCAGAGATTGTGAAGCAATGAATGCAGAGCCTAGGTAGCCTTCCCAGGGTGAGGATAAAGAGAGGAAATTGAGAGCAGAGCACCATGTCCCTGTGAGAGCAAGAGAATTTGTAGAAGGCTCTGATTTTGTTCTCCCCCTCAAAGTAAGAATGTTCTGATAACAACACCTAGAAAAACAAACAAAAACAAAAACAAAAACAAAAACCAGCTTTAGAAACAGAATCTAACAATCTCATTGCAAAAAACCTCAGGGGAGTAAGCATATGGAAAAGATGAAATAGAATAATATCATGCCAGAAGATAAGAGGGAGACTGAATATGCCTTTGGTTCACAGACCGTAAGTCTATTTAATGAGACATTCTGTTGAACATCCTTGGCTTCATTTGAATGCCCTTTGAAAAGCCATCACTCTCAATGGGATGAAAAGTGAAGATTTCTCTTGGAAATGTTAAACTATTTTCTTGTTGGGATGCATCATTTGGAAACTAAGACTTTAATAAAAACTGCCTCCTCTCTGTTCCCGGGCTGTCGTTTGGGTGCATTTCTGCTTTTGCAAATTCCCTATTGACTCAGAGAATAGATTTGTTGTCTGAATTGGGCAGTCTCACTTTCTCAGTCCATTTTATCTAGTCTTTTCCACTCACCATCAACTACTCTGAATCTAAAGTTCTAGGCAGAGATGATGACAGATTCCTTTTCCCAGAAAGCCATCCCTGATGAACCTGGGAGAGAGTATGTGACGTCCTTCCCCTTTCTGCCTCCTCTCACCTCAGCTCAAACTCACCTGTTGTGTGACTGCCTCTACCCACCCCTGCAACTGCTCTAGGCCTGGGAGCATTTGGGCCACATATAGACACCCCAAAATGTGTTTAGTGCGCTGAAAGGAAGTGTACAGATCAATTGATTTCAAAAGTACATGAGCATGCACACACACACACACACACACACACACACACACACACATGCACACAGGTTGTATATATTCATTCTCTACTTTATGGAGTCTGAAGAATAGCATGCATGGTTTCCACCACACAGTCTCTGTGTGTACCACATGGTACAGGCACTGACATGGTAAATCTTCACTTAGTTGGCATTGTTAAGGAATGAGGCCTTCTGTATGACTGAGTTGTTCCAGGATCCTATAACCCACATTCTTTTTCAAAAAATAAGTTTATTTATTGAGAAAGAGGGGGGGGGAACACAAGCACACCAGCGGGAGATGGTCAGAGAGAGGGGGAGAGAAAATCCCAAGCAGGCTCCACACTGAGTGCGGAGCCTGACACAGAGCTCAATCTCACAACCTGTGAGATTATGACCTGAGCCAAGATCAAGAATCAAATGCTAAACCAAATGAACCATTCAGGTGCCCATCTTATAACCCACTACTTAAGTGATGATACTGATACCAAATCAACTACAGTGCAAGTTTTGTAAGTTAGAGAATTGTCCTACGATTTATTTCAAGGTCATAATTGTAACCAGTGACGACTGAGCTCTGTCTGTAGGTGCACTCAGAGACCACTGTGGTTTTAGAGGTTATTTGAACCCAGATGTAATAGCGGAATATTATTTTTTTATTATTCCATTCCCTTCTGATAGATTTTCTGATTCCCATTCTAAGCTGTTGGCTTCTAATGTGAATTGGTAAACCTAACAGGTCAATATATTAGAATTATGTCAGGTCTAAAACAGCCTTTGACTAAGAGCCAGAACTCATGAGCTTTCATGTTGACCTCTTTTAACTGTTTGGGGGATTTCGATCCCTGCCTCTTCCAAGCTACACAATCCCAGTCCCCAGAAAAGTAACCTTTCCAAGCCGAAGGTGTTACTGAAAATGTTGGTGATAATAATAGTGATGATGATGAAATACTTTCCACTCGAACAGTACTAAATAATTTATACGTAGGTAAACTGAACACCCTAGTTATTTCCTAGGGATAAGCTATACTCACAGAGAAGTTGGAAACTATCAGAACACAAGGACACTTTTTTTTAAATTAAAATTTATTTTATGGCTATAATGTTCTTTGGGAGAGCAACTCTCATACTTGAAACAGTCATCTGTAGAAAATCCTCTAACTTTTTTCAAAGAAGTATAGTAAGGGGCATATTACAAAGGAGCTCTTCTAAAAATACTTCTCAAATGAGAATTTGCTTTGGAGTGATGTTTTTCACTGATCTTACCTTTTACATGCTTTGGAGTAAATGCTATACATACCTCCTGCATTTACTCCAAATATCAAAGCAATGGAGAAAAAAATCGGTGAGTGGCAGTGGTTCTGAATGCCATGGTGCTGGGATTGTAAGTCAGGTCCCCACTCTTACCGGAGCACTGTTTATCAGGCTGGCTTTACTATGTGAGAGCCTGGGGACACCTACACTTGCTCTACCTAACAGTGCATGGAAGGAGGGTGGTGCAGGTGGGTCATGAATGGATCCATCAACAGAAAGAGAGATGAGAGTTGGATTATCACAATATGGAACACCATTCTTGCTACTTTTTACATGAAAATGTTAAACCTTTAAGTTTCCCAGAGATAGGCAAAATGTAAAGTCTCACATTTGAATAGTCACTTTTTAATGTTATGAGAGAGAGAGAGAATGAATGAGAGTGAGAGAGAGAGAGAGAGAGAGAGAGAGAGAGAGAGGGAGGGAGCAGGGGAGGGGCAGAGAGAGAAGCCCAAGTAGGCTCCACACTGTCAACACAGAGCCTGACGTGGGCCAGAACCCATGAAACCATGAAATCATGACCTGAGCCGAAATCAAGAGTTGGATGCTTAACCGACTGAGCCACCCAGATGCCACAAATACAGTCACTTCTGCATACATTTCATCTGCTGTGCAGATCATGTGTAGAACTTTCTTCTAGGGTCACTACATGATTTAGAGGACACCAAGATGGTACAGGGGTTACTACCAAATTGGGAAAAGGAGGGCTGGTGGGGACTATGCATAGGAAGCTTTCATTACAGATCCTTAAAGTGGGATGTGGCTTTTTAGAAACCAGGAAATGGAAGCCCGGGGATGAGAAAGGATTGCATGCTAAATGAGCACATAAGAGTTGAGTCACTAAGTGTCTTAGTGTCCTAAGACATTAAGAAAGTATCACAAACTAGGTGGTTTAAACATCAGAAATGTATTTTCTTGCTTTCCTACAGGCTACAAGTCAGAGATGAATGTGTCAGCAGGACCATGCTTCCTCTGAAGGTGCCACGGAAGGGTCTGTTCCAGGTCTCTTGCCTGGCTGCTGGTAGTTCCCTGGTTTGTGGCAACACAACTCCAATCTTCGCATGGTGTTTTGCACATCTCTCTCTGCCCCCAATTTTCCCATCTTACATTAGATTATACCAATCCTATTGCACTGGGGTCCACCTAATGACCTCATTTTCACTTGATTATCTTCGAAAGACCCTGTCTCTAAATAAGGCCATATTCCAACCTCCTGAGGGTTAGGACTCCAGCATATCTTCTGGGGAACACAACTCAACCCAAAACACTGAGTATCTACCAAACTCAGTTTCCCAGCACCAGACCAGTTTCCCAACATCCCATCACATGTTGCCTCTGATGCTTTTGTTTTTTGTTTTTGTTTTCTGAGGACAAGCCCCTGGTTGCATCCTGAAGTCAAATGTAAATGATTTGGGGATTATTTCTTTAGCATCAGCACTCCATTAGTGTAGATAATTAAAAGTTGATTGCAGGAGGCATTATTTTTCATTTCTAAGAGCCTGCATTAAGATAGAATGGCCATTTTCCTAGAAGGAATGGGAATAATCCATCACCCTGACACTGAGGGGAATTCCGCACACACAAAAAAAGGGTGAAAGAAGAAAAGCACTTTATCAATGTGATTCATTATTATCATCAACAGGGTTACTGTGGCTATGCTTCATTCATTTATTACTATTTCATACCCACAAATAGAGGATCCAACCCAGCCCCATGTATTTCAAAAACGGTACATCATATGAGTGGACCTTTCTTTCTAGAAATAAAATAAATAACAATGAAAGCCCCTGGTATCCATTCATTCATTATTCAGAAAATATTTATTCAAAATATTTATTTGTTTATATACCAGGTACTGATCTAGGTGCCCAGGAAACATCAGGGAACAAAATGGAGAAAAAAGCCCTGTCCCTTGAGCTTACATTCATGTTAAATAAATTCTTCAGTATATTGGAAGATGGAAAAAACAGATTAAATGTTCTGGTGTGTGTTTAGGGACTGTGGTGGTGGTGCATTCAGGGTAGGTCACTGACGCGGGCTAAGCCTAGAGGAAGTAAAGAACTGAGCCCTGGTTTCTTTGGGGTAAGAGCGCACCTATGAGAGACAAGAGCCTGCATCAGGTGTCAGAAATGGGATCAGGGCTGGTGTGTCCCAGAAGCAGCAAGAAGGCCATTTCAGATATCAATGACACTAAAGGCTGAAGATCTGCTTGTGTTTGTGCTCCCATGCCAGGTACAATTAGGTTTGACAACTTTAGTCTCTGGAGCTTCTCTGACTCTCTCCTGCCTCTAAATCTGTGATTCTCTGGACCTTCCTTGGCTCTCTTTCCTGGCTGCTGACCAACAACATTAAAACTGACAGCACAGTGCAATAGGAAGGGAAATACCCCACCACAGACTGCTTGGTCGGTCTTCTGTCATCCTCACCCCCGTCACCTGCCCGGCTAAATGTAGTATTGATAAAAAATAAAACTGATTTCATTTTCAAACAGGTTCATTCAAAGAGGTTGATCACAAAACTAAAACCTGTATTCTGTTAACAAAGCCAAGCAAATCCTTCTCTAATGGGAAAAAAAGACTTGACATTACATACGTCTATGATAATGTTCTATCTGCCGCCTTCTCACCAACATGGAAAAGAATTTATTCACATCTAAGAAACCCATTGTTGGCAGACAAATCTCCATGGCTTCTCACCTCTCTATACATCTTGTGAACAGATTTAAAAACTTCGTTCGAGGCTATTGTTTCCACAATGTTTGTATAATGAAAATCCATTAGAAGATAGTGTCTCCTTTCCCAGTGAAGGAAAGTTTATTCACTCTTCACAATAAAGATTATATCCTTCCCTGGACCAAAGGATCATCAGCCTATTACAAAATTTTGGTGTTCCCTAAGCTCTCTTTTCCCCTCCCCACTATGTATGCAGGCTCTCTTTACTCTGGCCTGTAAAACACTGAGTTTTAAAGAACTGGCACAAATTCCTGTAGGAATACACTACCCCTCATCACTGACCCAGGAATCTTGTGTCTTCTGCCAGCACCAACAGCATCAAGCACCAAGGCTGCAAGTAGGGTAAAACCACGGTTTTTATATCTACCAGGAAGGACTTTCAAGAGACCCAGATTAATAAACATTTGCATCCATAGAAACATTCCAAGAGAAATACCACCTCCAAAGCTGTTTGGGGTCATGACGTTTCCATAGGAGTCCAGTGGTTTGGTTTTTCCTAAGGCACTTAGTAAAAATAGGGTTGAGAGCACTACGTAGGTGTTAATTGCTCTAAACTTTGCAGAGCCAGCTTCTGTAAGGTTGAAACTGAAAATATGAACGAGGATGTCAAAGAATGTTCCCTTTATTTGCTCAAGAAAAAGTTCAGAATTTGGATTTCAGTAAAGAAAAGAGTGAACCAAAAGTGTCACTAAGATCAAGTGAATATTCTAATTTGGCCACAAAGGCTGTCAAGATTATTTTGTAACCTGTTGAGTAGTTGGAAATACTTTCTCCTTTATTATAAAGGATCTTAGAAGAAATACCTGAAGAGCAGAAGAATTTTTTTAAAAGGAGGAAAGAGAAAACGTTTCTTAATAATACATTTTGACAAAAGGATTTAATCATGTTTCCAGAGTTGTCGTAGTGAGGGCACATAATGATAGACTCATCTGGTGCCTTATTTTTTCAATTTGTCAACAATGTTGGCAAGTATCTATTCAAACAAATTGATGTACCCTTTTCAACTGATTTACTTGGTTAGTTCTTAATAGAGAAGAGAAATCGAATGTACAAAGGCACTGTGTGAGAGTGTATAAGAGGTAGTAAACAAGTCACCAAATATAACCCTCATTTAAGATGAGCATTGGTGATATCTCCACTGAACAAGGATCTTCTAGATCCTGTGTGACCATGAGGAGCCTAATGGCAATCCAGAACTAGTGGAAACCCTGGTGATTGGTAGCTGACCATCTGACCAGGTGAGGTTCTCAGAAGAACACGATAGAGTATCAAGTAAATGCAGCAGTATTTCTCAAGACTCTGCCTGTCAGTAGTACTGCTGGCTCAGTACTTGCCTCCTCTGCCTTGCTCTCTAGAAAAAAAACCAGCAGTGAGCCTGAAAGAAATGGGGCTAGTCACTAAGGACCAGCAAATTGTACAAGAGGAAAGGAAAAAAAAAATCTGTTTTTCAGTTTCATGGCAGCATTAACCCAGACACCTCACATTTGCCTTATTTCATCCTCTCAACAACCCTATAAGGTACGTATTATAATGTCCATCCCATGAATGAAAAAAGGAAGGCTAAGGAAATATACTAAGGGTGCACTAGTAGTTAGATGTAGAGCTAGGACTTGGCTTTGTCAGGCTGTACACACTGCACTGATTTTTACTTTACTAAGTATTAGTTCACTATTGTTGCTGTAACAAATTACCACAAAGCTAGAGGATTAAAAACATGAACTTTTTCTCTTACAGTTTTGCAGGATAAAAGTCCAACACACTCTCGATGCGCTACTGATACGGTGTTAGAGGGGCTGCATTCCCTTTTGGAAACCCTAGGGGAAGATCCATTTTGTTGGCTTTTCCAGCTTCTAGCAGCCCACATTCCTTGGCTCATGGCCTTCTTCCATCTTCAGTGCCAGCAGCTTCTCTGGAACATTCCTCCTTGGTCACATGACTCTAACTCTTCTTTTGCCTCCTTATTCCATTTTTAATAACTACTCTGAATACACTGGACCCACACACATATAAACCAAGGTCATCTTCCTTTCTTCTAATTGGCAATTTTAATTCCATCCACAGACTTCCTTCTCCTTTGCCATGTAACATTCATGGATTGTGGAGATTAGAATGTGAACATCTTTGGCAGGTGCACGTGGGGTACTTATTTTGCTGACCCCACCAGTCGAATTGATGTAAGTGTCAAAATTCATAATCCTAAAGTAAAGGCATTACCAAAGACATTAAGAGTCCTAACTAAGATGCTCCAGTCATTTCTTGATCTTCTTAAGGGTACCCGACCTTCAGAGACTGATTATATGTGTGCTTGGTATGCAAC
This sequence comes from Paguma larvata, assembly GCA_030068075.1. NCBI lineage: Eukaryota > Metazoa > Chordata > Mammalia > Carnivora > Viverridae > Paguma > Paguma larvata. The sequence goes on from CM057823.1 coordinate 11,230,370, forward strand.
ATCCTAAAACTTGTGACCACCCTCCTCTCACTGGCATACAAAGGAAAGAAGAGGGTGGTGGGAACATATTGCCCCAAAGTGCACTGGGCACTGTCTTAAGAGATTAAGAGTGGGTGCATGGTCTTAAGAGATTTTAAAACAAGGATAAAAGTGGCCAGAAGCCAATCTGCTTTCTACTCTCAACCTGGGCTGGCCATCCGAAACCATGTCAGTGTTAAATATTCCTTTGCTCTTGGCTGAACTGCTTCTGCACCACCCCTCCCCATTGTGATGGGCTCCTATTCCCTGGCAAAACAATCGCTCTCCTGATAATAAGCCACTTATTCTTCTGCAATGACTTTGGCCTAAGTGCAGCACATAGGCTTTGGAAACAGGATGAATACCCCACAAATCCTAGACATGTCTCATTGTGCAGGAAGCAGACCTCAAGTGGACTTATATATCAGCAGCCTAGAGCAAGGCTCTAACTCCAAGGATGATCCTTTATCTTTTGTCCTTAAGTCAGGGATCTTGATAACACTTTTATTAGGAAAAAATAGGATAACAGAGTGAAAACTGTTTTCTCTTTTTATTTAGATAAATAATTCAAGATAAAATGTCATAAGGAAAGGACTGTCCCATTCCTAGGATCCCTGGCAATATTTAACACATTGTGCCGTCTAACCCCAAAGGATTGTGTCAGAAAAATTGTAGACAGTGTTGGTAGGTAGCAGGCAAACAGCAGTCCAATAATGCACCTATCTTTAACCCCTGGTAAGTATTCATGAAAATGAAATTAAATAAAACTGTTAGCATGATGGCTTTCACAACGCGAGTCATTCATGCAATAGTCAGCCTGCTCCAATTTTATTGCCATTTGAATGATGGAACTCCATGTTTTGCTGAAATTACAGCTGTGGATGTCCTGATAAGCATCCAACACATTGTGACAGTTTGAACAATCAGCCTGGCACAGTGGACAGAGCACCAGTCTAGAAGAATGGGAGTAACTACATGGCACGGTCAGCAAGGGGAAGTTGAAGATTTAGCATTCCTAAGTATCCCCGGACCTGTGTGGTATAGATTAGGCACAGAAGTAGCTAAGCTTCTGATTGAGGAGCTCACCATAAGTGGCTTAAATAGGACAGAGTGGCTAGGTCTGCAGTAAAGGCTATGAAAGCCAACTACCAAGACTGAAGTGATCACAGCAAGTTCAGATTGTTTCCAGCAATGCTTCTCAAACTTTCCTGTGCATATGAACCTCCAGGAGATTTAGTTAAAATGCAGATTATGATTCAGTAAGCCGTAGGTGGGACTTGAGATCCTAGATTTCTAACAAGCCCCAAGGAAGGACTATACTTTGAGTAGCAAGTATCCACATCTCTGTAACACCAGTAGCTGCCAAGAGGCTGAGTTGTAACTATGCATTAAAATTTGTGACCTCACTAGCCAATGCAAACCATATAATTTTTCAACCTAGAACAAAAAAATCAATTTCTCAGATAAATTTTGCTTAACTTCTAGGCAAGATGGCACCACAACTAAGTGTGGTAGCCAGAGACTTTTCCTCATAGCTTTTGGTTAAAGCATAACCAGTTCTCCACAGTGTGAGTAACGTTCTCTGGGTCCTTATAATTTCCGGAGGCACTGACTTCAGAACAGTAATTGCCAAAAGGGGAGCATTTTGAGATGCTATCTAAAGAAGAATTTGCTTTTAATTATAAAGAGTGCTTCCTATAAGAAAATCAAAGTGGCTTAATTAACTGTAATTAATACATCGCTAACTTTCCTAATATATCTATGAAGGGATTTTTACATTACCACTGGAGAAACTGTAGCCATAGGATCCTAACAGTCTTGGTCATTAAATCATTAAATGTTCCCACAGGTTTTCATTGGTGAGAGCAGGCCAAGAAGACAATGAATTAAAAAGTGTGACTCACAGGGACAAATGAAAGGTCAAGTGAGCATTCAGACCCTGTCTGCTTCAGTTTTCCCCACATGTGAATAAGCATAGGAATAACTCCTCTTTTACTTTGAACTGCTGTAACCCTGAATGACTCTCTATAAACAATTATACTATTTTGACCCTATTCCAGATTTGCTTTGGTTTGACCCCTAAGAGCTATCGGTATCTAATTTGGGACAATGGTATGAGGACTTGTGGAACAGAAAGATGGGTCTGGCTTGATTAGCTGTCTCAATCTCTCATGGAAGAAAGAAGGAATTCAGGGGTAATACATAACATCAATATATCTTATTAGGCTTATAGAAACAAATGTGTTGGGGTGCCTGGTCTCAGTTGGTGGAGCGTCCGACTCTTGATTTCAGTTCAGGTCATGATCCCAGGGTCATGGGATCGAGCCCCATGTTGGGCTCTGCACTGAGCATGGAGCCTGCTTAAGATTCTCCCTCCCTCCCTCTCTCCCTCTCTGCCTCTCTCTCTGTCTCTTTCTTCCTCTGCCACTCTCTCTTGCTCATATTCTTGAAAAAGATTTTAAAAAAGAAATAAATGCCTTTATTGCTATCTTTGCTGTGTTAATATACCACAGCCTAGTACCTTGAATGTTAAATGTGCACTTACACACATGTACGCATACTCATGAGAATACAGAATACGAAATTTACAAGGATGGAAGAATTTATTTACCTGTTTATAGAGTAAACAGACTTAGAAAAAGACATAAATATTCTATGGAATTTCGGTTACTAATATACAGACAAAAAGTCTTTGGAATGCCATCTACTAAGTAAGAATAGAGGATCATCACATAGAAGGGTCCCCCTGGGAATTCCACTGCTTCCTCTGATGACATGAAGCCCTTAACTAAAATCCACTTCTAAAGATTTCCCAAGAAAGTATCCTTGAAAACCCACCTCCTTGATGTTTTACCTTAATGTGCAAGTAATTGTCACCATCATTTTGAAAATTAAATCCATGCATGTAGTTTAGAACTTTTAAATCTTTAAATTTTATTCCTGTTAGAAGTGCGTAGATGATATAATATAATGTAATAGTTCTAACCATGCATGTAAAAAACAGGTGCATTTATTTAATAAAATGTCTTTAGTTCTATTCAATATTTGTTCAGCCACCAGATGTTTTTCTTACTTTTTCCATAAAATTTAACATATATTAAGAAAATAGTAGCTATCCCAGTTTAAATGCAATCATGTTGGAAATGATGCTTATCAAAATACTCAAAATGTTATAGACTAAATAAAACTCTTATTGACACAATGTCAGTTCATAGTAAATTCATGGCAAGTGAGAATGTACTGGGGGTATGTTGGGCCTTGATGTTGTTAGGACCCAACAAAAATAAAACATCAAAGTATTAGGCCCTAATTGTATCCAAATGCACCTTCAGGAAAAGAGAAAAATTTGACTAGGTTCAATGAGTTAGAAGCAAAGAGTCATGTTTTTGTTTTTTGTTTTTTTTTTAATAATTTATTGTCAAATTGGTTTCCATTTAACACCCAGTGCTCATCCCAACAAGTGCCCTCCTCTGTGCCCATCACCCACTCTCCCCCCCTCCCACACCCCCACACCCCTCATTTTGTTCTTAGTCTTTGAGAGTCTCTTATGTTTTGTTTCCCTCCCTCTTTGTGTCTTTTTTCTTTTCTCTTCTTCCCCTCCCCCATGGTTTTCTGCTAAGTCTCTCAAAATCTTCCTATGTGTGGAAACATACGGTATCTGTCTTTCACTGACTGACTTATTTCACTTAGCATAATACCCTCCAGTTCCATCCATGTTGCTACCCATGGCCAGATTTCATTCTTTCTCAATGCTGTGTAGTATTCCATTGCAATGACTGTTTGATGGCACTTGTGGGAAGGTTTGCTCCACTAATTCTGTACCAATCTTTAAAATCATCGAAACAAAATTAAAACTACAACGTATACATATACATACATTTACCACATATAAATAAAGAGTTATTACATATTGTTTTGGGATCTGACCATATTCTGAATTACACGCCTTATTTTTTTAAGAAAATCATTGCTTTGGAGCACCTGGGTGGCTCAGTCAGTTAAGCCTCTGACTTCCACTCAGATCATAAACTCATGGTGAATGGGTTCGAGCCTAGTGTGGGGCTCTGTGCTGACAGCTAAAGAGCCTGGAGCCCGCTTCAGATTCTGTGTCTCCCTCTCTCTCTGCCCCTCACCAGCTTGCCCTCTGTCTCTGTCTCTCTCAAAAATAAATAAACAATAAAAAACCTAAAAAAAAATCATTGCTTGAATCAACACAACCAATACAACAGAAGGTCTAAAGGAAATCACTGTAATAGCCAGAGAGGAGAAATGATACTTGTGTTAGTGTCTTCAATTCCCAGCCCATCTTCTCCCAATGTGCCATCCAAATGTTAGACAGCTGGATGGGATATCAGGAGTAGCTAAGCAGAGCTGGAGAAGTGTTTTCTTATCTATGCCTGATTGATAAGAAATACCCTTCTTTTAGGCTGGGAGCATCTATCCCAAACGTTAGTCAAATCAGAAACTCCAGGTTGATTAATGAAGATCAAACTCATTAACCTGAAGCCTGTGAGTGGCTGGCACTTCGTTAGTTATTTGATTTCTGTTCTGTGAGAACCTTAAGTCAGGAAATGTAGGGATGCTACTGTTGGTGGGAGGCCCAGGAGACAACGCTGAGCGCTTGCTTGTTGAAATGTGTCTGCGCTCACAATGTGTCTGTGCTTACTGCCTGTCGCTATCGATTCAAGTTGGCTGTTTCATCTTTCCAATCCCTGCAGCATTTTGCCTTGGGCAGACCTGTAGGGCTTGAACTGAAAAAAGAAATAAAAATTGGAATAAATTCTCTGGTTAGAACCAGAAAAGAGAAGGAGACGGGAGATGGAAAGAGAAAGTGACGTGACCCGAGGTTCAGCAGCACGAGAAAGCTCTGTCTGACACGTGGAAAGGTTGAAATCGTGGCTTGTGTGCCTCACGGAACCCTGTCATCTCAACGTGGCTTTGTAATCAAGAGTCGGCCTAAGGCTAGAACACACTTCTGCGGGGAAGGGATGTGACCAGACCATCACGGCGCCACCTTTCTTGGAAGTGATGGACACTCAATCTTCCCTGTCCTCCCTAGAACTTCATACGGTTCTTCTTTTCCTCTCTTACCATGGGAAATCGAAGCAGGCTTCTAAAAGCAAGAAAAGACTTACTCATTATAATTCTTTCCCAAACATTTCATGGTCCTATGACCTCATTTGTTCTCACAGCTTTTCATCGTGATTTTTTTCTTTCCATTTAGTGAGTACCAATCTTAACGAGAAAAAAAAAAAAAGAAAAAAAAACCCTGAAATTTTAAAAAAGTGAAGCAGGAATGACTTTGACATCACCAATATTATTAATGTTCTTTTCTCTCAATGATTTTTGACATTAAAAATGTTTTTAGAGCATAAGGGGAATATATTTTTTCATAGAATATTTTTTGTCACAAATTGTGGGCTGGAATTAACACTGTTTGGTAAATATTTTCTTTAATTAAATATATAATTGTAAGAATTTTGTATCCACCTAGAAAACTACTCTACACCTGCCCCCCCCCCCCACTGGAACAACATAGGAGAGATAGGGAAAGGTAGAAAGTGTGTGTGTGAGAGAGAAAGAGACAGAGAGAGAGAAGGAGCGAGCCTCTAGATTGACCACACCAGCATTCCTGAGGGCCTGAAGGCCAAGTACAGGAAGCCCATGGCTCACCCTCTCTTGGATCTTGCTCTCCCTACTCCTCCTTTTTGTTTTTCTTTATGATTCTCCGTGCTTACTATCAGAACACATGTCTTTATTATATCACAGGGAATGTGCTCACCTCCACCTTCTGATAGTGACTAAAACATCGTGACACCCAACCTCAGCTCATCTTTGATGTTAACTTCATATAGAACAGAATTGGGCACACTGGAAGCAAAAGTTTACACTTCGAGTAGCTAATTTATACTACTTAGTGGTAAATTTAATGCACTCAGACTAATTGGAATAATTTTGTTCTGTGAGCACATTTTTTACCAATAGTTAAAGTTATATATAATCTCCCAGCACATTATTCAGAATAAATGCCTTGTAAATGACTAATATTCCATTGTCAGGGTTTCTTTTTTCAGTTATAAATGGAAATATTTATTTGTTTGCTGGTAATCTTTGTAACATTTTATCTAACAATGGAAGTAATCTTTCCATTTGTACATTCATAGTTAAAATTAGCACAAGACTAAGTTATAAATCAATAGCTGTGACTTCATGAGAGATTAGGTATATATCAATGAAGAATAAAAGGTTAAAAATAGGCTAAGAAGACACTTTGGAAGGCACACTTCTATTCAAGTTCAACACTAGAACACTGTGCCCCTTGTAGAAATGAATAAATCAACTTCAGTTGCTTCTATTACTTGTGAGTTGGGAAAATTTAGCAGAAGCTGTTTGAGGGTATTAATTCACTTATTAAACAAAAGTTTATCAAGTGTATGCAATATCTCAGACACTCTCTTGGTTACCATGAAAATAAAAGTGAACAAAACACAGATATTTACAAAGAAGAGATAAGGGAAAAATAATAATAATAAATAAATAAATATAATAAATGAACATTGCAGAACAGAGGATGAACAAGGTACTGTAGGAATAAGACAGAATAAGTAGGTCCAGTAAATTTACAGAAAGTTTTGCAGAGGAGATGCATTATTTGAATTGAGTCTCAAAGCACAATGAACTACCCCCAGGTATTCTTAACCTGAGGTTTGCCCCCCCACTCAAACACCTGTGAACAGAATACAAGGGAATCCATTAACCAGATGGGAAGAAAATATTCATGTGTTTCTTTTCTCTGAACTCTAACTAAAAATTAGCATTTTCATTGATTTTGAATGTAGACAAAAAATACTAACAATTAATAGTAATATTTAAAAATTTTTTTTAACGTTTATTCATTTTTGAGACAGAGCATGAGTGGGGGAGGGGCAGAGAGAGAGGGAGACACAGACTCCGAAGCAGGCTCCAGGCTCTGAGCTGTCAGCACAGAGCCTGACGTGGGGCTCGAACTCACGGACCGCGAGATCGTGACCTGAGCCGAAGTCGGACGCTCAACCGACTGAGCCACCCAGGCGCCCCAACAATTAATAGTAATATTAATAGCACCTGCAATTTTCCTCGCCAAGAGAAATAACAGATTTTATGAAATTTTAAGGGAATAGCCCAGCTATCATCTAATGTGCCAATAAAGAAGTTTCTTTATGACTATACCACTTAACTGTCTTTCAATTTAATTGGTTTCTTTGTAACTTGATGTGTTTTACATATGCATTTAAAGACCCTGTTGTGAGGAAGGGTCCCTGGGCATCACCAGAATTCCAAAAGGGTCTATGGCACCAAAAACATTTAGCATCAGGACAAGAGGAAACAACCAGCTGGAGATTAGGAAGGTAATCTGTGTGCTAATAGGATGTATCTGCAAAGGTCTACAAAACGCAGAGAGGGGGAAGTGTAAGAGAACCCCAAATTTCTTTAGAGAACACTTAGAAGCTCCCCCAATCAAAAAAATGCAGAAGCAATGTATCAAAAAGACCTAAGAAGGAATTGGACAGTGCTTTGACCAGGCAAAACACAAATCTACTGGGAAAAAAAAAAACAAAAAACCTTTTTTGACAGTATTGACAGAAGAGTAAAAAGGCCTCAAAATGAAAACGTACAGTCAGATTTAAAAAGATAGGAAAACTATAGAAGATGAATGGCCTTAGAACGGAGGCGAGAGTGTGTGGCGTTGTACACATCTCTAGCTGCACATTGGTCTTCAGATTTTCATGTGTAGTCCTTGAAAAAATGTGAAGAAATTATTGATTATAAAGATGCTGGGTTTAAATGCAAAAAGTAGGGTCTAAAATAATATAATAATACAAGGGGTCACTCCTAGGAAAAAAAGCCAAGGGATAGAGGCAATAGCGCTTAAAGGGAATGAAAATCAAAGTCATGACATTGGTCAGAATGGACACTCTTGACGAACAAGTACAAATACTTTCTGAATATGCAAGGCAGCCCGTTCAGCTGGAATTTGGTAAGAAACTACATGTTCTAACATAGTTGAATATTGAAAGGCCGATCCAAGATGGAAAGGGCCAGTAAGGAATATGCAGAAAATGGAACCAAGTAGCTTAAAGCTTTCAGATATTTTGCCAAGTTACTTAATAATAAATAATAAGGTATTTTATTTTTCTTTAGAGAGAGAAAGAGAGAGAGAGAGAGAGAATGAGCAGGGAGAGAGGGGCAGAGGGAGAGAAAGAATCTTAAGCAGACTCCACGCTCAGCACAGAGCCCAATATAGAGCTGGATCTTACAACTTGAGATTATGACCTGAGCCTAAATCAGAGTCATAACAGACTCAACTGTCTCAACAGACTGAGCCACCCAGGTGCCCCAATAATATGGTATTTTAATGCACTTGTAGCTTCCTGTGTTCCCAGCACTGTCTTTTAAGTATAAAGACTAGTGGGAGGAATGGGGTAGAGCATGTACATGGTTGGCTCGGAAGCTGGAAGAACTATATGAGTATATTAATTCCCAGAAGAGTGTCCTGGAAAAAATTCCCGTTTCTCAGCTAGGTAAGTAATTTGATGTAGCAGTTACTACCTGAGAAAGTTTCTCACTTTTCTACTTAAGTAGGCACGTAAGAAACTCTTTAATGATGGAAACAGATGGTGATTTCCTGCGAGATATTTACCTTCTGTTTTCCTAGGGGTCAATTCTCTCAGAATGAAACACGTTGATAAACTCAGTAGGCGAGTTGTTACCAGGGCAGGAAGGCATTTTCACTTTGCGCTTTGGCATCAGAGGGAGCAGGGCAGAAAGCTCTCCTGGAGGTGAGCGCTCAGCCTGTCTTTATGACCATGACACCTTGGAAACTGAACAGGAGGCTGTGGAGGACACCTTCCGAAATGGCTCATTCCTCCAACCCTCACTAGTTTCCTCTACCATGCACTGAAACCATCATTGAGCATTGGGTCTGAAATCTTAACTTAGTTATAAATTGAATCTTCAGAAACTAAAAGTGCACCTCCACTTGAAATGTGAGAAGAGCATACAATTCTTCCATGGGTCACTGAGAACTGAGATCTTGATTGTTTTCTTATGTTCAGCAATTTCTATCACGTCCTAGGACAGCAATATTTTTTTTCTGAGATAGAAGGAAGTTCTGTACATTTCATGTGTAAGCCATCCTTCACTCCTCCCTCTTCTCTACTTCTACACTTCATAAACCACCAAGTCCTATCCTACCTCTGAATGTATTTTAACTTCTAGATTTAGCTCCACTCCTAACTGCCAGTGACACTGCCACCTAGGGCTCTCCTGGAGTACTGCAGCAGCCTCCTTCATGGCTTTTCGGACTCTGACCTTGTCCACTACAGCCTATTCTCCACACACAGGCCAGAGTGATCTCCCTTAACCACTGGCCCTCAGAATGAAATAGAAGTTCCTTAATCTAAGACACAAGATCTTTAATATGACCTCTGACTCTGTTTCTAGCTTCATTTCTCACTACCCCTTCCCTCTCAATCTAAGCAACCATCTGACCGAATCACTTGTGGCTCCACTGATGGGCAGGCTCGTGGAAATCTGAGCCTTCGAACATGCTATTTCTTTTCCTAGAGCCTTCTCCTCCTCCCCTTTCCTGACCTCTTCCCCTGGCAAATACACCTCACTCTTCATATTACAATTCCAGAGAGCCCTTTTGCAGCACTCCTGGGCAAGGCGCTCTTGTCCCACCTGTGTGCCTGTGTCTCTGCTTGATAAACCCCAGGCGGCCAGGGACGGTGTCTTCGTGTTCACTGTATCTCCAGCTCTTATCACAGCACCTCACAGACACTCATTAAATATTTGCTGAATGCATAGATGAAGAAGATAGGCGTGTGATCAGATTTGCTCTTTAAAATAACTAATATTGATAGAGCACTCATGCTTTCCAGATAATATTTCTACATCTATGTTTCTTTTAAAATGTCAAATTAAATGTCACCATTTTGCTATTTGCATAATCACTAAATATGAACTGCTGCCTCCTGATTCACACAGCTAGACTATTCTACCACTGTACCTAAAGGAACAAAATAATTTTTGCTAAACAATTGGATTTTTTTAAAATTTTGCTTCATAAGGTATTCCATTTCATTTTCTTCTCCCTAAACTCCCTAAAATGTAAAAAACAAAAACAAAAGTTTGGATAACATTTACACCCTTAAAAATGGACTCACACAGGAAGCAAAGAAAATCTATTGACTGGGAAGAGCAAAGGAGAGCGGAAGAGCCCATGCAGGGGTAAATGTGAGGACTGGAGGTCACAGGAGATGGGTAAACAATCCCTAGCCTGCTCCGGTTACCACGATAGGGAAGCAGGGGAAGATCTGTGGGAACAGTAAAAATAAAAGTGGTCTAGAAGCCACAGGTGGATTAGTAAGTATCTCCAGGCCACTTATTTTAGGGGGCTAGATATCTCAAATCATTTCTGTCTTTAAGGAAACCTTAAAGATGAGCAGAGCCTTCTTTATGGCTGTTTGGCCACAATGCAATCCCTAAGTTCACTAAAATCTACAGATGTCAAATATAAAACTAGCTGATGCAACTTGATGAAACGCTCCAGGTTGGTTTTTTAGGCACCGGTGTCATGTTTGAAAAACAAGAGTTATTGGCTCTTATCAATGCACTTTAAAGTAATTTTGTGGTCAAAATTTGCCAGCTTCTCTAGAGCCAAGACTAATCCCAACTTGCCCTGTAAATAAAGTCTACCTCATGACTCTGCACCTGGGAAGCCGGAAGCACTAGCACAGACACTGGGTCTTGGTTGCTGTGATTTCACCTGTTGAGACAAACTAGCCATTTCTCCCCTCACCAGACAAAACAGAGCACCCTACAGGCTTCCAGACATACACCTCTCACTTCGAGTGGGGAGAACATACATATATAGCTTTTTATTCCAATTTTTGACTTGGGGGTTCTCCTTTTTCTTCCCCACCTGAGTCTAAAAACATGTATTAGTTTCCTAAAAGCTTCGGTGCCTTAAAAATGACAGAAATTTATTGTCTAACAGTTTGGGAGATTACACGTTTGAAGTGAAAGTGCTGGCAGGATCATGCTCCCTCAGGAGCCTATAGAAGATGATCGTTCTTGCCTCTTCCAGATTTTAGAAGTCCCAGGCACTCTTTCGTTTGTAGATGTGTCACTCCAATCTCTGTCTCCATCTTCTTTGGTGGTCTTCTTGTGTGTCTGTGTATTCACACTGCCTCCTCACTTTTCATAAGGTTAGCAGTCACAGTAGATTAAAGGTCCACTCTACTCCAGGATGAACCTCGTCTAACTAATTCCTCTGCAATGACTCTATTTCCAAATAAGGTCCTCTTCAATGGCACTGATTTAAGACTTCAACATATCTTTTTTAGGGGACACATTACAACCCATAACAGAAGAAGGAAAGAAATCACTCTAGTTTGCTTTTTATGTGTGTAAATCTCCTCCTATTTAGAGGAAAAACATCTTATTCCCAGTTCCATATTTGGACCAGAAAATCATCTTTTAGTTAGAATTATATACGGAGTCATCAATTACCCACTTTCTACTGTGTTCTATCTGTCCACATTGACCAACTAATGATTTCCTTACCTACATGCACTTCATTCCCACTAATCAGCATCAGAAAGCTCATCACCAAACCATCAACTTCTAGAAACTCAACCCCAAAATTCTTGGCTCTTGTGAATCTCTAAGAGTTTTTTATCAACATGAGAATTTATTTTCGTTTGTCTGTTGGGGCTCTGCTCTCAAGTTGCTATGCATTTACCCTCACACATCTGAAATGCTTATATGTGTCATCATCACAGACTTTTGAAATTTCTCCAGTGATGGTTATAAGAACCAGAATCACAGAATCATTTTTGAAAACCAATTTACCATGAATTAGTATCTGGAGAAGACCACCTAACCACACCTATAGATGGAGAAAGCAGGATGTCTTAAAACAGTTACACACTGTTTGTTCTTGTGACACGGAGACTGAGTATCTAGTTTCGGATATCAACCTGAGATGCTCCTTTTTAGGTAGATATGTGATATATTAATCAGCTCTAACATCTGATTTACCCATTTTAGGAGCCTAAAGACATCTGTGACAATGACACCAGCATTGGCCACAAAGAATCTTAAACTTTGTAGTGACAGGAATGATGGCAGGAAGTACTAGTGATCACAGATCCAGTAAAGAATACATCTCTCAGCTTTAGATGGGAGATTTCTAACCTACACCCTGGAGACAACTATGAAAAAGTCCCTGTCCCCCATGGAGCTTACATTCCAGAGTGAAGAGACAGAGAGTGAGTAAATAAATAAATAAATAAATAAATAAATAAATAAATAAATAAAACTTTTATAATATGTCAGATGGTGTAAGCCAGATGTAGAAGTAAGAGGGAGGATTGAGGTGGCAGAAGTAGAGAGGGGTTGGGAGGTAAAGGAAGGACTTGCTGAAAAGGTAACATTTGAGTCAAAATATGAAGGAGGTGAAGTGGGAAGCCAGTTGTTTTCCTATTCCTTCGGAATGGAGACCCTTTGATTTAAATTTTTCTCTTTGTGGATTTTGTGTTTAAAACATTTCATTTTCCAAGAACTTAAATTCTTGGGTAATTGCCAAAATATATTCTCTTTGTAGAAAGTCTCTTGGGACACAGACAAAAGTTGGGTTCTTGGCTCTCATAGCAGAAAGCTAAATTCAACTAGCAACTGGACTTAGGCAATGGGAGGCTCACGTCCACGTTTATTCCAGCTCTAGATTTCCACAGGAATGGTATAAATTTAATCAAAACTAAACCCTCCTGCAGAGCCTCATGGTTCCAGCCCAATGCAAATTGTAATGTTGTTTGGAACATGCTTACCAGATGTTGGAACAGAAGTACCAGGAAACAAAGAGGACTGTGCTGTTCTGTGACATATCCTAGTGCCTGGCACACAGTAGGTACTCAATAAACTTTTGCTGAGTTGAATTTCTTGAACTCATACCATTTTCCTGGAGCATTCACCAGTAACTGGGGTTAACCTCTGATTTAAGAACTGCCTCTCCCAAGATTCTCATAATTTCCACTTTTTTAAAACCTTCCATGATGCCAGCACATCACTGGCTACGACTCTTCTTTCAGTTGAGTTACCTGTTAGATTATTGAATGTGTCAGAATGATGAGAAATCAGCAATGTAATAATGTAGGATGTGGGCAGGGAGGGGTACATTTTCCTCTAAATGGAATTATTAGATAAAAAGAACTCCCAAGCTATATCAAAATGCATGTGTGGAGACTTGGATATCTGGAGGGAGGGACAAACTCCTCTTAGATAATAAAGCCATTTTCTTTTTCATTCCCCTACAGATTTTAGCTGTTTCAAAAAGAGGAAGGTAGTGGCTCCGAAGATCCACGCTTGTCATTTGGGGGTTTAATCTTAAGGGCTGCTGAGACACATTCTGTTTTACTGTCCAATTCATTTCTCAATTTGTACCAGATGCCATCACTAGGGTGGGGTTTATATTTTCCCAGCATGTGCTTCCTACAAAGTTCTGCTGTTGATAGCTATTATTTTAAATTCTATTTTATAAAGCATGTACTCTTCTATTTAGCCATTTTCTACATTTTATCATATCCCAAACCTATCATTGAGGGCGACGGCCACAAATCCCTGTGGTTTGCTCTCAGGAAAAGAGTAAAAGATTTTTGTGAAGAAAGGCAGGTCTGGGAAGAATACTAATCAGTGCTGAATTCTATTGCAGAGATAATTTTCTCACCTCTTTTCCTGAAAGGAAGAAATGAAACAAAACTAGCTCACTCAAGATGAGTTATATATTTATCAATCACTTAAGTTCAATATTTGTTGAGTGCCTGTTATATGCTAGGCATTTTTCTAGACCCTGAAGACAAAGGAACAAATAAAAAAGATGACAATTCTTCTTTTTAAATGTTTATGTTTTAGAGAGAGGGAATGAGAGAGACAGAGAGAGAGAGAGAGTGCACACAAGCATGGGGGAGGGACACAGGGAGAGGGGGAGAGAAAATCCCAAATTGGCTCCACCCACCCTGTCAGCACAGAGCCCCACACAGGGCTTGATCTCATGAACCTCGACATCATGACCTGAGCCCATGCCAAGAATCAGACGGACGCCCACCCAGGCACCCCAAACAGATGACACTACTTAATCTCAGGGCACTTACAGGCTGATTTACATGAGTTGGCATCTTAGCCAAAATTTTCTACTTTTCATTGGGTCATCAAGGGATGGGAGCTGAGGCTGCTATTTTAATGTGCATATTTGGCTTTCCCTAGCTGCATTTAGACTTTAACTTACATTATATGACTTACGACTAAGTTAATTTATTAGCTTCCCTTGTATCACTACTGATTTTAAAAATAATAGGAAACACTCAAAAGTTCAAACTCATTAGCTTAAAAGCTTCAACCTTTCCTCTGAGATGGAGTTTTTATCATACCATGTGGGCTGCATATAGACCTAAATGGAAAATAAAGAGGGGAAAGTCTGCCTTGCAATGAAACCAGCCATAGTTTAATGTCCATTGTGAATGGTAAAGGTATTCATCCATAAATAGTTCATGAATTGTTCTTTTGGTTATTTTGTCAATGGCAGCCTATCATTACACAAACCATTAAGCTTAATGGGTCTGAAACTGGCTATGACTTTAATGCCAGTTAAGCCTCCATTACCTATAGATACAGGCAATCAACTCTGGGGATACAGTCCCACTGTTCAGATGGAAGTATTACTCAAAGATCACGGGCTCCTTCTCCTCCAGTACTGAAGCTACAGCAGTCCAATTGGAATAGCACTGTTATCATTAAAGGAGGCCCTGTGGTGTCTCCTCAACCTGTGGAGACTTCATTACTTAGGGTGAAAATGGCAGAGAAATGCACTTGTCACAAATTTGCTGCAAGTGGATGATTCCTGCCAAGCTGACACATGTAACTTTGCTTCCTCTGATGTCACCGGATAATATAACTCACTGCTGAAACAGTGTTGACAGTAGAAGAAGGAGGGGGAAATGAATCTGTTGAGCCAAGGATAATATTACAAAAACAAGGAATGACAATGAGGCCATTTCTGCATGTCTGCATTTCAACGGGCAAATCACAATCTGGAGATTTATAAATATCACCACAGCCACTGTCTAACATAGGATTCTGTTCCCAGGTGTGAGCTGAGTATTTTGCCCAGAGACCTCTGCAAATAATTACTGGCTAGAAAAAAAAAGATTGCCATCCTCCCCCATTCCTCCCTACACTAGGCAGTACAAGAGTATAGCAAATAAAATGAATAAAACCAGCCTTTAAGCAACTGCCCAACATAAGTCATTACTTGGCAAGTGGCTATAACTTTTTTCTATAATGGTTCTTCACAGCACGATATCCACTTCCAAGTAGATGTCTTGATAAATATGGCATCAAAACCCATGCCTAAGGAAAAGCAGAGTGGGGATAAAATTATTCCATTCCCGAATGAAATAAGTAAGTCAATATGACCGTTGGTGATCTTGTACACAAGCAATGAGCTGACGGAACACATATGCCATGTTTGAAAACCTAGCTGCTTGCAGATGCTTTAAGGGCAATGCTTGAAACTTCAATTTCGTGATATCTTTCACAGCATTTAGCACTCTAGGCACTCATTGCATCATTCAGGAAATATTTTGGGTTACATACTAGTACAGGCACTATGCTATGGACTAAGATATAAAGGTTCACACCTCTGATAGGGCACTCTTATAGATCTTCCACTGTATCTGTGAAGCAAGACAATCATCAAATAATCACACAAACACATAATTACACATAATACTACTGTGATCTCTTCCTCCGTTGTACCAGCAGAATGATTACTTCTCCCTCTGTCCTTCAACAGTATCTTTTTCACTTCTCTATTCAGCAATTACTACCATTGTCTAATATGAACTGGGCACATGTCTGTCTTAGGAGATTGCAATCTACTCAAGAATAAGGGCCACATCTTCTCTTTGTGTTCCTCAACAGACTCCCTCCGCACGATCCCTTTCTTCACTGTCTACCCCAGGCTTGAAGTTCCTACCACTCTACTTGGAACAGTGAGAAAAAAATGTAGAAATAAAGCTGACCCATTTACTAGCTTTTCTGTTAGGTCAAATTCATTTCATTTCATTTCTTAGTGCCTTCATTTAGACATTAGGGCTAAGAATTTACCACCAGAACTTTTGGGACATTGTAACTCGAAGGATGAAATGGTGATCCTCTACATAAAGGCAACAGGATGTAAATAAAAACCCTTGGGAGGCAGAATAATCACCCCAAGGCATTAACCATTTGTATGGGAAAAAGAACAATTTTATTGGACTTAAGGCCCCAATGGTGTATCAGTGCTGGTTGATGCCCATATCCAGTCTTTGGTAAAATGAGGAAATAAAGAGCAGTAAGCTTTTCATTAGCTAAATTTATTCAACTTATTGAGAGTATTTTTCTTAAAATATTCCTCTTATGAAATAATGGTGACAATGGAATAGTTTTTAAGTGGTGTTTTGCCTGTTAAAATTTAAATAACAGACAACCTATCTTCACTTTTCTTCTGGAGATTTTACTGTCTCATAAAATATAACTATCTGGGAAACACTGGCCTAGAGTGTCTGCTTTCACTGGCTGGAACAGCTAGGAGCAAAAGTCAACCCAAATATTCGAGTTCATGTCAGGAAGCAGCTTATTGGCCAGTGTGCCTCATGAAGACAGCAAGATCCGAGGAGTTTCAGAAGATAATTTCCTTGGCAGAATGCCCTCCAATTTCAAAGATAGACACTGAAAACAGATATAGTCAGCCTTTTCTTTGGTTGAGATTTTTTAATAGAGACAATGAAATTAGCATTTTGTATGGTGCCTATAGCTGATAACATGATTACAGGTCAGATCAAAAGGGGGAGAAAAAAGGGAATAGAATAGGAAAATAAGAAAGAAGACATTAAGGTAATGGAACACAAAGAATGAAGAAAGAATAAGGGTAAAGGGGGCTATAGAGTGAGAAGATGAAAATAAGAAGGAAAAGAAGAAACAAATTGGAAGTGTGTGTGTCTGTGTGTGTGCATGCACACACACAGACAGACAGACATACACACACACACACACACACACACTTGCCACTGCCAGCCAGTTCCAGAAGCCAACAGTACATGAATTCTATGCTGCCCTTGATTTACTCCTCTTTACTTTAGTTGAAGGACAGAATACCAAGCATGAAATTAACCAACTTCTTATCATAAAAGGATGCAGTACTGCTTTGTCAATCAGGCAACAGTCAAACTCAAGGGCCAAGAGCCCCAAAACAAATATATTCTTGGCATAGCAGTGTCTTCACCTTTGCTAACTATGTCTGTTTTACTTCAGGGCCAAGGAAATCAGTGAAAAAGAGTAGATATATACTTCAGATATCAATGAAGGACTGTGATTCTGTTCCTGTAGACAAAAGATTAAGATCACATATCTGGCACTCTCCTTCCTGAACTACTGGCGGTGGTAGGGTGGTGAGCAGAGAAAAAGAAAATGAAACTCAAACCATGTTTGCTCCTAAGACTTGCCCCCAACTTCTTTCACCTCCTGCCAAGGATCAAAGGAGTCATCAATATAATAGATGTTTATGTTTGTTTTTTTAAAATAGAGATAATGAAATTAGCATTTTGTGTGGTGCTTACAGCTGATAACATGATTACAGGTCAGATCAAAAGAGGGGAGCAAAAAGGGAATAGAATAGGGAAATAAGAAAGAAGACGTGAAGGTAGATTTTATGTACACAGGGAACTTCCCTACCACTGAGAAACAACAATATGTTCATACTTTGATGCCTACTTCATCAAAGACTGCATTGTAGTCCTGTAAGTTCCCACCATCTTTTACTGAACAGTGTACCCTTGAGAGCTGGAAGCTCCCCTGTTTCTGAGCTCAGTGCTCCCACATGCACCAAGATGGTCTGAGGGAGAGTGCATGCTGTGTGCTCAGTGACCAAGGACAATTTCTGTTACTTAGGTTCACAGGCTGGAGAGCCAGAGCTGAGGACCATTCTGCTGGAAGAGTTTCCTAACTGTCTCACTGTCTTTACAGCTGAACCACCTATTGAATAAATATGGTGGTTCCATTGGTCCCTCTAAAGTCTCTCTCCATTTACTTTTCTTTTGGGGGACAAATCTATTTCTTTTTGTTCATAGGCTAAGCATTGCCTTGAATTTTCCAGATTGAGTTTTGCCACATTTGGAAATTGGTAGGGAAGGGCAAGAGCCACCTTGGAGCAAGGATCATGTTTACAAGCCCTGTGATGTGGTTGGGTCATATTGCATTTCTTCACACCCCACCGTGGTAGTGAAGTTTAATGTCCATGTAATAAAGATTTTACCCAGCAGGTGGGAGTAATTACACACAGCTCATATTTCTAGGCAGCAACTTTCTTTCAAACTTAAAGCCCAAAAGAGCACAGTAGTAGATCCCACAGTATTTTTGAACCCTGAATTTGCTAAACCAGTCTCCAACTCACAAAGCACATATGGTTAGTCATAACTCAAGAGTCTTGAGTTGACATTATAACTCAAATTTTGCTGAAGATGGGAGCAAGTGGCAAATGTTTCCCATGGAACTGAGGCCTTTCATTACAGTATCTGTTATACTCTCAGTTTTACTTTTCATTTTTCTAAATTTCATTTACCTAGGGTGACTTTATTCTCAGAAAATATTTTTTCACACTTTTAGTCTAAAAGTACCATGATTTTGTCATGAGTTGCTGTATCATCATTGTGTATTTTAGCCAAATATATATCCATGCTTATGAAATAATAACACAACTGAATCAAAGTAAAACATTTACGATCTCACAAAATTGTGATGACTGATCTGTTATTTTTTGGTCCACATATTTTGTCAAGTTTCAGGTATAGATTAGGTTGCCCTCATCCCATTACAGATGCATAAAATATTTTCTGAGGATAAAAAGATTTCTTTCATATCCATTTTGAGACAGTGGAATGTCGTTTATAAAGGTAAATCTTGAAATCAGTAGCTTAAGTAATATGCTTTGTGTTTTGCTTCACTATGTTAAGAGTGAAATGTATGCATATGTATTTTACTTTAATCAATTCATCTTATGTAATGTAATGAACAAAATTATTTTTGTCTTTACTGGCACAATTTCTGAACCAGTGTTATCACAGACACTGACTAGATGAGTAACAAATTCATCTTCTCTTCCCGAGCACAGAGCCAAACTACATTTTCCAGCCTCCATAGATGTGGGCGCAGGCCATATGACTAATTCTGACCAATGGGATGTGAGCAGAAGGTGTGTGTCACTTCCCAACCAAGGCAGTTAAGAATGTGTGCATGTGGGTGTGTATGTACACGTGTCTTCTTTCACACGCTCATTCTGCCCACAATATGCTGGCTTCGTAGTGATGGAGCGACCTTGAAGCAATGTGTCAAGAGAGAGGAGCCATCTTCTTCCGTTACAGCAGAGGAGGAGAACAGATCCCTGAGTCACCACTTAGGGGAGCAAAACAACAACTGTGCTGGAGTTTGAGTCAATAAGATACGAGTTTCTGTTGTATTAAAACCCTAAGATTGGGTTTTTTTTCTTAAACAACAGTTAGCATGCCCTGACTAACTCATAAAAATAATAAAGTGTTCTTTTTTCAAGTTTAAATACACTGGTACATCAACAAAATGCCTCTATGTAGATAAAACGTGTTCTTATGTTGCATACTACTTTCTGTAGAAGCAACACATTATTTTTCATTTGAGGATGCTCTAATATTATATATTGCCCACACTTAGTTTTATAATTTCAAGTTCCTAAGTGGCTCTTTTATTTCTATGGATAGGCTTCTGGCCCATTTAAGCCATCTGGTAATAGAGCCCTTTTTCCACCCTTAATTGATTCAATGAGCCCCTGCCAAAGATTTTCCAATATCTCATTGTTTCCTCATTTAGAATTTGCAACTGTAATTCATCTAATATTCAATTAGAAATATAGCAATTGTTTTAACCCTTTCTAAGGAAACAATTATTGATGAGGGAATGAAAAGAGGAACTAGACTAGAACTCAGAACACTGAAACCTCTAGTCCAGTAAACCATGAGGCAAGCATTTACATTTACTCTCTTAAGTCTTTACGGTAAGAAACCAAAGACCTGGAATGCTAACTTGTCCCCTCAATGTTAAGATATCAGTGTGGTTTCATAATGGAAGCAAAGTGTGGATTTAATTAGCTTTGACAATATTTCAGGTTTTC
Source organism: Paguma larvata (assembly GCA_030068075.1). Classification (NCBI taxonomy): domain Eukaryota; kingdom Metazoa; phylum Chordata; class Mammalia; order Carnivora; family Viverridae; genus Paguma; species Paguma larvata. The sequence continues at coordinate 11,250,666 of CM057823.1, forward strand.
ACACTTGCAGTCATAACTTTTTCCATCTGTAAAGTAGGCATCAGCTAAAATATCAAATTTCAAGGTGAATCGGGAATATCCTTAAGACACAGGGCATTATTATACTGAAATATAGGTATTCGAGTTCATAAATGTTTGAATTTTTTAAGGCTTTTATTTTAATTTTTTAATGTTTATTATTTATTTTTTTGAGAGAGAGAGAGAGAAAGAGAGAGAGAGAGAGAGGGAGGGAGGGAGAGAGACAGCATGAGCACGGGAGGGGCAGAAAAAGAGAGAGAGAGAGAGACAGAATCTGAAGCAGGCTCCAGGCTCCGAGCTGTCAGCACAGAGCCCAATGTGGGGCTCGAATCCATCCACAAGCAGCAAGATCATGACCTGAGTGGAAGTCGGATGCTTAACCAACTGAACCACCCAGATGTCCTTTTTAAGGTTTTCTACAAAACTTCAGTAATTACCACACATAGATGAGACCCCATCCACCGTAATAGTGTTTGTAAATGGAGATGTCCTACAAAATCTGTAAAATGTCTTACTTGATCTAGTACATTTTAATAATATGGACATAAGAAATGTAATTATACCCAAAAGCTGGCAAGATTAAAATCCCTTGCTCATAAAGGAAATCTCCATAGTACTTTGGCATTATAGCCAAACCAGACTTAGGGCTCTACTGCCTCCAGATATTTGGCTGTATGTGTATACATACATCGATGTCCTGAAAGTGATGTCATCTTATTTCACTTTATGGTTATGGACATGGGCTTCGGAGTCAGGCTGGGTTCAAATCCCAGCCCCTCAATCACTACTGGTGTGACCTTGAGCATGTCTTAACATCACTGACTCTAAGTTTCCTCATCTGAAGAAAGAGGAAAATGATAATGATTGATCTCATTAGTATTTGTGAGGATGAATGTGAGCTAACTCTGGGGAAAGAATTAGCACACTTCCTGGAAACACACAAGTGCTCATCAAATATGAGCTACCTTTAGAATCCTTGGTCTGCATGTTTGAATTGGTCCCCTTTATTCTTATCCCTTTAAGTGAACCCCTCACTGCCAGTTATTATCCTACTCTTCCCCCACACTTGGCTCTCACAAGATGCCTCAGAGGGGATGAAATACATTCCCTTCATATGCCAGATTCATAAACTTATTTATTTGCCCCAAGATACTTCTTTGGACATTTAATAAGTCAGTAGAGAAAATGAATTCTGCTATTGTGCTAGCTTGACTCAGGATATCTAATGTGTCAGCCAAAACCATGGCTCTCCTATTACCACATTCCAATCCAACACATCTTGAAAAAGTTGATGTCCAAAATATACATTATTTGAATCATAATTATAATATAGAGTAATTCATTCCATTATGATCACTAGAACTATTATAATATGATTACTCAGATTAATTTATCTCCTAACCAATGTAATAATGGAAGTCCTTTTTGGCAAAGGACATTATTCAATGGGTTAGATTATTCTAATTATTACACATACTCTGTATTTTTCATCATGCAACTCTTTCTTTATTTAAACAAGATTGGGAATAATTTTAGAATAATTCTAATCTTACTTTCCATGTAACAGTTTAATTTTTGTTAACCAATCAATGTACTTTGGAAGTTAAACAAAGTTTATAGTTCTACACAATTCTGGGTAAGCTACTGGTTTTGCTACTACCGATGACAGTGCTGATAGGTAACTGGTTGGTCAGATAGTGCTTTTACTGCTTACTCAGCTCTAAAATTGGTCCCAAGGAAGTCTTTTGTGTGTATTGGGCATTCTTTTCCTTACAATAGGTGTGGCTGATGGCAGATAAAGTGTCAGTGGCTCTCTCTGGACCATGGCTAGGAAGCATTGACCCCTGCCAAACTCTTATGCATGAGGAATGAGGGGAAGGGTACCTAGAGTACTATTCTTAGATGGTTCTGACAATCAGGATGGATGTGACAGAAAAGATTTTATCTGAGTTCGAACCCCAGTATCCTGATTGTACTCTCTTCTTCACCCCAACCTTTAGCTACTAACCCTTCCAGCAGGGCTAGTGTCTCACCGTGGCTCTTTCCCCAAGTCTGTTATCTCAGGAATAACTGGAATGTTTGTGTGTATATATCCAGGGAGAGGAACAGAGGTGCTGGGCTTATCTTTTATTGGCTTATTTTCTCTGAAGATCCATTCACTGTAGTCTGTTTGTGTGTATGTGAGTGGGGAGGTGGGCGTTCTATTTTCTTTTGTCCCAGTTTATTCCATTTTACTTAGGGAAACAAGTTTAATTCTGCTGGATAGTTTGAGATAACCAGTTTGAAGTGACGCCTGCTTGTAGATAAAGCATATGTATCATCTGAACTAAGCAAACAAGAAGATGAGAAAAATACAACTATACTTTGAGAAAATTCCCATTGACAGACTGACAGTTTATTTATTCCTTTTTATCCCCATTCTCTCATTCTTGGCAGTAAACACCTGACACCCCCATAATGGATATATAAGAAGAGTTTAGTGTATCCTGGGTCAGAGCATCAGAAAGTCATTACCACTCTTAGGTCTGAAGGGTTAACTCCCTGAGAACAACAGCTGTAAGAAGAGAGCATCCAACAGAGCTGTGGCCTTCAGAAGGATTAGCTACTGCCAACCACATCCAGGCAAGAGGGGTTCAGGGGGAAATGAATGCCTACGGCTCTCTCCTTCCACCCTACCAACTCCTGCTAGGGCTTCTCTTTGGCAATCCCAACTTGAAGACAGCACGGGAGTCCTGTTGATGGGATCCATAGACGCCAATATCCCAGGACACAGAGTTTGGTAGAGGCAGATGAACAGTGTATGAGAAAGAAAAAATGGAGAATAATCAGCACAAGATTTATAAGAAACAAGCCATATACACTCCCCAGTTCCAACTATAATTACCTTTCACAGTACAGTTCAAGTTTGTCCTCTTGGGAGCATTTCTTGGTGACTCTAGTTTTTACTGATTTCTTATTTGAATTCATAGCACTTATAGTTTGTCTTGGCATTTCTCTTTATACATATAAGGAAAGGGAATTATATCTTGAAATTTAAGGTATTCTTTTTGTAATATACTGGGACTTGATTGGAGGCTATATTGATCAATAGTTATTTTAGATTTGACAGCATTGCTCCTTAGAAACATTCACTCTAGGGGCGCCTGGGTGGCTCAGTTGGTTGAGCGTCCGACTTCGGCTCAGGTCATGATCTTGCGGTCCGTGAGTTCGAGCCCCACGTCGGGCTCTGTGCTGACAGCTCAGAGCCTGGAGCCTGCTTCAGATTCTGTGTCTCCCTCTCTCTCTCTGCCCCTCCCCCACCCATGCTCTGTCTCTCTCTGTCTCAAAAATGAATAAACATTAAAAAAAAAAGAAACATTCACTCTATGTCTTAGTGCTTTTAAAAAAATTCTCTGAAATTCCTATCCCAGGTGGCATAATCCTCACCAGCTTTATTCTTTTAATATCAATTAATAATTGCCTTTTATGGTTCTAGCCCTGCTTGTGAGGGGATGAAGTACAGCCTCTAAACTTCTTTCTTTTCATGCATTAATTTACTCTTTTATTCAGCATTTTGGTGTGTACCTACTACATGCCAAATACTGTCTTTGGCATTGGGATTACAATGGTGACAGAAAATTACACATTGCGTCATAGAACTTACAATATAATGAGGGGGAGACTATCTGAAAATTATTTAGAAAATGTAAAATTACAATCATGTTGAGTAGAATAAAAACAAGGATACAGACTGCAGTGAAAACATATCATAGAATTGATTTAGGGAGGTCAGAGAAGGCTTCTTTGAGGACATGGTCCTTAATGAAAACCCAGGAGAATAAGAGTTAACCAAGCGATTGCTAGACAGAGTGTTCTAACCACATGGAACAGCAACAGCTGTGTCTTCAAAGATAGGATAGCAAAAGGTTAGGGGTGACCAGGAGACTGCGGACAGAGGCAAGGATCAAGAACTGTCTGCAGGGTAGATCTTGATAAGGATCCTGGTTTTTAGTGAACTATAGAAATGATCCCTGAAAGTATAGTCTTAGGATCCTGGTTTTTATATTAAGAGCAATGGGAAAACCAATAGGCAGTTTAGGTGGTGTTTAGGTTGGGTGTAGCATGGTCAGAATTGCATTTTGAAACAATCATTTTGACTTCTTTGTGGAAGAGGGCAGCTCAGATGAAGGGAAACAGTGGGCTTGGACCAGGATATGATGAGAGGAAGAGAAGTGAGGTTCAATGATGTGCGGACATGAAATCATTAAGGACCTGGTAAATCAATGGGTATGAAAGTAAGAAATATATAACCAGTGATGAAGTTTCTGTCTCACATTAGTAAAATGAGTGAGGAACTAGTTCATCATTGAGATAGGAAGTACTAGAATAGCATCAAGTAAGAAGGGATGAAAAGAACACAGTGACACATGTACTAAAGTAATATAAAAGTTAAAACAATTTAAATAATAAGATATGATGGAAAAAAGAAAAGTGAGAATCATGCCCAATACGGTATTTTATAACTTGACCGATGGTATGACCACTGTTTTATTCTAGCTTTAGAGACTAATTAAATGTCTATAGATATAAAAGACTTAATGTGATTTCTAAAGATAGTCCATTTAATGCAAGATCATTTAGTATCTATTTGCTAGGAAAACATGGGAATGCATTCTTTTCCCTTTGCACTTGGAAAAATTGAGATTTAAGGCAGTTTAATAACTTGGCCAAAGTTATATACTCTGAGTCAGCAGAAAAATAAAGGAAAAAAAAATAGTCAAAGAGCTGGAAGGAAATTTAGAGATCGTTTGACCTAGCCCCCTCATGGATGAAGAATAGAAATTTTTGTCAAGATCTGACAGGTAGTTAGTAAGGGAGCTGTAACTAGAACCCAGGTGTCTGGACTCTCAGTCTTGCATTGCCTTTTTCCACTCCAGCACAATGACTGAGCTTCAAGCTAATGCTCCATTACTCAACAATTTGGCCTCTCCCAGTAGCCAAAAGAACCCTTTATAAAAGCAGCGGACAGCAAAAAGTGGAGGAATTGAGGCCCAACTATGTTGGGTGAAAATGTAAGCTGATGTGATCTTTGGCAAGTCTATGAGCAGCACATATGAGAACAATTACAATTCCCTGTGATTGTGATTTCTCCATCTATAAAATGTGATAGTTGCAAATAATTATATTCTTGCTCTATGAAATTATGGTTCTATGTGTGATTCCCCCCAACGTCTAAATATCCTGGCTGGACTTGGGAAAACAACCCTACCTTTCATTGTTTGGAATATGTTTCCCGATGAAAGAGGATATGTGCTGGTTTTTATCATTGAACATATTTTCATGTTTAAACTCCAGAGAAAGTGAGAAGAAAGCATAAAACAGGAAGCATCTGTATTTTTAACTGGCAGAGAAAGTGGAATTTGATGTGACTTCAACATTTTTTACTGCTTTATATTAACAGATGGCTAGAATTCAAAAAGTGCTTTACATAAGAAAATGGGTGGAAACGTAGGAAGACCTTGCTGAGGAAGAAAACAAGAAGGGAAGGAAATATGAAGGAAGGAAGGGAGGGAGAAAGGAAGGGAGGGAGGAAGTATGGATACAAGGAAGGAAGGATGGGAGGAAAGGGGAGAAAAGCAGGAAGCATGCAAATTCCATCAGGTATTTCTAAGATGTCACTGAAGGAAGAGGGACAGAGAAGGGGGAGAGGTAGGGTGAAGACAAAAGAGGAAGAAGGAAGGGAAGGGAAGATGGAAGGGGAAGAAGAGGAGAGAAAGAGAAAAAGGAGAGAGAGAAAGATTGCAAAGTTGCACTGTCTTTCCTCAGTATGATCTAGAGTTAGCTGATCTACTTGGAAGGCTTGATTCTTCTACTGTTTGTTGATTGGGCAGTCTAAATAATGCAGACCTCCACTCTCCTCACCAGGAAGGCGAAGCAGCCAAGAAGAATTGAATTTGAGATGAACAAAACTTTACCAAAGAACACACTTGCTGTTTGCCCCAAAGCATACTCTCAGTAGTACTTGGTCCCAACACCTGGATCGAAGCAGGTAGTCTCTAGCATGTTGCCTTGGAAGGAAGTTCAACAGCCAGGGTGGCTATGGGATCCTTAGAACTACACTGTTAGCAAGCCCTCCCATCCTGCTTTCAGGGCTTCTAGTTCCTGTGTTTACTTAGATTTCTTCTGATAGTCAACAAAGAGTACTACTATCACGTTCTTCCTTAGATTCTAAGGTTTTCCAACCTTAAGGTTTTCTGAGATGTCGGACATGCATGGAAATTCAGATCCAAGTAAGATGCTTTTATAACTTTTCACTGGAATACTTGACTTACAAATAAATTTTACATAATACTTTGGTGCTGATAAGAGAATTTCAGGGAGTTTCTGCTTGGCATGTGCCAAACACTTTTCATTGCACATCTTCAATTTTAAGTAGTAACCTCAGCTGGCAGACCATGGAGACATGAACTTGCTTTCCCTTCTTCTTCCTCCTCAATGGCACAACATGGTATTCACCTCTTTTCCTTCTTTCTTCCCTTTCTGTACTTGGCCTTCCTTCTCCTCATTAAAGAGTCACTCTAGGGCAGGTCAGGAAGTAGGAGGCTGTTGGCATTGAGGGAAGAGGTGAGACATAAAGGATGCGCAAACCATGGCATTCCTGGTTCCTCTACTTCTGGAGCTGGCTGTGAGTCTGCCCCGGCCAGGTCCCTTAGCCTCACCTCCGCCTCTTTCTGCACCTCACACATTTCCACTTACACTGGGGACCCTTTGGGAGAAGTCCTCAAAATGCCAGTCTTACCTGAGTCTTACTTCGAACTTTTGTGTATGCAGCATTAGCATTCTTCCTCACTTTTCACCTTCCACCACAGGATGAAAAAAAAGAGAAAGTATCGGAGATGGCTTTGTACTTTATTGGCTTCTCATTGTTGCTAACAGATTGATTCACTTGTTCTATAAAATACGTTTTTAAAATTTTTTAAATGTTTTTTTTTTGAGAGAGTGGGAGGGAGAGAGAGAGAGAGAGAGAGAGAGAGAGAGAGAGAGACAGCAGAGGAGGTTGAGAGAGAGGGAGACACAGAATCTGAAGCAGGCTCCAGGCTCCGAGTGTCAGCACAGAGCCCAACATGGGACTCCAACTCATGAACTGTGAGATCATGACCTGAGCTGAAGTCTGATTGCTTAACCGACTGAGCCACCCAGGCACCCTTTATTCACTTATTCTAAAGAGTAGAAAGTCCACCCCAGGGGACAATGAAGGGGAGCCCTGGCTTAAAAGGAACCAGTTGAGACATTTGATTAGAAAGCAGGCTGGTCCTTGTTGGGACTAACATTAAAAACAAAACCAAACAAAAACAAAACACTTCTGCCAAACTGTAGTTTCTACTAAATTTTTATAATTGGATAGAACTAAAAACTCCTTTCTTTCACTCTTATCCATATGACTGATGAAGAACCCCTTTTCTTATTAAGCACCCGAAACCAAAATACAATATGCCTTCTACCAAAGAATTATTGCCATACATGGTGTTTCTTCTTCTCTACCTTCGTGTTTCTTAACTTGGATATATTTGAGTGGGTTCCTGTACCCGCTTCCAATTTCATGCCAATTATTGTGGGCATGTGTATATAAATCATAGCAGGCAAAATTTTTAGACAAGGGTTCATGGCTTTTCATTTGAATAAAAATATCGTTTGATCTTGAAGTAGGTAAGCAAACATGCTTTATAGATTAATTAGTGCAATGTGCTTTTTGCAGCCTGACCTGGGAATTTAATCTATTAAATACTCACTCTTTGGGACAATTGCTTCCGGATTCTCAGCAGCTCACTTGTGGGGTGCCTAGGTGGCTCAGTCGGTTGAGCATCTGACTCATGACCCCAGGGATGTGGGATAGCGCCCTGTATTGGGTTCCACACTGAACAAGGAATCTGCTTAAGATTCTCTCTCTCTCTCCCTCTGCTCCTCTCCCCCACTCACATTCTATTTCTCTCTAAAATAAAAAAAAGAAAAAAGAAAGAAAACATCTATTCGTGAAACAAGTATCTTCTCATAAATTGAAGACTGACTATATTACTGGAAAAAGTCCTGTATAATTGATGTGTGGACTACATGCAGTGAAAGAGTTTACTATTTAAAGAAATCTTATGGGAAATTATCCCATAATCATCGATCATCCCCTACATTATCTGAGTTATGAGTATGAATGACATGTCCTTAAAGCTGAGTACTTACACATCACTTAAACTAGAGCTTTCAGTCTTTTTCAAACATGTTTCTTCTATCCATTAATTTATCTTTAAAAATAAAAGTTAAGCTTGGAATATGTGATATAACCATCAGATTCTATTTTTCAAATAGAAGGGCTACAAGTTTTCCCTACTATTTGCAAATCTCTATCACCAACACCCAAAGCGAGGAGTGAGGAGCTGTTTCCCTATAAAGACCATGACTTTGAGAAAACAGCATTTCCTTTTTACTTATTCAGCAATTTTTCCCACTGATGGAATATCAAAATACTACATAAAGAATTAAGATTGTTATAGTGCAAAACGTTATTTGAATATACTTCTGGAGTTCTCTGGTACAAACTAAAGAGCTAAATTACAAATAAGTGGAGTCTTATTTTTAAATTTTGCTTCATTTTGTCTAGCGCACTGGTAAGGGATTTATAAATTCGGTGAGAAATTTCCATTTCTTGCCCCTCTTCCCTACTCCAGGGAAATGCTTCCACTTTTCCCACTGGAATACTGCAGAGGGCTTACTGCATATAGAAGGGCTTTGCTGAGGACCTCTGAAATCCTTTCTGACAGTGAAATTCTATGAACATCACCCAAAGGCACTGGGCCTCACAGGTGGAACACTCAAGTTTAGAGCCTGAGGAAAAAACTTGGCTCCAAAGCTATCTCTGTTCTCCCAGCTTATACCAGCTATTGCCATGTCCTCTTGCCCGAATTTCTGATTCCAGCTGCTTCATCGGGCTCTCTCCTTTTACTTCTCACCCACTTCCCTGGAACTTAGGTTTTAGATCCTCACCTGCTCTCATTTTCCCTTGAAGTCATGCTTCCTAGGATCTAACTTACTGGGGGCTCTCATGCTCTTCACGGGCCTGCTGTCGATGCATCTCTAACCTATGCCTGACCCGACCTCCCCTCAACCCCAGATGTGCCTTCCTGATTCAGACCTTCTTTGGACTTGCAGAATCACATGTTTACAGCCCTTTGATCTGGGAGGTCATTTTGTTTTACTTTATGTGATTTCATTTCTTTCAGTGGGTTTTCTTTTCTTTCAAACGACAGCCTGATGTTTAGCTTCTCTGTTCAGGCCTTTTGGTTTCTCATGGTCTTTCTCTCAGACATTTTCCAGAACTTCCATTCAGGGAGCATCCAGACATGCTTTGAAATAATACTGCCCAATCTCTAATTCCTAGAAACCTCTGTGGGCTAGGAACATGCCGTTTTTTTTCCTTGGTACCTGGGTCTTGTGGAACCCCTGTCAGGCATACCTTTTTTTCCTTACTAGCTGTACTGCCTCTTCTCCATAATTATTCCATTTCATGTAGATACCACTTAGCTATGACATGTCTTCCTAAGAAATTCTGAACTTATTTTTTCTTTTTCTGGCCATCATTCCAGCTGACGGCTGAAACGATGACAAAGATAACACAATACACCCCATCTTCTTTGTTTATACAAATGCTGACAGTAAGTTGACAAATACCAGAACCTTAAGAAGATGAAAATTTATAACCTGGTTTTTGGCCACCAGGAAACAGGATAATTTGCAACAGGATAATTTACAGGATAAATAGAGGGTAATTTTCAATCACTATAGGAAGAATGACACTACTTTATTCACACTTTTCTCCTATTTGAATATGCGCTGAAATTGAAGGTCTAGTCCCCTTACAGGTTCAAAAGCACTAAAATGGTAAGTAGCTGATAGGCCAAGATTCTTCTTCTTTTGCTACACTTACCCTTGCAGAAGTTTTCAAATTAAGAAGTGTTTTTTTCCACCGAATTGCACTTTTTTCTCTAGAAAGCTTTCAAGCTTTTGTTCTTTTCCTTTGTGTACATAAAAATGAGTAAAAATGCAGTTTGTAAATGCTGGGAAGTCTGTGTTGCTTTAGTTATTTTCATAAATGTGATTGTCTTTTGAGACTTATATTTGATATATATGAATGTCTTCTTATAAGCAAATGGACATGGTAATAAAGCATCTTAATAAATTCAATCAATACATATTTAAGTATGACTTGTTTTTAAATTCCAGATCTTGCTGGTACTGCCAAGAAAATCAGTTTTAGCGGATGAAAGAATTTTAAAGCTGAACTCCATATTGATCAATCCTTTTACTTAGTATTCCCCTTGCATTTTATGTTTCCAAAGAGCTTATAACCATCCATCAGGTTTTTTTAATGTCAGGCTGGTGGACAAAATATATGGCCAAACTCCATTTTCCAAATTGGGACACCAAAGTCTAGGAAAGGTGAATTTCTTCTCTAAGGGGATCACAACCAACTGAAGGAAACAGGTTTTTTTTTTTTTGTTTTTTTTTGGGACTTGAAATAATTACACAAAGTCCCTGCCCCATGGTGGCCACTTTATCTTATTCTTCCTTTTTCCCCCCAAATAAAAAAATCAACAACTGTGTATTGAGTGTCTCCTATACTATCTGCTATGTGGATAAAAAGAATGCCCTTCCCTCAAGGACTTTAGAACTTATTTTTTAAAGAAAACACAGATATCCATAATAAAATATATAACCTCCATGGAATTTGTATTAAATGAGCTGTCCAGCATTATGGACATTGATAACAGAAGGGCACACTTCGGACTAAAGCGGCCCCAAAGGTTGTACAGTGAAACTAAATAAGTTTGGAGGAAGAGGGCACCATGCCAGACCAGGAGACACCCATGAGCAAACAGTAGCCACTTCAGAGTGAGCATACTTTATTTAGAAGATAAGAAAGATGGGCGCCTGGGTGGTTCAGTCGGTTAAGCATCTGACTTCAGCGCAGGTCATGATCTCATGGCTCATGAGTTTGAGCCTCACATCGGGTCTATCCTGACTGCTCAGAGCCTGGAGGCTGCTTCGGATTCTGTGTGTGTGTCTCTCTCTGCCCTTCCCCCACTTGTGCACTCGCTCACTCTCTCTCCCTCTCTCTCAAGAATAAATATTTTAAAAAAAGACAAGGAAGAGCCCAACTAGGATGGGGAAAAAAAATCAAGTAGAGGAAATTCTGCTTTTGTTAGAACTTCGAAAATTAAGGATACAATAGGTAGACCAGTTTTGAGAAAAGTATAGTCCAGGCTTCTTAAAAGGTAAGCCAAATTTTCGTCCTTGTAATCCCTTGCACAAGTTTATATAATTCTTTGAAGAGTAATTGAAAAGACAGAGTGACTAAATTTCTCTTCTTAAGAAGCAGGAACATTTTTATTATTCCCGCTTGGAGGAGGAGAAAACTGAGGTTCCTAATGCCAACTTGCCCAAGTCACACAACTAGTAAACTCTGAGATCAGGTTTCAAGCTCCCAAATATTTATTTTCTCAAAGTCTTTCCTCTTAATAACTTGACTACAACACAGAGCCACTAGGTGATAACTGCCCAACTGTAGAACAACCAGTCCAGACCGCAATCTTGAGAGTTTTCATGGGTTTCCAACTCAATGAGTTAATAGTTTTTGTGTTTTTGTTTTAGAGAGAGAGAGTGCTCATGGAGGGCAGAGAGAGAGAGAGAGAGAGAGAGAGAGAGAATCCCAAGCAGGCTCTGCACTAGCAGTGCAGAGCCCAACGTGGGGCTGGAACTCATGAACTGTGAGATCATGACTTAAGCCAAAACCAAGAGTCAAAAGTTGGAGGCTCAACCAACTAAGCCACCCAGACACTCCCCTCTTTCTTCTTCATGTTATCCACATCTACTCTTTACATATATAATCTTTTATACTACTTCCAGTAGCGGCCACATGGCTTGGCGTTACTTCCAAAACCATTCAGCAATGCCTGAAGGTCTTTCTAAGTTAGGTGGGTAGTAAAGCAATCTGTATGAACTCCTCTTTAGAGGCTTCAGGATAGTGGGGAGAGTCTGATAATTGGAGCTAAATTCTGCAACTTCCTCAATGTGTTATGATTACAGCATAGTGGTTAGTGCTTAGACGCTAGGGTCTGACCGGTTCAAATCCTTGGTCTAATCTCCTAGCTGTCTCCATCAGGGTAAATTACTTAATCTGGTTCTACCTCAGTTTCCTCATCTCCAAAATGTTATTAAGAGTAATAGTGAAATATTAATGGTATCATAGGCCTGTTGTGAGGTTTAAATGGGTTAATGCATCCAAGACATTAGGCACATGAATTCAAGAAATTTGAGCAGCTATCATTATTCGTTGTTGTTGTTGTTGTTGTTATTATTTCGACTTACATAACCAAAATAATAACTTTGTTTTTCATATTTACAAAAGACTTTCAATTGCACTAGTTTATTTGAACATTGTTTTCCCAGAGAGAATGGTAGGGTATAGTGGCTTGTATCCTTATTTCATAATAATTGATTTTTGGAGGGAAGTAAATTATATATTAAAAATTTTTTAACAATACAGAAAATATCAAATAAAAAATTAAAATATTGCTGAATCCCATCACCTACAGTAGACCACATTTGGCCTTTGAACACTCCTCCATGCATCTGTTTCTTCACAATATGTGTATGTAGATGTATTGCATGACAAATGGGGTCATATTCAGTGCTCATTTAATAAGCATTAATTGGATACCAAACTTGGATTTAGGAATACTGGTGGAGTTGGAAGGAAGTGGATGATTTGAAGGACATTTAGAGATAAAAGATTTCATAATGGATTAGATAAAACAGATGAGAAAGATTAGGGGACAGAGATAATCTATGGATTTTGTGTACATAATAGGATTTGTGGGTGTGGAATTTATTTGAGAAGGAGCATTCGACTCTATAGGTGATACTTTTTACTCATTAATATGCTAATTATCCATGACTATCAACATACCCATATATTATCATTTTTAATGACCACATAGTACTTCATTGAATGCAAAGATTTTATATGTAATTTAGTTAACTATTCTTGTATTCGTAGACATTTAGGTTGTTTCCAATGTTTTCACAATTTCAATAAGGCTACAGTAAATATCTTTATAAAGATATTTGGCTACACTTCCTCAATTACCTTCTTAGGATAAATTCCAGGAAGGGGAAATTGCATGGCCAACTAGTATCACAATATACGTTACAGTTTAAACAGCCAACTTATCCTCTATGAAAGCTACCCCAATGGAAGCTCACATCAACAGACTAGGAGAGTGCCTATCTATCAATCTACCCTTGGGTACCAAGGCGTCAACAATCTTTAACATTTTTCCTTTAATATTCCCATTTAAAAACAGAACAGGTGACAGAGATTCAGAGATATTAAAAAACCTGGGATATCACACAGCTAGAGTAGTGCAGCAGAGAGAAAATTCAGTTTTCCCATTGGCCCAGTGCTTACTTTCCTTAATTTATAGCCTTTAAGCATGATCTCTCAAAAAGCCAAAAATTAAAACAAAAACAAAAGTCCACCCTCTTCACAGGTAGCACATCTTAGGTCTCAGCCCTACCCCTCAGGGTTAAGAAGAAACAACTCAGGTGTGCTGAGCTCTTCAGCAGCGGGTCAAACGGAATGATGTTTAAGGGAGAACTCTTAAAGTCCGCTCAATCAAAAATTACTCTTTTGGGTCTTTGCTCTAAAAACTCTATCAAGAAATTTATATCTTAAGGTCATCGACTCATGGTTGGTGAGTTCGAGCCCTGAGTTAGGCTCTGTGCTGGCAGCTTGGAGCCTGGAGCCTGCTTCAGATTCTGTGTCTCCCTCTCTCTGCCCCTCTCCCACATGCATTCTGTCTCTCTCTCAAAAATGGATAATAAAACATTAGAAAAGTTTTTAAATAAAAAAAAATTTATATCTTCTATATCTAAAACATTATACATTTAAAATTCTCCTTTTAAAATACAAATCATTCCTTGTGTAATGGCAAGCATATTGGAATCACTGGCTGTGTGGATTTAACAAACTGATCACCTTCCGAGCCCCTGAGAAATGAAGCAGAGCATACATGTTAGTTTTGAGGTAGAAAAAGTCAGACACAGGAAGGTGAGGTGGGAGAATACATCCAAGGGAAACTCTGCTTATTTCATAATAGAGCACACAGTCTGTCAAGCACTCTAAAATGCTCAATGCAATTTAGTCACTTCCTTGAATGACATTCAAATTCTGCTCAAAATATCTGGAATAAATGTCAGTCACCAGTGCCCCAATTCTATGAATTTCCTAAAACCTGCTCCCCAATTCAATCCCTTCCCCCTATGCACACAAACACTTCTAACCAAAGAGAATAATGCACTTAGGGCCACTTCTGCAAGAATCGCAACATGCCTGTTCTAAAGGAGATGGCAGGGGCTGGCTTTGGCTGGGCCCTGGGTCTCATGAGACCACAAGTTTCCTTTCTTTGGGGACCAAACAATTTGTCTGGCCCACCCACTATGCTGTGGCCTAAATCCTTGCCAGAAAAAGGAAGAAGGGGCCTAAAAGTAAAGTATAGATGGGAGAGAAGGAAATTACTGTTTACCTTTCTATATACACCACACATCTTGTTAGGCATAGAATTCTCTTACTAAATTCTCATGATAATTTCTCAATCTCCTGTTCCCTCTCTTTTCTTTGCCACATATTTTTATGTCTTTTTTTACTAAGCCAGTTTTTCGGAGAAATTAAAAGTTACTGTATACATCTCAAAGGTTTATTCCAACTAATCGGTGGAAACAGCATTGAATGGCACTGTTTTCAGAAAACACACGTATAGTCAGATTAACGCCACAGATTTTTCTTTAGAAAAAAAATGGTTCCATTAAATCATGAAGCTTAAATATGCTTTTCACCAGTCCTTTGCTAGTGGTGCGAAACAAATGAGATTTGAGGAATGATTAATTTCCTAAGTAATTAAAGGTTTCAAATTTTTTTGTGGAAATCTTCAGGGAAAATCTTTCAAATATATATGTATCTGCATCACTGACAGTATATACAGCATAAGGGAATAGAAAATTGTTTAACTGATTAGTTGTCCTTAATATACCTTGGGTTTATCATGGTGAAGATCATTTTTAATGCAGGTAAGGAGGCTCCAGGAGACCAGACCTGATCCTGTGATATACTCTGAAACTTACAATTATGATTAAATCTCATTTGAGTAGTTTTGTCAAAGGCTTTTCCCTAAGGGAGGTGAGGCTTTTGTCAAAGCTAGTCAGTAGGGAGTGATGCTTCCTTTCTGAACTGGGTATTGGACTTAGGGAAAAAAACCTGAGATTCGAGATTAATTGGAAGTGTGTTAACGAGTATTTATGGGCAACATCATTCTTCTATGTTTATATGAATGCCTGATTTTGAAACAAAAATTATTTTTGGCACCAAAGACTATTATTCATCCTCTTAGGGCAGAGAAAATTGGAAGTAAATATTTAGTAGGTTCTTATTCAAGTATCTCACAAAAAGTTTTTAAAAAAATCTTTAAAAAGCAATTTGTTCCTCTTTTTTTTTTTTTTTTTTTTTTTTAGCCTTTTATAGGAAGTCTTTCCTTGTACATATCTGGGCCAGTCATTAGATATAACAAAAATCAGGGTATAAGGAAAGATTAAGGCTTCGATTGAATTTGGTTATGTCTAAACCCCTGAATTTTTCCACCTGGTTGGCTAAGCCAGTGTCCCCATGAAGAGGTTATAAAACCACAGACAGACAGGTGATTGGCAGACTTACTCTACTACCAGGGACATATCAACAGAGGAGAAAAGTGGAAGTTGGAATAATGGAAATCAGCATGAACAATGGCAGTACTTTTCACTCAAACTTCAAATTCTGTTTCAACAATTAACACATACACATGCAAGCACCAAAGTCTCACAATAAACTTAGAAAGGAGAACCGAGGAAAGAAAATAGGCAACATGGGATACAGTGGTCATCTAAGAATCTGCTCTAATTATTATGTGATTTTCAGCTGTGATCATGAATCCATGTAAAGTGTAGGCATCCTGATGGATCAATCCTAGCTTGGCACTTTTAGCCAGCTGCTGTTGCACCAGATGTGGCACAGAACATTCTGAACAAAGTCTTGGCTCCCACATGTGTGAGCCCCAAGAATGCCCCAGGTTCCAGGACCGTTGTGTTCGAGGAATTCAAGTGCTTTCAAGAATATCCTACTAGAAATGTAATTACTACTATTTTAATAGAAAAAAAATGAAACGCAGAGAGAAAATAAAGGAAGAGACCTATAGTAACTTGACTTTGTTTCCCAACATAAGATAAAATCTCATACCAGAACTAACCAAATTCAATCTAGCTGAAAGTCAAATATCTTTTAAACTCTTACTGTAATTCAATTAAAAATATCCACTGCATATTTAGAACAAACATGGATGCTCATGGAATGATAATGCAGCATGTGGCTACATGCATGAGTGTGTGTTTCAGTGGGTATGGTCTGTTGATTCTGGAAAGGAGAAAGCAATTGCAGTGTGTATGGAATGCCGTGGAGTATAAATTTTAGGCAATGACCAGGGTCAAGTAATCACTCTAACTGTTCCTCACATTTCATCACATTGTCCCTTTGTTGACCCACAGAAATCCCTTGAGACACATGATTGTCCATTATTTGATATAGAACTCAGTTCTTGCCATTGTAATTCATTTCAAGTCAATGAGGTGCCAAGACCCCGGTATGGGTTAGGCACAGTGGAAATACTGGGTACACAATAAATCAGGCAAATATGGCCCCTGCCTCCATGGAGCTTATAATCTGAGAAAGAATGGGTAATTCTTGTATATTTCCGTTATTATAGCTGTTAATGCAAGCCATTGAAGTACAGAATAATCCAGCACTGAGACAGTTTTAGTCCTAATTAACTCTGATTTATTCATATAACATGTTATATTATTAATATAAAACATCCAGTAACATTACAACAGAGGTAACTCCTTTTGAAAATAAGTAAATATTTCCTCTTGAAAAGCCACAGCAGCTTGGACTCTAGACTTGAACCATCTGTTCTGTGATCTGCCTCATTAGAGGCATCTGTAGGCAAGTCACATGGACCCCAGTGTCCCAAATCTGGCAGAGGCTGCAACTTAGACCAGGTAGACCAGTTGACTCAGCTCCTGACCAACATCTGAGATTCCACACGTAATGCATGATAGTAAGGTACCTCTGTCTAGGGCCTTAATGATATGACAAAGGAAGTAACATGGCTTTGGTTTGTTTCACATATTCCATACTGAACTCTTAAGATATATATAGAACTTTGTTTTAAGCCTAAGACAGACGTAAATATATGTTTGGAAACCTGATCCATATTCTAACACATGCCTGATATAATTCTGTATTGCTCATATGTGTTAGTTCTATTTTAAAAACTTTTATTTCTTTCTTAGAGGCCAAATTCTCATATTATCTCATGGGTCTAATGAATAATTTATAAGGGCAAGCAAAAAAAAAAAAAAAAACCAACCCACACAAAACAAAACAAAACAACCCAGGATTTTCTTTTGCTCTGTGCTACAATACTGTGTGTAGGGGAAAAAAAGCTAAGTGGCTCTCAACAGCATTTAATCCTCTGGCCTCTTCCAATTTGCTAAGCAGATTTTCTCCAGACCAGTAGCTAGCATTCCTCAGCCAGGAAAGAGAAATTCTCTCTACCAAACATATGTTTAGAAATCTGATGCTTGTAGATTTGGCCTATTTGTGGTCTCTGAAGGTCAATGACACACAAGAGAAGGAATGATCATGCCTGATATTGATTTTCAAAAGCCAAGTGCTCTGAAGGGCTCTTTAGAGAGATTATACAGCCTGGGAAGTCTAAGAATTAATATGGCAAAGCTATCAACCCTCACAACACAAGGATAGACAATTCACCCTATATCCTATGATTGGAAATAATGAACAAGCAGGATAATATGTACACATTCAAGATTCCATCACCATGCTCAGGCAATTGTCATTAGGACTTCTACATGATAAGATGATCTGGTCAAAAAGACCTATGGGATATCTACCCCCTTTCAGTTCAAAGAATGCATGAGGTCAGGTAATACAAGTCTTCTGAGGCATTAGGAGCAGTAAAGCTATAAGTTTCTTTACTTTAAACTTTGTTTTCATGCAAACAGACACCTACTAGCTGGTTTAATCCCCTGCCCAGGAAACTGATGGAAGAGGACAGCCACTTTCAGGGATGACAACGGAGTCCAGAGACCTCATGCAGAGCCAAAGATTATTAGCAAAACTCCAGCAGTGGGAAATTCCCTTAACCGATTTTTTTTTTCAACATTGAGAAAATTAGGCATGGAAACTGAGCAGCCATCCTTTATGTACAAATTGGAAAGAGCTCTCTTAGCTGGTGTTATAAAGGTTGCATGTTGTTTGTTACGAAGCACTTCTCCAAGTGCAAGCATTTGACCCAAGTCTCCATGGAACAAATGAAAGGTTTATACTGATCTTTAGCCAGAAGATACAGTTGTCAATTTTTTCAAATGGCATGCAGTGATTAGTGGAAAAGTTATGAATAATTTGGATATGTGGATATATATTCATATACACACTACATATAAGCTAAATTTAAGCAACTATCTCATATTCAACTTATTATGTCACATAGACTGGATAGATGATTCAATCAGAAGGGACCATTACAAAAAGTTTCCCAGGCCACAATAAAAGAAAGAAGGTAAAGATGGCTTAAGACTCTTGAAGGTAGTAGTTCTTAATGAAAACTATTAACTTATTGTTAACATTTCTATAGTTGATGGTAAACATATCAAGGAGTTAGAGGAAAATATATATTGAGTCTGAATTTCTCTGTTATGTACAATGTCTACTTTATCTCCACTTGGTGGCTTGTTGCTGTCCTGGTACCACATTCCTTGACCATGTCCTAGAATGGCCCGCTGACCTTTATTGAGTCCCTATTTAACTTATTTACCAATCAATCCACCACTCCATATTTTTGATCCCTCTGTGAAGTTCCTTAAGGATTACACGAGAAGCGAAATGCAGGTTTCCCATTCTGAAAGAGTTTAGGATATTAATTAGATGTTAGTACCAAGGACCAGAGTTAAATAACTGAAAGAGAAAGAGACAGTGGCAGAAGACACATAAACTCAAAGGTTCATAAGTATGGAAAGAAACAGAAGCTTAAACCAACTTCGGAAAAAGGAGATGTGGGGCTGACCAGAAGAAGTCAATGTAAACACAGGTGATGGGGCTCCAGTGCTGCCTTGGTGTACTCAATCATCTAGAAGGAAGGAGGGAGAGCATTTCAGGACTTGAGAACAGCATGAGCAATGAAAAGAAATTGGAGACGAGAGGAAGGATATCTCCTTATCAGAAAGAGAGGATTTATACTATAGAGCAGGAAAAGTGAAGTTAGATAGGTGGGAAGGATTCAAATGATCAAAGGATGATCAATAATCAATGATCCTATGATCAATAATCAATGATCATAGGATCTTTGGGTGTCAGTTGAGTCTTTGTGTGAAGGAAAACATATGATAGATACACCACTGCCTGACAGTATCACGGACATTAAATAGATATCTCAGTATGGAAGACAGAAATCCATGTACATGAAGGATTGCTCTGACCTTCACAGTGGTTGACACAAATTCCAGAACTATAGTGTTCAACTAATTCCTTTCTGATGCAAGGGAATATTTCCTGGCAGAGACAGCCATCAGCCCTGGGTCCCTGAGGCACTTGTTAGCTGAGTCAGGCAGACAGAAACATTACTATTCTACTGCATCAGTGGCCATGAAACTTACAGTTACTGCATCTTAGATCCCATGATGCATCCTGGCGGCCAATAAACACAAATGCCTCAGACAGGACACATTAGGAACCTCTCTTAGAAGATGCTTATTACACCCAAAATAAGCTAAAAGAGTCTGGTTGCCAAGACTTCATCATGCATTACCCACATGGCATAATTATGCGTTCTCATCTTGCTATTTGCAACTCTTCTCTTTTTAAAACCAAGTGTACACATTTGTATATTTCAAAAAAAAAACTGCTATCTATATTAACATGCCTACTATAGCTGGCCTCTATATTTTATAAAAAGCATACCTCATATATTTCTGTAACCTGGATACTTGTGTCAGTAATATTTCTTTTCAACATTTTTTACTTTGTCAGAGGCCAAAGGTTCATAATATCTCATTTTGTTTCATGATAATTTATGATTTGTCAGAGTAAAACGTGGGTTCTTTTCCGTCTTTGCTTCAGGGTTGTGCAAACAAAAGAAAATAAGAGGTGGTACTCTCTCCAAATTCCATTCTCTGTCGCCTATCCTGTCATTCAGATGTCTGCCCCAGGATTTTTCAGTCTGACAGCTAAACCTCTGGGGAGTGGGAGGGAGGGGGGAGGAGTCAATAAAACTTTCTCCAGAAACATTTACGCTCACTTGACCTTGAACTATGAGTACAACGCCATCAGGTAGAAATGGGCGGAGCAGAGAAAACATTTTATATCAAGATGCAGAATTATGAGGGAGGGCTATGTTCCAGAAAACTCAACCCTTCGGGTGTACCCAGAGACTGAATGAGTAGAGAATGGGGAAAGATGTAGTAGGAATGGTTGCTTGAGATCAAAATATTAAGTACTCTTTTTATTTTTATTTATTTTTATTTTTTAACGTTTATTTTTGAGAGACATAGAGACAGAGCGAGAGAGGGGGAAGGGAAGAGAGAGAGGGAGGTACAGAATCAGGCCCAAGCCTCTGAGCCATCAGCACAAAGCCCGACGCAGGGCTCGAACTCACAGACCGTGAGATCATGACCTGAGCTGAAGTTGGCCACTCAACCGACTGAGCCACCCAGGCGCCTCTATTAAGTACTCTTTTATGCCATGCTAAATGCAAAGTGTTTCGTTTAGTTTAATTTTGCTCTTTTGAAAAAAAAATGCCTGGCTGAAGTTTAAGGAAGGAAATAAGATAAAGAAAAATGGGTTCAACCATCTTACATTAAAAATTGTTGTGAGTCTCCCACCAGGCATGACCTTGGAGCTTGCTTGTGCTCTGAGTCAACAGAATCATGCATACCAGCGGGCTGTGGTTACTGATTCAGGCCTCGAGAAGGGTGAAACCTGTGTTGTGATTGACATGAAATCCTAAAACTTGCATTTAATGAGGAAAACGCTTTGGTTGTATTCCCCTGGCTTAGGGACTCCACGCTGAGCTTTAGATGTTTGTCTGTTTTGGGTGTTGGGCTTAAATGAGGACCCCCATAGAGAGTGCAGACACATTCTGTCCTCAGAGCAACAATTATATATTCTATTTATTCCATTGGTACATTGCCCCAGAAGCTTAAATCTACCAACTATTGTCATAACTGATGCTAGTGAGGTCCTGCCAAGTCAGGCGTGGTTGCCGAATATGAAGAAGAGACAAGCAAAGGGTGGGAATAAAGAGAGCTCTAAAGGAGGCTTCTGCCCCTCCTCTTTCTTCAAAAAGGACACTGGACATTCTTCCACAATATTAAAAGCCTCTACTGTCTACTTTAGATCCTTCAACATCAAAAGAATCTCAGCAAACACAGAACATATTTTAGGTGTCCAACAAACCTAAGTAAACTTCAATATTAATATAAATCTGCTTCTGGCAAAAGAACTACTTACAAAATAACACTTAGGAATGATTGAGGGGATTAAGACTAGAATCGAATAAATACTTACTGGCCTGCAGCAGCATAGAGTCTTCCAGAAAGCGAGGGAAGTGATTTTCTGGTACCCAAATGGAGACAGCCAACCAGGATTTGGGAGGTGAGGATGCCTCAGGGGCTACCATGGTAAGAGGGAAGTAAAACCTAGAACCAGAGACTGGACTTGTAGATGGCTCTCCCTTTGTACAACTATCTATAGATGAAACAGATGGGCAATACTTGGAATCCCTCAGTCCATTATATATGTATACAAGTGTGCATACGTGCAGAGACAATATCATTTCCACTAAATTGCTTTACAGAAAAGTATCTTCTTAACTGTTCTGTGGGGATAATATCCTTGTATTACAAAGAGAGAAACTAGCAACCAAGTGATAAAGGAACTTCTCTTGATTCAGGTAAAACTTTCTGCTAGGAATCATGTAAAAAAAAAAACAAACATGTTTATTGATTTTCAACCTAATAAACAGATACATTACATGCCTCTGTAATATGTAATTACCTCCTTATATGCTTGGAACATATATGATGTTCTATTAATTATTATTATTAATTAAGTGTAGTTCACAGTCTGTGGTTTAGTCAAGTACTATTAATCCTGGGGTAACACAAAAGCCCAATTCTTCAGTATGAATTATGTTTCCAAGCATACAAATATAAAAAGAGATTGTGACAAATGATGGGCTATCTACCATTTTTGTACCTCTTTGAAATGTCTAAATATTCTGGCATATTCACCAGCACTTTACATGGCAATGTTCAAATGTGGGTCTTTCTGGGTCTGCACACTCCAGTAGCGAGGGACTCTAAATATTCAAAAGGAGCTATGTGATCCTGCAGTAAACCACATGTATTAAATCCCTTACCCATAAACCCATCTACCTGAGTCTACATTAGTGTCACTGAATGTTGCTGGGGAAAAAAAAAAAGGTCACCATAACCACCATAAAAAGGCCAGGTGACATCTGTACATGCAGATCTGTGGGCTGCATTACAGAAGAGAAACTATGCGCTTAGGGAACCTGAATATTTTATAATGGGTAGTCAGGCCATTAGACCTTTGCCCCAGAGGGAGACATTCTCTTTATTGCACTGAACAGCAAATAGACCTGCCCCTTGCTCTGGAGAGGGACACTATCAATCTAGCAAGACTGTTCACTATATAGCCTTGAAAAAAAAAAAAAAAAGGGTTCTGAAACAAGGAAGTCAGTAGTTACTGTAAGATGTAAGTTACTGTAAGATGAGCAAAATTGGAAAAGCCCCATGGAGAACTGCCTCCCAAACCACCCTTCTCTGTTGCACTTGACTTCTCACTCTCCTAAATAACTATTTCAACCTATTTCTCTTCAAATGACTGTCACATGCCGTACCCTATGCTCCTTGGTTTTCTTCGAGTTCACTTTTGCTCCTTTCCAGGTTCTTTTGTTGGCTTCTATTTCTCAGCTCATCTATAAACGTTAGAGAGCTCCCAGGATCACTTCTCCTTCCCATACGCTGAATTGAGTCCTCTCAAAATTTACATGTTCTAGCCCTAAGCCACAATGTGACAATATTTGGAGATGGGGACTTTGAGAGGTAATTAAGTTTAGATGATAATGAGAGTCCTCAAAATGGATGGATGCCTTTATAAAAAAAGACACAAACGGGTGCCTGGATGGCTCAGTCGGTTAAGCATCTGACTTCAGCTCAAGTCAGGATCTCACCATCTGTGAGTTCAAGACCCGCATCAGGCTCTGTATTGACAGCTCAGAGCCTGGAGCCTGCTTCAGAATCTGTGTCTCCCTCTCTCTCTGCCCCTCCCCTGCTCACTCTCAGTTTCTCTCTCGCTCTCTAAAAAATAAATAAACATTAAAAAAATAAAGAAAAGACACAAAAGAGATTGCTTCCTTTCACTCTCTCCACTCACCAAGGAAAAGTCATGTGAGGACACAGCAAGAAGAGACCCATCTAAATCCAATGAGAAAGCTCTCAATAGACAAAATGATCCTACTTGTGTCTTAATCTTGAACTTCCAGTCTCCCAACCTGTGAGAAATGAATTCCTGTTGTTTAAACCACTCAGTCTATCTATTTTGTTATGGCTGCCCAAGCTGATGAAGACACCATCTATAAGGACTCTATAAGTACTCATGCAGACTTTGAGCTTTAAATACTATCTATGTGGTACAGGCTCACAAATTTCCATCTCCGTTCCCAACTTCTCCCATGAAATAAAGATTTGTATATAACAAACTATATTTAATATACATCTCAAAATGTCAACATGGTCACAAAAGAATGAGTAATTTCACCTTCTGGTTCTACTCTTCTCTCAATCTTGCCCATCTTAGTGAATGTCAACACCATCCACTCAGTCACTCAGACTGAAAATTTTGGAATTATCCTTTAAGTCTGTATTTCCTTTGCTCCAATAGCTTAAGCCAGTTCATCACCAAATCTTGCCTCTTCTGTTTTCAAAGCATGTTCAGGGGCGCCTGGGTGGCTCAGTCGGTTAAGCGGCCGACTTCGGCTCAGGTCATGATCTCACAGTCTGTGAGTTCGAGCCCCGCGTCGGGCTCTGTGCTGACAGCTCAGAGCCTGGAGCCTGCTTCAGATTCTGTATCTCCCTCTCTCTTTGCCCTTCCCCTGCTCATACTCTGTCTCTATGTCTCTCAAAAATAAATAAACGTTAAAAAAAAATTAAAAAAAAAAAACAAAAACAAAAAAAACAAAACAAAGCATGTTCAGAATCTCCTTTGCAGATCACCATGTAACTAAGCCAATATCACCTTCTCCCAGGACTACTGTAATGGTTTTCAGCTAGTCTCCTAGCTGGCTTCTATCATTTCATATATAATCCATTTCCACACAGCTTAGACAATATTCTAAAAATTAAAATCAAGTCACATTACTCACCAACATGAGTTCTGATGCATTTACAATTAAATGCAAACTCCTTAGCCAAGCTATAAATTCCCATGATCTGTTCCTGCCTCCGTCTCCAACCTCATTTTGTTTTTTGTTTTGTTTTGTTTTGAAGAGAGTGTGTGCATATGAGTGGGAGAGACGGGCACAGGGAGAGAGAAAGAGAATCTCAAGCAGACTCCATGCTAAGCACAGAGCCAGATATGGGGCTCTATCCTGACCCTGGGATCATGACCTGAACTGAAATCAAGAGTCAGACAATCAACTGAGCCACTCAGGTGTCCTCCCCAACCTCATTTTGTACCAGCTTTCTCTTCACTCTTTATGGTCCCATTTTTGGTCTATTTGAGAAACAAAAAGAAAGTCATGCCATCCTCAGGGTCTTCATGTTCAATGTTTGCCATCCCTGAAATCCTATCCCCTACTCCTGATTTTTACATAGGTAGTTCTTTTTTGTCATTCTGATCTCTCTTTAAATTCATTTAATTCTTGAATGCCCCATCTAATATTGTCATCTAATTATTCTCAGGTCACATAATCCTATTTTAATTGTCTATATAATATTTCTTTTATGTATGAGGTTAATCTCATGAATGTAAGCTCCTTGGCCTCTTGTGGATGACTTGCTCACTCTGGTGTCTCCACTACTTAAACAATACTTGGAACAGTAAGTATTTCTTAAATAAATCTACAGATAGACGGATGCATAGGTGAATAAATAAATAACATGTGTAGGAATTGGCAGGGGTAGGAGTTCCTTAGAGAACAACACAGGTAATTAAAGCAATAAGATCCTCTCATTATCTTTTGGCACAGTTTGACTGGTCCACATACCTAGACATCTGGAGGCCTTTGCTTTGAAGATGAATAATTCTATGTGTCTGTGTGTGTGTGTGTGTGTGTGTGTGTGTGTGTGTGTGTGTGTATTTTTGCCTATAGAAATCTTTTAAACCAGTTCTAGGTAAACATGGTTTCTAAGCATCCTATTTAATAAATGATTATACTTAATATTGAATGTTAAAGAAATAATGAACAGACTTGACTTTACTATCTTTTAAATTAATTCACATATTTACTTTTTTGTAATTCTTTTTAATGTTTATTTATTTTTGAGAGAGATAGAGAGACAGAGCATGAGCAGGGGAGGGGCAGAGAGAGAGGAAGACACAGAATCTGAAAGTAGGCTCCAGGCTCTGAGGTGTCAGCACAGAGCCCGATGCAGGGCTCAAACCCACAAACCACGAGATCATGACCTGAGCCAAAGTCGAATGCCCACTGACTGAGCCACCCAGGAACCCCCACGTATTTACTTTTAAAACTGTTTTGAGAGTCTCCTATGTGTAGTCATTATGTAGCAACTGAGATTTTGACAGTGATCAGGACAGAAAAGGGACTCCTCTCTTTCAAGAACTGGTAAGTAACAAGACACATAATGCAGAACCAACCACCGATAGCTGGACACTGCTCCTTGGCAGAGTATGAGATTATTTTATCTTGTTTTCTAATTTTTACACTGACAAATTAGCTAACATACAAATTAGCTAACATACAAATATACCTCTATATCCACACACAGATATATATACAGATGTATATGTCTCTCTTTATACATAGATATATGTATCTTTAAAATAATTCCTTGGGTAATTGTGCTTTGGGCCCATAAAAAATTTAAAATTAAAATCGTTTTAACCCAATTTTGAACAGTCTATGAATAAATCTAAGAAATTGCCACTAATTAATTTGAAATTTTTTAGCCTGCCATTATACTGCCTTGAGAAAAACTTAATAGACTACTGCCTCAATTTCTTAATCAGGAAAACATATTAACAAAATAAATATCTCATTTTCAAACCAACAGGAGATGATATAATAAATGTAAAATCCTGGTTCTTTTCACAAATCTAGTTTTATACAAAGCAATAGTGGTGAGTAATAGAATAAAAAATATACTCTAAATTACATCATGAATATTTATTATTATCTCTTAGGAAAGAAGGAAAATATTTCTTGGAAGAAACAACACTGGGATATTAAAACCAGTAACTATTTGAATTTTATATTCTCAAGACATAAAGGAGTATCAGTTAAATCACATGGGATCCCATCACTGCTTTCTGTCTTATGACACCTTATATGGCCTTAATGAAATGTGATGGGAAAAAATAACCTTGAGTTGGTCATGGTGGGAGTATTTACACCTCAGAATTTGGCACACTCTAGAAATTAAGGATTTCCCCTATCCAATCTTTCTTTCCCCCTACCTCCCACTGAAGAGCTGGGTGTTACACAGTACACCACTGATTCTAATCCATAAATGCATGTACAAATCTTTTCTCCTTCCATTATAAAAACAAGTGTTCACATCACTCGGAGCCCTCGGGTAAAGACATTGGAATGAAGTTTCGGACAGCTTTGAATAATCTGACAAATGTTCTAAGATGGAATCACACACCATTAATGAAACTTCCTAGCTTGTAGAATAGTTTCTTCATAGAGAAGGAAGGAAGGAAGGAAGGAAGGAAGGAAGGAAGGAAGGAAGGAAGGAAGAAGGAAGGGAGGGAGGGAGGAAGGAAAGAAGGAAGGAAGGGAGGGAGGAAGGGAAGAAGGAAAGAAGGATGAGAGGAAGGAAGGAAAGAAGGAAGGAAGGGAGGGAGGAAGGGAAGAAGGAAAGAAGGATGAGGGGAAGGAAGGAAGGAAGGAAGGAAGGAAGGAAGGAAGGAAGGAAGGAGGGAATGGGGCAGGGGGAGGGAGAAAAGGAAGGAAGGAAGGAAAGAAAAATGGGAGGAAAGGAAGGAAAAAGGGAGAAATATGCACTTCTTCCCTAAAATTGGCTTTTTATTTCTCACTTATAACCCTAGAATCTGACAGTATTATAAGCCTGTAAAACTCCCTTAGCTATAAAGATGGTTGATTAAACTGCATTCCTGTTAATTAAAATAAAAGATAGTTTTAAGTGAAAATAGGAAACAAATTCTCTATTTGAAAGAGCGCTGGTGCATAGATTCGAATATTACACTCTATAAAGACAGCCCATTGTGCTAATAGCAAAGCCGTAAACATTACATTATCTCTGATGTGTCCTTCCATCCATTCACATACAAACACAATAATTTATCACAAAGACCCACTTTTCACATCCCTTAGTCAGAGAATGGGGACAGAGCTTAGTGGATCCAAAAAAAAGTAAATCTAAGTATTTATTATTATTTTAAAATTACAGTGCCTCTTAAAATTATGGGCCCAGAGTACATCTGTCACTTTGTGCTTCCTGTCTCTTGCCAGGACCAGAGAACATTCTAGTCTCTGCTGTGTTTCATTTGCATTTACATAAAGGTATAACTCCCACATGTCAATCTCACACCTTTTTAGTAATTAGCATGGAATATGGAAAAGAACTTAGCCTTAGGAATCAGGCAGTTGGTGTTAAAATCCTGTCTATTTCAATAGTTGTATGACATTGGAAAGTCAAGCACTTAAATAGAAATTTTTTTCTTGCCTGGCAGTTGGGAATCTTACTGTCTATTTCACAAGGTTATCTTGGAAACAACACACGTGAAAGAGGCAAGACATGGTATATAATATACAAGTCCTCCACAATAGTCCTTTGCTTTTCTCTTTTCTATTTCTTCTCAACAATGGGAGAACAATCCCTGACCTGCTAGGACCAGAATATAATGGCTGCAGGCCAGTTAGCAAAAACATCCAGATAATTATCCCAAGAGGGGATTTTAATTTGAATCTTATTTATTATTCAATGTGGACTTGATTATTCTTAAAAAAAAAACCAACTGTGTCTTTTTAATTTCCCTTTCAGTGGACTTCAAGAGTTGCTTGGCTTTCTTTGTTTTCAGCCTGAGAAAAAAAAATCCGGAAGCTCTTTTAATAAAATGGCCGCAGAAAAAAGTTTGGAATTTACAGTTTCTGATTAGGGACAACCTCAGTAATAATGCACAAGGGAGGAAATAATTATCATTGTATAGTATTTCTATCACACATGATGCTTATTATGTGCTTTGTCTACATTTAAATTCAATCCTCCAATTGCTATGGGAATAAGACAACAATAGTAAGAACAACAGAAGCATTAATATAAATGACATACACCATTTATTTACTTGCATGCCTTTCTCTTGGTGATTTTCAATGTGTTTCACATATTAGTGTACCTAGTCTTAGAACAAATGAAAATATAATTAGCCACAGGTTTGTACACACATCAAGATGGAAATTGATGCAATCACAGAGACACATTTGGTAAAACAGGTTTTCATCACCCTTGGGTAGTTACTGGGGATTAGACTTTATAGATACTTAACATGGAGATAAAAATGCAACTTGCTTCCCTGCAGTATCTTACAGTCTACTGCATAGAAAGTAGAAGAATAGGTACTTTCACACAAAGAGAACAGGTGTAGGCAACAATGCAGTTTACTTCTTTTTTTTTAAATTTTTTTAATGTTTACTTATTTTTGAGAGAGAGAGACAGAGCATGAGTGGGAGAGGAGCAGAGAAAGAGAGAGACACAGAATCCAAAGCAGGCTCCAGGCTCCGAGCTGTGAGCACAGAACCCGATGCGGGGCTTGAACTCGTGAAGTATGAGATCATGACCTGAGCCGAAGTCGGACACTCAACCGACTGAGCCACCCAGGGGCCCCAATGCAGTCTACTTCTATGTAGCCCCAATATCCAGCTGTTCCATTAAGGACTTAAATTTATTCATCTCTTACAAACTGTTTTGAAAATAGGAACATTAATGCCTTTTTATAAGCAAGTTTGATTTTTTAATTAATATTTTATAATGGGGAACCATGCCCAGTAAATACACCCATAGGTCCCTATAGCTTTATCAAGGAAGAAATTTTTGATAACAACTATATCTGAAGATTTAAAGTATGGTTTAGTACCTTGCATAAGATTCAGTTCATTAATTCACTAACTGATCTTCCTTTTTGTTATTATCTGATTTTAGCAACCCTGCCTTTCACCATATGGTGGTGTGCTTGCACACACATACACACCCAAGAATATCAGAATTAGAGGGCTCCAATTTAGATATTTAGGATTGCAATCCTTTCCTAAAACTGAAAGAATATTCAGCCACGCATATTTAGAGAAAGGTGGGAAGGAGTAAGGCTGGTATTTGGCTAAATTAATCTGAAACTCTAAGAAAATCTAAAGGGATGGGATTTGAAAAAGTGCCTTGATCAGTTACTCATCTATAATTCCTTTTGCCTGAAATAGGCATTCACATTCTCTAAAATTTCTATTTCAACAAAGTTAGTCTACATTATAGATTCTTACTCATAACCATGTGAAAGATTATTCATTCTTTGCTTTCTGGAGGGATCGCTGAAGCAGTTCTAAGCTTGAAACAAGGCCAATGTGCACTGTTCGGGTGGCAGCTAGAGTTAATGCTGACCCCAATATCACTAATTGAAATGAACATTAGAGAAGAGAAGCAATTTACTAAATAGTTAACCACATGCACGACTTTCAAAGTTTTTAATTAAAAAAAAAAGAAATCTCTATTTCGCTTTCTTTTACCCAATGTGAATCAGGAAAAATGTACTTTATCTGAGCTTTTTGTTACATTTCCTTCTTGGTTTTTGCAGGGCTGAATACTATCAATTAGGGAATAATTTAGAGGATTATGTGCTTTTCTTCATCTAACTTTGCTTTTCATAATCTGAGGCTTTGGGAAAAGACCTGATATGAATCACCTTCAAGAAAAAAAGTAAAGAGTAAATTATAGGACTAAAGATGATAGGTGACAAAGATGAGAATGTCTAGCCACAAAAATCCCCCTAATTTGGAAATCTGAATAAATGATTATATTAACTTGCTCATCTTTTAACTATAACACAAACCACTACTACTTCAGAGCTGTTAAGTTTTTAAATGATAGAAGCACAGAATTTATGTGGTGATGGATTATTGTAATTTCGTATTCTGAAAGTTGACCAAGAAATAATTTATTGTGGGGTGCCTGGGTGGTTCAGGTCGGTTAAGCGTCCGACTTCAGCTCAGATCATGATCTCATGGTTGGTGAGTTCGAGCCCCCCATCAGGCTCTGTGCTGACAACCCAGAGTCTGAAGCCTCCTTTGGATTCTGTGTCTCTCTCTCTTTCTGTCCCTTCCCTGCTTGTACTCTATCTCTATCTCTCAAAAATAAATAAATGTTAAATATTAAAAAGTAAGTTATTATCAAAACTCATTTATTAAAAAAAAAAGAAAGAATTTCTTCTTATCCAAAAACTACATCTAGAAAAGGCAGATGTCTTTAAAGTGCTTTAGACGAATCACACGATATTTTTTATTTGGGATAATTAGCTGTTTGGGTTTGGGCACAACATAAAAAAATTAAGATCTGTGTGTATATATACACACAATCACACATGTTATATAAGTACATTGATTAGTTCTATACAAGTTTTGTCATAATCAGAAGGCTTTTCTGTCCACAACACATATTATTTGGTTTTGCAATTGATTATGGGTTGAGTTCTGTCCCCTCAAAATATTATATGGAAGTCCTAACTTCCCATAATTATAAATGTAACTTTATTTGTAAATAGGATCTTTGGAGACGTAATCAAGTTTAAATGAGGTGAACGCTAATTCAATGTCACTGGTGTCCTCATAGGAAAAGGGAAATGCCATGTGACAACAGAGGTAGAGATTGGAGTGATGCAGTTAGCAGTCATGGAACACTAAGGATTGATTCGAGCCACAACCAGAAGCAAGAGAGGCAAGGAAGGATCCTATCCAGAGTCTCAGAAGGAACATAGCCCCTGCTAACACCTTAATTTCAGATGTCTAGCTTCCAGAACTGTGAGAAAATATATTTCTGTTGTTTTAAGGCATTCACTATGTAGTACTCTATTATGACAGTTGTAGGAAACTAATACACCATCCAATTGGTAATTCAAAAATACTTCTTGAATACTGTTTATGAGCTTGAAATTATGCTAGCTGCAGAGTTTTACAATATTGAGGTCCACAGATGATGACTGTGTCTTCGTGGAGGAAAAACAATCCAATAAGACATCTGGGGATAGTACAGAGTGTTGTGGGAGTACAAATCAGAGGCTTCTAATAGAGGATCATGGAAGTCTTTCCACCGAAAGTGACTCTGTGAAATCTGGATGATGAGGGGGAGTTAGCTGATAAGGGAAGAGGGGGAAGCTGGTTCTAGACCAAGACAACCACGTGGTTAAGGTCTGAAGGAGCAATAGAGAAGGCTTTGACATTCAGTCCACTGTTAGGGTATCAGGAGAGAGATACAACTGACCAGAGATGAAGAGCATATACTGTGAAGAGCTTTGCAAGCCACTTAAGGAGTTGTGACTTTCGTTCTATGGGAGGGAGAAGATATCTTGGATTTTAATCAAAATGCTATGATCACACACACATTGAGAAACACCATTCTGGTTGTGCTGTGGAAAATGGCCTACAAAATGAGAAAGACGACACAGGCAGCCTGCATACTGGGAAAACTCATAAGATTCAACGAGCATTGTGATTTGGATTTCTCCATTGTTTCAACTCCCAGAGCACTTTCACATCTAATTTTCACATCTAATTTTAGGCTTCCACCAAACTCCAGAGATAACTACGAGAGGGATTATTCCCCACTCTACTTGGTCAAGAACTCTGGCACAGCAAAGTAAAGCAATTTGTCCAGGACCACAGAGTTGGCCAACAATGAACCTGGGGTAGCAAATATGTCCCCCTGGGGCCATGTATGTGCTTTGTTCCATAGGAATGCACAGTGCCTACTAATTATAATCGTACTGTCATCACAGGGAAGGCATCATTGCATAAAGCCCGGATGATGCACTGGAAAGATCATTCAATCCTAAACAGCTGGAACAGAGTCCCTGGCAGGACTCCACTCTCCTCCCTCAAGCACATATATGCACAGCTCCACCAAGTGGAGGAAACGTGTCATGTTAGCTCCTGGCCTCAGGGAGGTAGGCGACTAAACATAACAGGGCAGGGGTTGGGGAAAAAAATAATCTTCACATGTCATTACCTCTGACTGTAAAATATATGTACTTTATCAGATGAGCCATCAAAAATTGCTGTGGAAGGGGAAGGGAAAGGGAGAGTGAATGTTCTTAATACATGCCATGTCATCCCACTGATGGTATCTTTAGCTCTAGATCCAGCCATTAAGCAGGAATAAAAAAAGGGAAAAGAAAAACATATGTGTCCTCACTTTGATCCTATTCAGTTTCTTTTTTATGTTCATGTATTGTGTGCTCATGGGAAGATGTGAAGCTATAGAAGCCTTCATTTCCTGCAAAGGTTCAGCTGAAGGCACACTCGGACCTCTAAGAAAGCCCAAGATCTCATGCTTATAAATTTGTAAACACACACATATGCACACACACATGCACATACATTCAACCCAAAAGAGAGGAGTTCAGATGGATAAAAGACCCAGAAACTATGGAGTGGGGGAAGCAAAAAGAAAGAAGGAAAGCCTTCTCTTCTCTTGCTGTTAGCAAACTTGCTGTGGGTATTCTTTTCCTCCTGAGGTTCACGGTGTGGTGACAAAGGTCTGTACTCATCCTTCTCTTGTAAGGTCTAGCAGCCTCAGTGCTGTGGCCCCATTAAAGGAAGATAGGAGGGCTCAGGTTAGGCTAACACTGTCCTGAACCTTTAGTTTTCAAGCTTCTTGTAGTTGAAGAGGTAAAATCCAGAAGGCCAAATTCAGTGTGTTGACCTAGGAAGAAGAGTTCTAAAGCAACAAGCTACTCAGTTGTCTTACATTCTAGGCTTTCAACTACAGAAGCAAAGCAGTATTAAATAGACCTTGTACAGTCTTGCCTTGCTCCCTGGGATAGGAATCTACATATGTTTGGGACCAAAATCAATCAGTTATGGATTATTCATTTATCTGAAATGTCCCCTCTGCACATGTCTTTTGGTGACCTAACAGAAGATGTTTGGTGAGGATTTGGAGATGTGGGATGCAGTCCATCCCCTCCTTAGAGATTTTCTCCCCATTTCAGTTGCAAAGCTCTTTTACAGCTGCCTGTTAATTGAAGAGAAACAGTGGAAGCCAGCAATACGCTGCTCAGACACTGGGATGTTGGAAATACACTGATTTGTATTTGGCAGAGAGAAACCTGAAGAGGTAAACATCTTGCTGAAAACAACAATCAGCATGATGGAAAGTCAGGCTCCTTCTCCAAGTCTTCAGCTTTAGGCATCAGTGCCACCATGGCCTGGGTT
This sequence comes from Paguma larvata, assembly GCA_030068075.1. NCBI lineage: Eukaryota > Metazoa > Chordata > Mammalia > Carnivora > Viverridae > Paguma > Paguma larvata. The sequence continues at coordinate 11,284,574 of CM057823.1, forward strand.
GTTATTTGCATTAATGATGGACTTTAGACAGGTTTAAGTCACCACTTGGATAAAGACATCCTGGGCAAATCTTGCCTATGTAGGACACGCTGACTGATTAGGGAAGCCCTGGAGAATAGCTTTCTGTGGAAGGCACCATCATTTGGAAAAGAAGTAAGCTCTAAACCCCAACAGCTGTGATGATAAATAATCCTTCCATACTTTTTGGGAGGTGAGGAGACATTAACCTTGTATCTTGGCCAAATTTCATCTTATTATATTCTTCTTCCTTGAGTCTGCCCTTGTGCCCCGAGCAAGAACAATTGGACGTCATATAATGTTTGTTTTCCAGCCCCTAAAGTCAAGGCACTGTTGGTGCCTAATAGCATTTTAAGGTGGATTAAGTGGTTACATACTCTATCACATCATCTTAACAGGGATGTAAGAGGGTACTAATTTATTAATAGTCTTTAACTTTTGTAAGGTCTAGAGAGAATGTATTAAACCCATAAAATCCCTGGAGTTTGTTTCCTAGCATTTTCTTCACTTGTTCAACAGTTACAAAGTACCTACTAGTTCTAGTTCTGGGATAATACAAAGATGAACGAGGCATGGCCCATCTGGTAGAGACAGACATGCTATCCATAGAGACACGCATGCAAAGAAATAAGTAGGGCTATTGTAGAAGTATGCCCAAGGCACAGTAGAAGCAAAGAAAAAAGAGGATTGAATCTTCACAACAAAACAGAAGACAACATGCTGAATGAACAGAAATGTAATGAAAAAATAACAAGATATTTGCAGGGCCCAACAATCTTATTGTGACAAGATCTTAGAAATTAAGTCATCATACAATTATATGCCATATGGCTGATATGACTGACGAAGAGGAGAGAGACAGATCAATGGTAGTAAAAAGGAGTTTCCTTTCATCCAAGGACTTGCTGGGGCGAACAGTAAAATGAGCACAGACAGAAAGATGGTGTGGTGGTAGGGTGGAAAGGAAACATGTCTCATCAAGGGAACAACTAGATGGGAACCAACAAAGAAGTAAATGAAGTAGGCTGAAATGTGGAAGATAGATTGAGTCATATCACGTTGCTTGTTTATATCAGACTGAGGAGTGTGGACTTGATTTGTCATAGCAGAGTTTTATGGTATTTTTTCAGTAGGGAGTGGTGTCCACTCTAGATAGAGACTGAACTGGATAATATCTGTGATCTATGTATAGTCTGTCAACAAAATGCAGAAATGATTCCTAAAGACTGAGATTCAAGGCAGCAATAACTCATGGAAAGATAACTCAGCAATCCAAGTATATAAAGATAAAAACCAGGAACACAGACCTCTGGTGTGACCTTTGCCAAGTGATGAAGACTGTAAATTTCTTTGAATGCCATTTTCTCATCTGTACAGTGGAGATAATAATAGAGGTTATCACATACGTTGTAAAGAGAATTCAATGAGGCAGTGCAGGTAAAGCACTTTGCTAGTTCTGGTACACTGTGAGCATCTAAGAAACATTAACTGCTGTTATTGTGATAGCATTGCCTTTGAAACACAGAAGAAGGGTTTAGAGAAGTTACTGAGATGGAAGGTTAAGTGGAATAGGGTGACTGATTAAAAAGAGATGGACAATTCACTTGATAGATACAGAGGATGACCTAGACACCAGAAGTGGGTTGAGAGCATGAGGGGGTAATCCGTGGAGGCCATGACAAATGCAGACCTCAACCTAGCATCAGGCTTTGAGAATCTTCTATGAGAGCACTGAGTACACGGAGTACTCATCAAGAAGCACCAGTTAATTGCATGGAAATATTGAAACACTATTTTTGGCTCTGGGGATTTGATTTGTCATTGTTCAAACTTGGTGCATGGCTGAAGAATGATTTGAAGGGAAGAAAAGTAATGGAAGAATGAAATGCAGAGCTTTGAAGTTAAAGTATTACCAGGTTCTCTAGCTTATACTAAATTAGGTTGCCACATGTCATTTATGCAAAATTTCATTATTTTCAGGCTTGAATTATGGAGGGTTTCTATAATAAAGGGAAAAGAGAGAAAACGAATTTAAATGTCCCAACCTCTGTTCATAAATAATTTCACGTCTTCAGTTTAAGGATGTTTCATAGGTGATTGTATTGAGAACCAAAGGAATAAATTTCCACTATTTTATTTTGCCAGTCATTTGTCAAACTTCCCCCTTGAGTTCAGCTCTGGGAAGGCAGTAATTCACTTGCCCCCTTAACCACATGGCTCTGAATAACTATAAAAATCCAGAATTAATGTTGGTGGTTTTTTTTTTTTTTTTTTTTAAGCAAAAAATCAAAAGACCAAGGAGATAAAACTTCACCTGAAAACATTTTTCTCAAAGAAATTTGACTTATTTGATAAGGGAATTAGAGACTAAAATAGAACAGACAATACATAATATTTCAATATGTGAATGTGATAACTGTACTAGAAGACATAGTGAAGAGTAGTGAAGAGTATCTGCACAAGCATCGCTGTGAATCTGATAGTTACAAATGTACATGGACACGGATACGTTCTCTTGGTGACTCAGATATCATCAACAGCATGAGTGCCCCTGGTACTATTTTCCAGAGTGATAAACAACTCTTAAGAAAATTCTTAACCAAATTGAAAGACAATCTCATCTCAATACATATGGCCATTTTACACACACTTAAAAATTTAGAGTTCATTAAAAACCATAAAAAAGTGCTTGTCTGTAAAATGAAATTATAATCTAGCTCAATAATTATCATTAGGATTTTAACCTACATGATTATCCTGAGGGAGATGACCAAATCATGAGGGATGCAAGAAAGAAAAACAAAAAAAGATTTCTTGGCAACTTTAAATGTGGTTATCTAGATAGATATTGAAGCTCCTTCTGACATTGTGACAACCAAAATTGTTCCCACAAATTTCCAAAGTTCTCTTTTTGGGGATGGTACTACTCCTGCTGAGAACCAGTGGCATAGAGAAATTGAGTAGAATGTGCTGGAAATAGACGGTATCTGGTGTTTTGGGGGGCTTTGGTTTGTCTTGCTAAGTATTTATATTTCCTTTTGTGAAATTAAAGAAAATTTCTGCAATTTATTTCCACATCACTGAGTTCAACATATCCATAAAAGAGCTCTTAAATTATAGCTCATCTATAGAATCAACTCCATAAAACCCATGGCTGATCAAACTTTTTTAAAAAATATTCTATTTTTAAAAGAAAAAGGGAAATCAGGGAAACGGAGTCTCATAAAGGAAATAATTAAGAAGTAACTTCCCTGGCATATGCATGGCAAATATTTTTCATTGTTTTAATGTACTCTGAATTAGTTGAGTGAATGCATGTTTTGCCAAATCCCCTTTTCTTTATATTTTTATTACAGCCAAAGCAAATGTTTAGAATGATAATGTCAAAACATCTGTGCTGGGCATTCATAAATTGGGGTCTATTGTGGGGGGCTCAAAGGCGAACTTGCAGGGGTCTGGAAACTCTGTGCAAAGTTCACTCTCTCTGTCTCCATGATATCTGATATTATCCATAGCTCTTACTGTATTCTCAAAATAGTTTACATTCCAAAAATGTAAAACAAACAAACCAGACATTTTTCAGCCATTAAGAATTACATTTAACCCAATATTTTTTGTTAATAAAGCAGAAAAGTGACTCAGCAGTGTCTAGAATGATTTTCCACTTACAAAGGTTAAAAGAAATAGGGAATTCAGAGCGACACCCTTTAAAGCAGAAGATTAACTGAAACACTCCAGTAAATTGAGGTTTGGTGATTTACCTTACAAAGGTAAGGTAAAAAACAAACAAAAAAAAAACAACCCACAAAAGCTTCCCAGTTAAATAGCCAATCTTTGTGGATTCCCGAAAGGAGTGCTTAACAATAAATCACCCCTTAAGTCTGAAGGTTCTCCATGCATTCAGTGTGAAGTTGCTGTTGGTTGCCACTGAGTTAAGTTAAAACGCGTTATCTTCACACAGATACCATACTGAATGGAAACAAACAAAAATCTTAATATTAAATGCTATTGTATTTACTGTTCCCCAATGATTTTGCTTTTCTCCTGCCTAATCAAAGACTATGCAGAAACTAATAACCTTGCATCTTTGTATGCAACAGATTATGGCAAGGTATACTTAATTAGTGCAGTTTATAACCACTGCATCCCTGCTACGACACGAATGAGTATGAGAGGCTAATGACCAGAATCTTTAGTTCCACAAGAAGTGAAATCCCAGCAGGTGTAGTTGATGTGAAGCCTGAATGTTCTCTGACCATGTGCCTTCCAAACAGAAATCACACCATGCAGAGTTCACATGATATACTCTATCTAGAGAAAACATTCAGAGGCACACTATGCTAGAGACATTTACGTACCCTACAGTATTTCTACCCCTCGGCAAAATTAGCCTTGTTTTGTCCACTCTGTGACCATCACTTTCTTGGATAGGCAAAGCAACCCATGTTAGTCCTGTCTCCTCGTAATGTAGCAATGGACCAACTTCTTCCTTCAGAAACCATGCTAAATTCACAGGCCCGTTGGGAGGATGAGTTGCAATTCCAGTCTTGCAATCAGAAAAACAAATCTTTCTAGAGATTTCAAACTGCTGGTTACTATCGTTTACTTCCAACATTTGGAGAAAGAAAGGTGACTGGAGTCCTACAGAAGTGACTAGAACTGCTCCCTATGAAAATCTCTTTGGGGAGAAAAGGAGCATCATCGGCATGCAAGCTTGCAGAACAGACTTTTCGAATTTTATTTAATCCCCACAATCCTGAAAGAGAACTACTACCATCCCCAAATTACTGAAGCAGAATCTGAGCCTCAGAGAGGTAAGAGAGCCGGTAAGTAGTCAAACAGATAAACCCATCCAGGTTTGTCAGAGGATTCTCAAGCTGATACTCTCTCATTTTGCCAACATAGCATTTTTATAAAGGCATGAAATGTAAACTGGAACGCTGTCTAATGTAAACGTGGAAACCTAAAGATACCTAAGACATTTCTTCATAACTGTTTTCATAATAAGGCATGTATATTTTAAGCAGTGGAGCAACTAGAGGAAGCATAAATTGATCGCTAGAGTGGAGTAAGTAATAAGAAATAGCACTATTTATAGAGAGTTATTTATTTCTTTCAACAACGCCGTGATTGAATATTCATCGAAAGCTAAGAAAACTCAGGCTTAGAGAGATTAAGTATACTGCCCGAGGCCACATGGCTGGTACAGGATTTTAATCCAGGTTGCCAATTTGTTATTCATGACATCATGCTAACAGATTTTATTATTTAGAGTAGGCTAACCCATAGACCAAACAGATTAAGAACCTTAAAATGGATCCAACACAAGGGAAGTTTATTTTTTTGCTCACATAACAGTACTAGGTGGGAAAACACTTTTGTGGTAGCTCTCCTCCACATAGGCAACCAGGGACTCAGGCTGAGCAAGGCTCTGATGTCCAAGCCTCGTGGCTTCTGGTTCTCCTAGGTGTCATTTCCATATAGCTAGTTGAAAGGGAAAGGCTGTGGAGAGCACACAAGGGGGTGTTTATAGTTCAAGTCCAGAACTTGATATGGCCACACTTAAGTTGAGAAATACACTTTAGACATGTCCAGAAAGAAAGGAGAACATGATTTGGGTGAAGATACTACTCTCTACCCCACTGACATAGAAAATGAATTTCTTTTAAAAATTAGAATAGGCCCTAGGGGCACCTGAGTGGCTCAGTTGGTTAAGCATCCAACTTCAGCTCAGGTTCCTGAGTTCGAGCCCCTTTCAGACTCTGGGCTGACGGCTTAGAGCCTGGAGCCTGCTTCAGAATCTGTGACTCCCTTCTCTTTGCCCCTCTCCCACTCATACACTGTCTGTCTCTCAAAAAATAAATAAATGCTAAAAAAATTAGAATAGGTCCCAAAATGATGACAACTACCAGAAATTTTTGGGAAAAGCACTACAGTTGTGAGTATTAGCTTATAACCCAGGCTCTGGAATTAGGCAGCCTAAAGTCACCAATCATTTTAGATTTACCTTACCTGAACCTTAATTTTCTCATTATTAAAGTAGGGACAGAAGTACTTATTTCATGGAGTTGATTGTAGGATTTCATGAAAACAAAGAGAAGGCTAATACCCTGTAACATCCATTCTTTCCTTCTTTTTTAATAATAGAATCTCCTAAGTTTGCAGTGGATATATGTTCCCTAAGCAGAGTCTACATTCCTCAGACTTCCTTGTAAAGTGGGTGTGTCCATGTCAATAAATTCTGGGTATTGAGATATGAGCATAATACAAACCAGACCCTTAACGGGAAGCTGTTTGCCTCCATTGTCTCTTTCGTTAGGCATGTCTCTTTCAACTCTTTTCTAAGGGATGGAATACAGGCGAGTGTAATGAGCTACTTTCCACCCTACAGAGAAAGAACACCTTGAAGGATGGCAAAGCAATTCCAGAGATGGTACCTGAGCCCCTGGATGACCCTGGCAGAGACAGCTGCCCGAGCTCCCTTCACTGCCTTCCATTGTAGACATTTATGGAAAAATAAATAATCTTTCTTGTTTAAAGCAGTCATTTCAGACTCTGCTACAGCATCCAAATAACTACCTAGTTATTATAATCTCTAAAGCACCTAGAACAGTTCCTGTCACAGAGTAAATATTCCACAAGTGATGACTACTGTCGATATTTCATAAGGATAATATATCTAGAGTCCATTTCCTACCTATATTCTGAAGAATGCTAACATGTAACGATAAGCATTTCAGAATAAAAAGATTTGGGGAGACGGAGTGAAATAATTTTGAGAAATACTCAGTGAAAAAATGTCTAGGTCTTAAGTCTGCTAATGTTAATGATTACTATTCAGGGAAAGAGTGTATATAAGGTTTCCTAAACTTGTGAAACCATGACCCCTTTTTTCGAGAAGTATAACATGAAGATAGCGTTCTGTGGACACGATTTGGGAAAACATTCTACTAGAAAATGAATTTCAGAAATTCAGAGAGAATCAGGCTGATATTTTTCTGAAAGAACACTCTACACTTACAGTGTGGCAGTTGAGTACATAAAAGAATACTAATTCATATTTACTGTAATTAAAAACTGTATTTCCAATTCCTTACACTGTCTTCAAAACAAACATCATGAGTCACTAAATATAATCTCTGAATTAATCATAAATTTCAAAATCAAGCAATGAGGATTTCCTAAGCAACCAGAGAGGTATATGATCAGAAATGGAGTAGAGTGGGTACAAAGTCACACAGCTACTTTGATTCTGATGGAGAGCATTTCCGATATATTTTTCTATCCAAACCACTCCAAGCAGATGAATTAATAAATTCGTGTTTAGAAAAAAAATGCTTGGAAAGTAAATCCACAACAACAAAACCACAAAAGGAAAAGAAACATGGAGTCAATTATGGCTCACATGTCAAGCTGACCACAAATTCCTAGATTAATAAGAATGTTCTGTGCATATCACTATGATTCTCCCTTAGAGACATTCTGATAGATAAATACTGCAATTGGGTGATTTCACAAGTTATATTAAGTCCACAGTGTATGCTTAGGATTTCATTTTGAAGAGATAAAAACAAACAACCCTTAAAATATAGAACAAATTCTAAAATAGGGTTCTATGAGTTTTGATAAAATGGAGAAAACGGCCAACTAGAATAGCATACTTCCACTCTCTTTTTTCTCCTATCATTGTAAAACAAGTGTGAGGAAAGAGAGTACAAATCTGTAGATCCCTACTCAACATTTTAAGATGAGTTTCTGTTTTTATGAGCCAGCTGTTAGAAGGTAAACACAAAATTCTCTCTGAAAGGCACTTGAGAGGAACACACTAACAGTTGAATAAAGGTGAGCCAATTAAACCACTTACTCCTGCCTAATATTGTTCTATGTAGTCCGAGCACCTGGTTTGGCATAAACATTTACTTTTTGCAGCGTGATATTTAATCAGCTGGTCAGGTGGTGGTGAGCTCCATCCAGAAGGGCGGTTCTCTCTGACCTTGTTCTTTTCTTAATTGGAAACATGGTTTAATACTGTGTCTCCTATTCCACATGTTTCTCAAGAATTTGCTCAGCGTATGACTATCATGCATGAATCCCATTAGGCCAGTCACACCCTCAAACTCAACACTCCTTTAAGGCCTGGTATGACAGACCCAGGGATTTAGTTTTCTGCCAGGTGCTGAAAGGAAAAAGCAGTTTTAAGTCAGACAGGAGGAAAAAAAGGTTGGTGGCAGAGACTCAGCAGCCAACCATAAGCCTTCCTCACCTTTCCTTAGGGAGTAGATAAGTAGACAAATGCACTTACGTAGATGATTTGGAAAAGTAGTAATGAATACTTTTGAATATTCAATTAAATATAATATTCAATTCAAAAATAATTTGAAATATTTTGGGGCGATATATGTTAGATGAATTAATATGATCTCTCTGAACATGAAAACTCAAAGAAATATGGAAGGTGGTACCACAAGGGACTTTAAAACATCCGGAGAAATTTATTTCACAGGTGAGAAGAAAACATTGTAAGGGGGGTCATTTGCCCAACCAATGAGAAAAATCAGTGAATGGTAAAATAGGAATGTTATCCATTAGCTGCCAGCCTGGGTTGAGTTCAAGAGCATTGACTTGGTAGCCAAACCATCTTGTTTGAATCTTGGCTCTACTGCTAATTGGCTGTGCAAATCTGGGCAACTTATTTGCCTTCTCTACCTCACCTCAGCTAGGAAATGAGGGTAATGAAAGTGATTACCCCATAGGGCTGTTGTGAGGATTAAATAATCTGCTATGTGGAAAGTGCTCAATACAGCTCTGGCGCGATGTTAAGCGTTAGCAATTTCTGCTCTTTTTCACTGTCACCTGAGAGTGGCAAACACTGTTGTTATGTGATAGAAATACGCATTTGTATTGTCACTAGAGACACACAAAACCAGCAACTACATGAATGTCCCTGCCCAATGTGCTATCAAACAGGCATGACAGCTTGAGGGCTGCCCCCAACCCTGGAGAAAGCACTTGTGAGGTCTCAGAGGAGGCCACAAAGCAGAGAAACCCACAGGACCTGTAGGTCTTTGCTAGTCCTCAGAACCCTTGTTCCTTGGAGTGGGATGGATCCAAGAATCATTGGGAACTTGAATTTCTTTGCCTGATGAAACAGAGCAGAACTAGACAAGGGACTAAAAATTCCTCTGCTAGTCATTTTCCTGTCATTATCAACACATAGCTTACACTAGCTGTCGGTTGAGTGGCTATGGAAAAATAACTTGTGATTTTTCAGATCTAGAAGAACTGGAAGGCTGATAATATTTGCTTTTTGCCAATCTCATAGCTGTCTGCAAGCACAGTTATCTTTGTAGAGCCCTTTGATACCTTTGGGGAAAAAAAGAAAAGGAATGCCAGAGGACCCTTGTTGTTAGTCTTACTAACTGGCTGATTGAGTAGCTGCCTCATCACCTCCTCCCTGTTCCCACTTTCCTAGGTGAGACCTGCTCTTTTTAAGGCACTCAGCTGTTAGGAGAAAGATGGTGCAGGGACAGCTTTGCAGTGAATCATAGAAAAATAAAATGTTATCTTAAAACGGTTTCTGTTCTTTGAACCTGGCTGGCTTCTCTTTCAGCCAAGGCTGGTGACTCAGGCTTAGCCTGTCTAGGTGTAATCAAATTTAAGTAAATGCTTTGGCCATTTTAATATGTCCTGGCCCAAGTACATGGAGCTATCCTAATGAACTAAAGTGAATTGGAAAAGTAAGCTCTCTGGGTCCTGTCTGACTGGACTGTGTTATATGCCATGGTCTTGGATGGCAAAAATAGATGCTATGATTTGTTGAGTACTTATTATGTGCCAGAAACCTTAGAATGCTTGCTTGCTTGCTTGCTCTTTTTCCTTTTCTCCTTTTTTCCCTTTCTTCTTTCCTTTCCTTTCCTTCTCCCTCCCTCCCCTTCCTTCCTTTCTGCCTTCCTTCCTTTCAATCTCAGCTGCTAGAAAGTAATACATTTTTATATTATGAGCTGGTACATACCACATGTACATATACAGACAATCAAAGGTTTTATGAAAAGACACTACAAATATAATACACTGCAATATTTTCCATCCTACTTGACATTATTTTGTGTTCTAAAGTACTGGTTTTGACCCACTAAATTGATTTCATGACTCGTGAATGGATTGCAACCTACAGTTGAAAGCCACTGCCTTAGACAAGTATATTCCCTGTAATGACCTTGCAAGGCAGATATTTGTATCATATTCCATGCAGAATAGTTCAACAGAGAATATGTAATAAGGGGAACCAGTTAAAAAGGGCTTTGAAGAGCCGAACTGTCAGATAGGGAAGAGTGAGGCAGTTCAGATACTAGCAACAATCGGAAATGGCCATCTCTCCAGTAGGGCTGGAGAATTCGAGGAAAAGATGGTGTTATCTATCTGAGCAAAGAAGCCAGGACAACTGCAGGGACCTGGGACAGGGGAAATTATTTAGCAGAAAGTCGCATCAGGAAAGGTGGGCTTCAAGAAGGTGAGCTGTCCTAGAGAAGCTAGAACCTGAAGAAGATAGGCAGTCACTATTAGAGATACCTCTCAAAGGAAAACGAAGAAAGAAAGAAAGAAAGAAAGAAAGAAAGAAAGAAAGAAAGAAAGAAAGAAAGAAAGAAAGAAAGAAAGAAAGAAAGAAAGAAAGAAAGAAAGAAAGGAAGAAAGGGAGAGAGAGAGAGAGAGAGAGAGAAAGGAAGGAAGGAAGGAAGGAAGGAAGGAAGGAAGGAAGGAAGGAAGGAAGGAAGGAAGGAAGGAAGGAAGGAAGAGGGAGGGAAGGAGATGAAGGGAAGGAGGAAGGGTGGAGGTAGGGATGGCTAGAGAAGACAAAGAGATAGGGAAAGACGGAGAGGGAACTTGGTTTCTCCCATCTTCCAATCTCCTACCACTTCCTCCCACTTGTCAAATCTAGCTAGCAGTCAGTGGAAGTGTAATTTTCAGGGATCAGCTCTCAGAGCTGAATAGGAGAAGATATGGGAGAGCTGGAGCTAGTTTCGGGGACGTATGACCTGCCTAGTCATATAGGTACTAGAGGACCCCTGAGCTTGACTTAATGCTCTCCTATCACAATCTTGAAATTCATTGTATGTTTTTGAACAAAGGATACTACATTTTCCTTTTGTACTGGCCTTGCAAACAGTGTAGCTGTTCCAGTACACATGACTATTATTCCAATTGCATGAATGAGAAGACTATGGCTCAGAGACTTTAAGTAGCTTGTTGTGGGCTTCACAAAAGTGAATACAGCGAAATGTGAAACCAGCTTGGTATATCTGAGGCCAAAGTCCACACTCTTCCCAGTAAGCTACAGGTCAATTCCATCCCCCCCCCCCCCAAACAGTACTAAAAAGCAGATGGGAGAATCGTGCAGCTAAATCTTTGCTGGTATAGCAAGGAAGGGACACATGTCCTCAGCCACTGCCATTTAGATGATAATTTCTGCTGTTCCCTTTTGGCCACTCCAGGCCACAAACAGTCATTAACTCAGCCTTTGGGGGCTTGTTAAGAGCAGCTGAAAAGTTGCAAATAGGATTTCTCCTGCTCAGAAAGCAGAACAACTCACAGTAGAGAAACGCAACACCTGTTCTTTCTTCAAAATTTGCCTTGTACAATGGATGTAAAGGACAAAATACATGCAGACTTGACTTGAATGCCAAGGCCCTTGTCAACCCTTACTTAGAAATGAGTTGATGCTTTGACTGCTTCACTTCTCCACAATAGCTGCCAGATGACCCCCACCCGACCCCATCTCCTATTGACCACTGTCAGAAGTATTACATATGAGGTTTTCCTATAAAACCTTCCTACCCTCACATTCTGGGATAATTCTGGTTTTACCAACAATGAAATTGGGAATAAAGCCCAACAAATTGGGCAGTAGTAAACTCAGAGGGGATATTAATTAAATCAAAGAATTCCTAATGCAAGTACTGTAAATTTCCCATCTTTAATATTTCAGTGATCCTTTGCTGTTACATAGAATACTTCCTATGATCTTTACCATTTGTATTGCTTGTGAACATTGAGGTAGCATTTTAATGCTGCAATATTCAATACAGCAATACATTATCATTGTTCAACTCCATGTCACAAAATAACATGTTAGTTATCATTATTACCTTTTTTTTCCCATTCCACCTCTAGGATTCCTTGCAATGTGAGCACAAAAGATAACCTAAGCATCAGAGGCTCATATATAGAGTGAGAAAGCTCAAACCAACCTCTGAGATCAATTCTACACAAATTCTAGACAGATAAGGAAACTGGAGACTAGAGAGATCTGGAACAGACCCTGGGTCTTCTGGCTAATTAGAATAGAAAGATGATCTTAGACAACTCTTTTACCCTTATTTCATGGTTTTGTTTTTTTTGGTTTTTTTGGTTTTGTTTTGTTTTGTTTTGTTTTTCATTTCCATTTCCTCACTCCCCAGCTAAATCTACATAAAAGTCTATGTTGGGTATTCATTCAATAAACATTACCTGAGTGTTTACTATGTACAAGGCAGGCAAAGCACAGAGGACACAAATAAAAATAAATCACAGCCTTTACTAAGACATAGAGTCTTGAGAAATGTTAGACAATTAGTTGTCATACCATGTGACTGCAATTCATGTCTTGGGCATGACACGAAGCAGGGAATGAATGACTAGCAAGTCTTTTAAATAGCACGATGAAGAATTTACAAAGGAGGTGCCTCTTTGGTACTGACAGAAAGACCAGAAAGTCATCCATAAAATTATCATCGCTAGTAGCAGTAAGACAGCTCAGCTAAAACAGAGAAAACTAATAGAAGAATATGGATCCTAAGCCCATTTGTCAAATTGTCAACTTCTGTTGGTTGGGAGAACGATGGCACCATGTTCAGAACTGCCCGGTCACTAGGATGAGAAGTTGCTTTACTCTGAACTTTCTTCACTTCTTCATGTTTCAGTTTGTAATTATAAGAATCTCCTTGAGGTAACAATCAGAATCTCCAGACAGGCATGCTCCCGGGTATTTGCATCAGGCAAATTTTGGGGAAAACTACAATAAGCTACTTCATCTGTGTCTTATGACAAGGATTTTGTACTTTCGGGTAGTGACTATCAGGACTGTGGGAAAAAGGGAAAGCCATCTGTAAGCACAGTAAATCAGGAGCACAGAGTCCTTGGTTCAGTTCCTAGATGGGACAGTTTAAAAGCATCTGCCAGGTACATCATTCAACTTTATGTCAGTTGCATCAACCGGGGAGACCCTATTTGATCATATTGTCATAGAGTTTCAGACAGAAGTGATTTTCAAAAGGAGAGCATGGCCTTGCTCAGGGTCATCATTAGAAAAAGGAAGGAGGGATTCTAACCTTTTATTCTCTGGCACACAAAAGAGCAAAGCTCTCTCCTGGACAGTATTTCCTTTAAGAGATGAATCAGAAGAAAATAACTGGTGGTTTCAATCACTGGCTGTGTTCTCTTTTTTTCTCCTCTCATGTCTTCCCCAATTATCACCTTTATAATACACTGCTGGATTCTCTGCTCTCCTTCCGTTCTTCTGTTCCTTTGACCTTCCCTCTGCCCTTTCTTCTCTGGCACTTTTTCTAGCCTCTCCTTTATGATTCTTGAGCCCTTAAAGTTCCTAAAGCCCTCCCCCTTTCCTGTAATAGCATTTATTTTTCTGTCTCTGTCTCTCATGCTCTCTCTCTTCCCCCCCACCCTTCCCCTTCTCTTTCCTCTTGCTTTCAAGATCCTAAGGATTCTTGAGGTTTTTTCCTTTTGTTTTCTTTCCCACTGAGATAAATAAGCTCCTCAAAATTCTAGCAAGTTTGAGAAAAAAAATAATGATAAAATAGCTACCATTTACTCAGCACCTGTTAGGTTCCAAATAACAGTATGATGTTTGCAAATATTAGTTCCTTTAATCTTTACAGTTACTCTCTGATATAGATTAGTCAGGTCCGGTGTATAGAGGAGGAAGCTAGACTCAGACGAGTCAAATAACTTACCCAAAGCCCTATAACTAGAGAGTTTAAAAAAAAAAAGTCTGGCCATGTTAATATCAGAAGTAGCCCAAAGCTCTTTACTCATCCAGGAGTTGAGATTGTGGCTAATAAATATAAGCTCATTGTTCCTCTTTATGACTAATGAGTGGGTGATTCTTACCATAAAAAGGTCATGTTTTTATTCCCATGAATGCTGTTGGTCTTATTATTGTTGAACAAGGAACTTTCATTTTTCCCTCTGAGACTCTTGGTATTAATAGGAAAGCTTTAGAGAACCTACCTAGGGAACATACACAGATAATAACTATGGCCTCCCGGATGTAACACCTCACTTGTGTTTGCTTTGATGATGATTCTAATTACGGGCCAGCTGAGGAACTAAGTATATAGTTCCAGTTGGAATTCATTCCACGGTACAAACAACAGAACTAGAAAGAAACAGAACACCTGGAATCCCATCTCAGTTTTCCCACCTACCAGCTGAGTAACACTAGGCTTGAAGTGGCTCATTGGTAAAACCAAACTTTTGGACCAGATGGTCTCAAAAGTCCATTCTGGTTCTCATAGTCATTTTTTAATAATCTTTCCCTGGGACCCCAAATCAAGCTGTTCAGGCAGCTGAACTCTGCTTATCATGATCCAGCATCCTTATATACTAACGGGAAACTTGAGGAACAATGTGGAGAATGAATGGATGTATGTGGGTATGGGGAAGGGGGGACGATATCTGGGGTTCCATTACAACACTCAGTCTGTTAGACCCCAACCCTTCTAAATCAATTAGTAGAGAAATCATAAGGCTTGCTGTTATCGAGGCAAGTGACAGACACTTAGGTATAATTTTCACTCTGATTCATGGAGGCTTTTTTAATCACGTCAAGATATTGCAGTAGGAATTAACTCCTATTTCATAAACAGGCATTTAATAGATGTTCAATGACTATATGATTTAATAGACATTATTGTCTTTTGCAGTCTGTATTAGATTTCTGTTGCTGCTGTGATAAATTATCACAAACCCAGCACCTTAGAATAACAGAAATGTATTATCTTACAGTTCTATAGGTTAGAAGTCTGGCATAGGTCTCATAGGAGTAAAACTGGGACACTGCAGGACTGCATTCTGGAAGCTGTAGGGGAGTTAGTGATTATTTGTTTGTTTCTGCTTCTAGAGGATGCATGCATTTCTTGGCTACTAGAATTCTTTCCTTCCTCTTCACAGTCACAGTGGTGGGTTCAGTCCTGCTATCCTCTTATCACTCCTACCTTCTCTTCTGTTTTTCTCTTCCACTTAAAAACAAACAAACAGGGGCACCTGGGTGGCTCAGTTGGTTGAGCGGCCGACTTCAGCTCAGGTCATGATCTCATGGTTCATGAGTTCGAGCCCCGCGTCGGGCTCTGTGCTGACAGTGCAGAGCCTGGAGCCTGCTTCGGATTCCGTGTCTCCCTCTCTCTCTGTCCCTGCCCCACTCATGCTCTGTCTCTCTCTGTCTCAAAAATAAATAAACATTAAAAAATTAAAAAAACAAACAAACAAAAACTTGTGATAATTTGAACCTCCCGGAATAATCCAGTACAAACTTTCCATTTTAAGGTCAACTGATTGGTTACTTTAATTCTATCTTCAACCTCATTCCCCTTTGCCATGTAACACAACATATTCATAAGTTTCAGGTTTAGGGCATAGACATCTTTGGAAGGTTACTATTTTGCTTATCACACTATCCCTATTTATTCTGGGTTCAAAATTTTGATATACACAGAAACACTTTATGAGTCTATACTGGGAGAACTTATTAGATATAGCATCAATCTCTAGCAGGAAGCTTTTACAACCTCACAGTGAAAGTAGATATGAACGCAGGGATGAAGAGTCATTCCTTTCACAGCTAATTAGGAGGACTTCACCGATAAATATATAAAAATTAAGGACCTGTACACATTTCCAAAGAGCCTTCCGGTTATCTTAGTAGGAAAGAGATACTAACATTTTTTTAACACAGTAGGGTTATTTAAGACCATTTAAGGACCACCCCTGAAATCCACTAGATTTACCTCTTTACTGGAACATCAATCAACAGCCCATTAAAGACCATATATTTTATCAGTTACCTGCAAGAATTTCAGTATGGTATGAATTTTTTTTTACCATAGCACCAAATGTGAGCATAAATAAAACTAAATAGTACTCCTATTATTCAGCATTATGGAAAAGGGAACTGTATGACAATAAAAAATCAAGAATGATTAACTCTAACTCTTAATAGCTTTGGAGCAGCTGAAGCCAAAAATCAATATACAGAAGTCAAAGAATGTCAATATGCTTATTTTCCCTATGAAAATTCTCTACGAGTTCTTCTGGGTTTCTCATTGCTCGTGTCTTTCAAATGCCAACTGAGAAATAGCTGTTATTTTTATCTTCAGGTCAACTGAAAGGAAATGCCAAAATGAGAAACAAATATCTAATAGCCTCTAGAAAACTACTGTATGTTATTTTCTTATACCCCTAAATTTAAAACTAAAAATAAATCCTGATTTGTTTCTACTATAAAAAAGAACATTTTAACATGTGGGCATAAATCTAAATAAGAATTATTTTAAGTGGCCTTTAAATAATGTTTACAGGGATGCATAACAAAGGAGGAAATGCACTTTTTATTCTTCACTCCATTTGACTTTTATGACAAAAGTTTCTGTACCACGGAATCCAATTTCAATTTTTTAAGAAAGGAACAAATTACATATGCATTGCAACAACTCTAACCACTAATTCTAGTCTTCCTTCTGCTTGTCTTTTCTATATTTTATTGACTGTAAATATATTGTTGCAGAAGTCAAATTACTAAAGAAATATCCGTAACATTAACCATAGCATCTGAAGAAGGTTGAATAACACATATTTTATGAGCTCATCATATGAAAAGGTAATCTAAGTAAA
This sequence comes from Paguma larvata, assembly GCA_030068075.1. Taxonomy (NCBI): domain Eukaryota; kingdom Metazoa; phylum Chordata; class Mammalia; order Carnivora; family Viverridae; genus Paguma; species Paguma larvata. The sequence goes on from CM057823.1 coordinate 11,301,530, forward strand.
GCACTGATTGCCAGTTTAGGGGCCTTGCTAAGAGACATCACTGTGGATCCACAATGCCAACTATCAGATCCAAGCCTTTACTAGTCTTCAGCTGAATCTCCTCCCCAGTATGCTACCTGAGCCTCTCTGAGATGATTGCCTATGTACCAAGAGTTACATAATCAAAATACATTGCAACTGCCTTCCATATGGTGACCAGTTGGTGACAGAATAAAACTCCATGTGGTTATACGCACAAGCTGTCTGGATGCTATAAAAGGAAAATTTTGACCACTGTGATTAAATCAGCATGTATGTTAAAATACAATGGTTAAATTCGAAGAACAAATGATGTGCCCCCTGCCGCATGGGCAACAGCTGGAAACACAAAAGAGATATATGCAAATTTCCACAGGGGTTTACAGACCCAACACACCAAAAGCAGCTATCTTTTTACCACGTGTGCCTTTCCCTTCTTAACTCTGTTTTTCTTGCTATAAGTCTGTATCCTAAGAGAGCAGCAGAGTCAGACCATTGGAAAGAATTCGTAGCGCATCCAGAACTGCTCTCTACAGGGGGATGAGATTCAGTTTCCAGAAAAATTTCCACTATTCAGAAGAAATCCGGGGGAGCCTGGCTGGCTCAGTCGGTTAAGCGCCCGTCTTCACCTCAGGTCATGATCTCACAGCTCTTGAGTTCAGGCCCCACGTAGGGCTGTGTGCTGACAGCTCAGAGCCTGGAGCCTGCTTCAGATGAGGTGTCTCCCTCTCTCTCTACCCCTTCCTGGCTTGCATTCTCTCTCTCCCTCTCTCTCTCTCTCTCTCCCTCTCTCTCTCTCTCTCTCAAAACTAAATAAACATTATTAAAAAAAAAAAAAAAAAAAGAGAAGAAGAAGAAATCCGAAGTGGGACCGGAATAGAAGCATGGAGTGTGTTATACAAAGTGGCCAGGTTTGATTTTACTCGAGGGTTTTGTTGTATCAACATAATAATTTTTGAAAAAAATTATTATTAATGGTAATGTATTTATAACTTGTGCATGCTAATTACAAATATCAGTAATAAAGACATGAAGAGATGTGTTTCTTGGTAACTTCCTCACTCTCAGGAAATGTTTATAAGCCTTGAAAATCCCCACAGAATAGGCTTGAGTGCCATTTGTTAATGAGACACAGACTCCAGGGATTTAAAACAAACTATGCTGGTGCGATAGTACTGCTTGGAATCCGAAATTGTCTAGTTCCAAAGACTGATCTATTTGGACCACAACAGTGAATTTAAAATGCTTCTCTTCCTTCAGCAGGAAAATTCTTCAACAGATACAGGCAGGGCAGGTCTGAGGGAGATTGGGGTAGGAGGCACCCCAAGCCTCCAGCCACACCCCGTGCTCACTCGCATTGCCTTCTCCAAGGCTCCACAGTAGCCAGGAAGTCATCTTTCTCAGGAACCCAGATCCGCATCCCACCCCTCCAGCAAAAAGCAGCTTTTAAAACACCAACCTGGTGCCTCTAACCTCTCTTAACAATGTCCATGGGGTTCACCCCAGAGGAGGTTCTAGAAAGGCACAAAGACACCTAGAAGATTGATGGGTATAGCTGATGGGCATTCAGAATGGGCCCGCTGCTAGCTGAGAGCATGGAGAAAATGTGCATCTATTATTATCTATCAAGGCACTTAGCCTAATTTATAATTGTGTATTTATCAGTCTGTTTGCTTATATTCTGTCTCTCTCCCTAGACTGTAATTACTAGAGTGCAAGAATAGGGTCATTTTTACTTGTGTACTCCCCAGCACCTAGCTTACAGAAATCTTCGATAATTTCTTTGGCATCTGCCTGAATATTGTTAAAAGTGAATTTGAAAGCAAGAATCACTTTTTCTCCAAGTTTGCTTCTGAAAAGAAAACAGACCAAGTTGATCCAACACCCGGATTCATCCTCTCATGAAGTCTACACAATTACTCCAGTCTGCGTGCAAAAAGTCCTACAAATCTTCCATGGCTAACTGAAAAGCAAAAAGAAAGAGGGAAAGAAAGAAGGAAGGCAGGTACATTTCAACTGAAAATTCATTTTACCTGCTTTCTGTAACCAGAAAGACTACATCTAGTTAGTGACATATATGTACAAGTTACAAAATTCGAAATCTCACTACAGTTCGGAAGTTGAATAAAACAGTTCCTAATTTCTACAGATAATGAAGAGGAAAACGCTGGAGCTTGAGGGTTTTTAGTTTGTTTGGTTTTAATGTGTCCTCCACTTCAAACACAACTAGTATTATCTATTCTTTTACATGTTCTTAACCTTACATCTGCCCCCAAAATGGCATTTGTTGCTTTCTATACGACTAATCAAATTTATCATTTAGGACCAATAGCTGAAAATCTCTTTCAGCTAAACTGTTTGTAGATACAATAGAAGAAAACACCATCTAGGTCATTTTTTTTTATGTTCCAAATCTACTTTCACTAATATATATATATATATATATAAAACAAAAAAAATCTGCTTCCCACAAACAAGAAGGTATCAAAAAGATTGCAGGCTTCTCCTGGTCTCCAAAAAATAGGCTCTCTCTTTTTATCCCCAATCATTATTTCCTATGTTTTGAATGACCCAGACCTGTGTGTACACAATGCGAAAACAGCCCATAGGTGGAAGTTTGCCTTTGAATCTTTTCCCCAGAGAAAGGGAAGCCCAGGAACCAAGGCCAGGGGAAGGTGAGTGTGTGGAGAGAGGCTCAAAATCACTTGCAAGCCAGAATAAGGACAAGCAAGTTAGATGAATAAGAATGGAATTCTAAATGCCTTGGATTATTTTCAGTTTCTATTTATACTGCACTTAATGTCCACTAAAATAGGTTAGTTACATGCAGTTGCATATTCTATTTGGGGTATAATTTAATAGTCAGAAATGAGATACCAGAAAGTGCCTGAGAAAGGCAGTATGTGGAATAAATACATATTTTGGTGCTAATAACCAGACCTGTCCCTTGCACTGCTTATTATGCTCCTAAAAATATGTCATTTATAATCATTTGATCCAATTACAGATTATCCCTTGTGGTTGTAAACTCAAAATAACACAGGGAATTATGAGTTTTTCTCAGATTCCCTGGAGTTTTTATCACTGAGACCCAGTGTCACCAGATGTCATGAATAATCAGGGAACCCCAGGGTCTCTAGCATAGCCTACTTGGACAATCTCTGAATTTAGTGTATACTTTATCAATTATTCAGGCACTTTGGTTCTCCTTCTGCGTTGGTCAGCTGCATTAGGCCTTACTGTCCACAGTGGAGTATGGAAAAAGGACCCAAATTTTCTTCCTTTTCTCATATCTGATAAATATGTTTTTCTGTGCCTCAAATCATAAACCATCCTAAAAAAAAGACAAAAAAGACTTCCTGTTTTTTTAAAATAAGGTTGCACTGTATAATGAAATGACCTTGACATTTGAGCCAGAGGACCAGAGGTTCTGGAGGTAGACTAGGCTACTTGACCAATTACTAAGAAAGTAATTGATCAGAACTTCATCTTCTTCATCAGGAATAAGTTGATAAGTATTAGCCTCAGGCATTATTGTTATGATCAATTCAAAGGAGTTAATTGTATTAAGGTGCTTTACGTATTATAAAGAGCAGCACCATTTTTTTTTTTTTTTGTGAGTTTACCACCACTTAAAAATCTTGCCCACTACTCCTTGTGAGGGGTGGTGTCAGCAAAGTGTGTTAACAATGCTGGTTCCATAAACACGTTTTTGGTTTTTTTTGCTTGAAAGAGAGAGAGAAGAGAATTTTAGCTAAGCATCTCCAAGTCATTGAGCCTGCCTCCCCACCCCGATCTGATCTCTTGTCCCTTCCCAGCCCCCTTCCCCAAACATACACTCCAGTCAGAGGTTCCACATCCTACCTCCATCCACTGTCTTCTAACACAACGCTTAGCACAGTGAGAGGCTGTTTCTTTACACAACTGCATCTCTCATTTCAGCTTAATGTTTTCTAACAGCTCAGCAGGGGCTGAACCACAATCTTCCCATTCTGTGGACCAGCTTTAAAGTAGCCAAATGGATTTTGTCCTCATTCCCTTCAAGGGGTGAGATCCTGGCTGGCCTGTGACCAATGACCAACAACTAATGTGAAGCCTTGAATTTCAGTTTTTTACCATTCAATCTCCAAATTGCTTCATGGTCACATCTTTCCCTTCAACCACATTGTCCTCCATTCCTGCCCCATTTCCATGTCTTCCTTTCAGTTTCTTTCTTGCCCTGGGAGGAGGTCATTCATCTCTCCCCTTGACCAGATGGTACTTCCCAGTTTCTACATGCAGGGAATGTTCTTTGCTAGTAAGTAAGGCTAGATCTGCACATTCGAAGTGACTTCCATGGATTGTCACTATATGCTCCAGAATATATGAGATATTATAATTACGCTTAAAGATGTAATTCTGATTCCATATTCGTGGAGTTTACAAATATGAAAAGTGGGTTCAATGGCTAGCACAGTAATGTGGAAGGTCAGTGATGAGCCTCCATTCCAATGTGTTTTCACCTCATCATCTTCTTGAACAATTTAAGCTTGTTTCATCCTTGCTAATTAAAACCCAGGTGCCCTTCTTCCTCAGTTATCATTAAGTAAGATGCACATTTGGGACAGTTACACTGAAAAAAGAATTGGAAGGTAAAAATGCAGAATTATAAAAGCCAAGCAGTTTAAAAGGTATTCCTCTGCCAAAACGTTTTACGCTAAAAGTGGCCTATGACACTAAATTAAAGTATTAAAAAGTCAGACAACTTAATGGGGTTATATTTCACCTAATAGAGTCATGGCTTCAAAGGCTTTCAGGAAACAACTAACAATAAACTTGATGTTCTTAACACTCTGGGATTTCTTGGATCCTGTCAGAATCATTCATCACAAAGACGTTATTTCTGAGACTCTATTTAAGAGAGGAATCCAAAGGACAGAACCACATGTATACTCGGTACATGGCATGCCAATCCTCTGTGGCTATCCCTTCAGTCCGAGTGTATAGAGGGGGATATCTTTTAGTTTGATGTATAATTTAAATGTATTACTCTCTAAAACTGTACCATCAAGATCACAAATGTAGCCTTCACATGACCAAATCCAATGGAAACTTGTGTTCTCCTTAATCCACACTTCTTCCATCCTGAGAGGCTTTCATGATACTATACTCTCCTTGTTCCCTCCTATCTTAACAGCTTCTGGTTCTTGGTTTTGGTGGGATTCTCTTCTCTATCAACTTTTAATATTGGAGTTCTCAGGGCTTGGTTCTGGACTCTCTCATCTTCTCATTCTACATTCTCTACCTAGGTGATCTCATCCAGTTAGTTGGTTTAAAATAAATCTATATTTCAACTACTTCTATATTTTTACCTTTAACCCTGACCTCTTCATTGAGTTCCAGACTTTTCTAGACAGTACCTTACATCTTTATTTGGATATAAAATACATATCTCAAATTACTAGCATTTTCATCTCAAAAAAAAAAAAAAACCTAAAACAAACAAACTACTAAATATCCCACAAATATTCCCTATCTCACTCTGTGTCATCACTATTCATCCAATTAAGCCATAAACAAGCATTAACCTTAATTGCTTACTTTCCTTCCCTAACTACATTTACTTCTTTGATGAGTTCTGTTGACTCTACCTTTAAAAGATATTCTATGTGATGTAATGGCTGGATATACTGCAGCCATTTTGGACCGTGAGATGACCTTAGGAATGGAAGTTACCCAGGGTAAAATCACAAGATAAAAAGAGCTTAGATCCTACATACTACAGAACACCATAACAGCTCTGGTATAGAATAATAAACAACTTTAAGTAAAAAAAAAAAAAAAAATTCCAATTTCTCATCTTCTTTTGTGCCTAACTACCACTTCCACTCTAATCTAATCTGACATTATCTCTTTCTTGCACCACTCAAATAGCCCCCATCTGGTTTCTTTGCTTCTCTTGTCTCTTGTCCTCCTAGAGAACAGAGTGATCTTTTAAAACTATAAATCAGATCATGCCATGTCTTGCTATGGGTGTCCAGCTGAATTTCAAATAAAATGCAAACTCCTGTCATTACACCTCAGACTCCACCCTTGTACAATTGACTCTGTCTACATTGGCCTGGGTTGCTCTCACTTGAAAGCCTTCGTACTTTCTCTTCCTTCTACCTAGAATACTCTGCCCAGCAAAGTTAGCTGTTCTTGTTCAACTCTTCAAGCTCAGAAGGCCTCTTCTTCCATGAGGCCTTCCTTGAAAAACTAAAATCAAGTAGCCCTAGCCACTTGCCATCACATTACCTTACTATTTTCTTGTATCTACAGGCTGGAATTATATTGTTTCCTTACTTGTTTACATCTTATTACCTGAGCCCAAGGCCTAGAAAAGTACCTGGCCCTTCTAAGTATTTATCATATGTTTGTTATTGAATGCATAAAATCATTAATTGCTTTTAGTTCCAGAATAGTGAACACACAGTGTTATGTTAGTTTCAGGTCTACAATATAGTGATTCAGTGCTTGTATACATTACTCAGTACTCAACATGATAAGTGTACTCTTTAATCTCCATCACCCATTTTAGCCATCCCCTCACCCGCTTCCCCTCAGGTAACCATCAGTTTATTCTCTATAGATCAGAGTCTGTTTTTCAGTTTGCCTTTTTCTTTGTTCGTTTGTTTCTTAAATTCCACATGGGTGAAATCATATGGTATTTGTCTTTTACTGACTGATTTATTTTGCCTAGTATTAAACTCTCTAGATCCATCTGCAGAGTTGCAAATGGCAACATTTTATTCTTTTTTAAGGCTAATATTCTGGTTGTGTGTGTGTGTGTGTGTGTGTGTGTACGCACATACCACATATTCTTTATACATTCTTTTATCTATGGACACTTGGCTGCCTCCATATCTTGGCTACTGTAAATAATGCTGCTATAAACATAGAAGTCCCTGTATCTTTTTAAATTAGTGTTTTTGTATTCTTTGAGTAAATATCCAGTAGTGGAATTACTGGATAATAAAATAATTCTTTTAAAATTTTTGAGGAACCTCCATATTGTTTTCCACAGTGGCTGTACCAAGTTTCATTCCCACTGACATTGCGCTGTTGGGTTCTTTCTCCACATTAAAAAAAAAAAAAGTGCCCCATAGGGTTGATGAAGTTAAAACTGTCAACAGCAATACCTCCACTGCCTCCCTTTCTTCCTCACAGGAATGTTAAAGGTTAACATTCCTTATCTTTTAGAGACAAGCAACACAAAGCGATCCAGCTGGCCTAGACCAGTTTGAACTCAAGGGCCCACTCACACCTGCACAGATGGTCTGTGGGGCATGTGACAGTTACCTCTATCTTAATATAATGTTAAAGTCTCCACTCAGGGAAGAGCACAACCTTTATTGACATAACACAGAATATATAGGCCTGTTTTCTAAGTACACATGTGCAACTTTATGCCCACTTTTACATACAATGACAAAGGTCTCCTTTCTGAATATTCATCCTAACCCTCAATCAAAGAAACCCGCTCATGCCCACTTGAGAAATCATGGCTTTGGTAGTTATTTCCTGTGATCTCTTTATTTGCTACAAATAAAGTTTCCTTTGCATGACAAAAAAAAATCAATTCCTATTATTCCTTCAAATTTTATAGTTTAAAGTATTCCATAAAGTGTTTTAATAGAGGAAGGAAGCCCACAGAGGCTGGCCAGCATAAAGACTCATACAAAATAATTAAAGTATTAAGAGGGAATTGAAATGCAGAATTACCATTAATTCAGAGACTGTACTTATGTATGAGAGTAGGAAATTGAACAGGTATTTGTACTAATGTTCACAGTAGCATTCATAGCCAAAAAGTGGAAAACCACTGGAATGTCCAATAACGGATGATTAGATAAATAAAATGTGGTATATGAATACAATAGATTATTCAGCCTTAAAAAGGAGTGAAATTCTGACACGTGCTACATGGTGGATGAGCCATAAAGACTTAGTGCTGAGTGAATTAAACCAGAAAGGAAAGGATAAATATTGTGTGATTCCACCTACATAAGTTGCCTAGAATAGGAAATCCATAGAGATGGAAATAGAACAGTGTTTAGCAGAGGCTGTGGGAAGGGGGAAATGGGGAGTTAGTGTTTCATAGGCGCAGAGCTTCAGGAGGGGGAGACGGAAAAGTTCTGGAAATGCGATGCGCATTTAAAACATTAACTGCGCACTTAAAAACATTTTAAATGGTACATTTTATGTTATACATATTTTACCACAATAAAAAATTAGAGTTAAAAATGGGAATTGGGATGAGATGGGAGTCAGGAGGGAGACGTGGTAATGAAATCTACCTTTTGATCAGATTTACCACACACAGTCCACTGCATTTGACAAATATGGACTTTTCTTTTCAGCCCATGGGAGAGGAAGGTTCAAAGTCTCTCAAAAATTTTCTTTCTTCAGAGATGAAGTTGGAAAATCACTTCCTATTTTTTGTCAGTACTGATTTAATATTTTATAAATGTTGATATGACTATATCCAAGGGATAATGGCATGGAGAACAATTAATTCATTCTGTTTTGATGTTCTTTGCCTAGAACAGAGCTATAAATAGCAGGACACTATCAGGACAGTCATAAGGCATAGAGTGATTTATTCTTTCCAAAATTCTACTAAAACACATCTAATCAACTAGATGTTACTCTTTCTGTCCAGACAACTAAATTAATGTACACTATTAATGTATACTGTGCTACATGTTCTGACATTAGTCTGAGTCAGTGTCTCCTTGCCTAGTTCATTATGTAAAGCAAGGACTTAACAGCATGTCAATAATTGGTATCATATCCACAAAATATCCACATAACTGATTAATATTTAAATTTATGCAAATATCTGGAGTTACACAGGCACAGATTCAGAAGATGCAAGGAACTCTGTCTGATGATATACCAATGTCATATGTGATAAAGACACCATCAATGAGCCCAGTCTTCATTTTCATTCCTCCCTGTGGCCCCTCTACCTGTATTACCTTATGTCATAAATGACGAGTCAAGAGCTATAGTAAAGAAGCTGAAATTAAAAATAAGAGATCATAAAGCAAGTTTACAAGTGAAAAGAATCCTAGACACTTTTTTTAATAGAAGCCATTCATGGCAACTATTTCATGAAAAAATGAACTTTTTGGGGAGAGTGGGTGGGAGAAAGAAGATAAGCGCCTTCTGAAGGTGTAGTTCTGAGAAGAGAACTTAATGATAAGGTAGGAGATGAACGCTTGGCTGGAATTCTCAAGTAAGAACTTCCAAAATTGGGGTAAAATACATACCTCTTTCACTACAGAACTAATATTATATCACTTTTGGCAAAGTATTTCCAAATCGGAAAATAAGGAAATCTTTTTAATGTTCTTCACTAAGCTTCCTTTCAATGGACACTTCTCCTCCTCTGACAACCATACATATAATGTTGGGGTGCCAGGGTATTTTAAGAGTGGTATGTATTTTATGAGATATTATTTAATTTTGTTTTTACCTTTTTCTGAAAGAGTTTAGCATCTTTTTCCAAAATACAATGTTCACCTTCAATCTTGAGTTGTCTAATTCAGACATGAAACTTCAAGCAACACATTTGCTGGAGCATCAGAGACAGTGCTTTCCAGAAGCCCACGCCGGCCCGTGTCTCAGATGGCTCCTTTTTCACATCTTCAGCTCTCAAAGGCTGGCTACTTAATTTCAGATCCCAGAAACTCTTCTTCTCCCTTTCAGCTCTTCTTTTATCTTGTCCTCCAGTAGCTGCAGTGAATCGCTGCCAACCCTGGGACCTGACTGGCTCCTGCTCCAACTCTTTCCTTGTTCATCCCATGTCCGTACTGATACTTTGCTCTGCCCTTGAACTGGTAGAGCAGTGCAAGCCTAACTGAACTGGCAGGGGGTGGGGGACAGCGATGAGGGCGCTTGTGGCTCCCTATGAACTAAAATCTTATTTTGGCTCCTTGACTGTGATTTGGATGAAAGAAAGTTCACATGTCAACACAGGGCTCCACCACCTTGTTTTCCTCCCTTTGTATTACTTTCCAAGCACCCTTTCTCTTCTCCCTACCTATTTACTGTGACCACTATACATGTCATTGAAAACACTATCTTAAGGACACGTGGGTGACTCAGTTGGTTAAGCATCTAACTCTTGATTTCGGCTCAGATCATGATCTCACAAATCGTGGGTTCGAGCCCTGTGTGGGGGCTCTGGGCTGACAGCGCGCAGGCTGCTGGGGATTCTGGTGCTCCCTCTCTTTCTCTCTCTGCTTCTTCTCTCAAAATGAGATAAACGAACATTTTTTAAAAAGAAAAAAGAAGGAAAATACTATTTTATTGGCATTTAGAGACTGTGTAAACCACGAAACTGATCTGATCCAATTCCACCATTTGAAAGAAGAGACAACTGATGTAAGGTGCTTTGTCTATATCATAAAACTACTTAAAAAGTCATCTAAATTTAATTTTGGCCATAATGACAATGATCGTGGTGGTAGGGATAGTCGCAAATGTGGGGTCTAGGGGAGTAAGTAGAGAAAGATCCCTGGACTTGGCCTAAAACAACCTGAGTCCTCATTCTACTTCTACTTCTCCCACATGTGCTACTGTATACAAGTCATTGCTCTCTGACTTGAGGTGGCTGGTGGTAGTAAAATGAAACACTTGGCTCAGTGGAACTCTAAAGTTCCTTTTCTTCTGCATTCCTAATGTCTCTACTGGTAAAGTTCATGGTTTCAAAAACACTCTTGTACCAAGACTTCTTAAAGTTTCATCTATAACAATGATCCGATGTAAATTCAGCTTCATGTAATTTATCAAGACTTGAAGGAAAAATCAAAGTTAGGAAAAGTTAGCATTGCATAATATTTTATAATTTCCTGAGCACTTACAACTTTTCTCATTTACTTCTTGGCTATATAAGGTATGATTTGATCACCATTCCACAAGATGAGAAAACAGGTTCAGAAAGAACAAATGAACTTAACTTGTCCAGTTTCTTCTAACCTTACAGAGGTAGATACTAGGGGCAGTCGGTTGAGTGTCTGACTTCGGCTCAGGTCATGATCTCGCAGTCTCTGAGTTCAAGCCCCGTGTCGGGCTCTGTGCCTATGCTATGAGCTCATGTCAGGCTCTGAACTGTCAGCACAGAGTCCAGAACCTGCTTCAGATTCTGTGTCTCCCTCTCTCTCTTCCCCTCCCCTGCTCAAGCTCTGTCTCTCCCTCTCTCTCAAAAATAAATAAACATTAAAAAAATTTAAAAAAGAAAAGGTAGACTCAGACATGAACCTGTTGGTGATAAATTTATGCTCTTGTCAATATATAAGAGTTTCCTCATAATTGTTATAAACCATTAAAAAGTAATCATAAAAGAGTTCTGCTTCACAACATATACTACAAGCCCAGGGCAAAAGATTAATGAGCAACAAAACGAGATTACTTAGAAATGTATACAAACAGAAAACGCACTACTTCCTTTATTCCCTCAAAGCTTAATGAAAATGTAATCCCAGCAGCTTCCTGTCACAGATGTTCTCTCTCTCTTTCTTTCCTATATTTGACCTTAGAAAAGGCAGTGAGTGTCTCCTATTTCTAGATGTATGCTGGGTATGATCACTTAAATCTAATTTTTAGTTTCTATTATATAGGCTTCTCTACACTTCTGTTTCTAATACTCTTGGACTTAATTTCACCCCCAAGCTGCTGCATTTCCTCACTGCATATAGTAACAGTGCTGAAAGTTGGACAATTCTGGGTGTATGTTGCTACAGGGGCTTGTATTGTAAACTCAAAGTCATACAAGATGACTGTTGCCCCGGGGACGGGGGAGGGGGGTGGGGGGGAGGAAGGGGGATTGAATCTTTGCCTATTTTTCCCTTTGAAAAAAATACTTTAAATATTTTAGTTGGTAGCAGCGCCTGGGTGGCTCAGTCACTTAAGTGTTGGACTTCAGCTCAGCTCATGATCTCATCGGTTGTGGATTCAAGCCCCGCTTTGGGCTCTGTTCTGACAGCTCGGAGCCTGGAGCCAGCTTCAGATTCTGTGTTTCCCTCTCTCTCTCTGACCCGCCAGTGCTCATACTCTGTCTCTCTCCCTCTCTCTCTCTAAAAAATAAATAAACATTAAAAAAATTAAAAAATAATAATAAAACCATTAAAATTTTTTTAAAAATAAATATTTTAGTTCGTGTTAATAGTAGTCTTATTATTATTACTATTCCATGTAAGGGAACAAAATACTCATGTTTGATAATAAAAGTTGCATAGCCAACTGTCCAGCAGAAAAACCTCTTTCAAACACATTAATTCTCAAGCGTGGGTAACACTGAAAGGTCAGGAGGACATTCTTTACACAGATATATTCTTGCGGTTGCCAAGAGCCTGATGCAAAAGGCATCAAACCTTCCCAACAAATGTACTACTGTTGAGGAGTATGGATAAACCAGGGGTGGGGTATACTGTATGCAACATAAGGAACTCTATAACCACAAAATACCTTTCTTCTCCCTCCAACCAGCATATGCTCGTACACGCACATACACACACCTTTTCTCACCCAGAAATACACAAACGTTTTGACAGAGACCTAATATCTGTTTTCATGACAATTTAGAAGCCAAAATAGGCAGTACGTTGGAGGCAGTACAGCTCAGGAAAAAGAAATTGACAGCAGGCTTGAAGGGACCTGGGTTCTAGTCCTCCTCAAGCCACTATCTGCTTGTCACTCAGTCATTCGTTCTTTTTGAATGTTTTCTAAGTCAGAGAATTGAGGTTAAATTTGATGATTTCTAAATTTCCTTCCAGACCTAAGGTTCTACGAATTTGAGAAAAGAGTTAGAAGAGATGTCTATGCTCGGGTAATCCATTAACTATATCCAGACTGCCGTTCGCCTGTTATGACACTTTCACAATGTATACACTTCTAAACCACTTTTTCAGACTTGATGACCTATCTGAGATAAGCCCATTAAATGCAAGACCCAGTGGAAAAGATGAAAACAAGGACAGTATTGTCCCTGCTACCCGCCCCCCCCCCCACCACCAAGAGCTTTCATCTGCTGTAGAGACAGACTACAGACATATAGTGAAAGGACTGCCAAGTGCTATCCGGAGGTACCAGAGACTGACATTGGTTTTCACAAAAGGTGAGATCAAACTCTGCCTGGAAACAAAACTTCCTAGTGAAGCTGACATGGGAGCAGGACATTGACGGACGGCTAGGATATGACTTGCACAGTAGAGTGAGAAGAACAAATGGCTATAGACAAGTCAGGGGGGTAACAAGCTATATGGCAAGTACCAGAAACATCCCATTTGACTTCAGCTAAGTCTTGTCACACTGACATGTGCAGAATTCCTAATATCGACTGCATTTACCACTACTGGAAGGTCCTCCCTTCTACTGCAGAGCATGGTATATGAAATGATGTCAGAACTAGTGGAGAGGCAGAGCACAGCTCCATCAAGTGTCACACCTGGTGTGGCCACTTTGTGTCTCTATGACGCAATACGCTTCAGGTCAACAGATCCTGAGCTGCTGCCTTCGGTCATCTGGTCTAGACTTCTAATCCATGTCCAAGGCATTAGGCCTTCCTCAAATTCTGATATCAAGTTAAAGCTAAGAAATTATTAAACTGAAAATCATCGGTATAACCTCATGTAGGGACTTAGTTTAAGTTTTAGGTTGCAGTTAAAGATACATTTAATTAGGGAGGGAGATACCAACATTTGCAGAATAAAGGACTTTGGAATAATGAGAGACGAACTCTCCGGTAAATACTCAGCCTGAAAGTTAATATCTTCATACTTAGAACAAGAGGTCTAGAAAACACTTTCACAGAAACCTGTTTTTAAAAAGAAATGATAAGCATTTTTTTCTGAAGGCCTAACGACACAATGTTAGTGTTAGAGAAGAGATGTAGCTCCTGAATTCCTAGTGTTTTCATCAAACAGTGCAATTAAATTCTAAGACAAATTCAGAAAATTCAAAATTCAAAACTGTGAAATCTCTCTAGCACCAGACAGAAATTTTCTGTCATATTAAGAGGAAGATCATGAAAAATACAGAGGTTTCCCTATAATTAGCACTGAGAAAATGAGCAGCAAAACTTATGACCAGTGAAATAGAGAGTAGAAAAGATCTCACAGAACATTGGACATATACTTTAAGTGCCAGGAAATCAATTATGTCAAAAGCATAGGATTTAAAACAGTGATCATGAGATATTTCCTTCCCTTCTTTAAGCTGAGGGCTTTACCCTCAGACTAGTGACAAAGGGTTTGTGGCTAATTTCAGAGCAGCCCTGCAATTCTGCCTGTTGTATACATGTTGTTGTATTAATACATTTACACATGTAAAACCACTGGAAAGTAAACTATATGTAGTCATTACCTAGCCTGGGATTAACTCATCCCTGTGAATTCTTTCACTATCTTAATATAGTACTGATTTAAAAGTACTCTTAATAGAAGAGTAGCCAATAAGAGTACTCCTGTCCTGACCTTGGCTTTGTCCTCAGAAGGCCTCTTAGCCCTGCAGTATAGCCCCTCATTTCTGATCTGTCACCAAAGGGGTGTTATCACCATCCCATCAGCTATCCCCTCATTTTCCAGGTTAGCCCTTTGAAGACTGGGTTTTACTATCTCCAGTTCTCCTAGCTCTTTCACTGCGAATTACTGAGAATAGAATGTGTTATACAAATGGTACAGATAAACTTTACAAATATGACTTCTGGTAGGTCTTACCTATCAAAAAAATTTCAAAGCAAAACATCTTGAAAGAGCAAGTGATATCTCATAAGATTTTGTTTTTGGAAACTCAATTAATCCAGCATTTGTATGCAAAATCACATTATAAATAAGCCATTGTAAGATATGCATATAGTTGCATAAAGCTGGCACAAGATGTAATTTACACATTAATATTCACAATCTAACCCAGCTACTTTAAACCACCGACAACCAGCTTTGCTTCTTTATTTATAGAATTTTCCTGGAAAGGATCAGCATTTGCTGGGAAGCTAAATGACTATGTTCTAATCATGCTTCTGAGACCTCATTTCAAGAACTCAGAAATGCCTCCAAAAAAACTCTGTGAGATGACATTTCCATAAGTGAACTCATAATAAGTGTCTTTAATAAGGGTGATGGGTCTAAAAATAGTTATCTGGTGTAAGTAACCGACAGTTACAGTATAAATCCTGAGCACTCATTCCATTCTTAGTTTCTAGGAGGGTGATGGGAATAACAATACTCGGTTCTGTAACTTTTCACACTGGTCTTGATTTAGAATGTCTATTTCTTTCTGGTACTATCTCTGTGTTAAAGGGCAATGGGAAAACTCCAGAGGAGGGATGCAAGAAAAGGTAATTATTTGTTCCATTTCAACAGTACTGTTTAGGTACATTTGATGCCTCGATTTCTTTCTACCGCTTTGATAAATGGTGTCACTCATCTTGCTGGGGAAAACTTCCTACTCCAGTTGCTGAGATTTCTATAAATACCAGTCTGCATCAGAAGGACCAAATCTTATCAGACTGAACTGTATGTGGACCTTTCTTCCTTAAGAAAAAAAAAAACCCACATAGATACTGTATTACATGGCATGAAATAAATTTTAATGTTTCCAAATTACCCCCCCTTTGCTGTATATCTGACTTGTATCTAACATACAATGAGGAACAAACCAAA
Source organism: Paguma larvata (assembly GCA_030068075.1). Taxonomy (NCBI): domain Eukaryota; kingdom Metazoa; phylum Chordata; class Mammalia; order Carnivora; family Viverridae; genus Paguma; species Paguma larvata. The sequence goes on from CM057823.1 coordinate 11,317,237, forward strand.
TCCATTTCCAACTGTGCAAATGGCTCACTATCCAGCTGTCTTAAAGATAGAAAAGATTAGAGAGCTTAAGTGTGGTTCTATGGAGGAGCAAAAAACCTGGGAATCCGAAAATGAGCCTAAAGCCAAATCTTTCTCCTCATGGTCCAAATCTCCCATTGGGAGAAAAGGTTGGGACGTGAGATAAAATTTGCTGCTTTATCCCAGGGATTACCCAACATTCATTTCATTTCTTGTATCTGTAGAGTATGCCCGTGCATGCATGTGCACATGCATATACACGCCCCCCCCCAATATTTTCGTTCTTAAAATTGTAACAGAAGTAGAGTTGCAAACCTAACCCAGAAGACTTGTCTTGAAGCCTTTTTTTCCCCTTCATTTCTGCCAACCAGTATTTTCAGTACTTCATTAAAAGGGGGAGAACATTGCTTGGGGGATTTTCTATTTCCTATCACCTACCATCATCTGGTATCCTTAATTCAGCTTTGTGTGCTTGTATGTGTGTGCTTTTGTGCTTTTTAAAAGCCCTCATAAATACACATAATGCCAGTGTGGCCTTTTTACACAGCTGCTGTTTTTGAGTATGCTGGGTTTAGTGGTGTTAATGGTATGGGCATACTATTGCCTGCACCCATGTCTCCAGCTGGAAAACAGATTCACGTAATTCAAGTCACCTTTGTTAACAGAAAGGTCAGCTATCTGAACAATTTTATTTATTCACTTATCCTTTATTTAGCTTTTTGTGGGGGAAGAATTGGGGATAGGGTGATGGGGATGGGGATAGTTACTCATAGTGACTATAAGCATGCAGTTTGAGTTTTTAAAAGTTAAAATATATTTGCATGTGACAGTTAAACATCTATTTTATAATATACGATGTGACTATACATAGAACAACTGCGAAATTTGAGAAAATTGATCTCTGGAGAAGCAAGCTTATTTTATTCTACTTAACGCTATCTGTTCTTAAATCAGATCTTAGAGTATATTCTAGATCTAAGTGTCAAAACGCACAGGTGCGTAGACACCCATGGTGTCTCCATCTCTCAGGTAGAAATCGTATACTACTAAGAGTCAAAGACTGTCCTGGCCAAAAAATATTACTCCGCAGTTAGGAATATCTGTATTCTTCTCTGAGAGGAACACCACATCCCGAAGGACTTAAACACCAGGTCATCCTATATTAGACTCTGGGATTCAAGGAAAATGGGCTGGCCTTATCTGAGTATAAGCTCACTTTCCCAAGATGTTAGTAAATACATTTTTATTGGAAGCGACCGGGTGGAGTTTGCTTTTCCAAATACAATCTTACGAGGTCACAACTGTATTTGAGATGCACCCTCCCACTTGAGGACCAGTCTGTCTTCTACCAGTTTCAATTCTATCTACTTCTTTAATCTTTATGCTGATAATACAGGTTTTCCCTTGCCTTGTCTTCTGGGCTGTTTGGACTCAAATGAGCTGCTCTTCAATGCTTGTAGGTGCCCCAGTTCGCACCTTGTTTCTCACAGCTGGTAAGCATTAAAATTCAGAGATGGAGGATAGTGAAAGAAATGAAAAGGAACTTTCCCTTCCACTCCAAGTGTCTTTGCTAACAGGAACAAGAAAGAAAGAATCTTAAGCCCGCCTGCACATTCTGTACTGAACTGTGTCTCTTCAAAATTCATACGTTGAAGCCCTAAGCTTTCCTTAAAATGTGACTGCATCTGGAGATTAAGTGTGTTTAAAGGAGAGTGTATGGGTGCCAAGTTGACAAGGGGTGAACTTATAAAGGTTAATTTTATGTGTCAACTTGGCCGGGCTACAGTGCTTATCGAGTAGATCAAATAGTATTCTAGATGTTTGTGTGACAGTGTTTTTGTATTCGATTTCCATTTAAATTGGTGAGAACTGAGCAAAGCTGATTGCCCTTCATGATGTGGGTGGGCCTCATCCAACAGGTGAAGGCCCAAATAGAACTAAGACCTGACCTCCCCTGAGCAAGAGGTAATTGTGTCGGCAGACAGCCTTGGACATGAACAGCAACATCTAAGTTGTCTGAGTCTACAGGCTGCTGACCATCCCTTCAGATTTTGGACTTTTCAGCCTCCATAATCACATGATTCCTTAATATATGTATTAATAGAGTAAAGGACACATGCATATGAGAAGGGAAGAATTTTAAGCACCTCCATATTATGAATTGAATTGTATCTCCTCAAAATTCATATGCTGAAGCCCTACTGTCCAATAACTGCAAAATACATACACACACATATACATATACACACACCTGTACATATACATATGATTGGTTCTGTTCCTATGGGGTATGTGGACTAATATACCTCCAATATCCCATCCTGGCATTCTTGTTCCTATCTTCCTATCTACTGTGTCTGGAAATGACATGTGGGAAATTTCCCATCACAGCTGGTATTAAAAGATCTAATATATACAGATGGTTAAGTTGTATGTTCAGGGGCTAGGAGTAGGGGGGGGCTTTATTTTACAGATAACTTTTTACTTACATAATTAAAAATGAATCTATCCCAATGAGGCCCATTTTGATTTCTATCACTATTCCTAAGAGGCTTTTCTCCCCTGCCTATCACTATCTGAGCTTAGATGCAGGGACTGTGCTAGAAAAGGCAGAGATAAATTAAGTGACTTGACTGTGTCACATCCTGGTCTGTCACTTCAACATTTCCTTAAGAGGAGGGGGAAGGATGCTCCTTTTCCATTTTGTTCCTTAGACTGTTTCCTTCAATTAGCAGTATACCAGCACACATTCTCCATCAGTAGAATTCCATAAAATCCATTGATAGAATCTTAAACTCAAGTGTAGAACTAATAATCGTGTGGAGAATTGAGAATTCCTTTTTTTTCCCTAAGATTAGACAAAATGGGAGACAAAAATTTCCTTTAAAGTCAGGTTAGATAACTTATTATGCACTATATTCTGATAGCTTTAAAAGAGCTACCAAAGACAGTGTCAAGTGTGATATTTACGTATTTCCCCCCTATGTTTTCCCCTCAGTCCTGAATCTTGTTCTATTTACTATAAATATTTGCATAATATTGTTTATATTGCATTAAAGCGAATATTCTATAATTTCACCAACTATATATTTGTATGTAGGTTTGTATGCATACAATATATAACTCCTCATATGTTGAAAAATGGTAGAGACTGAAAATTATTTTAAGAATTACAAAAGATACATAATGAATCTTTGACATATTATTCCCACATGCAGCATTTCTCTGCTCCATCATTCAGATCACCTTGTCCCATGTGGGAACAAACCCATTACCCTGAGGTTTTGCCGCATTCACTTTGCAATTGAAGGGGAAAAAATACTGTATATGCCAGTTAATCATTCCAGATGTAAGCACCAGCTGCACTCTCTGCTTTGTTTATGAGCAGATTTGACTTCAGGTAAACACCGTAATTCTGGCAGAAAATTTTGCTTGATGGATATGAATCCTGTTGTTATGTATTCATTATTTTTTAAGAGCATTTGCATTTGTACAGAAAAGAATGCTAAATGAAAGTAAATTCCAATTCTTGCCTTGGCTCAGCTACCTTGATTCTAGGCATGTTAATTAGTCTCAGTGTCCACATCTGTAAATTGGAATAATACTATTTACAGAGTGGCTGTAAAAAGTGAAATTGTGCAATACTTGGACATAGCTTTTGCTCAGTTAATACTGCTGAACTCATGCTCTTCTGCAAAGAAAATACGAGTATAGTATCTTTTTTATATTTTAAGTATACCATCAAAGAAAAATACAGTAATGACCTTAGGGGAGATACAAATATTAAGTATGATCATTTGTGTGCGCGCACATGTGTGTTTTGTTCTACATTCTGTGTTAAATCCATTTATCTTACAGTTCCATCTGGGCAGTGCCAATCAGCATGACTGGTTGTTCTTACTTCCTCCCATGTGCCTGTCCCAGATTTTAAGCCCAGTTCTAATCAGCATGAAAAATGTACGTGGAAATATTTCAGAAGTGGTTGACATATAGTCGAGTCATTGTTCTTGGTGGAAATCAATGAACAACTGCCAGTTAATATCTTAATTCCACTCTGCTGACAGAACCCATACGCACAGGATAGCACTAGCCAGCTGGAGTAAACCCTCAGCTGAATAGAGGGTGAGTCACCGATTCATTTTCTCAGGTTTGGGCAGTTGGACTGCACCTCAGAAAACTAAACAAGAGGGAGGTTGTATCTCAGGAAAGTGGGCTGAGAATAACGAGAAATGGAGATGCTTTTTCCTGGTGGAAATTGAATAAAGTTAAATAAAGAAAGCTCCTCAAGGTAAAACTGTCTGGAGAGACATCCATTCATAAAACCAGGGTGCCATTTCATTTGGTCCGGTTACACTAGAGCAGGCAGAGCTCACGTTCAAGTTTCTTCCAAGGGTATCTAGGACTATTAGGAGCACTACATAGGCAGATCAGGTCTGCTCTGGCTACTTCTTATGTGTTATTTGTTTGGAACGACTTTTTTTTTGGGGGGAGTAGGGTTTCTCATTCATAAGTATGGAAAAAGATAAGAATAACACCACCAAATATTATACATATTATACAGCTAAAGGTACTTCAAATCGATGTGGAAAGTAGACTGAACTGACTTCTGAACAACTTGGAAGAACTCCGTTACCATTTCCTTGTGGCCTCTCTGATGAAGTCAGAGAGAATTCAAGCCCAATAGGAAGGAGTTGGTCTTAAATCCCTAAGACTTCATGCAGCCCTCACCATTCCTTCTGTGGCTTCCTGCAATCACAGATCAAACTGCTTACTATTTTCCTTGAGAACCCTGCGCACTTAGCCTCTGTACTAAGTTCCTCAAAGTTCTAATATCAGAGATTTCAACCTCAATGTCAACTTACTTTTTTTTTTTTTCCAGCTAATAGATTTGAGTTTATATATGCCCATGAAACACATATCCATGACTGGTCAAACAAACAAACAAACAAAAACCACCACAAAAGTAAAACCAAGGTCTGAGTGGAACTGCTCCATTTCTAATCTGTACTGCAAACACTGCATGGCCCCAAACACTCCTTCACTCCTTCCTTGAAGGGGCCAGGAGAATAAATCACACCAGTCTGAGTAATACTGATGGTAAACATCACCTGATTCAGTAAAGGGGTGCCAGAGTCACTGGGCAGAAAAGAGCCAACAGGAGAACAGACATGGCAATCAGAAAGTATATACTTAATTACAGAGGAAGTATAAAGAGAAAGGAAAGAAGACACGGCAATAACCTTCTGGAGGATTTTCCTCTCTAGCATTTGTACAATGGAGTAAACTTTAAAAAAAAATTAATCTTGTGTTTACTTGTCATCATCATTGTTATAAATACCCAAGTAATGTTATAGATAGGATCACCAATGTACCTGCTATCCTGAGACAGGTTCAATTTGTTATTTTAGCATAATCAATAACTTCTTGGTTTGGGTATAAATAATAACATGGTAAATCATGGGAGAGTTTGGGGGTTTATCTTTTGGGTGGCTCAGATGCTTGAAATAAACGTTCAAGGTTGTCTTTATGGAATATCTGTATGGAATATTCAAGGGCTAACATTTACATGGAGCTGGCTCCAGGCCAGGTGCTGTCCTAGCATGCTAAACATAGGAACTCTTTTGGCCTGCTCACAACAACTCTAGCAGCATGCCCTTTTTCCATGAGGAAACTGAGGCAAGTCACTGAAAAGCACACACAGCAAAAAGCAGCATTTTTGAGATTTGAACTTGAATCCAGAGGCCTTCATTTGATTACCATATGCCTTTCAAGTATTTGAAACAAAGCGTGTTCCATCTCTTAATTGTTCATATTGACTGGAGTAATTAATAATTTCTTAATAAATCCCACCAAATATTTTACAAATACAGCTACAATGAATGAAATCTACAATATTCATTCCTCTCTCCACATTGCCATTTCCATCACAAACTCATACGAAAGACAGGGACTGGGAACGAAATGGCCTAAATTACTTTAAATTTACCTTGATAAACAGGACTTAGGAAAGGAATATGACTAATCGACAAACTAGATACAATTCCCAGACACACCTTCCCCTGACCCACAGCCACTCACTGTCCCAGGAAACTTTGGAAACAAGATAAAGACCAGAGGCCCTCAGAAATACAGTTTCATTTACTGGACTGAAAGAATCCAAACAACTGTCATTGGACCACGTTACTAAAACCATATCCTTTGCTCTACAATGGAAATCCTATGAATTCTTTTGAAACATATATTTAAACATATTTAAACATGAAACTCAAATGTCTATAAATCTTATCAAACTTGATTATCTGACTTCTCTGCTCACATCAGGTTTGAAGAATATGGCAACCATTACAGCAATAAGACATGACAGCTAACTGTTGGAGAAATGACAAATACAATTCGAAAGTAGATGGAGACACATCGGAGCTTTGCACCGAAGAATGATACACCCACAGAGATGACCTGAGGAGCCATCACAGAAAGTATTCAAGTTATATTCAGCATCTCCTGCCTAATATAAGCTCTTGCAAGAGTTATATTTATAATTGCTTTATGAAATCTTGGTGCTTGCAGTTGAGAACTTTAGTTACTTTTCTAGAAGATGTCTTCATTTAAAGACTTTTATGCAATATAGGCAACTTTTTGTTAATAACACCTGATAATCTAATAAGCCCTCCATCCTGATTCTGGATAAAACAGTATTAATCCTAAATGTGCCAACGGTATTTAAAAGAAATTGACAAATGAAAGAGGTAGGACATGAAAAGGAAAACCTCTCTAATCTACGATTGACTGCATAGTGGTAAAATTCTAAATGAAAACCTCTACTTTCAATTACCTAAATGCGTTATTTACATAATGTAAACCAAATGTATATTTGAAACACCTGGAACATTCAGTGAACTTTTCACATTATCTTTATGTGTGGAATTCATAGGGGCAGCCTAAATGGATATTAGTAAATGTTTACAAATATTTTCCAGGCAGGGTAGTGATAGTTTTCCTTCACATATTTCCCTTCTATAAAATGAAGGTTGTATTAGACACAGCAACCGCCTGTCAGGCACTCAGCTTGGTTCCAGAAAGGAAAGAGACAGAGAGCAATTTTGTTGTAATTCCATGATAAAAAAATTATGCCACCAAGAAGACCTGGTGGAATTCTGCTTTTGAAGGATGAAGTCTGCTATGGAGAAATCTGTCAGGACTTTTCCATTTTTTATTTCCATTTTCCTTTTTTTTTTTTTTTTTTTACATTTGAACTTAGTAATCCTGGGTATATTTTGGCAGAGCCTAAGCTTTCCTCTCAGTTCCAACTTCCCCTCTTAATATAAAATGAAATTCTATGAAGCTCTATGGAGAAAAATCACAGGCTCTAATGGAAAGCTTGCATTAGCTACTTCTGCCTCAAGCTTCTGCTTAATGTTCCAAGGACAAGATAGGGAGTGATGTGGAACACCCAAGGGGTAGGGACGCAAGATGCTGAACACATGCATCTGTCTCCTAATGGGGTATATGGAGAGACAGAAACCAGAATCGTCTTATTATTAGTTAATTTCCCAAAGCATGGACTTCCTAAAAATAACCTCAGGCTATCTTTTTGGCCACACTCTTTCCCTAGACCTGACGTCAGATACTATATTTAGAACAGTAGCTAGTAGGAAGATTTCGTCTGCTCATTCAAAATTTCCCTTAACACAGCAACAGGTGCTAGTAATAGAAATGAATCAGGACCGGAAAATTTTAGCAAAAGGCTTGAAATTGCAGTAAAGGAAAGAGAAAGAGCTCTGCGAAAGTTAGGGTTGTTTGTGTCCTCCTCATTGACATCAAGACAAGACATGTATGTTTGCTTTTCAGAACATACTAGACATGTATGTTTTTTCAGAAATTAACATAGTAAATAAATAAACACATTAATTAATTAATTCTCTTGTTTGTCATTCAGCCAACTGGGCTTGAAGCAATAGAAATTTGGATTCACTTTCAAATAAATCACCATATTAGCAGTTATATTATTTGTCCTCTTAGAAAAAAGCAGTTTAAATCCGGAAATAAAAGAATTATACTTAGTAATTTTGATCATTATTACTAAATTATTTTTATCTATGGGCTTAATGCTAATACTTTGTATAAAACAATTTTAAGAACTTTTAAGAAAGACAAAGCGCCTTTATAGTTCAGAGTGGAAAGATATACAATAGAGCACTGAGAACATTTGTTTTGTTAATTAGAGCCACCAGGTGATAAAGAATGCTTCTACAGACTTGGGCTTGGGGGTGAGTAATTACTTTGGCATCAACCTAAGTTACTCCCAGAACAGTTTAGAATGTTATTTTCCCCCATGAAATTAAAGATAGAGGTCTAGAAAGAAACACAATGACTAAGGGCTCTTTTCTTTTTTCACCCACAAGTTATTTTTTTCATTGTTTTCTCCCTTTCTCTTTCTTTCTTTTTCTTCCTTCCTTCCTCCTCCCTTTCTCTTTCTTTCTTTCTTTCTTTCTTTCTTTCTTTCTTTCTTTCTTTCTTTCTTTCTTTCTCTCTCTCTCTTTCTCTCTTTTCTTTCTTTCTTTTTCTTTCTTTCTTTCTTTCTTTCTTTCTTTCTTTCTTTCTTTCTTTCTTTCTTTCTTTCTTTCTTTCCTTTCTTCCTTCCTTCCTTCCCTCCCTCTCTCTCAGTCTCTCTCTCTCTCTCTCCCTTCCTTCCTTTCTCAAGCTTTAGTGTTTCTGTGATGTTCTTTTGTATCCTGGCAATTCTATAATGAAAAGTGCTTACTCATGGTGAAATTTGAAAGAATTCCTTCAGATTAAATATTCCTCACTGGGCTTATCTGATAGTGAAAGCCATATTCTGTTTATTATTTACCTAACTGGCCAAGCGAATTCTGGACATGAAGCTTATATTTTTTATGAGAAAAGAAGGTGTAAAACCTAGAGAAGAAAGGACTTTGCCTTTCTTCCTATCGTCTTTTATTCTCAAAGAACCTTAGATCAAGCTAGCAATATCCTTATAGACCTTCTGTCACCTAACTGCTTTCTGTTATCATGAAATTTTTAAATGGTTGCCATTTTAAGGACTCACCTTAAAGGAACTTCCAAAACTATATCAGAGATCAGAGAGGTTAAATAGCTGAGTTCTGATGACTCATAAACAACAAAGCTGAAATTCAAACCCAGGTTTATAGGACCGCAAAGTCCTGCAGTCAAAGATGTATTAGATGCTTTCCTAAGACACCAATGCACCCATTCATGAATGTTTTCTCACCATGCCTAGTTTTCAAGAACAGTTATCATGAAAGAAAAATTCAGTTTGAATTCCTCACTCTGGTCCCCACATTTCCACTGCCATAGCAGAAATGCTAGTTAACAATGAAATGTTCCCAAGTGTTTAAAACTCCTTAGTTAATGGCATAGAAGGAAGCAACATGGTTAATTTAGAAAGTGAATATACAAGATTGGCAAATAGAGTAACAGCTCACTGATAGGTAGGCTGCCTGGATTAGAATAAGTTATGTGGATCTCTGTATCTCTAGAAATATGGTCTTCAATTAGAAAACTTGAGGCGATCATGTCTAATTTTGAAACCTCATTAATGTATAAACTAAGTGCTCGTCTCCAATACAAGCACATATTTTTTGAGAGAGAGAGAGAGAGAGAGAGAGAGAGAGAGAGAAAGAGAAAAGAGTGAGAGAGACAGCGTGAGCAGGGGAGGGACAGAGAGAGACGGAGACAGAATCTGAAGCAGGCTCCGGGCTCAGAGCTGTCAGCACAGAGCCCCACGAAGGGCTCAAACTCAAGAATGGTAAGATCATGACCTGAGCCAAAGTAAAACGCTTAGCCAACTGAGCCACCCAGGCGCCCCAATACAAGCACATTCTACCTCTGTGCAGATTTATATTTGAACAATTATGTCATCTGGAATTATTTACTGTAAAAAAAATCATTTATTTAAAAAAAATGTTTAATGAGTGCCTCCCACTAAGGCAAGCACTAAGAATTCAAAAATGAACATGACAGATAAGAATTTTACTGTCAAGGTAGTCAATGCAGGAGATAAAACAGATAAGCAAACACAAACAAATCAAAACGAGTGCTAGGAAGGAGACTGAGACAGTGGGAGGGGCTGGTTCAGGTACGGCTGAAAGCAGAAAATGAAGAAGAGATGGTTCTGCAAAGACTGTAAAGAAGAGAATCAGGGGCAGACTGAAGAACAGGTAAAAAGGCCTTCAGGTGGCACAACCCTCTATGTGTGCTGCAAGCTGAGAAGACTAAGGTCAAGGGAAGGAGAGAGGAAGCAGGCTTTGAGATTAGTGTGGGGAAGTGGTATGATGATATGAGATGGAAGAGAATGAGAGAAGTCTGGTTATGATGTCAAATTCAGATTTGAATGGTTTGGGCAATGAGGATCCAGTGAACACTCAAGCAAGGAGCGTTCATGATCTGGTAAGTATTGTGAAATACCACCTTGGCTACTGTTTTGCAGAGAATGTGTATGAAGAAGGAAAGAATGATGGCAGGGAGGCTAGTTAAGGGCTAGTCTAGGTGAGAGATGAAGATAGCTTGTAGAAAGGTGGCACATTTGGGGACAGAGAGAGATGAATGAATTTGAGATATAGTTTGAAGTAGAAATAACAATTTGCTGATGGGCTGGATACAGAAAGCAAAAGAAATGGAGGAATCGAGATTTTTGATTGAGCTACTAGGTGGATAATGATGCCCTTTATGGAGAAATGAAAGCCAGTAAAGTACTTTCTAACCCTTTTATGAATCCAAATTTCAAAAGCTGAAATAATCAGGGCTATTGATTATTATTACATGCTTTGGCAGACATTTAAAAATACTATTTTAGTTAACCAATTTGCAGTCTTGTAGAGCAGGATTATAGTGGCCATTTTATACGTGAGAAAATTGACATTCATAAAATTAAGTAAATTTTTTCATGGCATCAATATGGGAATTAGTAGAAATTAAGTCTGTTTGACTTAGAGTTTGGGTTCCAAACTTCCCAGTGATGGAATTTATGTATATCTGACTTTCAATTACAGCTCAATACCTATGTCGGTATCTGGCATGGACAGGTAGTACATTCTTAATATATATTTATTAGCTCAATAAACAAGTAATTTCCACTATGCCTTGAGGCTTCTCAGATATTCCCAAATATACTTCCTTCTAACCGACATATTAAGTAGTGATACTATTTAAGTAGATTCATAGGTCTGTCCCTTAAATTACTTCCCTAGTTGGGACCACATAGAGCTCTCCTCCATCACTAATGAACTACTCTATTTATATTCCTATCTCCTTCCTGGAGAAAGATGTGTGGGCACTCTATACTCACAAGTCTTAGGATGGGCCATGAGAGTCTCACCTAGGACTCAGGTTCTCCACCAGACAGCTGTAGGGAGATCTAGGAAATACATGCTCAGAGAGAAGAGGGATCCCCTGAGTAGCTTAAGTAAGGCCTCTGCCTCTGCCTCCGCCAATACCTTCATGTCCAAGGTCTCTCGACCCTTTGTTTTATTATAGATCATCTTAGTGTCAGGGTCATGAGCGTCCTTACCCTATAGGGCATTTTCACAAGGAGGGCCCACATCTCTCTCGGGGCTTAGGATACCCTAGTAGCTCCATTGACATGCTCCTCTTCTGCAAGGAAGCCTCACATTATTCCAACCACAGTCTATTTCTGACATGAGTTCATCAACCAGTGCTAAAAAGCTCTATTGAATGCACGACTTGTCAAGACACAAGCTGTTTCTGCACCTCGCCTCCAATCAGATGACCAGAACAAAGGTATACTGGATATTAAGCAGATTCTTTGCTCCTGTGCTCGCCTTAGCTATAACACTAGCTTCCCTAAGAACCCAGGTTCCAGGAGATTTACTACATGCCCACAAAAAATATGCTTTGTTCTAAGCAAAAAAGGATTTTACTTCAGTTCGTCCCTCATGCAGTATCCAAATCTCTAATTGCTCTGTCTTAATGTAGGCGTTCACGTGACAGACTTGGAGAGGTCCACTTCAAACTCTAGAAGTCTCGCAGTAAACACAGGCCTGGAGTAAGTTGGCTGCCCACAGGCAGACAAACCTTGAGGAGCACTTTCACCCCTTCTTCAAAGAGATAACACCTGGCCCTCCTCATGCTACCTCTGCTTTACCTCCCACCTGTGGAGCTGGGTAAATTTCTTAGTATGATTCCTCATAAATGCCATCTTCCTCATGGTTGAAGTTCTGCCATTCCTCCAAGGATACCCAGCACTGAACACATGCCTGCTTCACAAAGACAAAGACTATGTCATCAGGGGTCCAAGCCATAATGATGAATAAGATTCTCAACTACATCATTTGGATCAACTGGCAATAGCCCCAGGGACAGTTTTTGGTCAGAAAGGGATACGACTAAAGAGCGCACCTGGGTATCAATATCCATACTTCTGTGGCAGGTTTCACTGCTGTCCGTGGCATGAAACCCATGCCTCACCTTGGCCTGGTTGAGGAAGGGGGTCAAGGGCAGAATAAATGTCAGATTTATCCAGACGACGGTTTCTTTACCACCCACAAAGGTAAGGCCACACAGGATCAGAGCTCCGGGCTCTCACAGAAATCCCCCAGCAACAAACTATTACTGACCTCCTATCCGCCACTCTGCCATCCCTTCTGTCTGTCTTCCAGTAGAGACTAGCTTGTTTGAGCCTTGGAGTAGCCCCATGGCTTCTCGTGCATGTCTCTGTTGGGTCTGTCATCCCCTGCTGTCTGCTCCTGTGATTGTTCATGCCATCTACTAAGAACTGAATGTTTATGTCCCATCCCCCTCCCAAACCCTCCCATATGCTAAACCCATCCATATGCTAAAACCCTAATCCTCAATGGGCTGGTATGAAGAGGCAGAGCCTCAGGGAAGTAACTGGACTTAGATGAGGTGATGAGGGTAGAGCCCCCATAATGGGATATCAGAAAAGAGAGGCTAGAGCTATTCTCTCTCTGCCACATGAGGAACAGCAAGAAACCTGTAACACTGAAGGGCACCCTCATTAAACACCAAATCTGCTGGCACCCTGGTCTCTGAATCTCTGAATTCCCAGCTTCCAGGACTTTGAGAAATAAATAGCTGTTGTTTAAGCCACCCAGTCCCTGGCATTTTTGTTACAGCAGTCCAAACTGACTAAGACATGCGGTAACCCAGTGTCTAACTTTGTCAACATCCCCTGATCCAACTTCCCAGGCAAAGTCTGACATCCTGTCCCAATTCCCTTACCGTCTGGTCAGTTTTGCAACTGCCAGTCTCATCTCAGCATGCTCGTGAGTCATGATGTCACTGAGATAAAATATCTAAAGCTTTTAGAGTGGAGGGGCGCCTGGATGGCTCAGTGGGTTAAGTGTTTGACTTCCGCTCAGGTCATGATCTCACAGTTCATGGGCTCGAGCCCTGTGTCGGGCTCTGTGCTGACAGCTCAGAGCCTGAAGCCTGCTTCGGATTCTGTGTCTCCATCTCTCTCTGCCCCTCCCAGCTCATGCATGCTCGCACACTCTCTCTCTCTCTCAAAAATAAACATTAAAAAAAAATAAAGTTTTTAGAGTAGAAACAAACTTTAGTGCCAAACTCATCTTCTATGTTTTATAGAAGATATGATTGACCCACTGTCACAAAGTAAGTTAAAATGACCAGAACCCAAGTTTTCTGAGTCACACAGCAATGTTCTTTACACTACCCATGCCATCCCGTTCTGAAAGAACAGGGTCAGCAATGGAAGGAAATCCAAAGATGGTATATTACTAAAATTTGTACTAAAATTTGAGTTTGGGAGCCAATTTATTCATCTTGGAGGTTGGTCAGGTTCTGTTCCAGGAAATTATGTAAACATTGAAGAAAGGATGATAATCGCCAATGCTTACAGAGAAATACATCCAGGTACTTTCAGTTTCTGCAAACTTGTCAAACTAAATCCTGATGAGATGGGGAAAATTATTTTTTCTTTTATTTAAAGCCAATTAACTTATACAGACAAATTTCCACATTTCCTCAGTAATCTAGGAATGAAAATACATAAAACACAGTTAATGTATTTGGAAAATTCATCAAGTGAGATGTCCCAACACAGTGCATGTGAGGTAGTAGGTTTCTTGCTGTGGAAATTCTTCCAAAAGTTAAAAGCCTGCCAATCTGCTCCAAAGGTGAGGTTCACACTCAGGGTGAATTGTCTATGACTACAAAGTCCTTCCCTTCCTGAGCGCTTCTCTCCATAAAAATCATGTCTGCAGGGTTAGGAGAAGCCTAAGAATCATTAAGAGTATGTTCACAGATTTTTTTTTTAAGGCAAAAAGTCCAAATTTCATGTATTCATAAAGCAAATCAACAGAAGGACTAAAATTGAAAGTCATATATCCCAATTTCCTTCCTTTTTGTCAACTTTGGTTGTCATGAACATTTTTGGTGTTTTTCAAGTCAAAAGTTTCCATAGAGGGTGGTCTGGGTGGCTCCCTTGGTTTAGTGTCCAACTTCGGCTCAGGTCATGATCTTAAAGTTTGTGAGTCCGAGCACCATGTCGGGCTCTGTGCTAACAGCTCAGAGTCTGGAACCTGCTTCGGATTCTGTCTCTCTCTCTCTCTCTCTCTGCCCCTTCCCCCTTGTGCTGTCTCTCTCTCTCAAAAAAAAATTTTTTTTAATTTATAAAAAAGTTTCCATCGAATTTTGAATTTCACCATCAATTATGTTGCTATGAAATCAATGTCCGTACCTAAAATGTATACCCTATATATGGCCCTTATTTAACAGGTAGATAAAATTTTACATTCATTTTTTTCCCCTGGAAGTTCTTATACTACTGCTTTAAGAGCCATTAAACAGAAAAGAGATGTTCGTGGGGACCTTAGAATTATGCAATATATTTCCCCTAAAAGGATTACTTTGGACCAAACTGATCCTAGCAAATAACTTCCCTTGATGATAATATAAACATTTCTTAGTTAATAAGCCTTGTCTTTTTTTTTCAACATTTATTTATTTTAGAGAGAGAGACAGAGTGACAGAGCATGAGCAGGGAAGGGGCAGAGAGAGAGGAAGACACAGAATCTGAAGCAGGGTCTAACCTACGAGTTGTGAGATCATGACTTGAGCTAAAGTCAGACACTTACTCAACTGAGCCACCCAGGAGCCCCAGTATGCCTTTTCTTACCAACTTATTAATTATAGAATACTTCAGCAAAAGTTAAAAAGCAAAACTCCACAAGGCTGGAGTTCACTATATGCTGTGCATGCTGGTAACAGAACCACTCCTACCAGGACACGTGAAGGGTGGCGAAACTGTCAGGATTTCGAGTCATCAGCTAAGTCATCCCTAGGGTGACTGCCTGCCAGTATCACCAGTTGAATCACAGTCTAGAGGACAAGTGGTTTTGACAGCCAGCAGACACCCGAGAACTCAGAACAACATTAAAAGTAGTTTGAGATACACTCCCTGCTCTTCAGTGAAGCACTTCTTATACCACGTTCAGAATTTCTCTCTCACCTTGGCCTAACCAGTGTTCACAGCTTTACTGAAAATTTCTGAGTGCGATGTTCCTTAGCCGAATGTCTCTTTCATTACAAGAAGTCATTTGTGTGCTTGGAATGCAGATGCATAATGACTGAACCATCACCAGGAGAATTGTCTACCCTGGTTTTCCCAAGACAGTCTCTGTTTAAAGCCTGCTATTCCAGGATAATTGATAAGATCTCCTCCTTTCATTCACACCAGTAGGAACGATACATTATGTTGTCCAGTGACCCACTACTAATGACCAGTAAGTAATGTAGAATCCTTCCATCAAGCATTGATCGCACCAGCAATTTGACCATTGGAAATGTTTTCCTTTCACTGATTATCATTTTGATTGAAGTCTCTTTCCAGATGGGCTTGTAGCAGCTGTGTTCCTCTAAAGCCTCTTTTCTGTATTCTACATTATTGTCTCAGGCTTCAGCGATACAGGATGAAGCTGCCATAATTCCGTTTTCACCTTTGATGCTCTTAATCAAGTGGAAAAAAAAAATGTAAGTGATGGTAATCAATGTAAATCTGGCCATCGTTTGGATCATCTCAGCCCGGAAATACATTTGGAAGAGATACTAAAAATAAAGAACATTTACATTTTTACAGCAGCCTACAAAAAAAAAAAAAAGGCCCAAAAGCATAACTTTCATTACATTTAGTACACCATCCTTTTCCAGCTCCCTCACACATAGTATTTCCCTCCCCCGCAGTCATTCAGTAAGGAAAAGATTGTCCTCAAGGGATTTCATTTTAACCTACCTCACAATACAAAAAAATTAGGGCAATTTCAGTTTTTTGCCAAAAGAATGCAACTTGCATTCATTAAAAGATTAGCAAATATTTCATTAAAAAGATTAGCAAATAACTTTGATAAAACTGGTAAAATTTGCATCTGTGTTAAGTATCAAGACAGAACCAGCAAAACAGTCTAGCACAATTATTATAGTAAGGCCTACATACAATGATTTGAAAGCACCATTTAGAATGGCCTGTAGTCAATGTAATCAGAGCCTTCTGGAAATTGGTAGAAACCACCAAAGACATCTCCTCTATCATACACACACCTCTGAGAGACAGGCGTCATCTCAATTCTTCAGTTCAGAATGGAGACCAGAGAGATTCAAGCATATTTCAAGGCCACATGGCCTTTATGTCTATAAGGGACATAAAATGACTGCTGAGTGCTCAGGGTGATTAGAACTTGTGTGGTAAGACAGGTAGACTCTATCTATAGGTGTTATTTTAATAGATGAACAGTTTCTGGAGAAGGTTAAAGTATACATGTGTCCAGGTATGTGTCACAAAATTTGCTCAAATTCCCTTCCTCAGAATTCAAAGTCAGTACAGGTTTCCTTGACGACATTTTTCATTTCCTCCCTAATTTTCTGGAAATGTGGTTTACTTCCTTCAACTGAAAACCAGCAGAATTTTAAGATTAATCAAGGTATTAAAGAAATAGCCTCAAACTGAAATAATTTCTCATTTACATGGGACAGTCACCTATCAATCAGGATGTTAGGAGAAAACATTAAAGCAACCTTGGAGGCAGACGAGAAAGGATGCAGGGATGTGGAAGGCCCTTCTTCCATGACCAAGCGCACGATGTGACACTGGCCTATTGTAATCCATGCACTGCAGAGTTGAATTTTGACCAAAAGTTGCTGAATCTCATAAGACAATTCTCAGTGATGATGGGCTATCAGATGTGAACAACTTCAGTTAATCTTGGATGTCTGACTTAGGCAATTAGTCCTTAAATATCTTTTTGTATCAAACCTTAGATCCCTTTTGAATACTAATAATTTTAACGAGAAGAGATATTTTAATATCTGTTGATTGACAAAATGACATATGTTCATACAGACTCAGAGACCCTTTGCAGAAACTCCAAAGGTCTAGGTGAGAACTACAGAGGAAGATCATGTTAAATAATTACAGTTCAATTTTATAACTATTTTTGATAATTTGGCTAAGAGCATCTGGTTGTTTCTAGGATCATACAACTAGGTTAATAGCTTTAAAACCCATCATTCATTGCCCATCATTCATTATTTAATCTATTTGTCATTTCCAGAAAGTCATTTGCAGCTTCTTGATTCATATCTTGACTGCCTTTTTTTTTTTCTTTTTTTGCCTCATCTCCTAGAACACATATGGTCTACATTTCGATATGGACCACTGGGTGCAGATTTAGAGCATACTAGACCTAACAGGAATTTCCTAAGATCGTCTAATACAACTTGCTCATTTTAGAGATGAGTGAATCGGGATTCAGAGGGGATATATAACTTTTTCAACACTGCATACATAGCGAGTGGCTGAGCAGACTTTATAAGCAAGTGTTCTTTCCCCCATGCCAGTGGCTATAAACAGCACTTATCACACCACAATATTTATTCATGCAGAAGCAGTCTAGAACATTATCAAGAACATGGACTCTGGAGTCAGACTGCTACGATTCAAATCCTAATTCCACACTCTGATATTCTGTTACCTTCATCAATGAGTAAATATTTATAGCCATCTGTAGACCATGGACAGATCTTATCTTTTGTTTGTCAATCAATATTCAACATTTTCAGTGACCATGTGCTATAGGCCAGGCTCTATCTGGTTCTAGGAATGCTAGGAAAAAGGTCATGATACCAGCCCTCAGGGAGTCAGGCAACCAAAAGAACTTAACAACGCTGTATGAGAGCCATCATAAACAGGTGTGCCAAAGAATAGTGGCCTTGGAGACACAAGGAAAGCAGCCAGGTGCACCTGGGCAGGTCGGAGTACTTCACAGAGAAAGCAGCACGAGATTAGAGCCCCCAGCAATGACTACTGCCCCAGGTTTGAGTGTTGTCCCTGACACAGAATAGCACGTAAGGACATGTTTGTGAAACGGATGAGTGGAATTTGTCTTCCCCAGGCTAGCATAGGGGAAAATAGACACTTGAGAGAAATACGGGAAGAAGGCACTCCTTTCTATGAAAGAACTCTTTAGAAGGAGCCCTCCCTTACCCCGGCAATAACCATCTATCAAACTTGCCACAAGGCTGTGAGATGTGTAAGGACGCACAACTATGCACATAATGCTGGGAATTTGTATAAAGCCAAATAAGACCAGTTTCTGCCCCCATCCCCCAAATTTGAGGTCTAAGAAATACTTCTTAATATGCTTTTCAAAACCTAAATGATTCTATCTACTCAGTTGCAAGATAAACCCAGGGAAGACCTCTTCCTGTTGCATCTGAACAATACCCCTGAAGTTCCTTTCTTCACACAATTAGGCAGGCTCTGCTCCAAAGAAAGGCTTGGTGTTACATGCATACCTCCTGCACCTCCTGCCAAGCACATTCTAAGGCAGATGCATGAGTGGGCTCAAAATATCTCCGCAAGGACCTTTCCCTTTTAAAAGGTCACTGCACAAAACACAATAAAACTGTCTACTAGAGCATGCTCTTCTTCCGACTGACATGCTTCAAAAGTGCAGGAACCGAGAGGCTTCTTCGTGCTCCACACCTGCCTAAGAGGCTTTCAGAATTTCACGTCCTCTTGGGCGCTTATATGGCTGTCATGTATATCGTTTTCTGGCAACTCTGCTCTCTCCTCCGCAACCTCCTCTTGTTACTGTTTTGACTAGATCTTATTTTTTACAACTTCTTCCCGTGATTCACATTTCAATATTACAGGACATGCAGTGTGGCTCCTATTTAGGACCAGTGACAAGCATTTTTTCTCCCTATCCTCTTCTATACACCAAGACTCTTTCACAAGTTCACCTGACCAATGGCTACTTATGACCACTTTCCATTATGAGCCTAGTTGTGTGCATTCACCAAAATCAAACGCATTGAAATGTGACTTTGTTCTTTGTGACAGGAAAAAAGAAAGTCAGAAAACAACAGATGACTGGGGACTTAAGTTTGCTGTAATTCATGGTCACTTACAGTGCTGGTTTTAGCATATGTACTGACTGCTAAAGCAAGCACAATAGGGCTTGTTTTAAAATACCACCAGTGGGGGCAGCTGGGTGACTCAGTCAGTTAAGCATCTGACATCGGTTCGGGTCATGATCTCATAGTTCATGGGTTCAAGCCCCACGTCGGGCTCTATGCTGACAGCTCACAGCCTGAAGCCTCCTTCGGATTCTGTGCCTCCCTCTCTCTCTGTCCCCTCCTGTTGGTGCTCTGTGTCTCTGCCTCTCAAAAATAAATAAATATTAAAAATAAAAATAAAATGCTGTCTGTAAAAGGGCATATGGTAAAGAACAATGTACTGTGACAAACTAGTGTAATGATGGCTAATATCTATTTTTACAGATCACAAAAAAAGGGAGCAATCCTGGAATTGTCTGTAGTTACTGTAGTGTCTTGGAGGAAAATGTGTACATATCAGGGAAGTAAAGAAAGCTCAGGAACAAATGTGACCACAAAATGATGTGTCCAGAAACAGGTGTGTGGAGGGCAAGAGGAATTCCGAAGATCAGGACTAGATTCCACACTTAGAGGTAATATGTTATCCAATGTAAGTACATTAGTAACTGATCACAGGTCTGAGGTTTTGAAGAAAATATTTTAAATCCTAAAAACAAAAACAAAACCAAAACCAAAAAAAAAAAAAAAAACCCACAGAAGAATGAGAATCCAGTCACTGATTTATAGACTTAGTTATGCTTTGGGTTAAGTAATTACTGTGATTCAGAAAGGCTGAACATTTTTGCTTCCACTTTGTCCTAAATATTTATATATTAAATTTATTAACATATTTACAATATTTTTATGTTAATTATACATAAACCTATTATTTATATAATGTAACTATATAGCAGGACAAAAAGGAAGCCAAGAAAAACCACAAAGACAGGGGGATTTGTGATTGCGGTGACACAGGCAGAAGACTGGAAAGGGGTCCGGGTAAGAATAGGCAGAGGAAGTTATATTATGACTGCAGAATTGATGGTGAATGTTTACAAGGAATCTCAGGAGGTCGAAGGGCAGAAATGAAAGGCGTAACTGAAAATAGAACCCAATACAAGTTCTGTGCATGTGACAATTAATGTATACTGCTCTCTTCTTCAATACACAGTCTTCATCCTAGATCTCAGGAAACGAACGCTGGATTCATCATCCCAAGCAAATAAAAAAATAATAATGATCATGATAATAATCCAAAATCACAATCCAAAACAGAAGAAAAATTACTGACAGTGCTTCTCTAAAAAACCTGAAACAGTTCCTGAGAAAAAGACTGAATTCTATATTGGTATCTAAGAATAACAATTTTCTCATTCTTGTATGGTGAAGACCCACTGATGATGCCAAAACACACCTCTTTGCCCTCATGGGATAACTGATTACCCATCCTTCTTTTTTTTTTAATTTATTTTTTTAAGTTTATTTTTGAGAGACAAAGACAGCCTGAGCAAAGGAAGGGCAGAGAGAGAGGGAGACACGGAATCCCAAGCAGGGTCTGTCAGCACAGTGCCTGATGCAGAGCTTGAACCCGTGAACCATGAGATCATGACCGGAGCTGAAACCAAGAGTCAGACACTTAACTGACTGAGCCACCCAGGCACCCCTGGTTGTCACCCTTCTGTTTTGTAATCCCAGAATTCTTACTCAGGATAGAAACTGCAAGGACAAACATTTCTGTAAGAGCAAAAGAAAACCACAGTTTTTTCCTTTACCAATCAGACAATCGAGGATATCACACCTATCAGGCAACCCAGCAGCAGTTATGGATAAAGTATAAGACAGGTGAGCTGAAAAACAGACCATTTAAGAAACAGGAAAGAGAAAACAAACAAACCTTGGTGAATTTAGACACAGCGGTGAAGTTATTACAACGAAAATATGTAAACCAAAGAGAATTGGTTTTATCATTAAACAATATCATTATTATTTCAAAGAGAATAATTAAAATAAAACAAGAAAGCACTTAGAAATTAAACCATGGTTGTTGAAATAAACCAAAAGAGTAAAAAGACTACAGATACAGCCCAGGGACTGTATCTAGATACAAATAGAGATGAATCTTAGAGGACAGAAGTTATGAGAGAAGATAAATCCAGAAGACCTAACATCCATGTATTAGGAGCCATAGAAAGAGTATAGAGAAAATGAAAGAGAGGAGTCATAAAAGAACCCATAGAAATACATTCCCCTTAGCTGAAGGAAACCATACATCCACAGGCAAGGGACACTCATCAAGTACAGATCATAACAAATGCAAAAAGGATTCTCAAAGTGTCACTGAAAACATAGAATCAAGTGAAATAATGAGATGATCCTAAAAGTTTTTAGAGAAAAATAGGAGGAATAAGCCTCAGCTTGGTACTTACGTAACTTTTCAACAACAATGGAGCAGAACATTTAAGATTCAAAAGAAAACGCTTTACAACCTAGAATTTTATATTCAGTAAAAATATCACACAATATGAGTCTGTGCAAGAGCCAGAATATTTACCTTCTCTATTCTTTTTCTTAGGAAGTTACTTTATGATGGGTTATAAGAAAATGAGACGATAAGCTAAGAAATACAAAGATACTGAAACAGCAGCTTTCAGGTCATGATCTCGAGGTTTGTGGGTTCGAGTGCCACATAGGGCTCGGTGCTGACATTTCAGAGCCTGGAGCCTGCTTCAGATTCTGTGTCTCCCTCTCTCTCTGCTCATTCTCTGCTCATACTCTGTCTCTCTGTCTCTCAAAACTAAATAAAATTTTTTTAAAAAAAGAAAAAGAAACAGCAGCTTTAGCCAACCAGAACCTGACTAGTCAGCTGGGCACAGGTCCAGGCACGGTGAGTCCAGTGTGTAGCAGGAAAGAGGTGGACTTAGAGAAGGACTCCCAGGAGTCAGGGAGGGCAGATCAAGGAGACTAAATGAAATGAAAGAGGGTAAAAAATATATGAAGATATGATCAAAGATAATAGAATGCATAAATTATGAGGCATTACTTTACGCAATTGACTAAATGTAAAAAAAAAAAAAAATCAGGGGCTCGCGGATGGCTCAATGGTTAAGCTGGACTAAGTCATGATCTCAAGGGAGTTCAAGCCTACATAGGGCTTGCTGCTGTCAGCTCAAAGTCCGTTTCAGATCTTCTGTTCCCCTCTCTCTCAGCCCCTCCCCTGTTGGCACTCTCTATCTCAAAAATATAAATAAACAATAAAAAAAATCACTGATTTGAACTTGAATGCTAGGAATCTTTTCAGTGAACTAGAGGCCATGACACTGGACCTTTAAAGTAAAATAAAAAAAAAAAAGAGAGAGAGAGAAACATATAAGCGTAGCATACTTCTCTGTCCTAACATTAAATGATATTTATGTGGTCATAATAATATTAATTATTATGAACTGTCTTTTATGCTACTTTTAGAGTTAACCTTGGACAAAGACTCAGTTGTCTTTTTAGCAAAAAGTGAAAAGAGAGTGGTTGACAGCAGTAGGACCTGAGACAAGGAAGAAAATGTTACGGAAAGTTTGAGAGACTAAGCCTCATTTTCTCTCATGGGGAATAGCAGAAGGTTGCAAGTTCTCAAAGTAAGAAAATAAAGATTCTACTGAAAGCCTATAGTTATGTTCGGGTTAGGTTAACAGAAGAAGAAGGAATGAAGTACAAATCCACAAAATCCCCATCTTTCAAATGGCACAGTGAATTTACTAAATCTGATAATTCACTAAATCCTATAAGTGCTGAGTTCTCTACTAGATGGCCTAAACTAAGAACTAGTAAAAAATTAAAAATAAAGAATAAGTAAATTAAAAAGACACCTCTAGGAAACTGAGGAAGGTGGAACAAGAGACTCTTGTTCTCATCAGCAGCTCTTAATACATATATTGACATGTGTGCACTACAAGACGCAGTTCATTGAATGTAATACCTTGAGAATAAGCAAATATGTACTTGTGTGCACAATACCTTTCATAGTAATTATTGAGTAATTTTTTGTGCAACACATGTACTAGATAAAGCATGATCCCCACCCCTACCCCTTTTTTTTCTAAGTAGGCTTCAAGCCCAGTGAGGAGCCCAACATGGGGTTTGAACTCACGACCCTGAGATCAAGATCTGAGCTGAGATCAAGAGTTGAATGCTTAAATGACTGACCACCCAGGCACCCCAGGATCCTTATTTATTATATAGGCTGTGCATAACTTCTTTAGGAGGACATTAATATGTATATATCCTTTATATATAAGCACTTCTCTTGGGTTATGGTTTTCAGGTCCTGAGGTTTTTCTTCTTCTTTCTCTACCAAATTTCACCATCAGCAGTTAAGCTGATCAAGGTTAAACATAGTTCTTCGCTATGTTTGCTTATTTAATGTAAAAACTCTAGGAAGATGTAAATACTAGGAACTTGAAATGAAGTGTCATTCACTAAAAGGAGGTTCAACGGCTCAAAAAAGGCAAAGTGAGGAGCCATGAAGATGTTCTGCTTACTTCATTATTTCAATAAGGTCTTTTATCTTCATAGACTTTTAGTTTTAGAACCCAGTAAGTACTTGTGTATACTTACACAGAAAAAGTGAAAAGTTCAAAATGACTGAACTGACACTTAACCCAATGACCTAGAGGACAGGGCATGTTTATCAAGCCAGTCTCTTGAAGTTGGAAGTTTCAGAAACATGGAGGGTCTGGGTGTGGGGAGTGGTAAAAGTCTCTGACCATGAAACGTCTCGCTCAGCCGTCTGGATGTATTTTGTTTTGACAAATTCACACCCAGTGGCCCACATTAATGAGGTGACAATGAAATCACAAGACTAGTCAGAAGCTGAAGGATGACTTTAGGACACATGTTTACTGTTCCAGGCCATGTGCAAACCTTTGAACCTCTGTGAAGTTCAAACATGCAGGACTCAGTGTAAAGCAACAGGCTATTTTCCAAAGTAGGGCTCAATACAAAATAAATAAATGGTGAAAGAAAATCAATAACTGATCAAGTACAATATCATTCATTACATAAGTATAGCTTCAGAATTCCAGATTATCTTAATCTTAGCATATGAACACACACTCTCTATAAAGAGACTGAATCTTACAAATTAGAAGTGAGCCTATCATATTGGATTAGGAAAAAAATGATTGCATTTGATCACAGGTCAAAGATAATGTAATTATTATGATTGTTGCCATCTTTATTTTGAAGATGCTGCTATCTTTGGAGGTGGAAACCAGAAAACTTATTAGTGACCCTTTGTATATCTCCATTTGTGTTAGGAGATAAGTAAGATGCTGGAGCCATTCCATTAATATTTCCAGGAGGTGTTGGAAGTGTCTGTATATTTACTTATTTGAAAAACTACCCTCAATCCCCAAATCATCTCATAATCTCTTTACAATCTCCATAAAGGGAGTCTAGGGTTTTTTTGTTTATTTGTTTGTTTATGTTTGTTTGTTTGTTTACTTCTCTGGCATTTCTCTCCTTTCTTCCTTTCAAAATAAGCCTTATTTTCATTTCAATTTGCATTAAATATCAGGGACAGAGAATACTATTGTTTCTCCTGGTCTCACAAACCTGCCTCTTTTGCCATTTTGGGAAATGTAGTAAAGAAAGAAAAGTGTTTTCAGTGCTAGGGGGGTTGCAATGAGTTGATTTTCAGGATTTAAGAATAAAGAATATGATTTAAGAAATGTGGACTTAGACAAAGAAACTATACACGTTTGATCTGAACATTTGGAAACACCCCAACTGCCTATAAAGATTATGTATAAATAATCATAAGGCTTGCAAGGCTGCAATGTGATTAAAAGTAGATGAATTAATACTACAGTAGACGAAAACACAATCAATTGTACCATGTCCTTTTTCAGAGAGAGATAGATGGTCAACTGAAGCATAGAAAAAGGAAAAGGAAGAAATGAACACTGTATTGTCTGCTTTGGTTGTAGGGACTACTGCAATATAGTTTTCTTGGCAAGGCGAGCCTGGTAGAGAAGGGAATGTTAACATCATCTTAGTTGGAAGATAAACATAAGATCAACTCATTCCCATTGTTTTGAATCCATATTCTCTAGCAACTTTCAGAAAACTTGGCATCCTTCGTCATTAATCTATAAGATGAGAATGAATTTGTCAGGCCAACTCAAGTAATGTTCTCATCGGACAGATGCAGTTCTCATTATAAGTTGATAATTTGGCACTCTGTTTGTAACTTAAATTCCCATGCTGCTTGTCTGAAGGGAGAGGATTTTGTGAACTATTACGGACTTAAGCACCACAACCTATTTAACAGCTGTATTTATCAATGTAAATAAAAACCTTGGGATTTGATTTGTATTGAACACAGTATGTGAACTGTGTTAACATCTATCTCATTCTGAGAGATGGAACCACCTCTACCTGGTCTGCTAACCGAATCACAGTGCTCGGCCTACTGTCCTGAGGGAATATGACCTTGTGTCATGTCATCAAGCAAAACACCACGATGTAGTCTATCTGGACAGCCAACACCCAAGCAAGTCTTCTAGTCTCTGAGTCTACCTTTGAGTTAAAAGATACAAGGAAGAAGCATTATTTTAAAACAGCCAAATGAGTTCATAGCTATTCAAAGCAATAAAATGTGTCAAAATATGTAGTATGCCTTCTCGTGGGCTTTGTGACAAAGGAAGAGGGAGGGAAGAGAAGAATATGGAATCAGATTATGTAATCTGCCAAATGTAGTTATAGTAACTTTAGGTTCTTCTATATTTGTCTTCTGAGAAATGCTCTGCCTTACTGTAATCTCTAAAACGGTAGCTATTCAATGGAATTACATATAAAAAATAGAGTGGGGGTAGAGTTTAGTCGAGACACTTACAACAGATCTTTTATAATGATAGAATATATTAATTCCCAGGGGAAAATTACTTAATTGTGAATGCAGCTGACCAGTGTCAAACAAAAAATTCTTGTGTTTAGCATATTAAATAGATACTGAAATATACTGTATATAGACATAGATTTTCTCCTCAGGGTTCAAATATTACACACAAAAATATTTGCCTCATAATTATCACAGATTGTGTCTTTATTTAAAACTTTTGAGGACGAATAACCACATTCCATCCAGCTAGCCAAAATCATGGAAGTTAAGCCTGAATTTAGAAATAAATATCCTTTGCAGAATTTAGACCTATAAATACAGAGAACAAACTGATGGTTGCCAGAAGGGGGAGTGGTAGAGGGACGGGCAAAATGGGTGAAAGGGAGTAGGAAATACAAGTTTCCAGTTATGGAATGAACAAGTCACTGGAATAAAAGGCATACCATAAGGAATACAGTGGAAAAGGAATGACCTTGTAATAGTGAAGTATCGAGACAGATGGTAGCTACACTTGTGGTCAACACAGGGTAACGTATAAACTTATCAAATCACTATGCTCTACATCTGAAACTAAAGTAACATTGTATGTCAATTATACTCAAATATAAATTAAAAATAATATTAGAAAGAGAGGTAAATCTTCTTTGTAACAGAAATAGTGGCTTTAGAGATGGTAAGCATCTGAATTCAGTTCTACTTATGACAGAGATTAGACCAAAGAAATGAAGAAGCCTCAGTGTCGGTGATGCCAATCCCTTGATAAATCAAAATGTTTCTGATTACTTTTTGCCTAAATTACCCAGTAAACTGCCACAGTATAGTACTGACCCGTAAGATAGTAACAGTCCCAACAACCCCAAAACCATAACAAGCAGATAAATCAGAGGATAGAATAGAACTTCCAGAAATACGGTCAAATTTTCTCTGATTCTACTTACAACTTTCAAAAGTCCTTTTAAAAGCCATTTATTATTAATCTATGTGTTCACATAGCCATGGAGCTTAAAGCTTTTGTTAGTGATTGCGGACCACACCTATCTCCCCCCTTGACCAATTCTTAATGTATTTATTGTCACATGCAATGGACCCTTTACTCAACGAGAATTCATTCATTCAAAGTGCTAGGTGAACATTTTGGCCAACACCCTTGGAGAACCAAAGACAAAGATATTGACCATTGTACTCATAGAACTCAGTCACACGACCTGCTCTAATTACAACCACCGCACATGGTGGTATTTTATTAGACCACTGAACACAAAGTAACACCATTAGGTTTTTCTCACATTTCTACGTTATTTCTATGGCTACCTTGGAAATTTACACCCACACCATAGTATATAACACAGCCGTGGGCCAAAAGAAGCCCTCTAACAGTTCTTGATGTTTGATTAAGGATCAAAACACCATCTTTAAATTTAACTGGGGCAATGTACAGCAAACACGGTCATATTTAGGGTATGTAATACGTGGCATTTTAACTTTCTATATTCACTTTTTTCACTCAATTTTTTATAATAAGTCAATGCTACATTTATAACCAGAAAAAAATAACCGATAAAACCTAGATAAAGGAAAATTAATGAGAAAAATCTGGTGAAAGTTTCAAGTATGTTTGAGGTGTCCCACAAACAGCATAGATGCAGTAATTGGCACAGCATTCAAAGAATATTCAGCTTATTGTGGGAAAAAAAAATTTCTCAGCAGCCTGAGAAAGGGAACTGCTACTCACCATGATTCCCCATAATTCTTTTTTGCTCATGGATCTCACCTACTAGAAACTGTTCTAACAACAGAGATGCAGTAAAAGCCCTTTGCAATTCACCTTTAATCTTTGACCCTTGTTATATCTGTCACTTTTAATACATGTGGTCTCTCCATGGTATTAGCTGATGTGTTTGATAACTAAACACATCATGTCAGAGGCCACCCAGTAGCTTTCATGATGAAAAGAGGCTTGATCCCAAAAACATGACCCCTTCGTCCTGGTTGTTCAGTTCAGTTCTAGAGCTGCAATTATTACACAAAGCCGAGCCGCCAAGTGACCAAGCGTGTGCAGCTCTATCCAGAGTTCCTGGGGGCTCTTCCTATTAATTCTATCCTCGATCCATAGCTACTAGTGAAAACATTATTTTATTCACTTATTCTTTCACTCATTCAACATATGTTTGTAAAGCACACACCTATCAGGCCTCAAGCTAAGCTTTGAGGATTCATGGCAAACCAAATGAAACGGACACTGCCTTCATGTACCTTTTGGTCAAATATATACACTCAGCAGCCACAGAGCATCATTTCTATAGTCAACAGTCAGCAAGGTAGTGTCTATCACCTAGCCATTAAGGAGTCTCCAAACTGGATAAGCAGTAATCAATTCTTATGTTTGTTATTATTCACTCTTACACTCATGTACTTTAACCCAAGAGTGGTTTTATCCTTTCAAGGAAATTTATTCTGTGTTTGCTGCCAAGGTTTTCTGTGTATGTAAGTGTATGTGAGCAACAATGTCTGTGGGATCGGGGGGAGGGGCATGTATAGCTATCCACATCAGCCAAGTCTAATGTAGGGATCAAAATGGTATAACAGAAGCAATAACTTTACCTTTTGCCACTTTAATAGGAACGCATATGGCAAACTCTGGTTCTTCTCAGAATATCCATAATGAGTATGTAATCCATAGGAAGAGGATGTAACAAAACTAATAAAATTATGACAAATTTATTATGATTTAAATTTTACATTTTTTTGTGTTAGCCTAGGAGAGATACCCCTCTGTCATGCACAAAAGTAAGCAAAGTGTTTTTTTTTTCCCCACATACCTAACCTCAAGCCAGAATTTGAATTGATTTTGTTTATCTACTCAAAATTAAATTTTTGGACCACACAACTTTGTAAAAATTATAGATTCTTAAATCTATATACAAGACTTTGTTTGTCTACTCAAAATTAAATTTTTGGACCACACGACTTTGCTAAAATTATAGATTCTTAAATCTGTTTTTATACATCTGAAACTGTAAAGACTTTGAATTACTATATGGCTAAGGTTAATCAAGTACCCAACCACCAAGGCTATCAAACAGATGGAAGCTTAAATTCTATTTTCATTTTGGATTTCTCTCCTTTTTTGCTGGGTCCCTGTCTGGTTTGGGAATCAAACTAATACTGGCTTCGTAGAATGAGTCAGAAGTTTTCCTTCCATTTCTATTGTTTTGTGGACCTTTTTGGGCACTACTATCTATTCTGCTCCCCTACCTGTAAATCCCACAGATAACTCAACATCTCAAAGCCATCTGTGTTCCCTTGATGAGAACTACTCTTCCTCCTGTATTTCATGTTGCTTCAACCCATTAAGATGCCAAAGTTCAGAAATCAGGGTACCATACTGAGTCTTCTATGTCCAGTAAGTTCTACTCTTTTAATATCTTCCCAGCCTGACCATTTCTCTACCTCCCATTGAAATATGCATATCTCTTTAATCTAAAATACTATGTTCTGGGGCACCTGGGTGGCTCAGTTGGTAAAGCGTCCGAATTCAGCTCAGGTCACGATCACACGGCTTGTGAGTTCGAGCCCCGTGTTGGCCTCTGTGCTGACAGCTCAGAGCCTGGAACCTGCTTCTGATTCTGTGTCCCTCTCTCGCTCTGCCTCTCCCCCACTCATGCTCTGTCTATCTCTTGAGAATAAACAAAACATTTAAAAAATTAAAAAAAATAAATAAAATAAAATACTATGTTCTAAAGATCAAGTCCAAACCATGTGGTATGCTATAAAACAGCTCACACGTCCCAAACTTTGCTTCTAAACACCCCCTACACACACACCACTCTCCACAAATCTCCCATCATTCCTGCTCTCATACCCTGTGCTCTGAGAACATGAGGTTTTTGTCTGTCTTTTGTTTTTGTTTTACAACTTCTGAATATCTCATTCTCTCTCTCTCTCTGGAGGCTTTCACCCATACATTTACTTTTGCCCTTTACCTAGCTTAGTTTGCTGGCAAGTCAAGTTTGCTGCTCATGTGTACTTCTTTAAGAAATGCCCTTACCTTCTCTTTCCACCAGTGCTAAACAGTTTGGGTTAGATACTCTTCCTCTGAGCTCCTATACCACCCTGTGTCTATTGATATCACAAACAGCATGCAACATACTGTGTTTACTTATCTTTTTCCTAACATAAGACTCTTCCTGGATCCCTGGTTCCCCACTGCAGACCCTTGACCTGGCAGAGAATACTTCACATCACTGGTAGTCAATAAGTATTTTAAAATACATAAACAAATGAGGCATCTTTTTATATCAATTCTAGGAAATGCTTACTCTTTACATCCATCAGAGAAAAAAACAAGAGAAGCAAATGTTTGGGTGACTAAAAAAAACAAGGTAACTCCTGCTCTCACTGGCATCTTTGCTGTAAGCCACGAAGCTTTGTGGATTCTACACTGGAGAACATGGAGGCATTCCTTATTAGAGTTTTCCAATAGAATTATAATCTAAAGGCATAGAGTTGGATGGATTTGGCCACTCCCTAAGTACTCAGAAATCTACCCCATTTGCTTCGCTCTACACTCTGGGTTTTTCACATTCTAATCTTCACATGTTTTCTCTACATCATAAAGCATATACTTATTTATATTGAGAGTTTCTAGTTTTCACAGCTTTAGCTTAGCTCACTGCCCATGAGGGTTATCTTGTTCTCTGTGTCATAAACAAACTTTCGACTCCACCACTCATCACTTTGTTGCCTCCATGTTAAATTCTCCAAGATGACATCTTATCTTTTTAAACAAGGAAGGTCATATCAAAAGTTTCTGGACAGCCTACAAATGACTGGCCTCCATACTATTACCTTCGGGTGGGGACACGAAGAATTTAAAAAGGGGTGAGGTCATGTGGTCTGTACATAGTTTTCTCCTCTGCAGGGAGAAAACTGTCTGGTGGGGATGTGGAGGAGGTATTTAAAAGGAGCTGCATGGGAAGGGATGGGGGTGGAAGGGTGGCAGGTATTTTTAGTACTCTTGAGAAAGAACTTTCCAACAAATTTGGACCTCACTTTCTGGCAGTAAGCAGTCTTCTTACCTCCTATAATTTTTAAAATACTATTTATCAATTTTACAGAATGAAAATGAAACCCTAGACTTCCAGAAGTGACAGAAATCCACTTTGTAGCTGAGCTTCCAAGAAGCATTAAAATCCTAACTCGGTGAAGGTGTGATCTCACAGGAATGAAACACAAAGTTTTAATCCTGTCAATTTCAAACCTTTTCTTTTTTGGCAAAGACAAGCAGAAAACATGTTTTATATGTTTTTTTTCATGCCCTTCATGAAAACAGACACCAAATGATCTAATGCCTTTTTATTTAATATTTCTTTTCTTGTTGCCATTTTTGAGCCTTGGCATGTGCTGACTTAATACAGATCATCTTATTTAATCTGTATATGATGACACAGATACTATCTTGTTTTTCAAGATAAGAAGCCTCCTTGTAGTCTGTCTTCCTAACTAACTATAAGATTTTTCTTCCTGTAATGTTTTAGGGAGGGTATTCTTGAGGATGGATGCAAACCTTTACTCATGATCATACAACTGATGATCTGTAAACTTTAGATCTCAACCCATCTTTGTCTGATGTCCAGAATCATGTTCTTAAATATCACATGGCCCTAGGAAAATCTCAGAACTGATTACAAGAGATGTGGAGACAAGCGCAGGCTGAAAGAACAGCCTGCCACGATCCTTCATTTCAGAAATTCTCTACGCCAGTCCAGGATCTAGATTATA
The DNA here is from genome assembly GCA_030068075.1 of Paguma larvata. Classification (NCBI taxonomy): domain Eukaryota; kingdom Metazoa; phylum Chordata; class Mammalia; order Carnivora; family Viverridae; genus Paguma; species Paguma larvata. The sequence continues at coordinate 11,349,341 of CM057823.1, forward strand.
AATCATAATTTTCCCTTTCATTAGTAAAGATTTCTAAAATTCATAACCATCTTTCAAAATCTTGCTCTTGGAATTGTTTCCTTCCACAGTCTATAGATGCTCCATTTCCTTTGGAGAAAAATACTGAATGCACCACCCCACAATGTCTACTATGCATAATTGCAAATATCTGCTATTAGATACCACTTTGTGTGGTCAAAATTTAGTTACAAGGTTTTTTTCCTAATGGTAATGAAAAGAAGATCATTTTTTTCTCAAGCTGCTGTTTAAACTAAAACTGATTAAATCAGTGACATCTTATCAGAGAAATTAACCAGGAGCTTAATGAAAAAAAAACATGCGAGAGTTTTTGGGCTTACCCATCTGCCTTCCCCAGTGCTTTCAATTCCCACGGAAAGAACAGGACTCTCACCCTCGGATGACTGGAATTGGATCATAACTGGATAAAATATAATTAATATATGTCACACATGTTTCATAAGTTTATAATGCTAATGCTTAGGAAAAGACTAAATACAGTCTGTGTCAGATACCAAGCTCTGTAAAGCTGCATGAATAATCCATTTCTTGGTGTTTCCTTAGCTTTGGAGAGGCTTTTATAGCATCAAAGCTGAGCAAATATTTTGCAAATGAATCTGGCCCTAAGTGATCCAGTGTTAAATTCAGATCATTAGTGGAGGAGAAGCTGCATCTCATCTCAAGAGAAGAAGCTTTGCAGCCTTCAAGTTCTTTAAATATTGACCCAACGAAGAGCAGCCTGATCCTGAAGAAAGCATGCCAGAACCCACAATGGAGCTGGAGAATGATGTCCAGCTTCTTTCCATTGGGACCCCCCTTAAATTATCTCAGAGAGGTAAGAATCTATCCTTCTCTTGAAGAGAGCTGGAGAATGATTCTTTGACCAACCTCAGCCATGTTATCCAAAAGGGTGAAAATTTTCTTGGCAGGAAATTCATCCTTACAGTACTACTTAATCCCTCATAGTACAGTCTATGAGCATGTCTTTTTCCTGTCCCCTTTGTTAATATGGATAATGACTATTCACCATTTTTTTTTCAATGTTTTACTATCTCCTTTCAACTCTATTTCTTCCAGATAAAAACTCCCAGCTGCTTCCATCTTTTCATAGGAGTATTAGAATCACAGGAAATTGTCAAAATGTCAGTAGGGTGAAATTCACTTTTGCCTAAAAAAGTTTTACAACCTCACAGAAGAAAACATCAATCCCTTTTCAAGGCTCTGAAAACTGTGTGTACCTTTTGTGAGTAAGGTCAAGTTGTAACCAATCACATCCACTAGGTAACTAGCTCTGGATATGGTGTTGGATTCAACTAATTAGCACTGGTAGGACCTGTACTGTGTCATTTGGCTCTTTAGAGAATAAAGAGAAACTAAAGTGAAGGAGAAACTAGGGAGTAGAGATACACCATGAACTCTGACAGAACAGAGCAACAATCAGAAAATAGGTAGGGAAGATAGTTCTCCAGAGAATGGAAGCCATTCATTGCTTGCAACGGAGCTTGGAAAATAATCTAGTCAGTAGACATTCATTGAAATGTCTTTTTTTTATGATTTCATTTTTAAATGATTTCATTTTTTAATGATTTCATTTTAAAATTTAGAGAAATGTTTTGAATTATAACCCATGTATAGATTTGTATAATCACCACAGAATCATGACACAGAATAGTTCCATCATCCCTCAAAAAGCTTCTCATTATATCCTCTTGTAGACATATCTTTTCCAGTTGGTAGACCCTGGAACTCAATGATTTGTTTCCACAGCTTTGCCTTTTTGAAATGCATACCATCTAGTACATAACTTTTTGAGGTTGGCTTCTGTCACTCAGTATAATGCTGAATCCATCCAAGCTGTTACATATTTCGATAACTTACTCCTTTTAATAGATAAGTAGCAGTCCATTGTAAGATGTACTAGAGTTTCTTGAACCATTCACCTGTTGAAAGACATGTGGGTTGTTGCCAATTTTTGGCAAAAGTGAATAAAAGGACTACAAACATTCATGTATGGGTCTTCATGTAAACATACATTTGTATTCTGTTACAGTAAATACTAAGGAATGGGTAATATAAGCAGATGTCTACCTTTATGAGAACTGGCCAAACTATTTCTCAAATGGCTATTCTATTTTGTAATATCTGAGGGTTCTATTGCACCACATCCTTACCAGTAGTTGATAGTGACATTGTTTTTCTCTGCTTTGTTTCTATTACTCATTCTAGTACTATAGTATTGTCATTTTATTTGGCACTTCCCTAACAGCTAATGATGTTGTACATATTTTCATATAACTTACCATCTTATCTATATCATTTTGATAGAGATAAGGATGAAAGGCCTTCTCAAGGCTTTTGCCTATTTCTTTAACTGGGTTGTTTAATTTCTTACAATTGAGGTTTTGGAGTTATTTATATATACCTTGAATACAAGTCCTTTCTTGGATATGATATTTGTATGTTTCCTGTTTGTAGTGTATATTTTCACTCTCTTAACAGTGTCTTTCACTGAACAAAAGGTTTAATGTTGATAAAGTTCAATTTATCAAATACTTTTTCTTTTTATGTGTCATATCCAAGGATTCATTGCCTAACCCAGGTCATGAAAATGTTCTCCTGTGTTTTCTTATAAAGGTTGTATAATTTTGTATTTTACCTTTAGGTCTATGATCCATTTGGAGCTTATTTTTGTATGATGTGGGAAGATTATGTGGAAGTTCCTTTTCTATACACATTCAGATTTTGAATTTTTCCAATATTATTTGTTGAAAAGATTATCTTTTCTACAGTGAATTGTCTTTGCATCTTTGTCAAAAATCATTGAGCACATTTGTGCAAGTCTATTTCTAGATTCTGGATTCTGTTCCATTGATCAATGTGTCTATCTCTTCTCCAGTACCATACTCTCTTGATTACTATAGCTGATAATAACAACAGTATTCAAACAGTTTCAGAGTTTTGAATAAAAAAATAGTTAATTCATTTCACCAAAGCAACAAAATGCTGATACCATTCATTGCACAATACAAATTTAAAATGATCTCAAATGTGAATGTAGAAGAGTTTTAAACAAAATTAGCAAATAAAATTTGAAAAAATTCAGCATTTCGCCATTAAGTATGAAGTTAGTTATATGTAGGTTTTTTGTAGATGTCTTAGCAGATTGACGAAGTTCCTTTCCCTGAATCTGCTGAGAACTTTTTTATCATGAATGGATGCTGAATTTTGTCAAGTGAATTTTCTCTATCAGATGAAATGATCATGTGTTTATTTGGGGCAATTATATATTTATATTTAATATTAAACCTACCTTCCAATCCCAGGATAAGCCCCATTTAGTATGGCGTGTTATTATATGTATGTATTACTGGATTTGATTTTCTAATATTTTGTGAAGGATTTTTATTTTATTTTTAATGTTTACTTCTGAGAGAGAGAGAGTAAGCAAGCATGAGTGGGGGAGGGGCAGAGAAAGAAGGGGACAGAGGATCCAAAGTGGGCTCTGCGCTGACAACCCAATGTGGGGCTCAAACTCACAAACCATGAGATCATGACAGTGAGCCAAATGCTTAACTGACTGAGCCACCCAAGCACCCCTATTTTGTGAAGGATTTTTGAATCTACCAAATGCACTATTGGTGAAAATGTAAATTGATAGAGCTGCAGTGGAAAACAGTATGGAGGTTCCTCAAAATACTAAAAATAGAACTACCATATAAACCAGTAATCCCACTTTAGGGTATATTTTCAAAGGAGATAAAAACAGGATCTCAAAACGGTTTCTGCACGTCCATGTTTCACTGCAGCATTCGCTATAGTTAAGATATGAAAATCACCTAATTGTCTATGAAATGATGAACAGATAAAGAAGATGAGAAGATGTAGTGTGTGTGTGTGTGTATGTATATGTATGTATATATATACACATACACATATATACACAATGGAATATTCTTCAGCCCTGAGAAAGAAGAAAATTCAGCAACTTGTAACAACATGGATGGACCCTAAGAGCATTGTATTAAGTGATATATCACACAGAGAAAGACAAATACTGTATGATGTCACACATATGGAATCTAAATAACCCCAACTCAAAGAAATGGACTAGAATTATGCTCCCTAGCAAAGGAAGGAAGGAAAGTAAGGAAGATGTTAGTCTTCTAGTTATAAGTTGAATAGATTCTGGGAATCTAACACAGAGAATGGTGACTATAATTAATAAAACATTAATTAATTTATATACAGTTGAAAGTTGCTAAGAAACTAGATTTAAATGTTCTCACTACAGGGTGCCTAGGTGGCTTAAGAGTCCAACTTCCTCTCAGGTCATGACCTCAGGGTCCATGAGTTTGAACCCCACATTGGACTCTGTGTTGACAGCTCAGAGCCTGGACCCTGCTTTGGATACTGTGTCTCCCACTCCCTCTGCCCCTCCCCCCCCAAAATGAATAGACAATAAAAAAATTTTTTTTAAAGAAATGTTCACACTACAAAAAAGATACAGTAATTACGTAACATGATGGAGATATTAGCTAACCCTACAGCGCTAATCATTTTACAAATCAATGCATTATACACCATAAATGTACACAATTTTTTTTAAGTTTATTTATTTTGAGAGAAAGAGAGATGAGAGACAGAGACAGAGAATGAATGAGCAGAGAGACAGAAAAGAAGAGAGAGAATCCCAACAGGCTCCACACTGCGCAGAGCCTGATGTGGGGCTTGAACTCACAAACTGTGACATGCAGACCTCAGCTGAAACAAAGAGCTGGATGCTTAACCTACTGAGCCACCCAGATGCCCATAATGTACACAATTTTATTTGTCAATTATAACTCACTAAAACAGAGGGAGAAGGGATTTTTGCGTCTGTATCCATGAAGGAGAATGATCTGTAGTTTTCTTTGATTATACTCTTTTATCTGGTTTTGGTGTCAAAGAAGTTTGGAAGTGTTCCTTTTTTTTCAATTTTAAAGAAGAGATTATCTAGAAGTTACTTTATCCCTTTATATTTTTTCTCAAATTCACCAGTACAACCATCTTAGTGTGCAAAATTTTCTTTCTATAATATTTTTAAATTATGATTTCAATTCCTTTAATCGTTATAGGATTAATTAGGTTGTCTATTTAATTTTGGGTGAGTTTTGGTAGTTTCTCATTTTAATTAGACTACTTTGTTCAAGTTGTCAATTTTATCTCCATAGAATTGTTTGTACTATAGCCTTATTATCCATTTAATTGTATGGGGTCTGTTGTGATGGCCCTTCTTGTATTCCTGATATGGTAATTTATGTCTTCTAACCTTTTTTCCAGTCAGTCTTGCTAGAGGTTTATTAATTTCATTGATCTCTTCAAAGAACAAGTTTTTGCTTTCATGATTTTCTCTACTGTTTTTCTATTTTTTTCTTTTTTTCCTTTGTTTTTATTTTTTTTCCAATGGCTTGTTTTTTGTTTATCTCTTCTTTTCCTAAGTTCTTTATGTGGATGCTTAAATGACTGATTTGAGAACTTCCCTTCTCCTATAACATAAGCATTTGTTGTTACAAATTTTCACCTATGCCCTGCCTCCTGGTATCCCATGAATTCAGTAGAATGCATTTTCATTTTTGTTCACTACAAAATAATTATTTTCCTTAAGAATTCTTCTTTTACCATAAGTATTTAGAAAATTTTTGTTGAATTCCCAAGCGTTTGGAATTTTTTTCTCAGATAAACCAATTTCCAATTTAATTCCATTGTGAATAGAGAGCTAAACATATTTCTTATGATTAAAGACCAAAAAAACCATCCATACCTTTTGCAATTTCATTTCTATTAAACTTCTTAAAAATTTATCTTATGACACAGAATGAGGTCTATCCTGGTGACTATTTTATAATCATTTGAAAAGAATGTATGTTCTACTGTTTTGGGGAAGAGTGTTCAATAGAGGTTAATTAATCCATTCGGTTGATAGTGGTTTTATTTTTTCCAGTTCTTCTACAAACTACCAAATTTTCTATCTACTAGTTCTTTCAGTTTTTGAGAGAGTATTGAAGCTTCCAATTGTAATAGTGAATATGACTGTTTCTTCTTTCAACTGTGTAAGTTTTTACTTCAAAGATTTTGAAGGTCTATTGTTTGGTACAGACTTAAGATTGGTATGTCTTCTTAGTAAATTTTTCCTTTTATTATTTAATCTTTCTTTACTTATCCCTGGTCACTTTCTTTGCTCTAAAGTCTATTTTGTTCAAATATTAATATAGCAACTCAAACTTTCCTTTGTTTATTGTTTGTAGGTCTTTTAACATAGCTATACCATTATTTCAAAGTGATGTTATTGTGTATAGCATATTGTTGCATCATATACTTTTCTTTATCCACTTTCACAAATGATGCCATTTAATTGATGTTTTAGACCATATACATTTAATTTAATATGTACACATTTAATGTAACATATACATCTACCATTTTATTATTTTCCATCTGTTCTTTCTGATTTCTGGTCCTCTATTTTAACTGACATGCCTTATTTTGTGGTATCAGATCTTCTTTCAATATTCCATTTAAACTTATCCATTGTGTTTTACTGAATCTCAATGTGAATATATACATTTTATTTGATGGTTGCTCCAGGAACTACAATATACATATTTAATTTTCATATTCTATTTAGAATTAAATTTCTATACCTTCAAGTGGGATTTAGAAACCACATACACCACCACGGGCTCCCAGTGCCCTCTTTGTTGAGGTAGACATATGAAGTGTATCTACATACAACAAAGACGGCATTAGACAATGTCAATTCTTTGCTTTCAATTGACATATGTGTCTTAGGGAACTTTAGAGAAGAATAATAATATTTTAGTTATCCAGATGGTTACAATTTCTGTTGTTCTTCCAAGTTTCCTGCTAGACACTGGAACTTGTTCTTCTGTTTATCTCCTTATCTTTGAAGAATTTCTCCAGAAACTTTTCAGAGGATGTCTCAGTTTTCTTTATTATCTGAGAACATCTTTTTTTTTTTTTTTCATTTTCATTCCTGAAGGCTATTTTAGTTGAGTATAGAATTCTTGCTTACGACTGTTTTCCTTCTAGCACTTTAAGAAGACTGATCCACTTCCTATTGGCCTCTGTGGGCTCTGGTAAGAAATTTGTAGTTATTTGAATAGTTTTTTTCTTTATAAGTAACATATTGTTCTTTCCAGGGTCCTTTTAAGCCCCTTCTTTGTTTTCATTTCTCAGAAGTTTAATTATGAATCTCTGGCCTGGCCAAGGATTGTTTGCTTTTATTTTATTTTATTTATTTTTATTTTTTTTAATTTTATAATAGTTTATTTTCAAATTGGTTTACATATAACATCCAGTGTTCATCCCAACATGTGCCCTTTTTAATGCCCATCACCCCCTCTCCCCCCTCCCTCACCCCCCTCACCTCAGTTTTTTCTTAGTCTTTGAGAGTCTCTTATGTTTTATCTCCCTCCCTCTCTGTGTCTTTTTTCCTTTCCCCTCTTCCCCTCCCCCTGGTTTTTGCTTAGTCTCACAAAGTCCACCTATTCGTGGAAACATATGATATCTGTCTTTTTCTGACTGACTTATTTCACTTCACATAATACCCTCCAGTTCCATCCATGTTGCTACACATGGCCAGATTTCATTTTGTCTCATTGCCACGTAGTAGTCCATTGTATATAAGTACCATAACTTCTTTATCCATTCGTCAATTGATGGGCACTTGGTCTCTTTCCATGATTTGGCTATTGTCGAAAGTGCTGCTATGAACATTGGGGTACACGTGCTCCTATGCATCAGCATTCCTGTGTCTCTTGGGTAGATTCCTAGCAGGGCTATTGCTGGATCATAGGGTAGCTCTATTTTCATTTTTTTGAGGAACCTCCGCACCGTTTTCCAGAGTGGCTGCACCAGTTTGCATTCCCACCAACAGTGTAGGAGGGTGCCTGCTTCTCCGCATCCCCGCCAGCATCTATAGTTTCCTAATTTGTTCATTTTAGCCACTCTGACTGGTGTGAGGTGGTATCTCAGTGTGGTTTTGATTTGTACTTCCCTGATGATGAGTGACATTGAGCATCGTTTCATGTGTCTGTTGGCCATCTGAATGTCCTCTTTGGAGAAGTGTCTTTTCATATCTTCCGCCCATTTCTTCACGGGTTGTTTGTTTTTCGGGTGTGGAGTTTGGTAGATTTTTTGCTTTTATACTATTTTGGATTGACCGATGAACAGTTTCTTAAAACTGTTGGTTTACGGGATTTGCCATATTTGGGAAGTTTTCAGCTATTATCTCTTTAAACATAAGGGAATATATATGTGTATGCATTCTCTGCAATCTCTACTCTCCTGGAATTTCAAAGATATCCATTTTAGACTTTATTTGTCCCACAGGTTCCTAAGGTTAACTTTATTTTTTGTCACTTCGTGTTTTCCATATTGAGTAGTTTTTTTGTTTTGTTTTTTTTTTTTTTATATAACAATTTTTTTAACATTTTAATTTATTATTGAGAGACAGAGAGAGACAGAGCATGAGCAGGGGTGGGGCAGAGAGATGGAGAGACACAGAATCTGAAGGAGGCTCCAGGCTCTGAGCTGTTAGCACAGAGCCCGATGTGGGGCTCGAACTCACAAACTGTGAGATCATGACCTGAGCTGAAGTCGGATGTTTAACCTACTGAGCCACCCAGGTGCCCCGAGTAGTTTTTATTGATCTATCTTCAAGTTCACAGTATCCTCCATCACTTTCATTATCCTCTGGAGCTCCCCCAGTGAGAATTTTTGTTTTTTTTTCTTTTTTGGGTTTTTTTTATTTGTTTGTTTCAGTTATTATACTTTTAGTTCTAAAATTATCATACAATTTCTTTGTATCTTATTTCTATGTTGACACATTCTTTCTTTCCATTCACTTCCACAGTGTTTTCTCCTATTCATCGACCATTTTCATATTAGCTGCTTTTAAGTCAATGAGGTACTTTCAACATCCGTCATCTGGTGTTAATATTATTTCATATGTTACTAACGTGTTATAATACATTGTCATTTCCTGTGCCAGTTGAAATTTTCCAAGTTTTCATATGCTGAGTAATTTTGTTTTATATCATAGACATTCTGAATATTAGAAGACTCTCAGCTTTGTGTTTATTCTCTGGAGAATGTTAACTCTTTTTTTTTTCTTTCTTAATTAGGTAATTGACCCAAGAGGGTTCAGTCTACAAGTTTTGACCAGCTACCTGCTTTCTGTTTGTTTGTTTGTTTGAATGTCAGTTCCATTTTCAAAGCCTTTTTAGCCCCATTCAGATACGTGCTGTATATTATACCACTCAACGCCCAGTGTAAAATCTGGAAGGTACTATAGCCCTTAGTACATTTCTCAAAACCTCTGGAATTCTTGGATGAAATACAGACATATGCAATTCAGGGACACACATTGCCTTTTATTTAAAACCTTTATGAGGTTGGTTTCCTGCATGCCTCTTTCTCTGCAGTCCTCTTTAGTCTCTGGGTTGCCTGAGACTCTTTTCAGCTCTCTAACCAGAAAGTGGTGGCTTTATTCGGTTTTCTCTATATGCACTTGTGACTATACCCATGTTGAAAGCCAACCAGGAGGACAGGGACAGGAAAAGCCCTTTTGCTCCATCCTCCTGGGACCAAGCTTCTTTTCCTAAGATCTTTAGGCACCTTCAAGGGCCCCACTGCCACTGCTGTTATTTCCAGAGACTTCTCTCCTACTCCCTGAGACACAAGTGGAGATCTTTATCTGGAACTCCTGTTTAGGTGGATGTTCATTCACTTCTAAGTTTCCCCAAGGTGAAGCTGGGTGCTACCAGAAGAAAGACATGGTAAACTCAGCACTAGTTTTGTAGTATATTTATTTCTAGCTTCTATCTGCTATTTACTGTTCAGAGTCCTTAAAAATATAATCCATGCATCTGATCAAGGTTGATAGTTATGTTCAGTAGGAGAGAAAAGGTTCAATCTGCCCCAAACTGGAATCCCCAAAAGAGTTTTATGTAGACAATTATCATAATAAAAAGAGCCATTTATAAAGATAAATCCTGCTGTGTATAAGTTGTCTTTGTTGAAAAAGAGATTAAAGAGAGACAAATAATCCAAATGCTTCTTTTAGTTTTTAGTTGTCAACGAGCCACAGCAAGATTTTTCTGAACACTTCTCTATAAAATAACCAAAAATTAGATAAGTAGTTCCTAAATAACTGAGTTACCTATATTATATAATGATTTCTTACAACTGGGAAGTTAATTTAGTATGGTACACATTGTCAGATATCAGGAATGTCTCGACAATACCATTCGTAGGGGCACCAAAATAATACATGAAAGTGGCAGTGATAATGGAATTCAGTTTTTCAAGTCCCTGCCTTTAATTAGAAGAAAATCCTCTGCATTCATCCTGTATGACTATTTTCCAAATAAAGCCCAGAAGTACTGAAGGCTCAGAAACATACTTTCAGTGCTCAAATAATCCACCTCTAAATAAATCTCTTGTTATGTAAGGCTAAAATTTAAACTTTAGTACTAAGAAGTGTGTGTATGTATAATGTGTGTGTATGTATAAATATACACACATATGTATACATATGAAAATACATGAAAATAGAAAATTACACACACACACACACAGAAACACACTACCAGAACGACTTTTTTAAAAAGTCTACCAACTGAGATTAATCATTTGTTTGCGATGTGAAAAGAGCATTACATGTAACAGCTGACAGCAGCAAGAGAAAACAACGGGCATTGAGCTTATAGCCAGTCCTCCCCTTCACTGCTCAGACGTTCATACGCCAAGGAAACCAGTGGTGCCTGAACTCTGGGTTGGCGATGTTTATCCTCTAAAAGCATAGTGAAGTGTTTTAAATACCAATAAATAAACTTAAGTTTTCATTCAGGTTCACCTATTACATGAGTAGCTATGTATAAGAATTTAAGTTAAAGCATGCATGGTTAAATAGCTACTCAGGTAATTAACTAAGGATTTCCAGTTTCTAAGGTCATTTGCAAATTTCCTGGGCTACTTTTTGGAATTTATTAGCATCATACAATGACGATGGGAACATCTTCAAAACTGTTTTCCTCTAACAAAGACTCTCAGAGGTATAACTCTGTTAGGACAAGGACCACATGCTGGAGCAGGAATACAATAATGTCTAGAATGAGTTTGTTTTCTTCCTTTAGCAAGTTCAGGTTAGAAGCAGTGTCTGGGGGCACCTGGGTGGCTCAGTTGGTTGGTTGTCTGACTTCAGCGCAGGTCATGATCTCATGGTTTGTGAGTTTGAGCCCTGCGTCAGCCTCTGTGCTGACATCTCAGGGTTTGGAACCTGATTCAGATTCTGTGTCTCCCTCTCTCTGCCACTCTATCACTTGTGCTCTCTCTCTCTCTCTCTCTCTCTCTCTCTCAAAAATAAACATAAAAATTATTTTAAAAAAAGGCTGTGCCTGGCCCAGAGACGGTACTCAATAAAGTTTGTTAAACTCAGGGTGCCTGGATGGCTCAGTTGGTTAAGTGACGGACTCTAAATTTCTGCTCAGGTCATGATCTCACAGTTCGTGGGATTGAGCCCCACTTTGGGCTGCACAGAGAGCATGGAGCTTGCTGGAGATTCTCTCTTTCTTCTCTCTCTGCCCCTCCCTCTACTTGGGTTCCCTCTCTTTCAAAAAATAAGTAAACATTTAAAAAAATAACGTTTGTTAAATTCAATTATTGTCTACAAAGCTTAATTTTTGCATTAGCCATCATATCAGTCATATGCATCAGCAGAGTCTCCGTTCCAAGCTTATATTGCAAACCTTGGAAATAACAGAAACAATTTCTATTTCATACTAAAATTGTGCTTAAAAACAAAACATAAAACAAAACCTCTGTGTCCATTTTTCCCATGAATGGATAGCTCTTGTGTGCTAAAGCATCCTAGAGATGAAGCAAACAGACCCCGCGATTTTTGCATCACCTTCTTCTCTACTGTCCTCATGCAAACACACGAAATAAACAAAACCTAATAGCCTCGGTTCAGTTATTTGAGATCAATGTTAGAATGGCATTCGTAGGCTAAGATACACAAAAGGAGGAAAAGACTAAACCTCTGTTGAATGAATCCTTTGTGTCAATAAGTATACTAGTTGCTTTACATACGGTATCCAATTCCTTTCTCACGGGAAGCCAGTAGATTATGATTAATGTGATTCTACAAATAAAGATACCAAGACAAGATAAAAGCTAGCAAGTGTAGCCCTAGAATACGATTTGGAAGTTAAATGTAAAAGCAAATTGTTCACTGTTAGTTTCCATACACGAGACAATAATATAAAGCCAATACAAACATCCTACAACTTGGCGATGCTTTGCACACAAAACTATATAATCTCAGCTCACTTCCTCCTCGGTCAGTGTTTAGTGTACTGACACATTTCTAGAAGTGATTTTTCCTTAAACTTTTTCTGAGAGGGATTTTTGTGATGCTGCCCAGAACAAGAGAGACACCCACTCAGGGAGAAGCTTCCAGGGACCGCATTCTGGTTGCAGGCGAGCAAAATGCATTTGAACAACAGGTGGGGCTAGTTTCCTTTACAATGGACCTTGGCAGGATGCGAGTGCTTCTGGCCTGACTGCTCAGAAGACAACCGGGTTCACTCACAGACCTCAGCCCTCTCAACAGCAAGACATGCCCCCAGGTCTCACATTTTTCCGAAGCCCATAACGAATTTGAATTTCAAAACTTGGCTTCGCGTTTTCAAAAACAGACAATGATACAGGAATACCAGTGGTAAATATAAACACACGGAGCATTCTGTTTCCCCTAATTCCATTAAAAAGCAAAATAAAATAAAAATCAAACAAAAAGCATCATCACAATGATATAAGCTCTTGTCACTTGTCTGTCCAATTCTGCTTCTAGCAGTATCTGCATCATAGATCCTGACCTAGGTGGTTCATTTAAATATTAAGAAGGCCACTGCCTAGCTGTAAAGGAAAGCCCCACCAAGCAGATAATTGAGACAGCCCCTCTCAAAGAGCAGAAAGAGGACAATCAGGAGTGCGTGAGGGGCAGGTGCTTGGAGAGGAGAGGAGACAGCCCTCGCGGGGAGTGCAGTGAGCTTCTGGGACCAAACAACACAGCCAAGAGTTAGTGTGGGGTGACTGTGCTCTGCAGCCTTTCACATCCCAGGAGGGGTTTTCATTATGTTCTTGCAATATTTAAGGGGTTGGGCATATGACCTGCCCACCTGGAGAAAGAGAGGTGGTCCTGAGGTCAGGAGGTGGCCTGGTACAGAGGTTGCTGTCCTTGGAAACAGAGATAGTTTTAGTGCGGAAAGCCGACAACAATTCGACATGAGCACCAGAGGCTGGTGCTATTGCCAAGGACCACCGACTCCCTGGCACTTTCTCCCCAGAGAGACGGCTGCCAACAGGAACCTACTGGGGTCACCTGGCAGCCTGGGAAGTTCTGGCCCGTGATCCAGCTTCAGAGGGGATGCAGAGGTAGAGAGTAACCAATCCTACCAGAATGACTGAGGAAACATCCTGAGTGTTATTAGTAGATACACTGTTTAATTTTGTTTTAGGGGTTGTACTTTATTTTCAAAAAATATACAGACTAGAATTTTGCTTTTAAAAGGAGAGCCATTCTCAACACTTGGGCTCCTCTCATTCCTGACGGCTCGATTCTTAAATGATACTAAAGTATGATGGAAGTCCTCCAGAGGCTTTATCCTTTACTCTGCCGGTGCTCATTTGCTTGATCTACAGGCTTAGCGGAGGGGATCCGTCAGAGGCAAAGAGGCAAGAGTAATGCTACATATTATCATCCCCAAACTGGGCCTTGGAGAGATGTTTTCCCTTCTCTAGCTATGGAGTAGCTCTTTGTAGGTTTTTAAAAAGTCATCCTTTGTAGTAAAAGGCTATTTTATGTGCAGGAGGTTGAGGAAGGAGATAGAGCTGACAAGCTAAAGAAGTTTCTCAAAAAATTAAATAAAACAATTCATATTTGGAAGGGCCACATGAGATCAACTTCAGCGCCAGCGTCTGGCTAAAATATGCTCTCTGTCTTTAGATTCATTCTTAGCCTATAGACAGTGGAAGAGCCAAATTCCTACACCGATGTCATTTCTAACACTCTGATTGGAGTATGAATACTTAACATGTGAACCCATAGATCCTAGTGACCATACTATCCAATCAACAGCATTACTTCAGTGGGCGGCTGGCATGAGGATTAGCTGTCATTCCTGGTGAGGGCTCCCTTTCACAAAAAGTATTATAGATCCCATAAGTGAAAATCTTCTTACATGCATTATGTGTTGCAATTAATCTATATGTTGAAATGCAGGTGTAAAGTTATTATTCGAACAACAAAATGCTATAATAACTAATGAACCCTCTTAAACATATGTACAAAACAATTACTAAGGACTTTTCGTACAAATGAGCAGGGAAATAGATGAACAGTTTGAGTAAGAGAGTGCGTTATACAGATGCATTTAAGAAAAACACCTCTAGAACCAACAAATAGTCATTAAATTTCGAAATAATATAAAGCTGAATACCAGATATTAAAACCTATGGATTTTTTTTTCATGTACTAGCATTCAATTTTAAATATAATTAACCTTGATAACTGAATTCAATTATAAGGCATTCAATACCGTTTAGGTCATGAGGCTTTCAAGAAAAATCTCTGCCTAGGAATTCTTCACTTCAGTGAGGATAAATTAATCATGATAGAATGTTAACTTTGCAACTCAAAATTTCATTATTGAGAAAAACCCCCCAAAATGCAAAACCCTAAGGCAGTCTCAGGAAACATGGAGGCATATTTCTTATTGCACACATGAGGAAACTGAGTCACAAATCCAACACTAAATGGCAGAGCTGATGCTACTCTTCAGTTCTCAATATCCCTGCCCTGTCGCTTTACATTAAGTTATGTTCTCTCGTATAATCAGGAAAGTATTTTTTTAATTCTCATAAATTCTTATAAATGTTTTCCATTAAACTATTATATATGCTAATATACACTTAATTATACAATTATATGGTAAATAATATATTTAATTCTGAGATGCCTAGATTTGATCCTTTGTGTTTGCTCTTCAGAAGAAAGAAACTTGTTTTTTAATAGCTAGGCCAAACCACATGGACAAAGAAAGTTTAGTAAAAATTACTGAATTAAGAACATTAAAATAATAGTGAAAAATGATTATTAAAAAATAATAAAACTACGAATGCTGGTTTATTAGGAACTACAATCTAGAAACCATTGTTTCTTAAATATTTTGTTGTGGAGCAACAAAATAGAAGTAAATGAAAGTTTATGCAAACAAGGAAAAAGTCCTTATTTGTTCAGGCACTGTAATTCGGGTTTTATATGTAGTTGTAATCTAACCTACCCTACCCTACCGTGAAATATATATTGGCTGACTCTTTGAAGACAGTGAAGATTCAAGCCTATACACACAATTTGAGAAATTACTTACTACCTTAGTATATTTTCCCAGGAGACTGGACTATACTCTTCTCCCAATGCATCACAAAATATCAGAGAAGGCATTAAAGTGACTGCAGAGTACGAGATGATCTCCCTCCCTTCTTCTTTCAACGTGCTTTATATTACAGAAAAACCGATAGCCCATAAATGAAAATCCAGTTTTCAAACTGTATAGTGAATAAAGAAAACGCACAGTATGGTGGGAAGAGAGTCAAGAGGCTGCCCATAGTGTATCAGAGCTAATATGAGGCCTTGACAAAGATGCCCAAGAATGAGCCAGAAGAAACACTGTGACAACTATGCAAACCCACTGGAGTGGAGAAAGGAAGGAAGGGAGGGAGATAGTGGTCAAAAACCTCACAGATTTAGCAAATAAAAATCTAAAAACATGGGACACACAGTTATATTTAAATTTAATATAAATAACAAATAACTTTTAGGATAAAAATGTCTTCAATAGTGCATGAGACATATTTATACTAAAATGAAATATTGTTTATCTGCAGTGCAAATTTAACAGGCATCTCTTATCTGACAACCACACTCACATCTGCTTCTTCCAATAGAATTCAGTAAGAGAACATGAGTTCATTAAAACAAGAACTCAAAGGCAAAATGACAAAATAAATAAGATGGTAAAAGGAACAAGTGATCAAAAGAGGAAAAAGATACAAAACAATAACCTTATGAAACTAAAATACTTTAGAAAAAGAATAGATGTGACTGAAAATTTAGGTATTGACATAGAATGGCTTAAGATAAGTGCAGTAAAGGAAGATGGAAAATAAATTCACTTAAAGAAATTAATGTAAAGCTAATAAGTAAAGACTTTAGACAAAGAAATCCAACATGGAACTCCTAGGTATCCCTTAAGTAGAGAATTTAACAAATGAAATGATTATCTATTCAAAGATGTAACGCAACAAAATTTCTTGCGAATGAAAAAATAATGTCTAAATCATTTTTAGACTAAAAGAGCACTGTTTCCAAAACATTAGGTGCAAAACACTTGAACACTCAACTTTTAGACCTAACAAAGTTAAGCTATCATATTTTAAGAATAAAGTATTGTTAGACATCCTGGCACTAAGAAGTCAATCACCTGTAAGGTAGAAATATTAGTTCTCTTTCAGATTTGTCTCTGCAAAATTGAATAAAAGAATTTTGTGGAGATTTTCCACAAATTAAATGAAAAAAATGTAAAGGAAGGGTATTATATGAACCTAAAGTGTGATGCAAGCAAAAAGCATTAAGTCAATACTGTCCCAGATAAACACAATTCACAGAAAGCAACCCACATGAGCCCTTCGTAGGGGAAAAGAAAATAACCAAAAACTATTTAATGACAAAATTCAGCCAAAGAACTGAATTCAAGTTAAAATTCAAAACTGGGATACAGTCAACAATATTGTAATAATGTTATATGAGGACAGACGATGACTCCAGTTATGGTGGTGAGCACCAAGTAATGTACAAAATTGGGAAAATCACTATGTTGTATACCTGAAACTAATACAACACTGTATGTCAACTATACTTCATTAAAAAGAAATTCAAAAATTGAGAAGAACCAAAGGACTAGCATGGTCAAGGGCATTGAATTGACTTGTGTTTATGATAGTTGTTGGAGAATACGGTCATGGAAGAGAACTTGGTAAATGTAAAAACTAGTAATCCAACTAATAAAAACTGGGAGTGGAGAACTGCAATGAGACCAAGTTTGAGGTGGTAACATCTTCACCTTCATAGTTGGAAGTCAGTTGACCTTCATAAGATAAAAAAAAAGAAAGAAAGAAAGAAAAAAGAAAAAGAAACCTACTTTAACACTTCTCATTACAATAATTTTGTTTGAATCTTAGATGGATCTTTTAGGAAAAGATATACCCTGATGTGAAAATAAAACATTAATTTGAGGCAATGTGAGGTAAAACATTAATTTTACACTACTAAGAGTAAAGCTTCAGTTTTAGGCTAAAATATTAACTATACAATGACCAGAGTAAAAGAAAATGAGTCCTATATCCCTACATCTATCTCTATCTGTATATGTCCTTCCATCTGTCCATCGTCCGTCCATCCATCCATCCATCCATTCACCCTTCCGTAACTTTACCGATATATACACAGAGAAATACATCACAGAATTTTATGCATCTAATGTTAAACTGTGAGTCTCTCAGTGTGGTTTGATTTGAGGCTTTTTTTTTTTATCAGTTTAATGCATTGCTTAAATCCATTAAACAATACAGTGAGTTTTCTAAATGAAATGAAGAAAACTATGCAAACAAATATGCCAAAATATTAAATAAGGCTAACCCTGAGAAGAATATGGATTATTATTTTAATCTATGAATATTTCAGTATTAATTTAAGTTTGTTTATTTTGAGCAAGAGATGGAAGGGGCGAGTGGGGGAGGAACAGAGAAAGAAAGAGCGAGAATCCCAAGCAGGCTATTCATCACCAGCGCGGAGCCTGATGCAAGGTTCGAACCCATGAACCTTGAGATCATGACCTGAGAAGTTGGAGGCTTAACTTACTGAGTCACCCAGGCACCCCTGGTATTAAAATTAAAAAAATATTCCCTCACGCTCACTAGAGAAATATAAAATGAAAAGTAACAGATTTACATCCCATTCTCATTCCCATTCTCCAGAAATAACAACTGTTAATTGTGTACTCTTCTTTCTAGAAATCTTCTCTATAGAGTTATATACATACACAGCTATAGGTATACACATAATTGGTTTTTTACACAACCCGGGTCAAACAATTCTGAAATGCTTTCTAAACAATTTTAAAAATTGTATAATGAATTAATTTGTTTACTATTCTTCACTTTCTCTTTATTTCAATGAGATGCTGGAAACATGTTTTGCTTTGAAGGAGATAATACGCATGTTAAAGAAAGTTCTACTTTTTGGTCTTTAGTGACCGGCTTTCCACCCAGATTTTCCAGTTCTTTCTTGATTTCATGATTCTGAATTATTGAATCCAGCCTCCTGGGTCCCACAGGAGTCTCAGAGGTGCCAATTAACTGGGGTGCTTCGTAAAGATGGAAAATCAAGCTTGAGGTAGTCTTAATGTAATAAATTTCTACTGGCTCCTAAGGCACTTCCCAATTGTCTTCCTAAATACCAGGATATTTATTTATTTAGTTCCACTAATGATAACTTCCTGTCAGAGCACATTAGAACACAGAACACCCCACAGCCTTGCTTCCTTCTTTTATCCCTCTCTCCCCTTTGTTTCCTGCTACATGTTTCCCCACTCCTAGCCCACCACTCAAAACTTAGGGATTTAGTTCCAAGGCTTCGGCTCATTTTCTTCTGTTTTCTCAAACCTCCTGAAAAGTTCACTTTGCAATTTTCCATCCATTCCCTTTAATATAGTAGCAAATCTCTTACAGTCTGGCGGAGAGGAAAAGTATACTGGCTACACCTCTCTCTATAGAAGAAGTTCATATAATGGAAGTTTCAAATGGGATGGAATTACTGTATTAGTCAGGATCACAGAATGCAACAGAAACGGCCTGATGTGTATGCTTAGAGATCACAGCTTGGACTGGACAATGAAGTATAGCATCAGACCCAAAGATGACCCTAAGAGGCCCAATGATGGGAAATGACATCCAGGGCAACCTCTTGGCATGACAGAGACTGTCTCCATCCTGCCTCCTGCCAAGACTTGCTTCTATGTTTTGTGATCCAAACATAACCCACAGTATTCCTCCAATCCAAGGAGGGGAATGGATTAAGGACAAATCAGGAGGAGCTACAAGGTCATTCCCTCACAGCTGATGTTCTGGAGAAAGGTTAAGATGAATATGCTGCTACCCTCTTGTCAGAGTCTCTAATTAAAATGAAGCCTGAAAAGCCTTCGTCCAGTCTTTTCTTTCTTCTGGGGAAGTCTGAGTGTTGGCTTCTCCACTTCAAGGCATTCTCTCCTGGTGCCTTCAGAAACCTAGTGCCTCTTTCTGGGTCAAGACACAGCTTCCCTCTCCTTAACCTTTCCCCTTAAGAATCTAAAAGAACTGAAGTTGCTCCCGATCTGCTATCCCAGCAGCTGGTCACCAGTGGGTACGCCTCAGCAATTAAAATGCCAAGACCAGTTTCTGGAGAAAAGCGGGTGATGCTTTGCACCCTGCAGCTGCGCACAGAACAGAACTGCCAGCCAAAGGCAGAGCAGTCAGTCCATCATGCTCACTTGCAGCTGTTACCGAATTTGCTCGCTTCCTTTCCTGCAAATTCCAGGGTTTTTCTTTGGTGCACTATAAATCAAGTTTCATTCCGCTTTTGTGGAATTTGCACTTTCAGTATTTTAAGGAAAATCTAGGAAACTCTATGCTTCCTAACATCCTCCCATTATTTTCCTTTAACCGTCTCTTTAACTGTGTAGCCAGGGAAACGGCGCAATGTGGTTCAAAAGGAATTTGAAGGGAAATACGAGATAGTAGGTGTAAAATTTCATTATATAGCCAAAATCAGTTAAAACGTTCCAACTGTAAGTTCTGGAGATTTCCTAAGCTGTAGCCCAGTTAAGTATCCAAATCACTTGATGTACACAACAGTAAACGAATTTCCAATATTGAAAATATACACACAAATGTATGCACATGCATCCGTCTTGGTAATTCAAAAGGCATAAGGGACAAAGCTAATAAGATAATCCATAAGGGTGCACGGAAACAATTTTTGAAAGCTATGCTCCCATGCACATTACACTGTGGGTTTGTTAAATCTGCTTATTGTGGGGTTATAGTGATACTAACACTTAGCAGTTCAATGACTAAGTGGATTAATGGTTAAGTGAATGAAAACAAAACGTTCAAATATTGAGATATTGTGACTTGTATCATACATGAAACAACCGCACCAGGTACAGTGAAAAAAATATGCAATTATAAGGTCTTAAGCTGCAATTATTTTTATCTAAGTACTGACACTGTACAAATCTAGGTGATTGTATATGTCATATCAAATGGAGTGGTAGTCAAATAACATGCTGATAAAATTTTAGCTAGAGAAACACCATCCTATGTATTCTAAATAGTTCCCTCGACCCTGCTGTCAGCATACTGCATTAGTTTTTTTCAAATAAATTTTGCATCTTGTAATTTGAATATACTTTAGACTGTCTAATGGAGCTCTCTGATACCAGATTTAACTTTAAATGTCACAATTTCAGCATTACAAGTGTATCTGCATATGTATTCCTTGTTAAATAAATCATCTGATTTTAAGTATGGCACAGAGGGAGAAATAAAGGCCCTATTTAACATGACTGACAGGATAGTTAAAAGCAGTACTGCCTATGTACTACAGATGTTGATTAATAAATGCTTTTCAGTGAATTAAGGGAAGAATTAGGACATACTCACATTTCTACTTCAAACTTAAACAATGGTTAAGTAAAAAATCTACTCTATATAAGGATAATTTTACTTTTTTCATAGTAGACTTTAGACCCTGAATGACGACAATAAGATTACATATCCTTTAGCATATATAATTAAAAGTAACGTTTATGAAAGTATTGTTTAAGACCTGACATAACAATAACAAAGAAAAAAAGCATTAGATGTTTAAGACCTGATATAACAACAAAAATTACACATTAGGTTTTGCTTATGATAAAAATGCTCAGACCTAAGACTAGAGTAATAGAATACCTCCAAATACTCCTGTCCCCAACATCCTCCAAATTGCCACCGTTAACTAGAGAAATCAGGCAACTAATTAGTAGATGAAGGAAGGGAGGAAGGGAGGAAGGGAGGAAGGGAGGGAGGAAGGGAGGAAGGAAGGAAGGAAGGAAGGAAGGAAGGAAGGAAGGAAGATGAAAAAAAGCAAACCAAGCAAGCAAAGGAGAAGAAAGAATAGGTAAGACCAGAAAGTTTAATATTTTCCCCTTTACGTTGTGTAGATAATAAAAATAATACCAATGAATATAATGTGTATTTTTAAATTTAGAGTAAATTCTTTAGTTCATGTGGTCAGATAGCAAGAATTGTTGTAATAATACATAGGGATTAATAGCTACATTATACTTTGGTCGATTCTGAATGCTTTCAAGTGTCTTGTTATATTCTCAAAGCTATATATGTTCGAATGTCTCCTTCCATGTTAATGTATGCTGGGCTAATAGAGTTTTTTAATTGATACTTTCCAGAAAAATTCAATTTTGATTGTACTTTGTTTATTACAGCAATATTATGGTAAAATGTAGTGCTATTTAAATAGTGGCTATAGCATATGAAACGATTTCAAATTTGAGAATAACAACAGATCTGTTTTCTTCAAAGCAACAATAAGTATGTATTGAGAGAAGGCATTATTATAGTTGCATTAAGAGATTTAAAAATATTTAAGACAAATCTTGGTTCTCTTTAACTATCAGCTCTTAATATAGAAAAGAAAAAAATATTAAAAAACTACTTATATTTTAAAGCAATATAAGTCACAAATAAACAGGCATTAAAGGATTATAACAGTTTATAAATTATGCTTTATTTTCCAGAGTTGAAAGTAAAATACAAAAATATTTTCCGGAGTTGAAAGTAAAATACAAAAATAGCCTGAAATAAATTTATGTTCTTTCCAAAATATGGTTTATTATAAATTATCTTTATTTAGGAATTATGTGAAGATCAAAGAAATTCAGTTAAATTTGAAATAGCTGAATGTAAATTATGTTTTTATCAAACACAGTATGGTCTGACTGGATAATTAATAAGATGATAATATTCACTGAGTAAGCCTCCTGATGTTGGAAACGAGACAGGGATTTCCACAATTGCCAGTTCAACACTATAATATCAGATTGTAGCCATTGCAATAAAGCAGGAAAAAGAAGAAATGAGTTATTATTCACACATGACATGAATGTATTCACATCAAATAGAGAAAAAATTACAATAAGCAAATTAACTCAATAACACTGCAGGTTAGGCCAATAAGCAAAAATTAATATCTACAAAAATTAGAACACAATAAAAATATCATTTAGCATAGCACCAAAAATATCAAATAACTAGGAATTAATCTAATGTAAATTGTGTGAGACTGCTACTCCACAAATGAGAAAATAATAATGAAAAATGATCTCAATAAATTAAGATGTTATTCCATGTTCAAAGATTAGAAGATTTCTTATATTACTGACATGTCACTTCCCAGCAAACTCATCTACAGGTTTAATGCAATGCCAATTAAAATCCCATAAGGTTTTTGGGAAAGTGCAAAGCATATTGACGTGATGATTCCAAAATCTATACAAAAATGGAAATGACCTAAAATAATCAAGATAATCTTGAACACCCAAAGCTGTAGGAGTTTAATAATGAGTAGATGGGGCACCTGGGTGGCTCAGTCGGTTAAATGTCCGACTTTGACACAGGCCATGATCTCACAGTTCATGGGTTCAAGCCCCATGTTGGGCTCTGTGCTGACAGCTCAGAACTGGGAGCCTGCTTTAGAATCTCTCTCTCTCTCTGCCCCTCCCCTGTTCACAATCTATCTTTCTCTGTCTCTTTCCCTCAAAAATAAACAAACATTTAAAAAAATTTTAAAAATAATAATGAGGTGTGAAAACAGACCAAAGAAATACAAAAGAGTACAGGTATAAACTTTATGACACAGTCTAGATTATAATTCCATGGGAGAAAAGGTAGTCATTTCGATATTAGACACTAGAACAATTGCCTGTGTGGAAAAAAAATACACTTCGGATTTCACATCAAAAAAAAATAAATTTTATATGTTTTGGAACTAAAACAAGTTTCAACAAGTAGGAAAATGTCTTTCAGATTTGAGAGTAGGCAAAACTGTAATGGACAGAGCACGAAAGAACTATCCATAAAAGAGAAAACAGCATGTTGAATTCTATCAAAAAAACTTCTTGTTCATTCAAAGGTATCATTAAAAACATGAATAGGCAACTCATTGAGTGAAATAAGATCTGTGAACTATTATGTACATGGCAATGTATTCATAAATAGATATTAAAAAGCAGTCATCCAAAACAGTTTTTAAAAAGACAACCCAGGGGCACCTGGGTGGCTCAGTCGGTGAAGCATCTGACTTCAGCTCAGGTTATGATCTCATGGTCCGTGAGTTTGAGCCCCACGTTGAACTATGTGCTGAAAGCTCAGACCCTGGAGCCTGCTTCAGATTCTGTGTCTCCCTCTCTCTCTCTCTGGCCCTCCCCCACTCACGCTGTCTCTCTGTCTCTCTCTCTCTTTTCTCTCTCCCTCTCTCAAAATAAATAAACATTATTATTTTTTAAAAGACGACCCAATTTAAAAAGGGCAAACATTTAAGAGGATTTTCACAAAAAGGGTACTCATCAGTCATTATGAATATGTAAATTAAAACCACAATATGATACCACTTTACATCTACCAGCTGGATAAAAGTCAAAACACTGAGTATGTTAAGTGTTGGCCAGGATGTGGAGCACCTAGAAACCTCATACACAGTCAGTGCAGACATAAACCAGTTCAACCACTGGATAAAACAGTTTGGCAGCGTCTACTAAAGTTAAATACATGTCTACCTATAGAAATTCCACTTCTAGGTATAGATCTCCCCCCAAAACAAATGGGTTCTATCCACCAAAATACACATGTAAAAATATTTATAGCAACTTTATTTATAATAAAGCAAACTGGATGCTTCTAACCTGGAAGCATCCCACATGTCCACTGACATGGGAATGAATAAACAGTGTGTACTTTATCCATATAATGGAATAAAAAGAGCAACTAAACATACTGATATATGAAACGTAGGTGCAATTCAAAAGCATTATGCTCAGAAAAAGAAATAAGATACAAAGAGTAGATATTTTCTGAAGCAACTTGTTTTCTACTCATAAACATGCAAAAAATAACAGAAGACAGAATGGTGGTTATCTTTGGGAGGTAGGGTATCGTCTGGTAAGGGGCATTAAGAGAATGTCTAGGTTAATAAAATTGCTCTTGTTTTCATCTACATGGTAGTTACACATGTGTAAGCATGTAAAAACCTTTCAAGATCACTTTGTATTTGTGCATTTTACTCAAAATAAATGGCACATGAATTATGAATTTTTTTTAATGAGACAAAGGAATCTACCTTTCATTTGCAAACTCGGCAAATGAATAATTCAATGAATCCCCTGATCAGGCAAGGTTGGTTTTCCCCAATGTTCTTCTATATCTAAAAAAAAATTAGTCGTGAGAACTATAGGAAGAAAGCATATAAGAATAGGATGTTTGTTATTGAAATACTTTCCAACATTGCTTAGAAAAACTTACATATATATTTATATATATACACACATATACATATACATGTATGAATGTATGCATGTATGTATCTGTAATGCAGAGTTTGACTGAATGTGTCAAGTCTTAATGTATTTCTATTCTTCCAAATCGCAATCACACACACAGATAAAGCTTTTCACGTTATTTTTTCTGAATCCCCACACTAAAATGAAGGGAATTTTCAGGTTCTTCAATATACAGAACTGAAGCTAGCCATAAACATGAACCACTCCAAATGTTCCTCTCTACAATGTCTTCACATTGTCTTCTAAATTAAAATGTGTCTTAGAATTTGAAATCTTACAAATAAATGTACTTTTGATGCCATTACTCTCGGGAATCTTGGAGAGAAACACAAACTAACAAATCGTCATCGAACTCTTGAAGGGGCACTGCTATTGAATTGTAACTGCACAGACTGTGAAGTGTGCAGGCCGCGGTCACACAATAGCCTCTGATTGTGATCATTTTCTTGTTAGTGCCGAGTTTAGTTACCCACCTCCATTCCCTAATCACTTTCTGAAAATGTTCTATCTGCTATTCATAGAATCAGGACTTTTAATTAGCCTGGTCATTATATGCAACATCTTTAAAACATTAAATTGGGAATGAAAATGAAAATAAACAAGAAGGAATGACATTTGATAGTGGAAAGAGAAATTCTCAAAAAAAATTTTTTTCTGTTATAATCCTGAGAGTATTAACAAATGAAATAACAAAATTAATTGTTCAATATATGTTTGCTATGTTTTTAGTGTAACGGTATAATTTAGGCAATTCCTTGGAATCTGTTGAAGTATAGTGTGATATGTATAAAACAGTTTGATAATTAGTTTGTAAATGTCTTTCTTAAAAGTTTAATTACTACTATATATATTTATTTTAAAGGATTACATTACAGTTGACTTTTGAACGATGCAGGTTTAAACTGTACACATCCACTTCAACACAATTTCTCTTTAATACAGTACAGTTCTTTAAATGTATTTTCTTTGTGATTTTCTTAATCACATTTTCTTTCAGCTTACTTTATTGTAACGATACAGTATATAGTAAACATAAGATACAAAATACATGTTAATAGACTATGTTTTTGGTAAGGCTTCTTGTCAACAATAGACTATTAGTAGTTAAGTTTTGAGGGAATCAAAAATTACACATGGATTTTCAACTGTGGTGGGTGAGGGGTGTCAATGCCCCTAACTCCCATGGTGTTCAATGGTCAGCTATATTTCCAGCGGGTAGAATCATGAAGGTGCAGAGTATCTACATCTGCTTTTTCTAACAATAGACTTTGACAGAGGGTTTTTTTTTTTAATGTTTACTTTTAAGAGAGAGAAAGACATACATCCAGAATGTGGGAGGGGGAGGGGCAGAGAGAGGGAGACAGAATCTGAAGCAGGCTCAGCACAGAGCCAGACCACCCGCTGGAACTCAACGAACCATGAGATCATGATCTGAGTTGAAGTCGGATGCTTAACCAACTGAGCCACCCATGCACCCCTGGCAGAGCTGTTTATACCTGAAACATGGTGCCTCTCAAAACAGAATCAGGGGCACCTGGGTGGCTCAGTTGGTTAAGTGTCTGGACTTTGGCTTAGGTCATGATCTCACAGTCTGTGGGTTCAAGTCCTGCATCGGGCTCTGTGCTGACAGCTCAGAGCCTGGAGCCTGCTTCAGATTCTGTGTCTCCCTCTCTCTCTGCCCCTTCCCTGCTCATACTTTGTCTCTCCTGCTCTCAAAAATAAATAAAACATTAAAAAAAATTAAAAAAAAAAACAATCTCCATCACCACGCATCTGAAATATTATGCATACCTTATTTCCTATTTTGGACTGGACATTTCCAGAGTATAGAAAGATAAATGTTTCATGTTAAGTGGCCCTCACTCAATCCATGACTTTATGTATTATACTATATAAACCCCAGATGTGTAGACTTAGCAGTGAAACATAATTTTCAACTAAATTCTTATACTGTATTTTAAAATGCAATACAAATTTAGATGAAAATTGACTGACATATTCAACATAACTCAGAGTGATAAAAATAAAAACAAAAGGAAACCTTCTGTTACTGTGAAGCAGCAACTGACTTTAACCAGATTTATTTGGGCTTTGAGGATAATAGTAAATACGTGGAAAGTAAAGCAGATAGAGTTCAATCCACTTATAAAAATGAGCCATTTGACAAGATGCATGGACCTAGAGGGTATTAAGTAAAATATGTCAGACAGGGAAAGACAAATACCATATGATCTCACTTATATGTGGAAAATAAAAACAAATAAATTAAAAGAAACAGAACCACATCTATAAATACAGAGAACTGTTGGCTGCCAGAGAGAAGAGGGTGTGGGGATGGACAGAACGCATGAAGGGGAGTGGATGATACAGGGTTCCAGTTATGGAATGAGTAAGTCACAGATAGAAAAGGAACAGCATAGAAAACATAATCAATGATATTGGAAGAGTGTTGTATAATGAAAGAGAATAGCTAAGCTTGTGGTGTGCATATAACATAATGCGTAGAGTTGAGGACTCACTATGTTATACGCCTGGACCTAATATGTTAACTACATGACATATTATGTGTCAACTGTATTCAAATACATAAACATTTAAATTGAAAAATGTTTAAGGTTTTAAAATTTTAAAACTGAGGCATACCTGTTCTTAATTTTTTGTAAGGCTTATGTAAGCTTTCTGATAAGATTGACATAACTATAAGAAATAGAGTTCCATGTGCACAAGCATCGGCCCCTAAAGTTGGCAGCTCTGTTACAATATAGATCATCTGTGTAAGAGTTATAGAGTAAATTTGCTGAAGACATAGCACGGAGTGCATTATCTACTGTGTAATTTTGCGATGCCTTAGAATTCAGGGTGAAGAGAAAGTTTTTCTTCCCTCAAGGAACCACAGTGCTTCCTCCTTTGTAATAATAAAACTTATGCAACCAGACACATAAATCTTTTCACTTTAGTTTCCAGAAACCTCAAATTGGGAACTCAACTGTATCACATGGACTTTCCCATTTTTTCCTAATGCAACTTTTCTATTTATATTAATATATTTCATAACCCCCAAACTCTATATATTTCATCATAGTTTTACTGAATGGGGGTTTGTGTAAACTGCCCAAAATCTTTTAGTGTATCAAATAGGGAGAAATAATTAATTTCCAGATGAGACAGAGGGAAGAGGTGGCATTCGTTTGCTAAGTCTGCCTTGACGAGTACCAGAAACAGAGGGATTTCAACACCAGAAATTTACTGAGTCTCAGTTCTGGAAGCGAGAAGTGCAAAATCAAGTTATTAGCAGGGGTGATTCCTCCTGAGAGATATGAAGGGGCATCCGTTCCATGTCTCTCTCCTGGCCTCTGCTGATTTGCTGGCAATTCGTGGGATTTCTTGGCTTATAGATGCAGTACCTTGATGCCTACTGTCTTCTCTGCATGGTGTTCTCTTCGTGTGCATATCTGTCTCTCTATTCAAATTTCTCATTTTACAAGGACATGATCATGTTGGGTTAAAGCCCACCCTAATTAGTTCATCTTAAAGTGATCTTATTTCCAAATAAAGATTTCACCTTTTTTGTGTGTGGAGTAGAGATGTAGGGGGGTCACAATTCACCTCATCACAGAGTTCAGACAACTAGTGAAAGGAAAAAGAAAGAAATTAAGCCCATGTGACTTGAAACCTCACAGTCGTCTATGCTATCAAGCAACCTTCCTATGCCTCCTCATTCCAGCTCAGCACGGGCGGGCTCCCCTAGCTAAGTGCAGTCCGGTTCTTCTGAAAGCTCTGGCACTCGGCTCGCCAGACCAAGAAGAAGGACAAACGGCTCCCGAGGGAGATGTGACTGGCTCTGGTATGGACTGCTTTTCCCCAGAGCTTTGGCCTGATGATTTGTAAAAGCAAAGGCTGAGGTGAGGCCTGGGTATATACTGCTATCATCTAAGTTTTATTACAACTGCTGTAATAATAATCGGAGCAGGGTCGTAAATTTTTCCTCCTTCAAGTTGGCTATGGGAAAATGCAGCTTTTTTCTTTCTGCCTACACGCATTGCATCTTTCTCCCGACTGCCCCACTTTGTGTGGTGTTGGTGATGATGGTGGTGAACGGGTCAGGGGAAGATTAAAATTAGTTGCATTAGGTCAGGTAGCTCAATCCAATACTGTAAACAAACTCACATTTCCCCCTCTTCTTGTGATTCTCTCCCTGATTGCACTGGGCATACGGAGACTGTAGTTAGTTTCAAGACCTCGGAATAATGGGCAGACAGGGTCTCTGAGTCTTGGAGACTGGGGAACGTGACGGTTTATGACAGTCTCCGGGGTGAGTTATTCCCTGAATGGGCCCGCCCTGTGACCTGATGCTGGAGTCTGACCTGATGCAGTTTCCTACGGCCTGATCAGGGTGCAGAGGCATTCCCCAGAACCCTGGCCTTCTTTCACTTCTTACTGGCACAGCCTAGCAGTCAGTATGCATGCATTGGATTCAGAGCACCCAGTAAAGTCTCAGCCCCATCCCTGTCACAGTCATGAACAGGCAGGCTCAAGAAAGCTAAGCATCAATATTTTCTCCATGCCTAACTACACTGTATCCCCTGGTTCACTTGGATGCCCCTTCTCACTGTGCCCAGTGGGTATGTGAGCAGTCAGCAAAGTGATTTTTCTGCTGAAGGTACTTTTTGTAACTAACACAAAATGTCTTTCCAGTCCTGGACAAAGTCTGGAGAAGAAAGGCTGTCCTGCCTTTCCTATCTTCCCCCTTCTCACATTCCGCAGATCGGAAGGGATAAACTTTCTTTCCTTTCTTTTTCTGTCTAGGTAGGCAGATCAAAACTATGATCTAGTCTATCCACAGACTTCTCGAAAATGAATCTCATAAAGCCTTTTTCTGTTAACAGTCTAGCTTTCATTGGAGCCATCTAGCTGTTTACTGAAAATTCCCATTAGAAACATCAAAGAGCTGGATTTCATCTCGTTCTCTTTCCATTTCTCCAGTAATGATTCTGTATCAGCTCTCCCACAGTGGATGCTTTAGCGCATTTGGAAGGAAGTCACACATTCACAAAAATGCAAAAGAGAAAGCAACTTGCACTCTGTCTCTGTCTCTATTTCTCTCTCTCTCCTCCTTCTCCTTCTCTCTCACACACGCACAGTTTCAAATTTATTTCTATTACATAATAACCTATACCACTTGAGCACGTAATTAGTATGTACAGTACGCTAACTTCTTGATATATATTATCTCACTTAATCTTGGCAAGGACTCTGAAATACGGACTTTTTAATGCTATTTTTCACATGAGGAAACTAAAGATCTTTCCCAAGTTAGATTGCTTACAAGTGGTAGAGCCAAAAAACTAAACCTGGTTAATTTTCTTCAGTCGTTTATTTCAATCTAAAAAGCTATATGTACCTGAACTTCATTCTACCTCCTGGCCCCATTATCGTCCTTTAAAAGCTGATTTCCTTGTGAAGCAATTCTACACAGTCTCTCCCAGTCTCCCCCAAGATTTGTATCATGCCTGAAACTATTTATAGCTTGTGATTCCATGAGCTCCCTCTCCCTTGATGTTACTGTGTTCCTGAGAATCAACTGCAACTCTCCCACTTAATTCTGACACTGATGCTTGTCCTCGCTACACAGAAATTGACTGTCATGGATGCCCTGTTGCCTGAATGTTTTTTATGCCTAGAAAATATACTTGTCATCAATAACCTATTAGCATTCAGTGGCGGCAATAAAACAAAAATAAACAGTTTACGAACAGTTTAAGCTCCAGAATTTACAGAAATCCATAAGCAAAGCAACTGACTGAAGGAAGGCTCTAGCTTTCCTCCAAAGGCCAAACTTCCTCTCATAAAACAGCATCTAAGACTTCAGACCCAGCCGTGGGACTTCTTCAAGAAAGACCTTGTAGGCTTCCATAAATATTTATTTGGTTACCAAACTTTTCCCTGGTCCCTCTGGCTTTATATGTGTATGTGCAAACATATGTGTATAGGTGCATGTATATATGTATATATATGTGTATATATACATACCTATGCACATATGTGTATATATAAGATTTATGGAAACCTTACCTGTTTTCCTTTTGTTTCACATATCATTAGGACAGGATGCTATTCCAGCTGCTTTCATTCACAAAACAAAAGCTCATAAAAATAAACGTAAGTCATAAATAAAATCGTGAGGAAAGTCTCATGTAACGCCTTTTAGAAGCTCAATTACTGAGAGGAAAATTGTCCTGGCTCCCAAGCCCAGCAGAATAAAGAAAAAACCATGACACCACCCTTCCCAAGTCTCTGGATTTTCTACTGCTTCCCCCTCACCCACAAACTTTGGGGAAGGAGAGCCAGATAGTGCTCAGAACCGTCTACAACATTTGCACCATCAGAAAGCAATTGGGACAACAAGCAATTTTGATAACAAGGTACAATTTTTTGACCAAAACAATAATAGTTTCAAAAGTGACAGCACACAGCTACAGAAAAGGCCAGATTAAAGAGAAGTGTCTGACAAAAGCACTTGTAGCTTTGTAATTTTAATCATCGTGACGTTTTGATGCATGCTTAACCTCACCAAAAAGGCTGGAGGTTGAAGTGTTAATCACGGAACGTGCAAGGGCTGCTGCTGCTAGCTTTGAGCCTTGAACATAAATGTGCAAATGGAACCAAAGGCCTGAAGGATGCTCTAAAAGCTTGGCTTGCTGAACGAGTAGCACTGCAAGGAAACCTCACTAATTGGTAAGCATTTGTGGTCCTGGTTTGAAAAACACCTGCAAATACCACAGTATACAAAAAAAAATAAATAAATAAAAGCAAGTTCATGGGCTCTGCAGAAGATACACGCACACGTATGCACACGTGCGCGCGCACACACACACACACACACACACTTGTTCCCCCCACCCTGGCCAAAGGACCTTAATGACATCACTGGTGAGAGGCTATAGAGATTCACCACCACAAAACAACTGTAATGTGTCATCTGTCCATCCTTTTCCACTACTCATTGAGCTTTGGCATCTTATTATCCTGCTTTCATAAACCAATGACTTCAAAGA
Organism: Paguma larvata; assembly: GCA_030068075.1. Classification (NCBI taxonomy): domain Eukaryota; kingdom Metazoa; phylum Chordata; class Mammalia; order Carnivora; family Viverridae; genus Paguma; species Paguma larvata. The sequence goes on from CM057823.1 coordinate 11,381,250, forward strand.
CTGCTTCCCTATTACCTATCCAATATCACTTTTTAAAGCATATACGTAAAAATCTCATTTAATAAGGGAAGTTTCTTTGGACAAAACTGAATATTCAGCTTCTGGTTGCACACAAGTTTCATTGTTCCTTTAAAACATTATAGGAAGGGGGTGACGGGCATTAAAGAAGGCACATGTTGGGATGAACACTGGGTTTATATGTAAACCAATTTGAAAATAAACTATTATAAAAAAAAAGAAAACAAAAACAGATATAAATTCAACTATAAAAAAATATTATAGGAGATCAGGTTTGGTACATTAAGTGCTGAAAAAAAAAACCACCATTATGTTTCCTCTTACTCTTACAACTATTCTGACAACTTTCCGAAGATAATATCAGGTACACTTAATGTCAAAAAAAAACATGTCAATGTTAAGAGGTAAATTATTTTCAAATAAAATAAATCAGCTGGAGAGCATTTAATGGTAGGTAATGCTGGGAGAACCAAGTCATTGAAATGAAGAAGAATATAAGGGAATAATCCATTTCAATTTGACTGACCGACATTTTAAGCAATAAGGAGAATAACGTGAAAGAGAATAAAAATTACTCCTCTGTTATGTGATGCAAGAAGTTTAAAAAATTGTAACTTAACTGTAAGCGTGTGCTCCACTTGCTGGAAGTTAATAGCTGATTTAAAAGAAAGCAGGAACCACACATGCCCTATTTCTAGACATTAGAAAAAATTAATGGATAGGGCATAGGGAGAATGAAGTGAGGAGGAGGATATATCATAAATGTTATCTCATGTCAGCATCACCTGGATGAGGACACAAAATAATGTAAGAGTTTATTAAGACCTAAGAATGCACGTAAATTGCTTTGTTTCCTTTTAGGATGTTATGTGTTGAACTCCACAGAGACAATTTGCCTTACTCTAATTACGATGTGCTTCCCTTTCTTAGAATGACAAAAACATATTTAACCTACCTGATGCAGGGCATGAAGTAATTAAGAATAACTCCGAAGCTATTGTTGCAAGAGACGTGTTTAATGAGGGTACCTAGGAAATGCCTGGTTACCAGTCACTGAGAGAATCTGCTTTTAGCTCAGACTGCAAGCAGCAGGAGATGCCCTCCAGACAGAGGCTTTACCACTCTATCGAGAATGCCAAGAACATGTCGATCCGGCCAGGATACACATCTGATAAAGGGAAGCAGAAAGAGGGCTGAGCGGGAAAGGCAGGGCAGTGTGGTGGAGAGAGAGAAGGGTGAGCATGAGTGAGTGGGACCACTAGCCAGTCATTTTCCCTAACCAGTAAGTTGTCTTCTGTGTTTGGCAGAACCTATCTGACCATTAGTAAAAATAAATTTCAATATGCATCAGCTGAATGAGAATCAGGCATTTGAGCAAATCAATAAGCAATATCTAAGATCTAGGATGAAGAGTGTACAACAGGAGCTGGACATCCTGGTTCAGAGAGCACGACCTAAGGGGACTGTAAATCATATAGGAGAGACTGCCCCAGAACCTGGAAAGAGGACTAAAATGGGACCAGAACTATCCCATCCGTCACAGTTGTTAAGGCTATTTTGGGATTCCTAGTGAGGAGAAACTACACTTATCTTAGAACTTACAATATTATATACGGTGAATCAACCATTCTCAAAAAAATAAATAAAAAAGAAAGCCTCGGATCCCCCATAAAATCCTCAACTGAACAGTTACTTAGACTTTGTTCCATACTGACAGCAAGAGCAAGTGAGTGCCGCTAACAATTATAAGATTTTAATTCCCAACTTGTATCAAAGTTCACGGCAACACACACAATTTTGGGTATGTGGTTTATTTCCAACAGGGTTTGCTGCAGTGTTTTTCATACATTAATTGTGAGTAATTTTAATCAATGGTGCTGTTTTACTGCAATTTTTCCCATCTCTTCAATGGTATCTCCATCTCTCTAGTACATAGACTAAAAAGCTTGGAGTTAACCTTGGCTTCTCTTCAGCTCAAACCTCATATCGAAACCATCAGTTCTATCTTTAAAATATCCATAATCTGCCCATTTCTCATCATATTCACTGCTTCCACCTTGGTCTAGACCACTACTCTTTCCTGAATTATTGCAGTACCCTTCTGACTGGCCTCCTTTCCACCCGGCCCTGTCCCCCAACATTCTTTTCTCAGCATGCCCAACAGAGTGTCCCCTTACAATACTAAGCCAAATCATGTCATTTTGATACGCGTACCCAACAAGGGTTTCCTCCTTTCTCATTGGCCTTAAGGATTTACACAATCTATCAGTTCTCCCACCCTGCCCCTACCCCACCCCCTTGACCTCATCACCTTTCCTTCACCTTTTGTTCTTTGCTGAGGCTAAGCTGGCCTCCTTACAGTTCTTCAAATGTACCTGGCATACTTCCACCTCAAGGCTTTGGCATTATCTCTGCCTAGAATATTCTGTTGTATAGAGATGCGGGCCCTGCTACTTTACCTCTTTGAGCGTTTTTGCTGAACTGTCAGTCTCAATAAGCCACACCTAGGCCATTAACTTTTTTTCAATGTCCTGTCCCTCCCCAAATCTCTATCCTCTTTCCTGCTTTATATTTCTCATTAGTGCTTATCACCCTCTCGTATATTATATGCCTTGTTTATTGTTTTTCTCCCCAACCTAGAATTTTAGTTCCAGGAGGGAAATAGCTTGTTTTGATCACTACTGTGTCCCCAGCACTGAGAATAGTGTCTGACATAGAGTAGATCCTAAATAAATATTGATTGACTGATTGAATAAATGTAGAGTTAACCATCTGTATAAAACCGGGAGTAAAATATAGCTTTATGTTGGCAGACTGTTTTAGTCACTGGAAAGAGCAGAGGAAGATGAAATGGTTGGTGTCTAACGAACAAAACAAATGAATAAACAAAAAGCAGAAACAGACCTATAAATACACAGGACAAGCTGACAGCTCCCAGAAGGAAGGGAGGTGAATGATTGGGCAAGATTGGGGGAAGGGGAGAGGGAGATACAGACTTCCAGTTATGGAATGAGTTAGTCTTAGGAGTAAAAGGTACAGCCTAGGGAATACAATCAATGGTACTGGAACAGCACCTTATAGTGACAGATGGGAGCTACATTTGTGGTAAGCACAGCATAATGTATAGAGATGGTGAATCACTGTGCTGTACACCTGAAACGGATGTGACATCATGTATTGACTATACTCAACACAACGACAATGACGACAACAACAACAACAACAACAACAAAAGAAATGGTTAGCAGGGGTGACGGAAGCAAGGAAAAGTGGATTAAGGCCTCTAGTAAGTTCTTGACATCCACTGGGATCGTATATGGTCATATTATCCATAATGAATTTCCCAATAATCTTAAGAAGTAGATTATATTTATCACCTTGATTCTACAAGACAGAGGGAGCTCTGAGAAAAGAGTGAAGTGTTAGATCAGGAAGTCATCCACAGGTCCATCTAAACTTGAACTATGTGCTGAAGAGAATACATCTTAGAAAACATCCTGCCTGTGACCTTCTGGATATTTGGATCCTCTTGGATAAGAGGGGAGGAGGAGGAATGGGTGGTGAGCACATCTTCCCAGTGCCTGGTGACAGGTTGACAGTGATGGAAAGAACCAGGACACAGGATTAGCAGACACTATTCGACTTCACAGATTTTTCTGATGCTTTGAGTAATGGAAAGAGAAAACACATTTCTCAAGGCTTACACAACTCCTCGGGAAGCGAGCAAAAGTTCCTCCTCTCCTTTTCGTCCTGAGGCTAATTAATATCAAACAAATGATGAACCTGACACATTCTGTTCATTGTGTTCTCAAATGAAAGCGTCGCTTCTGTATGAGGAGTCACCGAAACATTTCAATCTTTTTAAAAACACTCTAATTTTTTTTAATGGTCTAAACACAGAATATAGATATATATATGTATGTACACATGTACACACATAATATATAGTATATATATTCACTATATAAATGATACATATATAATGTTCTAATAAAAAATACTTAATACTTGGGGCACCTGGGTGGCTTAGTCGGTTAAGCGCCAGACTTCAGCTCAGGTCATGACCTCACTGTTCCTGGGTTCGAGCCCTGTGTTGGGCTCCATGCTGACAGCTCAGAGCCTGGAGCCTGCTTCAGTGTCTCCTTCTCTCTGTGCCCCTCCCCCACTTAAACTCTCTCTCTCTCTCTCTCTCTCTCTCTCTCTCTCAAATAAGTAACCATTAAAAAAATTAAAAAAAATACTTAATACTTGAAATACTCTGAGAAACTGAACTATGTAGATCAAAGCTTCCAAGGAAACAATTTCCCAGGAAAGCTTTTTTTTTTCTAGCAGTGCAGGATGAAGAAATGTTTTCTTTTGTTTCTCTTATAATTAAACTTGTTTGAAACTCCTGAAGAGGTGAGAAAGAAATGGTTATACACGTGTAACAGCTCCCTGATGTCTGGTCCTCAATGGATCTCTGATTCGGTGGGGAAAACATCGCAGTTTAAACGAGCTTCAAAAAAGAGTCATGTTTCTACACACTGGGAAGGCAGACTCTAATAAATATGTGAAAGAACAAAAGCAAGCTGACATCCATCTTCTCTAAGCAGCTTATTTGCTGAGGACATAGGATATGTCTTAATGGTTCAAGGGACTCAGTCAATAGACACCTTCTTTAAATACTGCAAAAGGATGGAGAAAATAGCAACAGAAATATACTCGTCAGAAATATTAGAAACCTTCTGATTCAAGCAAGGAATTTTATTTCCACAATTTTTAAAAAATTTTTATGATACAGCCTATCTTCTGTTGTTCTTCCTAATCCCTGCAGGGTTTGGGAGTCAGGGGTGGGTAGTGAGTATGGAACTAAATCACAGGCCAGTCACACATAGCAGGACTAGGCATAGTCGTTATGGGCCCGCAATACTGTCCTTCAGGTATGTGGCACCATAGGTTTGCCTTCCAGTCAATTTCAACACAATTCTAGGAGGCAGATCAATGTTAAAGTGACTCTTAAGGGGCGCCTGGGTGGCTCAGTCGGTTAAGCAGCCGACTTCAGCTCAGGTCGTGATCTCACGGTCTGTGAGTTCGAGCCCCGCGTCGGGCTCTGTGCTGACGGCTCATCAGAGCCTGGAGCCTGCTTCAGATTCTGTGTCTCCCTCTCTCTCTGCCCTTCCCCTGCCATGCTCTGTCTCTATGTCTCTCAAAAATAAATAAACATTTAAAAAAAAAAAAAAAAGACTGTAGCCCCAGAGAATATCACAGTCTTGTTCTAGGTCATGGATACCCTGGCCAGCAGTACAGTAAAAACTCAGGGGTTGTGAACATATTTCTCAAAGGGGCCTGGGGGCAAGCCCTATAGAATTGGCATGTCGGCACGATTCAGCGTGAAAAATTACTGGAAATCAGATTGTAGTTTCTGTCTATGCCATGAACCGACGGAGGAAATCTGAACTTATATAATTTCACCTCTTTGGGCCTCAGTTTTATCAGATGCAAAGAGTGACCTTGAACGAGCTGCCTATTTCCTCTGGACTTCATTTAATTATCCATTATAAGCAAGCCTTGCTCTGGTGTGTTAAAATATTATTAGTGAGATTATTATTATAATACTGCTTTTTGAATCTAATTAATGTATATGCATACAGTAGGCATTTAAAGAGGATTCTGAGTAGAATTAGCCAAATGATCAAATAATATCTCTTAAGAGTTGGCATTATTTGCTTGGTCAATGAAAATATGAAGAACGGAGGCAGTGAGACTAGAGGGGAAAGATTACTGGATTGGAAATCCCTCATTTTGGCTTCTAGTACCAACTTTGCTTCCTGCAACGTTATTTATTACCTTAGTTAATGGTTAGATTTGCAAGACTCCTTATGAGTAAACAGTTAAATGTTATATATCTAAACAACAGAATTTTCAATGAGGAGACATAATCCTTTCTATGACATCTGAGGGATTCAGTCTATTTGTTTAAATCAAAATGAAAGTATCAGTGGGATGGAAAAAATGGCCTGAAGTTCTGAAATATTGAACACTGAAATGGGATACACTTAGGCATCTTGAACCACAAGTAGCTACCTGTTTTAAATGTTGTATTCACTTTTTTATAAGTTTATTTATTTTGAGAGAGAAGGGGAGAGAGAGAGAGAGAGAAAGAGACAAAGAGAGAACATGTGTGGGGGGTGGGAAGAGAGAGAGGGAAAGAGAGAATCCTGAGCAGACTCCACCTGTCAGTACAGAGCCCCACGCGGGCTTGATCCCATGAACCATTAGATCGTGACCTGAGCCAAAATCAAGATTCGTATACTTAACAGATGGAGCCACCTGGCGCCCCACTGTATTCACTTTCTATCACTGCATAACAAATAATCAAAACCTTACAGAAGTCCTTGCCAGCTCAGTTGGGCTTTACTCAAGGTATCACAAGGTCAAAATCAAGGTGCTGACCTGCAGGGCTCCAATGTGGGAGTCACTTCAAGTGGCTCATTCAGATTATTGACCAATTTCAGATATTTGTTGCCCTAGGTCTGAGAACCAGTTTTCTTTGCTGGCTGTCGGCTGTGAATGTCTCTCTCAGCAAGCTATGGCCACCGACATCCTTCTCAAAGACCCTTTCATTTTCAAACCAAGAAGAGCAGGTCAAATCCTTTCTACCTTGAACTCACCCACTTTCCCTTCTTCTTTCTTCTCCTGCCACTAGCACAAGAATGATCTCTGCTCTTAACAGCTGATATGAGTAAATTAGCTCCACTGGGATAGTCTTCCCCTTTTAAGGTCAACTGTGCCATATAACATAAGGGAGTGATAACTCACCACATTTAAAGATTCTAGATATTAGCCATGTAGAATTTGGGGGCCATTTCTAGAAATTCTAACACATGTGCTTTAGATATGTCTTTTCTAGAGTCACAGGTGTAAACAACAATGACCTTTTTGCCAGGCTATTCGGATAATATACAGTTTTTGCAAACAATAACAGTGTTAGATCCATGTAAATAATGACAAATAAGTGTCTTCTATTTTTTAACAATTCAGAGGTTATTAGCATTTTTGTGACCAGGGTATACCACAGGTGAGGACACTAAACACATACTTCCCAGTCAATTTATACATAGTCAAACCAGGATTCAAAGGTAACTAAATTTATATACACACAACCAAATCAAAATGGGAAATCAGTAAACATCCAAGAAATGTAATCCATCCATATTCGTGGTCACTCATCCACAATGACACAGGGCAACCCTGAAATCTCCCAGACACAGTACCTATGATGAGTCATCCATACTGACAAAGGGGGACCCCCAAATCTCCCAGACCCTGATATGGGGTCATGAAATATCCATAGGCAACAGGGTAAACCACCCTCTCCCAGACACTGCACTTGTAGTCATTCATACTGACAAACGGGGACCCTAAATCTCCCAGCCCCTGAGCTGGGGTAGTCACTTACCAGGGTGACCACACTTCTCCCAGACCCTGCACCAGGGGTCACTCATTCACGCTAACATAGGGAGACCCTTAAATCTCTCGGATCCCGAACCTGAGATCATTCATCCATACTGACAATGGGTGACCTCCAAATCTCCCAGACCCTGAGCTGGGGTGGTCACACATCCACACTCACCAGGGTGACCCCATCACCTCCAGAGCCTGCACCCAGCGTCACTCAGCCATACTAACACATAGTAACACACATACTAACCCAATCTCCCAGACCATGTACCTAGGATCACTCATTAATACAAATGTGTAGGGGGACCCCCAAATTTTCCATACCCTGACCTGGGGTGTTCACAAATCCACATGCACCATGGTGACCCTACCTCTACTAGGTCCTGTACCTCAAGTCACTAATCCATACTGATAAAGAAGGACCCTAAATCTCCTAGACCCTGCATCTGGGGTCGCTCATCCATACTAACACAGTGGGTCCTCTTAATTTTCCAGATCCTGCACTTTGGGTCACTTGTCCTCAGTGACACGGGGACCCCAGGATCTTCCAGATAATGCCCCTGTGGTCACTAATCCATACAAAGGGGGACCCCCAAAATCTCCCAGGACTTGCCCTGAGATTGTCACACATCCATACTCACCAATGTGGTCCCACATCTCCCAGACACTGTACCTCAGGTCCCTAATCCGTTCTGACACAAGATGAGTCCAAAATCTCAAACCCTGCACCTGGGGTCACTCATCCATACTGACACAAGGTAACACCCAACTATTCCAGACCTTGAGCTGGGGTGGTCACATGTCCACACTCACAAGGTGATCTCGACCTGTCCCAGATCATGTGACTGAGGCCTCACCCCTAATGATGATGGGGGACCCCCAAATCTCCCAGACTCTGAGCTGAAGGAGTCATACATCCATAACACTACTGTGACTCCTCCTCTCCCAGACCCTACTCTGAGGTGATTCATTCACACTGACACAGGGGGACCCCCCCCCGAGTCTCCCAGACCCTGAACCTAGGATCATTCATCAATATTAACATAGGCAGACCCTCCATCACTCAGACTCTGAGCTGAGGTGGTCACATGTCCACACTCACCAGGGTGACCCCACCTCTCTCAGACTCTCCAACTAGGGTCACTTATCGATACTGACAGAGGGGGACTCCCAAATCTCCCCAAAACTGGAGCTGGGGTGGTCACACATCCACACTTACCTGAAGTACAAACAAATAACCAACTTAAATAATGAATACAAAATAAAACTCTTAATGATTTTGTTCCTAAATGCACGGAGTCATTATCTTCAGGTAATTATAGTTTTCTGAATAATTCCCACAAAACTCTTTACTTTATTCCTTTGTGCATGCTTCCAAAGTATAAAAAGACAAATATTTAGGCTAAAGTACTGAACAGGAGAGAGACGGAAACAGAGAAAGAATTTTAATATGTTAAGTAAAGTAATTAAAACAAAGAAACTTCTGATGAATGGAAACTCAAAAACTGCTTTTAATACTCCTTTTAATGACCTAGATTGTATTGAAAAATTCAAGCACAAGTATAAAGAATGAAATGAAAATGATATCAGCTTATGGAGTTATATAATAGCAGCCAAAGAATGTGGTTCAGCTCATTTTTCTACTAAATAATAATAATTTAACACTCATCTCACTGAACATTTTGTTTCTGCCCATCCACTCTGAGAAGGCATTTGAATTACTGTAGACAACTTTTACTGTCAGCCAAGTGTCTAAAGTATCACACCAATTGCCTCTGAAATATTTTAAGATAAATAAGAAATCCTGACATGTAAAATTGCTTTTGATATCTGTTGAGAATCATCACTCAATAACATAAATTGATACCAATACTTGAGGCTGGCAGTTACATCAGATTCTTAAGATGACTGCCTTTCAGTAATTATCATTTTGATAAATTTGAAAGTTATTGCCCCTATATTTTTCTCCTATGAATCTGTCATTCATCCATTCTTGACCAATCTAACCATTTTTATAGGGATGGCTCACATGTAATTGCCTACATACCGTATAAAACTTTAACAAAACACACCAAAGAAGATCTAAGATGCCTTCCATTGGCAATCGGTTATGAATTTCAGGGAAAACCTAAGATTTTTGAGGATACACAACTCTTTAGCATTTGGCCCTGGTGTGAATTCTCACCATCCCCTTCCCCAAAATCCACACAATCTACAGAATAGCTACACCTCCTTCTTAATCATCCCCTACTTTGATTTGACTTCTTTCCTTTTTCCCTCCCTTATTTTCTTCTTCTTTCTCTCTCCTCCCCCTTCTATTCCTTCCTTTCTTTATATTTCCTTCCTGCCTTCCTCCCTCCCTCTCTTCCTTCCTTTTCACCTCACTTCCTTTCTTCTTCCTCCTCCCTCCTCCCCCTTCTATTCCTTCCTTTCTTTATATTTCCTTCCTTACTCCCCCCTTTCCTTCTTTCTCTCTCTTTCTCCTTTCCTCCTTCCCTCCTTCCATCTGTCTTTTCTCCCTCCCTGCATTTCTCTGGCACATTTTCTCTTTCCTTTGCTTCTTTTCACTGGACATATCAAATTTTCTTCTTCAGGTTTATTAACTTAACTCAAAATTTATTCTTCCTTAGTTACTCCCATTTTATTAAGAATATATCTGTATAAATTCCCCTTACTATGCTTATATATAAATCTGATTTTATATTGTCCCCAAGACAAGTTTTCTAGCACATTCTGATCCCTCAAAGGTCTCTCCATGCCCTTTCTCCCACGTTCCCACCCCATTCCACTATACCACATTTTTTATTTGAATTATAGTTGACATACAATATATACCACATTTTTATCATCAAGAAATTTTGGTCTAGATTATTTTAGATATACTTTTTCTCTTTTGGTTATTATTATTTATTTACAAATAATACACCCTAGTGGTAGTTTTCTCATTCATAATCTCCATAGTTTCTTGTGATCTCCTGGATTTTTTTTTTTTTTGCTGGCGATTTTTTTTTAATTAATAGATTTAGTTTTTAGAACAGCAGTTTACAGTAAAACTGAAACCAAAATAGAGAGTTTCAGTATACTCCTCTCCCCACTAGCTTTTTTTCTATTATTAACATCTTTCACTAATGTGGTACCCTTGTTACAATTCATGAACCAACACTGACACATTATTTTTTAATTTTTTTTTTACATTTATTTATTTTTGAGAGACAGAGTGGGAATAAGTAGGGGCAGAGAGAGAAGGGCAGAATCCGAAGTAGGCTCCAGGCTCTGAGCAAGCATTCTGCACAGAGATCGACGTGGGGCTCGAACCCACAAACCGTGAGATCATGACCTGAACGCAGAGCAGACACTTAACCGACTGAGCCACCTAGGTGCCCCATCACGGACACATTATTAACTCAAGTCCATAATGTACATTAGGGTCCATTTTGTGTTATACAGTTCTATTGGTTTCAATGAACGCAGATGAAATGTATCCATCTCTACAGGATCACACGGAAGAGCTTCAAGCCCCTAAAAATGCCCTGTGCTCCACCTACTCATCCCTGTCTCTCCTTCCGCCCCTTGAACACTTGACAATAAATTAAAAAAAAAAAAGAAAGAAAAAAGAAAATCACTGACCTTTTGACTGTCTCTACGGTTTTGCTTTTTCAAGAATGCCATATACTTTGAATTGTACAGGATCTAACCTTTTCAGACTGGCTTCTTTTGTTTAGCAATGTAACGTTTAAAGTTCTGTTTCCTGTGGCTTGAGCGCTCATTCCTTTTTATCACTGAATAATATTCTGCTGCACCTGTGATGGTATTTTCAAAGCACATTTTAAGTGATAAAACTAATAATAAGTCCATTTCATCTTAACATCTAAATTATACTTGGCAGGATATGAATTTCCATATTTAAAGCGTCTTTTCCTTTAAGAATATAATGCCGTCATATATTCAGTATAACCAGTAGGAAATGTTATAGCAATCTAAATTTTTGTTCCTTTGTACATGGCCTACTCCCTCTCCCCTGGAAGATTTTCATTTATTTCCTTTACTTTTGATGTCCTAAAATTCACAGTGATGTGTCTATATGTAGGCATTTTTTTAATTAATTCTATTCTATTAGGAAACCCTTCAATTTTTGTTTATATGTACATATATATGTATATATATGTATATGTATGTATATAACTTCAAAAATTAAAAGGAGATAATATCCTCCAACTATCCTTAATAATTGTTTCTTCTTCTAGAATTTCTATTTTATGGATACCAACATTTTAACATCTTCCCTCTATTTCACTTTTTCCTTCATCTACATGTTTCATTTGTTTATCCCTCTCTTATGCTTTCTAGAAAAGCCCCTAAAAGTGGTTTCCAAGTTTTTCAATTTGTGAAGGTACGTTTTATGGCCTAGAATGTGGTCTACTTGATGGACGTTCCACATGAGCTTGGGAAGCATGTGTACTCTGTTGTTGGATGGAATAGTGTATACGTGCCAATTAGATCAAGTTGATTGAGAGTGTTGTTCAGGACAACTTACCAACTTTATATTCCTACTGATTTCTTGCATCACTATATTTTTAGTCTTTTATTTTTTTTTTAGAAGTTGCCCTAGAATTTGCAATATGCACTTATCCCAGAATAGAATGCAGACTATGCCAGAAGAATCTAACTATATTATAAGTGTATGAATCAACCTCACCGAAAGAGATTGAAACAAAAGTTGCTAGGCCATTTTGGAAATGAGTAGAATCCAGAAGACCAAAGGCAAAAGGAACTGCACATAAGCCCAGTACTCTGGTTGATAAAGTATTTTCTTTTCTTTTTTCCTACAGTGATACAGTAGTTAAAGCTTTTGCTCTGCTATGTATATATGCAAGAATTTAACAATCATGTAAATGCATGGAGGATATCAGAAACCAGCCTTCTCACTGTTGGAGTAGGAGTTCACAAAGAAACAAGGGGAGGTCATAGGTGAGAGTTGGAGATATCAATATGAACTCACGCTCAGCTTAATGCAAGCAGAGATGGCTACATACAGAAACATTTATATATTAAGTGTATACAAGTGAGTTAGTATGTACACATTATTTCTTTGTTTTGTCAGCTGAGAGAATCCTTTTGCTAGGAGCAAGAAGCACTCCAGAACTTGAATTCAGTACTATTCTCTAATTACAGGTATTAGGATTCCTTGAAGAACTGGCTGATTCTAGGGGCAGAAAACACACGAGACAAGTTTGGTGAATCTTGTCATTCTAGAAAGCAAGGAAGTGCTCAAAAAAAAAAAAAACACGAAAAAACAAAAGAAAACAAAAAAGCCCACAAAACTCCACTACCACAACAACCTTCCATGGATGGGGACTGTCAAAGGGGCATGGAAGCCAATGGCCAAAGCTAGAGTAATATGAGCAGTAAAGTCTCCTAGATTATAAACAAAAGTGTAGAAATGAATTTCCATAAGTCTCCACTGATATAAATAATTGAATAAGTTACATGGAATAGAAGACAAAAATTTACCACAAAGAAGAAATCTAAATGATGTAGGCAGATGCTCCCTCAAGGAGGTAGATAAGAACTCCCAACTCCTTAAACAGGGCTGCACACAGTGACTTCTTACCGAAGAGAACAGTGTGGATGGTGGAGAAATCTGACACTGTCTCAACCACGTGTTGATCTGGTTGACCAAGGTCAACACCAAGTGTTAAGTCAGTTGAAAGTATGTACACTTGACTGATATGCTGAAAATGGCACTCTACCTTTGTGGTCTTCCGTAACCTCTGAAACCCATAACCTCGGTCTAATACTGAAAAACAAAAAACCAACCAAACAAAAAATGATCACAATTTCCAATAAAGGGGCATCCTGAAAAATATTTGACCAGTGTTCCTCAAAACTGATCTTTAGACACAGAAAAGTCTGACAAAGTGACACAACCAAGAGGAGCCTAAAGAAGCTAATAATTACATGTAACGTGGCACTCTGGATGGGGCCCTGGGGGAAAAAAAAAAGGAACACTATGTAAAACCTGAGGAAATCTGAAAAAATAATGGACCTTAGTTAAAAATAATGTACTTTCAATATTTATTCATTGCTTGTAACAAATATACCATACAAATGTAAGATGTTTTTAATAGGGGAAACCGAGTATACCACATATGAGAATTCTCTGTATTACCTTTGAAATTTTTCTGTAAATCAGAAACTGTTCGAAAAAATAAGATTTATTTGAAAAATGGGAAAAAAGTTTACCACAAAATATTATTTGTAATAGTGAAAAAACTGAAAGCAAACCCAATACCCAATAAAGAAAGTGGTAAACAAATTATGTTTCATCAATATGAAAAAAAGGAGTTTTATATATTTTTTTAAATGAAAATGCTAGGTCAATTTAGTGATCAAAAGTGGTTTCCTCTGGGGAAAGGAACCGGAAGAGGGGGCAAAAGAGGAGATTTAGCTTTTCAGTGTAAGTTTGTTTGTATTATTGCATATGTTAACCATACTCATAAAATTTGTTGAATAAATCTGTTAAAAGAAGGCTAAGTGTTGAGGACATCAGCCACCTTTTCAAAAACAGGGTGTCATTAAGGTATTTTCTTAAGGTACTGACCTTGCCAAGGTAGGCAACACCCCGGGCACCTGTCAAGAGTAACCTGTAGAAAATTTTTATCATTTGCTACTGTTTATACAATAAGATATACACATTTAGTAGGATTTGTTTTGGTTTTTGGAAAAAAAATTTCATTTTATTTATTTTGAGAGAGAGCGTGAGAATGGGAGAGAGGGATGGAAGGATAGAGAGAAAAACCTCCAGTAAGCAGGGAAGGGGCAGAAAGAGAGGGAAAGACAGAATTTTAAGCAGGCCCAGTGCTCGGCCCAGAGCCTGATTTGGGGCTTGATCCTGATCCCATGACCCTGGGATTATGATCTGAGCCAAAATCAAGAGTTGGACACACTGCTGACTGAGCCACCCAGGCGCCCCTGGTAGGACTTTAAAGAAGTTTACAATCTGACTTCAATAAACCTTTCCATAATTACCTCTTGACCTACATAGCTGTATTTCAGTGAGTTGGTATTTAACGTGTGCCTTTCCAAAACTCTTTTTATTTATTCATGCAGTCCTCTTTGTCTCCAGTGTTTCCTCTGCTTCTCTGGCTTTAAAAATCTTACCCATAGTTCAATTTCCAGATCAAGAATAAATTCCACTTCTACAAATCCCATATAGATTTCGGCAATCAGAAAAAAAGAAAAAAGTGTTCATTTTTTGTTGTTGTTCCCATAGCCCTTTATTTACAAAACCATATGGCATCTATTCTAATGTGTCTTATATTATAATCATATGGTATATATCTATGTTTTACAGTTCTAATATCTGTTTCTTAATTTGGGTGCAAGGTCCCAGAAGGAAGAGACCGTCTCCTTCATCTTGATATCCTCTTTAACTCAGTGCTTTTGACAAAGTCGAGACCAATTAATGTTAGTTATAAAACCTGTGAATTAACTGAAATGGGTTCCTTTGGAGAAATTACCAGTGAACCTATTTGCTGAATTTTACTTGCAGAAGTCAAGCATACGGGCCACAATCCCTCCCCTGTAAATTCCCTGAAAGTGAATGTGGGCATATCACAAGAACTGAGTTTTTTCAGTCAGTACATCCTTTGGGTACCAACTTGTACTCCTTCTTCAGCATTCATCAAAATATATACATCCGTTGCTAAGTTAAGACTGGTGGACAACTTGATTCTGACCACGAGAAGTCTTAGAGTGAAGATATACTTAGACATGTAATTCAAGCTTATTTGGCTTCATTGCTCAGCAGCCACAGGTAATATAGAGAAGAAATGAGTGCAGAACTGCGTCAGTATAAAGAAGACATTTAACAAGAAGGGACTGCATACAAAATTCATTAAACTCTTGACAATATTCTTGAGGCCCTGAAATGCAAACACAACGTTTTCTTTTTAATAGTGTTGTCATGATTCTAGGTCTAACAATATACTTATCGATTCCCACTGGAAAATACTTCCAGTGTTGTTTTCTCGTAGAAGAGCAATTTGTTTCAGTAAAGAAATCTCCACTTGTGATGTCACCAACAGGAAGAAATGCCGAACAGGTTTGGGGGTCTTAAAGAGGCACTGACCAAAAACGCTGTCACAGAAATTCCCGGAAACTCTCACCTCTACTGTCCTACTTAGTTGGCGAAGTGAAAATTTAAGAAATTCATTCAGAATTTGTAACAGTAACCAAAATAAATATTTTGTGCTTACCAAAAAGTATATATAAACAACTACAAAAGTTGATCCTTTGAAATAGGAAAGACTTGTCCTCCTAATACTCCAAATTTATACCCACGAGAACCTTCCTCCAACAAATGTCAATGTGGTAGCTCCTCACATACGATGTACAGTGTGCTTTACAATGGACCCGCTTCATTTTCAAGATAACATAAAGCCCCTACTGACTCATGGAGTAAGCTCTAAATACTTTACACTTGATGAAGTATTACCAAAGAACCCATATACAATTATACCGCGTACTATAATTTGCTTTTTTCTCCCTTTTACTCTAAGACTAGCTTTAATGCTACTGGTTCAGTCCTGCCTCCCATGCTTTCCCCATATTAAAGGAATTTCACGTGTTTCCATAAAGCTTTGTGCCTTTAGCGATTTACCAAGTATCTGTTCAAGTGTATTTCTTTCATTAGATTGTAAGCTGCATGTGGATATTACCCAAGTGCCTAGCAAAGCCCGTGAACAGAACCATTTGATATATGCACAGTTGACTGAATAACTGAAATATTCCAATCTTTGTCTCAAAGTTAGTATCGGAGCAGTACTATTCTTGATACCTTCCCAGATCTGAATCAAGAATTCCTACCCCGTTGCGGGGATCTTCCTTTTAGGAAAGTGTACCAGTATAATGATTGTTAGAATTCTTATTGCCATAAGTGATACCTAGAAACTCACCTCAAATCCTAATATTCATGAGAAAAGTCACTTATAAAACAGTCAGGGTTTTTGCTAATTTAAGAGATAATAAAGGACGGTGGTTAAGCATGCAGTTTTTGGAGGTGGACTGCCTGGATTTGAGACCTACTTATTGCATTTATTGGTCATGCAATCTTGGACAAGTTACTTAACTTCCATGCTTCCAAGTTTGTGAAATGGAGAAAATAACATTGCCTACCTTATAGGTGTTGCCAGAATTGAATTATATAATACATGTACATACTCAGAGCAGTGTCTAGCATAGAGTAGGCTCTCAGTAAACATTAGCTAATACTAAGGCAGCACACGGAAGACACTAACCAGTTAGCCACCAAACTAACTAGTTGCTGGGCTAGAACTCAGCAAGTGCAAGGAAACAATGTAACGACATGAACGTCCTTGGGGTAAAGGTAAGAAGAAATGGATTTAAGTCCTGGCTCTGATGCTAACTATTTATTATTATCAATCACATCATTGCTTCCTTGAACATCAATTTCTTTGCACTTCAATGTGGAAAACAGTACCTAGTTCACAACACTGTTTGTGAGGATTTACATGTAATGAATGTGAAAGAGCTTTGTGAAATATAACGCATTATAAACTATGAAATGTTATCTCTATTTCATCGTCAAAAGCACAATAAGGAACACTTGCACTCCACCAGTGAGCTGGGAGAAGGACAGTAAAAGTGTGTGTCAGGCCACCCTGCTATTGGTTCTACTATTAATACACAATGATAGCATAGACATTTTATTTTATTTTTTAATATTTATTTTTGAGAGAGAGAATGAGAAACAGACAGACAGACAGCGTGAGCAGGGCAGAGAGGGAGATTCAGAATCTGAAACAGGCTCCAGGCTCTGAGCTGTCAGCACAGAGCCTGACACGGGGTTGGAACTCATGAGCCGTGAGATCATGACCTGAGCCAAAGTCGGATGCTTAACCGACTGAGCCACCCTGGTGCCCTGATAGCATAGACATTTTAAATCAAAAGGAAATGTATTCTTTACTTTGAACCTAGCAAGTCTAAAGGACACTCTTGAAAGTGAACTGCGGGCAAGCACTAAAAATAAAATGAAATTTATGCCTTCGTAGTAAAAGGACTGTTACCACATGAAGTATAGTCTTTTATCAACATATTTTGGGCAAGGATTAGAAAAAAAAGATATGGCTGTTATTCGTTGCCTTTTAAATTGTTTAAAAGATTCAACAATTTTTTTAAAAAATTAAAGAAATTTATTTTTACCAACAGAGAATACTATGAGTTTTAGTTTTTACTTAATAATAAACTAGTCTAGAAATAAGACTAAATAAAGGTGGTGTTTCAAATGGAATTTGAGGTCATTACTATACCTACTGAATAGAACCTGAAAAAGAAGCATTCTTTTGGCACTTGCGCCCCCTTCTCAGAGACAGGTTGTGGAGCGCAGGAGCTTGTCCTAACCAAAGTGGGGCTTTCATAGATCTTTCGTACAGCTGTACAAACAGTGAAAAGTGGGCAAATGATGCTCCACTCAACGCATCAATCTGACCCTCCAGCTGAAAGATCTATATTCTTCATTTAGACTTTTAGTCAATCGAGCTAAGTATTATGGGTTTTCTGGTAGGTCAGAAATCACTTGCTTCCTCTTTATGTGTCTCTCTGCTCTCCTAAAATGCCTCTCTTCCGCCGATAACAAAATGTGTGCTAGGTCATTCAGCTTTACTGTGACTTTGACTCCAGGTGTCTCCAACTGTAGGGTATTCCTGTTTTGC
Organism: Paguma larvata; assembly: GCA_030068075.1. Taxonomy (NCBI): domain Eukaryota; kingdom Metazoa; phylum Chordata; class Mammalia; order Carnivora; family Viverridae; genus Paguma; species Paguma larvata. Next base: position 11,399,441 of record CM057823.1, read on the forward strand.
CTCTGGTTCCTAACATCGGAATGAAAGACTCTTTCTGTATGTTAACCAGTAGAAGAGATGTCATTTTGGCCACAGGGTTTTCCCAATTGGGACAGAATTCTCCAAAATCTGAGGCACCTGGGTGGCTCAGTCGGTTGGTTAAGTGTCCGACTTCAGCTCAGGTCGTGATCTCACAGTCTGTGAGTTCAAACCCTGCATCAGGCTCTGTGCTGACATCTCAGAGCCTGGAGCCTGCTTCAGATTCTGTGTCTCCCTCTCTCTCTGCCCCTCCCCTGCTCATGCTTTGTCTCTCCTTCTCTCAAAAATAAATAAAACATTAAAAAAAAGAATTCTCCAAAATCCTATTGAGTGATGATTTACTTAATTGCAAATGCTTTCTTCTGAATATATACTTTAATTTGAGTTAAAATATAAAGAACATGAAAAAGATAAGATCTCAGCATTTGATGTGTCTGTGCCTTACAGTGCAAAAACTTTATTCAAAAATGAATTTGGGGCTCCTGGGGGGGCTCAGCTGGTTGAGTGTGGGACTTTCTACTGGCTCAGGTCAACATCTCACGGTTCATGAATCTGAGCCCTAAGTTGGGCTCTGTGCTGAGAGGGCAGAGCCTGCTTGGGATTCTCTCTCTCTCTCTCCCTGTCTCTGCCCACCCTTACCCCTGCTCACCCTCTTTCTCTCTCAAAAATAAATAAATAAACATTTTTTTTTAGAAATTAATTTTATTACTGGATTTCTAAGAGAAAAGAGAAATGGGGAGAAGAGAGAAATAAATTGTAGAAGAATTATCTTTGCTTATAATAGGTATAATAGTAGGTATAATAGGTATAATTATAGTAGGTATAATAGCCATGAAAATGAAGAAAGAACATACATACTTTTATGAGAGATGAAGTAGAAGAAATGACACAATGGAAGAAGAGAAGTTGAACACGCTTATAGCACTGAGAACAGAAAACCATTTTTCATTGTAGCATTTCAAAGGGTTTTTAAAGAGGCAGGTAGTATAAAAATACAGGATATTCTGTAGGTAAGCTGACCGGTGGGAGGGGTGGGGAGGGGGAATAAAGTATACGGACAGAGAAAGGTAAATAAAATGAAAAGGCATACATATACTCTGTAACTACAATAATAATGTCAATATGGTATTCATCCTAAGGCTGTTTCCTCTCAAAAACTAGTGTTCAGAAAAAGGTCCGTCTATGTTCAGAAAACGAAAGTCACAGAGGGAAGTAAGTTATCTGAGAACACAGAAATAAAGGAAAGGTAGGTTCAAAACTTTGGCTTTAAAACCCGCAACAGTCAGACATAACCCAGTGCCCACTCTCAAAGTCAGCCTCTCACAGGACAGCTTCTGGCTTTAAATAAGAAGACAGTCCGCAGAACTCTCTGTGCCCGCCCATAGATGGCTGATATTATATAATTTTAATGTGATCTTCGTGTTAAAATGCCTAAATTCATTAGTGAAAAAGTTTTAATGATTGCAGACTTTAGAATAAAATAAAGAAAAGAGTGTGAGGACAATTTATTCCAGACAGAAAAATACATTATAATATCACATTGTGAGGGATATAACAGCAGCACATGTAAATCACAGCATAAAAACAGAAGCGTAAGGGATTAAATTCAGCTTGGAGTAAAGGGCCGAGGGGTGGGGGGGAGTTCAGAAAAAGCTCCACAGAGGATGTGGTAAGTTGATCCTTGGGGCACCTGGGAGGCTCAGTCGGTTAAGCATCCGACTTCAGCTCAGATCATGATCTTCCGATTCCTGAGTTCAAGCCCCGTGTCCACCTCTGTGCTGATAGCTCAGAGCCCGGAATCTGCTTCAGATTCTGTCTCCCTCTCTCTTTGTCCCCCTGCCCCTCACACTCTGTCTCTCCCTCAAAAATTAGCAAACATTAACAAGGGCGCCTGGGTGGCTCAGTTGGTTAAGCAGCCAACTTCAGCTCAGGTCATGATCTCGCGGTCTGTGAGTTCGAGCCCCTCGTCGGGCTCTGTGCTGATGGCTCAGAGCCTGGAGCCTGCTTCAGATTCTGTGTCTCCCTCTCTCTCTGCCTTTCCCCTGCTCATACTCTGTCTCTCTATCAAAAATAAATCAACGTTAAAAAAAATTAACAAACATTAACAAATTAAAAAAAAAAAAAGTTGAGCCTTAAAGTCTTAGCAAGATTTTTGCAAGTGGAAGGATTTCTATACCACCTCCAGCTGAACTGCCAAATCAAGGAAGATCCAGGTGTTTTCCCTTCTTTTGAAATTCAGGATTTCCACTTGATTTCCATAAACACAGGCAGAAAAAATATGGCCAGAAACAGCCACACCTAAAAGTCCCACAAATGACTTTAGAATCCAGATCAAAATGACCTCTTACTAACATAGGAACGTTGAGTGCATATGTGACAACAGAGGGGGACTACCTGCCCAGGGCCCAAGAATTCAAATGTCCCTTGGCTCTACCATTGGGACATCCCCTCTAGGATGTTATCTAATAAAAAGGTGTATGAAAATTACTGAGGGTATCAGGAAAATTTCCGGAACCTCATATTATAAAAAAATATGCAAATTATGATCCTTGTGTCTATTACATGATTTAAGCAATTGGATAGTTATTAAAGGACCCTTTTAAACCCTATGGTCTACTCAAAGGAGAATAGTGGCAGACTGGTTATGGGGTAGGTTTTGAGGAACAAACGGGCACTTTCCTTTTCTAGATTTATAGGTTAGCTTCTTACAAAAATAGTCTACTGCTCTTTCAATAAAGGTGTGATCCAGCCTACCATGTTAAAATATAAATAACAAGATAATTAAGAAAATAGAATAATAAAGAGAAACTATTCTGAAAGAAAGAAAAAATAATTGTACCAGAACTAATGGGTAGGGTAGTTGGTCCAATTGTTATTCTAACTGTGAATCAAATTTAGCTGTGAGCTCCCTGGTAGCCAAGGAAAGATGGGAATGGTTATGAACTATTTATAGATCACTAAAGACAGTTCACAAAATCACCTCTAAGAACATGTCATTTCTGGGCATTAAGTCCTAGGAGAACTTCATCATGTAATTCATTGTGTAAGAGACACTGTATCACACACAGTCTTCAACTATAGTTCTGTAAAAAATAGATTCCCCCCGTGCTACTTCTTATATTGATTTCCATAAACAATCTGAGGACAAAACATTAAACCATAACTCTGGGAAGGAATGTCTACATTGTTGTCTGGTAGTATAACATAATTCAGAAATAAGACTTAAGAAAACAAAGATGTTATTAGATAACATGTCTGTTAGACATTCAGAAATTGCTCGGCTTAAGAAATTCAATACCTGAAGCACCGGATCTTTGCATTGTTAGAAGAAATACCCTTAATGATAAAGTATTATTTAAAAGCTAGCAATAATGTCATATTTTATACTAAAGCCAAGTATCTTAATTTATATTCTAACTCAGAGAGGTCTTCCCACCTCTAAATGAAGTTGAATCAAAGCAGTACACATTTTTTTCATCCAAAAGGGTTTTTAGACTATCCAAGTCCTCAGCTGGAAAGTTAGAGTTCTTTGTGAAATCACAGAAGGGAAATATAAAGTATTATCAACTGCCCTTCTCATAGGTGAACCGAGCAGAATCTTCTAATCTACCATATGGCTCTAAGCCACATTTACTTATGCTAACATCTAACTTAAAGTCATGCCTAACTTTGTCTTTGACACCTATGTCCCAGTGTCTTCCTATTAATTGATTCTTAATGGATTACTTCCTTCTCCCAGTTTGAAACACTCTTCTGAAGAAATAAAAATACTCCACAGTTATTTTAAATTCACATTGTCATTTTTTTTGCATTGTCAACATCTTTTGTGTAAAATACACTGAATTATCCTCATACCTTTTCTTCTGTGTTGCTGCAAATTTCTCTAAATAACACCATATGCCTTCCTTTAAGGCCACTAGCCCTTGCCAAAATTGAGCCATTACATCACTACTTTTAATGTTGCAAAGACTGAGCTTTAAAATCTATTAAATCAGAAATCCTATTTTCCTTTCTCTAATTTCCTCACGCTGGGTTTGAACTTTAACTCTATTTGGATTAAGCCACAATCACTTCTTGTTTTAATGGAACCAATTCATCAGTTTCAATGGAACCGATGTTCATCATGGGCTCTTTGGTCTTCACGTCATCAGGCTGGACTATCAGAAGCAGTGTAGTATAGGATGAGTGGGCAAATTGTGTCTATCACCATTTATTTTATTATCTTTTTAAATTTTTGATGTTTATTTATTTTTGAGATAGAGACATACAGAGAGACAGAAAATGAGCAGGGAAGGGCAGAGAGAGAAGGAGACATAGAATCTGAAGCAGGCTCCAGGCTCTGAGCTATCAGCACAGGGCCCGACATGGGGCTTGAACTCATGAACCATGAGATCATGACCTGAGCTAAAGTTGGATGCTTAACCGACTGAGCCACCCAGCTGCCCTGTGTTTATCACCATCTAGAAGAATGTGGCAAGTGTCCTGCACATTACTAGAACAGTAAAAGTATAGGTGATTTTGTTGCAAAGTCTTCAGTCCAAAGGTCGAAAGTAGAATCCAAGAATGAAATAAGCAGAGCCCAGGATCACAAATGAAGCTCCCTGGAGCCCATGCTTGCAGCAGGGATATTCTTAAAATGGCCGTCAATGATGCCTCTTGTCTTCTTCTGATCTGGCCTCCCAGCTTAACTTGCCTCTGTCTCTAACTTTGCATTTACAGAAGCTTGCATTATTTAATTTCCTAAAGCCCTAAAATATCATGCCAGTTATCTTTCTCATAAATCACATAAAGACTGCACCTTAGACTTCAGTTTCCTCTATGATCCAGCTTCGCTCTACTCTTTCATTTTGTTCTTTACTCTTTCACATACATTCTCCTACCTGCCAGCCTGTTCTCTGCTTCTCAAGCACATAACATGAAATACCACAGATGTGACTTTGGTTACACGACATGAACTGAGAGGCTCTCTTTTCTACTTGCCCAAGCCCTTTATGAGTACATTCAAGTGCCGGCTTCCTCCATGAAGCTCCCACGACTGATCACCCTCTACTTGAGTGAATCCCACATACTTCTCAACTCAGTTCACCCTTAGTTTCTGCATGTTGCTTTTGTTCCTTAAACTAGAATGTATGTTCCATTAAGGAGGATTCTAAATCTTACAATTTTCCTGTATCCCGTATCACAGCTAGAAGTGTAAGCCTCAATAAATATTTATGGGATGACCAACTGTTTTGTTAATTGCATATATTTCAGAGTAATATGATGATAACTTGTTATTACAATTATTTTGGAAGGGATCCCACTTAGGCTTCTCTGAGGTTTGGAGACTTTTAAATGCTTCAACACTCATTTATTCTTGGAAAATCTATTTCACATTTGTCAACTCGTACATTCAGTTGTAATCCTATTTCATAATGAAGGTGATAATTGTACCTGCCAATAATTATGATAAATGTACTATTTTATACAGTGCCTTTTGTTCATTTCTACAATTGGTGAAAGTACAGGTGATTTCATGGCAATGTTGTGTTCAAATGTGGAACTAAAGTGAGTGATATATGATTAGAATGTTTTTCAGAAAAATCTCTTTGGTCTAATTAATGTAGGTAGGTGTCAGGTATCAAAACTCTTTGTTATTTCTTATAAAAAATTCCATCCTTTCAACTCTAGCTCTCCTCCTTCCACAGTTTGCCTTGCCTGTATTTGGCTCCTGGTTTAATCATCAAAAGTTCCTCCTGTCAGTTCCCCTCCATTCTCTTTCACATCAAGGATATGATTGATACACATGGTTAGAGTTCAGGATCATGCAAGTAGAGGTGACAGCACAGTAGTGCAGGAGGCATCTTCAAGTTGAATATCAGACCCTTCCGTTCTTAAATGCATTTAGGTAGTACAACATGTCACTTGGTCTGCACACTCTCCATTTGGGGGGACCCTTTTCCTTTCAGGAATCCAATCCAATCAAATAAAAACTTGAATTCTCATTTTCTTTCTGAAGAAAATCCTCTCTCTGTTGCCCTCTTTGAACATTAGAAGCCCTTGGATAAATCGCAGTGTGTCATAAACCTGTGGGCTTCTACTTTCTCTTTCCCCAACTAAGGTTTACAAGGGGGAAGAAGAGTTGATGCATGTTCTTTTTTTTTTTTTTTTTTCCCATTTGATAAAAGTATGCTATTCCAGGGCAGAGATATAGAGAACTTTTCCATAGTGTGCTATAGGTAAATATCATCTAAAAGAAATAAATAAGAAGCTTAATTTGAAAAATAGATGGCCTTCTATCCACAGCCAAGAGAGAAACTTGACACATATTCACAGGATATGGTAAGGTAAAGAGCATGGGCTTTCAAATCAAACAGAAGTGATGTCAAATCTGAGTTCCGCCAGAATGTGACCTTGAGCCTAGTTCCCCTCATCTCTAAATGCTGTATTCTAGCATGAACATTAAAGACTGGTGTCAAGAGTAGGAAAATGCTTATCAAGAGGCTGGAGCAGTGCTTGGACATAGAAGATACTCACTACTGGTCACTGAAATGATCTGTGATTATGGTAATGAAGCAAACTCATTCCTAAGAAACCACAGCTATGAAAGCAGGGAAAGGAGCCTGTTTACTCGATAGTTTAAAAATGGTTATCCAGTGTAAAGAGTAACTTCTTAGGACACAAAGTGTAAATGCTCTGGGATCCAATCTCATATAGGGTGTTGTAGGGGTTTCTCCCAATTTATGCAACAGAGGACGCATCATCAGAGAGAAGAGAACAGTATTCTATAGTTACATAAAATGGTGAAACATACATTCAGGATGAAATTAAAAGGCATTGGCAATTTTTAAAATTGTCTTCTTTTTTCCTTTCTTTTCTTTTTATTATTAGAACTACTGTAGTATGTATTTTCTTTCTGAAGCAGCAGCTAACAGTGGTGGTAACCAGAGAGAGAGTGGGAGGCTGTTAACATTTCTAACCGATTTGTAAACCCATCAATCAGGATAATTTCAAAAAGCAACAATCTAAGACTACCAATTCTTCCTTGGTTAGAATTTACCCTTCTCAGTTTAAACGAGCATCATACTCTCTGCATGGAAGGGATAAGAAGGAATTCTGTCCTGCAGTTCCATCTGTGCCCAAGGTCACCATACTAACACTGTCTCTTCAGTGACTTGGCAACCATGCACGACTGTCATCTACAAGGACTTAAACAGATAGCAATCTCAAGGACATTTTAACAAGGATCCTTTTCACTTAATGCTGATACTTAAACATCATCCGACCTAGGATCAGGGCTAGAATGACCACAAAGGAAATAAATGAGTACCACTGGATGTCATATGGCTTAATAGAAGGAGGGTGTCTACCACAAAATGTTCCCTTTGAAAGATACATATTTTGCTTATGCTAAAAATGACGTCCCCCCACAAAAAAAGTCTTATTTTTAGCCTACATATTTTTCTTGTCTAATTACCTCCTGCCATTGTAGTGCACCTATACTGCAACCAGTGATATGCTTCTCATGTCTACAAGAGCTCGGGGTACAGTAATCCTATTTGTATATATCAAAATAAGTTCTAAATTAATTTCTTTCGGACCTATCGTGACTGGTCATTTCTACCTACCATATCAAGACTCTCTGTTCCTACCATAATTTAATAACTTGAAACGTAAAGTCTATGATCTAGTACATAATAACTGTTTAATAAATGGCAACCTAGGATGGTTATTTCATTTACAGTGCAAATAAAGTTAAATGCAACATAGTTTGCTGGAACAACACAATTGAGATTAGGAATCTAAATATGAAGTCTCTACTAATGTGTAGAATCAGTCACTTGCCTTATTAGTAAAAGCCAGTTACCAGCTCTCCATTTCCCATCTGTAAAACAACACTTTTTAACATCTGACTTCAAAACGCTACATAGGGCTGGCTCAATGAAAATAAACGAGATGTGTATTTGGTACTGTGAACTCCTTGGAGTTACAAATTGGGGCATTCCCTTGTTGCTAGGCAACATTAGAATGGATAACAAATCAAAGCCTGAAACAGCATTAACGTGGCTATATTTGTAATGGATTCATAGAATAACTGTACAGATAAAATTTATGAGAAGTTGCTTACTGGACATAATACCTCTGAGATACAGAGAATTCACATAAGCATACAGTCCAGAATGGCCACTGCATTTATCAACAGGCAAAAAGAATTCCAGCCAAAAGCCAATCTTCCAAAATGGTTCAGACTCAGCCAACTTCATTGGCATATCCTGGAACAACAGGATTGCCAAAGGTAATATATCAAAAAGAAAGGGGCCGCAAGGGGCCATGAAGGAAGAGCAGGGCATAGGGGTTTTCAATGGCATACTTATATCAGATTACTGTGCCTGCCTAATGCAGAAACAGATTCTTCCTTTTTTCATTTAAAAATAACCAAGTTCCGGATCTCCTTCCAAATATTTTGCCAAGAGTGGCCCAAGAGGACCATATGCAAGGCAGATGCTTAAAGGTTAAAGGAAGTGCTTGAGGCATAACAGCTTTGGAAAGGTACTTGGAGATTGCTCTAGAGAACATCTCTATCCTAGTTGTCTTACTCTGTGTGAAAAATGATGGAAATTGGACTGGACCTAAAGAAAAGGTGAGCTACTCAGAATCCTTGCCAGGATCATGGCAAGTATGACCAACACACAGAAAATAGCAAGCAAGGGTGCCTCGGTGGCTCAGTTGGTTGAGTATCCCGCTCTTGATTTTGTCTCAGGTCATGATGTCACCATGTGTGAAATCAAGCCCCATGCTGGGTTCTGTACTGATACTGCAGAGCCTGTTTGGGATTCTCTCTCTCCCCCTCTCTCTCTCTCTGCCCCTTCCTGCTCATCCTCTCTCCCTCTCCCTCTCTTTCCCCCCCTCTCTCTCAAAATAAATAAATAAATATTAAAAAAAAAACAAAAGAAAACAGTAAAACTATGGATGTGATATCTGTTAGAAGCCTAGAATCTAGGGTTGATCCTATATGTCCAATTGCATTACTTTAGGTTCTTTGTATTTTAAGCCACAGAAACTCATACAGACATTTTCAAAAAAAGAAAGGGATAAGTTACTCTAAAACCAGTGTGACAATAAAGATTAGGAATCTCACTGAAACTCAGGAACTTCATGGAAAGTGTAAGAGTACCCAGTCAGGATTCTTAAGAAGTAGGACCAGAGAACAAAGGCTCTAAGTCACTCAAGTACACAGGCTAGCTTGGCATTTACTCAGAATCGCACACATAATTTTCCACTTTTGTTACCTGCAACATTTTAGTGGGTCTCCGGTCTTACCACAGCTGCCGTATCTAATTGATAGAATCCCCTTTATTGTGTGTGCATTATCTTCCCCACCTCATATGTTCTGACTTATGTGTGACTTCTCATAGTCCCCTGCTACCTCATGGTTTCAGATTTCTTGCTTGCTTTCTATGTCTTAATAGCACCAGAGTGAGAGGAAAGTTGGCCTAGCTAGTTATTCATCATTCCTTTTTGTATAAAATTTTTCATGGCACGCTACCTTTTAGAGTTTTCACCAATCTACAGATTGAATGCAATCAGGTCTTGGGTCAGTGACCTTGGCTCGGTCACTAATAGGGACAACCACATGAGGAGAGCCTGCAGTGGAAATTGTGAGTGAAGTACTTTCCATTAAAACAAAGACACTGTGGTAGAGCAAGACACTATGTTTGGCCTGTTCAAATACATCAGCCCTCATGTAGCTCATCCCTTTTCAGGTATGGTCAAATTCTGGAAATTGAAAGTGTCAATCAATTTCCAATTACAATCATTCACCCCAGTGTCTGTGGAACACCCTCTCTGTGCAAAGTATTGAACTAGATACGCAGATAATATCATTTATTCCTAGAAATGAAAGTAAAAATTTTACATTCCTATTATAGAGAAAGGTAAGACAGAAACATCTGAATAAAAGGATGTGGGTGATTCCAAAATGGCAGTACAAGGTATTATAGTTAGTATACTATAAAGCAGTGCAGTATGGGGGGAAAAGTACTGATCTTAAAGTCAGAGATCTGAATTTTCGTCTCTGCTGTAAATATAAATATATATATATATATATATATATATATTGCTACAAACTGCAAAGTGATGTTGAATGAATTGCTTTATTTTTAGATACCTGAGTTTCTTCTTCTTAAAATGATTGTGAAAAGTTAGGGGTGCAGCTCTACCTTTCCATAATTGTTTTTTGTATTACTACTATGCATACAAGAAAGATATAGAATAAACTGTTTAAAATGTTAATGTTGGGAAATAATTCAACTCCTATCTTACAGGCAAATTATATAATAGCAAAGTTTTACACAAATACATTTTAATTGTCTGATGTATTTCATAGTATATGCCAATTCTTATAGAGAAAGAATCAGAGTACAGTACTTGACTAGAATTGCTCCATTTGTGACCTTTGTCTTTCTGAACTTAAAAGTCAACCAACTTATGTATGGTTCTTCTAATTTAGAGAATAGCTCAGATTGAACTGAGCATTAGGGCTCTTTCAGATTTAGACCCAGAGTAACAGAGACACACAGAAAGCAGAGATGGCACTTGTATCCCACAGTGGCACTGACAATCAAAGTTTGATATGTGTGTGTGCCTTACTTCAGCCACTGCCTGTAGTATGTATGCAGGACGGTATTCATAGCCAGTTTGTATGAAAATAACATACCCATTTCCCATGCTGTTGTTTGACTTTAACCTTTGATCAGAACACTGAGAGCAGTTGATACTTGGATCTCTGTAACTAAGAAACATTCCATGCTCTGCGGTTTCCCATCACTTTGTGGAAAATGTATGAAGTTGAAGAGCTGGTCATACTTGTGTCGAATTCCAATGTCCTCATTTACCAATTGTATGTCTTGGGCAAGTTATGTGAAAGATCGGGCCTCTGATTAATACCCAGATTTCAGAGTCATTTCAAAATTTACAGGAGGCCATGTGTGGAAGTACCTAGTAGGGAGCAAGGTGTAAGTGATACTTAGTATGTATCAGTGCTTCGTTCAGCTCCTCTCCCTTTGCCTGCCTACATTTTGCACTGCTCACAAGCCGAGGATCTCTTACCGAAGTACTGTAGGCAATCACATCCCTCATGCCCTCATAGGAGAAATCCACTAAAAGAAAATTACTTCCTACTTACACTGAATCCCCTCAGGAGGGGTTAAATGAACTTCACAGAAACCATCGACCTAAATGACACTGTTGTCCTGTGAGATGAGAAAGGGCAATAATTGCTATAGAAAATTTCACAGAAGTGAAACCAAACCATCAAATATGCCTCAGATCACTTAGAGGGGAAGTTATATATGGAGATACAATAATATAATTTACTAAAAAAGTTGATGCAATGGTATTATGGAGCCATTTCCCCTGAAGGTGACACTGAAAGGTTCAAATTAGGAAGCAGTGTTTTGCCAAGTGGCATAAAAAAAGAATGAGGGTACGTCATCTATAACTCTGCAAAGAAATGCGATATAACTACAGCCCTTGTGATGAGCAACATGAATAAATGCTGCAATCGTTAAAATATATTTGAAAGTCCAGTCTATGCAGAAAGCAAAAGTTTTCTAAGACAACCGATGATTTTTTTTTATGTAGTAAAAGTACACAGAGAACCAACTAGATATTATAAAATATTTGGAACTATTAACTATCATTATAGATTTCCTTGAAGGTATGGAATACTCCCAAACGTCTGTATAAGTTCTACTCAGAGTGTGTAAAACAAATTTTTAAGCCATTGAGACAGGAAGAAGATACGGAAAAAGTAATTTATTTTTATCTATTTTTGTACCTCTTAGTAATAAATAATCACAACTTATATTAAATCACACCTTTATTTTACTGGCCGTGAAACGCATTCCCTAGAGCTGTGCATTATTACTCCTTAGATGCACCAGGTGTACTCAGCTGAGAAAACTTTTTGCCTCTTTCTATAAATGCTTGCTCATTATGGATGGAAAAGCTAGCGTAAAATTTTGTAATTCCTTTACTTTAGGGCAAAGTGCAAGATGTATGAAAGAAAACCAAAAATAGAACTGAAATTCCTGAGTGCTGCTTTAGAATCAACCTTCCCCATCTATTAGCCTCTTCTCTTTCTCTCCTTTTTTCCTCTTCTTCTAAGCATCCCTTCAAGTAATTATTTACATTTTTTGCTTGTCTAAAGAAGGATCACGAACCTCACAATTCTCCTTTATAAACACTCTCTGACACTTGAATATTAATAACCATTTCTTACTTTTCTCGATAGCACTCAATATTATTTCTTACTTAAAAAAATGATTCGTTTCATCTTATTGTAGAGTCCGGGATGGGCAAATCTCCAACGAATGAATAGTCTTGGAGATCAAGGTAAGAAATCTTTTCTCCCCCAAACTGACCCCCAGTGAATATCATATGCTTTTTAACAGCTAATTTCACTGCTGAGCAGTTACTATGACCAACAAAAAAATCAAAATTCTTCAAATGAATAGTTTGTGCTTACAATGCAAGATGCCAAAACTCCCTCTCATGCCTTTTGACCAAAAGTAGAGAGGGGCAGTGTGCCTACCCTGAAAGGCCAGCGAGCAGAGCCAACATTCCTTTGGGTGTCCCCACACAGGAACATTGGAAATGGGGCTGATAACCGCCCTACTACACCTCAGCTTCCAGGACGAGTTCCAAATTTCTTAGCATAATGCATTTCTTAGCATAATATTGCATCTGCCCACTTTTCTAGACTTTCACACTACTCAGCAACTAAATCAACCAACTTAGAGTTGTTTTATCTTGTCTTACTTTCTCTCCACTTTGATCTTCTATAAACACTCTTATTTTAAGGGTGCCTGGTGGCTCAGTCGGTTAAGTATCCAATTTTGGCTCAGGTCATGATCTTGTGGTTCGTGAGTTCAAGCCCTGGATCAGGTGCGCTTAAGTCCTACTTTGGGTAAGACTTGCTTCTTTCTCTCTCCTGCCCACCCCCTCAAAAACAAACAACAACAACAACACAAAACCTCTCTTCTTTTCTTTGCATGAACTATTTCACTTCAATACTGAATTCCCAATTGAGATCACTTATCTTGTATGGTCTGCTCCACTAGAACTTTCTGTGGATACTTGCATGTCTCACACTGCTTTATTACTATCCACTCTCTTGCCTATATCCCTCATCAGCTTGAGAATTCTCTTTGGAGAAGAATTATGTATCACCTTCAGCAACCTGGTCCAGAACGCAGCATACAGAAGGTGCTCCATAAATGTTTATTGTATACATTAATTAGTGGTTCAAGACAGTAGAATTTATTCAGATTGCTAACATTTAATTAAATATCAATGGAACCTGACATGTATGATGAAATTAAGACTCAGGCTGGTTAAAATGACTCATCTAAAATACAGATTCTACATTTAATTGATCTGGGTCGAGACACGGAGTTTAACTCCACAGACTGTACATGATACTAGTTAAGTACTCTGCAGCTGCAGTCTGCAGGTAAACATTTAAAAAATTTTTCACAGATGACTGAACAATGAATATGCAGGAAATGTGACTACAGATCTCTATTGGTGTTTTAATCCCTGATTCGATGCTTTGAGAAGATTCCAGGGATATAATATATATAACATCCTGGAAGAGAAATATTCTGAATATTTTGTCCAGGGGATTAGGTAACCCCTAATGTCCATTATAGGCTTAAAATTGCATGATATTATTTACATAAACTGATTAAAATACCATGTGCCAATCTTGAGTGAGTGACTCTATAACAAAGAGAAAGGCATAGCCCTCTCCCAGCAGATGCAAAAGACTCCCTTATTCAGTCTCTGAAAGCTCCTGCCAGGTTGAAACTGGCATTGATTATTTGGCAGGAATAAATTTCTGTATTGCCATGCCCAAAATTATCACGTTTGTTATTAACAATTTCTTACTAGGCATCCATGCTCAACGGTCTCTTGGAGCGAAGTGAATGATAATTAAAAGACTTACATAAAAAATAGCAGTTTCTCAATTAATTTCATAGGAGGCATGAAACAAGAGATGACCAGGTAGGTATGCTGGTTCATAATAAAGCCAACCAAACAACTAACAAAAACAATAGGCCATGGATGTCAAGCGGAAAACAGAAAAAGTTATGTGGATGAGGGGTATTGAGAAGCGAAGTTTAAACAAATCTAAACTCTGCACCTTCTTCCCAATCTCTCCCAATTTGATGCCCATCTAAGTGGGTGACACTATTATCCACCTGCCCATCTCAACCAGAAATCAGAGATTCATCCTGGGCAACCTTCTTTCTAACTCTCTATATGCAATCAGTGACCAAATACTGATGAGTCCATTTCTTTCATACTTATTGTATATAACCCCCTTTATTCATTTCCATAGCCATGACCTTAGTTTACACTCCATCAACTGTTCTTGTCTCATGCCTCCTTCCACAAAGGGCATCCTTTGTCATTCCAGGAAGACTTCTTTAGACTCCCTTTCTGATCGCGATGCCTGACTCAAAGTCCTTCAGGCATTCTTCTTTGCCCTCAGCACTCACCCAAAAGAATTTTCATAATCGGGTCTCTACCTGCCTCTCCAACACCATCGCTCCCTACAAACGAATTTTGCTCAGATATTTCAAGTCCCTCCCAATTCTCTAGATGCATGAAAACATGCTTTCAGCCCATCTTGTTCTATAGTCATGGGTGACATTCTCCTCATATCTCTGCTTTGGGTTCCTACTACACTTTGGGTTTCTGGTCCATTGTCTTTAATCTCCACTGTATATGGAAAGAGGTTTGCCTTCTTTTCTTTTTTTAACAGAAGTAGAGTTGATGCACAATGTCACATTAGCCTCAGGTATACAACAAAGTGACTTGACAAGTCTATATGTTATGCTATGCCTACCACAAATACAGCAATTGTCTTGTCTCCATGCAATGCTATTACAATACCAAAGATTATATCCCCTGTGCTGTGCTTTTGATCTAGAATGATCTTTTACAATCTTATCATGTTACTAATTTGCTTGAGGCTCTTCAGTGAGATTCCATAGTTTTTAAAGATACAGACAGAATCTTAATCAGAGCTTATAATGTGCCACGGAACCTTGCCAGCTCTTATGACAACAATTTACTGAATTCCCTTTTCCTACTGCCTTTTTAAGCTGGAATCGTAGCTTTCTTCACTCAAACCTCTATGCCTCCACACATAATGGAGTCTATTTATACATGCTGTTCCATTTTCATGAAAGACCCTTACTTACCTATCATCTCTACCACTTTCATTAAATGTCTCCCATACATAATTTAAATATCAACCCTATCCCTGACACAAACACATTTGCTAACTGGACAATATTCCTTTGTCTAGGCTCTAATAGCACCCATATTCCTTTTTTTCTAAGCTCTTATTTAAAATTACATTTAATGAGGAGATTAATTGATTAATATCTGAATCCCTCACAGGGCTATAAGCTTTATGACAGCAGTGACCATGTTATTTTATTCAAACTTTCAAAAGGCTGGGACAGAATACTAATCTGGAGGGAGTCACAGGATGGATTTGACGTAAAAAATGTAAGATAGGAAGACCAAATTGGAGGCGGTCAAGGTACTAAAAAAAAAAAAAAAGAGTGCCTGAACAAAGAAGATGTTGGTTACTATGGAAAAGAAGGGCAGATAATGGAGAAAGGGAAAGGAAATTTCAGCAAGATTCAATAAATGACAAAAGGCAGGAGGGCTAACCAAAGACAGAAGTAGAGAGAGCTCAGAGATGACTGTGCCTCTAAGCCCACATGGCCGGGAGAATGCTGATAACTCCAATAACAAAAGGAGAAAAACAGAAAAAGAAAGTAGTTCAGTGAGATAAATGAAATAACCACATGGAAATTCTAGTATTTGGAAAACTTGGTATAGAGAGGTCATTTCACCGGAGCAAGAACCGAAGAACTGGAAATGAATAAAATAATACCTCTTTTTTTTCAATGTCCCTCAATATGGCTGGCATATCAATAAGAGAATCTGAAAATATATCAGTCCTGCTCCACTCTTCATCAACCTCTTAGTGTGGGAGAGACGTGTTTGGACATGTGTGCTGGTCTGAAAAAACATTTTCAGTACACTCTATATTCCTCTTTGCACACTCACCCCCATCTTTCTCAGAACTATTATATAAAGAAAGAGAGCAAAGGGCTGAGGGGCTACCATCCATATTTAGAAAGAAAAGAAAAATAACCGGTAAAAAACTCAAGAAGGACCAGACAGACAAACAGGAAAGGAGCAATATAAGGTGGTGTCCTCAAAATAAAAGGTTTTAAGATAGTTTTAAAAAGAATTGGGGGAGATCCCTTCTATCTATCAAATATTACAGGAGACTTTGAACCTGAAAACAGGAACCACAGAGTTCAGCTAGAGGGAGCATCTTACAGTCAACATGAGAGTAGCAGGGATTGACCTAAGGCGAGAAGGGGAAACAGAGGTTCCAGCGACTGATTTACATCCTCATCTATATTGTTATATTCATCACTTAACAAAGAAAAGAGCCCGAATTGAACATCCCGGCCCTAAGAGAACTGAATGGCTGCTAGGAAAGACACCATTGGCAACTATAGATGTAGGCATCCTGAACAGAAGATTTCACAGTTAGCATATCAAGGTCTAAGTTACAGAATTTTCAAATCTCTGTGAGATTAAGTCACTGGATAGTCATTTTAAGTTTTGTTTGTTTTGTTTTGCTTTGCTTCCTTCTTCACATATGCTGAAAAAATATAGCTCACTACACAGATTTCAAAACAAAGACATAAATGTCTTTTGGGTTACCACCTCAGCTCCAAAAGATGAGAACCATTATTCTACAGTGACTGTTTCAATCCTCCACCTATCACTATGCTGCTCTTCCAGCAGCATACCAACATAGAAGACTATCCACCAATTCTTTATTCTTCCATCTAGAATGAGGTAAATCATCGTGGAATATAAAAGTAAATGGGAAGTCTGATATGAATATTTTCTGTTAATAATTATGTCAAATTTATGAAGTATCATAGAGAAAACATGGAGTCTCTTTGTCTTCCAACTTCCAAAGGTGATTGACTAGAGGTGATTACCTAATCCAGACCTAGACTTTTATGATAATATTAGAAAAACCAAGGCACATTATTGGTAGTAAAATTAACCACATTTGATTTTACCCTATTCTAATACTGCCAATACTACTCAATTATACATTACTTCTGTTGTATAAATAAATACGGCCAATGGATACTACAGATGAAATTATTTTCTAAACCAAATTGCCAAACCCAAATTGCCATTTTCCTTTAGTTATTAGGAAATCTTAACAATGAAGAGTCACATTCATAAAGAGAATATTTTTTAAAAAGAATAAAAGTCTAAATTTAAAAATTCAAAGAACTCTAAATTTCAGAAAGGAAAGAGAGAAAAAGGAAAATAGATTTTGAGGCAATGAGAAAGGTGGCCTGAATCCAAAGGGTGACAAGTTATGGCGTACCTCCCACCAAAGAGAGTCCCAGAAAAATTCTTAAGTGAGAGGCAAGGAGGGACTGAGCTCACAGAACTTGTAAACAATTTCCAGTGTTTAATTAGTAAGAGGCAGAACCGCTTCATTCATTATTCAGTCCAATTTATGTACAAATTGAAAGGCTCCAAATAATACGTGTCCAATGAGAAAAGCTGGTCCTAAGGAAGATGGCTAAGCAGGAATGGTTTCAGTGAAACACAGGTTAGGGGTGCCTTCCACTCTAGGAGGTCTTGTCTGTGAACTCCCTTTTAAGTTGATTGTTTCAAAAGGTATTACACTTTTAAACAACTGGGACACTAAGGCATATTATCAGGATAATAACCCGTGGCAGAAAGGTCACTATGACACACAGTCTCATCGGACTTGGATTAGACTATTTCTTAGGCTTTGGATTCCTGTCTTCTCGTGTCCACTAAGCTCTGATGTAATGCCAGCTTGAAATGTGTCTTAATTCCTTTTCACTAAAATACAGGTGTCATTTTCTTTTTTTTTTTTTAATGTTTATTTATTTTTGAAGGAGAGACAGAACATGAGTGGGGGAAGGGCAGAAAGCGAGGGAGACACAGAATCTGAAGCAGGCTCCAGGCTCCAAGCTGTCAGAACAGAGCTCAACGCAGGGATAGAACTCATGAGCTGTGAGATCATGACCTGAGCTGAAGTCAGACGCTTAACCTGCTGAGGCACCGAGGTGCCCCAGGTAGTTATTTTCTTTAAGTGACTGAATATCCATCCTATAGGAATATTGTAAACAAAGAGAGAAGCCTATATTTTAGAAAAAGCTCTTGTTTAAAGTTCTGGGGCACAGTTAAGGATGTAGGTTGGAATTTTGACTCCACTACTGACTTACACTGTGACCAGAGCCAAGCTACTTAGTGAATCAGCTTCCTGCTATGTAAAATAGGGACAATAGTATCTACTTCAGGGGGAGAGAGTGTCTTGAAAATTAAATGAAATGAAGTGCACAGAAGAGTGGTACTGTGTATGCTATACTAGCATTTGTTAAATACATACATAAATTTAAATGCCACTGATTGGAACCAGATGATGAGGAAGGTACAAAGAATGAATGACAAGTTTTACATAGAATGCTTTATCGAAGAGGCATGTTTTTCTCAAATTCTTATATCTAGTTTATATGTGTGAGACAATCTTGGGAAGCGTGTTAACTCAAATACAGTATTTGTGAGTCACACAGTGTACCCAAACCTGGCAGCTCTGTAGGTATATAAGCCATCATTTGGTCTCAAGGCACTTGTAATCTAGTTTGGGGCAACACACGACCAATCAAATTGAAGGCTTATATACAATTTACGTAATTTTTCTGAGCAACCCACTGACACAAAGCAACCTACTGACTAAAGAATTGGAATTAAAGTAATTTCAAGAGAAATTATAGAAAGAAGAAGGCAAGGTAGATAAATAATATTTTATTTTAGGAGGTGAGAAAATCATTAGGAAGTAAAGAATTTGCAAGGTAGACAACACAAAGTTTATGTGATAATTAGAATGATATAAATATAAGTTGCAATAAGAAAGCATATGGCAAGGGCATCTGAGTGGTTCAGTAGTTTGGGCGTCTGACTTGAGCTGAGGTCATGGTCTCATGGCTGGTGAGTTTGAGTCCCACGTTGGTTCTGTGCTGACAACTCAGAGCCTGGAGCCTGCTTCAGATTCTGTCTTCATCTCTCTCTGCCCCTCCCCTGCTCACGCGCTTTCTCTCCCTCTCTCTCATATACAAATAAACATTAAAAAAAAAAAAAAAAAACAAATGGAATACTTGAAGAAGGAATGAGTAAAAACTGATTACAAAGAATGGTTCACAGAACAAACAATGGAGATGTGATTTGAAAATATCATTTAAATTTGCTTCCATTACCCCTACTTCCACTTACATACAAGAACTAGAATTGACCTACAGAGATTAAAGCCAATATTTCTGGTCCATTTGTGCAGAAGTTCCGGCATTCAGACAGATTCTGAACTTCCTTTAATAATCAAAAAGCTAACGAGATTTCAGCAGACATCCTGAGTGTGACATGTGGGTGAATCTGCAGGGATATAACAGAAATCTGGGCAGGTGAGATGAAGTCCTGTTAGGGAAACCTTAAGAATGTCAAGCTAAGGAGTTCTGATTTTATCACATAGGCTATCAGAGCAACTGAAAGGTTTTTTTGTGGGTTTTTTGTATTTTTATTTTTTTATTTTTGGGGTTTAATGATGGTAACTTGATGAAATAATATGAGCCAAGGGACAAGGCACCATTTTTCAATGTGGGACTTGTGAAAAATTAGCTGTTGCTGATAGTCTAACAGTGGATTGTATGAGTTATGATTCTCATAAAAATGTATCATGATTCTTCATACCACTTACATTTAAAATATCTCACATACATGGAATACATAAGATTGGTGGTCTGACGTAACATTTGGCAAACAAGGTGCCATTCATTTCAGCTGACTCACTCACATAATTTGCTTAGTGGTGTCTATATTTGATGACTGTGTACTTTTTCTTATAACTGCTTTATTGTGTTAAACAGCACCAATATGCAAAAAGAACTAATGGTTCAAAATTAATTAACTAGACTTATAAAAGTAGTAAAACACGAAAAGAGTATTATGACTGATATACTAGGACCTAAACTTGTCAATGTAGTGAAGAATTTTTTAGAGAGAAAGTACATTGTGAATCTGTGTGCAGAACAAAGTTCTCTACCAATGCATGAATCTCATGAGTAGTGCAAAAGGAAAATTTCAAATAGGATGTAGAATGATGAAAATCTCAAGATTGGACTTTGTGGACTAGGCCATCTTTCATCGCTGGTCCTCGCTGAGTTGCGTCTTGCAAAAAGTCATCAAATAGTGGTATGAAGCCACTGAAGCTTTCTTGTAGTTTTCAAGGAAGAGTTCAGGTATATCTATCAAGTTTTTCCAAAGCAAGTGAAAGCAAAAGGTTTTAAGAAAAATATTGATGAGTTTCCCCCCACTAAAGGCAGAGAAGAAACCAAAACTAATAAGATATCATTCAAAGTGACAGTTAGTAACCTTATGAAGAAAAGCAGAATAAACTAATTGTGAAATCCTTTATCAAACCGTTAGAAGATGGATAGATAATGTCAGTTGTATACAATGTGAAAGAACATTTACTATTTACTGTTAGACTTTTATCAGCAGATACTTTTCTTCTGGCTTGTACGAAATTAGAGACATCCATAGTGTAAAGTAGATCATACATGTAAAAGGAGAAATGATTGACAATTATTTATCACTGAAAACTAATGCCAGAGGGGAAGGGATTTCTTGTTTGCTAATAATTTTGTAAGTTTGGTGTACATGAGGAGTGCATTAGGATTGTTATTGACCGAGTGCAATCAGTACGTACAACAAAGATATCGTCACATGAATGACAGAAACTGCACCTAGGGTGATCCAACACTGCTTTGTTCACAGTTGTCAATGTAAGTGTGCCTCCTGAACTTGACTGAAGCTTGAAAGAAATAAGAAAAACTATGAATATCATGGATTGTAGGTAAGAATTTCCAGCATGCTGTGCAAGAAAATGAGTTGAGAACAGAAGACTCTGTTTCTTTACACTCAAGAACTCTGGCTGTCAAGAGTCAAGATCATCAAATGAAAAATAAGTGAAAAAAAATCCAGTAAAAAAGATTTAATTTCCAGTGGCTTATCTCAGATGTATATTCAATATCTGGAGGATCTTGAATATACTACTTCATAGACAGCATGTAATTTTTAACCTTTAGGAAGAGAGGGGAAAAGTTTCTAAAAAGACTGAATTTTGAAATAAGTGGATTAGTTGACCAGGGTTTCTATCTTACTATTTAAACATATTCCAAACTTACTGAAGAAAGAAATTGGTGCTATTATTGACCCTTTGTAACACATCTGAATGCCAAAAATGAATATGAAGAAATAATTATCACAAACAAATCCAACCAAAAATTCATTACAAGTACATTGGCCAGTTATCTTCTGTGTTGATGAATTCAACATACCAGCCACTTTTCAGAAGACCATGCCCTCAGCCTAATTAGTTCATAGTAAGGTACTGGATGTCTGTCGGTGAGAACTCTCCATAATTTCTGAATCCTTGTATGATCAGAAAAACCAGAACTAGTCAACCACATATTTGCTGCTCTTCATAATGACTTTTTTTTTCTTACAATTTAACTTGTTTTAAGGTTTCTTCACAAATGCTGAAAAATACTAAAGTACAGACAAGGAATAATCATAATATTGTGGTCAACACTGTGAATATGGAATTATAAATTCAAAACACATTCTGGTTTAAAACCTAATTCTGGTAGGGGCACCTAGAGGACTCAGTCAGTTAAGCATCTAACTCTTGATTTAGGCTCAGGTCATGATCTTGCAGTTTATGAGATTGAGCCCCACATTGGGCTTGTGCTGACAGTGCCTGGCTTAGTTGGGATTCTCTCCCTCTCTCTCAGCCCCAACCCCACTTGTGCTCACATGCTCTCTCAAAACAAATAAACTGTAAAAAAAAAATAAATAAAAAATAACTCCGGTAGTCAATGCAGCTTTGTGGGGTCTCTGTGACTATTAGGACCAGTCTCTGCACCCCTGACAGTGCTTGCTTTTATCCATTTTTCCATATCCTCCACATCATCTCTTTTCCTCCCGCCTGTTCTATCAAAGGTCCAGGGGGTCACTAGGGCCACCTCACCTTCCTCCACAAAAGCCACCTCAGTCCGTGCCCCAGCCACAACAGAAGCCACCTCTGTCTTCACCATGGCCATCTCTGAACATTCCGCCAGGACTACAGTGGTCCATGAGGACACTTCTTCTTTCCCAAATGCCACCAGGGCCAACCCTGCCAAGGTCAATGCCCAGCCATGGAAAGGATGGTGGAAGGAAGGCTTCAGGCTTTGGGGTCTTATACTGGTTGTATTCTGTTCTCTAGGTGAAGTTCTGGTTTTCCCACTCCAGATTGGGGCATTGCCAGTGTCCAGCTCAGTGGTGGATGTGTCCTCCTCCAGATGGATTCTCTCAGGAACCTTGGGATCCTCTTGTGAGGAATCCATCTCTATATCCTCTCTGGCCTCCTATGAAACCTCCTGGGTCTCCTGGACCTCGAAGGAGTGGTGGCGGCATCCCTCTCATGGGGAGTCATACCGCCTGGCATGCTGTTCATTGGAAGCTTCCTCTGAGCAAGAGAAACCTCAAGTCTGCTCGGTTAAAAATCTTTTCCAACAAATCACTCCAAGGCAGCCTTGAGTGTTGGTGGGTCTTCATAAGACACTGTAGCATTGCCTTTCAGCTTCCCTGACTCCTTGTCTAAGTAGATATGGATCATGGGTTGTCTGATTATCTTGTTCATCTTAACAACTCTACACTGTTTAAGAAGTCGCCAGATCATCTAGAGTTGCACTGTGGTTTAAGCTTTGCATAAAAATTGCATTGTTGTCAGAGTCTTTATCTGGATCTACAGTTGAGCCCAGATCAAGATCTGGTCATTTGTCTGTGAATCTACCAGGCTTACTGAAGCCACTTTGCTCTCTAGCACCCATTCCACCACAGCCTCCTTCCATCCACCTCCGCTCATGCCTCTAAGATCAAATCTTGGAGTAGTATAACCAACAAGAGGCTGTCCATAAGAAGTTGCATAGTCCGCCCATAGGTCGCAGTGGTCTGAGTCTGGGTAGAGCTGACATCAGTGGGCTGTCCAAAGGTTCCATAACTTTGCTGCCCATATGCCTGTATTGTCTGTGCATATTCTGAGTGGGCTGGGTAGTACAAGCACTGTGGCCCTGCTGGGCTGCAGCTTGGCTATAGGTACTGTAATCTGTGGATGCCATTTTCTCTCCTTCCTTCTTGTTCCCACAATGACTTTTAAGTTAGATCTTTCTAATTCAGTAGAAATAAGGAATAAATGAAGAAATAGACTCCATATGTAATCTACTGTTATAGCTGGTTATCTATGGCCTCATTTTAGAGTAAAGAACTCTCTCCCTCTCATTGATATAATTGTTTTTTTTTCATTTCCACTGCTATAATTATTGTTAAAAATTATGACAGTTATTTCAAAATTTTACCTATAAGTGGTCTGTCTATGCCCTGGATGTCTACTACATGGTTTCCAGATGCCAAAAGCTGGAGGAACTCTGATGTGCAGGATGGAGTGAAGGAAGAAAAAATGGAAGGCTGAGAGATGAAAAATAAGTTCAATGGATTAGTAGAGGTATGAAATGGAAATAAAGCTAAAAAGATAACTGCAAAATGTACTAGCAAGACAGAATTTTCTGGATGTTCCAAAAGAATAAATATGCACAACATGAGAGGGGTCTTTACGAAGAGAAGTCCTTAAGGAAGACTCTGAGGTTTCAAAACGAGGGGAATAGTTGTATCAACAACAAGGTAGTCAGCTAGAGATACTGGTTTATCCTAGAAAGTGAAGATTTCAGTATAAACCTCTTGGGTTTAAAATTAACATGGTGACATACAAGTAAGGAAAATATTTTATATAAAATTAAAGTAACACTGTATACAGATGTGTCTAAAATGTTTGAAGATTGCTGGTTCTCTGAATGACAGTAAGCAAATTACACTGATCATTTGCCTAATGAATTGACTTCAAAAACAAAGGAAAATAAAAGCTCATACTCTGAATTAGCATGGTCAGGATTAACGTAAACACTATATGTGAATACTTATTACTACTAAATACTGTAGTATAGAAACACAAACATTTAGACTTCATAAATATATCTGTCCCTAGTTTGAATTACCAAGAGATATAAATCTTCATAGTTTTCAGTATTTCATTTGTAGGTTTCCAGTATTTTTTTCTCTACCAGCAGGTATGAAATTTTCCCCAAGAGTTGGCAGTGGTACAAACACAGCTTCATAATCACTATGGACCATTATCTCTTTCTCTTCACTTGAGCATTTGCCTTTCTTAGATAATTCACAGCCATAAGTAACATGCACACGCACTCAGGCAAACACACATACTCCCATGCCAGATCTCACCCACTGATCCCCCCAATCCCAGCAAGTAAAAACAGTTGAGATGGAGTAACAATTATCTTTTTACCTTTATAATAAAATTAAGGTTGGAAAACAAAAGGTTTGCTGCTGGATGGACTGGAGAATTTTTCAATACTTTGATATTACTTTCTAAAGTACATAATAATAAGCTAATTTTGTCTCCCAGTAACACCCACATATGGCATGCCGAGAAAGGATAATGCTACTGAGGGCTTGTTCTTGGGGCCTCTTAGTCATTTAACTATTTTCAGAGCACATGGTTAATATATGGAATTAGTTAGTTCATCAAGATATCTTACTAATACAAAATAGCTAAGAAACCTACAAAGATGAGAGGAGACCGAGGCTGGATTAAGGGTAGAGAGTAGGGAGCTGAGGAATTATTCAGGCATTAACTGTGTCATGTTAACCATAACCAAACAGTTGATTTTGTTACCAGGTGAACTCGGAACTCCTCATCTTTTACCGAACAGTGTAATTATCCAGCGAATGGCACACATAGATCAGGATACATTACTCAGCTAATGCTGACATCCTCAGCTGATGAGTGTGTCGACATAACATAGGAGAAATTATGAGAAACGTTGTATTCGGTGTGTCACCTCATAGCCACTGAATCCCTAGCTCTGTCACAGAGTCAATGGGTAAGCTCTCAAGGGTCACTTAGCCTTCTTGAGGTTGCTCTCCTTTCTTGAATAAATACTGACATGTTAATACCAATCACCCAGGAATCTATTGCAGAGAAGACCTTGTGCAAAATGAATATTAAACAAATATAAGAGCTATAGAATGGTTAAGTTTAAATGTAACTAACTGTACTTATATTATGGCATACAGTCTCATGAGAGACATTTTGTCATCTAGTGTGAATTTAGGCCGCTTTATCTCATATAGTCCACCTATACTTAGAAATAGTTAACCAAAGAGACAAAGAGAAATACACACTCACTGAAAGCTGGGTTATCTGATTACCCAGAGAAATAAGCATTGGATCGTCCGTAATTACCCTAGAGATATTTTCTGTCAGGACTGGGAATTACAGTTCCTCTTTCTGCCTTCTTCTTTTTCAAAAACTGTCTCATTCTCTGAAAAGTCAACCTGTTCTCCCCTCCCCACTGTTCCCCACAGTTCCCCACAGTACCGGCGTGGGAATGGCAGTCACTGAAAATCCCAGCTCTGGGAAATAAATTTGTGCTAACATCAAGTACATCCTGTAAACATTTAATATTCAGCTTTTAATATTTAGCTCCCCTTTAACACTGACCCATCAGAATAATCTCATGCCTCAACTCAGTCTCCATCTCCTGATTCTCTTTTGTTCCAGAGCTGGGGAGTTGAGGGGCATGGGGTATTGTCCACCCAGGGGTCTCAATCCAAACTTTCAAGACACAGAGATCTGAGGTTCATTCCTGCTCTGCCTCTTGCAATTCTGTGACATCGTGGGAACTACCTCAACCCTCTGAACCTCCTTTCTGAAGTGAGGATGGTAATATGACTGGCAAGGCAGTTGTATTAGAAAAATATCTGTGTAGTGCCTAGCAGGGAATCTGATACATGGTAGGTATGAAAAAAAAAATCCTATTAGAATTATATGCATAAAGACGCAGAGCACTTCAAGGAAACGATGATATGGACAATATAGGCCTGGAACCTAGTACTGTTTCTGAACTGTCACAGAAAACCCAGCACCAAAAGCAATTTTCTATTCAACTGTCAGGTGCCCTACAACATGAAAGCGCATCCCATACAGTTGAAGGGCCCTGCTATAGAGTGTCTCAGGGGGTCCGTAGTAAACCTCTTCTGGTGGAATTACACCTTCAAGGACTCTCTTTGGAGTCTTTGGAATGCATACAAAAGATCCAATCAGCTTCATAATAACCAAGGAATTAGCTAGCTTGAAGGAACGTTTGTTCATTTCTCGCTATTTTGTCAGTGAAGGTCATGAAGTCCACACTGAATTCTCTGCAGGGACAGGCACGCAGGATATTCATTCAGTACTACATTTCCCACTCAGATATGGGAGGCTCGGGCAACCATACCCTCCCTTTATTCAGTACTTCACATAACGTTGGCATGACCCTAAATTACTTGATGACTGAATGGACTGGTACTCAGGGTACATTGGGGACAACAGAAATTCACCAAGGGCAGAAAAACCTGGTAGAGGATAACTCTTATTAATAGATCTATGTATGCCCCATTAAGAAATGGGATGTAAAAGTATGGGTTTTTTCCTATACACATGAAGGTTCTCATATTTTGCTACAAGTTTTATCATCTTGGGAAACAGTTTTCTAACACTCAAGGCAAATTTTTTCCAGCACTGTAAAAGGAGCTCCCATTTGAAAGCTGAGCCTTTCCAGATGTGCTTTAAAAACCCAGGGAGGATCTTCAACCACGGTCTACCTATGGCTTCCTCTGTGAAAAAAGCTATATTAAGATGCGGAGTGAATTCTTTCACAGACATCTTACATAGCTCTTCAACACAAATTTCTTTTATTGATGCCCCTTCAAATGCTGGCACTCTTAATGAGTCTCCACTGGTTGATAAATTGTGCTCAATAAAAACTGTTTGGTCTATCCACACAGTCACCAATACATTAATAGGAGTCTGCCTGAATTCTTGCTCTCCCCTATTTTTCTCCCTACCTCAGGCATGAAAATGCATCCTATGCTGTAGCATACTCTCGCATTTAGTTGTAAGTATTATCAGAATGGCCTCTAATATGAATTTATGGGATTCTGTAGAGTATGATTCAAAGATCACTGGACTTGGGGGGTTCTAGAGCGAGGTTCCGATATGAGACGTGCACTAGTTGGCTGCAAGACCTTGAACAAATCATGGATGTTTATTGAGCCTTAGTTTTCTCGTATGTTCTGTAGGATGGCTGAACTATAAATTGTTAAATTCCCTTTTCAATTCTAAAATTTGAATAAATTTCAGGCTTTCGTATGCACATGGTAGGTACTGAATAAATGTTTGGGAGTTAAAGTAAAGTAACAAAGTTAATAATTCAGTGTAAAAAAATGACTGTTCTTTTTGATTTGGAGTGATTTCTGCCAGATAAGATGTAAGGACAAAAGAACGCAAAACATGTATATTATGATCTCACCTTTTACAACGAGTACCAAAAAAATCCTATCTATAGGATATAGATGCATGTATGCATGTATGTACGTATGTTTGCATGTAAGTATGTATATATATGTGTGTATATATAAATATACTAATGTGTGTATATATGTATGAATTTGTATATATCTTTAAGTATATGAACTTTGGAAGAAAAACCCCAGACATATTCTAGGTTATTGATATAGTTTTTCAGGGGATGTGTGTATAAAGTGAGGCTGATTCTGATGTAGGGAATGAGAAGAAAAGTGGAAACTAAGCCAAAAAGGAAAACAACTAGAAACTCTGCTAAATCTCTTCCCACCAATTTGTACATAAGGTATAATCATATTTTCTCGTTCCTATAAAATTATCCATTATATATGTGCATATGTAAACAGAAACTTTTACAACAGCATAATTCATCTCCCTCTCCTGATTAGACGACACCATCATTTTTGGTGCTGGTAGTTTGGGCTCTGAGGCAGAGCATAAGCTCTATGGTCAGCATGGACTTCCAGGATCTGTCAAACCACACCAGGATGAGGTGTTAGGTGCACACTATCAGGATAAATAATTCATTCTGGTGCTGTCCTTCATTACAGTAGTTCTGATTGGTTCTAGGAGTAGCAAAGGTCAATAACAGAACTGACCTAGGTTTAGGGGGTAGGTCTGTAAAGAGAATGAGTTGAAAGACCAAGGCAGCTAGTGAAGAAGAAATTCAAGTGAGCGACCATGAAGTCCTGAAAAGGAAGCCCAAAGGGGCGTAAAACCAGGTAGAGAATAAAAGACTCAAGATTTGAGAGTACAAAAGGCATCAAAGAGCAGGTAGGCTTGAGAGGGAAGATGGAATGCAAGAGGCTTTTGTTGGGAGAGAATAGACGTGCCTGAAAAAGTAGATTCCTGTGGACATAGGGAGACAAATGTCTCTGGAAGAGCTGCGATCAAGGAATTGTAAAGTTAGGTTGTTAAATGGCTCCTTCCAAGCAAATGAGGAAACCACACACGAGCATTTCAGGAGTCAAGACTAAGGGCTTAATTCATTTATGGGTGTCCATCAAGGGCCTTTCCAGGGCTGTAAATGTGAGTTATGAGGAGGGATAAACTGTATGTAGTGCAATGGTAAGATCCACCAAAGAGAGCAATTTGGAGGTGAACATGGGCATAGTTCGGCAAATATCTGAACATTCTAGTGGCAAAAGAGGAAACTGCCAGGCTGATCACCCCTCCCCGCCACCTTCATCCTCCAGTCACGTATGTGTGCGTATGTGTGCTGGGAGAAAGGAAACTGGACTGCGTGGAACCAGTGTCCTTAAAGGAGACCTA
The DNA here is from genome assembly GCA_030068075.1 of Paguma larvata. Lineage (NCBI taxonomy): Eukaryota > Metazoa > Chordata > Mammalia > Carnivora > Viverridae > Paguma > Paguma larvata. Next base: position 11,428,455 of record CM057823.1, read on the forward strand.
AGTTTCAAACACAATGCAATGTTGAGGAAATTAAGGATTCCTTAACAATTCAACAGACACAGAGCTAAGTCAGCAGTGGCAAATGAGAGTAGGGTGGGAGAAATACAGGAGATGAAAATTGAAGTTTGCTAACCAAAAAGAGCTTACAATGCCAGGAGAGTTTAGAGAAAAGGAAAAAAAAAAAACCATATAATTGATTAGCCTAAAGATTTCCTAGGCTGCCTTCATGTTGTTTTGGTAATAATATTAGATGAATGGTCAAGAGGATGCTACAGACTGGAATGATCCCTAAGTTTTCAAGTGGTCCACATGTGAGTTTCATGCGTTTTGGAAGAACAACGGGCAGAACTACGGTATCCATCATTCACATGGAGTAGCCAGGCAGGACAGCAGATCTACAGGTCAGGAGCCCTCAAAGCAGTGGGAAGTAACAAGTCAGGTGAGTGGTCTGAAGCAGAGGAAAGAAATTGAAAGTTGAACTGCTGCTAGAAGCTCATGTCACATGCTCTGGTCCGATCCTGCTACCTATTGTAGGGACTGAGAACTTTCCTTAAGTATTATTGCCTTGTCAAGTCTACTCACATCACTCCTCCTCCCACTTGCCCCTAACTCTGAGATAACAGCCAGGTAAATCGACATTTTTAACCATTTATGTGTGGCTCAGATGGGGGGGGGGTAGCAATGTCTACAGGGTGTGTGTAAATGGAATGGAGAATGAGACTTGGAAACATTTAAGTAACCAACTTTTGCAAAAACTGGCTTTAAGCCCTTTTCCATCATATCCTGAAAATGGTCATTAGCTATATCTGAATTTATCGAGAAGTTCATGTTTTCAGATCCCTTGTGGAGGATGACTGAAATTTTTCAACAGCAAATAGGTCAGAGCATTTATATATACATACCTATGTATATGTATATGTGCATACACACATATATATACATATATATATATATATATATATACATATATATATACATATATATATATATATATATAGCCAGGGCAGTAATACAATGAAAGTTTAAAAGATACACTTGACAGCCATTCGTAGTATACCATTATTAGCTCCAAAACGAAATTACCTTTATCTATTTGTCAATTATTTTATGTATGCTTCATTATGTATTTGTCATGTATTTGTATTTATTTGTCAGTTATTTTATGTATACTTAATTAGGGTAAACAAATCAGTGCATCGGAGACTCACTGGGTATAGACAATACCAGTTCATCTATCCATGCCTCAGTTTTACAAAAAAGAAAATATGAATAATGCCAGGAGCGTTTTGCCTGACTGGTCCTTGTCAAACACACTATCACCACCACCCTGCCTCGGAGACACACATACACACACACACACCTTAAAAACTGTCAGAAACAAGAGAGACATCCCAGTTCTTGAGAGGGTGTTTTTTGGCTGCCTTACTGACTTTTTCTAAAACAAGGATCTTACGAGAGAAAAAAGAAAACTAGGTTTTCCTTGTGAGCAAAGGAGAGAGAGAGAGAAAAAATCTGGATGGATTCATAGGCATATGAAGAAATGCACATGCAGTGGTTAGGTATTCGTGTGTCTTATAAAATGAGGTTCCATCCTTCCTGTCTGAAAACAATTATAGCAGGAGAGGAAAGGTAATAGTTGGTAAAATGTGTTCAGGTGGAATGTACATCAGACAGAGCCCTTTTGAGATGATGAGCATCAAACATTCCAGGAATGGCTGATACTCAATCAGTTAACTTCTCCCTCAAAGTATCGTGACATGATTATGACATGTCTTAACTTCAATAAAGAGCCCCCAAGCCCTCTGAAAAGTGAAATGGCATGAATAGAAAGACTTTTACTGCTTTAAATATGATCCCAGTACAATACTGGTATTAACTTCTTAGAATTTAATGTTTCCGGAGGCTATCCTACAACAGAATAAGAAATATCATAGCTTTAAGAAATTCCACAGCACTTTCATGCTTTGTAGAAAGCTCAATGACAGAAACAACAAACCAAAAGTAAACAGATGGAAGGAATGCCACATGGGGTAAACAGACAACATGGGAAATCCTTCCTACACAGGAATTACAGAGGGCTGCAGCAGACTCACTGGGGATGCGCCAGGGAGGAGGATAACATGGTTGAGAAACAAAGAGTGGGGACAGAAGACTCAAACAGCGAGAGAGCGAAAGAAGAATGGAGGTCCTATGAGCACATGTCATCTCTCTAGTGTACTGATGGGAAAGGCAGTCACAGCACAGGCCTATCATGGGTAATGTCTTTTCCCTAGTTGGCAGAAAAGGCTCTCTCATTGTGTCAATTACCACATTTATGCCAGCTGGCTGCAGAAGAGGCATATCCCTCAAAATAAACCAAAAAACAAAAAAACAAAACAAAAAAACAAAAGACAAACAAACAAAAAAAACCCACCAAAAAAAAAGCAAAGACAAAGAAACAGTGCCCAATTTGATGTTGCTTTACAGATAGAAAAAATAGAATCCTGATCCTTTCTGGGTTTATCAGATGCAGGAAATCACTCCCAATGGTACAATACAATATACCTGCCACTTCGGAGACATGATCTATTAAAAGTCTATTAAATGAGGGCAGGAAGAGGCAAATCCTTGCTGACTACCTACCATATTTTCTGCCCTGCTCTAGATGTCGTGGAACAAGTCAGTCAAGGTTTCTGCTCTTGAGGACCTTATATTCTAATAATAATTACATAATGAATCAAACAAAAAATAAAGTGATATTTAATTTATATTGGCTCTTCAGGAAAAAAGTGAAGAGGGGCTAACATGAACCCAATTAGTCACCACTCCCCTTTCTTCAGGGGAGCAGACATTTGCCAAATCAATTATGGCATTCTCAGCTGCTGAACTCTCCTCAACCCAGCGCTCTTGACAGCCAGTAAGAATTCATCAGTGTCAGCTCATGGAAACCTAAACCAGAGTTACCTTATATTTGACATACATACCTATTTTTTCCTCTCTTATTTCATTTCCTTTTTATTTCTTCCTTATTATTCGTGGAAATTTTTGAAAATTCTTGGTAGTACTAGAAGAAACCAATGAAAGGGAGGAATGTCCTTCTCTTCTGGCCAGTGTTTTCAAAGGGATTTTGAAGAACCCAGGGATTAGATCCAGTCGTGTTCATAGCACTGGAAAGAATTTAAGTTGAAAGCTGTGCTTCCAGGTGGCAGCCCCAAGCCCGCTGTACAAACAATTCTCTTGTTCTCCAACATTTTCATCACAGTGCTCTTTTCTGGGAGGGTCTGAGACCTTATTTTAATAGTGTCTTAAAGATGGTAGTCGTCTGCTCTTAGCATTGTCTTCAATCAAATTAGTGGCTGGCCATTTACTTGTTTAGTGTTTTCTGTCCGGCTTTGGTCTTGCTAAAGGTAGTGAGTGACTGCTTTGTATACTGGTGGCCAGGATGGAATCTTGTCTTAGTAATAGTACCCCCTTGTTAACTGCCACTTTGCACCACTATACAGAACATCTGGCTGATTGCTGTTCCTTCTTCACCCTGTCTTCTGGTTTTTATGGAATTGTGGATGCCTGGTTGCATGTGAAGCCTTTAAGAAAGTGTGTCACTTAGATCTATGGAAACTACTTATCGAGGCCCCTCTCCTTGCTACTCCATGTTGACCCACTGTCTTACTTTCATGCCTGACTGCTCAGGTAGCTTTTGCCGCCACTGTCTGAGGCTACCCAGATCTAAGCACTCCGCACTACCCAAGGCCTAGTGCTAATGTACCTAGATTTCTCCTTTTCCTTTGAGTCACTTTCCAAGCCTCCAAGAAAGAAAAATAAAGAAAAAAGAAGAAAAAATTTCATGCAGCTGAGATCCTGGAGCTATCTGCACACTAGTCAGATCATTTCCATTTCTAGAAGCCTTTAATTGTTTGGACCGCCTTTGTGTAAAGTAGTCAGGATCGTACACAGCCGGGTTTTCTAACACACTCTTGGGGCTCCTCTCTAATCCAATCAGATAGCACATAATCGCTAAATATAAGTTAATTTCAGTATTACCCAAAACAAAACATAATTAGAAGGGCAATGTGCTGTGAAAATTATCATAAAAAGCATTCAAAAGCCAAGTATAAATGCATTTGAATTATCTATGGTTTAGGATTATTTGTGCCACTGTTCCCCTCCATTAGGGCAGAACCACAGTTGACTTTAGCTGTGATTTCATAGTCTATAAAAACAACCATTGAGAATTGGGTATGGACTGTGACCGTGTTCAAATATTTCATGAATCTTCTTCAATATCAACATTTACTCATCCTCCTTCTACTAAGGATAGCCCATCTATGTTACTTCAGTGTAATATACATAGGTTATTCTCACTAGATCCAGAATGGGCCAGATATATTCAGTGAGAAAATGCAGTTCAGAATTGGTTTCTAAGATTGAAATGTATTAAGCAACTCCCTTAAGAAACACTGTGCAATGAATTGTAGTGGGGGAAACTATAATAATGGATAATAGGAAAAATACCTCAAACACATGTAGGTACAATTTCAACTAATGGGACAAAGCTATAGACCAGCCTAGTATGCTGGGGTGTCTATTCTTAATTTGGGGCTATTAAAGGTCTTCATGTAGGTGCCTTAAGGTAGAAATTATTGTTTATTTTTCTACAGACAGTTTTAAGGGAAATGGTAAATATACCTTTAATTTAATGCCTTTGCTGGATTGTTGCTCTAGGAGTCAAAGCAGGTCTAGAAAGGATGAGGAGGCTCAATAAGTCTTTGTGGTTTAGGTCTCTAAATTCCTAAAGTTGCAGAAAGCACAGGAAAAAAATCTTTCTCTCCCATTGTGCTTTTTTAAAAATTTTTAATGTTTATTTATTTTTGAGAGAGAGAGAGAGAGCAGGGTAGGGGCAGAGAAAGAGGGAGACACAGAATCCAAAGCAGGCTCCAGACTCTGCGCTATCAGCACAGAGCCTGATGTAGGGCTTGAACTAACAAACTATGAGATCATGACCTCAGGCGAAGTCAGAAGCTTAACCGACTGAGCCACCCAGGCACCCCTCTGCACACTCTGTGTGACTCTGGGCAAGTAACAACTTCCATGGGGCTCAGTTGCTTCCTCTGTTGAATGAAAAGACTGTTAGTACACACTTCATAGTTTTAGGAGAAAAATCCATCTCTATAGCACTATTTCTGCAATTATTATAAATCTAGTCATGAAAAGTACTGGGGCCCAGCATTGCCCTTGAAAGTCACTTAACTGTGACTAAATAAAGTCTCTCCATGGACTCTTAGTCCTATTTTAGAGCCCTTCTTCCTCTTTAAAATAAAGCTCTGTGATAATGTTGATTTGCCTTTATCTCCAAATACATCTACTTCATCTTTGCCTATCAGGACATCTTCTTGTAACTTTCTAGACTTCCATTATATAGAATCCTTACGGCCATCTGTTGTTCATTCTCATAGATACCGTGTATCACATTCTACCCTGATGATTAGACTGCTCTTTCAGTCATTTTATTTTCTATGCCTAGCCACGATGAGCTTCCGTCTAGTGGCATGTGGGCTTTGAAGCCAGACAGCTCCTGGTCTGATATCTCCTACTGTCCATGCCAGAAGTCTGGGGTTCCACATGGCACCCACTGCTCACTTGTCAGGTAACATCATGGCCAGCCAATGGTATGTTTAGGAAAGGTGGAAACATCTCAGTTACCTCTAAAAAGTTTCTACCCATTACTAGTGAGGTCAAACTTGTCTTTGGATATCCTTCTAACCTGAATTCCCCAGACAACTCACCTATTAAAATGGCACAACTGACCTAGAGGTAGGTTATGGAAGTAACTTCTGTCAAGTTTTCTCAACTAATGACCCTCCCCAGCTTTGATGGTGGCCTACGGTTTACTTAGCAATGGATGGGAGACCCCTGATAGTGGAAAGTACAATAAAAGCACAAACTGTTTCATTGTACTGTGTTTGATGGCTGGAAAGTGAAATTACAAAGTATATGATTGTTTTACCAAGCTGAAAGGAGCCAAGTATAACACCTTTGAGATGAAATGAGAGATTTCTTTAGCAAAGAGAAGAGAGGTAATATACAATTGTCTGTCATAAGCACTGGCTCACCTCATGGTGATTTTGAAAACCACCAATAAGTGCGGAATATTGAAGTGTTTTACACACAAGTTAACTTAATGGTATAACATTGATTCTACAATAATTATTGGCTTCATTGGCTCGCAAACTGTTAATAACGTGTTTGTACCCAGAGGTATTAGTGAATTCTAACACAAACCAAAATTAAAAAAGCAGATATTCAAACCACTAAAATTAAAAAATGATAATATGAAAGCACAACCTATTCATTTGAGATAATGGACAAAGTAGTTTAGCCGATGCATTTTGTTGATTGGAACATGAGGATAACGAACTCAAGGGTTCATTTCCATATTTTCTAAAGAATCTACTGGTTCATTGACACAGCCTGTTCTAGTTCCAACCAGGGATCTCTGTCATCAAAAGTTACTACAGGAATTTTCAGGGAAATGATACATAATTGCGACCGATACCAAAAAAATAAATATCAGAATTTATCTGATAGAGACTACACATTCAATTAGCGATCTAGAACATCCATCCAAGTCCAATAAGAATAGGTGCTGGGAACAGAACAAGTGGTCACTTTTCAGTCCTTTCTTCCATTCTTCAGTCTGCATATGATATGTTACATCCATTTATACTTTTGTCTCTTTTCTCCTTTAAATATAAATGAACCTTTCCAAAGTTATATTGATTCCCTTAGAAAAGGTTTTAATACACTAAGCTTAGTATGTCACCTCTTTTCATATAGATACGACTTCCAAGCTTCAGGGAGAAAATAGATCTAAAAAGATGGCTCCTTTCCCAAAGTGCTTGAATGTAAGAGAAATGGCAGGCAACGCCAAGCTTACACCCAGCAGGCCTGGGAAGAAACAGGACTTAAATGAATTAGATATTGATTGCTTGGGTATTTTTGAAATTCTTTTAATCCGAATTGGTTCCCTAGAGAAGGGAATGGATTCAGACGTCAAATGACAGTGAAAATAATTCTTGAAAATACAAAAATCTTAGTTCGAAGGTCCCTTATAGGTCATTTATTCTAAGTTTCAATTCTCTCCATATCTCCGTTAGTGATTTTTCAAACCTTCACCGAGCACTTCTTGATAAAGAAACATTAATTAATTTATTAACTAATGGGAGTAATTTGCAAGGTTGGAAAGCAAGGGCTCTTCATTAAACTTTGGTAATTCTATAACCTTTATTATAGGAAAATTACAAGTCTTTTCTTTTCCCTGATAGCTATCCCTATGTGGTTTGAAGATTAACATGACTTTCAAAACCTTTTAGTAACCAGCTTTGGGATTTTCTCACACACACTCCAAAAACATATGCTGAACTTGAGTACCTCTGAGCAATGCCTCCATAACATCTCACTGGAATGAAACAGGAATAGATAAAATATATGAAAACCAAATCCAAACACAATATAAAGTTAGTGGCCGTCTGTTTCCTTGACAACTTTAACTGCAGTACTTTTCAAAGTGATATGTTGTTATGTGTGTGTCAGATTGGCCACTATGACTCATCAAAAGATTTGGCCATTTGTACAATTGAAAACGAGCATTCTTACAATTGTTTATGAATATTAGACTATCACAATTCCTAATTTTCCCCTCACCTTTCATTCCATTTACCATATTCAAATTTCATTTGGAAAAGCAAGGATATTCTCTTACTGTGAAGAAAAGCATCCCTAATTTTGTTTCCGAGTAAGGAATGTCTCCACTGAAGCCAACACACATTGCTTCTTCCTTCTCTTATTCCTTGTCATTCATTATGTCATTTACTGCTCACTTCAACTTTGAGAAGTAGGTACCATTAATATCTCCACTGAGCTGAAGAGGAAAGGGTGTCTCAAAGAGGTCATGTAAGTTGCCCAAGGTCACGCAGTTAGTAAGTGGAAGAGACAAGACCCCAAACTCACACTCCTAACCATGGCATCCCTTGAGTATATCAGTTTGTAATTCTGTTCTATTTCTGTCAATTTTTAAAAAAATAAATGTTTATTCATTTTTGAGAGACAGCATAAGCAGGGGAGGGGTGGAGGGGGGGTGACAGAAGATCCAAAGCAGGCCCAATGTGTGGCTAGAACTCATTAACTGTAAGATCATGCCCTGAGCCAAAGTCTGACACTCAACTGACTGAGCCACCCAGGTGCCCCTATTTCTGTCAACTTAAATATGTGTGGATGAATGAGAAGGTCATTACCTAACTGAAGGAGAACATAAGTCTTTCTTTTAGACTATGAGTAATCCAAAGACTACCTATAGTCTATACAAACTATTTTGTAAACAAGTAAAATACTACTTTTACAAAATACTTGGGTGGGTGTCAACAACTGAATTCTTGTTAAGTCAACATTTCTTATTTATACTATGTAGAGCAAGATACATTCACATCGACTCCTTGAACAAATGTCTTTAAATTTAGAGTAAGGTTTTGGATTCTCTTCCAATCTGAACCCTTCCAAAGGAACAGCAAGGGAGCAGTGAATTATTTTTTGCTCTATGACACTGATTTATAGTGACTTCCAAAGTGTAGTTTGTATGTCTCCACCATTTTAAATGAACCACACTCTGTTACTCTCAGTAAGTTATGTTACTTTTAATTTAAATCTACACAAACCTTCTAACACAAACCATTTTCTAAAGTCTTGCTTTTTGAAGCTATGAACAAAATTCCGAAGACTGAAAATCATCTCTAAAGTTTCACTGAGAGATGCCTCATTACATACCTACTAACTGGAAATAGCTAAAGCAAACCAAAGGTAAATGAATAGAAATAGAAGTACAGCAAATTATAACTGCCTATAAGGAGAACAACCCTCCTCTTATGATATTTACTAAATCTTACTGTAGAGTATATAGTGTGCTTTTAGGTATACTTGCCTAGAGAGTGAGAGGGGAAAGAAGAGTCCCCAGGTGTTTGGGGCTGAGGTCTTCATTTAGAAAGATTTTGATCATCAACAGGGCTTGAGCATAGTAGTCTGAAAATTATCACATTTTTAAACAATTAATGAGCTACCAAAAATAACTCTAGACTGGAAACCAAAATCACTATGGAAGTTCCCAAAGAAATGCAAAGTTTGGGGAAAATAACAGTTAATTACTTTGGAGCCTAACATGATTCAGAAAAGCAGAATAAAATAAACTCCCAGGTTGAGAGACGAGCTTTCCATCAACTGCTGGTGAAAGGCCATAGGCAATCTAAAGCTAAACCTGGAAGAAATTGTTTAGAAGAATGCATCTCCTTTGTAACTTCCTCCTTAGCATATTCTCTTCCACTGTTTCATTCTTGCTCCTCCTCTTTTCTCATTCTTGAAAACTCATTTGTCCCCAAGGCTTCTACAGCCATCAAGGAAAACCCCAACCTCATTAAGGCTAGCCTGGAATAAACCCACCCCTAGTGCTTAAAGTACCAATGAGATTTAATGGATCAGAGAAGTACAGATTACTTCTCTTTGATATCCTCCATCTAACCTGTCATTAGTAAGCTTATTGAATCCACCCCTTCCTCTTGATTCTCAGTCATGCTTCATTACAGATCTCCCGTGATTTCTCACTTGAATTAGTTTGCAACACTGCCATTGCAGACCAGTTTCGAAGGCAAATATAATTATGTCATTCTCTACTCCCACTCTTAATTCACAAAACCTGGGTCATGTATACTCCAAAGTGGTAGCTGACCTGGAATCTCTGCATTCTGGATTGCTAAAGTGTCAGTTGGGGTCAGCAGGCTAGTCTCAATATTTCAAAGAAACTTAACAATAATCATGAATTTATCTGAATAAGGCTGTATACATTAACAATAACTACTGGAATTATTACCACTTAGTATGGTACCTGGTATTCTTCCTTGACCCATCAAGATGGGTTCAGTAACTAGTCCCATGCTCTCCCAGGATTCTGAACCTTTCCCTTTTTCAGCAATACAAGGCTGACTTGACATTGCCTGGTAACTTTGATCCACAGTCAAGATTAATGTAAGGCTCCTTTAGGGCAAAAGCTATACTAATAATTTACTTTTGTGTTTCCAGACCTCTGGCAATGGAATAGAGTAAGTACTTAATAGGTATGTGTTTTAATGTTGTTTTTTTTTATTTATTTAGAAATTCGGCTGATGGTTTTATACCTTTAATCAGATTAATTATATTAATCAATGAAAAATGGATTAGATGATAGGGACTTTTAACTTAAGTCTAATCTGTGTGCAGACAAAACTTTTTGAAAAATTGGAGTCACGATACTTGGAATACAGTGCTCGGGATAATTTACAACAAGACTAAATTACAACAGTAATTACTTTGGGTAATTACTTCTTGTGGCAAAGGCTAACAAGAAGTATTTGGAGGAGTAAAGGGCAGAGGCACTGGTACTTCTTGGACAACCAGTATTTGGTAGGTCCTATCCCCGGCCAAATTAGATAAATACCTCGATTTCCTCTTCGAAGGAAGGAAAGTGGTATTTACATTTAACAGATATAAACAAAATCAGATTCAGAGAGATTGCGGGATTTCCAACAGCCACGGAACAGCTGTATAGCTGAAGCCAGGTTCTAACCACGTCTGCTTGACAGAAAGTCTATTATTCCACGTGTTATTTTTGTTGTAGGGAACGAAACACCGATAATAACAACAAATCCAAATGACAGGCCTGCTAGGTCTAAGTCTGTTTCACTTCCTAAAGGAAGCCTTACGAATGAATCCAGGAGTTAAAAAATTAATAAGAATTTGATTGTATAATAGGTACACAATAACCTAAAAATTTTATTAATTTCTCCTAATCTTTATATCAGGCTGTCCTAGAACTTCAAAAAAAACTTCATATATATAATGACAGAGCACATTTTCTCAAAACTAGGCTCATGTCTTCTCCTGCATAGACATCCACTACAACACATGGCTCAAGTGAACACCTTAGAAGCTTCCGGCCACACAAAACTCTCTACCTCCATGGAGAGCAACAGCAATGTCACTACATGCTCTGCAGAGAAGAGATGCCCAAAACACCACGCCTGCCTCTTCTCAGTCCAGTCCACATCTCTGTGCCCCAGAGCACAACCCAACAACCTGTGACAAATTTAAAAATGTAATAGAGCCACAGAAAGAAAAAAGAACAGGAAGAATTCAGCTCTGGTATGATAAGACATGTGCCTGAGGGCCATGCTCTTTAAGTTATAGTAGCCAGGAAGTAACAAAATATTACCCAAAGTAATTACTGTTGTAATTTAGTTTTGTTGTAAATTATCCCGAGCACTGTATTCCAAGTATCATAAAGTACTGGAAATCACTGTCGTAATTTATCCGGAATTTATTCCTATTCCCTCTTATATTCTGTTCTAATTTTAGTCTTTTAATTCTGTTTAGAAACACAAACAGGTTTTTATTGGATGTTCATTTCATTTACCTATTATCTTTAATTGGAACTTTCAGTGTATTGTGTTCTGGGACGTGTGCCAATTCTCCATGTACTTACGGATCTATCTGTATCTGTATCTATATATAGATATATAGATATATACAGTCTCTATTGCCTTGTGTATAGGTATTAAACTGGATGACAGAGCTGATGATGATTTCATCTTCCTGAGAAAACAGGAGGTGGTTCCATTTAACTCAATTCCCTGATTTACCTCTCTGAGGTAAACCAGTCACATCCTCTCCAGACCATCATGCTCTCTGATGGGATGGAAATGGCGGGCTCCCTCTACAGATAAGTAGATGAGGGGATGGAATGTAGAGAATGTAGTCCATGACCACAGAGGGAATACTTTCTTAGTGTAGACCTGTGCTGACCTGTATGGGAGCCATTGGCCCCATATGTCTATTACACCTGAAATGTGTTTGCCTGAATTACATGTGCTATAAGTACAAAAATGCTCGCTGGATTGTGAACATTTAATATGAAATCATATGTAAAATATCTCCCTAAGAATTTTGTATGTTAATTGTAGAAATGATAATTTGGACTACAATTACTTTTGAAATGTGGCTGTTAGAAAATTACATATGTGGCTCAAATGAGTTTTCTGATGTTTGGTTATGCTCAAGACACTCTGATGCTCTGAGCTCTAAAACAAATTGGATAGGGGCGCCTGGGTGGCTCAGTCGGTTAAGCGGCCGACTTCAGCTCAGGTCATAATCTTACGGTCTGTGAGTTCGAGTCCCGCATTGGGCTCTGTGCTGATGGCTCAGAGCCTGGAGCCTGCTTTGGATTCTGTGTCTGCCTCTCTCTCTCTGCCCTTCCCCTGCTCATGCTCTGTCTCTCTGTCTCTCAAAAATGAATAAATGTTAAAAAACAAAAAAAAATAAACAAATTGGATAGAGTGGATTGTGGTGGTTGTAGACTAGTAAGTAATGGAAAAAACACTTAAAAAAAAAAGGCAGATAAGCAGCGTGTGGGACCCATGGCCTGGTGAATTATACTTGGCAGGCTTGTTTTCTCTGATTCATGAGAGGTGGAGAGCAGGTGACTACGCGAGGCCAACCTAACATGTAGGTACGTGTGTGTTACACTAAGAATTGCCTCTAGGTCTCATTTCACCTTCTCTCAGGGTCCCTCTTGAAAAACTGGCAAAAAATAAAATGAAACAAAAACTTTACTGATGTGAACTCTTAGAATTTTCCAACTGAGTTTTAATTTTTTTTTTTTTTACGCAAAACAACATTTTGGCATTTGAGAAATTTGGCACCTCCTTAACATGTTTAACATCTAAATCCGCCTTTTACTCCAGAGCCAATATTCTCTAAAACCAAGATTTTGTTTTCTCGCCATTTCTCCCTTGCAGAAATAATAGGATTTGGCCAGTTCTCACCAGGGGGCTGAATCATCAAGATTCATGCCTATTCTCCAAACCTCATTCAGTCACAGCAGCTAACACAGGAAAAAGTACACTGACTTGAGTTTCGACTAATTTTATATCTTTTATACACACAATGGTTGAAAAGTCACGAGCCAGAGGGCACACAGCCAATGTAAGAGAAAAAGAATGGGGATCTCGGTCATACAGATCTGGGTTCAAATCCCAGCTCTGCTGCTTAGCAGAATCACCCATCATTATCATTATATTACTTTGGTGAAGATTAAATTAAGTACTGCAGACAGAGGACAGTGCCTGGCACACAGAAGAACTTACTTAAAATTAATTCACTTTCTTCCCAGTTATTAGTAATCCTGTGTTTATATATTCACATTACACCATATTTATCAACGATGATTCTCTTTTGAAATGCTGGGATTGAGGAAGTCACAATTATGGGCCACTTTATCAGCTCATTCAGTTATTTAAGAAATGTGATTTTCATAATTACAGAAATAATGAATATTGCATAGGATGAAGCTACAGAGATTTCTAGGGTTGAGGTTTTAAGTTTAAAGATATCCTTAAAAACAGCTGCCTCCATCTTTACTATTTGAGGCTGGGAGAGAACAGCAAACAATGGGAGCATCACTTACTTCCCAGTGTTACAAGGAGTCCCTGACTCACTTGTAAGATTCCATTCCCTCCAAGGCACAAATATGACCCTAGATGACTCAAACTGTGGTACCTCTCCCAAGACCTCACTTATGAGTCGAGAGTGCTTTTTAAGTCTTTTCAAGAGACCAAAAACCAAGAAATAGCCAAGTGCCACATCTGGTCTTTTTTTTTTTTTCCCTTTCTTTTCTCATAAGAGATGGGCTCTATCGTGTTTCTCTATCGTGTTTCCTAGACATACATTCTCTATGATTTTGAGACTTGAGTATTCAATATTCTACTTATACCAGTTTCTCATTAGAAGCATATAGAGATGTGAGCTGCCTACTAGAAAAATCCTTCAGTGTTTCTTACTACTCTGCATTGTTGCTTGAGGGAGATCCTATTCCTTCCACGGATTTTTCACTTGCTTCATTTTACCCTAATCTTGCTTAATCCCTTATAACATTTGTTTTTATAAAATTTAATAGTATTAAGGACCCAATAATTTAAATTTTTCTGCAAAAAATCTCATCAATGGTTTTTATTCTTTTTTTCTTCTTTTCTTCCCATTTTCTCTCTCTCCTTTACCCTCTCTCTCCTCTTCCTCTCTGTGTTTCTCTTACTTCCTCTCTCCTTCTCCCTCTCCCTCTCCTCTGCAGTAAAGAAATATTTTCCCCTAGTATGTACGAACTTCCTTTTTTACCTCTGAGTTGAGCTGTCTAGCAAATGTACTTGAGTTCAAAGCCAGTGCAGGCCATTGGTTCCAATACTCAAAACACCCAGAGACCTTAATTCAAAGTTGTGAACTGGCACATCTCCTAGGACAATCTCTGTCTGGTTAAGGAAATATGTTGAAGCCCCACAGATCCAATAAAATAGGCATGTAGAGACGTTCTAGAGTAACCGTTCCGTTTTCACAAAGCCATCTTTACCACTTCTAACTCGGTATGTGGGACTAAGAGATAGATAGTAGTCCTCCTTACCTGAGGTTTTGTTTTCTGTAGTTTCAGGCACCCATGGTCAACCTCAGTCTGGAAGCAGATGACCCTCCTTCCCACAATGCATCGGAAGACTGATAGTAGCTCAAAGCTACGTCATACTGCCTAGGTCATTCACCTCACTTCATCTCATTGCATAGACATTTCATCATCTTACATCATAACACGAAGAAGGATGAGTACATGGGGAGCCTGGGTGGCTCAGTCGGTTAAGCGTCTGACTTCGGCTCAGGTCATGATCTCATGGTTCATGGGTTCGAGCCCCACGTTGGGCCCTGAGCTGACATCTTGGAGCCTGGAGCCTGGAGCCTGCTTTGGATTCTGTGTCTCTCTCTCTCTCTCTCTGCCCCTCTCCCACTCCTACTCTGTCCCTCTCTATCTCAAAAATAAATATTTTTAAAACTTTAAAAAAAAAGGATGAGTACAGTGCAATAAAGTAAGAAATCCTAGTCACATAACCTTTTTTATGTTATATTGTTATACCTCCTCTATTTTATTATTAATGGTTGTTCATTGCTTATTACGCAATTTATAATCTATAAGTCATATTTTGTCATAGGTATGTATGCAAGGGAAAAACTATCGGTCTATAGTTTAAGTAATTAAATATATTTTAATTAATGCAGCATTCATCCACATAGCAAGGTTTAGCCATTCCATACAAAGAATTGAGCAGGAAGCCTTTGGTACAAAACACTTCAAATAATCCTTCCTAAGTATCTACTAGTGCATTATATGCAGATATCCTTAAACACATTCCAACAACATGAAAAGAGTTTTAAGTATTTTCTCTTTCTTCCTAAGAAATAATAAAATATATATCTGAAGGAATATAACCTTTCTTCAACCTCTCTCTATAGTAAATGCTTTACTACCCCATGTGTTCCTTACTTGCCCACAGTCTAGCTGTGTGACTGAGACAAGTCACTTTTCTCAAGTCAATGTAGTCTCTAAGTAGGGGACAGAATAGAGGGTTTTCCCAGATCCATGACAAGGTCTGTTTCAACTCCATGACAGCAACTGTGTAACTATATGAGGGCAACACCAGGGAAGGGGGTAGAGAGAGAAAGAAGAATAGCTTGTCAAGCAAATCTTATAGCTATGATGGGTTAATGTTTTGGTTTTAGTTTTGTTGTTTGTTTGTTTGTTTGTTGGGGTCTTCCTCTCTAAGTTAAAGATATTAGTGACCTTTCATTAGGTCTTGCTATTTAGCATGAGTTAACCGTTATTATTAGCTATGTTTCACAGATGAAAATACTGAGGCACAACAAGATTAAGTAACCTATCCCAGATCCCAAGATCCCAAAGCTAATAAGCTCCTGACAGAACTTTAAAAGACCTCTATGCACTTTATCCCACTTATTATCACCTATTTCTGGTTCCTGATGTTAAACTTTCTGAAGTACTTCCTCCCTGAAGCCCCAATGCCAAGAACCATGCCTGGAATATATAAGGTATTCAATAAATGCTGAAATAACGGAGAAGACAGATTTTGCCTTATTTGTGAAGAATTTAGGCATTTTAAATACAGAAAATAACTATAGAAAATCTACTTATATAGAGTTGAGTGAACTAATGATCCGGACCTTAAGCTACTCTTATCCTAGAATGTTCTTTTTTCTGACAGAATCATAAGCTAATGGTAAAGAAAGACTTGTATCTTCGGCTCACAGATAAAGCTTTTTCTTTATCTGTGTCTATGTTTTGATAACTCAGAGAAATTTCTCTTCATTTGTAGTAATATCATAATTTTTATCCAAATGCCTCTACCAATTTTGGTCTGTGCTACCTTTTTTCTGCTAACATTATAAAAAATTCAAACATTCCAAGAAGTTAAAATAATTTTATAAACAATACTCATGTTCCCACATCTTGATCTTACCATTAACATTTTACTTTCTTTATTCACATTCATCCATTTACCTATCCCTCAATCCATTCATTAATCCATCTTATTTGATGAAGTATTTCAAAATAAAATGCAGATATCTACCCATTTCTTCTAAGTACTTCAACATACATATCTATGCTACATTATTTTTTATAATTACATGAAATCTTTGTATGCTGCATCTCCTTATTGAATGACAAAATGTCAACTATTTTTATTTCCTATGGATTTTGGGGGGTCATCTGCTATTTAAATTGAAGCCCCAAATCTACAGATTATTGCCTGATCTAAAAGAAAACAAGTTAGGAGGTAGGAACAGAAGAACAAAAGACTGAAACAATTTCAAATCCATAAAACTATGTTGAGTAAATGCTACATAACATTAAAATTCCAGTCTTTATTCTTCTTTCAAGGAGACAGTGATAATCCTGTTAGCTTTTGCTTCACAACTTTATAAATCGACAAATGACAACATAGCATATTAGATCATTAGAACATTATTACTGAGACTTAAATCCACAAGGTTTCTCTAGGGAAGACTACCCGTGACATTTTTCAGTCTGGATCAAGCGTGTGACAAGGGCAAACCTCCAGGCCTGTACCATCCACCTGTTCATCAGATGCTGGCTCATAATGGGCACAAAGCCAAGGTAGAAAATAATACAAACAGTAATTTTCAGAGTTAATGATCTAAAATAATTATAGCAAATGTAGCAGTTGTTTGCAAGTTGTTTGGCAAAGCTAAAAACCCGGTGAGGGGGAAAAATGTATGTACACCCTTTAAATAATCTTGTTAAGTCCCAAAGTCAGAGAGTAGTTTTCCTACCTCAATGCCATGTTGTTTTATCTGTTAGAAATACTCCCGCCTTGGCCAACATGCCCATCCATTGTATCAAGTGAAGCAACAAAGTTTGCTTCTTTCTTCCCAGCCCTTCCCACCAGAAGCATTTCCCCCATTCATTTCTCATAGTAATTGTTCATGTGTCCATTACATTTCTGATTTGACTTATAATGAGTTCATTACGCAGACGTCTGCACCACTATTAGTACACTGCACCTTCTTCATTTTAGAAAATGCCAATCAGGATACTCGACTTCTAGCAGGTGTCAAGGAATGGTGAGTAAATTAAAGTCCTATGAAATCATTTCGTGCCAGTGGTATAAAGAGGACATTCGTTGGGACTCCTGAGATCTGTTGACCAACTAAAGACAAAAGAAGTGTGTCTCAGATGCAGACAGTAGTAACAGCTTAGAGTCTGGAAGTCCAAACAAAACTGCACCCACAGGCTGTTCCTCACTGAACCCAAAAATTAATAGATACACATTGAAGCACAGGTCACCACTGAAACGCAGGGCTATTTAACGGGAATATTATCTAGGTAAAGGAGTATTTTAAAAGAGAGCTCCTTTCTTGAGAGAAAAGCAAAAATATTTTATAGAAGATAAGATTTGATTTTTTTGTCACATCATCCTTTTGATCAAAAAGATACTTTATGTATTCTTGTTTAATCTAGTGTATTCTATTTGCCATCATATTTAAGATAGGGAACTTTGATGGTGAGGAAAACATGTTCATTTTCCTTCCCAGCCCAGGGGGAATGATACTACCGGCCTATGCCATGTTTGGCAACTTCTTTCTCCTCATCAATTTATCAGAACAGGTTTCCTAGCAAGACAATGACACTGCTTGCATTTTCCCAGCAAATTTATCAGCTCCTGTCATTATAAATCTAAATTTGGATATTTTTAGCTGGACTAGGAACAGAACAGTTCTCCTGAGACTCAATGTCAATGCTGCCGTATGAATCAGCCCAGCAAAGGGATGTAGAGCCGCAATCTCAGAGTCATTGTGTTTTGATTTTTTTCTTTTTTTTCCCCTGGAGCAGGGATCACCTCTTTGGCTCACTGCCAGAAATGCTTTGTAGGCTGCTCCCGCTCACAGGGCCTGAGCGATGCTCTGTCTCCATTTGGCAATGCAACATACCGCACAGCTGAACCACCCCACTGACTTTTCCCTGACTGATGATTGCTCAGGTGAAAAGGAAACCCTCTAAAGGGAAGATGATGAGGCCTCAAAGAATGGATACCCAAACTCAAAGCATGGATGAAGGACATGAGGGAAACACACATCTCAGAGGGAAAAGTCAGCCTCAAATGCATTTCAATCTGGAACTCTTTTATTTTTACAGCTATTTTTCCAACATGCCCGATGAACAGAGGAAGAGAGGGGCCACAACATTCTCACACAATTCCTTCGACCTGACAAAGAAGCAAAGTATTACCATGAAGTTAATAAGAGGATTAACTGTCACCGAATGCAACGTGCTGCACTAGCCTAATCATTATTATTTTCCATGACTCAGATTTGAAGCCGTTTCAGTACAAGTCAGTTTGGAAGGTGATTTTCTCAGTGCCCTTTCTTCTGATTTCTATTGTTTTCTCAGTTATTAAAACACCATACCGACATTGGCAAGGCCAAGTGCCCAGGGCTGATAGAATTCTAGAATGCAAGTGTGGAAAAGCAAAAACAGGTTGTGTTTTTACTGCTTTCTCTGGAGTCATCCCTAATGTGAAAGGCAAATGCTGTAAGGACAGAAAACATATTATGTAACCTGGGGGTTAGCTCACATAGGAGGATGGGGATTATTCCCAGCTAACCAGGGAAAAGAGACAGTCCAAACCCAAAACAAACAAAGAAAACCCCCCCAAAACCTAAGAAGTGAGAACACAGAATAACAAAAAGGTTTGACAGGTCGACTTTAGTTTTGCCTGGTTTAGAAAGTGAAAGCCTGGAGACGGTCCTTATTTGCTGTCCCAGCTGCCACTTGGTGAAACGGATTCTTACCAATATGTTTTGTTTTCACAGTCCCTGGGGGAGAAGTGGCTATAGAAAGCTGCTTCAATGTCAACTGACTCTAGGAAACAGTCTTTTCAGTTTTGTTCCCAAAACACACCTGAGTTAGTGTCTCCAAAGTATTCACAGAACATGGATCCAGGCCATATAAAAAGACACAGAAACATGGCATCTGCGTGGCTCAGTCAGGAGCTTCTGACTCTTGATTTCAACTCAGGTCATGATCTCGCTGTTCCTGGGCTTAGGCCCCATGTCTGCTCTGGCAGTGCAGAGCCTGCTTGGGATTCTCTCTCTCTCTCCCTCTCTCAAACCTTCCCTTACTCGTGATCTCTCTCTCTCTCTCTCTCTCTCTCTCTTTCAAAATAAATAAATAAATAAAGACACAGAAACCTTTTGGAGAGAACTTCAAGGAATCTCAGTCATACTAATAGGCATTTTTAAGTTTCAACTCTTTGTTTACATTTTCCCCCATGGACAATTATCTTTTAAGTTCATTCTCCTCCTCTCCAATTAAGACAGCCTCTACTTTAACTTGAGTCTTTCCTAAAGTATTCTAACAGCATGCTGTTCACTCTGAGTCTTTATTTCCCCATTCCGAAATTTATCTATCCGCTGAACATTCATTACCTACCACCTGGACATTGGTGGCAGGGTGGCAATGGAGACAGGGCAAAGTTGAAAGACTGGGATAATGTAGAAGTCGAAAAGCCGACACTTGCTAATGGGTAAGGTGAGATCTGTAGAAGGATAAATGAGGAATCACAGATGACTTCCGGTTTTCTTGAGCAATTGGACTGAAGATGGAAAAGACTGAGGGAAACATAAAACTGGGGATAGAAAACAAGAGTTTGCGTTTGTGTGTCTTAAGGTGAAATATCTTAAAATATTCAAGGTATTCTATCCATTTACAACGTGAACCCATAGGCTTTATCTGATCAATAAAAAATAGAAAAAAAAAATACATGGTATCAAATAAGGCTTAGAATCCCTGGCGTGAGGCAGAAGCCAGAGGCAAGAGGAGGAGGATCAAAATTCAAATGTTCCCATTATGACAAGTTAAGCAGAGGAAGAGATGATATCAAAGGTGGGATAGCTAATGATTCCAGAGGAAACACAGGAGAATATAACATAGGAAATGTGTGTCTACCTCTAAAATTCCTACATTGATGCCCAAAGTGATGGAATTGGGGGGGGGTACTTTGGGAAGTGTTTAGGTCATAGGAATGGAACCTCATGAATGGGGATAGTGCTCTTATAAAAGAGACCTCAAGTGTCCCCCACACTCCTTCCACCATGTGAGGATACAATGAGACTTCTGTGACCAGGAAGAGGGTACTTCCCCAACTATGCCAGCACCCTGATCTTGAACTTCCAGCCTCTAGAACTGGGAGAAACAAATTTCTGTTGTTTATAAACCACCCAGGCTGTGGTATTTTATTACAACGGTTTAAATGGACTAAGACAGGACATAAGAGAGAACATCGTTCAAGGAGAGAGTGGTTAATTGTGGTGAAAGCTGAGAAGAAATCCAGTGAAGTGAAGATATTGTATTTGACAATATAAAGGGAACTGATGACCTTGTTTAATGATTTCGTTGCAGAGGCAGTGGCAGAAGCCAGACTGGATGGGTTGAAGAGCAAGGGGGAGGTAAAGAAGTAGAGATGATAAATGAAGACCATGTTTTTCAACAGGTTTAGCTAAGAGAGGGAAGAAAGAACTGAGGAGACAGTGAGAGGGGGACATGGGATTAAGGAAGGATTTTATTAACACGAAGGCTACATAATGTATCTTGGTCTCTTTCTGCATCTATAAAATAGGTATAATAATAAGACCTAACTCATGAATTTGTTAGGACTAAGGAAAAAAATATGTGTGGCATGCTTAGCACAGTGCCTGACACATAGTAAGTACTCACCAAATATTAGATACTATTATTGTCATTATCTTCTATGGCACTTTGTTCAGATCTATGTTATGACCCATAGCACACACTATTATAGTTATATTTTACTCTGAGTTATATGGAAAACATAATAATCACTTAACAAGTAAATTTTGGTTGAACTCAAGTGCAATTAACTGAACCAAGAGAAATAAAAAATAAACAGTATGACTAACTCTGGCATAAAACAAAACAAAACAAACAAACAAAAACTCAGTCATTTGCATTCAATTGGAGGAGCCAAGTCCTCTCAAGACTTTTGGTTTAAATATGACCTTGTCTCATCGATAGCACAGTCTGTTAGGGGCAAGGAAAAAGGCTCATGGCATGAATCACCATGTAGGCAGCCAAGATACCTCTCATTTAGATTTATGAATGTCATTTTCTTTATTGACTCCCAGAAGAGTTTCTAATCAGAAAGATTCCAAACAGGTTTCAGCCATCCCATTAGGACACGGGAAATTGGACAAAGAGGATAACCTCTGAAATCCTCCCTTAGTCATTGATCTTTGGGAAATTAGCCCTCGATGGCTTAGATCGGCTTGCAGATTATAAACATGTCCAGTAAATATGACCTCCATCTAGCTTTGCCCAGCAATTGCAACAGCATTTGGCAGCAGAGAAAATGCCTGCCAAGAGCCAAGCAGCTGTAGCAGGTGCTGTAAATCAATGCAGGATACTTACATGGTTCTGTATTCCACCGGGGCTCAAAGCCTTCCAAGTAGATTATCTGCATAGATTTCAAGGTGGCAAAGTGGCATTATAAACACACAACTCCCATATCCATTTTCTTTCCATTTACCTGAATGTCAGAGTTGTTGAGCAAGAAAATGACATCGTTCAACAAGGAAAACTCTACAGCTAAAGTGGGAGACACATTTCAATAAAAGTAGTGCTCGAGAAAAATGAAAATAGAAAGAAAAGGAAAAGATTAAAAGATAAGATGTTTTGATAAATACTTCTCCTGACACTATATTTGCTTTATGGAAATAAATACTTTACACACATTTATGTATAATGGGTGTGTGCGCATACACATTCCAGTTCCCAAAACCTCGATCCCTTTTTAAGTATATCTACTAATTTAAGTCAGAGTCAAAGGATTCAAAACATTCTTTGTTAAGTCACATTTTTATGCTTGAATGGCATGTGGCTGAATTGATCAGCATTTAGTATCATGAGGGGCACCTGGGTGACTCTGTCAGTTAAGTGTCTGGTTCTTGATTTCTGCTCAGGTCATGATCTCATGGTTTGTAGGATCAAGACCCATGTAGGGCTCTGGGCTGATAGTGTGTTGCCTACTTGGGATTCTCTCTCTCTCTCTCTCTCTCTCTCTCTGCCCCTCTCCCGCTCATAAGTACTCTCTCTCTCTCTCTCTCTTAAAATAAATAAATAAACTTTAAAAAAGTACTTAATATCATGAATGTATGTGTTTGTATAGTGTTGAATGGACGAACAGGCAAACATGGGAGTAGATGAACATAGTTGAGATGGTCTGAATACAGTGAAAAGAAACTCTAAGGCCAGTGGAATATAGCTCCTTCTTCATGACCTTTTTTTTTAAATCCTATAAGAGAAAATAATAATGATAATAAAAACAATATGTCTGAATACTGGAAGAAAAAAACAATACTGTAGCTGAAGTTTGGGAAAAGCTACTAAATTATATCCATTCTTTTGTAAACAAAAGTACAAAATATTGGGGCACCTGGGTAGCTCAGTTGGTTAAGCATCCAACTTCGGCTCAGGTCATGATCTCATGATTCGTGGGTTTGAGCCTCTCATAGGACTCTGTGCTAACAGCTCAGAGCCTAGAGCCTGCTCTAGAGTCTGTCTCCCTCTCTCTCTCTCTGCCCCTCCCCTGCTAGCACTCTGTCTCTGTCTCTGTCTCTCTCTCTCTCTCTCTCAACAATAAACATTAAAAAATAATTTACAACATCTGACATGTAAAAAAGAAATACAAAATATTGTTTGAATTTAGCATATAATTCCAGAGACAGAAGTTAGATCCATTTTCACCACTTGCAGAAGAGTAACACGGCATCGATGAAACTTTATTGGTTTCAATCCCAAATCCACGTCTTACAGGTGTCTTAGTCCTCTTTAAGTGAAGAAGAGAAAAATCAGGGCTATCATTTATACTCTCAGGCAATATGTGCCACACACAAAGAAATCTGGTCTAAAGAGTCAGAGGGTCCTTAAATCCAGCTTGTGTTCTGCCCTCCAAGCCACCTGCCCAGGTATGGGGTGCATCCTTCTGGAGAGGCAACCTTTTTCTAATTCTCATGAAAGCACCTTTGGGTTAGTAGCATGCCTGAAAACTTTCACCCTTCAAGGTTCTTGTGATCACAAAGAGTGATACACACCACATTGCACGATATCACCAGCAAACCACAGATCTTTTCTAAATATTGCTACGGTTGTTATCCAATCTGAAAAGTCTATTCATTTGATTTTACAATATACACTAGATAAAAATTATCATCATTCAAAATTAGAGACAACTGCTGAACATTTGGAAGGCTCATTGTTAATTCTTGTTAAGTGCATAGGCCTCTTTAAATCTTTTGGGCCCTCACATGCGTTCAAGATTTTAAAACAATAACAAATTGAGGAGAAAGCTGAGTGGGCATGTACACTGACACAGAGCTTCCTCAATCCAGAGGATGATGGAAACTATCACTGAAACCTGGACTGAATAAAGGATAAATGCTATCAGACAAATCTGATGAATTGTTTAGACAATTATAAAGTGGTACAGGAACAGGAAAAGCACACATTATATTCAGTCACTTGGATAGAAGAACAGGGTCCTTCCTCATTGAGGAAACTAAATGGAACACTGGCCAAAAAACCAGAAAGGTGAAATAAAATAGTGGCCTTCAAGCTATGGGGGCAGTCTAGAGAAACTTCACAGATGTCTGAGTAAGGTCCCCTCCCCCTTTCTGTTTATTCATCTGTATTAATGATCTTTAGAACTTAGTAAACAGTAGGTAATGAAATCTGCAGATACAATAAGCTAGGGAACACTGCAGAACATCGGCGAGGACAAAGAAATAATACAGATGGTCTGAGAGAAGCCACAGATCTTGAGATCAAATAGCAAAATGAGAGTCAGGTTGGGAAAAGGCCAGCTAGGGGAGAATGAATGAAAACACAGATATCCACAGGGGGGGAAATGTAGAAAAGAGGTATTGTGAGAAGGACCCATTGAAAGAGAGTTGAAGCTAGCTGGCGGTTACCATCCAGGTGAGTCAAAATGGCAGCCTGAGTGGAAGAATTTCTTTGAACTGCAGATGGAAAGACATCACAGCAAAAAGGGGTGCAAGTATTTCTCTCTACTAAATTCTCAAGCGGCTGCACCTGGAATACTACTTTTGGTGTAGGGGAATCTCTACCAAAAAATCTGGGACAAATTGGAAGTATAGGAACGGAGATATAAGTAACAGGAAGCCTGTTACAACAGATTAGAAGAGCAAACGATGGATGAGTTGGCGAAAGGACGTAGAGGAAATTCTGGTGACAGTCTATAAACTCTGGGATTAAAAAGGGAAACATGATGGTAAAAGTCAAAGTAGCAGAGTGAAAAAGAACAAACTAAGTTAAAGAGATAATACAGCCTGCCTCCTAGGAAAACATTTCCAAATACATCAACTATGGAAACAGTGTCATGAATTGTTCTGGGGAATCCGCGGGATCAAGTTCAACTATTGCTCAGACTAAGAAGCTTAGAATGATAAAGAGCATTTACTCTAAGGCAAAAAAAGACCTCAGAGAATTGTATCAAATCCATCTCTATGTCTCTAGACAGGAAAACATCTAAATCATTCCTGATAAATTAGAATGCACACTACTTCCAAAGAATCAAAGATAAGAAGTAGGTTGGAAGAGAACTGGGCAATAGAGAGATTTTGATTAACTTTCTACTTGAAACATCAGGAAACCTTGCTGCTTTGATTCCAAATCACTCTGTGATCCCAACCCATTAAATACTATACACATCTGTTTCTCAATGGAAAGAATAAGAGCTAAGTACATAACTACTCACCACTCACAAAAATTAACTTGAAATGGGTTAAAGACTGAAATATAGATCTGAAATCATACACTTTAGGAGCAAACCATCAGAGAAAATTTCCCTGTCATTGGTCTTGGCAAAGGCTTTTTGGATATCACACTCAAATACAGGCAAAAGTAAAAATTAACAAATAGGACTACAACAAATGAAAAGGGTTCCATGTAGTAGAAGAAATAATCATCAAAATGAAAAGTTCAGCCTATGTAATGGAAGAAAATATTCAAATCACCTGATAAGGAGTTAATATCCAGAATAAAGAACTCCTGCAACTCAACAGCAAAAAACAAAACCACACAATTAAAAAATGGACAGAGAACTTAATACATATTTTTTTCCAAGGAAGACAGACAAATGGCCAATAGGTGCTTGGAAAAGGTGCTCAACATCAAGAGGCATCAGAAGAGGAATCACCTCACACTGACTGGAAGGGCTAGCATCGAAAAAATAAGACCTAAGTATTGGTGAAGATGCACAGAAAAGGGAAAACTTGCACATTGTTGCTGGGAATGTAAATTGGTGCTGCCACTAAGGAAAACAGTATGGAGCTTCCTCCAAAAATTAAAAATAGAACTACCATATGATCCAACAACTCCACTTCTGAGTATGTATCCAAAGGAAGTGAAACGGGATTTCAAAAAGTTATCTGCACTCCGACAGCAGTAGCAGCATTATTCACAATAGCCAAGATATGGAAACAACTGAATAGTCTTTTTCAACAAAGAAATGAATAAAGATTAACACACACATACATACATACATGTATATATACATACATAAATATACACACATATGTTTATATACACAAAAATAAAAGAGAGTAGAATAAATATATATATACATACATACACACACATATATATACTTATATATAAACAAATATAAACAGAGAGTACAGTGTTAACTGTTTTCCAATGAGAGTTTGGGAAATTAAGGTATGTTTGTCAAAGGGTACAAACTTCGAGTTATAAGATGAATAAGTTCTGGAGGTCAATTGTATAGCATACCAGTTATAGTTAATAAAGTGTATTACATATTTCAAAGTTACTAAGAGAGTAAATCTTAAGTGGTCTCACCACAAAAAAGAAATTGTGATTATGTAACATGATGGAGGTATTAGTTAATGCTATGGTGGTAATCATTTTGCAGTATATAAGTGGATTAAATCAACACATTATACACCTTAAACTTATGCAGTGCTATATGCCAGTTATATCTCAGTCAAGTTGGAAAAGAAAAAATACCAATAAAAGAGATCCAGAGAGCACTCTCCTTTCTGCTATTTGAGAACACAGCAAGAAGACAGCTGTTGAGTGCTTGACCTCATTTAATCCTAATTACTTGCCCAAAGTTCCACCTCTGAATTCCAAGAGATTGGGGGTGGGGGATAATGCTTGAACGTGTGAATTTGGGGGCACAAATATTCAGTCCATAGCACTGGTGTAGGAAGTACCCTTAGAACAATCTAGAGCCCTGAAATGGAGAGAAGAATTGTACTTCTTGTTCCACTGATCACTAACTTGGGAAGTTAAAAGCTGGAGCCTGACAGTCTGGAATGAAATCGCAGCACTCACTCTTACTAGCTGTGTGTTCTTGGCTAGTCCTCTGCATTTCAGTCTTCTCATTTGTAAGAGGGTGACAATAGCAGTATACTATATGTAACCTTTAGGACGTTTAAATGATTCATACGTATTAAAATGTTACAACTGTCTGACAAATAGTATGCACTCAATATCACTGTAACTCCCTTTTACAAAGCTCCCTTTTTTGGACAATAGAAGGGCTCTGTAAGATTGATCTCAACTTCGAGTTCTGCATTCATGGTTATCCTTTGAACTGAGAACTTCTGATTAGGCTCGAGAGACAAAATTAACATGCCCCAAAAGAAAGAGAAAAAATTATTCCATGCAGCACTAGTCACACGTGCCAAATAAGGTAAGAAAAAGAAATCAGTGCTAGTAAAAACAGGCTGAGAATGCCTGTAGAGCTGGAAGTGAAAAGTGGCTATCAGTTTGATAAACAGTCTCGAGCCTATTTTAGACCCAATATAGGTAAAAACAGCCTCCCTGAGAAACGCAAGGGAATTGAAACCAAACAGTGAGAACATTAAGGTAAGAACAGTATGTGAACGTAGAGCATCAGGAATTGGAAAACCTCTTCTGCCTCCTTATGAATGTCTTCTCCTTAAGGTTCTAATCCAATTACATATTCTTTCACTTCACATTCAGCCAGAAAAATGGTTACGCATTTTGGTGGAATAAACTGTTTGACTCTGTTTATACACACTATTAAAAGGATGAACTAGATGACACGTGTTCATCTCACTACCATCTCCTAGACCTTCTCTTCAATCCCTACTAAGCCAGATAGTTTTGTTACATTCTTTTCAATTTAGATCAACCTATTTGTGGTCCAATATTTCTTGCCATTCATTACCCTCTGGATTTCCACATGTTATCCCTAATATCTAAAATGCCTTTTATGTGTTCTGCAACCCAAAAGTGTCTTTTTCCTTTTCCTTCAAATGCTATTAAAAATGCCATCCTTTCCATTACACTTTCTGTAACGAACCCCTTTCAGCTCTGTTTAATCCAACCAACAGAGCGAAGTTCCTAGCATTTACATATATCTGTTTTGGCCTTTTTTTTTTCTTCCAGCAGAAAATAAGTGAGTGGACAAGCTGTGATGGGAATCGGTGACAAGGAGAGAGGCTGACCTAGATGGGAAGGTATGTTACCACTGCAAGAGAAGGGAATGCACGGTGTCACATGCAGTTGTAGAAGCCTGTGAAAGTTCATGTGTGAGCCTTTCTATGATGTCAATGAAAAGTGACTTGAAACCAACTGACCAAAATACTCTGAGAAGTCTGGTTTTCTAGTTTTCTTTTTAAATTATTTTAAATACAGGGCGGCCTCTGGGTGTGTCTGTCAGTTGAGCGTCCAACTTCGGCTCAGGTCATGATCTCACAGTTCATGGGTTCGAGCCTCACGTCAGACTCTGAGCTCACAGCTCAGAGCCTGGAGCCTGCTTTGGATTCTATGTCTCCTTCTCTCTCTTCTCCTTCCCAGACTGCACTCTGTTTCTCTCTCAAAAATAAATATTTAAAAAATTAAAATAATTTTAAATAGGATTCTTAAATTTATCCTAAGTATGACATCTGTAAATTGTTTAACATAAAAGGGAAGTACTGCTGATTATGCTTTTGTGGTAATGATGACATTAGCACAAGATTAAATTTCTTATGATATCTCGCATTATAATTCAGATATCCACATAGGGGTCCATTTACATCCATTTCAAACCACAGCTTAGTGATCTAGTTTGGCTTTACATGCTTATCTGTATTTATCCAACGACCTGAAAAATAATTAGTATCTTGTCAAAGTGCCTAAAACTGCACTTTCCATAGGATGAACACTCAAAACACATTACGACGGCTGCTCGCACCCTAAAAGGCACTATTACTCAGGCCTCAAATCAGTTCACATTGATCTGGGCTATCCTTTAGGGCACTGAAATAAAATGAGCAAGTTTTATCATTTGGCCAACTTTTCTGAGGTGGAACATACTTATGTAAATCAGAAATGTAGTACATGGTTGTTGACACCTGGTTGCCTTTTGAGATGTGTTGCTTCACTCTTCCTAAATCAAGACAATGGAAGTTTAAATGCAAATATTCTAAGTTAACTGAAAAGACAAGAAATACTCAAAGATTACGAAAAATCGCGGTGCTTTCAAAAGGGAACAAAAGTTGAAAGCTTACATTTGGCTCCAGACCAATTTCTGAGAAGCCTCTCAACTGTGAAATCATAAAACACTGAAAAATAAAAACTTACAATATATGTATGTATGACTACCTTTTAGGTTTTAGTCCATTAAAGAGTTTTATGTATTTAGGTTTTTAGAACGTGCTGGTTACTCAGTTTAAATCAATAAATATTTACTGTGCACTACTATATACCTGATTCTTAAATATAAGTAACAAAATAACATTTAAAAAGTGTGCTGCTGTCTTTTCCCGCTAGAGGAAAATATTTTGCCATAAATTAAATTTCACCTATAAGAAATTAAAACTCTTATACATTTCGGGTGTTAGTTTTTCCTACTTCCTTTGTGACCTCTGACTGTTGCCTTTCAATGTTCTACAGCCCATTTCTCCTACCACTTTTGTTTACTGCTACTTAGTCCATGTCCTCTACACTGCCCCCTCCCTCTCTATGGCTAGGCCATATTCTCCTTATTTATTTATTTATTTATAATTTTTAATGTATATTTATTTTTTGAGAGAGAGAAAGTGCGAGCAGGGGAGAAGCAGAGAGAGAGGGAGACAGAATCTGAAGCAGCCTCCTATCAGCAGAACCCGACATGGGGCTTGAACCCATGGACTGTGAGATCATGACCTGAGCTGAAGTCTGACACTTGACTGACTAAGCCACCCAGGTGCCCCCATAATTCTCCTAATTTAAAGAGCAAACGGAAGGCTTCAAAGAACTAAGGAAAATGCCTTATGAAGGATACTGTAATACAACGGTCTCACGGATCCTCACACAACTGTTCAACGTAAGAGGAAAAAACACCCAGAAACTCTGATTTTGGCCAAGACTTTATAGACGTGAACAGATCAGAAACACCTGTGGCCTGAAGGACCCCTGAAGATGATCCCTTCAATGGGCTGGGAGACTCCTTAGAGACGGCATCACACATGATGAACATGAGCCATGAAGCCAACTGAAGAAAGGCTCTAGTCCTGCCTCTGCCATGTAAACCGTTAGCGCTGGAGCAATTATCCATGTTCTATGAGCCTCAGTTTTCTCTTTTGTCAAAATGAAGATAATGAGAGCTACGTTATAAAAGATATTTTGATTCAATCCCAAAAACATATTCTGAGAGCCCATAGTAAGTGCCATTTTAAGTACTTGGTACATCAGGGAACAAAACTAATGAAACCCCTATCTATCTACCTAATCTATGCGTATTTGTAATAATCAAGCATCTTGCTCATAAACAGGGTTAAGTCACATGAGGACAGGGAACACACCTAACCTTGCAATTTAATTAGTATATACATAAAAATAAAGATGTGTGAAAATTATAATGTCCCAGACTAAAATATTAATTCTCAGCTTATAAGATGGTATTTATGCACAGAGACATCCACATACGTATAAAAGTGTGTATATGTGAGTAAATTTCTGACTGTGGCAACTATAACTCTGTAGTTGGGACTTGATATTTCATAAAAAACACACGAGATGTATTCTAGCTGTGACCAGACTCAGCTGCACGCACTCGGGGTCCTCCTGACATTTTCCTGTTACAGGCACCATGAGGCCATCGGATTCTGATGTTGGTGTTAAATAAGAAAAATTAGAAATGGGGCACTTGCAGGGGCGCCTGGGTGGCTCAGATGGTTAAGCGGCCGACTTCGTATCAGGTCATGATCTCACAGTCTGTGAGTTCGAGCCCCGAGTCGGGCTCTGTGCTGACAGCTCAGAGCCTGGAGCCTGTTTCTGATTCTGTGTCTCCCTCTCTCTCTGCCACTCCCATGCTCACGCTCTGTCTCTCTCTGTCTCTCAAAAATAAATAAACGTTAAAAGAAAAAAAATTTAAAAAATGAAAAGAAATGGGGCACCTGGGTGGCTCAGTCAGTGAAGCATCCAACTCTTTCTTGATTTCGGCTCAGGTCAAGATCTCAGTTTGTGAGATCAAGCACCAGTGTCGGACTCTGGCTGACACCTACAAGCCTGTTTGGGATTCTCTCTTTTCTCTCTGCCCCTCCACCCACTCAACTCTTATGCACAAGCATGCACTGTCTCTCTCTCAAAATAAATACATATTTTCTAAAAAATTAGAAATATACAAAGTTACAAGTGACTCCAAGTATATTTTAGGTAGCAACAACTATTAACTACACATGATACAAACCACAGTAAAACCTTGTAGAGCTAGTAACTTGTTCTGCTAGAGTTGCACAAGATAAGCAAATATTTATAATGTATTTTAACTTGATAAATGAGTGATGTCCTGCAACAGGAGTAGTACGCGAGGTCGAATGTCACATGATCACAACTGAACCAATGGTTCTTGAAATTCACTTTGATATACGAGGGCTCTGGATTACAAGCATGTTTCTGAAACAAATTATGCTCACAAACCAAGGTTTTACTGGATATGTAAGTGGAATGAAAAAAAACAATGTTCTTAATGTTTAGACCAGTTACACTATACCAGTTATAAACAATAAGGCTTATTCTAGTATTTAAGACACAGCCTAGAACTAGATTGTTTTGGATCTTAGTTCTTACACTTTCTAGCTTTGTGATATTAGACAATTTACATTGTTGGGAGCCGTTTTGGGCTCACAGGTTGAGACCCCTCCCTGTGTGGAAAAGGTTGAAGCAAAAGCTCGCCAGCCAAACTGGTGCCTAATCTTACAACTACTCTCCTTGGCCTAAGGAATGTAATACTCTTTTGCTTTACCGCATTTAGATGAAAGGAAGGACCTGGAGCAGGATGCTTTGATGGATTGCATCTGAATGAGAGTAGCCTGACCACCTTAAAGTTGCATCTTGGGGATGGGTTGCACAGATGGATAGCAGTTATGAGCTGGCTGAATATTGGTGTGATTTGTGTAAATGCTAGGCTCCTATTATGTAAATTCACTCATTCATGGGCAAAAGCCAAGCATTGGGAATTCTGTCCTTGCCAGACGAGTTGTACCTCCCCCATTGTAATCGGAAGAATAGGCAATGACTCCTGGCCTATTTAGAGATAATTAACATAGGCAGGCCTAGGTAACTTCCTGTCCTCTCCCCCAACCTTAAATTTATATGCTAACTAACTTGAAAACAACTTGCAAGATTGAGGAAATCGGGCTTTACTGATATAACACATTATTGTTCAAACTATGCTTACTGATGGTCTGTCACTCATTGCTGTAATGTAACTCACTACCTTTAAATAAAGACACTGAGGCCAGCAGGGCAGAGACGCCACAGAGACGCCAGAGAAGCCAGAATTCCCAGGGCTGCCTGCTTGGTTATCAGACTCCATCTCTCTCATGGCTCCCTCACTTCATTTCGCCTGACTGTTCGTCCTTCGTGGACCCCTAGATTCGCCAGAACAAGGACCGACCCCGGCATTACATTATCTCAGTTTCTTCATCTCTTAAATGGGGATTATAATACCCCACAGAGTTATCCTGAGGATAAAATGAGTTCACATACATAAGGCACTAGTGAGATCTATATAAATATTAAATATTATTATCTTTTAACAAAGAAGATTGTCATAAACAATCCAAACTGTTGAATGGTCCTAGAAAACAAACCTTTTTGCTTGTTAAAGAAAGTCACTACTTACTAGCTAAAATCCTGATATTCAAACGTATAACATTTTATATAAAACAAAAACCAGTTTTCGAACCATAAAATGATTTTGTAAATCCTACCAATAAAAACAAAAAGGAAACAATTTCAAAAGGCAAGGTTGTGTGTGAAAATGTATTTTACATAAAAAGTAACAGCTTTCTGGAACATCCAGTTATGGAAGTAGAACATTTAAGCAAGGGATTCAGAGTTACACACACACACACACACACACACACACACACACACACACTCCCTCTGGAGCATCCAAAGTAACTTCAAAGCTA
Organism: Paguma larvata; assembly: GCA_030068075.1. Lineage (NCBI taxonomy): Eukaryota > Metazoa > Chordata > Mammalia > Carnivora > Viverridae > Paguma > Paguma larvata. The sequence goes on from CM057823.1 coordinate 11,461,386, forward strand.
AAAAGACTCAGCACTCAGATTTTCAGATACATGCAAATCTCAGCCTGGCAATGAGGTAGCATGATCCGAAGATCATGTACTGTCCATGAGGTTTGTTTTATCTGAGCATACGCTTTAATGTGAAAAATGAGGATTTTAATGGAGCAAAATAGAGCATTTCTGTAGAAAATATGCTCTCAACGTACTCACATTCGATGAGGAAAATTTTTCAAGTGAAGACCAGAGAAAATACAAGACTAATAAATGTCACTCCTGAAGATTTTTTAAAGGGATCTTCAGAGAAATACATCAAAATAGGAATATCTCAACTCTCTTAGGATCCCAGAACAAGATGATCTCAAAGGAAAACCACAAAACAATTTAACAAACTACTTGGCTTTGTTCTATACCTGTGTCATCCAACAGTGTTGCTTCTCCTCACAACCCTGTCAGGTAGCTGGCTCTCAAAAATGCCTCAGACACTTGCCTAAAACTTCTGCTTCCAAGTCTCTCTAAAAGTAAAACGTGTTAAATGAAACACACTGAAAGGATCCAACATCAACGACTGCTCGCAGTGAAATATGCCAATAATACTTACAAAGCACACTTTGACCTGTGATTTGCAACACGTGTCGTGATTGGTAAACTTAAATCAACAGATAAAATTAGTTACCAAAAGACTGTCCCTAAAGAAGGCAAAAAGTGAGAAGAGTGAGGGAGTGGAGGGAGGGATTTCAGTCTTCCTTTTCTGTAGTCTATTTAGCTCCATGACCCACTCAGCTGTAGGTATAAACACTGCATTTCCTTTGGTGAATGGATTGCTACGCCCTCCCTGACTCCACAAAAGGACAGCTCTGGCAACTGCCTCCATTTTCTGGGCTTGCTTTTTAGAGCAATGCCACTTGATGAGAAAGGCTTATGGTACATAGTCATTAAATTCAATTCAGGAATTACAGTGAGTACCTAAGTTTTCACAAGAGCAACTGAGCAGGTGACAGGACATCAAGCAAGGCTGCCCTCACACACCAATGATAGAACGTCCACTCAAATCTATCCTAGGGACAGAGCTCATTTCTCCAGAGCAACCTTCTGAGATAAGTCATTAGGAATCCTGGAGATACAAGAGGTTTATCTTTCATAAACTGGAGCACACCATTTGTTCTTTCACTCTTGGGGTATTTTAATATGGTAAGTTTTAAGCTAATACTCATTAAGTGTATAATGTGTGCTAGGCACCGTTCCAAACACTTTAGGACAATTATAACAAGTGATTTTTACAACAAAATAATAATCCACTTACTCACATCTATCATAAAAATAATGATCGAAATAATTTCACAGGTTAGAAACCTGAGGCCCTGATGAATTAAATGGCTTACTTTAGTTTACACCACTCGTAGGTGAAAGAGCTAAAACTCACATCATGGCATGCCTGTCACCGAAGGTCAAAGCCTGGGCCTTCATGACATGCTCTGCAGGTCTTTTTTCAGTCCTATTTTTTTCAGAGGGGGCTATTCTTTCTTTCTTTGGATCCCACCAAAAGAGAAGCATATGGTAGCAATCAGCCAATTAAAAACAATCACTGCTTTTCCCTTTGACCTAAGGTTTAAGTGAGGGGGTCAACATGTTCAATATATTAGGAGGGGGAAAAAAAAACATAGTAGCCCTTACTCTATCAGAGAATGGGAGAGAGAGAGAGAATTGTTTTTCACCATGCTCGGGAGAGGAAGTGGATGAGCAGAAGTGTGTTGGAAATATCCTTTATGTGAATGGAATCCAAACTCCAAAACATATAGCATTTATAAAAACCTTACCTAAGACAGAAATAATACAAATCCTGAGAAACATATGCAGGAACCAACAATTAAATTTGCCAGAAGGAAATATGAACCCATGACATCTGGAGAAACAATCAAATACTCAGATATGGCATTCAAAGCAAAGGAACATTTGGAAAAGAGTAATTGCCACAAACGGTTCTTCATTCATATCTATTGTGGTTCAGATTTTATAAAATTAGCTAGCAAGATGCCTTGAAAAAAGCTAGTGGTGGTTTTAGGCTATTATTGCCACACACTAAAGAAAACATAAATTTCAGAATATTGAGGAAATTATAAAAGGTCATACAGTATGTTGGTTCCAAAACAGATACCAATTTCTCAGTTGTTCTGCCTCAAAACATCAAAATAACTTTATCCACTTAACATCTACTGATCCCAGACTCTAACTAAAGGGTTTAGAGCGGCTGGCTATTTGAAGCTCCTCAATAAGTTGTTCAGAAAGCAACAATCACAAAATCACCAAAGGGGGCTAATTGAGGTAAACAAAGGAAGAAGCAGTAAACATACAAAATCATTGGGGATTACTGTTTTGTCATATAATTGCATTGCACATAGAATTCCAGTCAATGAAAAATTATCTAGTAGGTGCTGGAAACGACCACTTACTGGGGTTTCTAGACTTCAATAAGGCTTAGAGCCATCGAAGTCAAAGGAATTTCATTAACACTACAGAGCCATCTTTTAAATTTTTCAACAGATAACCAACAAATTTAAAAGTCAAAGTGTATCTTTGGCTTTTAACTGTTTAACTCTTTGACTAGAGCTACTACTTGCATCTTCAGTAGTAATGGTACCTCTCTATGATATTACAATCTTCCTGTCACTAATCAAACTCAAAAGAATCCTGTTCGCAGGCCCCATACTGGCCAGTAATTCCCACCTTGAACTCACTAGTTAATTTTCCAGTCTACACACCCATCCTAATGAACCTAGAAGACAATCAGTCCCAGTCAGCTACAGCATGTTGAAGGCCTACTGACTAGAGAACAGGAGAGTAGATCTAGAGAGAAACTTCGCTAGGGAAGATGTATATGAATATTTATGATCAAGTCAAAAGAGAAAGTTGAGTGGTAGGAGAGAAATATCTTCCATATCTGACAAGCCTATAAATAAAAATGAGAAGATCAACAGGAAGGAGCAGTGAAAGAATGATAAATGTAAAGTAAGACATATATTCAGTTTCTTTAGAAATAATAAGGAGGAAGGGAACAAATGTAGGAAGGAAAAATTCAGGTGCATTATCAAGAGTAGTGATAGGATAACAGGAAGTTAAATGTCTTGGTTTTGGAATTTACAGCAGTGTCTTAAAGTTTTTTTGCAAAGAATGTTATTTACGACATAAAATAAGTCCAAAAATAAGGAAACAATTAAATAAATAACCCTTAGACAGAACAGGTACTGTTACAAAATATCACACACACACACACACATAGACACACAAATGATGCTTACCAAGAGAGTTACAATAACTTATATGCATGAAAAACATGCATATAATTTAAGTAGAAATTTTAAGGCAATATTCAAATGATGAATGATCCCAGCCAAGTAGAAAAGTATATAAAAGACGAAATTTTTAAAAATTAACCATGGGGGCGCCTGGGTGGCTCAGTCGGTTAAGCGTCCGACTTCAGCTCAGGTCATGATCTCGCGGTCTGTGAGTTCGAGCCCCGCATCGGGCTCTGTGCTGATGTCTCAGAGCCTGGAACCTGCTTCGGATTCTGTGTCTCCCTCTCTCTCTGCCCTTCCCCTGCTCACGCTCTGTCTCTATGTCTGTCAAAAATAAATAAACGTTAAAAAAAAATTAACCATGATTACGGAGAGAAAGAAATACAGCTGGTTTTTCTTATTCTATATTTTTTTGCATTTCCATATAATAAATATTGTTTGCATTTTAATGAACTTCAAAAAACTTCTCAAAAGGGAGGGTATTCAGTATAAGAAAAATCATAGCTCCATTTTCACTGAGAGATCAAATAAACTTTGCTTTATTTCCTAAGGACCTAAGTTCTTAACAACAACATCCTCTTACCTTGCCTCACACCCAGAACCAAGTTTAAATATCTGCAAAGGAGTCAATAAATCCTTGAAGTGGAATTTAACAAATACCAGGAAAGGCCCCCTGCACACATATTCCTCTTCAGTAGAGCCTGAAATGCTATTCTGCTTTTTGTGTCAAGGTCAAATATTGCTAAGTCTGTAAAGTGCACAGTCTTACCTATAGGAATGCAATGTTCAATTGGAGCTTTTATTATTTATAATTAATTTATTTAAAAAATGATAATACTGAGGGAACAGGAATTTTTAAAATGTGTGTCAGTAAAAGGCAAGGAGCAGGGTGGAACTTAATTCTAGAGTAAAAACAACTTTTTTTCTTGTGGTATTTTTGTTGTTGTTGTTTCATTTGTTGAAGTACACTCTATGCCAAACGTGGGGCTTGAACTAACAACCCCGAGAGAGAGTAAAAACATTTCCGAAGAGGGTATGGAATGACACAGCATGACATGGGGAAAGAGTGGTCAGGCTACTGAAAAGTAGTCTAGGTACCCAGATATCCAGGACTCAGAACCAAGAGGATGAACCTGGAAGCTGGAATTGTAATAAAGAAGTTACAGAAGAAGACACCAAAGATGAAAGTCTTATTGGCCATTTTCCCTAGAGGCTACTCTTCACTAACTTTAAGTTACTAATACTAAAAGCCCTGGGGCTTTCTACAGCTTGAAATAACAGTATGACATGTTAATAACACTCTCAAGACTTATAAAATATTGGGGTTAAAAGGGCCTTAGAGAACAGTTTTATATCAAAATCCTTCACTGCAAAGATTAGGTTACTAATGGTCAGGGAAATCGTTCTCGCATGCAAAATAGGATACCATTCCAAGGCTTAAAATCCTTCAATGACAGTATTTCTAACTCCAGCTATAACAGAATAGCTTGTATCATACTAATACTTCCAACAACGACAACTATAAATGGTGAAGGGAGGAAATGTTGTTTGAAGGCTTTGGAGAATAACTAAGGCAGCTAGAACTTGGGGGATCAGGATCCAGAAGAAAAATGCACTTCACTTGAGGCAATTATCTATTCGTGAGCAGTATACGGCAGAAAAGTTGAGCAGAAAACTATGACTCAGAGCTTTCAACAGTATCACGGAATGGGAGACAAAAATTGGGAGTTTGGGACCCATAAGGAAAAGCAACCAATCTTTCAGTCAAGACCATGAAGGCCTTATCCTAAAATAAAGGGGAAACCAAAAATAGCAACTCTCATAAAAATGAAAACAGCCTTGAATCATTTAGATTCCTCTCTGGATCAAGTTGATCTATCCCTATTTCAATACCTTCCAGAAGAAAAGACAATCCTTCCTGAGAAAAGATGTCGCCATCTACAGCCATAAAAACATTTGTATACACAATGTCTGATATTCAATTCAAAATTACCAACCATGTAACAGACAAGACCAAATCTCTGAAACCTAGAAGAAAAGACAGTAGAAATGAACCTATCAGGTGGCTTAAATAGAGCAGTTATAGATAAACAGTGAAATAAATAACAGTCAAGGTCTTTTGTGCTTCCAAAAAAAATTTAGAATTATTTGTTCTGGTGTTGTGAAAAATGTTTTGTTGGTATTTGAGAAGGATTGCATGGAATCTATAGATTGTTTTGGGTAGTATGGACATTTCAACAATATCAATTCTTCCGGTTCATGAGCACAGAATGTCTTCCATTTGTTTGTATCCATGTAACCTATAGTTTTCAGAATAGAGCTCTTTTGGTTCCTTGCTATCTTATTCTTTTTGGTACATTTTGGTACAAAACGGGATATTTTCTAAATTTTTCTTTCTGCTATTTCATTATTAGTGTTTAGGAATTAAACATATTTTGTCTATTAATTTTGTGTCCTGCAACTGTACTGAATCCATTTATTAGTTCTGAGTTTTTTGGTGGAATTTTTAGAGTTTTCTTTATATAGTATCATGTCATCTGCAAATAGTGACAGTTTTACTTCCACTTTACCAGTCTGGATTTCTTTGATTTCCTTTTCATGTCTGACCACTGCAGCTAGGACTTCCAATACTATACTGAATAAAAGAGCTGAGAGTGAACCTCCTGTCTTGTTTCTGATCCTGGAGGAAAAGCTTTCAGTTTTTCACCACTGAGTATGATGTTGGCTGTGGGTTTTCAATATATGCCCTTTATTATGTTGAGGTGTGTTCCCTCGTAGCCCACTTAGTTGAGAGATTTCATCATGAACAGATGTATTTTGTCAAATGCTTTTTCTGTATCTATAGCTATCTTGAGAATGAAGAATAAAGCTGGAAGTATCACAATCCTAGATTTCAAGATATACTATAAAGTTACAGCAATCAAAACAGTATGGTACAGGCACAAAAACAAATACATAGAAAGACAGAGCAGAAGAGAGAGCCCAGAAATGAATCCATGCTTATATGGTCAATAAATCAATGACAAAGGCAAATATACAATGGGGGGAAATAGTCTTCTCAGTAAATTCTAATTGGAAAACTGGAGAGCTACAAGCAAAAAACTGGAACTGGACCATTTTCTTACACCATACACAAAAACAAACTCAAAATGGATTAAACACCTAAATGTGAGGACTGAAACCATCAAACTCCTAAAAGACAACATGAGTGGTAATCTCTTGCACATCAGCCTCAGCAATATATTTATGAACAGAGCTTCCCAGGCAAGAGGAAAGAAACCAGCCAACCAACCAAAGAAACAAACAAAAACATTAAGCTATTGGAACTACACCCAAATAAAAGCTTTTGCACAGCAAAGAGAACCATCCACAAAACAAAAAGGCAACCTGGTAAATGGGAGAATATATTTGCAAATGATTATCTGATGAGGATTAACATTCAAAATATTTAAAGAATTTATACAACATAATACCAAAAGAAACAAAACAACCCAATTAACAAATAGGTAGAGGACCTGAATAGACATTTTTCCAAAGATAACATACAGATTACAAAAGACATATGAAAATATGCTCAACAAAAAAAAAAAAAAAAAAAAAAAAAAAAAGAAAGAAAGAAAGAAAAAGAAAATATGTTCAACATCACTAATCATCAGGGAAATGCAAATCAAAACCACAATAAGATACTACCTCACCCTAGTCAGTAAGGCTAGTGTCAAAAAGACAAATGAGGATATGGAAAAGGGAACACTTGTGCACTATGGATAGAAATATAATTTGGTGTAACCACTGTGGAAAACAGAATGAAGATTTCTCAAAAAACTAAACATTGCAATGCCATATGATTTAGTAATTCCACTACTGGTATTTATGCAAAGAAAACAGAAACACTAATTCGGAAAAACACATGTACCTCTATGTTTACTACAGCATTATTTACAATAGCCAAGATATGGAAGCAACCCAAATGTCCATTGACAGATGGACAAAGAAGATATAGTGTGTGTGTAAATATATATATGTAAATATATATCTATATAATACATTTATAGCATTATATGCATATATTAGAAAAAGACGAAGACTGAATACAATAATTTAAGCTTCCAAATCAAGAAGTTAGAAAAAGATTGGAAAATCAAACTCAAAGAAAGTAAAGGGGTGCCTGGTTGGCTCAGTCAGTTAAGTTTCTGACCTCAGCTGAGGTCATGATCTTACCACTCATGAGTTCATGCCCTGTGTTGGGCTCTGTGCTGACAGCTCTGAGCCTGGAGCCTGCTTCCAATTCTGTGTCTCCCTCTCTCTCTGCCACTCTCCCACCTCACACTCTGTCTCTTTCTCTCAAAAATAAACAAACTTAAAAAAAATGTAAAAAAGGGAAAAAATAAAGAATGGAGCATAAATCAATACAACAGAAAATAAACAAAGCCAGTAATTAGTTTCCTGGACAATATTGTAATTAATAAACCTCTCACAAGCCTGATTAAGTAAAAAATTACAGCACAAATGGTCAATATCAGATGTACAAGACAAAAGGGACATAAACAGAGATCCCACAGATGCCAAAAAGATAACACATGAAATAAACTTGACAATTTGGATAAAATGGATAAATAAATTTCTTGAAAAACCCCAAATTAAAACTAACATGCTTTTGGAGCACCTGGGTGGCTCAGTAGGTTAAATGTCCAACTCTTGATTTCAGCTCAGGTCATGATGTCATGGTTCATGGTTCATGAGTTCAAGCCCTGAGTTAGGCTCCAGGCTGACAGTGTGCAGCCTGCTTGGGATTTTCTCCCTCCCTCTCTCTCAGCGTCTCCCCTGCTTATGTGTGCACTTTCTCTCTCAAAATAAAGAAATAAATAACAATTAAAACAAACAAAAAACTGAACAAAAAAAAACTAACATGCTTTCAGCATTAGTTATAATACCCAAGATAAGGAAGCAAACTAAGTGTCCGTTGATAGAGAATGGGTAAAGAAGATGTGGTATACAATGAAATATTAACACAATCATTAAAAAGGATGTGATCTTGCCATCTATGACACACAGATGGACCTACATGGTATTAATTCTGAGTGAAAGAAGTCAGCTTAAGAAAGACAGATACCATATGATTTCATTCACGTATGGAATCTAAAAAAACAAACCAAAAGCAAAATGAGACCTATAAATACAAAAAGTGAACTGATGGTTACCAAGGAGAAGGGAGGTAGAAGAATGAGCAAAATGCATGAAGGGGAGTGGGAGATACAGGATTCCAATTAGGAAAAGATTAAGTCACAGGAACAAAAGACAGATCTTAGGAAACATAGTCAAGGGATATTGTAATAGCATTATAGGGTGACAGATGGTAGCTATACTTGTGTTGAGCACAACATAATGTACAGACATGTTGAATCATTATGTTGTCCACCTGAAAGTAACATAATATTGTGTCAACTACAGTCAAAAATTTTTGAAAGATAAAAAATAAAATAAACATGAAGAGAATGAAAAGTCTGAATAATCCTATCTTTTAAATAAACCAGGACTTCAAAACATTCTCACAATAGGAATTCAGGCCAAGATGGCTTCACTGATGAATTCTCCCAAATATGTAAGGAAAAAAATTATAGTAATGTCACCCAACCTCTTCCAAGAAAGAATAAAAGGAAGGAATCACTTGCTAATGCATTTTACGTGGCCATTTGAACCTTGATATTGGAACCTAACAAGGAATATAATAGGAAAGGAATTATAGGACAATCTGTCTTATTAACATAGACTCAAACATCACAACACATGTATTTATATGTAATTGTGTGTGTATATACATTTTTCCTGAAATACAATGATGGTCTATCATTTGAAAATACATCATTCTAATTCAGCTTATTCAAATATAAAAGAAAAAACATACTATTATTTCAATAGATGCAAAAAAACCTGACACGATTCAACACTCATTTATGATAAAACCTTTGCAGATTTGGAATGGGTAGAATTATTTTTAATATGGCAATCGGTTTCCAAAAAAAGAGGAGAAAGCCTATGACAAACATCATGCTTAGTGGTAAAATACTGACACAAGATATGGAATCAAACAATGACACTCCCCATCTTTGCTTGTCTACTTTTTACATAGTCTCCTGGATTCGATGCACAATCATGTCTTCTCAGACACCTTCTAGGACCCCGCAAGATCATGTTCCATTTCTCTCCTCCATGTCTCCTCAGCTCTGTATGCAAGCCTCTATTTCACTCTGTTATTATTACCAGTTTTTCTCACTAAGCTACAAGCTCTTTTAAGACAGAATATCTACTTGTTTACCTTTTAAGTTTTGATTTTAATTCCAGTTAGTTCACATAGAGTGTTATATTAGTTTCAGGTGCACAAGAGAGTGATTCAACACTTCCATACACCACCCAGTACTCATTACCTTCTTATCTTCCAATACCTGGCACCTAGCAAGCATTCAAAAATGGTTTGATGAAAGTTGAAATATTGAGTGAACTGTCCAAAATCTTCTAGATAATTCCTGGCAATCTGGACTAGAACATTATCTCTTTACTCCTGTCTACTGCAGTTAGCCACCTACCTAAGGGCACAACCCACTACCTCTGTCCTCTCTGTTGTTCTGGCTCATTGTTTCCACCTATTAATCAAAAAAAAACAAATGATAAAGTCCAGAGGTCTTAGCTTTTATTCTAACAAGAGCACGGACCTATCAATGACTTTATGGTACATATTATATCATAAAATCTATTCCTATGATAAGAGAGAGGTAAGTAAAAACTATTTAATCATATAGTACCTTGAGCAGAAAATCAAATAGGACTGTTCTATGTGTGCATTTTTCTTCCATCTGCAAACTCAGTAACATCATGTTGGTAACATGAAAACAGTCACGATGAGAGTATTTATACCATGGCAAATCCTATAAGCCAGAATTTCTTCCCTCCTTCCTTCACTTCCTTCCTTTGGGCTGGTTATTAATCATTTAGCACCAACGGCTGTTAGTTTAGTCGTATAGCATACTGTACCCACTGAGACTTTCTGATGGCAATCAAAGATCATTTCATTGCCTATGTTTATTGACTACAATCACCACCATGAAAACAGCCAACACAAAAAACAGAATGATTATAGGTTAACATTTTGGAGACAAGCTTCCCATTCCCACACTGCCAGGTTCACCTGCCCCTGATTTTTAAATATTGTCAAGAGGTCATTAGAATGCCTTATTCTAATCAGCCCTGAAATTCTGGGGCCTGCATTTTAGTGGAAATATTCTAAAAACAAGATTGCTGCTTGAATCACTTAGGAGATGGTAAGTGATCATGATGTGTATTCAGAGAAACATCGGCTATAAGATTTCTTTGCCCTGATAGAATAAAAAAAATTAAAAACCACGAAAATTGGCAAAGCCTCAAATAGAAGGGGCATGCATATTATAGACCACTTTATTTCTTAGTTTAGGATTTAGATGAGATGGAAATTGATCTATCAACATCTCCATAATTGCAGGCAATACCACGAAATAAAATTCTGAGTGTTCACCAATCATATTTTAGTGCTGAACACTTCATGCAAGCAGCTGTTAATGATGCCAAATATAGTTTTCACAGCATGCAAAATGAACTAATGACCAAGCCTACATTTTATATTTCAGAGATGTTCTTTCTTGGTGCAATTAATCCTAAATTCTGAAGAGATCACGGTCTCCTGATCCATGCAGAGGTCAAAAGGAAGGACTGTTTATGATGTCAATGGTCTACCCAGCACGCTCCTCCAGGTGCCCAAATTAAAATAACAAAGGTCTTTTTTTTGTGGATATAAAAATAGATATAGGCAAGAAATTTCTATTGCCTGAAGTTTTTGTCACAATCCCTGTGTGTGATCACGAAAAGGAAACTCCTTGGGATCCTACAAGGATGGGTTTAAGAAACAGCTGGAGCCCTTCAGTAAACTGGCACCACTCACCGAGGCAAACAGTGCAGAACACAGCTGACCAGCACATCACTTTGGCTGACAGACATTATAAGCTCAGCAAATTTGGGTTGTTAAGCATTTTACTGTGGTGACTTTCAAGAAATGGTGTGGTTTGTGATTAAATTAGGTATGCCTCCATAGTTTTAGAATTAACGTACGTGACATATAATAGGAAGACAATTTAGTAATGAATCATTAGGAACCATTGCCATATGCCTTAGTGGGGAGGTACCATATAATTGCATACCAGAAAACTCACAGAGTTTGATTTCACAATATTTAAAATTATCCCCCAAGCTTAGGAGGACCAAGATGCCATATACTTTTACAATGTACAAAAACCTGAGAAAAGCTTTTGCAACACTGTAGGAAGAAAGCTTTCAGGCCCATGATTTTTATGGCTATCTATATATAGTTTATTTTTAAATAGTCAATAATTGAGTCCTTACCACTTACCAAAAACTGTAACAGCTCATTTGTACCTGTATTATCTAGGATATCTTCGTGATAATCCTACAAGATATGCAATATGACATTCAGTGTTTTACAAATGAGAAACAGGCAAAGCAACTTGCTCAAGGTCATAAAGATAGTGAGTAGAGGAGCCTGGATTTGAACCCAGGCAGTCTGTCACCAGAGCCTGGGATCATAGCCATGGTGACAGAAGGCTTCTCAGGAGCCAGATGGGCTCTAAGCAAGTCTGCAGAACTATCTGGAGTCATTCAGAACAAACCAGGTTACATCAGAGTCACATCACAGTTTTTGGCAACAGAGCAATGCCAGACAACTCCATGTGTTTTGGATTTGGGCACTACTGAATGAAACATACAATGTACTCATTAATAATGATCACTTCTATAAAGTATCTATTGACATACTGTTTTAGAATTAAAGCATTCAAACTTAGTTTTTGTTTTAATTTATTTAGAACACATATACACATTTTTGAAAAATTTAAAGCACGAAGGTAGCTCCAGTGACAGTAATTCAAACTACTGACATACTCTGAAAGAGTACTGAAAGAGTGCTAACAGTGCATCACAATTCTTGCAATCTTCGCTAAACAAAGTAAAAACAAAATATCACTTGTCAAATTCCTTATTTTTAAAATTTCAACATCCTCTCCATAATTCCCATATATTTGATTATTGAACTATTTTGTTGAGTTAGCCTTAAAAAAAAAGTCTATTTAACTCAAAGACAACTAAGCACCTGTACTGAATGGCCCAAATATTTTTCCCCAATCTATCAGTGGCCATGAGGAAAAGAATGTGTAAGTCTCTGCATTTAGGTTTTTTATACCTGTTTTATGTAAAATGCAGAGCAACGCAAAAAATTCTCAATTTCAAATCACATTTAACATTTTTTTTCTCTACCCCATGGCATAAGTGCTGATCCTAAGACACTGCCCTATCCCACGTTCTATTTCATGGGCTCATATATTTATCTTGTTTCTTCTACTGAATTATAAGCTCATTGAGACCAAGAACTGTCTGACTCATCTCCCTTGCCTCTATGATAAGTAGCAATGTTCCCTGTACCAAGAAATGTGCAAAGTTGTCCAGAAAGCACTGTGAACTGAAGTGTAAAATCAGATTAACACTAAACCATCCATGTGTCTTCTGAAATATTTTGATATTACTAATTGGGTAGGTTTTGATAATGTGTCAAATTTTAAGAGCTGCCTCCTTAAAATCTGTTTGGAGCACCATTTATACATAATAAATTGTCATATTTAAATAAATTGTCACTGTTACAAAATACATATGCACGCACATTTTGAAAATCTAGAATCTCATACTAAAGACTGAATTTTCTTGGATCTAATATTTCAATACACAATTGTAGAAAAAATGAAAAAATACAAACAAGATGACAACCCCTTCCTTCTTTTTTCATTTTATATGGCTGGAGAGTCTATGTAAAATGAATCAAAGGAACCACAAGTGGATCCTAAGCCCTTCTTCAAATAATATAACAAATATTTAGGAAAGATGAAAAAAAATGGACTAAAATGCACTGGACCTATTATGCAATTTTCCATGAGACTATGCTTTTAGATAATATAACCAAATCCTTCTAGTATATTCTACTTCCTGGACTATTTTCCATTTGGGATATATCAAAACTGGTAGAAGAATTAATTAATGCCCTCCTGTTTTCTTGGAAACTTCCATTTCCCATGAAATGGGCTGGAAGTAAGCAAAAAGAAAGCTCCAGTTTCAGACTATGTTTGGTATTGAGGACGATTCATTTTAAAAATCCTTATTTAAAACATCTTTACTATTTCATATGTTTCCTTAAAAAATTATATATTATAAAAGAAAGGGGTATTAAGGAGAGATTAAAACCTATAATCTTAAAAATATGTGCACAGGATAAATATTAGGAAAATATAAATTACATTGGCAAAAATATGTCAGCTCCAATGAACTGCTAAACACTATAACCTATTCTATCAATCATGTCATTGGGATTAATGGTCTTTTTGGATTAGGAATCTATGAAACAGCTTGTAAAAGATAGAAAATGAGCATATATTTATAGAGATGAATTCTGTGTACTTTTTATAAGTACCTTGCAATACTGCAGGTGTAAGATTGTGAAATATCCAATTTAAAGTAAGATGGTTCATGGCTATTAATATTTAGGTTCTCTGTAACTATTTTGGCACTGCTTACCCAAGTGCAGCTAAGGCATAGCTCAGTTTCAATCTGTTCTTTCAGAGGAATAATATGGTCAGTAAGGAAAAGGTAAGCTGACAGAGCTCAGTGTGAGGGGGATGTTTTTCAGAACTATAACTTATGCAAGATTCCCCAAGGAATTAATGTAGAGATGAATGTACCAGAGATGACATGAAGATGAAAACAATATTTTATATAGTTCTGTCAGCAAACCATGTGCCTGCCAGCATAATTTATGGCCCTAGCTGTTTGTCCTTACCAAAAAAAAAAAAAAAAGACTATATGCTATGTAAGCAATTATTTGGGTGTTGAGTAGTATTTTGAATAGAATTGTTTTTAATTAAAATTAACTAAAAGCTGAGTTTTGAGTCACTAGACTCCAGATGAATGACAGATATTACAACTCTCTAAAAATAATTTAAAATATATAATGCTCTCGATTTCTAAGTGACTGTAAGCTACTTCATAACAGGAACAATCTGAATAAAATTAATTGCTTTGAAAATTCAACAAATTATGAAAAATAATTATGGAAAGTATTTTCATATTAAAATATAAAACTGAAAACCGGAAAGTTTTAGTTGATACCATATCATGACCATTGAAAAAAGCAAATAATGCTAAAAAGAAACCATCATCAGCCAAGCAATTAAATATATTTCCTTATGCTAAAATTCTGAATAGATATTGGTCAAATATTTGAACTGCAACAGAAAATAAAGCTCTGAGATACTAGTCCTTTTCCAAAAGAAGACATATATCCAAAACTCCAGAGAAAAAGTTTTGATGAAATGGTAAATACCCAGATTGTAATAAATTGGGCTTATTTCAATTGAGTTATTTTATTACCTGTTAATATTTTCATGAACATGAACTCAACACTATGTCTGGGTCCCTTAAAATCTCGCTCTTAGTTTCCCCAAAGACTCGAGAATTTACCAGTCCACACACACCATGTACCATCAGATGAGCCAGAGTGGACTCAAAGTCAAATGCCACAGAGACTAGATGCCTCGATCTAGCATGACACAAATTGCTACATCTGATAAACTGCAAAAATCACACACATATCCTCTCAAATGTTGGAAACCTACGGAGCTGTCGTCTTTAAAATAGTGGTCAGGAAATTTCTTTATTTGGAAATTTAATGTTTTTAGTGTGAATCCAAAAACTGCAGAGGATTTGAAAGAGTAAGACTTGCAGAAAACTGAGAGAGAGGGGTGTTTGGGTGGCTCAGTCAATTAAGCACCTGACTCTTGACTTCAGCTCAGATCATGATCCCACGGTTCATGAGATTGAGTCTTGTGGCAGGTTCTGTGCTCACCACATGGAGCCTGCTTGGGATCCTCTCTCTCTCTCTCTCTCCCTGTCTGTCTCAAAAATGAATAAATAAACATTTTTAAATAAATAAAAATAAAACAGAGGAAAAGCAACATAGAATAATGCTAAGAGTGTTTATTGGAGCTTTGCATATTAAGGGGAATTTAATTATATCTGAGAAACAGTGGCTAGAAAGTCATTAATAGAGTTCTATACCTACGAGTACCAACATCTAAACATCTGAAAAGAGAAAGAAACTCTCCTCCAAGAAGGATGTCCACTTTAAGTAAGACTTCCATTTGGGGAGAAAAGTCAAGGTGGTAGAAGTCATACCCACTTTGGCCAAACAAATTAGTGCTTAAAAATGGAAAGAGATATTTCAGTCAGAAGCCAAATTAGTAGGTTGTTACCACCTTCTACTGGATCTTGACTGTTTCCTTGTTTGCTCTTCAACCTTCGCTAAAGAAACCCCATTATCTTCCAACCCAGTGTGGCTTGGGAACTCAAGGAAAATGCAAAACCAGTTAAAATGGTATTCCTAACGGTTAATGGATGATTTTAAAAACTGAACCTAATTTCCTGTGCAATCTGGGTTTCTGACAATCCCTCAGATTTTTTCGGTATACAGACTTCACTAAGTCTGGAAGGTACCATGGCAGAAAGAGGGGAGAAAATTAAGTTTCAAAAGAAGAAAAGCCCAAGTGAGAAGGAAGCGTGCCTTCTCTGATTCTTTCAGGTTGGCTTCTGGTCCCTTCTGTGATCACATGCAGTATTCAACACACTCCTATCTTTCTACTGATAATTTATTAATATTACCTGTTTATGTGTTTATCTTCTTCAGTAAGCTTCAAGGCCCTTAAGAACAGAGACCATATCTTATTTTTCTTTGTAACGCCGGAAGGCCTGGCTTCTGGAAATGGCTAGCTATGTATAAATGTTGGATAAAAATTAAATTAAGATGATGAACTAGGGCAAGCCATTCTTCCCTAAGGACTTTCCTCAAGAAAGTAACCACTCCCCCACCCCCAAGAAATATAGGGATAAAATACCGATTTTGGATTTTTTTCCTGAGGATCCTGAGAAAAGGTCTACAATGTAATGTGGCAGATGGTACATGGCCAGTAAGTGTACTTCCCTCCCTTCCTCCTACTCTGGAAAAATACCTCAATAAAGACAGCAGTGAGCACCTGTTCAGTTATAAATAGGACATAGAAGATGGATGATCTTTCTAAGGAATGGAGACTGTTTTATACCACAGTGGCTCAAGCAAAGGCTTCTAAAGTAGACACACCTAGGTAGAAATCCCCTTCTACCCATACCCAATGGGCTTTATCCCATTCTAACTATAGGAAACTGGGAAAGTAAATGAGCCTTCTTAAAATCTCACTGTCCCAATTAGCAAAAGAGGAATAATACCACTTTCAAAAGAATTTGTATGAAATTAAATAATAAAATGCCCGAATACACCTATCACAGAGATTAATTTTAAGTGCCCAAATAAACAGTGGCTAAATCTAGCTCACCACCTAGCATCAAAATACTACAATAGCAAAAAAAAAAAAAAAAGTGAGTTTCATATAACCTATGGAGACACAAACCAGAATTATTTTTAAAAGAAAAATAAATATCAAATGTGAGGCTGAAAAAGCATAATTAAAACAATGAAAAATTGTCTTGATTGGTGGCATCCCTCTTGCAGACATGACAAAAATGCAGGCTTTTTGGTTCCATGGATATTTGTTTTTCTTCCTGGTGGCAGAATATAGAGGAGGAAGGAGGAGAGAGAACTATCCAGTGCCCACTGAAATATTCAGAATCTTTTTTTTCTCTCTTCTCTTACAAGCAACATTTCCCAAATAACAGCCAAACCTCATTCTAGTGTTCTACTGTGTTCCAAGCCAAGAAATGAACATTTTCTAAAGCTCTGCAGGCTTTTCTGAGTCATCCTGCCGCTCTGTATGTCCAATTTCTCTGAGACAGGTCCCCCCCTTCGCCGGGAGGTGCTCCCTCACCCCGCCTGGTCTTCTCCCGGATTTTATCCCCCGATCAGCTGCCTCCTCCATGGCTTCCACACCAACAGCCGCCTGCACTTTCATCTGTTCTTCTGCCTAAGCTCTGCTAGCTGTCACCTTTCCTGGCTACCCACCAACTCGCCCACAACTCTTAGATAGTAAATAGATCTGTGCCCAAAAGTAGGGTGGCACGTCTAAAATTAAAAAGCTAATAAAAAGGGGTTATCAATCATAAACACACTAGCACATTTTATTTATAGTGTTTACGATTAAAGAAGTACTTTTCTGTACATGATTGCATTTGGCCCTGTGCTTACACCCAATACACTACTGATAATAAAAATACAATGTCATTCATTGAGCGTCTCTTATATGGCTTAAGCCATGCCAGTTTAACCTTTACAACAAGCCCGTCAGGTAGATCAGATTTTTACCTTTTCAGATAAGGAAACTGGGGCTCAAGGGTGGTTGACTGATGTGCCCAGGTTTGAGCAACCAGTAACCGCTAGAGCTGGGATTTCAAACCAGGTCTCTGGTATTTAGTTCAATATTCCTTCTCCTTCCCTAGAAACTAAGAAGTCACAAATCAATGACTGAAACGTAACATACATCCGTAGAAGTGAAGAGACTCCACACCTTGTTATTTGACCAGAAGTCCTACCCCATGTTTGAATATAAAACTTCAGTTACTCTGAACATCATTCTGTCTCAGTATCACAGCACGCACAACAAAGATTGCTCACGCAAGGGAGGAAAAGAAGACAGAAGTCGTCAAAAGTCAGTGAAGAAAGTACTTCAGGATCCTCTGATGATGCAGTCATTGTGATGTGAGCCTTGTCAGTAAACCCCGCCTTCACTAGTGACTTCTCAGCCAGCAGCACTCCAGCCAGCCACCCACTTCCTTCTCCTCACAAACATCCTCTTCTGTGACAACTCTACGTTCTCTTGATTCACCTCCACATCATGGATGTTCCTTCACAGCTTTCCTTTGTGTCCTCTTGTACCACACCTTATCTTGAAAACTGGAGTTCTTCAGGGTTTGGTCCTGCCTGACTCATCTTAATGTATATCCCCAGAAATCTGTGGACCACATACATGCTCAAAACTTCAAAATGTCTAAATGGTTCCTAGGCCTTCCATCTGAGCTCCAGACTTCGATATGCAATGGATACTTGAAATCTTTCACTTATATGTCTCTTGGACATCTCAAACATAGCACTTCCTAAGTGGCTATTTATTTGAGAGAGACAGCCAGAGAGAGAGAGAGAGAGAGAGAGAGAGAGAGAAGAGAAAGCACAGGTGCAAGGGAAGGCAGAGAGAGAGGGAGAGATAATCCCAAGCAGGTTACATACTGTCAGTGTGGAGTCCAAGGTAGGGCTCCATCTCACAAACCACTGTGTGATCATGACTTAAGCTGAAACCAAGGGCTGGTTGCTTAACCGACTGAGCCAGCCAGGCGCCCTCCAAAGCCGAACTCTTAATAAATCCTATCACCAAGAGCAATGTCTTTTCTATCATAGTAAATGCTGCCACTTTCCCTTCAATTTTTAAAGTCAGAAATTTGGAGTCATACTCTTCTCCTTTCTCCCCTTCAGCCTTCACTCCTCACATCTAGTCCATCAGCAAGTTCTGTCACTTCTACTTCAAAACCACATTTTGTTTTCCTTCAATTCTCTCCATCCCCAATCCTACCCCTGAAGGCATATGACCATGATGTCTCTGCTGGACTGTCACTGTGGTCTCTTTCCTTTCTTCCACCTATATAGAATATGAACATTCGTGACTCTGCTTAAAACCCTTCAAATAGGTTCTTTTTGCACTTAGAAGGTAAGTCAGACACATTATAGATGCCTCAACATCTGGCATAATCTGCACCCTGTCTCATGAGAATTTTTCTAGCTGGTCCTGGAGCACTCCTTCAGATGAGTCACTGTCATCCCTGTGCTCTCAATTTAAACATTGTCTCCTCCTTGAAAGGGCTCTTCCTGGTCGCCCTAGCAAAATAAGCCAGGCTTTTCTATTTTTATTATGGCACTCTGTTTTTTTCTTAACAATGACCAGAATCTGGCAATTTATTAGACAATTCACATTTGCCATGCATTTTAATGACCCTTTTTTTGCCCCAGAATGTCATCTCTATGAGGGCAGAGACTTGTTCAGGGTCTTATTCTCAACACCAAGAACATTGCCTCAAGTGGATTAGGTTAATTTAAGAGATGAATGAGAGAAGCATCAAAAAACATTGCTGAGAACAACTGCTCAGGTAGTTCCAAGAAGAGCAACATGCTGGCAAGGATCTTCCTTTTTATGTGTACGATGCATTGTTCAACAAAAAACATTCTCATAAAAAGTTTCATCAACGTTTCTAAAACCTAAAATCTACTGCCACTCACAACCCTCTGTGTTAGCTGCAGGTCTATTTTCAACGTTTATAGTAATGGTCACACTTTGCCACAGTCATTGCCTGTATACATGTTAAGAGGAGGGATATGGAACAATCAAAAACATTCAGCCAAAAATATTACAGAGAATCAACTAATTCCCATGCAGAGCCATAATACTGAAATGAAGTGAGTGAAGTAAGCAATTTCTAACTACCTGTCTAAATGTTGACCAAACTTGAAAGTACTAGAGTCGACTTTTCTTTTTTTTTTAATGTTTATTTATTTTTGAGAAAGGCGGGTAGGGGCAGAGAGAAGGGTGTCAGGGTATCCGAACCAGGCTCTGCACTGACAGTAGAGAGCCTGATGTGGTTCTTGAACTCACATACCGTGAGATCATGACCTTGGCCAAAGTCAGACACTTGACCAACTGAGCCTCCCAGGCACCATTAGAGTCAACTTACTTTCAAAGCTGTTTTATATACAGACTCTTTGCTTGGGCAACTCTAGAGCATTAGTGTAGACGAGCTTTGAAGGTCACACTATAAAGACTGGTCAAGGCCTCTGCTACTTGCCTGCTGGCAGTGAGTGAACATCTATGAGCCTGTCTTCATCTGTAAAAATGTCCCTGCCTCATGTATACAGTTGCTAGGAAGTTCAAGAAAACAAACAAACAAAACAAAAACAAAAACACAATGTAGTTGAATGCCCTTGAAAACTGTAACATGTCCTATAATGTTGTAAGGTAATATTATTGTTTGATTTCTCCCAAATACTTACTAATGAAAATTGAGCATATTTTCTTGATTAGCTGAGTGTGGAGATACATTTTATAAGGTCATATGATTATTCCCTACACAAAAATAGAATTAAGTATAGACATATCCCTATTTTAGATGCTGAAAGCAAATAGCACTGGTATTTGCTATGATGGACGGCCATGAAGAACAACTTTTTACCTATCCAGAACAACACACACACACTAAGTCAGGCGAGATGACCTACCGCTGAAGTCTGGGTTACAATCAACTGCTTGCTTTATTGCTTCTACCTGGCTGGGAAATTCTCTGGAATGAGGACCAGCATTGTCTTCATTCTTACATCATCTACAGGATTTGAAAAGATACCAGCACATCATTTTACTCAATCATAAATTCTAAATTATCCAAATGAATGAAGACTCACTATGTGACCTCATTTGTCATCTTGTCTGAAAAATTGATTTTGGCATTTTTAAAAACTACATTTATTGTTGGAGTCCACTCGCAGTGATAAAGCCACTGCTCACAGCTGAAAGCCCCTCATCTCCACATCTGTGACAGTGTTGCTTCCTATCTGTATGACAGGAGTTCTAACAATACTTCCACAAAAAATAGACGTAGTGACAAGTCATGGCTATAAAATATACTTGGAAACAGGTGATGCAGATAAGGAAAACTAGCTCTTTTGATCGAATTTCATGCCACCTACAATTTCATGCTTTTCCCTGGGCTGAAGAATTTGTATTGACTTATGAATTCACAGATTCACATTTCAATACTTTTCCTCTCCCCTTTTAGGGAAAGACGCTAATGAGCAGAGAAAGATCACAGAGTCTAAACAGTTTATCAAGTTTGGAAAACTAAATAATCATTAATTGCTTAAGTAGGTCTTTGTAACATTTTTGGATGATGCAGCCTCCAAATATGCATATGAATGGCTAAGATGGGGGTGGTATGAGACAAGAGTAAGGAAAATGGAATGTGAATTCTGGTAACATATTGTAGTAACTCTCTATAGATCCTTCAGTGTAAATTCAGGGACATTTGTTGAGCATTTCCTAAAAGCAAAGTACTGTGCTAAAAAGAACTAGGGATGAGTAGTGAACAGTAGACAGTTCCAGTCTTCAAGTACTTTGCAACTTGGATGGACACTTTCATCACAAGTCCATGGGCATACACACAATTAGGATATTATGTGTAAGAGATATTGATCAGTCTAAGGGAATTTATTGGGCTTTGGCTACAGCACTGCTAAAGAGGATTGAGTTTAACTATTTTTCATTCCACCCTAACAATGTAGAAGTTTATGGTGGAGCTCTCCAATTCACTCAGAATTTTAAACTCCTGAAAATAAGGGGAACAAAAATCAAATGAAAAAATAGAAAATGTTTTCCATTAACAACAGCGACAATTTACCAAGCACCTACTATGTATGTATCAGGGTTTCATTGCGTTTCACATATGAGAAAATGAGGCTTTGAGAGGCCTAAGCAGGCCTCCTAAAAGGTCATGGCAGGTATCAGAGCCAAGATTCAAAACTGGTTTTGTAGAACTCAAAAACTACATGATTTTTGTTTAGGATTTGTAAAAACCTGCAAAGTAACACACAAGCTTTCCAGTTGAATTCTGAGATTAGTTTGTGTGTATGTAAAGAAAAAATACATATACCATCTGCTTTGCCTAAAGGCTTATTTGGACTTGTCAAGTTAGTAATATCAATTCCCAGGTTTTGTTCATTTTTTCCTTGAGGAAATGGCTGAGAAAAAAAAATAAGGCTTGATCTTTCCTGCGGCATTTCCCATCAGGAGTTCATATTCTCTCTTGTCACTTAAGTCGGAGAATGTTTCTGTTTATGAGACTCTTGAGAGCACATTTCGAAAACTTTGTCTCCGCAGTGCCCTAAAGCTCTGAGTAGACCTGGTTTTCCTTGCAGTTGGCCCCAAAACACTGAAAATATTTTGCATACAAATGCTGTGAGGTTGGTGTCTTGTTTCCCTATTGGGATCCCTAAGGTTGTTGCTTTGTATTTTACCCTCTGACTTCTTTTTCTCATCTCCCTCCTAAAACATAACGGACATTCTTTCTGGACATTTTTACTATAGTTTTACTCTAACTTATCTCCTTTTTCACAGACTGAGAGTGTAGTTTTATTTTTTCCCTCTAGACTTTGTGCCATTTTTGTGTCCATTTCTCTTTAAAAACTTCACAGAGACAGGTTTTTATTTTTGTGGCAGAAGCTGAAAGACTGATGCAAAAACAAAAAACAGAAACAAACAAAAATGGCCCTCCATGGAGAATAGAATATCCTAATAAAGCAATGAAGTTAAATTGCACTGCATGGCACATGCTAGAAAGAGATGGTGAATGATTATTTTTTTTAATTCAATGGGGACTATTTCCTCACATTAAAAGGGAAGGTAATTTTTTCTTAAAAGAACTGCTCAGTATGAAAATTGAGGTGTAGAGTGAGTGAGTGCACATGAAAAATAATATACTGAGATATTTTAAATCCAGGCAATGATTCTGTTCAGTCATAGGTGAGGCAATGACAGGCTACGAAAATAGAAGCTCTAGCAAGAAAAGTAGCTATGGTAGCAACCTCCAAGAGGGCTCCCAGTGATCTCCATCTCCTGGCTTCCACATCTCGTATGGCTCCTTCCTACACTCTACCAGGGTTGATAGGATTAAAGTGACGGTGTGCCACTTCTGAGATTAGACTGTACAACTCGGTCTCTCTCTCACACCACTTCTCTGAGGGAACCCAGATCATGAGAAGCCCCACAGTCAGTCCCTTGTGGGAAGGAAGCAAAGGCTCTGGACAGCAGCCACATGAGTGAGCTTAGAAGTGCATCATCTTGTCTCAGTCAAGCCTTCAGAGGCTAGCCTGGTCCAACAGCATGACTATATCCTCATGGGAGACATAAAACTGGAATTACCCAGTGAAGCTGTTGGATCCTGACCCTCACACTGTTCCAGATTTAAAGCTAAAAAGTTTAAGGGGTGAGAGGCTTCACAAAAGGCAATACAGAGTTAGTACAGTAGCCCATCAGCTAATGGGTGTGGTTAAGATGTAGGGACATTGGCACAGGTGG
Source organism: Paguma larvata (assembly GCA_030068075.1). NCBI lineage: Eukaryota > Metazoa > Chordata > Mammalia > Carnivora > Viverridae > Paguma > Paguma larvata. The sequence goes on from CM057823.1 coordinate 11,484,880, forward strand.
GAGTTTAATCAGATCTCTTATTGGCATGGGACTAAAGGGGAAGATGCACAAGTGTTGTACTTAATGAGGATGATGATGATGATGACAGTATATAATATAGTGATAATAATCATAGTATTTACAGCTAGTGCCTATTTAATTCTTACTATATACCAGGCCATCTGCTAGGCACACCATCCATTAATTTTCATATGAACATTTGGGATGAGAATGACAAGAAAACTAAGGCTGGGAAAAATCAAATAAATTGTCTCAAGTCACATAGTAAATGGTGGAGGTAATATCCAAAGTTAGGTCCTATTTCAACTATCTAAAGAGTCCCACTAACACACTGCATATGGGATTGGCTGAATTGGTATCAGAAGTGCCAATAAAGGCAAGACCAGTGGGTAACATGGACTGAAGTTTGGTCAAGAAGCCAAAGTCAGGTGTGGAGTTATTCAGAAGACACAATCAATGTGCAAGAGGAATTGTCTTCATTGGCATCTTCTCTTCTACAGAGCCCAGACCCAGTAGGGCCTAAAATATTTTCACCTATAACTGCACAATTTCCTAACAAAGAACTCCCCATAAGAACTGTCTCAATCATGCACAAACTGATGTCACAAAGGAGGGAAAAAGTAACTCATGTGTACATTTATGGAAGAACTGAGTTGGGCTCATTGCCTCGTGCTGCTCTGGAGCAGCTATGAGCATGGTTACCATTGCAATTTAATCTTTGGTCTGCTTCTGGATGAAGCGGTTCACACAAAAACCCATGGTGTTTTTCTGTGAAGTCTCAACCTGGAAATGGGAAAACAATGTTAACATTTTGACTTCCAAGAATATATTTTTTCCAGTTTCCTCAAAAGAATGAGGTACCATGGATCAAAGTTTAAGAGAAATTTTCAAGTAGTCTTTGTTTCAAGGATACAGTAGGACAATTCTTTATCATATTATTCATCATTTAAACCACTTAAAAATACGTGGAACTAGAAATGAATTCTATTTTCTCTGCAAAGTTTAGAACATGTATACTACTAACAACCATCAAATTTTTTAACCATTTGTTGAAGGGTAAAGATATTTTGCTTAGTTGATCTATGAGCTGAAATTTTGAGTGGCTACTATGTACTATTCTTTTTTTTGTCTAAAAATGTTGATACTTTAATATCAAACATTTTAATTTTTTTATATTTATTTTTGAGAAACAGTGTGAGTGCGGAAGGGCAGAGAGAGAGGGAGACAGAATCCAAAATGGGCTCCAGGCTCCGAGTTGTCAGCACAGAGCCCAAGATCATGACCTGAGTCTAACTCAGACGCTCAACAGACCGAGCCACCCAGGCGCCCCTCATGTCAAACATTTTAAACTTACATAATTCTTACCAATAATCTGTAAAAAAATAAAAAGAGTGCTTGTTTATATGAGACAAAGGAAGTCCCATCTCAATAAACAACCCCATATTCTCCAACTGAGTTTATGGTGCAGTCTACTGACAGTCATTTTGTCAACAAAAACAATGGATAGTTTTTCTCAAACATCAGGAACAAAGTTTAAGAGCAGAATTGAACTGCCTATTGATAAAATACCTGCCCTCTAATGAGCAAAGGCTGATACACTATCTCTGGCAAATATAACTGCCACAAACTTTTAAAAAATGATGCATAAATATGCCTTAACTGACAAAAACAAATATGATAGCTTGATTTCCTCAGAAGGGGAAGTTGTGTCTCTAGAAACATAGGCTATTTGATCCTGAAAACAAGAAAGATTTTCATGCTGCTGTCATACAAATGAAAAGATCAAATCAAAATTAAGCTTCATGTCTCATTTCTCTTTTTGGAATATGTACATTTTTAGGTGATAATCAGTTATTTCAAACTGTTTCACTAATGACTTAATCTACTGATTTTTCTAGACAAAAAGAATAAATCTGGGGGAAATACATTCTTTTACCATGACATTTCTGGTTTAGGGAAATATTCTTCAAGAGGTAATAATACCCTAAGAAAAGAGGAAGCTAAATAGACATTTCATAGATGAGGTCTACAGTTAACAAAGTTTAGTGTAAGTATCTCTAGAAAGGCTGGGTCATTTCTACTAAGATGAAAAGCTCTTGTTCTGCCAGGTACTGAAGGCCTTAACCTGTTACAGTGATTCGTTTATACATGACAGCAGCTAAGAGGACAGGCTATTAGTTCAGCCACGACCACAGCCGCACCTCCCAAAATTAACTCTACTAAAATGAGTCTTCCTGATATAGGAAACTATGTAGAGGAGGAAAATCAGTATTAAGAAAAAAGATTTGGTCAGGTAGGGTTGATGTTAGACATGTTAATTAACCGCAGCAACATCTAGGACTTTTGAACCTTTCCTCCATTAAGAGTCCATTTTCAGCCCCTTGGCAGTGATATGCCCCCAATGAAAAGGCACAGACTACAGCATTAAGTCTAAACTCCTTAGTCGAGAGGATAAAACCAAACTTATGTCCCTATGTCATTTCTTCCCACTGTAATACTGACCATACCTATCTACCAGCCCAATGTGGACTCTTCCAAGTCAAAGATTCTGGCATTCATTATGGGAGCTCTAGCATCTAGCACACTGTGTAGCCCATGGTAGGAACCAATACTTTCTTGTAGGTAAATGAACTTAACAGTTCCCCAGACCTACCAGCTTCTCAGGTCACTAATTCATTCCATACACTTTCCCTTACTGCAGCCTTAAAAATTCTTTGGTTTTAACATTGAGAAGCCAGTCAAACTAGTTCTCTGTAAAAGGAAGCCTACTGGAAGGATTTGGAGGGAATTTCACAGAATTAAAAAGCAAGAAAGATCGTCAAGGCTGTGGGAACTTGGCTGTCTCTCCCTGGGGCTATATGTTCTCTCAAAAAGGTACTGTCCAAGAGTGCCTGGACAGTAGGTGGTTCAGTAGGTTAAGTAGCTGACCCTTGATTTTTAGCTCAGGTCATGATCTCATGGTTCATGGGATCAAACTCCAAGCCAGGTTCCATTCTGACAGCACAGAGCCTGCTTAGGATTCTCTCCCCACCCCCCAACCCCTGCCCCTGCTCTCTCTTTCTCAAAAATAAACAAACATTAAAAAAATAAATGTCCCATTATTATCGTCTGTAGACCTACTTCTCCTTCATGTATGAAACCCACAATGGCTACCAACCCCAGTCTACATGATCTCAACAGCTTCAGCATATAACTGTTCTCTAACTCTTAATCTCTGTCTCCTACTTCAAAATATTAGGAAAGAGATTCTGATTAGTGGCTGAAACCAGACTGAGTCTCTGTAAACTGTTGACTGTGCTTGAGCTAGCCATGGCCTAGGTTCCAGAATCATAGGGCACTAATAGCACCTTTAGCGGCATCTGTGAATGGGCACAGCATTCTTATAAGGCAATACAGTGTGGATGCGATGATTGGTATTTTAATACAAATAACCTCCCTGTCTCTACTTCATTTCACAAACTCCTAATCTTCCTTCAAGACTTAATTCAAAGTTAACTTTCTCTGTGGTCTCTGTTGAATTTAATTTTCCTCTATTGGCTCCTGGAGCTCTTGGTTCTAAACTCAGTTCATGTCTTTGTCTTCCCCTACACTATATACTTCTCAAAGTAAGAACTGTCTTTTACTCCTCTTTAAGAGAGCACAGATATTTGTTGGAATGAATACATATTGCCGGAACAAGCATTAACATTTCTCAGTAACGCATTTGATTATCTTGCAATGAACATATTCTTGACAAATTTCTGTCTGGGTTAATCATGAGAAGATGGAGGAAAGAGGCGGAAAAAATGGAGGAATGAATACAATGATGATTTGCTCTTATCATTCAAGGAGTCATGGAAACAATATAGTAAATAATTTGGTGACATCAGGAACCTAAAAGTCACACACAGATACAGATGATTCGATCTCGTTTTCACATGTATATTACACTTCCTAGCAGGTCATGCTACCTTGCAGCCCAAGAGAGTGTTTCTATCATTTTATAGACATCCTGAGGATGTCAAGTCTTTTCTACAATATTTTTTTTAAATAAAAGTAAAATTGGGTATTTAGAATAGTAGTAAACACTGTTCAAATGAAGGAGGAGGTTTAGGATACTCTTTTCTGGTCTGATTTCCATATGGAAGTAGAAATATAATTTTTTTCCTCTGGGCTGTTGTGAAAATGTAAGTTTCTGCTGGATAGTGTTCAACAGCTGAATTAAGGTTTATTAATTTTCAAATTTATAAAATAAATTACAATAGGAAAACATTTTAAATGTTTTTTTCAGAGATTCTATCATGATATACTTTCCCATCCATCCCTTAATATCAGCAATACATACCATGGACAGATTCAGTGATAGAAAATGTAACTACCTACATTTAAAAAATTTAGATATATATTTTGTATATTATATCTATATCATATATGTTATATATAATATCATATATATAAAAGATCTTCAATAACACATAGATAGCATCTTTATTGATATTATAGTGCAGTCACTGAATGGGATAATGTACTTAGAGGCTCTCCTCTACAAAATATATATTTTTTTAAATTTTAAGTAGTACCTCCATTTTCTAATACTTATGGAAACTTTGGGGCTCATCATAGAGAATAAAGGTCTTTAGTCAGCAGACTCTGAGAAGTCTGATAGATTAATTCATTCATTTTTTAATTTTTTTATTGAGTACTTAACAAAATCAAAGAAATTATGCCACATACTGGGGACACAGGTGAGTTTTAAAAATTTTTCTAAAATTTGACAAAATTATTAGCTCACTCTTTTGAAACTGAGCTTTCAGAAGTGTAGACAGACATTTTTGAAAGTGTGGTTATTCATATATTAAAGAGAAATGTTTAAGTGAATAGCTAGAGTCAGTATAAATTAAGATATGAAACCTGATTGACATATTTTCCAGTTACTATGACTATGTGACAAATTAGTAAATTAGTGGTATTATGCTGTTGGATTCTGAGAGTCAGGAATTCAGACAAAGGACAGAGGGAATGCCTAGTCTATTCTATGACGTCCAGGGTCTCAGGTGGAAGGCTCAACCTTCAGGCTCTGGGCTAGAATCATTTGGAGACTCCTTCAGTTCCACATTGGGTGGTTGATTCTATATGTCATCTAGATCTCCAGTTCCTCTCTGCGTGAGCCTCTCCATGTGATTTCCCTACACAGGCTAGTTTGCATTGTCTCGCAGCATGGTGGCTGACTTCCAAGATCAGGTGTCCTAAGAGAAAAAGTTCTATCTCCTCTTATGACCTAGACTTCTAGGTTACTTCTGTTGCATTCTATTGGATTGAAGCAACTCACTAAGGTTGGCCCTAATTTAGGGAAAGGAAGAAAGATCCCAACTCTCAACAGAGGAATGTCAACATCAGATTGTAAGACGGCCACACGAATGGCAATTATTGATTTAGTATTAAAAAATAAGTCTGTTAAAATCCACATAGAAACATATCTTTCTAGATTCTGGTCAAATAATTATAACCCTTATAGACTAAACTATAAAAGAAATCTGTTTTAATTAATACTTTTTAATTCTCATCTTCAAATGACTTTTTGTACTCATTCATTTCATGGTAATGTCTCATCTTCTGCATTTTCTCTGGCAATGACAGCCTGGTAGGTAGTTAGCTTTTGAAACTAAGCCAAAATTTTCACCAAACATTTTTCGTATGGAATGGTTACCCTGTAGCACATATGGCAACACTTACTGATTACTTTGCAGTCAAAGTTGGTATGTATGAGACAACCCAAGAATCAAAAAGGATCTCATGTAATGAAATAACCTAGTCTTGTTAGGTTATCCCAGTGTCCATCCATTCTCATTCCTGGTAAGACTCTCCTTATTCCTAAACTCTGACCTTTTTTAAGTCCTACTTCCTACTGAAGGCATCTTTCACTAGACTGAAGAGCTCAGACCTTCTCTACACGTTTTATTCTCTTTTGCTTCAACATCACAGAGCTTATTTAGTTCCTATATGTTTGTTTATTTATTTTTCTGGGTTTTGTTTCTTAACTAAATTCTTAGCATCCTTGTGAGGGGCAGGAAGAGTCATATCCCCCCAACCTCCTCCTCCTCGTTTTTTTTTTAATCATATACCTCAACTAGTCGGGCTCTGAATATAAGATAACTATTAGTACATAAATACTGACATCTTCCCTCATTGTAGCTGTGCCATACATAATTAGAAGGGAAAACTTCTATTTCATGGAGTAGAAAAGAGAAGAGGGGAACGGAGAATGCCTCAGCCTTATGAAATTGTCACTGGTAAATATAGAAATTAAAAATTCATTTGAGAAAGAAAAAAATTCTGAAAACATCTGAGGAAAGAATTATCGCAACAAGCAGGAATCGATATTGAGAAGAAAGTAGACAGTACCTTCACGGAACTTCGTTCAGCCACATAAAACATTTAATGTGAAGCAGCCACTAAACCTTTTGAAAAGCTACAATCACTTCAGGATCATGGATTCCTTACCAGACAGGCTTCACCTGTCAGTTCATTTTTCTTACATTCACTCATTTTGGGCACTTATGTAGACCATTCAAAACCTAAAGAGGCACAGAGGTTATTCAATACAATTTTTAAAAGCACCTGTTCAAATGGATCTGTGGCCTTTGATGTGATACTATGCAGTTTAACAAAGGGCAGAGTCTGGTTAACCCATTCAATAGCCCTTCTCTACTTCCCACTCAGGGACTGACACAGACCCAATGTTTTTGTCATACCATCTGCCAGTGTTTCCTTTACACATTCTAGGTCCTACTTTCAAAATACGGTTTGGTTTAATGCTGAAATGAAGTAATCCTTTAAAAATGCCTTGACAAACAGTTTTCCTCAGCAGCATGGAAGGCAGACTTCCCTTTAAAATCGGGAAGAACCAATCTGAAGCCATTCTGACAGGTCACATAAATGGATCACCATGTGCTTTTGCAAATATTACCAGAAAGTCAGCCCTGAACCTTTTCCTTTTGTAGTCCTTTCACAAACAAGCCCCAAACCTCAAAGGGTGTTTCCTTTTTTTTCCTTTTCAGTTAAAAATGCTGTTTCTCATTACTAACATTAAAGAAAAAGAGCTACCATCTAGTCATTGATTTCTAGATTTTATACAGGATTGAAATAGTTTTTCCATTAGAAACTATTTCTAAAAACTTTGAAACCTCCAGAAAAAAAAAAAAGGAAAAACTGTATTTGGAATCTGAATATGACAAAGACTTGAAATGCTTTCCAGAAAGATGTACTCTGGCTTAGATATCAAGGTTTTTGACCTCTATTTTCAGGAAGGGCACTTACTGCCAGTTGCTCTTATCTACAATCTGTTTAGCAAGAACAGGCATCCAAAGATAAGAAGCAGTGAAACAGTTTCTCTGATGGCAAATTCTTGATTGCCATAGAAAGCGATTAAAAATACACAGCCTGGTAGGTTGGCTTACTTGAGAAGGGGAAAAGGGGGTGGAGTAGGAGTTCGTATATGCTATAAAGTAGTCAGGGTGGGATATGCTCAGGATATCGTTTACAACAGAAGATGACATCTGTTTCTTCTATAAAAAAAAAATTTGGCAAGTTCTAACTTGTTATATGACCTGTCCAACTTATTTGATCATAGCTGATAAAAACTCTATCCTAGAGTTCACGACAACTACAAGGATGATTTGATTTCTGTAGGTTCTCTTGTTTTTATACTTGTCTGCTGTCTTAATATAATGCTATCCTAGAAGCCTATACAGGGAGATTATAATAAAAATGTATGGTAGAAACTTCAGCTTGTAATAAAGGGATTTTAATTCCTGGGCTCTCAGGGGTGACCTTATGGTTGATTTCGTTATATTTTATGGTTTTGTTTTTGTTTGTTTTGTTACCTTGGATTGTGTTCAGATTTTACAGACATAGACATTTACCTCATTTTTGTGTGGTGTAGCCAAGGACCCTATTGCTGCCAGTGGGTGAGAAGCCATTGTTAGTGTTAACTGACTTAACTATGCTCACATAATGGACTATGTGTAAAGCCGATACTGGTAAACTGGCTTGCCCCTAATTTTTTCATTCTTCTTCATCAAGCAGCATTCTTACTGTACCTACAGTACCTACATTTACATTTGCGACTCCAAATTTCTAAGCTTCCTGGATCTGATACACACAGAAGAACAATGAAACACAAAACATGTACAAACAACAAATATTTATGAAGAGGTTAACATATGTTTGACCTCAAAGATTCAGTGCAGCTGTAAGATTTGGAAAAACCAAACCAAAGATCAGTTGGCAAAAAGAATATGATCCCCAATTCCCCTCATCACCCTCTTAATTTTCCTTTCATCATTGTGGATCAATTCACCACTGGCCCTGGGGTAATAACTTTAAAACTACTACATTTGTTTTCAGAAAATGAAGCTGAAGCTTTCTTGAGTACCCTAAAAAATGAGCTAATTATGATGGACTTGGTTTATCTTTTTTCTTCTGCAACTCTAATTTAAGCTTGGAAGATTTTCCAAATGAATATTGCCAGGTGTGGCTAGAGGTTTTCACAATGGAAGTATAGAGTAAATCTAATAAATAATCAATCTCTGGTATTCCAAGTCAGCCAGGAGGCCAGCCAATGAATAATATGAAGAAAGAGTCCCAGGGTACCACTCTTCAATATTTTTTTTTCCCTAACTTCAGCTATGACTATTGGATGGCCTAACAAAATTCTCAAATGCAGACTACCAACCTTGCCCAGTAAATAAAGGGGAATTATATCAATCTTGATTAAAAAGAAGTCCCATATCTATTTCCCTCTACTAATAGCCCATTCTTCAGTGATGGATGAAAATACCCAACAATGCATTATGAAAGACAAAATAAAATCTAATTTTTTTGCCTTTTAAATGACAAATTTTATGTTTTCTTTATCAAATAATTTAAACAAATGGATATATACGGGAGACTAGGTTAAAAGTTTATGGCAACCTTTGATTGAAGACCAGTTTTCACCTTTACATCACTGTATGAAATGTGGTATGAAATTTACATTCAGTGAATTATTAACTAAACGAATTGGTTGCCATAGGTTCACATTTGTTCCTTACTTAAAAGTGGTCCTCTATTGTCATTCCTAAGGAGATAATGATTTTAAAAATAAGTAGAAGAAAGGATATTTGACCTTCCAGAATAGATCTATGTTTATAACTTAAGGAAAGAAAACAAATCTTATTATTCCCTAAGAGATTTTACTTTGCTTGGGAATAGAGAAAAGAATGCTTGTAAAGTAAGAATTAAAATGACACTATGATATACATACTTTTAAAAAGATTCAAAAAATAAACAGTGTTGAGCACTTAAGAAAGTGAATTCCATTTTTTCTTCAGCTGCACAGAGCAAAATCATTTACTAAAAACTACAAATGAGTGTTCAAGTTTAACACCTTTTAAATGTCTCTTTGCTTGATTCTTCTACTTGATTAAGGAAGAACACAAACTGTATTTGATTTACAAATGCAGCCAGTCGAGGTAAGTTTTGGTAAAGCCCCGGAAGTCAAGGCATTTGGAATGACTTCTTCCACGATCTACAGAGAAAGAAGGAGAGACATGGTAGAAGTTATTGGGACACAGAAAGTAATTTAGGAATTGAACCTGGATGCAAAGGACAAAGAGAAAGAGGAATCAGAACCATCACTAATAATGTTAACATAGAGGTCATCTCTTATTTTATCTGGATATTAAAAAAAAATAACTGTCCCATCGTCTTAATATGCCAGGAGACGAATGATCACTTTTGAAGACACAGAGTGAACCAAGTTCTGAAATGAAAAGATGCTAAATTCACATCTTATTTGATACCATTTTCCTGCCACTTAATATTTACAAAATTAATCGCTGCGAGCCTCAGTTTATCTTTAAATTTATTTAATGTTTATTTATTTTTGAGAGAGAGAGAAAGACAGAGTGCAAGTGGGAGGGTGGCAGAGAGAGAAGGAGACACAGAATGTGAAGCAGGCTCCAGGCCCTGAGCTGTCAGCACAGAGCCCAACGCGGGGCTCGAACTCACAAACCGTGAGAACACGACCTGAGCCAAGTCGGACGCTTAACTGACTGAGCCACCCAGGCGCCCCCTTTAAAATTTTCTTTTCTCTGTTTATCTTTAAAGTAGGAATAATATAGTTATGCCATAGGAGTTACTCAAAGGGGACTTATAACAATATACGTAAAGCACAGTACCTGGCATCTAGTAGTTATTTAAAAACCAATAATAGTTTTCTAGTTCTAGAAACAGAAAAGGGAACAAAGATATAATAAAAAGGAAAACAAGGGTAGCAAAGAATTCATCTTCCACAATCAATTTTAGATAAATCAAATGTTCCCAGGCACTTCGTATGTTGACTCAAATTCTTGAGTTCCCCACAAGTGCCCCAAATCCTGTAGACCAGGAGGATCTAAACGAGTAGAACAAGTCTGTCCCTTTTAAAAGAGGAAGGCAGTTAAGTAAGGAAGACAGTAATCACAATAAAATGTTGTGTAACAAAGTATAAGCACATAGAGAAAAGCAATTAAGTATGCATGTGGTCAGAAAAATTTTGCGGATCAATTTAGTTTGGGTCTTCAAGCATATGTAGAGACAACGCTTATTAAAGTGTGGTACAAGATCAGCAGCCTCAGGTCTACTTGGGAACTGGCTGAAAATACAACTTTCAGGGTCTTAGACCTATTACATCAGAAACCCTGGAGGTGGAGTCCAGCACTGTAGGATTTAATAAACCTTCTAGGTGATTCTGATATAAAGTATGAGAACCATGAGGTAGGAGTTCACCAAGTAAGTAAGGATTGAGGAGGGTGGCATTTCAGGCATAAAACAACATGTTCAGACAACAAAGGAAAATTCCACCTGGCTTGTCCATGGAGGTGAGTGACAATGGAGGAGAAAGGTTGAGTATCCCCGGGCCAGACTGAAAGTTTATACACCATGTTAAAGACTTTGGACTTGATCTTCTAAGCAATGGGGGTTACAAGTACTACAGACAGCCTGATTCCTTTTCCTTTCAAACAGCTGCACAGAAACTGGGAAGCACACATATATACTATGAATAAACACCAAAAAGTCCTAGTAGAAAAGTTTCAGAACCACATCAACAAAGTTCTTCATACACTAAAGTATTTCAAAGACAGCTCTGGTCTAGTAGGTGAATCCTGGGCATGGAGAAAGAAGAGACAGTGATTTCGAGCTGGGCTGTCTGGGGAAGAACCCTTGAACTTTACTGAACTTGTGTTTTCTCGTATGGAAAAGGGGCAAAAGCTGTTCCATGAAGAGCTGTGAGAATTAAATGGGAGAGGAGTGTCAAAGTCGCTGAGAACTTTAACGCATGTGCACTGCAAGATACTCTTGTTAACTCTTGTTTGAATTCTTCCTGTGGAGTAAGAGCAAATAAATCTATAAAAGGGGTATTCCAACTGCTGGTGCGGGGTGGGGGGGGGGACACCATCAGAAATAGTAACTATTTTTCTATGCTAAACAATGTCTTGACTGGGCAAGGCTGCAAATCCAAATTCAGAATCTACCAAAAAGAACAGAAGGAAGAAATGTCTGAGGGTCAGGCACTCCGAAGTGGAGAGAAAACCCAGATCCTGTTGCTTTGAGCCAGAATTCGTATGTGGATATAATTAAGAACCGACGGCTAATGATAGTACAAGAAGGGACAATATTTGGGCCACTGAGCTAAAGGTAAAAGTCCTCATGTTTTGCACCTGGATATAAATGAACATCAGACTAAATGCTGATGCTAGACATAGATAAGAGAAAGCCTTCCAATGAATTACACGCACACTCCAGGATTAGAAGAGTTTCCAATTTCAGATGCAAAAACAGAATTTTGCCATCAACAAAGCCAAAGGGGAAATGACATTTGAAAACCAACAGATAGTTTTTTGTTTTTTGGTTTTTTTTTTTTCTTTTTGCCTTCTCCTGGGTAAAAGCCAGGTGCACGAGCCAAAAGGACAGGAATCAAAGTCAGTTAAAAGCAGAAGGAGTAATTGCAGACATTCTGCCTCCCGCCAAGTTGTGGGTAACACAAAAAACCCCGTCTTCTTTGGGGACCTAGCTTTATCAGTAAAAGCCTTGGAAAAAAATCAATGCAAATGAAAATACAGATACAGTGCACAAAACATATCAGAATCTGTCAGACTCCCTAGTGCTAACAGGGGACCTTAATCTCTCCTTTCTTCCTTTGTATAACTGCACCTTACTGTTATTTTACTCAGGGGCAGTTAATGATGGCAAATCCATACAGTGTCTAAGTACTGCAGATCAGGACAAAGCAGAGATGCTGTTTAAAGACTACGGTTGTTTCATTAACTACTTTAGCTAAATAAATTTACAAATGCTTCTGGCGCTACACATATAAATCCTCAGAGATTTCAAAAACATTTGTTTTCTCGTTACAAAGGTTGGAGGCTTAGCGATGAAAATTTGGAATATTCAGAAAAGTAACGAGAAAATTACAATTAGAATTCTACCACCCAGTGGTAACGGCTGCTAACAATTTACCCTATTTGCCTACAGCTTCTTAACATATATTCCTAATGGTTAATCACTTAGCATTACTCCATAAGTACTTTTCCATATTATTAAAACAGAAACCCTTCAAAGATGCAATAACAATGACCGCATGGAATTCCATCATGAGTATGTGATGATGTAATTTAACATTTCCTCACTGATAAACATTTAATTTTCACTATTATTAAGAGTGATTAATTTCTTCGTGCATAAACAATAGTTTGCATTCAGAAAGTACACTAAACAATTGATGCAGCATTACCACTACGACAAGGCCTTTCGTATTTTGTTTCCTTGCCTTCAAACCTTGATATAAGAATTATATTATCATATTGTGTTTATTTTTTTCTATTTCTCTGTATCACAATCTGTCAATTCTGTCAAAATTAAATATATTAATTTTAACTGAATCTTTCATTTGGTATAATTTTAGCAATTTCCTTAAACACCGAACATTTTTGGAAACACATTGTTATACCTTTTTTTTTTCTTTATGAGAACATTAAAGTTCACTCTCTCAGCAATTCTCGGATACAATACTGTGAGAGCAACTACAGTTACCATTAGATCCTCACACTTTATTCATCTTATAACTAAAAATTTGTACTTTTTAGTAACCCCTCCCTATTTCCCCCACCCACCAGCCCCTGGCAACCACTTTTCTGCTCTCTGTTGCTATGGGTTCAACTTTTCTTTTATGGTCCACATATAAGTGATGCCATGTAGTATTTGTCTTTCTCTGCTTGGGTTATTTCACTTAGCATAATGCTCTCCAGGTCTTTCTATGTTGTTGGAAGTGACAAGATTTCCTTCTTTTCTAGACTGAATAATGTTCATTATGTATGTGTAAATGTATCTACTGAGGACATTTAGGTTGTAGAAACACAATTCTGAATGACGGAAGGGTACTGCACTGTACCTTAGGCATAAAAATTACGTATAGAACAATATTTTTACTATTGGTTAAGTGGGTTAGTTGGAACTTGGCACCAAAATAAATAATGCTGAAACAGGGGCGCCTGAGTGGTTCAGTCAGCTGAGCATCCAATTTCAGCTCACGTCATGATCTTGCAGTTCCTGAGTTCGATTCCTGCATCAGGCTCTGTGCTGACAGCTCAGAGCATGGAGCCTGTTTCAGATTCTGTGTGTCTCTCTCTCTGCCTCTCCCCCACATGTGCTGTCTCTCTCTCAGTCTCTCTCTAAAAATAAACATTAAAAAAATAATACTGTAATTTACTGCCTAGGATTCATATTTTATATGCATTTCTGATGTTAATAAAGAGAATCGATGTTAAGACTGCAAAATACTTTTCTCTAAAAATTCTGTCCCATAAGCCATTTTTTAAACTATTCTTCGCAAACCATAAGTTAGATATTAGTCCTTAAGAAAACATTAGCCACAGTATTTTCTTTCAGTTTGCATTTCTTTCATTAATGAGTGGGTATTTCAAAAATTTTTATTGTTTATAATTATTTAATGAATTGTCTATGTAAAGTCTGTTTTTCTTCTCAAGATGTTCTTTTTATTTATAAGAGCATATTATGTATTAGTATGTTAATTAACTCTTATACATGCCATATCACTAAGTATTTGATGTATTAGTGATGTTTACCATCTGAAAAGTTTACCATTTATATAGTAAAATCTATTAATATTTCTCTTTACATTTTCCTATTATGTGGAAAATATTTATGTTTACTTCCAACATCTCTTTGGTTTTTGGGTTGTATTACTTTTATTTAACCTTTAATTCTCGACTAAATCTACTGTGGTACATGGTGCCTCAAAAAACCTCTAGTTTATAGTTATTCAATTGCTCTAATGTCTTTAATGATTCTTTCTTTCCTGTAATATATAATAGCATGTAATATCATCTATGTTATATTATTATGAATCAAAATATGCTATATTAAATAACATATAAATTAATACAGCATCTTAAACACAGACTCTCATACATAGAAGAGTCTCTTTTTGGTCTTTTTATACTCTTAATTGACCCTCCTACATTCTTTTTTCACCACTCTCCTACTCCAAATATTGAACTCTGGACTACACTTTCAAAGCTGGTAGTGATAATCCCACATATGATTCTATTTTACCAGGAAATTTGCTTATCTTCATGCATTTATTTCAGATGAAATTTTTCAAATTCAAAAAAAAAAATCTGTAACAAATATTCCTTCTAGGAGTTTGGTTGAAATCACAATCACATTGGAAAAACACAATCATTTGAGGGAAACTCCTTTCTTTTACGTACTGTGTCTCCCAGAGAGAAAATGATACGCTGTACAATTTGTTAGAAGTTTACCTTTTAAGTGTTTCTACAACCACCCTGCTAAAGAGTTTTTACCTGAATAATGTTGCAAAATAAGAGAACAATCAAGGGGGACTATCTAACAACCAGACAGAAACAGAAAGTGCATTTAAAATTTTAACACAAATATAAATCTTAATCTGTTCTTAATCTCAATTCAACAAGTAATTTGATCAGGTCACTGTTTTTCTTACTATATTAACTACTCTCCTCGTAAACTACCCAGGTGCAAAATTTTCACACTATTTTATACGTATGCAGCTACTAAAGCATCTGCAGACATTCTGAAGTTACCCTAAATTGTTAATAGCAATTGTGACCTACTTGAGTATTATGTTGTTTACTAAGAGGCCACTAAAATAGAACCCAAACAAAACTGGAAAGGAAGACAAAATAGATAACTGAGAGTTTTCGGTGGTTGGCTGATTCATGATATAGCTTGTTCTGCAATTATTTAAGCGAAGAGAAGCTTGATCAAATGATGGAATCAAGCAGTCTCGATTTTTTTTAATTAAACTTTTCGTTTTGGGATAATTATGGATTCAAAGGCAGCTGTAAGAAGTAACATAGATCCCACTGGCCCTTTACCTGGTTGCCCTAATGGAATCATCAACCAAAACTACAGTACACGACCACATCAGGATACAGGCATGGACAGAGCCAAGAAACAGGCAATTCCATCATCACAAGCATCTCTCGTGTTGTACTTTTATGGCCACGATCCCTTCCCCTCCACCCACGTCCCTTATTTAGGCCCAGGCGACCACCAAACTTTTCTCCATTTCTTCAGTTTCATTCTTTTAAAAATGGAAGGATGTTATGCCACTGTTTGAGACTGGCCTTTCCCAGATGGAAATGCATCCAGGTTGTTGCATGGATCTGTTCCTTTCTATTGCTGAGCAGTATTGCACGGCATGGGTGTATCATGATGTGTGTAACCATTCACCCCCTGAGGGGCTCCTCTGTTTCCAGCTTGCGGCTAGTGCAAATAAAGCTGATACAAACATTTATGTGCAGGATTTTGTGTGAAAACAAGTTTTCACTTCTTTCAGATAAATACATAGCAATGTAATTGTTGGGTCACATGGTAGTTCCAGATTTAGTTTTTTCTGGAATTACCAAACTGTGTTCTGGAGGAGCTATACCATTTTACATTCCCACTAACAATGTATTCCCACCTGTGTCATTGCCAGCATTTGGTAGGATCACAAATTTTTATTTCAGCCATTCTAATTAGCATGTAGTGATATCTGATTGTTGTTTTAATTTGCATTTCCCTAATGGCTAATGATTTTGAATACATTTTCATGTGTTTTCTGCCATCTGTATATCCTCTTCAGTGAACTGTTTCTTCGTGTCTTTACCCATTTTTAAAAAGATTGGTTTTTTTACTGCTGAGTTGTGAGATACACTAGTCCTCAGCCAACTATGTGGTTTGCAAACATTTTCTCCCTATCTGTAGCTTGTCTCTTTATCCTTTTAAAAAGGTCCTATGGGGGCGCCAGGCTGGCTCAATGGATTAAGTGTCTGACTTTCAACTCAGGTCACGATCTCGCAGCTCATGGGTTCAAGACCCATGTCGGGCTTTGTGCTGACAGTTCAGAGCCTGGAGCCTGCTTCAGATTCTGTGTCTCCCTCTCTCTCTGCCCCTCCCACACTTGCACTCTGTTTCTCTTGCTCTCAAAAATAAATAAACATTAAAAAAAAAAAACAGGTCCTCTGTAGGGCAAAACTTTTTAGCTTTAGAAAGTCCAATATATCAGTTTTTCCCATTTCTAGATATGCAATCACTGTCAGTTCTAACAACTCTTTGCTTAATCCTAGATCTGGAAGGTTTTCTCTTGCTTTTTTTTCTAAAGGTTTTTAGTTTCATGTTTATTTTTTATTTGTTTTAAATGTTCATGTATTTTTTTGAGAGAAACCACGAGTGAGGGAGTGGCAGAGAGAAAGAGGAAGACAGAAAATCCCCTACAGGCTCCATGCTCAGTCACACAACTGTGAGACCATGATCTCAGCTGAAACCAAGAGTTGGATGCTTAACCAACTGAGCCACCTACATATCCCTCATATTTATAATTAAATCTGTGATCCTTTTGGAGTTACTTGTGTAAAGTGAAACAGGTGGATGCTTCCTTTTTTGCCTTTGGATGTCCAACATCATTTATTGAAAGGCCACCTTTCCTCCACTGAATGGCTTTTGTACTTTTGTCGAAAATCATTTGAGCATCTTTATAGGGTTCTATTTCTGACTTCTCTATTTTATTGCATTGATTGATAGATCCATTCTTCCACCAGTATGGTCTTGATTACTGTAACTGTATAATAATACTTACCATAATATAGATGGATTTCTCCCTCTATATAGTTATTAGATGCTCTAATTCCTCTGCTTTTCTATAGAAATTTTATTATAATCTTAAGTACAAATATTCTGCTGGTACTTTGATAGAAATTGTATGTCAATTGGGGAAAATCAATATCTTTATTATATTGACTCTTCCAATCCATAAATACTGTATATCACTTCCTTTATTTATATCTAGTTTGATTTTTTTCATCATTTTGTAATTTTCAGCATACAAGTCATATATATTTTGTTAAATTTACAACTATTTCTTTTCTGGGGAACTGTAAAAGCTATTATATTTTTAATTTTGCTGTCCACATATCTTTCACCTGTATATAGAAATACAAAAGATATATATTTTTTTACGTTTATCTTGTATCCTTTGACCCGGCTGAACTCACTTGTTAGTCTAAAAGTTTGGGGTTTTTTTAGGGGGGTTTCTTTGTAGATTCCCTAGAATTTTCTATATAGACAACTTTGACACCTGCAAAGAAGGACAGTTTTACTTCTTCCTTTCTGATTTGTATATCGTTTATTTCTTTTTCTTACCTTTCTCTAGTGTCTAGATCTTCCAGTATGATCTTAAAGAAGAGCACTGAGTTTATATCCTTGTCTTATTCCCAATCTTACAGGGAAGCTTTCAGAATTTCACTATTAAGTCTAATGTTAGCTGTAGTTCTTTTGATAGATGTCCTTTATCATGTTGAGGAAGTTCCCTACTCTTCCTATTATTCTAAGAGTTTCTATCATGAATGGATAGTGAATTTTTTAAATGCTTTTTCTGCATCAAATGAAAATTTTTTTATAGCCTGTAAAGGTAGTAGATTATATTAACTGATTTCAAATATCAAACCAGACTTGTATCCCTGAAATAAACTTCACTTGGTCTCAGTATACAATTATTTTTATATATTACTTAATTCAGCTTATTAATATTTTATTAAAGATATCTGAATTCATATTCACAAGGGATATTGGTTTGTAGTTTTTTTTTTGTACTGCCTTTATCTAGTTTAGATATTAGGATAATATTTGCTTTATAAAATAAACTGAAAAATGTTCCCTACTCCATTTTTGGGAAAGTATTGGCTAGAACTGGTGTTAATTCTTATTTAAATATTTTTCTGAATTCTTCATTGAAGCCATCTAAGACTAGGGATTTCTTTTTTGGGCAGTTTTCCAGTTATGAATTCAATTCCCTCAATGATAAAGTTTACATTTGATCTATTTCACATGGAATGAATAGTATTTTACATTTTTCAAGGAATTAGTTCATTTGTTCTAAGTTGTCAAATTTTAGTGTACAGAGTTGTTTGTAATATTCCCTTGATATTTTTGTCATGTCTGCAGGGTCAGCAGTGTTACTCGCTTTTTAATTCCTAACATAAGAAATTTGTGTCTCTTTTTAGTCAATCTGGCCAGAGATTTGTAAATTTTTTTAATCTTTTCGAAGAACCAGATATATTTTCTCTATAGTTTTTCTTTTCGATTTCATTGATTTCTGCTCTTCTGATTCTTTTCGGTTTACTTCTCTCTTTTTTTCTAGATTCTTGAGGTGGGAGCTTAGATTATTGAGAATTTTTATCCTTTTTAATGCATGCATCTAGTACTATCAACTTCCCTCTCATCATTGCTTTGGCTGTGTCCCTCAAATTTTGATATGTAGTATTTTCATTTTCATTCATTTCAATGCATTTTTATTTACCTTGAGATGTCCTCTTTAACCTATATAGGTTATTTTGAAGTGTGTTCTTCAATTTTCAAGTGTTTAGAGATTTTCTGTAATATTTCTTTATTTCTTGTTTGATTCTATTGTGGGTGATGAATGCACTCTATATGATATCTATGCTTTTAAAATTGTTCAGATTTCTTTTATGGGCCAGAATATGATCTATCTCGGTTTATGTTCCATGGGAACCAGAAAAGAATATAAATATATTCTGCTGTTGCTTGATCTTCTATAAATATCAATTACATTCCATTGGTTGATGCAGTAGCTGAGCTGGGGTCTTCCATATGCTTGCTGATTCTATCTAGCCATTCTAGAGTTTCTGATAGAAGGATATTGATATCCTTAACTTTAAATGTGGTTTTTGTCCATTTCTCCTTTCAGTTCTATCAGGTGTATATATATTATATATATATATATATAATCATCCTTCTACTACCAATCTGCCTATACAATTATATTTGAACTGTTTTTTTATTATTAGCATGTAGTTGGGTCATGATTTTTATAACCCACCCAAACTATCTTTGCTGTTAATTGGTGTATTTAGATCACTTACCTTTAATGTAATTAATTTATTAAGGCTGATGTCTACTACCCTATATTTTTGTTGTTTTCTGGTTTTTTTGTTTGTTTGGTTGGTTGTTTTGTTTTTTGTTTTTTGTTTTTTGTTTTTTTTTTGGCCTGTTTTCCTATGGGTTATTTAAACATTCTTCTTCTCTTCCAAAAAATGGAGTAGATGTATTTTTCCTATTTTGCCCACAAAGTATACCTAAAATTCCTGGACCTTATATATGAAACAAACATGAGAAGATTCTGAAAGGTGACAAGAAGACAGATCTGCTGGAAATCTTGGAACCCAAGGAACAACACAGTGGTAAGTTCCCTGGGTTTTCCTCTTACCTCATATATTCCACATTCAAGGCTGAAAAATCAACAAACCAAAACCCCAACAAATACAGATTAGATGACAGATAAACAGGTAGGTAGGTAGGTTGGTAGATTAGACAGAGGGACAAACAGATAGCTTTTAAAAAGCTCCAGTCAAAGTCCAGTTGCTCCACCCAAAGGACCAGGAAAGAGCCTGTCTGGCAAGATAAAAAAGTATTACACACTAACCACTCTACAAATACCAAATTTTGAAAAATCTCATCCAGCCCATCCATTTATCACTTCCACTAGCACTTCTAAGCTGTAAGAAGACAAGACACCCAATCACATCAAAGGTGTAATTCCAGAGAAGGCTGAGTATGGAGACTGGAATTTTATCCCTGGGAGGGAGTAACAAGCCCCTCCCATCACAGTATCACGGAGACCCTGTGGAGATCCCCTTTGCCCTCCACCCTCCACCCAGCAGTAAGGAAACACTCCTCTCCTCTAGTTAATATGGTAGAAAAAGAAACCTAGTGGGGAATCAAGACTTTCTCTATCATACGGTAGTAACAAGACCACTCTTCTTCTCATCCTGTTATTATGGGCCAAGCAGGAAGCAGTAATAAAGCACTCCCACCTAGCCAGAGATGTATTGGTGAGGGCCTAGTGGGGAGGTGAGACTCCTATTTCAGTCATAATGAGGAATCTCACTGTTTCCCCAGCCTAAGAGTCAATGAGGCTGAATAAGAAACCTGGACTCCTACCCCAACCTGGGAATAGAGGGTTCCAACCTTCCCCAACTACCTCTGCTGGAACTGTCCCAGGTAGAAAGTTAAAACAGATGGCTTAAATAAGACCCAGAGTCTCTAACTTAATAACCAAAATATCTAGGCTGTGATCTATTATTTGCATACCGAAACCAAAAAGACAGAATTATATGACAAAGATTTTAAAAGCAACCAAAAAAATGTTTCAACACACTACCATGAATGTGCTTGAAACGAATGAAGAAATACAAAGCCTTAGGGGGGAAATATTCAACAGAGATAGAAGACATAAAGAAAAACCAAATTTAAATTTTCTAAGGGAAAAATAACAACAACAACAAAAAAAACTCATGAAGAATGAAGGGGCCAGAAGTATCAATGAATTGAAAGATAAGGCAGTAGAAATTAACCACTCTAAACAAGAGAGAGAACATAGACTGAAAAAATAATAATCAAGTCTCAGGAACCTGTGCAACTATAATAAAACACCTAATATCTGTATCATCAGAACCCCAGAAGGAGAATCAAAAAAGAGCAGATCTGGTGGGGTGCCTGGGTGGCTCAATCTGTTGAGCATCCGACGTCAGCTCAGGTCATACCTCATGATTCATGAGTTTGAGTCCCACATCAGGCTCTGTAAAGTGACAGCTCGGAGCCTGGAGCCTGCTTTGGATTCTATGTCTACTACTCTCTCTCTACCCCTCTCCAGCTCGTGCTGTCTCTCTCTCTCTCTCAAAAATAAACAAACATAAAAAATTTAAAAAAAAAGTACAGAGCTGACAAAGCATTCAAAGAAATAATGGCTGCAAGCTTCTCAGACTGGCAAATAACACAAACCTACAGATGCAAGTAGCTGAATAAATTCTAAACAGGAGATGCCTAAAGAAATTCACTCAACTCAAACACATCAAAGTGAAACTTCTGAAGACAAGAAAAAAATCTTGAAAGAGGAATGATACCTTCCCATAAAGAGAAACAAATAAAGTGATGGTGGATTTCTCATTAAAACCCACAGAGGCCAGAAAGAAGTGGCACTGACACTGTTCGAGTAATGAAAGAAAAGTACTATCAACCTAGAATCCTATCCCCAGTGCAAATACCCTTCAGGAATGAAGGAGAAATGAGATACGTTCACAGGAAGGAACATGAGGATAATTTGTCACCAGTAGACCTATCTAAAAGGATGGCTGAAGGCAGTTCTCTGAACAGAAAGTTAACAATGAAAGGAAGGAACTTTAAGACTGAGAAGGAACATAAATGGCAAGTGGAAAAATACATCAATCCAATATATTTTTCTTCTCTTGAGTTTTCTAAATTAAGTTTGATGGTGTAAGTAAAAAGTATAACACTGATGTGGTTATGTCTGATATAGAGGAAGTATTTAAGACAATTATAAATGGAGAAGGTAAAGGAATGTAAAAGAATTCTACTCTTCACTTTAAATGGTGAAATGGTTACACTCGTTGATAGATTTTGAAGTTATGTATATTTAATGTAATTCCTAGAGCAACCACTAAAAAAGCTAGCAAAAATATGTACTCAAAAATACTATTCATAAACCAAGTGGTATCAACTTAAAGAATGGAGGCTTTATAACTATTATAATAAACATCAGGTGGCAAACTGCAGAATACTAGAAAAGAGAATAAAAACAGCATGTTTTCTTTCCTTTTTTTCAGATTGATGACAAAAACAGGAAATGTACTACGGATCAGGTTTGAGTGCCTCCTTCTATGATTTAATAGCAACTGAGTTCTTGTCTACTCATTTTTTTTCTTTAAGGGAAAGACAGATTAAAGTTACTAGTAATAAAAACAAAACTCCAAATAAGTACTATATTTTACTCTATCCGCAGATAGGATAATTCTGCACGTAAATAAAAATTTAAGTAAAATCTTAAACTGTATCTCAAGAGTATGTTTCACAAAGAAAGGGATCCTGTGGCAAATATTTTTCTAGGAATAAAAAAAGCAAGTGTTACTCTGTGTGCCCATGTCCTGTACTTTTCCATACTTTGTTTCTACCCCATCCTCTCTTTGACACAGAAAACAAATTCAGATCATACAAAAGGACCAAACCAAGTCTCCTCCTCATCTGTGCTCCCTATACTATATCCCCACTCACTCACACACTTGAGATCACCTATTTTGTGGTTCCAGAAGTAAACCTCCATAAATGTACACTGTATGCTTATACCACTATGTCTCAAAAATTTTTTTTAAACTTTAAGCAGCATTGACTTTTTCTTTTCTTTTCTTTCTTTTTTTTTTTAGTAACGATAAAGTGTTTAGCTTTCTTATTAGCCATTTCTTTTTTCTTCCTTTTCCTCCCAGATTTTGTTACATTAACTTTTTCAATGCTCCATTATTTGCTATAAACTTGGGAAAATAAACTCACATCTCTGTTTACAGTCTACCTTCACCTCTCCCATGTAAGCTGAACAAACTACACTTTTCTTTAAACTCATTTCCTCCCAGTTACCATCAGCTTGTGCCATGATGCAAGTATCGTCCAGTTTCTGCATGAGACCATATAACTGCCCCAAAGTGCAGGGACTGGTCTGTTGCTTGCCACCCACCTGCCATTCAGGGAAGACCCTTCATTGTTTACCTATTTTAATTAGAGTCCATGGATTTGGAATTTGTCTTGATGAAATACAAACTAATTTTTTTTTCCACAAAGAAAGCTTGGGATGTAAGCTTTCTTAATCTCTCCATATCATAACAGTGCTTCTATCTGGTCTTGATTTCATTTTTCTGGGTATATAAATCTAGCGTTAGGTTTGTTTTCTGTCCGAACATTGGGGCCATGGTGGTCCCACTAGCTTTTGGCATGTTGAGATGCTGATTAAAAACTTTTTCATGCCTACGACAGAACACTTGTTGATGTTTTGTTTTTTTTTTTTCAAAACTGTTAGAATCTTCTCTTTAGTCTTGGAGTTCTAAAGTTTCATTAGCATGTGTCTGGTGTAGGTCTGTTAAAATTCATTGTCACAGCATTGGTTTGGCCCATTCATTCTGAAGACATGTGTCGTTCTTCAACTCTAGAAAACGTCAGGGTTATTTTATCTCATTTGTCATTCTTTTTCTCCAGTTTTAGAACTCTTACTGGATAAACACTGAGGGAAATATGTAAATGGAGTCTGTGTCTTTAATTTTCTCATATTTTATGTCTTTTTTTTTTCTTTCCTCCGGAAAGATTTTCTTGAGATTGTTTATAACCCCTTTTATTATTTTTTTTTAATTTTTTAATGTTTATTTTTGAGAGAGAGAGAAAGACAGAGTGTGAGTGGAGGAGGTACAGAGAAAGAGGGAGACACAGAATCTGAAACAAGCTCCAAGCTGTCAGCACAGAGCTTGATGCAGGGCTGGAACCCATGAACCATGAGATCATGACCTGAGCCAAAGTCAGACACTTAACCAACTGAGCCACCCAGGCGCACCAATAACCCCCCTTTTTTATGTTGGTAATTACATAGTAAAATTTCATGAATTATTTCTGTGCTTTGATTTCTCCATTTTTCATATTATAAAATTTTTATTTTAGAGATTATAATTTTTCTGTATCTCTGAGGATACTAACTAGATATCTTTAAAGTATTTCTCTCAAAATCACTTATTTCCTCTGGGGTAGTGGTTCTCAACCAGGACTGACTTTGTCCTCCAGTGGATTTAACTCTATATTTGTCATAGTATTGAGACAATGTTGTTTACAATGGGTAGAGAGGGAGGGATGTTGTTACTACAATCTATAGACCATATATATATATATACTATCATAGCACCCAGGAATGCTGCTAAATGTCACTCAACATACAGGACCCTCTCCATAACAAAAAAAAAATATTCAGCCCAAAATATCAATAGTGCAGAAGTTGAGAAATTCTGTCCCAGACTGAATTTTTTTTTTTTTTTACTTTCTGTTTCATACCGCTGGTTTCTATTATATATTTCCTTTTATAAATGATTAGACTAATTAGTAGGGGCTTTGCTTTGTGCCAGAACTAGGATGTTGTGCTAGTCACCAGTCCACATGCTATAGGACCTCAGCTCTCGCATAGAGACTGTTATAATCCCTCTGAAGAGTTCCACTGCTCGTAAATACTGTAACTAGTTACATACACGGGGACAGAAAGTGCAAACCTCATTCTTCAGACTTGTGACCAGTGACCTCAATTTTTGTTTCTCTGCTTTGTACCCATGCTGTTCTCTGTACCTGGGCCACTGAACCCAGAGCCAGCTGGGTTCATCCCTGAAAGCTTGCCCAGCTTCATCAGAAACTTCCTCTTCCCGCTCTCAGGAGCAGACTCATCAGGCTCAGAAACACATTATCTTTTATCTGTCTTTGCTGCCAATTCAATTGGGACTTGGGAAGGGAGAGGAGACACATGTTTAGCAAGTCCGCAAACTAAAACCCGGCAGCTCTTCCCATTTGTTTTCAAATCAAGTATGTTTGTTTATGAGGTTCTCTGACAAAAGGATGCAGCTCCAAAATAACTTTAGAAAAGTGGCAGCCACACATGCCAGGGCGGGGGATGGGGGAGGTGTGGAAACTCCTAAACAATGTAGGATGACACTGAGAGACAATGGAGTTGTCGCACTTGGAAAATAATGTCACTTTTCTAGACCTAGGCTTCATGTTTAAATTGAGGAGATGACCCAAATAACATACAGACTTTTTACGGTTCTATTTCTAGTATAAAATAAAGACCAGTATTTAGAATAAGACTTTATATTTTTTCCACCACTATTTAATTATACCATATATTTTAATATATTTAGTTTTGATAGAGAGAACACAAGGGTGGAGAGGAGAAGAGAGAGAAGGAGACACAGAGTCTGAAGCAGGCTCCAGGCTCTGAGCTGTCAGCACAGAGCCCGACGCAGAGTTCGAACCCACAGACCATGAGATCATGACCTGAGCTGAAGTCAGTTGCCCACCTGACTGAGCCACCCAGTTGCCCTAAATTATACCACCTTTTAATGAAAACAATTTAGCAGAGCACTAGGATTTCCCTATGATACAAAATGAAGTAGTGCAAACTGCTTCACTCTGATAAACTAGTATCTGAGAGACTCCTCTGGGTAAATACAGAGCTTTAGAGTTACCTCATACACTCTGTCCAGATTTTAATGCTTCTCATCAGAAGTATGAATATGCTAGTCTAAAAATAATTGTCAACAGGAGAGAGAAACGTATCTGCTGATAACAGTTTTATTAATTGTGAGGATACATAAAATCTACCACAAAAAGATCTTAGAGAATCTAATAATTTGTATCAAAGGTATCTGGATAGAGATTATTGCTGCTGGTTGTTTTTCTTTTCATGGAAAGAAACAGATTTGGGAGGTTTATCCATGTGTAAGCTGTAAATATTTGAAGTGTAGACGGTCTGTTTTTCTGCTTAAGGAGGAAAACTGAAGGAAACAATAATACATTGACCTATTCAAGAAAAGCCAATTCAGAATCCTGGAAGCCTCAAAACTCTGAACCGACAGTTGTCAGTGTTGTGCAATGCATCACTGCTCTCCCAGAAACACACTGCTGCCTTGACTTTCTTTGCGGTCAACAGAAGAAAAAGAATTGGCAGTGTTAAACTTCCTCACTGCCCGAATGCAGAAAATGAAAAAAAAAAGAAGGTTTATCTTTCCTTTTGTGAAATTATAACAGCTTCCTGTATTGATAGAGTGAAATGCATTGCTAGCATCTTCCAGTTTGGGATATTATCGACATATGCGGGCCTTTCAGAACAGTGTCTGAAAAGCATTGATTGTGAGTCCCCAAATAATACAATTGTAAGGTGAGTAAGGCTTCTGAGGTAAATAGTGTACATATACACAATATATATGCACACGTGTATAATATATACCATATATATTAATGTTTTATATAATTTTTTAAATTCTTTATTATGTAAACACAAATAACTAAAATAATTACAGCAAAATTATTTCCTAACCTACTTAGGAAACATATTCTAACATTTAATAACTCTTACCATCAGAACATATTTCCTTCATCTAATCTAAATCCCATATATTGTAATTTAAATCTATTTCTATTCCCAGGAGGAACAGAACAGGCCGAACACCTGGTCAGCCTCCTCTATCCAAATAATCTCCCATGTATTTGACTTTCTTCATTAAAGACCCTCACAGCCATCCTTCCTCAGGCAAAATGACCCTAAAGCCCTAACTCCTTCCTAGAGATCATATTTCCTCAGACTTGAATCATTCTGAAGTTCCATCTTGGGGCCGCTCCAAGTTCTGTGCACCTCTCTGCTTCCTCTCAAGCATCTTTATCTCCTCGCTCCTCACTAGCACGTATGGTAGAGATCTTCCCTACACGTGGCGTTATGGGGCCCACACAAGACTGAATAGCTTTAATCTAAGACTTCAACAAACTTCATTAGAAGGATATTCATGCTGTTCCCAAATCTGCATCACAGATTTGGGGAATAAAATCCAAATAGCGATAACTGAAAACCTAAAGTGATCTGGATGCATCGTATTGGGTGCTTTTCCCTTATGTACAGTTATTCAGTTATTATAAATCTCATCTCACACATTGTTGGGATATATCATAGGGGAAAATGTCCACTATTTCATTTATCTGTGTGCTGATTTTCAGCCTTTGCTATACATCAGGAAAGAGGACAAGACCAACAAATCCCAACATTACAGGGAAAATACCAAAGAAATCTGTTCAGTGATTAAGTTTTCTTTCCTTTCCTAAACTGATCTAACCACAAGAAAACCTACAGCTAGGTCTCCTGAGTACTTAACATGATAGGAAAAGGAGGAAACCACGTCCAGAAAAGCACTGGAGAAAATGCTAAAGCCAGGAGGCGGGTTCGTAATTCACTGGACCCAGATAATATCTCCATGGAATCTTTGATGGAAAGAAAATCAACTGCAGCCTGAGTTTAATGCTTATTGTTAACAGTCCTCTTCCAGAAACAGCTAACAACTTGGTGATAGGTTTCTCAATGCGTTGTTTTTCCGAAACATAGGGACCTGCAGTCCAGAGTGTACATTCATATCACTGATATGCCTGTTTCAAAATAACCATATTCTATGAATGCTGCTCCCATTCAGCATACATGTCTCTTCAAAAAATTACTTCAGAGTCAGGTGTGGAATACACACAAACATATGCATTCAAAACAACCTAATTCACTTATGGTTGGAACTGATTTTCCATCTCATTTTACCAAGCTTGATTGCCTACTCTTGCCATCAAAAGTAGCTCCAAATTACTTTTGCAGTTTTCTAAAAATCAAATCTACTCTTCTTTATGCTTTTATCATAATTACTTCATTTTCAAAAACTGAACATGCATCTACTTTGTTATCAAAAATGTAAAATAATTATATGTATATCATTTTGTATATATTAAAGAAACTGATAAGTTTACAAAATTAAGCAAAGCAATAAAGCTGCAAAATTTGTTACTAAAATATTAACATTAATTATCTCTGATGATAGAATTATGAGTGATTATTTTTTTCCTTCTACATTTCTATTTCCATACCGTTAATAATGAGAATATACTCCTTCTACGAGAAAACAAAACTTTAAAACATTCTTCCACACTATTATTTTTAGTAGTTACCAAGCAATGCTAAATTAAGGTTAGCACAGTTGTTCAATTAACTGTGGACATGGAGAAGTGATAGAGGGATAAACTTTTAATATTCTGTCTTACTGAGGAACATACTTTAACATTTGCCCTCTTTGTCATGCATTTAGTCCCTCACTAAATCTTATTCATGGCCGAAATAAGAATCATATTTATTAGTCAAAACAACTGTCTTTATGTTTCTTGTGTTTCCAATAACTGGTAAAGTTTCTCCGTACACGTGTACAGTTCCACTGGTTCAATGAGTTCCATCGTCAACTCAACATGATTATATGGTGAGTATGACTTTATCCCTAATCAATTTTCACACCTCAAAAAATTCAAGAACATTGAGTATTCTTACAGCAGCATATCTAAAATATGTTTCCTGTATTTATTCTGATACATTTAAAGTGTGAAAAACAACTGCATAAGTAAGACTCTTCATTGTTCTCATGATCTGGCAAAGGTCCAAGACATACTGAGTACAACATATATATGTGCTGAATGGCATGACCGTGGATGTTGATGGCAAAAACCGTCTCTTGCTTGTTCTTAGCACCTCTATCCTTACTTATTTAAAAATATTTACGTGTTAGGCAAGTACATTTGTGGGGAGTAGAATCTCTTGGCATCATCCTCTCTCATGGGCATTTTATTTGCATTGACAATTCTTAGCAGGAATTTATCGGTCAACTCTGTTTATAAAAAAAAAAATCAATCCTACTTGAAGTTGAAATTGGGCAGTGGGCATCTTTTGTCTCAAGAGTGATTCTAAAGGATTTCCACAACACAACGTCCTTTGTATTTAAATATATTTTATAAACAATGGGACATTATCTCCTTATACTGTGGAATTTTTCTACTATCATGTTCCCTGGTCAATATTCATTTACTGCAGGGTTACCCCACAACCATCCCCTCTGAGACATCCAAAAATACTTTGATAGCCAATTATCTTAAAATCACTTCCTTAAAATGCATGATTTTAAAGCAGCAGATATCTACTCTGATTTGATAATTCAGACTTTATCAAAATCAAACTACCCTGCATGAGTCTGCATCTATCGGCAGCATTAAATTCAGGAGCTGACTACACGTTCTGGAGAGAAACACATAATTTCTTTTTATTTGTTCCTTATTTACTTGAGATTAGATCACTGAAAAACTCCATATCCTCCAAGCATTGGGTTATAAAACTGATAAACTGATATGCATCTTCACAGAGCCAGAGGTATTCTAAAATTACTTCATAAAATTCCCTTTACTCCGCTCTGCTGTATTTCCTCTTTTAGCCATTTATGCTACAATTTTAGTTCCCATTTCTCTTCTTGGGTCTCTTCAGGGTCCTTAGTAACTTCCCTAGGAACTCCGAGAAAACTGCATTTTCAACTGCATTACTACGAATGCGTATACTAGAGAGTCAATTTAATGTTTAATCTTCGTATTCCATGAGAAATGTAAATGACTTAAACATTAATCTACACACTGGAAAACTATGAAAGAAATGTGACTACCTCCAGATGCTGGGTGTTTTAGATGAGTTTACAGTTCTTTCTACTTTCCTGTGTATTTCACATGTTAACTAGCTGATAAAGACAGAAAGAGAAGGCAGAGAGAAGGGAGGGGTCACGATTGCCCCCCTGAATCGACCATATGTAAGTCTATTCAGGTTTCTTACAGATGCATCAGAGGGGGACAGCTGCCTATACCATCACATGTACCTTGCCCCCTCTGGGGCCTGCTGTGGCTATCAGAGACTACTGCTGGCTGTTGACTCTTCAATTAGAACACTTCAGTAACTGTGACTACCACGTTTATTCCTAAAGAGGCTTTTCATGACTTCTCTGAGTTCAGGTTTTCATTATGTATTACTCCCCCAAGAGCCCAAAGTATAACGAAATACTGAAGCTTATTTTACACAGGGCCTTAAAATACATAAATACTAGTGCCAAGTATGAGGCCCTGGATATTTACAGTAAAGCATTTCCAATATTTCAAATACATGAAAACCAAGACCAGATGCCATCACTCTTTTAATATAAAAATTATTTGATCGTCAATAGGAAATGGATAGGAGGTTACTTATTTTCACTATCTAAATGATAACTATTAAAACATTTGCTGACCAATTGCAATGTGCAGAAACAGATCTCCTGTTGTTAAGCAGCTGTAAGCTAACGAGGGAGACAAGGTTTGCACACAAATTAGATAGACCTCTGGGAAAATATTTTAAGTTACAACTAAAGAAATTATAGAATCACAAAACTACCAAAATTTCATTTGAGTTCCATCCCGTCAAAAATAAATTGTAAACCTTTCCCCATGATGACTAGGATTCTGTTATTTCATAGAATTTATGTCACAGAAAACAGGAATTTCAAAACAACAGAGATGTTAAGTAACTCCAAACAAATGAACAGCAGGATCTACCAACATTTCACTTTAGATTAGCCCACTTCATTACCTGCTGGAAAGAAGAACTGTAAATTATTGCTTGAGTTCTAAATGAATTACTTAATTAGGCTACTCTGCTTCTAGTTCAATAAAAAGATAATTGGCACAGCTCAACTTCTCCAAAAGAAATTTATTTTCTGGCTATGTCATTCATTACACACCAAATAGATAGCCATTTTTCTTTTATAGAGTACTTTTTATATGTTTTTTTTTGAGAGAGAGAGACAGAGCGCAAGCAGGGGAGGGGCAGAGAGAGAGAGGGAGACACAGACTCTGAAGCAGGCACCAGGCTCTGAGCTGTCAGCACAGAGCTCGACGTGGGGCTCAAAACCACAAACCGTGAGATCATGACCTGAGCTGAAGTCAGACGCTTAGTAGACTGAGTCACTCAGGTGCCCCACAGACAGCTATTTTTCAATACTGAGAACCTGAAATAGAAACTGAACAATGTTTGTTGTATGAATGAATGTTGAAAATATAAATGAATGAGTGTCATGCTGATACATGGCTGTGGCACTCCACTCTTCATCCCCAATTCCCAACAACAGAATGAATTCTAGGAATTGATAAACTGGATTATTTCAAAGTAGATAAATGCATATATTCCAGTCTACCAATTTATACCTATATCCATGCATTTTCAGAGAGAATATTATTTATGTAATCAAGCAGAAATACTCCTTTGAGCCATCCATATCTTTTGTGTAATTAGGCAATTAGGATGTGCTAGCCATAGTAAAATAACAAGCAACTCTGAGAATTACTGTGAGATCTTATTAAAAAAAAAGAACTGTATGTAACCAAAGAGATTTTGTTCTGGGTGATTGTTTAAATATTTATCATTTATGACTTTTGTGTAATATTGTAAAAGAGGCTCCGTATCAAAGTCTTTCTTTACAGCTAATTTGTAACAGTCTGTTTTACTGAAAGGTGAAAAAGAGAGAAGAGATTTAGCATTCATTGAGAACCCCCTAAATGCTGTATGCTTTATATACACAATCTCACAAAATCTTTAAGAAAATCCTATCAGATGGATATTATCAGACTCATTTCTTCACTAGAGGATATAAAGGATCAGAGGGTATCATTTGTAAGCTAAGATCACAAAGTCAGGAAGCAGAATTATCATTTTAATCCATGGTTGTGTACTTCCAAGACCCATGTTCTTCCCACATGGATGACTCAACCTTTCTTAAAGGAAGACAACCCTCATCCCATGATTAAAATGTGGTTAGCATCTACTATAAGCTTCTCTTATAGAGATAGAGATTCTCTATCTCTTTCCCTCCAAAACAATGAGAATAATAGCTACTTAATACACATTTCTATAGTGAATAAATTTGGTTCTTTAAATGCTTTCTCTCTCCTCTAGATCTAACCCTGGTTCGAACTCTGAATGACATGAGAACTAGCTGAGTCACCTGGATGAAAACCCTAAATTGCATAAAATGTGACTAATCTACCCCTTATCACTGCATGCTATCTCTATAGAAATTAGCTATTTCCCATCAGATAAATACATACCTAATTAGCAAGGGCTTTCTAGTATAAGAAAATTTAAATAAACAGACTCTGTTCTAGTAATCTAGGGTCTCCTCTTCTCTGAGAACAATGAGTTTCAAATTGATGGATAAAATAACTTTTCATAAAACAAATATTACAAAATACAATGGCCACCACTTCAACCCCAAGAATTCATCCTCTCCCCCAGTGCTGCCACGGGAAGCTGGCTGTAGCAAAAATATCCTAAAACAGTCCCCAATTAACCCTGTGTCCGGTCAGTCATGCCCTTGTGTATTACCTTCCCCACTAGTATCAATATGATCTTTAACTTGCTTCTTACCAATAGAATACAGGAAAAATAATGTGATATCACTCTTATGATTATGTTCGACTGCATCGGCTATCTAGCTTACAGATGGTCTCATCTGGTGGCTTCAAGAGAGCAAATGGTCATGTTGAAGAGCCCCACATAGTAAGAAATTAAAGGTGGCCTTCAGCTGATAACCAGCAACACACTGAGGTCCTTATTCCAACAGACATTAAGAAACGGAATTCTGACAATGACTACACGAGGTAGGAACCAGATCCTTCTTCAATCACTTAGTGAGATCAAACTGAAGCCCCAGCCAACACCTTGACTAGATCCTTGCAAACAATCCCATTAAGCCATGCCCAAACCCCTGACCCACCAAAACTGCAAGATGATAAATATGTGCTATTTTAATCCACTGAGTATGTGATAAGATTGTCATACAATACATAGTTAATAGATACAACAATAGATAACCACACTACTCCATAAATCTAATTGTGTTGGAAAGTGTGGTGAGTTCCCCCAGGTAGACTGACCTCTACTTCAGAGCTTCTTAGCCTTATCAGACCCAACTTTCAATTTTATTAATACAGATTTTTTCAATGTTTTGTTTTTTGTTTTTTGTTTTTTTAAGAGAGAGAGAGAGAGAGAGAGAGATTAAGCACAAGTGGGGGAGAGGCAGAGAGAGAGGGAGATTCAGAATCTGAAGCACCTCCAGGTTCCAAACTGTCAGCACAGAGCCCAATGAGGGGCTCAAACTCACAAACAGTGAGATCATCGCCTGAGCCAAAGTCAGACGCTTAACCAACTGAGCCACTCAGGCACCCCAAATACAGACTTTTAATAATCCTTTCATTATCATAAGTTAAAATGGGTTATATAGTCTATAAATTAAAGTTTATATATAATATCACCTGCTATGTAAATAATTTAAAGATCAATATAATGTCCTAGACATATCATAGGGATATAAAGGGATATTAACTCAAAATTATACACATTTCAATATATAAACACATAAAACTATATTAGAAGGCAAAATTCATCAAGAGAGTATAACAGTTATAAGTATTTATGCATCCAATATAGAAGTACCTAAATATTTAAAGCAGATGGTAACAAATGTGGAGGGAGAAATAGACAGCAACACAATAATAGCAGGGGACTTCAACAAATATAGATCATCCAGACAGAAAACCAATAAGGAAACATTGAACTTGAACTACATTTTAGATCAAATGGACCTAAAAGAAATATACAAAACATTTCATCCAACAGCAGCAGAACATGTTCTTCTCAAGTGGTAGGGAAACACTCTCCAGAATAGATCATACGTTAGGTCTCAAATAAGTCTTAACAAATTTTAAAAGTATGAAATCATATCAAATATCTTTTCTGACCATAATGGTATGAAACCAGAAATCAACTACAAGAACAAACCCAGAAAACTCACAAGTATATGGAGATTAAACAACATGCTCCTCAACAACCAATGGGTCAAAGAAGAAATCAAAATAGAAATAAAATAAAAATAGCCCAAGACAAATGAAAATGGAAATAAACATACCAAAATTTAGGGGTTGCTGCAAAGCAATTAGACACAAGTTGACAGTGATAAATGCATATATTAAGAAATACAAAAGATCTCAAACTAACTTTACACCTCAAAGAACTAGAGGGATGCCTGGGTGGCTCAGTAAATTAAGCGTTCAATTTTGGCTCAAGTCATGACCTCTCACAGTTTGCAAGCTCAAGCCCCACGTCAGGCTCTGTGCTGACAGCTGAGAGCCTGGAGCCTGCTTCAGATTCTGTCTCCCTCTCTTTCTCTCTGCCCTTCCCCTGCTTGCACTGTGTCTCTCTCAAAAATAAACAAACATTAAAAAAATTATTAAAACAAAGAACTAGAAAAAGAAGAACAAACTAAGTATAAACTTAAAGAAGGAGTAACAAAGATCAGAGTAGAAATAGAGACTAAAAAGACGGTAGAAAAAAATCAATAAAACTAAGAGCTGTTTTTTGAAAAGAAACAGAATAGACAAACTGTTAGCTAGACTTTCCCAGAAAAAAAAGAGAAAGAACTCAAATAAATGAAAGAGGAGACATTATAATTGACACCACAAAATACAAAGGATCATCAAAGACTACTTCAAACAATTATATGCCAACAAATGAGACAACTTAGAAGAAATAAATTCCTAGAAACATACAATCTACCAACAGTAAGTCATGAATAAATAGACACTTTTTAATGTTTATTTCTTTATTTTGAGAGAGAGAGAGAGCATACAAGCAGGGAGGGGCAGAGAGAGAAGGAGAGAGAGAATCCCAAGCAGGCTCGACACTGTCAGCACAAAGCCTGATGTGCACCTCAATTCCAGGAACCATGAGATCATAACCTGAGCTGCAATCAACAGTTGGATACTCAACTAACTGAGCCACCCAGGCACCCCAGAAATATAAAATCTTAACAGACCAATAAGGAGACTGAATCAGTAACCAAAAGCCTCCCAACAAAGAAACATCCAAGACCAAACAGGTCCACTGGTAACTGTACTAAACAACAAAGAACTAAGACCAGTACTTCTCAAGCTCTTCAAAAAAAAAGAAAAGAAAAAAGAAAAAAGAAAGAAAGAAAGAAAAAAAAAAGGCACAAGAAGAGGGAACACTTCAAAACTTATTTCACAAGGTCAGCATTACCTTAACATCAAAGTCAAACAAAGACATTACAAAAAAAGAAAATTACAGAGGCCAACATTCCTAAAGAACACAGAAGCAAAAACCCTCAGTAAAATATTAGCAAACTGATTTCAACAACCATAAAACCATACCCCAATGTCAAGTGGGATTTTTTCCAGAGATGCAAGCATGATTCAACATATGCAAATCAACCAATATAATATACTACATCAACAAAATCAAGAATAAAAATCATATAATCAATGTCAATAAATGCCAACAAATTAGCATTCCACAAAACTCAGCACACTTTCATGATAAACTCTCACAAAGAGAGTACAGAAGGAACATACCTCAACATAATTAAGGCCATATATGACAAGCCCACAGTTACATCATACTTAATAATGAAAAAGTTGAAAGTTTTTCCTCTAAGATCAGGAATAATACAAGAATAACCACTCTCACCACTTTTATTGAACAGAATACTAGAAGTTCCAGCCAGGACAATAAGGCAAGAAAAAGAAAAAGAGGACCTAAATTGGAAAGGGAAAAGTAAAATTGCCTCTTTTTATAGATGACAGGATATTACATATAGAAAACCCTAAAGATTTCACCAAAAACTGTTAGAGATAATAAACAATTTCAGTAAAATTATAGGATACAAAATCAATATACAAAATCACTTGCTTTTCCATACACTATCAAAAAGTGAAATTAGGAAAACAAGTATATTTATGATACCATCAATAAAATACTTAGAAATGAATCTTACTAAAGAGATAAAAGACCTACACACTGAAAACTGTAAGATATTGATGAAAAAAATTGAAGAACATGCAAAGGGAAAGGTATTCTATACCCATGGATTGAAAGGGTTAGTAGATTAAAAATTCCATACTAACTGGTGTGATCTACAGATTCTATATACCACCATCAAACTCCTAATGGAATTTTCCACAGAAACAGAAAAAGATTTAAAATTTGTATCAAGTCACAAAAGACCCCTGCTTAGTGAAAACAATCTTGAGAAAAAAGAACCGAGCTTGAGACATCATACTTTCTGATTTCAAACTGTGTTACAAAGCTATACTAACCAGAACAGTATGGTATTGGCATAAAAACAAACATACAGATCAATGGAACAGAATGAGAGTCCAAAAAGAAATCTACCCATATAAGATCAATTAACTTATTACAAATGAGTCAAGAGTATACTGTCTTTTATAAACGATGCTGGGAAAACTACAGAGCCAAATGAAAAAGAATGAAACTGGATCCCTGTCTTACACAGTACATGAAAATCAACTCAAAAGAAATTAAAGACTTGAACACAAAATCTGAAACCATAAACTCCTAGAAGAACATACAGGGAAAAACCTTCTTGACATCGGTCTTGGCAATGAGTTGGGTTTTCTTTTTTTTTTTTCATCTCCAAAAGCAAAGACAACAAAAATAAACAAACAGGTGGTACTAACACAAACTAAAAAGGAAATCATCAACAAAATGAAAAGGCAACCTATGGAAGGGGAGAAAATATTTGCAAACCACACATCAAAAATCCAAAATATACAAGGAAGTTATACAACTCAATAGCAAAAATATGTAATTTTTTAACTGGGCAAAGTACCTGAATAAACATTTTTCCGAAGACATACGAGTGACCAACAAGTACATAAAAGGTTCTCAACATCACTAATCATCAGAGATACGCAAATCAAAAAACACAATGAGATATCACCTCATACCTGTTTGGATGTTTATTAGATGTGATATACATACCTATAATACACATACACACACACACACACACACACACACACACAGAGGAATGTTATTTAGCCTTTTAAAAGAAGGAAACTATGTCGTTTGCAACAATACAAATGAACCTGGAGAGCATTATGCTACATGAAATAAGCCAGATGGAGAAAGACAAATACTGTATGGCATCTCTTATATGTGGAACGTAAAAACAGTTGAACTCACAGAAACAGAAAGTGGAAAAGTGATTCCCAGAGTCTGCAGGGCAGGGGAAATAGGAAGAGGTTGGTAGAAAGTACAAACTTTCAATTTAAGATGAATAAGGTCTGAGGATTTAATAGTGACAATAATAGCTGATAATATTGCATTATATAACTGGAATTTGCTAAGAGAGTATGGCTTATATCTTCTATCATGCGCACGCACACGCACACACACACACACACAAGATCCCACAAAGTACCTGATTCTTGTACCCAGTGAGGATCACGGTAATGCAACTGCTACAGTTTGCATGAAGGTTTTTAGTCTGTTTTATATTCTTAACTCACATACCATAAGCAGTGTTGTTCTGGGGCCTGTCATTTAATAAATGTTGAGTATCTCTTATAAAAGTTCTGAATAAATGAAGTAAAATATTGTCAATTTACCCGAATTGTCTTCCTGGGAAACTCAGAGTATGTTAAAATTGTGGGAATACCACCTTGTACTTAAAAGTAACATGAAATTAATTCTAGGCTGAAATACACACACACACACACACACACACGCGCGCGCACACTGTATATTTTATGAGAAGCAAGATGATTCTTTCCCAGACAAGATCGTCCAGGGCACTGCAGAGAATCTAGCATTCCTGCCTTTGCCAATCAATGTAAGAATAAAATCAAACCTTGAAACAAGTATAAAACTTCTAGGATGGAGCACTGTCCCTGTTAAGGAATAGCACTTGAATTGTAAGCATGCTCCTAACCAAGATTTGATAAAAAATATATGACTGACCATATCACAAAACAAGCTACAGATTTAAACCTTTAGAATGCTCCATTAGTAAAGTTTCATTACAAGTCAAATGAGATTATACACATACACACACACACACACACACACACACACACACACACACACAAACATTTGTAGAAAGAAAGAATGATAGAGATAACCAAAAGAAGCCTGGTGTTCTATTTTATACAAAAAAATGTAGAGAACAATAAACACATTTCAAATAGTCTGTAGATAGCTTTTAAGGTCCTTTCCACCCCTAAGAAATAGGTAGGTAGGTAGACAGAAGATAAATATACCTGCCAGTCTATAACAGATTATAAATATGACATAAAATAAGTTGCTTTTTATAATACTAAATAATTCATCAATAAAAATTATGCTGGTACTTTTAAAGTTTAACACTGCTTTCTAAAAAAGACTTAATTTGTGGGCCACCTGCGTAGCTCAGTTGGTTAAGCATCTGACTCTTGGTTTTGGGCTCAGGGCATGATCTCACAGTTGGTGAGAGTTCAAGCCCCGCATTTGGTCTCTGTGCTGGCAGGATGCAGCCTGCCTAAGATTCTCTCTCCCTCTCTCTCTCTCTCTCTCTCTCTCTCAAAATAAATAAATAAACTTAAAAAAACTTTTCTGAAAGATTTAATTTGCTTACATCTATAACAAGGCCATCATCAACTTTTAACTCCCGCCTTTTTTTTTCTACTAAGCAGGTAATTAAAGATAACAGTGTGCTCTTTAGAGCTACAATCGTATTTGATATTCTTCTTCTCACAGTCAGCACAAGACCAAAGTCATCATTTCTTTATGGAATTTGACCGAGTCTCTTAAATAGTACCAGAATGTTCTTTCCTTTGAGCTTGCCATTCCCCCAAACCATTAAAAATTACAAGAATGTCAATGTATGGAACAGAAATGTAAAATACGTTGTCCCAGCCTGTGGTTAAGAAAGCACGCATACACTTTTATTTTTATTAGAGATGGCAATGCAGTTTGACTGTTGACTTGGTGTATATATTTTTAATCAAGTGTCAGAACTACCCTCTTGTCCAGCCCTCGCTGCTTCTATGAGAATTGTCCAGCATCATTAATGCAATGTCCTTCTTTAAAAGAGTGGGAGAATACAGAGAGAAGTGAATTACGGAGGTTGACAATACTGAATGTAAAACATCTGTCTTTATAATCATTGGCCTGCCAGGCAATAATTGTAATGTAAAAAATCTCTTCCCGCTTGAATTCTTTTTAAGTTTTCTCAGACCCACTGTCCTAATATATAACCAACCAACAACTAAGAGGGTTGTTGACATCATTTATTTACTCTTCCATTCACCCATTCATTGACCCTTTCAACTGGCAAATTTTTATTCACTATTTATTATAGGTTAAATATTGAATGTTCTAAACCAAAGAGACTCAAACACATCAAAGCATCAAATCAGAATGTTTTGCTTATTCCTCAGATGAAGAGAAAGCTTTGGAAACAGTTCCCTCTCTCAAATAGAAATTGGTTAACTTATTGAATGCTTATTATAACCAAATGGATAACTGAAATTGTTGCCTCCACATTTTTAGTTGGAGAAATGAAGGCTCAGCAATGTCAAGTAACTATACCAAGCCTAAACAGTAAGTATTCTTTTTTTTAAGCTTATTTACTTATTTATTTATTTATTTATTTATTTAGAGAGCACACAAGAGTGAGTGAGGAGAGGCAGAGAGAGAGAGAGAGAGAGAGAGAGAGAGACAAAGACAGAATCCCAAGAAGGCTCCTTGCCATCAGCTCAGAGCCCAATGTGGGGCTCAAACTCCAGAACCATGAGACCATGACCCGAACTGACATCAAGAGTCTGATGCTTATCAAGAGTCTAATGCTTAACCAACTAACCCACCCAGGTGCTCCCAGCTAGTAAAGTATTCTTAAGGTAGATCCTAACCCGAAGTTGTTTCACACCAAACTTGGTGGTCTTAAGCAATAGGTCCAAATTATTGAGAAATCTTAAAATAGGTTATATGAACAAACTAGTTCTTAATTAGCCCTGATTCTAAATGTTTCTATGATCAATTCATTTTTTTCCCTAAGATTTGTTTTCGGTATGGCTTTGTTTAGGACAGAGTTCTCAGAAAGTCAGCCTCCTACCTCTGGCAGATCTGAATGTGTCCCCCTACTACCATGAATTGCAGATGCCTGGAACACAAACATAGGTCTCTAACAATAGCTGAACAGCCATCTGCTTCCCCTGGAAGCTCAGAAATTTCTTCTAGGATAGTTTTATTGAGAAATACACGCTTATCCCTAATTCCTCAAGGGAATTTCATTGTAGAGACATGAGTTACTTGCCCTCAGTTTAAAACCTAGAGAAAAAAAAAGGGTAACAGTAACAAAGCAGTAGCAGGAATTATTATCCCAAAATTTCGGGAATGATTAGAAGTTGCACAAACACAACCCAGAAATCAGTGGATATCAACCTCTGGTTCTTGTTTAAAACTCCTCCTGCAAGGGCCCATACACTGGCAACAAGATCACAGTAAGACAGGAAAGGAGGAAAGCCCACAACTGGCATTCTGACATCGCCTTGCTTTGTGATTTCAGTGCCAAGGATGACCCGTCTTTTGCTGTGTTTAAGCCTCAGTAATTCATCAAGAAGCTTTCTCAGCTCTTAAGCTCAAAAGTACAAGGTGACAGTCTAGATCTTCAAAGTGTTCATGATGGTAAAAAAGAAATACATTTTGAAGTGGTCCCTGTTTATTAGAGGAGGA
The DNA here is from genome assembly GCA_030068075.1 of Paguma larvata. NCBI lineage: Eukaryota > Metazoa > Chordata > Mammalia > Carnivora > Viverridae > Paguma > Paguma larvata. The sequence continues at coordinate 11,525,528 of CM057823.1, forward strand.
CCTATTATTTCTTTCTTAAGAGTGTTACCTGTCCTGTAAGACTGTCTTCCCAATATAGATAAAGGTAATATTTCTAAGAAGAAAATGTAAAGGGACTTGATTCTGAAAACACAGATACCCAGGCTGAGGCAAAGAGACTCCGAAAATGTCTTTTGTCAATAGTGTTGCTTCTGTACATTTCATCACCTAAAACAACAGCAGAGAAGGGATATAAAGGTGCTTCCAATACTGGATTCCCTGAGATAGGAGTTCTTCCCAAGCATTAGGCTCCCAAAAAAGGGGCGGGGAAGAATTCCATTTTACCCCTGAAGGGCATCACTGTGGTGGCCACTAGCTAAGCTCTTTGTTGTCCTGGAAAAAGGTGATGGCAACCATGAAAATGACAACTATAACTCTGGGATTCCCTGTCACTTTTATGTTTGTTGACTTTTGGTTATTATTTGCTTGGTATTGATTTAGAAGGGCAATGATGGTTTTAAAGAGATACAAAAGTTTAAGGAACCCTGACTCGGAGTGACATCTGATTCATCACAAAGGATTTCCCTCTTTGTTCCCCCAGTGAGTCACTTTTGTGCTGAAATGTGGAAGACACTTTAGAAAAATCAATGACAAGACATTTCTGCCATGAAACACAGTGTCTCTAATCTCCTGGTTTCTCAAAAGTCAAGGCATGTAGATAAAATCTAGTTCATCCATCACTTCCAACTTCAGCATTAACATAAAGAAAGAACATGCCAATTGATTAGGTCTCTTATTTGTCACATGTCTTTACTGAACAAATATCAAGCCAGGTAAATCCCCCAACTAGACACTAAGGACTCATTTGCTCACCTGGATTTGTAGAACTGCAAAACATCATGAAAAATTTTGTGTCTTTCATAAAATGATAATTGTGCCCCCAAAACACAGGCATGATTCAATTAAACAATATGACCATCCAAAGTCCCTTTCAGTCTTATGATACAATGAAAAAGTTTTAGATATTTATCAAAAACTCCAAAAGGAAATCACACTTTAATGGTTAAAACAAAGAGCACCTTTAAGTGGCAGGAAAATGCAAAGCAAACCCCTGTGCCTTAGCAAAAGAAGAAAACTCTTATTTAAAGAATGTAATTTTGAATGGAAATGATCATCTTAACATACGTAGAACATCCTATTCTTTTAAACATGCTTGAAAACTCCTTCAATAGGAGCACCTGGGTGGCTCAGTGGATTGAACATCTGAGTCTTGATTTCCACTCAGGTCATGATCTCAGAGTTCATGAGATGGAGTCCTACGTTAGGTTCAGCACTGATAGCATGAACCCTGCTTGGGATTCTCTGTCTCCCTCTCTCTCTGCTCCTTCCCATGCTCTCTCTCTCTCTCTTTCAAAAATAAATAAACTGGAAGGAAGGAATGAAGAAAGGAAGGAAGGAAGGACGGAGGGAGGGAGGGAGGGAGAGAGAAGGAAGAAAGGAAGGAAGGAAGGAAGGAAGGAAGGAAGGAAGGAAGGAAGGAAGGAAGGAAGGAAGGAAGGAAGGAAGGAGGGAAGGAAGGAAGAAGGGAAGGAAGGAGGGAAGGAGGGAGGGAAGAAGGGAAGGAAGGAAGGAAGGAGGGAAGGAAGGAAGGAGGGAGTGAGGGAGTGAGGGAGGGAGGGAGGGAAGGAAGGAGGGAAGGAAGGAGGGAAGGAGGGAAGGAGGGAAGGAGGGAAAAAAGGAGGGAAGGAAGGAGGGAAGGAAGGAGGGAGGGAAGGAGGGAAGGAAGGAGGGAGAGAGGGAGGACACTACTTCAGTAATACTGTGCTACTTGAAGCACACCAGACTACTTTTCTGATCAACACCTTCACAAATCTAACACCATACTGTCCCCATGCTTTTGCTGCCATGTGGTGATAGTTTGTATGTATGTATGCTGGTCTTCTGTGAACGGTCACACACCCATGCCACAAAGGCAATGTAAACATTACTGAGGTCCTTCTCAGCTTCTCTTTCTATGAAAATCCCCTCTGGTTTCTCTCCTTTTTCTAATCCTGATTTTATCTTGTCCCTCTATCAGTGAAATGCAAACCAGTAAACCCCAACTCGATGTCTATCCTAAAAGAATCCTTTCTACACCATTCTCAAAGCTCCCAAAACTACTTTCTTGCCTCTAATACAAATATTTACAGTGTGTACTTGAGGTTAACTGCAGCTATACTCTTTGCTAAGCCTTATATAAGATCCTAAGCCTGAAGTCCTTGGTCCTAAAAAGTAAAAAATAAATAAATAAATAAATAAATAAATAAATAAATAATTTGAAAACCTATTATTTCTTGATCAGTTCTGAAAATTCAAACTTATGTATGAGATGTTTATATAAAATTAAACATGCCTTTACCTGAGGACAGGAAAGTAGGAAAACTCAAAGCTCTGGTTTTGGTTTACAGAACAATGAGTGGCCTGGCTTGAACACCTTCACACATTTGAAAATGCACAACCAATGAGAAGTATTAACTTTATTATTATCCCCCCAGTGTTTCTACAGCATTGCTTTCAAAATGCTTTCATATTAACTGGTGTTTAGTAAGATGAATATTGTATTCCAGTGTCTGCATTGCTACCCTTATAGTGAACAAGGGTAGAAGACCAAATAAATTGAGCTCATCTACTACTATGCATTCCCCACCTCTGTCGTCTTCTTTCTGAATGGTTGATTTTTCAGGTGCAGATAGAACATAGCTTATTAAGAGAGTACTCATAGCCATTCACTTCATGCCTCCCCAAAAGAACATATAATAGTTGTTGTTTTCCTATGTCCCACAGTAATATAAGATAGTAAAAATATTGCTTTTTCTGGGCAATGTTGAAAACTAACAGATGTCACCAGGAAAAAAATGACTGAGATATGAAAAAATCTTATTTATTCTGGACCTAAGTTTGAAACAAAGCAGCCATAAGGAAGTAATTGTCAAACTTCCACAGGGCGCTAAGTCTACTGAATGTTGCCAATGTCATTTAAACAAGCGAGAGGGTATTTCAGCGCTGAGGGGGAAAATGCTGAAAGGACACAAATGAAAGGTTATGGGAAAGAGTCCTCTCGTAAATAGGGAAATGCATAAGTAACCTTGTGAATTAATTTTCCATTAATTTAGTTCCTAGTGATAGAAAACAACAGGCATGTAATTAAAACGTTCATTCCCCATTCCCACTGTATTCAAGAATTTCTGCACGTGTAAGCGCTCAGAGCTCCTGAATGAGTGCCCACAATGTTGGACATTATGCCCTGTGCACAAGGCCATTTTTAAACATGTTTCAGTCTTGATCTGCCGTCCAGGGAGAGGCAAGGACATCTGCTTGATGCTCAGTGAGTCCTTAATGGTGGTCTTAATCGTCAATGAGAAGAACTGACAAGGCAATACTGTCCTCAGTTAACAATGCATAAAACAGGATCAGGTAAAAGAAAATAGCATTATCCTTTTGAATTCACTTTCCTCTCCCTCTTGAATAGACTCTTTTCTGCCAAAGTTGCCCATGGTAAAAGCAACTCATTTCTCACAGAGGAAAAAGAATTAATTGTTATGTATCCATAGCCAATAGGAAAACAGTCAAATTAATTCCCTGTTTTTGATTTTTATTTTTGTTTTCAGGAATTGGATTGCTTGGAAAGGGGGAAGTTCTTAAGAGTTAAGAAGAGCTTTTGTTTGGTGGTTTTGCTTTTAGTGTGAGTTTTCCATTTGTTTTTCGTTTGTCATGTTCTGTTTTGTTTTTTAAGTAAGAACCACAATTTCTTAGTGGAAGTTTCAAGAAGAAAGAAAATGCTGACAGTTCAGGGCTGACTCTTGTCACCATTCTTACCCTCCTAGGAGAATGTCATATAGTGGAGTGACATGCTCACAGGAAATGAGAAGCCCTGAAATCAGGGAACGCTGAGCACAGTTCAATGCAATATGCCCCTTGCTGGGAGTTCTTTCCTGGGAACACTGGACAATGGCAGGGCACTCCATTTTGTGAAATGCTTTCTTTCTACCTCCATGGAATGAAGCACCAGGGCTGGGATTGAGTGTAAGCCCTTCTCTATCTACCATGCCCTTGAACTTCCAAAAAAATGCACGTGTGTTTGGCATTCTTCAAGAAAGAAAAATGTGAGCCTAGAGCTGAGAACACAAGGAAGTCCAACGAGCACTCCTTTTTTGAGTCTTCGTTCCCAAATGATCATCCCCCCACAGAGAACTGACTTTAATTTTAATTTCCTGTCAGTACTGGGCATCACACAGGAGATGTAGAATTTAACCACTGAGCTGAACACTGTTTCTGTAGGAATAGACGTGAGCAGCCCTTTGCACAGCAGGGGCACCTAAAATTCTTAGAAAAAGACCTGACAATCTATAACAAAGGTTTCCAACAGACAAATCGCTAACTTTAACCAGAAAAAACATTTTAACTTCTCAAGTTTTTCTTTCAAATGACTCCAAAAATGGCTTCTAGAAACAAAGTAAAAATAAAAGGAACAATCCAACCACAGCTATATGACTGGTTTTATAGGATTTTTGCTTTTTCTCAAAACTCTTCCTCAATAGTCAGAATCCAGCACTTATAATCCAGCAGCACTTATAAAATGGTGTTAAATCAGAAAAAGAGCTGATATTTCTCCACTTAATACACAAATCGAGACTTTCATTTTCCTTCAAGACCAATATACCTCATCAAATTTTTGTACCTTTCCAAGTTTTTATCTTAAACACTCATTTTTAAACTCCTCCAGAATTTATATAAAAGCATTCTATTTTTATCTTTCTATTGTTGTATTTTATTGAGCCATCTATGTTATCAAGACTATCTCATAATTGGGCTCCTTACCTCCTGATTACTTTACCCTGTCCCTGAATATAATTAGACTCAATTTACCAATCGACTGAATTCTAATATTTTCACTTCGTCATGATCTTCCCAACTCTTTTGTCCTCTTATCTTGCCTCTGCAAACAGGCTTTGGTTTTCTTTCTAAAACATCCTCTTTTGTTCTTAGAAACTAAGGAAAAACCAGCAACCCCAACATAATACCCTCCTTTTTTCTACAACTTAAAAATTTGTCTCCTTCTCCTCAGCTCAAAACAACAGCATTCCTGGGATCTTAAATTATTTTGCCACTCATTGTTTTCTTATTAATTTGTAGCAGCAAAACACTGAAATTCTTCAGTTACTTTTCTTGATTGTACTACTGCTAGTGATACCTGGACACTTATCCTAATTTGAAGATTCCAAACGGTACTATGAATCCAGTAAAGTCACTCCTCGCACTTTGAATCATACTGTTTTCCAGTAGACTCACATGTTCCGTGCATCCTGAAAGGTATTTAGATTTCAGTGCTACCTTGATGGGATTTGGGTACCACCCTATGACGATTTAAGATGTCTATCTTTTAATGAACACTTTAGCTTTCAGATTTATGTTTCCAATTGGCTGAAAAGCATAGATGTTCAGGTAGATTCTTCCCATGCACTCAATCTAAAGTTCAAATCTAATGCAGACCAGGAATAATTCTAGAAACACAAAAATGAAAGAGGAGACTAATGTAGAACAGACTTTTCTTCCCATGGAGAGTGTGGAGTAGATAACAAAGACTTTGTTTAAGCAAGGATTGTTGAAAGAATAAGGTCCTAATATGAAGTAGGTTCGACAGAATATATGTCAACGTACGTTCCACTCTTACCCCCAGTTCATAGAACATCATGCTGATGGAGAACTCTTTGGGGCAGCTCAAAGTCTAGAAATGGGTACCTATGTGGTTGTACCAAGACAAAAACTCATGTATGGGCACCACTGGCAGGGGTACAGGTTAATGTCTATAAAGTGAAGGAGTCTACAGAAGCACAATGTTCCCCAGGGACTCTCAGCCTCAGCTTGCTTTGATGTTGGGCAGAGAAGGACACCTGTATCTGCTGGGAAGAGATTAAAGTGTCAGATGCAGACTTCACAAGCAGCTTAATCCTTTGGGATAAGGTTAAACATCTAAGACTGACCCAACATTAATGAGACCTCCATCACAACCTTATCATCAAAGGTGCATATTTGCTCCCATCACTTTAAGCTCGTGTAACAGGAGTTCATAACTGCTTCACCACAATCACCACATAACACTAAAAACTCAAGTTTTCAGTTCACTTCACAGGAGTTTCCCATCCCTCTTTAAAGACTCGCAAATACCTATGAACTAATGCCTATTTTAGAGGTGTCATTTTAGAGGTATCACGCATACATCACAGCTAAGTGCAGAGACCACAGAATCACCCAGAGCTCAGTTGATTCCTGTCTTTACTAGTAATTAGCAGTGTGACCTTGAGCGACTAACATAATCCCTCTAAATCTTGGTTCCCTTATGTATAAAATGTCAGTGATACTAATAATACTTATGTCATAGAATTATTGTGAGGATTCAGTAAGGTAATGGACAGTGCATGGTAAGAGATCATTTTAAGATTAGCAGGTGTTAGTGGAAGGTGAGGTTACTAAAAGCGCTATAGCTTCAGGATGATAAGGAAAGAGGAATAAATTCGAAAGAGAAAAAAGACCGAAGTATAATGACAAGGTCACAAGTATACACAGACTGGCCTCATTGTACATTTGTGTGGGGCAATAAGACAGTCAATTCACTGGCGAATGCAGGTCTTGTGTTTGGCAGAGATTCACTGAAAAGAGGAGAATAAGTGAATTCACACCCAGTCACAGCTGGGCTTGCTTGCCTTATCTGGTCAAATTAATAATTGATCCATTTTGGTAAAAATATATATTTGAGATGGTTGCAGTGTCATTTCTTTTAGTCATTTCCCTAGGGAATTTCCCTGAGCTGATGACTTCATGCCTATTTACTGACCTCTGATATAAAAACAGGTGCCCTAGGAGTTCCTGGATTCTAATCCCAGATCTCCTACCATCAATTTCTAAGGCCCAGCTGAAAGCTCTACGCGTGTGTTTCTGCGATTGCGGTTTACAACTGCTCAGAGTCATGTAGAGCTAGCTGGCTGATGCAGCAGAATCACCATTCCTAGCACACTGTCATCTTGACCCTGAAAGAATGAGACCATAAGCAAACAATCATTCCAAGGCAATATCTTCAACCAATGCATTTAGAAAGTTCAAGAGCAGTTGGTCCAAAACGACTGGTCAAATTATTTTTTACAATACACTTTCAGTGACCTATAAATTTCGATAGATGGCTATCAAATACAAATCTGGATTCCTCAATTCCCTAACTTCCCTAAAGCCTTCATTTAAAACTGAAAATTTGATATTTATCCTCCTATGGAAGTCAAATATACTTCTTAAGCCAGGAATTAAAAACAATAGCCATTCCCCTAAGTGATCTGAAACCAGCAAAATTTGCCTTATTTCAGCTTCTCATTTATATTTTTATAAAATATACAATATATGTCTATAAAATTTGAAATATTCTATAAAATGTATAAAATATTCCAATGAATATTTTTCTGACAATCTAATATTTAGTGATATCTGCACATTCCTAATTCAAGATGTGAATTACTGCTTACAGTTTAATTTTCCCAAAGAGTACAAAGGAATTACACAATAGGGCCCATCTTCTATCATGTGGTCTTATGTGATATAAGTATATCGTAGATTAAACCACACATGGCAGACACAGAAATAACCAAAATTCAAACTAGAATAATGTAAATCTCACAAAGAATTTGAGAAGGACACATACATTTTGGAGAAAAAAATTTAAACAGTTTTGAAATATATAAATTAAGTTACCTGTTAGGTGAAACCCTTTAACGACCTTAATAAGTATATTTAAATATCTAGCAATATTATTCACACATTCTTGCCCCCTCTTCTCAAGGTTAATAGGACAGAGGCACAAATGTTCATGTGTACATTTTCCATTTTTTGGCTTCCCACATTAAAAAAGAAAGCAATATTTTCCCCCAGGCAGTTCTGAGTTGGATAAAAGGAAACAAAGTAGGAAACATCTTTCTTATTAAGTGATGGTGTTCTGTGTGCTGGTTTCCAATGAGGAAGAAGAGAAGAAGTGTTAAAAGGCTGGGTCCATTCACATAACACTGGGATGGGACCGAATTTAAATGTCAGCTCAACCAAACAAGTTAAAAGTAGACATCTAAAACCTGACATCCTAAAATGTTTATGTAATAAATAAATAAATAAATGTAAGAACTACTGTGTGATTGAATAACTGCTTTTCTAAGTTTAGGAACTGTACCCACTGAAAATGCATTACCTACACAATTCAATAACTACAAATGAAACATAAAATTTACTTATGTCATACTTTAAAAAAATCACTTCACTTTACAACTGAAAAATGGAATGGACTAACATTTTAAAAGCTACCCTTCTATGCATGCACAGATACTGCTATATTTTATGAAGTTTGCTCCCATCTCGATAACATCAACATCAGATCGTTTAAGCTCTTGCAGAGAACAAGAGCCAAGAATTGTATTACTATCATACAAGAAATTACACTGTATTCATAAAATATACAAAATAAATTCTCCAATAAACTTACATTTATAGCATATTATAGGAGCATTTTCAACTTCCATTGTAACATGGGGAAATAAGTAGCATTTGGGCTCCTAATCAGTCCTTATTCTCTGCTTCTCTTTCTTTGCCCGAATGGACCAATGAAAGTCAACAAATTATATCCCTATCCTTCCTCCCCAAATAGCTTTTAATAGTAAAAACATCAGTAAAGATTTGTTTTCTGGCTCTGGCTTTGGCACTCTCTTGCTGACTAACCTTTAATAAACAATTTCCTTTATTTTTCAACTCAGATAGCATTGACTGAGTCTGTACAATCCCTACAGATGGGAAACATCTCCCCTCAAACTCTTCTCATCTACTGTCAGGAACTCTGGAGAAGGCTGCAGCCTTCAAAAAGGAGACAGAGTGCTTTCTGAGACCTGATGCATGAGCAAGGAGGTAAAAGAGGACTTCTTACTCTCCGAGTAGTGCCAGTAGCTACATGCAGCTGAATGCAAGTGGTTCAGCCCATCCAATAAACCCACACGTGCTTCTAATCATCCCTCTTGAATCTAACTTTTGCCAGCCTGATGCACCTGAAGGATCTGAAGCCATGACACGTCTATCATTAGCACTAGAACACAGATGCAGTGATGCTCAAAGGTCAGTGCTGGTGGAAACCATGGCACTCGATTGGATATATATCTTGGCAAGTGACATTAAAAACAATTTTTGGGGCGCCTGAGTGGCTCAGTTGGTTGAGCAACTGACTTCAGCTCAGGTCATGATCTCACAGTCTATGAGTTCGAGCCCTGCATTGGGCTCTGTGCTGACAGCTCAGAGCCTGCAGCCTGCTTCTGATTCTTTGTCTCCCTCTCTCTCTGCCCTTTCCCTGCTCATGCTCTATCTCTGTCTTAAATTAAACAAACATTGACAAAAATTTTTTTTAAAAAATTAAAACAATTTAGATGACTGTGATAATTCTCCTCCCAATAAAACTTATTGTTACTTTCAGAGAAACTTTGAAGAACTCTGGTTCTATTTTAAAGATGAACAATTGGAGGCAGGGACAGATACTTGCCAATATCTTCCAAACAATTAATGCTATAGCTATGAGAATGTTCACCACTTTAAGTTCCTAATAAATCAGAAATCTCATTTGTATGCTTCAAGTTATTAATCTGAGCACATATTTCAGTATCATCACTGTGGTTGGATGGACTAAGGACACTAAGAGGGATGAATGTGCTTATGAGCAGACAGAATAAGAACCAGTGAAAAGATGAGAGGGACCAATGAACTGGGGTCCTACTTTTAAACACTTCAACCCCACTTCCACCCAAACCCCTATGGCTGGAGCTGATACTGACCACGTGGGAGGAGATATGAAGACAGGTAGTACAAAGGAAGGAACCAAGGAGCAATCCTGCATAAAATAGACAATTTTACAGCCAATAGGGCTCAGCAGAAAGTGCAAGGCAACAGATCGTTCCCTATTCCCCAACAGTGTCTGCAAATCTAGATGACAAAGTTGACTTTCGGTGGACTCTTTCTTTTAATCTCAGCTCAGGACCACATTCACACATTCCTGTTATCAGAGTTGCCATTTCTCACTGACACACAGCAGTTTCCACATTTTGTAAAGGTTGCATATTTGAAGTCATTCTCTTAGGGAGAAAAATCAGTTACTGTGCAGACAAAAAGCAAGTAAAATTACTTTAAATGCTGATGTTATTCTTAAAGGGCAAATCAATTTCCAAAACCAAATTAAATGGAAAAGTCATTAAAAAGTCATGGTAGGGCTAACACATGTGTTTTGGTATATCATTTAGTTGCCCAAATCAAGTTAAGTTCAAAACCAATGACTTTTTGCCTCTGAACAAATAATTCACAAGAAAAAGTACAAATATCAAAAACTAAGGCTGAATGTTAGCTATTCTGCCACAATCTAGAATCGAGCTATACAGAATGTCACCCACCACACATTCAGAATGAGTATTTTCATATCTTCCCTTTCTTTGCAATAATTATCAAACCGAAGTTTTACAAATATTTTTCAGATTGAAAGAGATCTTGGGAGATTTTATCTGGCTTAAAAATAAATGTATATATAATTAAATTAAAAACATTTCCTTATCCCTGTCACAACTTTTCTCTCTACACACACAAGTGACAGCTTATGGTTAATGTTTCAGAAGTATCCCATGAGAATAAAGACATACCTTCTACCTGTTGTAAATTAGAACATATATTTGCCTTTTTAAATCTCTATTTTAGGGGAGCCTGGGTAGCTGAGTTAGTTATGTGTCTGACTTTCAGCTCAGGTCATGATCTCACAATTTGTGAGTTCAAGGCCCACATCAGGCTCTGTGCTGACAGCTCAGCACCTGGAACCTGCTTTGGATTCTGTATCTCCCTCTCTCTCTCTGCTCCCTCCCCTGCTCATGCTCTCTCTCTCTCAAAAATAAACAAACATTAAAAAATTGAAAAAATAAACATTTTTAAAAATAGTAAATCTATATTTTAAAAACTAAACATTTCCATTCTATCCCTCCAAAGCACAATATTAAGGTTGTTTACATTCTAAACCTAATCACGAACTGAAACACAATTCCAGTAAGACATTATGGGTGACCACGTGGACTCTATTCCGCTTTGGAAATGCCAAGCCTGATCACAGACTGCTGTCACCTGGCTCTCACATTCTTACAAAACAAGAGTTACTAGATTTTCCTTCTCCAAATGGCAGGGTGAATTGGCAGATTTTTTTCCAAAAAGTCTGAAAGGTAAAATCTCTCACATGAAATGATGACCCCATTAATAGAAGAAGAAGAAAAAGTACCAGATGAGGTACCCAATAGACTCATCGTGGGTTTAGGACTTGTTTAGAAAGATGATTTGGAAAAAGCTTTTGTCCAAAGAGGAAGGAAAGAGGGCTTTGGGTCTCAAATTTCTCATCTCCAGTTTCTCTTAAAGCTAGGCTTTGCCTGTGCCTCCTGTCTACTATCATGTCTTCAGATTCATCAAAAACTCCAATTCTAGCTGACTGCACTGCAGTGGTTGCACAGTTGCAAAGGTTGCTCTGTGGGAAGTAACAATTCCTGGGATAATCAGAAGAGAATTTTGTTATTTCATTATTTGGATTTTTCGCTCTTCTACTTTAACTTGCAGTATTTTTTTTAACCATATACACTTAGTGTAAATTCTAACTAAGGGAAACTTTTTTGTATCATTAAAAAAGCTGATTATCAATTTTGACTGCTGCATCCACTAGAAAAGTATATGCATTCCCTCATTAGCAGGAAGAGGACATGATATTAATTATGCAAACCCATGTGTGTCATACCAACAAGACTTTTATCTGAATAGGATAGCACTAGTCTTCTTTCCAAATGAGCACTGTAATCCACATAGCATTGAAGTACCAAGCTAAGGAGGAAAGAAATGTTCTAGACTCTCATGGCCATGATTTTGTGCATTTTTTTGGTAGCACAACCCTTATTTTGTTAATCTGTGCCTTTCTCTTCCTGCCCCTGACCTCCAGTCACAATATGTTTTCCAACATAATAATAATTGACAATGACACATATGTAACACTACATTAGAATGGTCAGGGCACCTGGGTGGCTCAGTTGGTTAAGCATCTGACTCTTGGTTTCAGCTCAGGTCATGATCTCAAGATTTTCAAGTTCGAGCCTCACGTCAGGATTCTCTGTCTTCTCTCTCTGCCCCTCCTCTACTCATGCTCACTCTCTCTCACTCTCTATCTCTCTCAAAATAAATAAATAAACATTAAAAAATATTTTTACATTAAAAAAGAATGATCATTTTAATATCAATAAGATTCCAGGGTTATCAGAGAAAAAGTCAAGAGATTTATGTATTTTGTGGAGTGGAAAGTGATGTCACCCCTCTGCATTTCTGTGTTTTAAACAGAAAACAGGAAAAAATGTTTCTATCCTACCTCCTCAAAACAGTTGTTATGGTGGTCAAGAAATATAACACAGGAAAGCATTTTTGAAACTTTTTCAGGACCCATCACCAATATGCAGGAACAGAACCATTAAAGTGAAATTAAATCTCATTTGGTTAATGTAGGTGGAGCAAAATGGAACTCGGAGACAATTATGTGAATGACAGGGAAAAACAAGGACAACTCTGGCTATTGAAAATGATCTCCTTTAAATTACCTAGCTCGGGCTTTTGCTTTACTCAAATACTCAGAATAATCATTGGTGTGTTTTTTTTCTCCTTTTTCCTCTTCGCCCTAACTTATGGAGAAAGGGTCAAAGCTGAAGATATTATTGTCATCATTATTATTATTGTGCCACACACCTGCTAGTCACAATTCAGTAACTATTGAACATATGGCAATTGCTTTTCATGCTAAAAAAATAATAGGCATATGTTGCCTGGTTAAATGATACATTTAATAGGTTTCAAAGCTGATTCATAGCAATCATTCACAGCAATGATTTGTATTTTCACGACTAAATACCCACCTCACAACCTTTTCTTGATCTCATTCTGCTCCCCAGAACTATTTTACTGCACAGAAATGCTCTCCTATTCTAAATGTTTCTTACTACACTTCAGCATATGAGTATTTTCACAGTTATAAACATCGCCATACACATCTTCGACTTTAAACTGCACCCTGACATTGTTATAGCATGTAGAGGACTTAAAATTGATTAATCATTATAGTATCTATTTTGAGCCTCTACCACAAAGCAAACTCAGGAATGCCTTTGACTCTGTATCAAAGCTCCCTGTCATCCAATGTTCTTTCCTTTGTGAACAAATTGGGATTCACTCTGTTCTATTTATCTCCCTGCCACAACATGGCTATCCTTGTCTCGCTCATGAATAACCCTGAAAGCTAGCTAGCTGAATACTTTGCCTTCCTAGGCACAGTTTTGCTGAGGGGAGGAGAGAATATTATTTCTAAGTATTGATCTGGAGAAAGAATTAAGCAGGCAGGTATTCTGTCCAAATTTAGACACACAGCCACCTATCATGGGGGAAATGGCCAAGGGACAAAAAGTCACAATGAAACTGAAGTTAAAATTTCCAGATTCCATCTGACTTTGAAGAGTCGAGGTCATGCTATAAAAGGTCAGATCAAAGATAAGTAGCATCTTCATTTGCTGAAAGATAAATTAAGAACCCAACGAGGTTCAGGTGACCTTAGGGAACCATTTTTCTTTAATAGTAGGATGTACAATAGATTATTAACCACACCTTTTGTCAATGCTCAGAGCTCTCTGTGTGTAGGTATTTCTCACCTTGTGCATGGTGGATGTTAAATTCTTTTATAGTTATGTATAAACCATTTGTAATAAAGCAAACTGTAAAAAGTAATTTATAATTTAAGATACCATTATAGCTATTCAGTTACCAAATATCTTTAATATTTCCTATGTTAATTATATGCCCCTTCCAAGAGACCAATGTTTGTGAATGAGCTTCAGAAGTGGCAGTAAATCATTTGATGTGGACTGCACCATTGTGAAAATAATAGCCTTCACCAAAAAAAAAAAAAAAAAAAAAAAATGAGTGCATCACACACTCTGCTGGAAAAGAACACGATTATGATGGACCTAGGAGCTATAATAATAATGAAATGAAATCAACGTTAGTGTGGCTTGTTGCTTTCTGTGTTGTAGCTTCATAGACTCTACTACTTGACACAGCACCAAAATTCATCTGATATCTTTATTTCAGTTAATATGGGCCTTCTCTTTGCATTTTACAATTCACTTTTCAAATAAAACAATGTTAAAAATAAAGTATTTGTCTTTCAATTTCTTTCTAAACTTGACACTTCTGATTACATCCAAATAGAGGGGATACAATTGAAAACATTTTTAAATAAATTTCAAATAGTTCAAGGTACGACATCTTTCACCAAGCAGGCATGCAGAATACGCACATAATCCTTTCAAGAAATGTTGCCCAATTTTTACTCTTAATAACACAGAACATTGGAAACCATCTTCCCAAAGACAGACACTCCTGGTATAAGGCTGCTTTCAAGGCAACATCACACATTGACTAAACTCCTTTAACGGATTAAAAAGAAAACGATCTACTAATTAGCAGTATAGACTGAAGATTTTGGTGTTTCCTTTCCTTTGCTTTGTCAACATAGTAAGTGATAGAGCACCAAGCTTACTCATTCTGAGAACCTGACCCCACATGATCTGGCCTACCTCTCTCTGAATTGTTTCATTTTTCAAACATTCCATTTCTACTCATGTATCCTGTAGTGCGGAGATACCACAACCAAGGTTAGTAGAGTACCTGCTGCCTGGAGAGGGGAAGGGGCGTCTGCAACACCAAATGCAATGAAAAATGAGAAGTGATGATCAGATTTTGTGAGTAGGAATTGCATGTGGGTCCCTATGAAAGAAGCTTCTATTGAGCTGAACAGGCTTATGTGGTGAAAACGAGAGGAGGTGACAGGAAAATGAGTGACAAAAAGTACAGACTCTCTTTAAAAACCTTTGGCAATGAAGCTGGGAGGAAGATGGATTATCAGAGAAGAGAGGGAGGTAACCAGGGAACTTATGCCTGGATATTAGTCCAGAAATAATCAAGAAGAAACAATGAAATAAATCCCTGTGGAGTCTTGGTTGACAAGGGAGGCAAGAGGGGCCAGAAGGCAAGATAGTAGGCATAAGACTCCCTGCTTGACCAAACTTTAGTCAGGCTCCTCTACACCCTCTAGGCCTCAACCTTGGTGTCCATTCATGTTGGGCCAGCATCACCCAGTTGTAGCAAGAATCTTGCTAAGTCAGTTCAAAGAGAATTCCACATCTTTAATATCTGATCAAATTCTTCATGCATCCCCCACTCTTGAAATCTGGTCACCTTTGCCTTGAGCTAGAACCCTGCTGGATCTGTTTAACCAGAATTCCCCTTAACCCGATGTTTCTTCTCAGTAAGTTTCCATCCACTGACTGTTACCTCACTCCTTGGCCATAAATCCTCACATTCCCATGTATTCAAAATCAAGTCCAGATTTATACTGAGGTCTCTCCTTCCCTATTGTAATCATACCAAATAAAATCTTTCTACTGCTTTAATTTCCGCCCCCTCCTCTCTCTGGTTTTCCTTTAACACTGGGCAGGAGGGAAAGGTAAGGAAAAAGGATCAGCAGGAGAAAAACTGAGTTCAATGGATGTGGGGAAATAAGTCTAATAAAGGCACCTAATGGGGAAACAGAAGTCATACAGGAAGAACAGAAATTTTGGAAAAATTGTGTACTCAGATTTCTATTAGGTCATCTTAGCATCATTATACTTTATTATTTCCTCATCTTTTTGAAAACATATTCAACCAAAATTTCTCTCTGCTAGGTTTCTCAAACAATAAGTTCAAAAGACAAATATGCCACAGAGAAGCACATTACTGACTCAGCAATAGATGACATAACTACCACGTTATTTGTGGGGAAAAAACGAAGTGTTACTAACAGGGAATTTGTGTTCCTGCACTTCAGGAAAACATCCGTAAAAGCACAGGTAGGTGTGAAAAAGCAAATATCCCATTGTCATCCTGTGATGGAAATGTCAAAGATGGTTAGGACAAGACTCTCTTGTGGCACTATGTTTCCCCTTAGGGATGAAATTTTAGGAAGAAAAAGAACTTCACTGTGATTTTCGTAGAAGAAGTAAGAGAACCAGATAGAATACTACTTAATACCTATCTAGGGGACATCATGGTGATCAAGAGTAACAGGGTTTTATCAGCAAAGCTTCAGATACAGTTAATACATATTGTTTGAAATGAGTTACTTCTTCTAAACACAACAGTGTCAATGTGCTTTCCTCATGATATCCCAACATTTTTGTAAATACATTCACATAAATAAATTCACTGTGCTGGAAAGGACTGAGGGCCTATTTAAGGACCAAAACCCTGCATTTGAGTCCAATTTCTGTCACTTAATTACTATGTGATCTTGGGCAAGTGGCTTAGCTCTTCTCAACTTTGTGTTTTTTGCGGCTTGAACTACTACGTATCCTCTCTATTTTATAGACTATAAACTCCCTGAGGACAGGGCCTTTTATTTATCATTGTGTGATTCATGTCCAGCACCTTGCCTGGCTCATCCTAATGCTGTGACAAGGACAATGATTTTGGTTTTTTGCTCAATAAATATCTGTTGAATGAATGAAAATGGGTTGATTAGTAGGCAAATGTCAAGTTGGGGAAAAGAAGCTGTGTTTTTGACTCTGTAGAATATGTGATATGCCCCATATTTAGAAAAGATATTTAGTATGTTGGTTGGAATACGTTAAAAGTCATCTTGAAGATCTAGAAATGTGGTATAAAACAAAATGCAAATTATTAAGGATGGGTAAAAATATGTCTTTAAAAGGCAAAAGAAAGGGAGACCCATTAATATGTTTGCTTGGGCCCCTTCCCAGACCTCAGACTCACTGAGTGCCTTCCTTCCGGTAGTACATTTTATCTAGGATTCACATAAAGGAATAAAATGTAATGAGCTCAGCAAATATTTGTGAAATATAGAGATACTCCCTTATTCCTAGTCTTGAGCTTCTCAGGATAGGTACAACATACCTGCCCTTGGTGCCTGACACTGAAAAGGCAGTCAATAAATATTCACGTAATGAAAACATGGATACAACTTCCTCAGCCTCACCAAATCTTGTGTGTACTGTTTAATATTCATCATTTTTCCCAACAGTTGTGGAGTTTTTATAGTCTTTGATTTATTTTCAGAGAGAGGCAAGTAGGAGTGACTATAAGACAACAGTTAATTCTCAAAACTCCCATGCATCCCCTTTATGAAACATGTCATTCTACCTTATATTACAGTTATGTGCAAACAAGATTTTTCTATCTTCCTGGAAAATCCTTCAGTCCAAAACTGCAATGCGAGAACTCTTTAAAACCCAAAAAAACACATCTCATAATGCTTTGTACACATTAAGTATTAACAAATATTTGTCCAATGTTCAAGTTCTAAGACATTTCATAGAAACTATCAGCACAACATGGCACAAATGTAAATACTAAGAGGGGTGTTGGTAATGAACCAAAATACAAGTAGTGAGAATAATGCTGTAATGAACTGCCTCCTACTGTTGAGCCTGAAAGCAGCCTAAAGGAAATTCATCATTTTGTCAAATTAAACCAAGGAGCCAAACAGAATCTTCATTGACTTCTTCTGCTCACTTTCTATTACTGTATATTGAAATCTAGTTAGAAGGTTACTTTAGAAGTGACCTGCGTGCACATGTCCTATGTACAGGTAGAGATGAATGAACATTTGTGAGAAGGCACTGTCAGCTGAAAGGGTTGCTCACTGTGCAAGACCCGCCTGGGGTTCAAACCTCACATTTAAAGCCTTGCCATGAGGATGAATCTGGGACTCTCTGGCATGGAAAACAGTACAGTATAATAAAGCCTTTGTGATACATCAGGATTAAAAACAAACTCATTGGAATGAAATCCAAGACTGATTTCCCTTACTGTGAACTCTGCTCTATAGACAACGTGGTACAATGAGGTCTTGTACACAGATAATAAATTAAATGAATATTGTATATAAAATCAATTTGAGAATAGAAGTTGGACAGTAAAATAATGAAATAAAAGTATACTCAAGTCTTTATCTTTTCTGCTGCATCAATATTAGCTTTGTTAAGGAAATTTCTGTCTCAAATACATTAATTCAAATGCAACATATGGTGACTTGCCCTTGTGGACCCCCAAAAATCTTGGGTCAGAATGCAATTAAGGAGATTCTAATGTTCTAACTAGGAGCAAAGTGATTTGCTTGGCAAAAAGGAAAAAATATCAGTCTCTATCAGTTTCTATTCACCTCTGCTGATCTGGGGCCATCAAATAGACCATTTCCCCTTCCTTCAAAACCAAGCTACAACTGCTTTCAAAAACCTACTCCAAAATTTCAGAATTTAGAAACATGAAATAAATCAATGAAGTCCCAAACAGTTAGTATGAACTGAACTATAACAATGATTACTACAGCATCCCTCACTTAGAAGGCAACCTAATATGGAAAGAGGATCCATTTTAACGATTCACTGGGGAAATAAGATGAAGAAGAACAGATAAAAGGAGTCTCTGTAGGGAAGGATTTTCCCTAACAGCTTGTGAACCCTGGAGACTACTGATTCATTGCATCTAACATACCATCTAACCATCTTACTGTCTAACATGCCAGTGTTTAATAAGTTTACACAACTATAAAATAAAAGTGGCCCCTGAAAAAAAGACTTCCAGAGAACATAAGGGGAGAATGCATAGAAGCATTGCGTTTTTTAGCCTTTTTAAGGACCTCTAAAACTTCCTATTTTTCAGAAACCCCTTAAGGAAAGGAAAAGGAAAAATATATTCACTAGTCCCCCAAAATGTTTCAGACCCTACAGATATCTTTTTAAAAGTTATTCTATCATATGGGGATACCTGGGTATCTCAATTGTAGTCTTGAGGTAAACAGAGATTAAGCGTCCAACTCTTGATTTCAGCTCAGGTCATGATCTCGCGCTTGGTGGGACCGGGCCCCACATTGGGCTCTGTGCTGACGGTGAGGAGCTTGCTTGGGATTCTCTCTCTCCTTCTCTCTCTGCCCCTCCCCTGCTCAATTCTCTCTCACACAAAATAAATAAACATGTTTTTAAATATTTGATCATTTAATCCTCTCCACAACCTTTTCAAGGGAGGTGTTATTACCTCCACTTACAGATTAGTATATTGAAGCTCGAAGGAGTAGCAGAAAAATAATGATGGTGGAAGTAAATCCTAGGTAATTTCTTCCATGAAGCCCCCTTTGAAGACTCTTTCCATGCCAAACACAACTATGTCCTCCTGCTGGGATACCTTTTTTTTTTTTTTTTTTTGGCAGGAAAATCTTACCATTGTCACCTACCATTTGAGTTCCGAGACCTTATGCCTACAGGCAAAATGGAAATGGGGATCATGCATGAAAACAGCAGATGGGGGAATGACTCTTCCATCTTCCCCTTCATCCAGCAACAGACATCAGGTATCTCAGAAGCCTCCCATCACAGGCATGAATGAGGTCAGGTCCGAGGAGATTCGGCACCAACAAGACTGCTGACAGACCCCTCTAGCACAAGGCTGCTCCCCTAATTGCTGAGATGAGCAGGTTTCAAAACAGTCCCACCAGGGCCAGCTTAGCATCCATCATCTCATTCCCCGCCATGGGCAGCACGCCATCATGGAGCAGAGCCTAACATACGCTGCCAGACTGCCTGAGTTCTGTCCTGGTTACCACTTCCTGACTCTGTAACGCTGAGTGAGGTACTTCATCTCTTTGTGCCCAAGTGGCTCAATCGGTAACAACTACACCAGCCTCTCATGGTCAAGAGCATCTAACGAGTTAATATACATAAAATTTTTTCAACAGTACCTGGCAGGTGAGCACTCTAAATATTACTTATTACTGATGTTTATTATTTCTGTAAATTATGCTGAATATGAAGCCCTACTGTTTGATCACCCAACAGAGTACATCGACCACATTGACAGTGACCTATGAGAAGTACAGAACTGAAACCAAAAGCAAAGAAAGAAAACCTCCTCCCCATAGGCTGTTCAGACACACACCAAGTGAGAGTGGACCTCTACTATTCCTTTTATAATAAAAATTTAAACTGTATCACGATGCTATCAACAGAAGGAAAACAGGCAGAGAAACTGGAGGTCAGTAACAAAAGGTTTAAAATGTTTCCTTAATTAGTGTTGTACACACAATCAGGTTATTAACAACTTAATCTCTCATTGATGAGACTTGGTCAAGGGGTGACCAAGTCCTCCCCCAAACACAACAGGATCAAACCAAATAGGATTCAACAGCCACATCAGCCAAAGACACAGGCATCAGTGCATCTTTATAAATAACCAAGGGTGGTCAGCTTCTCTTATTGAAGATGGCCTTAGGGAAGGTGTAAGCCACACTAGTGTAAAAAAAAAAATAAGTAATTTCTTATCAGAGTTTCTGAGATTTGGGGAAATATGAAGCCCTCTAACATTTAGTGACACTACATGTATTTCTGTGTTCACCTGGGAACTAAGACAGCAAACCACCCACTGCAGAGGTGAGTTCGGGAAAGAAAACTCACAATAGTGAAAACAAAACTCCGTCCCTCGCAGCCACTACAACGGAAGATTTATAAAATTGCTGCCTCTGTTGCTGGCCAGTAATCACTCCACATTGTTCATGTATATGAAAACTAATGGGATAGACACTGGCTGCAAGGTCTGCTGCAATTCAGTATAAAAGGGTTTTTTTGGTTTTGTTTTGTTTTTTAATGGCAGCAAGAACAGAAGTATCATGCCATGTCTGAAGTCTACTTCTGAGTGCTTATTTAGAAATAAACTGCTTTCAGAGTTTGTTATAGCTGTGTTAATATGAATGATTTATAGATTGTTTTAATATACAATTTTTTGTCATGAAGCCTTTTCTCACTGCCTGGAACATCCTATAAAATCCAGAGTTTGGTGGGACTGTCACCTAAAGGCAGCTACTGGCCCACTAATAGTTAGACAGTAAAGTTGCCCTAACTTGCTTAAGAAAAAGGAACCAAACAAAAAAAGGAAATTTTACCCATGCCTTTTGTCCTCTTGATAAGATTATAGGCCTATCTTTATCTATGTATCAAATTATTCATTAAGCAAACTTGATTGTCTACTTCCTATCAGGTATTACACTTAGTGCTATGAATAAAAAGACATGTTTCCTAGCCTCAGGAAGCATTCAGTTTAATTGAGGAAGACTACAAACTAGAAACTATCACTTAAGAGTCACATGTATTAGGATAAAGGTACAGGAAGGAGAGGGCGGGTACAGGGGCCATTGGAACCTAATGCTCAAACAATGATCCTTGAAAGAGATTACCATTGTCTTGAGGTATACAGTGTTTAAATTCAACGGAACTAAACTGCTCAAGGCTCAATGAGAAATATGTATATATGGGAAGAAATGACCACAGTGGGTATAGTAAACTGAAGCCATCAAGTCAGTTTGTTGCATATTAGTCTAGATCCAGAGGTAGGAAGGAAACAAGCACTTTGCAACAGTAATAGTAAATAATGACCATGTTAACCTAAAACAGGCTTGTCTACAGAACACTTACATCAAGGAGCTGTGGCAGACATACGTGAACGTACAAGCAGCTGGTCATACCGTCACCCTCAAGTGATCCTAGGAGAGAATAATCTTTATTGAGATGCTAGATAAAAATGAGGTCACTCAAAACTGGTAATAGCATTTGTCTAATAGTCAGGGGGCCTGGGAACCCTTTTCCTACCTTTAACCACCTGTTTAGTCACGTGTCCTTGGGTAAATCAATCGCTTCCAGTGTGGAAGACTCACTGTCCCTGCTCTGAAAGGGGGAGGTTTTCAAACTGCTCATCTGTAATCCAGAGCTGGTGGGGAAGGAGGAAGAGCAGGGGCATAGACAGGGGTCCACCTCTGTCTCTTGGTATCACACTAGAGATGTGAGGGAAGCTTCTGCTGAAGGACATGGAGAGAAGGCTTGTCTTAAAAATCACTGAGGAGATAGTCTCTGAAATCCTTTGAATCTCTGATATCATCTAGGTGCACAGGCTACTCCCTAAATCTTGTAAATGAAAGTAATGATCCCTGGAAATTGGCATTTGGTATTAGTATATATTTTTTTACATCAGGAGTTGATATATTTGGTAGAATCAAATATTCCTTTCATACATGAAATTAAAAAGATGGAAGGCCAGCTTCTTAATTTATTACTGTTGATGGTCCATTTTTCCTTAAATGTTACCAAAACCGTATGTTGCCACTCTTTTCTGGTCTACTCTCCAGGTTTGGGTTTTGTTCTTACCTTATATCTGTGGATTGACTGTATCCTGAAAATGGCCAACATACTGAACTCCTTGCTTCTACCTTCTAATCCATTTTCCAAATTTCTTCCAGGAAAAAAAAAAAAATCTTGCTCTGGTACAAATTGTTTTCGTGGCTATTCAGTGGCCACAGGGTAAAGTCCAAATTCTTCAGAATGGTGTGCCAGACCTTCCACGATCTAGTACTCTCTATCTTTCCAGCCTGGGCTCTTGCAGAGCCCATCCCACCCCAAACTACTGAATTTCCCTAAAAGTGCAATGGTCTCTTCTAAGCATCTTCTCTGTCTGTAGAGAATCCTCCTGCTCCTGCTTCCTGACAAGTACATCACTCATCTCTCAATGTTCATCTCATCGTGCCTTTAGCAATAGAACAGAACATTCCTTCTTTTGAGAGCCAAACATATTTTGGGCAGGGAAATTACAGTATCTTTAAAACTTAACTTCAAATATAATAACCAAGAAAGTTCATTGGAAAAAGGGATTCTAACCTGTTTTTGAATTCCCATGACCTAGCATAATGCCTGACACAAAGTAGGCATTCCAATATGGAGTATACGTGCCAATATGAATGAATAAATAAATGCTAACTCAAACTGTAAAAAAACCTCAAAAAACAAAAAGCACAGATCAAACATTAAAGAAACACAGCCATGTATAAACTGAAAGCTGCCTGTCTCTCAACAATGACTCTGCAGCATCTTCTTGTCTCTTCCTGTTTGCATTCTACACAGCACCTTGTGTACAAACTTAGAATGGTACAAACACATAAGGTACTCCACAGACATGAATAACTGAAGGATGCCTACTGACAGCAAGTAAGTAACCACCTTAATATTAACAAAAGTGGATCAGTGAAAATATTTGAGAGAGAGTGAGAGTGTGTGTGTGTGATGTGCATGCATGCTTTTCTATCTGACATTTAGGAAAACCAATCATCTATGCCATTGGGGCACAAGATAATGGATCAAGTACCAAGCATGACTAAATGGTGTGAAGTCAGAATAAGATTTCCCATTTGCTACAAAGTAGCCAAATTGCACTTGGATGAAAACAAGAGAGACCAAGGCACAGCTCAGGTGGAATGCAGTCAGAGTTGGCTGGCTAAGAAGCAGACTGTATTGTTTTATGTGCTGATATTTCTTTTCTTGGCAGGAACTGTAATGGTTCCATTTTATTCAAATAAAGAAAGAGAGAATATCACATTTGATCTTCTCCTTCTTCACAGATGATTTATCTTATTTAAATACCCTGCACTTGGGCCATCTCCATTGATGCATCTGCTATATTCTGTGACTAAAGTTTACTGGCTGGCTTTGTCATTGCATTTGCAACAGGATGATCACAAATTGGTGTAAGTCATTTTCCCCATCACCTTGATACTAAATTTAGGCCACATATATTTTCTTAAATTGTTTATTACTCCATTTGTATAGCCATTTGTCCTTTTCCACATGAACACAGTATGTGCTCATTTGCTCTGCTTGCAGGGGCACTCAGAACATTTGGCTTCGGAGAGCTTCTCCACATAAAATTGTTATTCTAGACTATTCTTCACATTGGCCTTGGGAATTTCCTCCCATCCTGGAAACCAGCTGTCCAGTTCCCAATCCTTTTGGCGCCCTCTGCAGAGGGCCACAATCCCATTCCTGCAGCTTCTCGGGATATGCCCAGCTACCCCTGCTTTGCTCACAAGAGAGACCCACACACAGCAAGTGACAATGACTAGCCAGAGGCAGAGCTAAGAAGGAAGTTGAAAGTGTTTTACTAAGTGTTCCTATGTTTTAGACACTGACATTTTTGTCTTTCCTCAAATACATTTTCTGTTTGCATTTTATGACTGACTGGAATATAAAATGCAATTTGGGCATAAACAGTTGGAAAGAGAGAGTAGGCTAGTCTGTGACATAAAACATCTTGCTCAAAACTAAGAGAGTTTGAAGGGAAAAAGCTTTCTGGTTTGGGCACAGAAAAAGATATCCTGGACTTGCATGCCAGCAGGTTTAGGCATTTTATACGGCTAGACATTATTCTCCTTTTCCATCACTAAAGAATCCCACAGTAGCACGACTACAGAAAATGAGGAATAATGGTCCATTCCTTTGAAAAAAGGAGCACAAACAGACAAATAGCAACAGAGAAAAAAATTTTTCATTTCTTTTTGTCCGAATTCCAGCTATTATCATTTGACACTTTGCTCTTTTGATGTGCACATTTGCTTTGACTCAAGGAAAAGAAGCAATTACCACTAAATTCACAACGTGAACCACTGGGATTCTTGCATAGGACAAGAATCGGAAAGGAAGAATGAACAAAGGATGAAAAGGCAATAAAACTTAAAAATGATAAGGCTTTTAAAACTATAAAGATAAAATAATGTACTTAACATATGATATTAATAACCCCATGGAGACCATAAACATTATCATAGAGGTTGAAACGTCATTTGATAAAATTCAAATTGATTCTTGATAAAAAAAAACATTTAATAAAATATTCCATCTCAATCTAAAAGCCAGCACTATGTTTCGAGGGATAAGTCTGAACTTTTTCCAACCGAAATAAGGAACAAAAAATTGCCCAAAATTGCCCAAACTTTCCTTTACAGTTTAACTAGTTGTATAGAAAATATTAAATGCAATGAGGCCAGACAAAGACAGTAAACTCATAAAAACTGAAAAGAAATTAACACCATTTATAGATTTATGCTAGGATCTTTAGAAAACATAAGATGATCAATTGTTAAAATATTATAAAAGTGAGGTGATTCAAAAAGGTCCAAAGTTAATATACACAAGTCAATAGCTTTCATATGTACGAGCAAAGACCCCACTTCGAAGGCATAAAAAGGATAATGTGGGACTAAACTAAACAATTACTGTGGAAGATCTATTGGGGGAAAACTGTAAAACACTGCCAGAGGATCCAAAAAAATACTTAAATGGAAAGGTATACCAGGTTCCCAGACAGAAATACTCAACACCGTTTAGATGTCTCTAAATCAAACTTTAACTTTAATGTCATCTTAATAAAAATATCAAGAGAATTTGTTTTGCAAATAGATAAGTGAAGTCTCAATTTTATAAAGAAAAATAAACAGCAATGATGAGGAAGAGTCTGACAAAAAAATGTAATGACGTGAAAAGAGAATATATTAAAATAGCAAAACCATAAAATAATTCAAACGAATGGGACTCACAAGAATAGATTTCACGGGACAGCCTACAAAGTAAGATATAGATTCAAATATGAATTGAAATTTGGTATGTGATAAAAGTGGAGATCAAATAAGTAGAGAAGAATGGATTACTTAATAACTGATATTGAGACAACTGGCTGTCATTTAAGGAACAAAATCTTTAAGTCATACCTTCCATCTCAGATAAATTCCAAATTAAAATGGTTATTGTCTACTCTCAGAATAAGGAAGCTCTTTTAAGTTATGACTCAAAACCATAAACTGTATTGACACAATTACTTACATAAAAATGTATAATTTCTCTATGGTAAACACCACCAAAAGCAAAGTGAAAAAGACAAACAACGAACTGAAGAAAATATTGGCATTCAGTTTGTGATATGTTTCATTATTTCCTAATATATAAAGTTTCCTATAAATCAATAACAAAAAGAAAACTGATGGAAAATGGGGCAAAATATACAACACATTCCACAGAAAATAAAATACAACCAGCTTTATGTATGTAGAAGATGGTACCATTCATAATTTTAAAAATGTAGGTTAAAACAACACTAATATTTTTTTCACTTGTCAAAATGGTAAGGATCGACCAGTTTGATAACACATTGGGCTGATGAGGGCATAGGGATTATAGAGTGCCAGTGAGAGTATAAAAATTATCTGGCCTCTGTGGACAGCTATTTCCACTATCAAAATTAAAATGCACACATACTATTTGACCTAGTGCATTCATTTTTAGGGATTATCCTAGAGATATAGAGAAATCATAAATGTAGGGCACCTGGGTGGCTCAGTGGGTTAAGCATCTGACCGTTGATCGCAGCTCAGGTCATGATCTCATGAAGAGAGATTGAGACTTCCTCCAGTTCTGTGCTAACAACGCAGAACCTGTGTGAGATTCTCTGTATCTCCTTCTCTCTTTTCCTCCCTCTCTCTCTCTCTGCCCCTCTCCTGCTCACACTCCTTCTCTCAAAATAAGTAAATAATAAATAAATAAATTATAAATTATAAATTTGCATAACCATGCAAATTCACCGTAGCATTGCTTTTAAGAGAAAACCATGGAAAGAAAGTAAATGCCCATTGATAGGAGATTCATTAAATAAACTGAGGTCGGTATATTCAATGAAATTCTGTGTATCTGTTTAATAGTAAACTCTGCATTCTCATGTGGAAAGATCTCCAAGATACATTGTTCAGTGAAGGAAAAAATATAATGTGCAGAGTAGCATACATGATATCCTACTATTTGTTTAAAAAGAAGAAATAAAAATACAGAGTTTTATATCTGAGAAAGAAACTGACCATTCCCTTTGTAGAGGAAAGTTGATGACTAGGCAACAAGAATGGGAAGAAAACTTTAACTTTAAACCCTTCCATCCTGGTATATAACACCTATTTCATAATTACAAAATTTAAAATAAAACAAAATAAGTCACATTTTACTTCAAAATGTTTTTTGTGATACAATGCTTTTATAAATATAGGCAAGATCCTACCAAAATAATCTTAAGTCAAAACACTAAAGAACACATTACAGAAAAACTTTTAATGGACGGAACAATGGATGAGAGGTTGAGAGGTGAGGGTTCCAGGGTTAAGTTTACCGCTTTTCATATTGTGGCCCTAGAATCATCTAAAATAAAATGAATATGTTGCATTTGATGAACTCTAAGTTCCCTGCAGGGCTAATGTTCTAGACCTGTTTTGTCCGAGAAGGTCACCACCACCATGTGGCTATTTAAAATTTACGTTGATTAAAATTCACTAAAAAAAAAAATCTATTGCTCTGTTTTGCCAGTTACATTTCAAGTGCTCAGTAGCGACATGTGGCTGGTGGCTCCCACACTAGACAGAGCGGGCATAGAACATTTCCATCATCACAGTTCTACTGGACAGTGCTGTTCTAGACTCTATAAATTGACATAATAGCTTAATACGAAGCATTATTTGATATGACAAGAGAGTTAACACAGAAGAGAAGGGCATCTACCCTCTTCCTGGTACATTTGTATGCCAGTAAATGCAGCTGGAACAAATATCAAGGGCAACCATAACGGGAAAAATATGCTATTAAAGGGCAATACAAAGCCTAGGGGGTTTGTGAAACAAAGACCACAAGCCAGGCCTGGTGACTTTGATGAATCTGAATCCGCTTATCCACTCACCTGGGTCTGATAACCCAAGCTGTGAAATCACATTATTATCCATCATTATCAGCACTGAAATATCAAATACCTTCTACGCTATAGCCATATCCCGTTACTTTTAGCTTACCAGATTTAATAAGGCTAACTCTGATTATGAGTCTAGGACATAGATAAACCACATGTTCTCAAACCAGGGAATATGCCAACTAATCATCAAAAGGGTGTTCTTTTCTAAATGATGAGATTCTAGGGGGCACACATATTTTATACAAGCCATGACCATCAGTGCTAGACACTGGGGTTAGGTGCCTCTAAATTCAAATTCTGATTCTACTATTCACTAGCTCTGTGACCTGGCAAGTGATGAAACCAGAGTTGTGTTTTACCAAATGTATTAATAGTTCCTACCTCACAGATCTGGGGGGAAAGAGATAAATATATGAAAGAATTAGTGCACTGGCATATAGTAAGTACTCATTAAATGGTACTATTTAAAAACTCTATAAAATGTATGCTTTCAAATGGTTCTCTGATCCTCATGACATCAACATTAGTCATTAATAACCGCATGCTGGGGCACCTGGGTGGCTCAGTCGGTTAAGCATCCGACTTCGGCTCAGGTCATGATTTCATGGTTTGTGAGTTCAAGCCCCGCGTCGGGCTCTGTGCTGACAGCTCGGAGCCTGGAGCCTGCTTCAGATTCTGTGTCTCCCTCTCTCACTCTACCCCTCTGCTGCTCACTCTCTGTCACTCTCAAGAATAAATAAACATTTAAAAAATTTAAAAAAAAAAAAAATAACCGCATGCTATTAATATGTTAACTTTAGACAATTACAAGATAGAAAACACTCTGTGGCACCTTCAAAGGCTTAGGAGGAAGGTCAGACAGGTGCTAAAAGGCTAAATGTACACTGACATAAGCCTGAGTAGACAGCATGCTCCAGGGAAAAATCTGGTACAACCACTAGCAATGGGTGTGGGCAAGACAAAGAATTATCAAACCAATGAACAATCAGATCTACTGGGGATATGAAGCGATTTTGGTTGCTGGTTTATAAATGTAAAATATATGCACTATCTTCTATAGATTAATTCTTCAGGCAAGAAAGCTGGGTTTTGCCCCATTTCATTAAAAACTAAATCTGCCATGTGTGTGTGCATGTTTGCATGTGTGATTTTCTTTTTCCAGTTCCTTATGAAAATGAATGGCTCTCCCAAATCAGATTAATGCTGTGGACCTGGTGTCATATGGTTGGCTGATGTTTAGCTAACTGGCAACCTTCAGAGGGAGACAGCAGACAACAAACATCGTTGCCAAGAGCTCGTGAGTAAAATTATTGCGAGGACAGGATTAAATCATGCTTGCTCATGGCGCCTCACATCGATGCACTTATTAAGAACAGGCAACAGTTTCTGAACTAGGTCCAGATTTCAAGAACCCACCTGCAAGCCAGCCCGGGAGTGCTCACTTTTACCTGAGCCAAATCGAGTCATGCTGGTTGAAAATATCTCCCCTACTGACTTGCCAAAAATGTCTAAATTCTCCACTGTTGGGAAAGTCTTTGCCTTGAAACATAGAGAAACTTCTCCTAAAACCTAAGTTAGTTTCCTTATAGAGTTAACCCGCGTGTACCTGCTATGGAATGAGCCATAGGATTTTATCAAATTTCTTATACTCCCGCACAATCACGGAGCACAGTTTAAGAAACAGAGAACCAAGAAAATGTTTAAAAATAGCACACGGGTACTGTTGGTGGGAATGCAAACTGGTGCAGCCACTGTGGAAGACAGTATGGAGGGTCCTCACAAAATTAAAATAAAACTATCAGATGATCCAGTAATCACACTACTGGGTATTTACCCAAGGAATATGAAAATTCTAACTCGAAAAAATATATGCACTCTTGTGTTTACTGCAGCACTGTTTACAATAACCAAATTATGGAAGCCACCCAAGTGTCCATTGATAGATGAATGGATAAAGAAGATGTGGTATATATATTATTCATCCAGAAAAAAGAATGACGTGTTACCATTTGCAACAACATAGATGGATCTAGAGAGTAAAATGTTAAGTGAAACCAATCCGTCAGAGAAAGACAAATATCATATGATTTCACTCATATATTGAATTTAAGAAATAAATGAACAAAGGAAAAAAGAGACAAACCGAAAACAAACTCTTAACTATAGAGAACAAATGAATGATTACCCAGGGGAGGGGGTTGAGGGGATGAATGAGATAGGTGAAGGGGATTAAAAGCTCACTCATCTTGATGATCGCAGTAACATACAGAATTGTTGAATTGCTATATTGTACACCTTAAATTAATATAACCCTGTATGTTAACTATACTGGAATTTAAAAGTTTTTCAAATGGCACAAGGTTTTCTGTTACAGAGGACAGACACTGAAGAACTCAAACAACCGAGGATATGCCTAAGCCAATAATTACTTGGGAACTTTAGCCAATGACAGGTTTCTTTCCCTTTTCATTTTAGTAAAAATATATTGAGCAATGACTGATGTCTAAGGAATAAGGCCTTTGGGTAGGCTATCCAATGATATAATTCCCTGAGTGAATTCACAGTCCTGTGGGTCTGCCTTGAAAACTGATTTGCCAAAGATGTTCTTTTTGGAAGTCACAATCACCCCAGGGTATGAGCTTTCCAAGGTCAGGGTTAGGGTTTCACTGTGGGACCCCTATGTGTTAAGGCATCAGTTATTTCCAGAAATATGGTCATATGCTTTTCTTTTTTTGTTTGTTTTCTTCTTTTTTTAAATGTTTATTTATGAGAGAGAGAGAGAGAGAGAGAGAGAGAGATAATGAGCAGAGGAGGGGCGGAGAGAGAGGGAGACACAGAATCTGAAGCAGGATCCAGGCTCTGAGCTGTCAGCACAGAGCCTGACATGGGGCTCGAACTCAGAGACCGTGAGATCATGACCTGAGCTGAAGTCAGACGCTTAACCAACTGAGCCACTCAGGTGCCCCAGTCATATGCTTTTCTGAGCCACAGTTGAGCAGAGTAAATTTATCTGTTGAATATGAATGTACACATAGCCAGTGTATAAAACAAAACAAAACAAAACAAAACCCCTCCTTCTACCTGTGCTAATCTCCCACCCTTCTTCATCATGTGCCTTTCACTATAATGTTCTTTCCAACAATTTCCTCACCAGTCCTCAGCTAAATTATCTGCTTCTAAAGGTGAGAGGTGGGAGATAAGTTACAATGGGGTTTTCAGATGGTTTTTAACCTTTATTAGAAGATGCTGGTATGCCACAGCTTTGCAAATCAGCATTTTCCAGAATGCTCATTTTGAGTCAAATTTCCCTAATACATCTACAAAGGGTAAATTGATTCCCAGATAAAGTGCCTGAGAAATTATCTAATTTGGACTGTTTGTGATTCTAATTTAAAAGTTACAAAACAATAGGGAACCAACTTAATTGTTCACATGTGGAGCAAGGCCAAGATTTCATTGCAATAATGAGGGCCCACTCAAGAGGAATCTCCAGTATCTTTACTCTAAATTTTGTTCTGGGAAGAACTAGGATGGCATTATCTAATATAAGGTACAAAAGTTTATGCAAGAAA
Source organism: Paguma larvata (assembly GCA_030068075.1). Taxonomy (NCBI): domain Eukaryota; kingdom Metazoa; phylum Chordata; class Mammalia; order Carnivora; family Viverridae; genus Paguma; species Paguma larvata. The sequence goes on from CM057823.1 coordinate 11,556,841, forward strand.
TGGATGAGGCAGGAATAAAAACATAAAATGGAAGCCATTCTCTGATATCATGAATAAAATCTAGGCATTTAATGGCTAGTTTATCTCCCACCACAACTTACTTTTACTCTTTTATTTTTGAGAGGCGGGGGGAGTGAGAGAGAGTGTAAGCGAGCATGCACCAGCAGGGGAGGGGCACAGAGAAGGAGACACAGAATCAAAAGGCTCCACACCATCAGCACACAGCCCAACATGGGGCTCATAAACCATGAGATCATGATGTCATGATCTGAACTGAGATCAAGAGTCAGACTCTTAACCCACTGAGCCACCCAGGTGCCCTCCACCCAACTTACTTTTAAATTCAGAGCAAAATCTCACTAAAAAATAATGCTTAGACACTATTTGCAATTGGATATGCAGTAAATCACATCTGAAGCTACACCTCAACCCACAGCTGTTCTCCTGATTAGGAGACCTTGGATCGTAAGAGATGAATGTCTCAGGTAGGGCTGTCTTTAAAGTTCTAACAAAGGCAAGTGAGTACCAATATGTTAGGGGAAAGAGCAAGTAAGAGAAGAAGAGGTGCCTTGCAAGAGAGTAACAACAGATTAAAAATATGATCGTCACGATTGTCACCCTTTGTAAAGTGTATCACCAGAGTACTCAGGTCAGAGCCACCTCCTACATGACACTGATCAGTGTACATGTGACCTCTGAGTGGGTCTATTGCTAAACCACAGGGCTTGTATTCAGATCTCAAAATGACTTTGCCATGGGGAGCTGTGACAAAGCTGAAGCTTTCTTATCAGAGGAGAGGCAATCCCAGCTACTGTTCTGGAGTTTTCCTTCCCATGTGGAAAAGACTCCAAACTGCCAACATCAATCTCAGAAGAACTGGCCTTTTCTATTGAGAGAATGCCCAAAATTAACCCTGTCACTAGTCTCATATGCTCCGTTGTGTCATTAGCAGGCGAGGTTCCACACGTTATGACTATTGTAATGATAAATCAATTATTTCTCAGAAATCTTAAAACTGTTCCACATCTGTCTTGAGAACTGTTTGAAGCTCCGTGACATACTGAAGACAGCACAAAGCTATGTGCTCTTTAACATCCCCAGAAATCTCAATTTCTGAGAATAATGTGCACACTATAGACTATTTTTAAAATGAGTCCTTGTAGAGGACAGTTGACAGTTTTTGACTGTCTTGCATTTAGTCCCCCTTTCTCCCAGTAATGACACCCAAATCATCATTTAAGCATCAACTTCTCCACGGTGTTTCAGGGGGAGCAGACTCAAACTCCAGCTGTCAGGGATGGGAGCATATGGGGCAGGAGTCTGGTGCTTAGGTTCCAACTAACGAGCATAATCTCATCACTAGCCATAGTGATCAGTTCAGTAAAAGACACAGGATCTAAAATAGCCTAACCAGGGGCAACTGGGTGGCTCAGTCGGTTAAGCGGCTGACTTCAGCTCAGGTCGTGATCTCCCGGTCTGTGGGTTCGAGCCCCGCGTCGGGCCGTGTGCTGACGGTTGGGAGCCTGGAGCCTGCTTCAGATTCTGTGTCTCCCTCTCTCTCTGCCCTTCCCCTGCTCATACACTGTCTCAATATCTCTCAAAAATAAATAAACGTTAAAAAATAAATAAATAAATAAAATGGCCTAACCAGACTGAACCCTAGAAATTATTTTCAAAGATTAGAGGAAGAAGTATTTGAGTAAGGAATGGTGTATTTGAGTAAGGATTGATATAACTGCCAATTTAAGAGCATAAAGACAAAATGTGCTGAGAATAGAACCACAGCCAAGAAACTAGATTGAAATGGAGAGAAGGCAGATCTTGATCCCAACATTGCAACTGCCAAAGCAAGCGTCAACAGAAATTAGCTCTATTTTTATGAACCATTCATCTTCATTAGTTAAGCACATTTGGCATTTTTCTGTAACCTGCAAGTGTCCCAGCTAATCTGAGCATTTAACAATGAACTGTTTCCAAAAGAACAAATTGGTAGGTAGTTAGTAAATAAATAACTGCATTGGTTCAAAAATAAAGTTTTTAAAATGACCAATCGGACAAGCCAAGAAATCTCTTTCTTCTCTGCCTTAGTAACTACACTTTTCATTTATTTTTATGTTTTAGTAACTACCATTCACCTTATCTTAGAAAAGATTGAAATTATAAGGTTCTTAGCTGGAAGTTTGTGACTGGAAAAGGCTGGCTGTTATACTATTTTTATATGAAATGGATATCCTGAAAGGGGTCAAACTATCAGAAGAAGTTGGGATCTATCATATTTTTTTAAAGTAGGCTCCATGACCAGTGTGGGGCTTGAACTCACGATACTGAGATCAAGAGATGTGTGCTCTACTGACTGAGACAGTCACCCAGGCATCCCTTGGATCTGTCGGATTTGGACTGAACTGTGCCTGAACACACCTTCTCAGTATCTAGTGACAAATGGAGGTATGCAACAGTACTTGATCCACTTTATAGAAGATATTCACTAGACATGAGTATGATGGGGAAAATGGCTCAAGTCCCCCAACTCATGCTGCCCTAGCTGTGTCTTGTGGCCAACCCATCTCTGATCTTGTCACCTGCCAGTCTGGCCAGTGTCCATAAAAAAAAAAAAAAAAAAAAAGAGCCACGTCTAGGGGGAATCAGGCAGTTACATACAGATGTGCACAGAGGCAGGCAGTTGTGCAGGGGTGCACCACTGGCTGGGAGCCAACACCCCCCTGCCCTTAGCAGTAACAGATTCTGGGACCATCATGGTTTCACGTCTTATCAAATTCCCTTCAAAAAGCCTCAAATAACACTGCTCCTACCTTTTAAACAAACAATTATGGAAATATCCAAATTTAAGAGTTAAGCTATAGCCATACAACATTAGGCAGTGAGTGAAATTTTAATTAAAATGACTAGTTTCACCCATAGTATATCACAGATACGGTCTGTCGGTATGGTATTCCGCGCTGCCACAGATGCACGGTTAGGATGCACTATCCATTTACAGCCTCGGAGTATAATAGGTGCAAAAACTTGGGTTGAATGAATGAATTCACCAAGTTTATTGAACACAAATTAAGCATCTGGCAATGTATTAGAAGTGAACGGCAAAACGAAAGATGCTATGAACACTGACATCTCTCTCGAGGAGTTTCCAAATGAGTGAAGACACAACAAAAGACCATGAAAAATTCAATATACCTATACTTCATCAAAGAAGTATAGGTGAACGAGGCTAAAGGTGACTCCAGGTGTATACGTTAAGAGGATTCTAGAAAGGGAGTGCACTCAGAGCTAAGAGGGGCTCATCAGAGAACTTTTTCCATGAAGGAGAGGAGTTTCCCATTGATTCCTGAAAGCAGAAGGGTTTAGATGGAAAGCAGAAGGCTCGCATTCATAGAGAGGAACGACCAAATCTTCAAAGAGACCCTGTCTCTTTGTGCTCATCATTGGAGCTCCAGTAGCAAACAGAGTATCTGTGACTTAATTATTCAATAAATGTCACATAAATGACTGATGGTCAATAGGCATTTGTTGAATCAATGGATAAGTAAACAGTAAATTCTACTGGTAAATTCTATTCTGACTAGTAGATATCAGAATTCATCTGCAAGACAGTCAGGAAACCCAGGTACTGACTCTAAGAATATATGCAGAAAGGGAAGGGTGTTGGTGAAGCTGGCTTCACGCTATAATAAAACAAAACAAGAGAGTTTGACCTACAAGTACAAAGGCAAAGGAGTAAGTTGAAAATAGCATGGGTAAATAACGTAACGGGTGGGGGAGGTCAAAATCTGGCAACAGGTGCCACCCACTATGTAATTCCCAGAGCTACCCTGACCTGCTGTTTTGCTTACTGCCAGGGCAGCTGATGCTGTTGGACACAGCACAAGTGGTGTTTACACCAGAGGAGACCATCTGGAAACGCAATCAGAGACCTGAGCCTCGGGGGATTATTGGACCCAGCCAAGCATGAAAGGAAGATTTGTGCCCAAAGCTCTTTGGTCCTGTCATGACCTTAGCTCCGTGCAGCCATAGTTTTGACCCTTTAATGTAACTAAATCAACTACAGTTACTTTTGCAGGCGCCAGCTCAGTCAATTGTCATGAAAGAGCAGGAATTATATTGAAGCAGGTAACAAAGCTACAAAAAGCCATGGCTACGTTGCAAAGACATACCCTCACCCTCAATTATTGGCCAGAGTAGGTTTCGTCATGGAAATTCTATAGAACATATCATGTATGGAAGGTCATAAATACACATCACACACAACGGGATTTTGAAATGGAATTGTATCAAAAATACCTGCAGGAGTCTTCCAAAATACCCATGAATTCAAATAAAATTTGAACTTTCCTGGCCTTACCAGCTCTCTGACAATGCATTTGGCAGAAGCAGCCTTTATAGGCTCAACTCATTCTATGCTTAGATTATTGTATATTCTTCAGTTTTTAAAATTAAATTTCCTGCTGCCCACAGATTCCTTTGGGATGTCACCTAATTTCTTTAAGCCCTAAACTAAGACTAATTTCCTGGTCAGATTCTATGGCTATAAAGCTATGTCCTTGGAATGCTGAAATGTAGACCAGCTTATGCAGAAAGACGTCTATACTGCTGACCACAAACACTCACTCTTTTTAGGAAAGGATACATGATTGTGGGTAATGAAGCAATCAAAGCCACCCTGTCAAAGCAAACAATCAAATAAAATGAAAAGGGGAGAAGAGGAGTGAAAGTAAAAGTGGAAGTAGAAATCATTTATTGTTTTGTTGAGTGAAATCTGCCTAGGAACTACCCAACTGTTAGCAAAGAAAAATAGTATTTATGATAGCTGGCATTCAAATATAGCTTCTTGGTAGTTCAGCACCTAAAAATCATACTACAGCAACCCAACTTTGATGTAAAGAATTTTAGCCATGCTGCTTGTATTTCTCTTCTCCAACTGCTTATGCAAGGTATTACTATTATTTGTTCGTTAAAATTCATACCAAACTCCACGTTATTTTGCAGAGAAAGATCACCTCAAAGAAGAAGAAAAAATACAGGCCCATTTTCTCCCAGCGACTGTTGAAGACCATATGGAAAGCCTTACTCGAATGGCCATTACTCTTTCATGACAAGTGGCTTGCATACTTGCAGCAATTTGAACCAAGACTGCCCAAATATCAGGGAAAACTCCCCCACATCTTTCTTATTTTCAAGTAAAATATCTGCAACACTAAACACACGAAAGCTGCTGTACAGCTCTGCTTTGTTCGCTAGCAAGATGTTTAAGTCACAAAAGCAATTAGTGCCATAAAAAATGCAAATTCCCACTTTCTATTGTGATACTCTGAACCAGAAGAACCAAAACATGATTCTTGCACGGAGCCAGCAAATGCACAGGCCAATGCCTTCCGTAGTTCTGTTTCACCTAGCTTTCAGGTCACTGTCTGCTGCAGCTGGGGAACAATTTTCCTTCCAGGGTGTTTCTAAAATTATCCTATTTAGAGGATGTATCAGTTAGGATTAGGTTTAGCATCAACTAAATGGGGGGCGGGGGGAACTTACTGAAGCATGATTGACATCTTTTCATATGAAATACATCCAGGCAGAGGGGATCCAGGGCTAAAATGGGACCTCCGCATTATCAAGGACCCAAGACCCTTCCATTTTCCTCCTCCACACCCAAGCACTAGCTTCCATCCATCCTCAGGGCTGCCTCATGGCCCTAAACAGTCACTGAAACTCCACTGAAATGGATGCAAAAACCAGAGGGTTATATCAAGCCGGAAGGAGAAAAGGTGGATGGACAAACTATACCCCTTGTAGTCACATTTGCTCCCCTGGGAAGACATCCTTGAAGACCCAGAAAAGCATCCTACTCTACACAGTCTCATGGTTTTACCCTGCTCTAAGAATAGACCAGGTAGCCTTTTATCCCATGTGGTAGGGCACACAATTCAAAAGGAGAATTTTTTTAATGTTTATTTATTTTTGAGAGAGAGAGAGAGCATGCGTGTGAGCAAGTAGGGGAAGGGCAGAGAGAGAGGGAGACACAGAATCTGAAGCAGGCTTCAGGCTCCGAGCTGTCAGCACAGAGCTGGACGCGGGGCTTGGACCCACGAACCACTAGATCATGACCTGAGCCAAATTCGGAAGCTAAACCGAGTCACCCTGATGCCCTGAGAATTCTATTTCTAGGGAAAACACAGAATGAGGATAATGAGAGAGAACCATCATTCTCTGGTTCTATGTCAGAAAGGATGCCTCTAAATGTAGCCATGATAGCTACAGACTAACTCGAATTTCAAAAATATAGAAGTTGACTTGCCCTCCAAGATGCTCGCTCACTCTCTCCCTCACCCCTTGTGTGTGTCTCATCTCCTCTCTCTTCTCCTGTTTCTTACCTTTTTGTGAGTTTCTTTCTGTCTCTTTCATATCCTGGGCAAGTTACTTAACTACTCTGTGTCTTAATTTCTTCATCCAGAAGATCAGGATAACAACAGCCCTGACCTCAGGTTGTTGTGCACATAGATGTGTTAATATGGTGTTAGATATTTTTTAATCCCTCTGCTCAGCTACTCTCCCTTCCCTATTCTTTCAATTTATTTCCACCTCCTTTATACTAGCAGCTAGAAGAAAATAAGTGGGGAAGCCTGGGAGAAAAATCATTTGTTGTAGGCACTAACACTTTGAACCCCAGTTATTAATTTTTAAATCAAGTGCCTTATCTACAGAGCTGCACTTAATAAAAATAATAAACACATAAAATACACAGTCTAAGTAAATTTAATTTTTTCCTTTGATGTGGTTACTGTTTATTTTTTCTTCTGTGCATCACTGACCCTCAGTAAAAAATATTTATGTGAGGTAGAAGGGGATCTTTAAAAAATTAGTCTCCCTAATGCCCACATGTGGTGTGTGCATGTGTGTGCACTGAAACTCACTGCAAGCTCAACAACTGCCTGACACTAATATTTAGCTAGTGGTATCCTTCCTGACCCCTTATTGAACATAATTCCCCTTCGTTAATTATTTTGTGAATAAAAGCAATTCGCTTTACACACATCTGCAGAAACAGATAAATTTACTTTAGTCATCTCTTGAGAAAACATCCAACGGGAATCAGGAAACAAGACATGTAAAGTCACTTTTTTTTGTTTTAAACTGCTGGGATTTATTGATCATGACTCACCTGGCAGTAAGTTGCCACCGAGATAATGCCTCAGCCACAGATACAAACAGACCACTTCCACAGCTGATTCAGAAAAGCCGTTTGGAAATGATAAAAGTTATTTCCAGTGTATTTATTTTGCCTCACAAGCCCCGTCAGGAATTCAAAGCAGTTTCTGTGCCCTTTCTGGCCCCAGAGGTAAAAGGGAAACCACTAAAACCCACGAAACTACACACGGGAAGCATGATGTCTTACAGATACCAACGTTTCTAGAGTTACGTAGATGTTGTATGCAGAGATTCTGCCTTCTCCAGATTGTCTTTAAATTTTCATGTTTTGATCCTCTGTTCCCCAATTTAAAATGGAAATCATGATAAGCCACATGATCTTCATGAAAATTAAATATAAGATAACAGAAGTGAAAATTCCTAGCCCTAAGTGCAATAACCACAAATTATTTTTCTCTGCATCAGTAGAAAGTACAATTACGGTATGTATTTGGTCAATATGTTATAGTTTTCAAAGGACTAGGAAAGTTGGTTTTGTTTTGGTTTTCATTCTGGTTTTTTGAGGATTTTTTTTTCTTTAGTTTAGTTACATTTATTGTGGACTATGATGCCTCTTTACGTCCAAAGGCAAGTGTCAAGATCTGCTCAAACTTTTCTGATATTAACACATTTCCGATGATTGAACTTACCTGGTAAGATGTTAAATATGCCACAAGACTAACAGTGGTGAAATTAGTTTAAAAACAAACTAAATTTTCCAGTAAAAGTTCCACAAAATAAAACAATGTAGTATTCAAGCTGCTAGTCAGCTAGAGTTTATATGATTTTATTATAATAAAATTGAATTTATAATGAATTGAGTGGGACACTCCTTAAATTTCCTAGAACCAAAATTTTCCAATTTAGGGGTAGCATTAGCAGTCAACTGCAAGATACCTATAGCAGACTGTTAATTAGGTCAAGGATCAGTATGGGGTTACTGATTTAAAAGAGACCCTGCCAATACATCCTTATCCTGCTGACACTGTTTTGGAGAAAGCAATCAGTCACTTGGTGTTAAAGCTAGAAAAAAAAGACAGAGGTGGGGGGGGGGGAGGAAAGCAAGCAGTCAAACAAATGTAAACAAAGCTGCCATGGAAATACCTTTGGTCGTAATTGTTAGAAACGGTTTCATCTTTCCTGGCTGTCAGAAACTCTATATTTATTTGCTTCTGTATCTTTTTTGCAATTGTTCACTTTAAAATGTCAGGGCTAATATTTGTAGCCACATCAATTCATAAAACATGGCCCCCTCTGTTGGCTTCTTGGGTACCAAGGAAAATATTGACAGTAAAACCTTGCCTGAGATTGTTACTAAAAATAAACTTCATAAATTTCTCATGCCATTGTTCTTTGTCTCCTGAGATGGTTTCTATTTGCAAAACAAGACACCTTCTTCTAACGTGTCTGCATATGAAACTGAAATCTAGACTTCCAAAATTAAACTATAGGAACAAGAATGTAGACCTCTGGGTTTGTTTTCGGTTCCTCTATTAAAACCAGGGTCTGTCTTTTGCTTTAAATGCCAACCTATTACATAAAATGAACGAAAAACACTTTGCCTTTCAGAAATCTCTAATATGACTGGGACGATAGAGGCTATTTTGGTATTTCTGTTCACAAATGTTCACTGCCCCTCCCTAGGGAAGAATTCTATTTCCTCAGCCTTTAAATGTCAAGTTGTTGTTGTTGTTGTCGTTGTTGTTGTTTGCCATTGGACTTGTTTAGATCAACAGAATGTGAGCAGAAGTGGCACATGTCACTTCTGGGTAGGGGATTCAGGACTCTTGCAATGACTGTCTCTTCCTCTGCCACAAGGCCAGCAGTGTTTAAGATCACCAACACTGGGACAGACTTGGTCTCAGAGTAAAGGTCACAAGAGGCAAACTTATAGATGATGCCCAAAAGACTCAGAGGAGTCTCTATTTGTGCAAGCCACTGAGATGTGAGGGACATTTGTTACCACAGCCATTACTTAGTCTATCAAAACTTACACATAATTAAGGAAAATATGGGCTCTCTAGTCAGGTAATGTGAGTTTAGGTGCTGATTTCCACTCACCTGTGTGACCTTGGGCAACTTTCTTAACTCCCGTCTTCCTCATCTATCAAATGGGGGTAACTACTTAACTAGTTTTCTTATAGAGAATCAATGAAGCAATGCATGGTGCCTGGCTTTATTTAAGCTCCATAAAGTTATTATTAAATAAGGGCTCTATAATAGTTCCTTTAAACAGAGATCTGTTAACATCCTCTCCAAAGATCTCTACCTAGGGAAAAAAAAAAAAAAAAGAACCAAAAATAGAATCAATATCATTCCACAAAGAAGCCAGGGATTTATTAAGTGATCCCAAAGGTACTGTTAGCCAGAAATCTAATCTTCTCTATTTTAATCTGAATAATTATATTATGCCTCCAAAGCTAAAAATAACAAATCATTGATCGTTTTGTATTCCAATACTAACTTATCCATGTTTTAGTGTCTAAGACTGTGCCTATTTATAGGACACATTTCTGTGAGGCCACCTTCACCCTCCTTGAGGGCTTAGGGCCTTAGACCTGTAGGTTGAAGTCTGAAGACCTCTTTTCCTTAGAAGATATCCCCAGCGTCCAGTGTCTCCTTCTGCATCCAAACTTCCTTTGGTGTATCGATAAATTAAACTTAGGAACAAATTTGAGTCGATGGGTTCATGGAATTTCCCTTCCTTCCTGGGGTCCTTCCAATTCCATGGCTAATTCTCTGCGTGTAGATCAATAACCGCAGTAGTGTCACGTCTAGGACAGGGAAGTGAGAGGAGGGGTGCCTTGCCTGAGGAGCCCCCCAACTACAATATATGTTTATGAACGCAACCATCTCTCCAAACACTCACCAAAATGAGAACTTGTTAGAGAAAAAAAATGTGTTTGAGCATCCATTTAAAGAGAGCCAAACGTAACTGCAATAATTGCCCTGTGTCTTCTGTGCTCTTAGCACTCAGAACAGGAAGTTCTGATGAGTTATACCCAAGCCAGGGTAATCAGAGTTCAGGGAAATATTCGATACAATATTCTCTTAAAAGGAAAGTTGCTTGGGAATATCTCAGATGATCATGATCTGGTGCAAGCTTTGCTTAACATGTCCAATCAGAGGCTTGAAAGAACACGTTATGCCCCAAGTCTCATTAAAATTAATGGAAAATCCCCTCTATTGGTCAGTGGGAATGAAGCTTCACATTGGCCCAAGTATATACTGCAGATTTATAAAAGAAAAGAGGAACTTTTTTAAAACCTGGAATCAATATAAAAAAGCAGCTCAGACTGAGAGACAAGATAGCACACATAAGCCAAGTTTCCAATTTTGGATGCGCTTCAAAACAATGATTCCCCACAACCCCTCTTAACAAACATCCCTTTGACATTGCAAAGACTTTAAGAAAAGTGACAACTCCTGCTTCCTAGTTTCTCTCTAACACACAAAAATGACGTAAGTGTATTTGGATTCCCGCTCAGTATTTTTTCAAGTACATCAGACTTGTCACGCTACCCCCTAGAAAACCTGACAAACATTGCTTTTTCCCGTAAGTAGAGAATAAGACAAGTATTAAAAAAGCAAAACCATTCTGGGCATTAGTTTAGAAAACTTGCAAAAAGAACAAAGGGTCCAAAAGTGCTCCACTAAATTGGTATTTGCCTAACATATGCTTTTCTAGTGTTTCTAGTATTCCTTTGCCTGTCTTTGAAAATAAGATTAAAAAAAAGAGAGAGAGACCTTAAACTCCACCATAAACTTTACTCCAACACAGTGGGAGTAGAACTATTTAGGGATTGCCAATAGTCATGATGCTTATAATGCCAATACAGTTATCAGAAATGACCAGAATGTGGCTCTCATTCCAGAACCTGGAGGTAAAGAGTTATTTTTGGCATGGAATTACACAGTGCATCTTTCACCTGCATTAAGGACTTGAGAACCACAACCATATTACAAAGGTATAAAACCAATCACATTGGAATAGGGCACTTAAATATTTGTTATACCACCACATACTACTCTTGCCTCACATTGAGCTTGATTTTGCTTTTAGAAGGCCTAATGATTACTTATATATTCAGACAATATGAACTAGAATATGTTCTTAGTTACACAAAATATAAAAACCCCAAATGACTTGGGATATTCATGTCTTGAGTCTAATCATTAACTTATGAGACTTATTTTTCTCATAAAATGTATGAATTTTCCATTGATAACTGGTTTACATAAGTTCCAAATGCTCATTATTCAAGGTCATGAGTTCGATTCCTACCAACCACTTCTAACACATTACATCATACCGTACCAGGTACCATTTGTCGAGAGACCATTCTCTAGGATTAGTTTCACATTTTGGTGTGATCTGGGGTTTCTTAGCAAAGAGTAATGGCAAGTTTGCTCAAAGGCAAATATGCCCTGGAAAGTTAGAGATAGTAAACTGTTCTGGAAAGATTTAGAGATGTATTTTCCCTGGAGCCATTTGCTCATGAAATAAACCCTAAAGACATCTTTCCACTCGCCCCTAGAGTGATTTGCTTACATTCCAGAATAAAAGTCTTTCTCTCTGTGGAGGTAAGGAAGGGCAGATGTGCCAGCTTCCTTACATAAGCACCAACAGTCACAAGGTTAGGATTCCTCTCATGTGATACAACATTGCTACACATCTGGCCCCTTATCATATCACTCCACAGGGACTGGGGCTGACAAGTAGGACTAAGATGTTCTGTGGGTAATCAACAATCTATTCCGTGATCCAGAGATCTCTTATTTCCTGATAACATATGACTACAGGGGCGCCTGGTGACTCAGGAGGTTAAGCATGCTACTTTCGATCTCAGCGCAAGTCCTGATCTCACCGTTGGTGGGTTTGAGCCCTGCATTGGACTCTGTGCTGATGGAGTGGAGCCTGCTTGGGATTCTGTCTCTCCTTCCTCTCTCTCTCTGTCCTCCCCAGCTCGTGCACACATGCTCACACTTTCTCTCTCATACTTAAAAAAATAACATATGACTACTGTACATAAACTTAACACTGCTCATCACAAAGGAACTATTACTTATGACTCCTAAAGGCATTTCCGCCTTCCTGTCCACTTATCTAGAAAGCACAGTTTATTGGAGATGTTGCAGAGAACTGGTTAAGAGGGGTATTAAAGATAAGGAATAGAAAATGACAAAATAACAAGTGCAACTGTGAAGATCCAATATGATCTTGAGTTTTTCCTATATGTTTTATTATCTAACAATCCTGTAATTTAAACCCTGTATCACAAGAGCAGTTAAGAGGCTTATTAGGAAATGTCAGCTTACATGAGGCTAGGTTGAGTTGTTCCATTGTCAGAGGAAAGAAATTTGTTCTGATCACTTAATTTGCTATCATTTTCTTTGAAAAAAAAAAAAGCGTTACTAAGATTGGAAAAAAAAAAAAGGAAATTAGCCATTGTATAGGGTGAAGTTTCTCATTTAACGTTTATTTATTTTTGAGAGACATAGAGACAGAGTGTGAGCAGGGGACGGGCAGAGAGAGAGGTAGACACAGAATCTGAAGCAAGCTCCAGGCTCTGAGCCATCAGCACAGAGCCTGACACAGGGCTCGAACTCACAGACCATGAGATCATGACCTGAGCTGAAGTTGGCCGCCTAACCGACTGAGCCACCCAGGCGCCCCAAAGTTGCTCATTTATAACTCACTGCCAAATTCAGGATCTAACAACAATGTAGCTTGGGAAAAGAAGTTACTTTCATTAGGAGGGGTTGGTCAATAATAAACAAAAGGAGAATTACCTAAAATATACACTATTTTAAACAAAAAGCACAAAGCACATATCCAAAATTGGAGGTATAGTCCAAGTTCTTTAACTCTTATACTTTCCTGAGCCTAGGAGTTCAACTGTCTTTAAATGTTACAACACATTTTTCAGAAATATCTAATATATTTTATTTTGTATTTAAATCATCACAGAAGGGTGCCTGGGTCCCTCAGGTGGTTAAGCTTCCAGCTCTCGATTTCAGTTCAGGTCATGACCTCACAGTTCATGAGATCGATCTCAGCATTGGGCTCCATGCTGATAGTGCTGAGCCTATTTGGGATTCTCTCTCTGACTCTTTCTCTGCCCCTCTCCCGCCTGCGCACACATAGGCTCCCTCTCTCTCTCTCTCTTTCTCGAAATAAGTAAACTTAAAAACAATAAGTGATGACAGAACTCCTGACAAAAAATTTAATAACATACAGATTATACAATAGCAGATAAAATGTTAGGGTACTGCTTTCCTCACACAGTAGGTACACAGAGCCATAAAGCCTATTTGTTAAAATAGAAAAATTGATTTAATACAAAGTCAGATGAATCATGTCAAAAAAATCATCCCATTTTAACTTGACCCAGCACCTGGCTATTAATATGTACTAATTAGTGAATTACAAAGCTGACATTGAGTGTTCTTCCTCAATGTCATGGGTAGACTTCAGAAATTTATACAAGTTGACCTTAAGTTTCTTTACTTTTCTTCCCCGCTCCTTTTTTTTGAGACAGGCTTGATAAATACTTTTCTAGTAGCATCCATGGGAATTAGTTATTTGTAGGCACAAAAACAGTAACAGCGAAATCAGTGGTCCTTCCCTAAGATTAGCTCTCTCTTCCTCAAAAAATATTTCAATCTAATGTGTAGAAGAAAGAAGTAGGTCTACTTAAATTGATTAAAAATATTAAATAATAATTGTGCATAAGGGTGATTCTCAAAGGAATGAACACAGAAGATTTATAATTTAAGTGTTCTCTGTAATATCTTACAAAAGGAATTTCAGATGAAGAGACTGATTTTAAAGTAAATAAGCTTATACAATTTTAAAACATGTCAAATTTACATACAATGCAACTTAAAAAGAACTTTTTGCTCGCAGGGTGCATAGTGTTTTTGTTTGTATTAGGAAAATAGCTCCATCTTTCATCACAAGCTTCAGTTCTGAGGATGTTTAAACAAAGAATGAAGAATCAACCGGAAAGAGGGATATTCCTGGCTCTCATACATCACATATTGGTTTCTTTTACAGAAAGAAAAAAATGCAAATATAGAGAAGATTTTCTAATCTATCTAACAGCATGTTTCCCCTCATTCAAATGCAAATGTTCTCCATATGTTCTGACTTTGCACGTGTAATAAATATTATAAGAGATAGCGTAGTGACCCTCCCAGTGGGCCTGATTCTTTAATTTCGGAAGCTAGGAGAAAACCAGGAGTATGTCGCAGAGTCCTTCTCATCCTCCGTAATCAGTAATGTCAGCAGAATGCCCCTGGTCCATCACCTACTGACTGACTCACCTTCTGATGTCTACAACACAGCCCAGCACTCCATTACAAGCCTTTGTGAGATAGCAGAGAATGACAGAGGCGGACAAAACTCTTGTTTCACTGAGGGGGACGGGAACTGCTGAGTTGCTAGAGAGAACATTCTTATGTGTCCCTAACACAGAATCTCTCCCACAGTTTTATTGTCCTCGTTTTGTTCAACGACATTTGCCACGTTCTTAAGGACTTGGGGAAGCAATGTCTGCTTTGATAGAGACTTAATGCAACCATGGCTCAGAGATGTATCTTCCCAAAAGACATGACTACATAACTAGTAACTCTTACAGAGTATTTTCTAACAAGCGGCATTCTGATTTTATATCTACTGATTTTATTTTTTCACAGACAAAAATTGAATATGTGTATAGCTTGTCTTCTGCCTTTTGGAACTTAATTTATGTAACATTTCAATCAGTCAGCAGGTGAATAAAATAAAATATGACTTTTTCTAGATGTCAGGAAGAATGTCAATGAAACACCTAACAGGGCTTTGTGTTTAGGGCAGAAGAAGCAATGTCATTCATTTGGCATTTCTTCTCAAGATGTCCTGGTTGAACAGCACAAGTTTCAGAGGTCAAATGGAGCTGAAAGACCTCAACTCTGGTCCCGATTCTCCTCCTTTTAGTGGTCTTGGTTTGGGAAAATCACTCAAACTTTCCAAAGCCTACAATTTTAGTAACCACACTTTCTCTAGCTCACAAAGTAAGGATCCAGAGGACTAATATGTTCCAGATTATTTTTTAAAAATTTTAGAGAATGAGGGGCGCCTGGGTGGCTCAGTCGGTTGGGCGGCCGACTTCAGCTCAGGTCATGATCTCACCGTCTGTGAGTTCGAGCCCCGCGTCGGGCTCTGTGCTGACGGCTCAGAGCCTGGAGCCTGCTTCAGATTCTGTGTCTCCCTCTCTGCCCTTCCCCTGCTCACACTCTGTCTCTATGTCTCTCAAAAATAAAATAAAAACGTTAAAAAAAATTTAGAGAATGATACAAATGTAAAACTTGTAAGGACAGCTTCATCAATATATGGTCATAATACAGAAACTCCTATGTATGTAATTTTTTTAAATGTTTTTATTTATTACTGAGAGACAGAGAGAGACACAGCATGAGCAGGGGAGAGGCAGAGAGAGGGGGAGACACAGAATCTTAAGGAGGCTCCAGGCTCTGAGCTGTCAGCACAGAGCCCAATGTGGGGCCCGAACTCACAAACCGCGAGATCATGACCAGAGCCAAAGTCAGACGCTTAACCAACTGAGCCACCCAGGTGCCCCCTATGTATGTAATTTTGTTTTCAGTTGAGACCTTTTCCATTTTTCTAAAGGTACTTAATAAGGAGAGGGGGGAAAAGGAGGAATCACAGAAATTTAATCTTAATATCTAAGTAATAATTATGCTAGGACTCCGGTAACTTGGACATGATTGAGGATCAGTGAGTGGGGTGGGCGCTCAAGAGAAGGGCAAGTAGAGAAAAAGAAGCATGACCCAGAAAAAAGGAGCCAGGGCTAAGGACAAGTGGTTTCCTCGATAGAGGAACCCATCTCTGGCCCAGGTTCAGGTGTTCATGCCGAAGTCTAAGGGAAAGGGGGCTATAGAATTACAGGTAAAAACCGATGCTGTCCCTTTACTAAATACAAACTATCACAAGCACTGAGGCTTCAAAAGCAACAAGAAATAGCATTAGTGCATCAAAACCAAAGATGCACATTGTGCAGATATCAAAACCAGAACAAGCACTCTAATCCAGGGTATCAAACCCCTCCACAGCAGCTGTGAAAATGAGGACCCATGATAGGAAGAGCAGAAAACGTCATTTTTTTTTTAATTTGGGGGTCCAGGGAAAATTTGAGAGAACAGACTCGCAGAAGGTACTGTTTGGGAGGAACAGAGCCAGAGAAATTGGCTCTGTTGACCTGTTGACAACTACTGTAGCCTGAATTTTACTCCCATGTAAATGGACTTTAAGAAATGTTGCCAATAGGGGCACCTGGGTGACTCAGTCGGCTAAGCATCCAATTCTGGCTCAGGTCATGATGCCACGGTCTGTGGGTTCGAGCCCTGTGTCAGGTTCTATGATGACAGCTCAGAGCCTGGAGCCTGCTTCAGATTCACTCTCTCTCTTTCTCTCCCTTTCTCTCTCTCTCCACCCCTGCCCCACTTGAGCTCTCTCTCAAAAATAAATAAATGTTAAAAAAGTTAAAAAAAGAAACATCGCCAATAAATAGAAACATTAAATACAGAAGCAATACTTAGGAATACTAGCCCAAAAGGTATCATTTATTAATTATAAGGGAAAACTCAGCCAGTGTTAAATACTACCATCTAATATTTCTAGTAAACACTAGAATAATAACAAAATATTTTATAATGAATTTATTGATCTGACTCTAATATCTAACATTTAATGAATATATACTATGTGCCCAACACTATTCTACATGCTTTAAAATGGATTATAGTTAGCTTTCCTGACAAATCCACAAATTATCCTTCCAGTAATGCTTTCTCAAGTTGAATAACTGAGGCCTGGAGAGCTTTTAGTGGCTTTGCCAAGGTCAGATAGCCCATGAAGGGACCAAGGCTCGAGAGGAGCCATCTGCCTACTGCTGCCCGCCACAACCAAGACATGGGGGCGCTTTACTCCATGCAGCTAGGGGGCGAAGACAACTAGTGCGTAAAGTCTGCAGGATCCCTGTGCCAGGAAGACATCTACAACTAGAACAAGCCCACGGATGCTCAATGGGGCCATGTGGATGCCAGGTATATTCCATGCCATATTTATTGGCTCCAGCTATGTTTTGCAATTCACATTTATATAAAACTCCGTGAGGCTCGAAACATTTTTGGATTAAGATCTGAGTACAAAACCCAAACTTTGCCTTTTACCAGAAGGTAAACTTTGGGAATGACAACCCCTCTGAAACTGTTTATTAATGTGTAAAAGGGGAGATGAGGAGTAATGGTGATCATTCGTTTGAGGAACTATTGTAAGATTTAAATGAAATAACAGGGCTGAAGCAGTTAGGAAAATCCAGGCAGCATAGTCAGTGATAAAAGTGGCAACACACTCTTTCATCATGTACAGCTGTTTCTTGTCAGAAAATAAAAATCATGTAATGCCAAGTGATTTGGAGCATTCACTGAAAAATAAAAAGTGTGCTATACTGTTTTAATATAATAGGTAGCTCTAATTCTTATCAAAAAGTGACCACATTCATACTAGCTTATATGCAAAATATATACTATTAACAATTTCTACAAATGATAACAAAAATGCATAGATGTCATCCATATATAAATGACAACATAAAGCATAGCCATGGGGAGCAGCTGTGGGTAGCAGGAAGTGAAAAGAACTTGGAAAAGGAAACATTCGGTTCTGATCTTTTTCATTTTCTTGCTTCATTCTTACCAATAGAGTTTACATCAGCTGACCTCCGTGGTCCTGTCCAATTTGAAAACAAGCATGCTATTCTATTAATTTTCAAGTATTTTTGATGATCATGGATAAATCATTGCCATGCCCAATTCGGAGATAAATTTCAATCTCTTAATGTCTGGATTTCATTCCACTACCTTTCCCATTGTTCTCCTACTGAACTTGAATGGATAGTCTTAAATAGTACAATCCTTAAGAGGCAAGGCACCAGGAGTGAAAAAGAACAGAAAAAAAAAAGATGAAGGAGGGAAGGAAAAGGGGTGGAGAGGAGAAGAAAGGAAGAAAAGAGTAGATGAGAGGGGGGAAAGGAGGGAAGGAGAAAATAAAATAGTCTGGAAACTTCACAAATTGGCTAATCAGATTTCAGAGCAAGAAATGATCACTAAGCTGTCCCTAGAAAACTCTATCAGGAGATCACTTGGTCCAGCAGTTCTCCAAGTGTCATCCAACTTTTAGCAGTATAAATTCTCCAGTCCCACCCCAACGTAGTGTATCAGAAACTCTTAAGCAATTTGTGTTTTAAAGAGTCCTCTAGGTGACCTTCATGCACACTACTCCCTAAAACTGTATTCATTTTTGTTTTTCTAATGAATTCTAAGATCAAGCTTTTGAAACATTTGCAATCTTTAATACTCCATATTTAAGCAACTAATCCTACATTCTATCAAGGTTCAAAAATATCCTATAATCCATTCTCGAGCTTGAAATTTCACAGCTGTTATATATGGGGAGTATGTGATACTCTAAGCTCCCACATAATCTATTTCTATCTAGGAAGTCATGAAATAATTTTAGATTCCAAAGTAGCAGAAATGACCAGAGCTTAGAGAAATAGCTGTAGGGATAGAAGGATATTAGATCCTGCTAATAACACACAGTTTGAGGTACTTATTCAATACATAGATTAATATGGAAAGAAAAACAGGCAATCAGTAGGACTACCTAGCAGTCTAATTAATGTGTGTGTCATCTTGGTACTAAGAACATTTATAGCTCTTTTGTTAAACTGCAAAAGTCTCTTCTCTTGATAAACTTTTCCACCCGTAAACCTGTTCGAATGATGATATTCTGATCAGAGCCATGGTGCACATTTCTTATATACTATAAAATATACGAAGGAATAGACTAAATACAGTAAAATAAGAATACTGAATAAGTGATGGATCTCTAGCTACATTTAGTAAACCACAAAAACAAAACAGGAGACTAATATCACGCAGCACAGCCAGATGAGATAGAATTTAAATGGCAGACTGAACATATGCATCTATTTCCTCACCTATCCCAACTCTCATTGAAATTAGGAGAAACCATATTTTATAACAAGTTCATGCCACCATTGTTGGAAATTTTTTATCTATCAGTAGATTAGAAATTTGAAGAAAAAAAAAATCCTTGAAGCAGATAGGATTAAATAATGAAGAAACAGAAGAAATCAAAGCCCAAACTTAGGTAGGATACATCTATAGGAAAGATCAAATCTCTTTAAAGAAACTCTAGATAAATCTCTACAAGAGACACCCCACTCTCAGAGTCAACCAATTCACAGACTCAAGAAGCAGTAACCAGGATAATTATGAAAGGACCATGGTATGAACAGCTGGGGAAGTTTGATGCCCTCTCCCATGCCTTTGTTTATTCTGTGACTAGCCGCCACGGTATCCATCACTAGAATAAAGTCCTGAAACCCACTTTCTAAATAAAGTCAACCATCTGTCTTGGGAAGGCTGCAAGCCAGAATACAGAGAGAGTCACCATAGAACTTGAGACATCCAGAATCTCCCAAAGACAACATAGGAGAAATAAAGAAAAGAATTACCCGCTGCCAACATTCACAGGAAAGCAAAACTTCATGCAGTCCTTAGATATACTGTCTCATGCAACAAGTATTTCCTCTGCACCCACTGGGTAACAAATATGATTCAGCATCCTCGGGAGATACCCTGATGAGGAAGTGGTCAAGTTCCCACTCTAGTCATGTTTCCATTCTGCTGAGGAAGAACAAAAACAAGCAAATAAGCCTATATTGATCACCAGGCAGTGTCGTGTGCTATGAAAAAAAAAAAAACAACAACAGGGATGGAAAAGAGGAAAAAGAGTGATAGTGGATGATAATTACATAAGGAGTAATTCTTGTCTTTGGTGTGAGACCTAGGGCAAGTGATACCTAAAGAAAGAATCTAAGGTTGAGGAAACAGTATAAAAGCCCTGAGGTGGGAACTTAACTTCCAAAAACAAGAAGGTAGTATGACTGGAACACTGTAGTCAAGAAAAGAAATGATAGAAAATCAAGTCAGAGAAGTAAGCAGAAGCTCGACAACGTAGGACCATTCTGGTAAGGCTAAAGAGTTTGGTTTTTACTGTCAGTATATTAGGAAGCCATTAAGAAAGGTTTTGTGTCATTTTGCAGGAATGACATGACTTATAATCTAGAAGATTCTCTCAGGCTGCTGAGTAGTTGATACACATAGTGACCAGAACGGAAGCTAGGAGACCATTCTGGAGGCTACTGCACTAGAACAGGTGAAAGATGATGGTGACCTGGGATAGGGATGGAACTGGGGAGTGGTGAGAGGGGCTCACATACCTTGTCTGAAGGTAGAGGTAGATGTGACAGAATTGTTCCTGCATTGGGTGTAGAATGTAGGAGAAAGGGAAGCTACAAAGATGAATGTGAGATTGGCATGAGTAACAACTGAATGGTATCATCATCTCTAATACGGGGGATCTAGAAAGAAAGCAGATCTGCCCTGCAGTAGGAGTTCGGTTTGGGCTCTGTCATGACCGAGATTCCTTTTCGACATCTGAGCTGAAGGTACTGAATGGGCAGTTGGAGTCATGAGGCTGAAATCAAAGGCAGAAGTGCTGGATGGAGAGTTCTGACTTCAGAAAATTCTAGAAAAGAACACTGAGGTTAAAAAAAAAAAGTAGAGGGGAACCTAGGTGGCTCCATCCGGTGAGCATCTGACTTCGGCTCAGGTCATGATCTCACAGCTTGTGAGTTCGAGCCCCACATAGGGCTCTGTGCTGACAGCTCGGAGCCTGGAGTCGGCTTCGGATTCTGTGCCCCTCTCTTGCTCTGTCACTCCCTCGCTCATGCTCTGTCTCTCCCTCCGTCTCTCTCTCTCTCTAAGAATAAATAAAACATTTTTAAAAAATTAAAGAAAAAAAAGGAGAACATTTCAGCATCCCAAACCCTGAAGGCATCCATTTTGTACATATCATCTGGCTAAATCTCCTGCCCTTTCTCTTCAATCACGAGGCAGATGCATAAATAGGAATATTAAAAGAATAAAATCAAAGTGCTATTTAGACCCTTAATGACAAATATAAACAGAAAACCAATATACAAACAAATACATGATGAATAATAATAGCAAGAAAGTGAGGGAAACAAACCTATTACTCAGAATAGGCTAAATTTTTTTTAAATTTCTTAAATGTTTATTTATTGTTGAGAGAGAGGCAGAGCACGAATGGGGGACAGGTAGAGAGACAGGGAGACACAATTCTAAGCAGGTTCCAGGCTCTGAGCTGTCAGCACAGGGCCTGATGTAGGGCTCAAACCCATGAACTGTGAGATCATGACCTGAGGTGAAGTCAGATGCCTAACTGACTGAGCCATCCAGGTGCCCCAGAATAGGCTAATTCTTAGAACGCATAACATAAACCTATTAATGGCTTAGGAAAGTTTATTTTTCACATACATCACAGTCCATTGCAGGCTGGTGGGAGGTAAGACAGAAAGGGAGGTTTTATCCACAGTCATTCAGAGATCCAGTATCCTCCACCTAGCAGCTCTGCCAACATCTATGACTCAGAGTCTTCCACTGGATTCTTTGTATCCTGCCAGCAATCAAGTGATGAGAACATGGAGAAGGCGCACTGTCTCTTCTTCACATCCTCCCTGGAGAGTATTTTAGGAGCAAGGCCCAGAAATGGTATAAATGACTTTTCTCTCATTTTACTGGCCAAAATCCAGTAGAGCCTATTTAACTACAGGGGAGGCTGAAGTAGAAAAATGAAATGGGGTTTCAAGACATGTGACTTATCTCTGCCACACCAACCCAACAGCAGAGAAAACAGCTCTCAAAAAAAAATTAATAAAAGAAGTAGAAGAAAATGTTGAAACTGAAATAATTAACCCTCTTAAGGGATTCGAGAAGATCCCACATCCAGAAGAAAAAAAGGTTGGTATTAAAAAAAAAAGAAAAGAAACATTAAAATATAATCCTAAAAATAAAATTATAAACAAGTAGTAGACAGTGACTGGTAAAGACTTCATGAGGGGCACCTGGGTGGCTCAGGCAGTTAAGCAACAGACTCTTGATTTTAACTCAGGTCATGATCTGAAGGGATCTGTGTGGAGCCTACTTGGGATTCTCTCTCTCCCTCTTTCTTGCTGCCCCTCCCCTGCTTTCTCTCTCTCTCAAAATAAATAAATATTTAAAAAAGTTTTTTGTTATAATAAATAAAAGACTTCCTAAGCTACAATTTTGGTCAGGTTTGTCCCAGATTATAGAACAATAAATGGAGAGTATAAAAGACACACATAGGAATTTCAACATTTGTCTATTAAGATATGAAAAAGTACAAAATGGATTCAGTGAGAGGAAATAATAAAAAAAGAGACCAGGCACATTTTCAAGCTGAAGGAAAAAGCATACATCTTTAGATTGAAAATTCCTCTTGAGCACAAAGGACTAACATGACCTTCTCTTAGATAAATTGTGATTAAATCTCAATACTCCAAGAAGGAGCAAATTTTTAAATCTTTCAGAGAGATAAATCAGGTATTTACAAATAAATGGGAATTAGATCCTTATTGATAACCAATCTGTAAGGCTAAATGCTAAAACAAAGGTCTTCACAAGTCCATTGAAAAACATTCAAAGTTTTTAAAGTCTAAACCTATCAAACTACCATTCAAATGTAAAAAGATAATTTTGCATATCAAATTGCTCATAAATTTAAGAACAATAGGCATTCCTTGAAAAAATGACTGATTCACCGAAACAAAACAAAAACAAAAATAATTGCAGGAAGACAGGGACAACATGAAACAGTAGGAAGCAAAGAAAAGAGACAACATATATTCACACCTAAAAGCTATCTGCTGCAAAATTTGAAAATAATAACAATCCCACTATAATACACAATTATTTATAAAGAGAGGATATAGAAAGAGAAAGTGTGCTAAGGATGAAGTTTTGTCCAAGAGAAGGTATTAGTATTGACCAATTAAATCTAGACACTGATATAAAATATGAACACATATGTTTTCTAAAATTTTAAGGGCTGTCACTGGAAAATAGTAACAAGAAGTGAATTTTGAAATTCAGTAAAGGAAAAAAGATGTAACAACCATGTAAGATCTCAATTAATAAAAGAAGGGAAAAATGATAATGTGGAAGACATGAAGGAAAAGCAGGAAAAAAGCATAAAAATTAAAAAATAAAGAGGAAAGGAATAAATAAATATAACCATTATGAATTACAATAAACCTGAATAGTCTAAATTATCTACTAAATTTATATCTTAAAGATTAGATTCTTTAAAAATCTAGGACTGAGTAGTAAGATGGAAGAAAGCTATCGGCTTTCTGCAAAATGAACAACTAAATACAAGATGTGAAATTAAATGCTACAAAAATATTTTCCAAATGTGAACCTACACAAAGAAAGTAAGTGTCCCATTATTAACATCAGATAAAATATATATTTACATATATATGTGTTTTTAATATATATATATATATACATATATATATATCCTGGTAATAATGAAATGCAACTTGAAGTTAATCACATTGGATAAGATAGATAAATCATAACACTGAAAACAAAAAAAAATTCTAACTTTATTTTTCAGAGAGAGAGAGAGAGAGAGAGAATGAGCACAAGTTGGGGAGGGTCAGAGAGAGGGAGACACAGAAACTGAAGTAGCTCCAGGCTCTGAGCTGTCAGCGCAGAGCCTATGTGAGGCTCAAAATCGCCAACTGTGAGATCATGACCTGAACCAAAGTTGGATGCCCAACTAAGTGAGCTGCCCAGGCACCCCCAAAAATATTTTCTAAATGATGTATCCATCAAAGAGAAAAATGAATGTCATAATTACACAGTACTAGAAAGTAATGTTACTTATCAAAATCTGTGACATGTGGCCAAAGATGAATTTGAAAAAAAATCAATAGCTTTATAGGCATGCGCAGTAGACTAAGAAAATAAGTCAATTAAGTAATCATCTCGAGAAACCACACATACACACAAATAAAAGAAGATATTAAAAAGAAAAATATTAGACTTAATAAAATTAAAAGTTGGTTCTCTGGAGAGACAGCTAAAATATTCACATTTCTTAAAAATCTAAAGAACAAAAGAGAAGCTAGAAAATGATAAAAAATTCTTTTTACTAAGAAGTGATAAACTGTGGATGTTGTTTGTATGTGAAGCACACAGGCTCAAAAGGATCACAGAAGTCATTATGAGGACTAAATAAGGCAATAAATTAAAAACTTAATAAGTTTATAATTTAGTAAGTAAATAAATAAACTTAAGTAATTAATCATTAAGAGAAGAAAGAAGGAATGAATGAATGTTAGAACTAAATTAATATACATGATGGGTTTAATCAGCACCCGGCACGTAGCAATCCTACATAAGTGTTTGCTCACATTCTTATTACTTCATTTCACTCAAGCTGCATTGTAGAGAAAAGATTAGTGATATAAGAGTGAAAATGGGGGATTAGTTAGGATGGTACTGCAATAATCCAAGGGAAAATGATGAGGGCTTGGATTAGAGGGACAGAAGCAGAGATGATGAGAAATGGTTAATTTTTACATAGAGTTGAAAATAACGCCCAAAGGATTCACTGAGAAACTCTATGGGGGGGTGTGCAATAAATAGGCAAGTCAAGGATAAATACAGATTTTCAGGCCCAAGCAGGTGAACCAATGAAACTGTTATTCATGGAGATGAGGAAAATCCATCAGGAGGTGGATCTTAGACATACTGAATGTGAGGATCCTACTGGAAATCCAAACGAAGGTCTAATTCACCTCCACCTTACCTTCGCTTCACTGTAAACAGTTAGGAATGGTTTGTATGTGCTCCCATCCGACAAGGATGAAGACTTGATTGACTTGAACTTGGTAAGCAAGACGGTATAAACCAGTATTCAAACATGAGGATCGTCCCGTGCCTGTGACTGACCTAGGTTAGGCTTCTATAGTCGTGATCATATGTTCGGGTTAGTGTATGTGCACCCCTCTGAGATCTTTGGTGGGGCTGGATGTTACACGTACGATAAGAGTGTTGTATTGTCCCAATACTGTTGCCTCCTTTGACATTACAAAAGTCTTCCATCCTTTCATTGTGCTTACTTCTGTCTTTCCACTCCATCTTCCCCCACGTAAACACATCCACATATGCATAGAGAAAGGTACAGAAAGGAATATATCCAAACTGCAAACAGATTAAGGATAAAATTGAGGAAGGATATGATGAGAGTCTCTCTTAACTCTTCTTTATATACTTCTTTAATACTCAACTTTCCTCCATGTTTTACCCTTTTAAAGACTATTGGTGCATCAACAAAAACTCTAACACCAATTTTAAATGATTAAAATATAAGCCAAAATGTTAATATAAATCATATTTACTTCCAAGTGGTGAGATTAGTGTTTTTTCTTATCTATATCTAAAAATATTCTAGAATAAATATCATTAATGTAAAAATTATATCAAAGAACACATATTTGAATGTAAGGATAAGAATCAGGAGGAAACATAGGTCCAGATATTACCTCTCATCCAATCCAGTAGTAAGAAAGCCAATCTTGGCCCTCTGCTGCTTTGTTTCTAAAATGAGCAGTTTAAATGATTTTAGACACCCATTAAAGCTCTCACATACTATGACTTCTTCTCCCTCTTATATAGAAAAATGAGCTACATGTTTTGCAAAAATCTCTGAAAAGAGGATCTTAAGAGAGAGAGAGAGAGAGAGAGAGAGAGGGAGGGAGGAAGGGAGGGAGGGAGAGGATCTTGTTCTCTATCGCTTAAAGCCACAACTATTTTCTTGGATTAAGAGTATGAACATGGGGCACCTGGGTGGCTCAACTGGTTGAGCATATGACTCCTGCTCAGGTCACGTTCTTGTAGTTCATGGGTTCAGGCCCGCGTCAGGCTCTGTACTGACAGCTCGGAGCCTGGAGCCTGCTTCAGATTCTGTGTCTCCCAGTTTCTCCCCTCTCCCTCTCCCTTCTTTCTTCTTCTTCTTCTCCTCCCTCTCTTTCTCTCAAAAATAAACAAACACTTGAAAAAAAGAGTATGAACATTTAGGACACCCGAGTAGTTTAGTTGGTTAAGCATGTGACTCTTGGTTTCAGCTCAGGTCATGAACTCACAGTTCTTGAGTTCAAGCACTGGTAGCACAAAGCCCATTTGGGATTCTCTCTCTCCCCCTCCCTCCCCACCCCTTCCCCGTTTGTGCTCTCTCTCTCTCAAAATAAATAAACATTTTTTAAACGTATGAATGGGGGCACCTGGTGGCTCAGTTAGTTAAGTGTCTCACTCTCAGTTTCAGCTCAGGTCGTGATTTCTTGATTTCTTGAGTTCGAGCTCCACATCGTGCTCTGTGCTTGTGTTTCTTTCTCTCTCTCTCTCTCTGCCCCTCCCTTCCTCATGCTGTCTCTGTCACAATTAAAAATAAATTTAAAAAATAAAAACAAAAATTTAAAAATATGTGAATGTTTAATATATATTCTTTCTTTCTCCCTCCTTCCCTCTGTCTCCTTCCTTTCCTCCCATAAATACTGAGCATTTATTATGAATTAGATACTTTAATAGCTTGAGAATATAAAAGTAACAATTGTTGAGATAACCATGAGTCCTGTCCTCATTAAATTTGCCATCCAGGAAGGGCTAAAGAGGAATTACAACAAGATGGGATTTAACATACAAAATGATCACCATCACTGAAAGAAAAAATTTCCTATTATTCATGTAAGGGTCACGTTCAATAGTTAAACCTCAATATACTTGAGCAGCACATTAAAGCTGAGAGGACAACCAAAAGGACACAGATGGATGCAAATGTTTTTGCCATGTTGGAAGAAAATGAGAGAGTTAAGAATCCTTCCAGACCCCCAGTCTCCTGTTTCCTGTGTCTACTTAGGATGAGGCTGACATTGAAGGCAATTCGATTGTGAGAACAAGTTTGACAAAGTATTTCCCCTTTAAACGTGGTAGTTTTCCTTGGAGATGTGACCCAACGCTGTGTTCTCTATATTCTGTACAGAGAGTTTTACAGATCCATCGCCAACACTTGTACTTGAGTCTTTAAAAGTTAATATACTATTTACAGAAAACCAAAAAACAACAACAAAAAAAACTTAGTGTATATTAAGTTCAAAAGGCTGTTACATTGATTACAGATATCTTTACACGCACATCAATGGCTTGGTTTGATCAGAAAGCAAGATCACATGGCTATAGCCACCATTTTACCACGTAATTTATTGTACTGGATTAAATTGAGTCCCTTATTAATGTCTCTGAAAATCAAAAGGGTTAGTTATTATGTTCTATATGATTAATGGTCAATGTATGTTTTGATTAAAATTAAAGGGATTTCTTTTCCCCAGGAATTAGGAAAAATGAGAGGATACCAGTTTGGGTAATTTTTTAAATCAATGCAATAAATGCAGATACCTAAATAAATTACAGCATTTTACTAGAAGATAGGTAATCTATATTCTCTGAAGTAGAAGTAATTGTTCTACAATTTTTAAAATTTTACATTATTATGGAATGAAACCCACATTGATGGGAATGTGAACAAATTGTGAAACATTATTATATTTGTAGCATAGTTAATTTGAAATGATGCCAGAGGTATGAATATTATCTTGTAAATGGGCACTATATGCCAATAATTTATTTAGCTTACTAGGAGATTTCATTTATAACTCAATTATTCAACATTCATGTATATCATTACTATTTGTTACAGAATTTATATTTATAATTAAGCAACAAGTACATTTAAGATACTTAATTCTCAATTTTCCAGTTGATAACATATTGGGCCTACCTTTAGATAATTACCATGCACCTCTCCTTTTTGACTAGTATAACCAAGATTTGACAATTTACTGAATATAAATTACTTCGAGTTAATAATAATATGTATGATTTGCTCCAGCTAAATTTCTAATGTTATCATTTATCCTTAGGTATTTTTTTTAAATTAACTCTGATTATGTCCTCTAAGGAGGCAATGTTGGCAATGATTAATAGGCATTAGCATGCACAGTGAGAATGTATATTTTATTTAAATGTTTCCCACCAGAATCCTTAGCAATGTTATGCAGAAATGTCAGTGCAGCCATAATTGTCTACTATACATTGAGACTAGAGATGGATTCACTTATTTTTAAAGACAACCAAATAGGAAAGTTTTCCACTTATAAAAAACATAATAGGTTTATCTAAACAAATACAATGAATTATGCTATTTTATCCACAGTAAGTATCTAAAGAAATCTCATGAGAAGTAAAATTTAAAATATTAAAAAAGTCTACAATGTCTTGAATATAGTCTTGTAATTTTTCCTATTCTTACATAATTAAATATTATATAATGTTATGTAATATTACAACTAATTTAAAACACAAATAAGAAAATATTCAATTTTAAGTACTCTAATCAAACCTAATTTTTATGGTAAAGATAGATAAATCTAGATGTTCTCAATACCTGAAATGTTACCAATACATAATAAAGCAACCAAATTGGCAATATTTCTTTCAAAGCCCTTTGGTAAGAATAGAATGATTTTAGTTGTTACACAGAAATGCAGAATCAAGCAGCACCTGGGTGGCTCAGTTGGTTAAGCATCCAACTCTTGATTTCGGCTTGAGTCATGATCTCACAGTGGTGAGATCAGGCCCCAACTTGAGCTCTAAGCTGGGTATGCAGCCTGCTTAAGATTCTCTTTCTCTCTCTCTCTCTCTGCCCCTCCCCCTCTTTCACTCTCTCAAAAAAATAAACACATAAATATATGACATTCAATGCTTTCTAGTAATTTATTTAAGTATTCTGTGTCAATTTGTCTAGAGTACATAATTATTTATTTTTTTAAGTTTATTTATTTTGAGAGAGAGAGAGAGAAAATGAACAGAGGAGGGGCAGAGAAAGAGAGAGAGAATACCAAGCAGGCTCTACACTGTC
Source organism: Paguma larvata (assembly GCA_030068075.1). NCBI lineage: Eukaryota > Metazoa > Chordata > Mammalia > Carnivora > Viverridae > Paguma > Paguma larvata. The sequence continues at coordinate 11,586,059 of CM057823.1, forward strand.
AGGGCAGAACCTGATGCAGGGCTAGAAATCACAGAACCACAAGATCACGACTGAGCCAAGATCAAGAGTCAGAGGCTTTATGACTGAGCCACCAATGTGCTCTAGTACCCAGTTATTTAATCAAACACTAATCAAGGTGTTTCTGTGATGGTATTTTGTAGATGTGGTTAAGTTAAGGAGATTACCCTTGATGGTGTGGTAGGCTCACCTAATCAATTAGAAAGCCTTTCGAGCAAAACTTAAGTTTCCCAGAGAAGAAATTCTGCCTCAAAACAGAAATACCAACTCCAGTTTCCAGACTACAGGCCTGTCCTACAGATTTCTGACTTGCCGGCCCCAAAATAACATGAGCCATTTCCTTAAGTCTCTTCTATATAGAGATATATAATAGGTTCTAATACATAATATACGTCCTCTGATTCGTTGGCTCCCTATTTTCCACAAGAAAGGTGTTCCTGTCATAACAGGGGGTGAGAGTGGATCATTCAACCCAATCTGAAGAGGAGCTTTATGATGGACAGGACACATGCCTATCCCTTTTGAATATTGTCAGGTGGGAATGAGAGTAAAGACATTGGTTAAAAGTGATCTCGGATGGCCAAGAGAGCAAAGGTTATATTAGGCAGGTAGAAATGCTTGGAAACACATTTTGAGTATGTCCAAAGCTCTATAAGTAGTCCAATATTACTAAACTTTAGGGTTTCAAATTATTCATTCAACAAATACTCATAGATTGCTTATAATGTGATGACCACCTGCTGGCTGATGGAGACACTGCTGCAAATTTGACAAGACCTCCACTCACATGGAATTTGCAACCTAGTGGGGAAAGAATATATTATTACATAATGGTGAATGCCATTAAAAAAATAAAATAGCATAGGGGGGCCTGGGTGGCTCAGTCAGTTAAGCTTTTAACTTCAGCTCAGGTCATGATCTCATGGCTCGTGAGTCCGAGCCCTGAATCAGGCTGTGCACTGTCAGTGCAGGAAGTTCTGGAAGCAGAAAAATCAGTTAGGTGTGTATTTCAGTGATCAAGGCATAAGATTTTAGAGGGTGGTAGTGTGGATGGAGAGACATGAATAAATATAAGATTCATGTTGGACATGAAGTCAACAAGACCCGCTAATGGATTTGGCAATTCAAAAAGTTATCCAATGTGATATCTAAGCATACCTGAATTAGGATAAACTTTTAGCAAGAGTGAGGGTAAACAGAAGACTTGGGTTCTACTACTGATTTGCCATCTGTGTGGCTTTGGGCAATTATTCTACTCTATGGTCCTCAGTTTTCTTGCCCACAAGATGAAAGAATTGACTAAGATGAATTCTAAAGCCTTCCTGAGCCCTGACTTCTCAGAATCTGCATAAAGGTTGTAACTACTAGCACGTTAAGGAAAGACCTTTCAAATATATCAACCTATGGAAGAAAACTAGGTTCACCAATCTGGTCTTTATTTTCAGAACATTTCTTTCGCTAGCACATCAGACAAATCTTAATAAAAGGAGTAAGAGCCAGCATACTCTCATTTCAAAACACCATTCATGACACTTGTAAACAGTCTCAAATTAGCACATAGGTGATACGTGAGTAATATCAGAGGCCAAGCCAGGGAAACTCTTCTCTGTTATGGTTCCCACAGAGTAACAAAAATGAACATGGGCAACTTCCCACAATTGACTCCAAACATCAAAAAGACCATTTATATTTATATCCTTTTACTTAAAAATCCAAAAATTAAAAGCAGAATGTCTTTGACATTCTACAAAGCCCAACATTCACTCAAAGCATCACTGATCCATGCCATGCCTTGCTATAGGAGTGATCCCAAGAAATGGCCTGTTTCACTGAATCACTCGGATGCTATTTTCCAAGAGACAGGCTCTCTTGTTCCTGGTTTACAGGCTGTTGATTTCTCTTAGGGTCCAAAAGGGAGCAACACAGCATGAAAAATATAAGCAGTTGTAGAGCTGCCCCCAATAGGATGTGGTTTTACAGTTAGAGTGTTTTGAGACATATTAAAGATAACTTCTTTTGGGAGAAAGAACGAAGAAGCACCAGAAATACCAGCTTGTGAATAACTCTTAGTAGAAGCCAACTTTTTCCTATGCCTTTTTTTGCGGGAATTCCTTTACAAAAACATTTCACCATGACTCTCAATTGCTTAACTCTATGAACGAATGTAATTCCCAGAACATGCCTATATGTACAAGGGATTGAAACACAGAGTAGAGGTATTTTTAATGGCATGTTTTCTCCTATGAGAAACACTCACTGGGTAGAAATAAACTTGTAAAGAAAAGCAGCATGAAGTCAAGTCAGATGAAAATAAATGGAAAATGGAGGTAACTTGCTCACATTTTATCTGTAAAGACATGCTTAACTTAAAAAAGTATTTTCTGAAAAAGATACTGAATATAGTATGTGACTAAAACCAAGAACATTATACACATTTTAAAAATATTAGTGGAGAGGACTCTAATATATGCTAGGAATTTGGAGACTAAATTCCTGTTGGCATTTAAGATTAGTAAGGTAGTAAAAGTAAATTATTAATACAAGTAATCAATTTTGATACAGGATCTTTCTTGGAAGTTAGTTTTACAGAGAATGGATCTTGGGAAAGGCCCTTCAAGTCAAGAGAGCTCACAGAACAAGTCTTCCCAATGTAGGTGGCATCTGTAGATTCTCTCCAGCTAATGAAATATAGCGTGGAAGTTGAGCCTCAGTGTAAAGGCGGTTTAACCTTTTAGTGCAATAATGGCAACATATCCAAACATGCAAGTAACTGTTGAAGCAATTGATAACTCTTTCTCTGAGCTCAAAGTGTTTTAGAAAATACTTTAGCAACTCTTAAAATTCCATGTTAGGTTGATGATTAAGATTTCTCTGTATATGCAAGCATACCAAAGGTAGGTGTGGACACTTTATGAAGTGGATTTGCAAGCTCAAAGCCAGAGCCCAGTAAATGATCTTGAAATCCTTCCATTTTGGTGTTACAGCCATGATATCATGCAATATTCCTTGATAGCCTCTCAAAAAGAATAAAAAAAAAAGTTCTGGCATTGTCAAGTAGGGAATTATATGTTACAATGATAAATTAAAAAAACACCTGATATTATAAAGAAAAAATAGAAATGACTCAATAATTTTTATTATGTACGAAAATATATGAACAATTTACAACAGAAGAAAGGCAATGGCTCATCAAGAAAAAATGTCAACCTCACTAGCAACAGCAACTTAAAAATCAAACAAATTAAACAAGGCATATTTTATCTAAAAAATGGCTAAAGTTGGGTTTTTTTTTAAACAATTTGGCCACATGTTGGCCAAAACAGCAGGTTATAAAACAATATGCACCATACGATTCCACTTTTGTTAATAAACAATTGAACATAGATTTAGATAGAAAAGAGAGTAAAGGCATTTAGATCAAAATGTTCATCCTGATTTTATCTAGATAATGGCAGTTCATTTTAATCTCATCTTTATTCTTAGGGTTTGGGTTGTTTTTTTTTTTTTTTTTTGGTTTTTGTTGTTGTTGTTGTTTTGTTTTGTTTTATTTGTTTTATGCTTCCGAGCTTCCTGGAGTAAAAAGTTTTAGGGTGAAAACGTGTCATTATAAACTGGGTAAAAAAAATAGGGTCAACCAAAATGCCTATTGTGCTAGTGTGTCATTTACATTTATCAATACTCTTAGGAATATGTTTATCAACACAAATAAAGCACTTTCAACTACCAGAAGACATATGCGTGTCAAGAGGGTAATTTCCATTAGAATATTCATCTCATTTGGTAAAGGTTATCCTAATAGAAATCCACTCAATTTCATGAAGCTACACATTATTCATTCCTCGTCCCTTTGATAACCATCAGTTTCTCCTCTATAATTAAGAGTCTGTTTCTTGATTACTCTCACTCTCTTATTTTTTCCCCTTACTTGTTTTGTTTCTTAAATTCCACATATGAGTGAAATCATATAGTATTTGTCTTTCTCTGACTTACTTTGCTAAGCATTATACCCTCTAGTTCCATCCATGCCTTTGAAAATGGCAAAACTTCATTCTTTTTTATGGCTGAGTAATATTCTATTGTATATACACACCATATCTTCTTTTATCCATTCATCACTCAATGGATATACAGGTAGCTTCCATATCTTGGCTATTATAAATAATGACGCAATAAACATAGTGGTCAGAGAAGGTATCCCTTTTAATTAGTGTTCTTGTATTCTTTGAGTAAATCCCCAGTAGTGAAATTACTGTATCATATGGTAGTTGTATGTTTTTAATTTTTGAGGACCCTCCATACTGTTTTCCAATGTGGCTACATCAGTTTGCAAGCCCACCAAGGATGCACAAGGTCTCCTATTTCTCTACATCTTCGCCAATACCTGTTGTTTCCTGTGTTGTTGATTTTAATCCTTCTGAGAGGTGTGAAGTTAAAGCTCATTATAGTTTTGATTTGCATTTCTCTAATGATAAATGATGATGAACATTTTCTCTTATGTCTTTTGGCCATGTGTATGTCTTCTTTGAAAAAGGTCTGTTTATACCTTCTGCCCATTTTTAATTGGATTATATGGTTTCAGGGTGTTAATTTTATAAGTTTTTTTACATATTTTGGATACTAAGCCTTTTTTGGATATGTCATTTGCAAGTATCTTCTCTCATTCCTTAGGGCTGTCTTTTAGTTTTGTTGTTTGTTTCCTTTGCTGTGCAGAACTTTTTTATCTTGATGTAGTCCCAGTAGTTTACTTCTGCTTTTGTTTCCCTTTCCTCAGAAGACATATCTAGAAAAAAGTTGCTTCACCTGTTATAAGAGAAGTTACTACCTGTATTCTCTTCTAGGACTTTTATGTTTTCAGGTCTCATATTTGGCTCTTTAATCCATTTTGAATTTATTCTTGTGGATGGTAGAAGAAAGTGGTCCATTTTTCTTTCTTTTGCATGCTGCTGTCCACTTTTTCCAACAACATTTGTTGAAGAGGTTGCCCTTTCCCCATTGGATATTCTTTCCTGCTTTGTCAAAGATTAATTGACCATAAAGCTGTGGATTTATTTCTGGGTTTTCTATTCTGTTCCATAGATCTATCTAATTTTGTTCCAGTACTGTACCGTTTTGATTACTACAGCTTTGCAATAAACTTTGAAGTTCGACATTGTGATACCTCCAGCCTTGCTTTTCTTTTTCAAGATTGCTTTAGCTTTTCTGGGTCTTTTGTGGTTCCATAAAAATTTTAGGATTGTTTTAGTTCTGTGAAAAAAAAATGCTGTTGATTTGTGATGGGGATTACATTAAATGTGTAGATTATTTTGGATAGTATAGACATTTAACAATAGTTGTTCTTCCAAGGCATGAGCATGGACTACCTTTCCATTTCTTCGTGTTGTCTTAAATTTCTTTCCTGAGTATTTTACAGTTTTTGGAGTATAGGTTTTTCACCTCTTTGGTTAGGTTTATTCCTAGGTATCTCGTTATTCTGGGTACAATAGTAAATGAGATTGTTTTATTAATTTCTCTTTCTGCTGCTTCATTTTTGGTGTATAGAAATGCAACATTGACTTTGTAACCTAAGACTTGACTGAATTTGTTTATCAATTCTAGCAGCTTTTTTAGTAGACTCTTTAGGATTTTCTATATGTATAATAAAATGTTATCTCCAAATAGTGAAAGTTTTACTACTTCCTTACGGATAAGGATTCCTTTTATTTCTTTTTGTTGTGGCTAGGACTTCCGGTTCTATGTTAAATAAAATAGTGAGAGTACATATCCATGTCATGTTCCTGACCTTACAGAAAAAGCTCTCCGTTTTTCCCCATAGAGTATGACATTAGCTGTGGGTTTTTCTTATGGGCCTTTATGATGTTGAGGTATGTTCCCTCTAAATCTACTTTGTTGAAGGTTTTTATCATGAATAGATGTACTTTGTTAAATGCTTTTTCTGCTTCTATTGAAGTGATCTTACATTTTTTATCTTTTCTCTTATTGATGTGAAGTAGCTCTCTTTTTTGTGGTGTCTTTAATCTGATTTTGGTTTCAAAATGAATTTGAAAGTTTTCCTTCCTTTACTATTTTTTGGAATAGTGTGAAAAAATATAGGTTTTAATTCCTTTAAAGGTTTGCTAGAATTCACCTGTGAAAACATCTGGTCCTGACTGTTGTTTGTTGTGAGTTTTTTTGTTTGTTTTGTTTTATTTATTACTGACTCAATTTCTTTGCTGGATATCAAGTCTTTTTGAGTTTTCTATTTCTTCCTGTTACAGTTTTGGTAGGTTATATGTTTCCAGGAATTTATCTATTTCTTCTAAGTTGTCTAATTTGTTGGCATAGAGTTTTTCATAATATTCTCTTACGGTTGTATTCTTGTGGTGTTATTTCTACTCTGTCATTTATTATTTTATTTCTTTCTTTCTCATTTTTTCTTGGTAAGTCTGGCTAGAGTTTTATCAATTTTATTGATTTTTTTTCAAAGAACCAATTCCTGGTTTCATCGATCTGTTCTATTTTTTTTAGTTTCTATATCATTTATTTCTGTTCTAATATTTATAATTCCTTTCCTTCTGCTGGATTTAGGTTTTGTTTTTGTTTTTCTAGCTCCTTTAGGTATAAGGTTAGGTTGAGATTTCTCTTGCTTCTTGACATAGGACTGTACTGCTATAAACTTCCCCCTAAAAGTCACTTTTGCTGCACCCTAAAGATTTTGGACCATTGTGTTTTCATTTTCATTTGTTTCCACATCCTTTTTTGTTTCTTTGATTTGTTTGACCATTCATTGTTTAGTAGCATGTTATTTAACCTCCATGTGTTTGTGGTCTTTCCAGAATTTTTATTGTGGTTGCATAGCTTTTTGTTTGGAAAAGATGCATGGTATGACTTTGATATTCCTAAATTTGTTGAAGCTGGTTTTGTGGGCTACTATGTGGTCTATTCTTGAGAATGTTTGGTGTGCACTTGAAAAGAACATGTATTCTCCTGTTTTAGGATAGAATGTTCTGAGTATATCTGTTAAATCCATTTGTTCCAGTGTATTATTCAAAGACTTTATTTCCTTGTTTGTTTTCTGTTTAGATGATCTGTCCATTGATGTACATAGAGTGTTAAAGACCCCTATTATTATTGTATTATTATCAATTAGTCCCTTTATGTTTCTCATTTGTTTTATTTCTTTGAGTGCTTCTATGTTGGGTGCATAAATATTTAAAATTGTTAGATCTTCTTACTGGGTTTGTCCCCTTATGATATGGTGCCCTTCTTTATCTCCTGTGACAATCTTTTTGTTTGTTTGTTTGTTTTTTATTTATTCTGAGAGAAAAACAATGAGTGAGCAGCGGAGAGGCAGAGAGAGAGGGAAAGACAGGATCCCAAGAGGTTCCATGCTGCCAGCCCAGAGCTCAATGCAGGGCTTGAACAAATAAACCCTAAGACCATGGCCTGAGGCAAATCCAAGAGCCAGATGCTTAATTGACTGAGCCACCCAGGAACCCCAGTGACAGTCTTTGTTTTAAAGTCTACTTCATTCAATATAAGTATTGCTACTCCAGCTTTCTTTTGACATCCATTTGCATGATAGATGTTTCTCCATCCCCTCACTTTCAATCTGTAGGTGTCTTCAGGTCTAAAATGAGTCTCTTGCAAGTAGTATTTAGATGGTTCTTGTTTTATCTATTCTGTCACTCTGTATCTTTTGATTGCAGGACTTAGTCCATTTAAATTGAAAGTAATTATTGATATGTATTTACTGCCATTTTCTTACTTGTTTTCTGTTTTTTTCTGAAGATTTTTCCTGATCTTTTGTCTTTCTTTCATGTTTTGATGATTTTCTTTAGGAATATATTTCAATTTCTCTATCTTTATCCTTTGCATGTTTATTAGTGGGTTTTGATATATGGTTATCATTAGGTTTGTATATTACCTCTCCTGCAAGTATCAGTCTAAATTAAATTGATGGTTCTTTAAGTTTGAACCCATTCTTTTCTTCTCTCCCCACATTTTAGTTATATGTTATTAGGTATATGCATATTTTATATCCTTTTATTGTGACTTACTTGACTTTTTTATAGAAATATTCACTTTTACTGCTTTTGTATTTATCTTTATACTGTCAATTTTAGTCTCCCCTTTCTACTCAAAGAGTCCCCTTTAATAGTTCTTGCAGAGCTGTTTTAGTGGTCACAAACTCCTTTAGTATTTGTTTGTCTGGGAAACTCTTCATCTCTTCTTCTTTTCTGAATGATAGCCTTGCCGGACAGAGTACTCATGGCTGCAGATTCTTCCCATTCAGCAGTTTAAATATATCATGCCACTCCCACATAGCTTGCCAAGTTCCTGTTGAAAAATCTCCTGCTAGTCTTATGGGCTTCCCCTTGTAAGTTACTGACTTCTTTTGTCTTTCTGCTTTTGATATTTTTTTTCATCACTGCATATGCAAAATTAATTACAAGATGTCTTGGTGTGGGTCTGCTTTTGTTGTTTCTGATGGGAGTTCTGTGTCTCTCCTAGATCTGGATATCTGTTTCTTTTCCCAGATTAGGGAAGTTCTCAGCTATTATTTTTTCAAATAAATTTTCAGCCCCAATTTCTGTTCTTCTTCTGTGCCTCCTATAATACAAATGTTATTACATTTGATGGAGTCACTGAGTTTCATAAGTGTCTCCTTGTTTTGTGTTTTCTTTTTGCTCAGCTTTAGTACTTGCCATTGTTGTTTTCCAAGTCACTAATTCATTCCTTCGCTTCCTCCATCCTCCCGTTCCTTTCATCAAGTGTGTTTCTCATTTCATTTATTGAGTCCTTTATCTCTGTAATGTTATTCCTTATCTCTGTGTTAAGGGTCTCACTCATGTCTTCCAGTCTTTTCTCAAGTCCAGTGAGTATCCTTATGATCAATGCTTTAAATTCTCTATCAGGCATGTTACTTATATCTGTTTGATTTACATCTCTGGCTGTGGCCTTGTGCTATCCTTAAATTTCTGTCTCCTCATTTTGTCTGCCTCTCTGTGTCTTTGTGTTAAGGAAGTCAGCTATGTCTTATGGTCTTTTTTTTTTTAATTTTTTTTTAGCGTTTATTTATTTTTGAGAGACATAGAGACAGAGAGTGAGCAGGGGAAGGGCAGAGAGAGAGGGAGACACAGAATCTGAAGCAGGCTCTAGGCTCTGAGCTGTCAGCACAGAGCCCGACGCGGGGCTCGAACTCACAGATTATGAGATCATGACCTGAGCCGAAGTCGGCCGCTTAACCAACTGAGCCACCCAGGTGCCCCAGTGTCTTATGTTCTTGAAAGCAGTGACTTTATGAAGATAAGGTCCTAGAGTGCCCTACAATGCATTGTCTCCTTTTCACCAGAATCTGGCACTTCAAGAGAGTGTCCTATGTATGTTGCTTATGCCCTGCTGTTGTGTCTGAGTCATTTTTCCTTTCAGTGAACTAGTCTGCACTGTCTACCTGTTATGTGCTGTGCTCACTTTCTGTGGTGTTAGTGAGACCCAAGGGGCATGCCCACAGGGGAATCTGGAAGCTGGCCTGTAGTATTAACAAAATTTGTACTGACCAACTAGTCCTATGCCAGATTCCCCAAAGTGTTGCAGCAGCTGGGGGCTGCACTCCAGGGTGGCCAGTGCACAAGGCTGGGCACAATGTGCAACAATGGCTGGGTACAGCTGCAATGGTAACTGGGGGTGCCTGGTGGGCATGGCACATAGCAGCAGTTGTGTACCAGGAGGCTGGGCAGGGTGCATGAGCAGCTTTAACAAAATTTTCCCTGAGCCCTGGCCCAAGACTGCAACTATCAGTGCAGCCCTGCATTCTGCAGGTGATTCTGTGTTTCTGCTGGGGGGCAGGGAAGGAAAATGGTACCTGCCAGCTCCTTCATTTTCAAAAAAGTCCCACAACATGCTCCAAAATCAGTATGAACTGATCTGTCGCCACTTTTCTCCCTGCATTATGTAAACTGTCCTTTTTATGTTGCTTCTCTGCACAGGGTGTTGTCTCTGTAATGGCAGCAACCCCATTATCACTAGCCCTCCTAGCTTGCCCAGTGCAGAATCACCTGACTTTTAAAGCTCCACGTTCCAAGTCCCACTGGTTTCACCAACTCATAGAATTCAGCCCTTCTGTTTGTAAAGCCAAACACTATGGAGATAGTCTCCCCTGTGTGAGATGCCTTGTGCAAGGGCCCTGTTTCTCTGCCTTCTTCAAGCACATAGCTCTCTCCCTCCTGCAAGTAGCCTTCCTCTGCCTAAACTCCCAGATGCAGTTTCTTCTGTGTACTTAGTTGTGAAGGTTGTTCTGTCAGTCTTTAGACTGCTCTGCAGTTTACTGACTTGGATGTAGTTGTGAACATGGGAAGAGGTAAGCTCAGAGTTCTCCTACTCCACCATATTCCCAAGCTAATGATCATGTATTATTTTTATGCCAAGAATTTACTTTGAATTTCTAAAAGTGAAGAACAGATATGTGCATTACTACTATGCTAACATACTCTATTCTAATTCTGACACAAGTTGGGAACATATTTTCTCAGGACATTTGACAAATAACTCCTAAAACTTATAATCAATACACAGGCTATCCAATTTTTCTTCAGGTTGGCTTTCTTAAATTTATGCAGTAACCACGCATTTGAAATAAATTTCCATCAGAGGTTCAAATACAAACAAAAACTAATGAATAAAATTGTATCTGTTATGTATCTGTCTGGATTTCTCTCTGAATAGTTGCAATATTGGTTAAAATCATTGAGATATTTACTTTTATATAAGTCTGCCCACAAATAAACCTCACTAGAATCAAATATTACAAGATATAGCATGTGTCAAATTAACTATATTTCAAGGGAATAAATTAGATATATCCAGAAATTATTTAAGAGATTACTACTATTAAAATCATCTTCAGCTTTTATTCTGTAATTTTTTGTATTTTCCTAAAAACTTCTAAATGTTTTATATTTCTTCAGTTAATAGTTTTTTCTATATTCTTATATGGCACTGTATTTATGAAGTAAAGGAATATTAAAGTAAGTATATAAAAAGAGTGATTAAAAGCAATGATTATAATGTCAGAGGGACCTGCATCCAAATTCACAGTTCTGATTCCTAATTCTAGGATGATTAGAAAGCTACTTAGCTCCTCTAACTAGATTTCTCACAAATAAAATAGAAGTAATAATATTACACAATAGAATCAGAAAATTAAGTCAGATCATATATAAATAACACTTAATTTACACATATCCTATATTAAGCAAACAAAACTATACCAGCAACAACAACAACAACAAAACAATGGCATTGATTCCTTCCCCCTAAAATGGAGGGAAGTATTTAAAGAATGCTTCAGCCTCTGGGTAATGGTCAAGTTTCTGTTTAACATATTTTAACCTAAATAGGTCAAAAGCAAAGAAGATATTAATTATCAAGTGTGGGGACAATGCAAGAAAGTGACATTACTTTATAACTAAATCATGCAACTTAAGTAGAATCAACCAAATTTGAAACTAATTTTGGGTCCTGGTAATAAGTAGGAAAACAAGATCATTACACAGGATTCTCTGGGTCTCTGCTGAGATCCACAAATTCTCACAACTTATAGTGACTAAACAAGAACATATTACTGCCATCAAGAATGGGAAATCAGTTGGTTAAGCATCCAACTCCAGATTTCAACTCAGGTCATGATCTCACAGCCGTGAGACCAAGCCCTGCACTGGACTCTACACTGAACCACTGAGCATGGAGCCTGCTCAGGATTCTCTCTCCTTTTTCCTCTGCCCCTCCCCTACTTACACGCTCTCTCTCTCTCTCTCTCTCTCAAAAAAAAAAAAAAAAAAGAATGGGAAATAAAAGCCATCAGAATAACCAAACTTGGTCCACAGGAAACAGTAAATATCTCAAGGGAAGGAGGAATATCACTCAATTCTATTCTCTCTCAATTTTTGATTTCTCGCTCAGATGCCAAGAAAAATGGTTGAATCTGGCAATTCCAAGAAAGAATGACATTTTCGAGGTATGATAGAATTTGGACTTTAGCAAGTTTCTAAGTCCACATGCTGATAAAGAAGCACACCACAGAAACAGATGTGGATAGTGGCAAATCGTTATATTTGAACACTGAACCTGATTCAATTTTAGCCAGACATTATATATTCTGCTCAGGCAGTCTGTCTCAGACCTTTTCCAAGAATAACATTTTATTAACACCAAGTTGGAAATGGCAGGTTTACCCTTACTAACCCAAAATAATCACCGGTTTTGAGAACATCAGGAACACTGTGGATCCTGTAACCCTTACAGGGTCTTACTCACTGATGTCAGGTTTCTCCTTTAGAATCATACTCACTGCAAGAAACCAACATTTCAAAGGAAGTTAAGACAAATTGTCTTGCCAAGACTTTTTAGAAGTAGAAATTACAAAAGGACAGTTAAGAACACACACACTTTCCTTGATCATGTGTTGCTGTTATCAAAGGAAAACTCTTTTTCCCCTTTTATGGAGTGGAGGGGTAAACAAGTAGTGATAAGTTTACCTAAATACAGAAAAGATTAGCCTGACTAAAACAGAATGACAAGATGGTTGAGATAATATATACAAAAGCCTGAGCTTGAAGTTTCTGGTCCCTTTATTCCCAGGTTGCTGATCTATCTGTAATTTGGTACTAATGTATATAAGAATATGCCAAAAATCTTACTCTACCCTCCTTAAGATTAAGTGTATGCTTGATCTAGAGTACTGAGAGCAAAATTTTGTTTACGCTCCAAATTATTTTTCCCCAAATCACTTTACCTGTATGTATATTTTACTGTGTGGCATAGATAACTACTCAAAATAATTAAAATTTTTTATCAGTGGAATACCATTTCTTGAGTGCCCCTTATATGACATGGGCTTTTCTGGGTACTGAAAACAAAGGCAAACAAAACACAACCTTTGAACTCAGAAATCAGGTTCTTTAAACAACACTCAAACACCTGGAATCCTGGGGTGCCTGGATGGCTCCGTTGGTTGAGCATCTGACTTTGGCTCAGGTCATGATCTCGCAGTTTATTAGTTCAAGCCGTACATCGGATTCTCCACTGTCAGCATGGAGCTTGCTTTGAATCCTCTGTCCCCCTCTGTCTCTGCCCCTCCCCCCACTTGCACTCTGTCAAAAAAATAAAACATTAAAAAACAACACCTGTAATCCCTTAGTTATCCTGGTCATAAAATTTGTTCCTTTCACCCAAATTCTACAAAAACACCAAAATAATGATTAGCATTTCATAATAACAAATCAAAGCACTTTACTTACTACAAGAGTGTCTGAGGCACCTGGGTGGCTTCACCGAGGTTAATTGTCTGACTTTGGTTCAACTCTTGATCTTTCAGTTCATTGGTTTGAGCCCCGCATCCAGCTCTGAGCTAGGGTTCATGGGCTCAAGCCCCGGGTGGGGCTCTGTGCTGTCAATGAAGAGCCTCCTTGGGATTCTTGTTCTCTCATCTCTTCCTCTTCCCCACTAGTACTTTCTCTCTCTCTCAAAATAAATAAACTTAAAAAAAAGACCATCTGACATTTAGGTTATACCTAAATATTTGTTGAATAAATAAAGTATTATAACAGGAAATGCGCTGGATCTAGCCAAAATTAGAGCAAGAAGTATCAAAAAGATACAGGTTAGGTAATTTCTCATCAGAAAAAAAAGCAAAACTAAATTTTAAAATGCCTTAAGTTTTGTCGTGCTAGATAGCAAGCAAAATAGAAATACCTTAAGTGGTTCAGTACCTTGGATAGCTCCATGGAGGCAGGCTCTCTAAAGTCCCAGACTGACTTTGCTTGCTCGTGTCCTCGAACCAAAATCATCTTATTAAAGGGTTATGTCACTTTTTTTTACCAGATTAATTCCCGATAAAAACCTAAAAGAATCCTCAACCCTATCCCAACCTCACCACACATGAAACAAATCCCCACCAGGGAACAAACCTGTCACTTTGTAAAACTGATCCGGGAAGCCTTCTTTCTCTCTTGCTACGTATCAGCTCATCCCAAGAGGGCTTGCTCTCCCTGATCTAGAGCGAGAGACTTACCTGAAGGATCTTATAAAGTGGCTGTCTGAAAGTTGGAATAAAATATACTACCAACCTTAAATCGGTGTCATACAGTCAAATCAACAAATCTATTTCTGAGGAAGACTCTACCTGAAACATGTTACCTCTCCATAAACATTCACATAGCTGACACAATCACACAGTAGCTATGACCATAAAGTAATAATAACGATTATAAAGTAACAAGAACTGTAAAGCAAAAAGACATTACTTAATACATCTCAAAATATACAGAGCTAAAGTAAAACACTGACAAATAAAAGATATTCATCTTTACTCATCTCTTACTTGCTTACTGAGTTCCTAAATCCTTGCTGGCTTCTATACTGTAGCCATCATTTAGGGGTTGAATATTCATTTACAGAGTTTCTCCAATGCTAGATTGAAAACTCCTTGATAGAACGGATCACATTTCATTCACAAAAGCCACCAGTATCCTGGACATAGTAAATGCTCAATAACTGTTTATTGAATTAAACAATCGAACTCATCTCTGGCTTATGAAACTTCTGTTCTCAGCAGTATAAATGGGATCTATCCCAGTACATAATTGTGTTACTATAGAGAAAAAAGAAGTGTTGTTTCTAATAGTAAACATAACAAAGAGATTTGAGGCATCCGGAAAGAATTCTATGAGAGAAAGTAATACAAACCATATCTTTCTGCTGAAAAATCACAGAACATTCTATTTATGTTGTATTTTTAAATCTCCAAAGACCGGATTCTGAAGAACCAGAGAAATAGAAAAACTGACCTCTTGGGTAAAACCTAAGGTCAAAAGAAGAAACTCCTTTTAAACAAAGAAAGCAGAGAAGAATAAAGAGAAAGGTGAGGGGCAGTGGGAGAGAGTGAGGGAGGAGAAGGAAGGGGAAAGAAGGGTAGAAGGAAGAGGGAGAGGGAAGAGAGGAAGGCAAGAAGGAAGTCAGTTCGGTCCAGGAAGGAAGATGCTGGTAAAAGATGGTCCTGGGAGTAATCAAAGTTATAACTTGACAGATGGTGAGAAGGTTAGAAAAAGCAGCATCACCAAAAATTGTACAAGCAGAAAATAAGCTTATTCTTGTCTGCTCATGGATTGTATTACACAGAACAGAGGAATTGTGAGTTTAATTTTGTTTTGGGGGGAAGTTTTGACAAATTACTTCTTGATAATTGTCTCCATGAAATGCTTTGGGAGATTTCACTTAGATTGCTTGCAACAGAGTCTCAAATAATCTAACTATTAAGGTTTTCCAAGGAAAATTCACATTAAGTGTCTAATCTTACCAAGTTCAGACATGTTGTCCATTTTTATTCTTATAGAAAAAGTATCTTACATGAAATTATCCAGAGTTATAGAGTGTGGGGCACTCATTTTAGAAAATTAAGTGTTACTGATGGAGGCCCTTTTTCATTTCAGCAGGTTTTCCATTTCATTGGGAATCAATTCCATCTGGTGTTTCTAATCCAGCAATTAAAAAATCATCCTTCAAGGCCTCTAGCATTGTTTAAACACTAAAATTGTGCAGTACAGATCCAAATTCCATAAAAGAGACTCTGTCAACATTCCATTTCATTCTCCCCTCCATCTGCAAAGACTAGTGTTGTTTTTCTTTCCTACCTCAGGAACGCCTAATCTTTACACTTTAAGAAATAGAACTTGAGGGGTTTTGTTGCCAAGAACCTCATTATAATATAGTGAGAATACTCTCCAGTGAGTACTAGTTAGTGCTGTTGCTTGTGAACACATTCTTTTCTAATTCAAATGCGATTAGTTATAGGCTAGTCACCAAATATTTAAATTTAATATAGATAGGTTCCCAAACTACCTTTGAATAGAAGCTATAAATTAGAAAGATGGGAGGAGAATCTGGAACATGGGTAGAGCTGTTTAAAATCTTGTTGCTATATATTAAGCATCATTTTGGACTTAGGACACTTGTTTTCTATGGAACCAGAAGTCATCCTGAAAGTGCTTCCAAGTCTAGATTTTAAATTGGGCTGGAAGCTGTAACCACCTCACCATGAATGTTTGGCATCTTCCTATTTCCCTAAGGCTGAAAATAATGCATAAATGGAGCTGGGGACAGTAGAATCTTTAAAGCTAGAAGATAAGTCCAGAGACCATAAAGAGACTTCAGGGCCCATTAGAAGCTTAAAGAAAACAAAAATAAAATCTAGAATAGTACTGGCTTGCTAAACATCAAAAATGAATATCAGTGTTAACTTTTTACTAAACTATGAGTAAAGCCTTTCTTTAAAAAAAAAAAAAAAACCTAGGGGCGCCTGAGTGGCTCGGTTGGTTGAGCGTTCGACTTCAGGTCATGATCTTGCAGTTTGTGAGTTCGAGCCCTGCGCTGGGCTCTGTGATGACAGCACAGAGCATAGAGATTGTTTCAGATTCTGTGTCTCCCTCTCTCTCTGCCCCTGCCCTGCTCACATACAGTTTCTCTCAAAAATAAATAAACATTTAAAAGAATTTGTTTTAAAAAAACCTAAATAATCAGTTTAAAAGTAAATCAAATTTTAGGGCTGCCTGGGTGGCTCAGTCAGTGCAACATCCAACTTTCGATTCAGCTCAAGTCATGATTTCATGGTTCATGACATCAAATCACACATCTGGCTCTGCACTGATTGCATGGAGCCTGCTTGAGATTCTCTCTTTCCCTCTCTCTCTGCCCCTCTCCTGCTCACATGCACTCTCTCTCTCCCTCCTTCTCTCTCTCTCTAAATAAATAAACTTTAAAAAAAAAAGAGTTAAAAAAAGTAAATCAAATTTTTATAATTCTAAAACTAATGACGGCAGTGTGGTAGGAAATAAAATATATTAGACCAAATATTGCCATCTTCTGGATTTTTTTCTTCCTATTCTTTTTCTTCTGACATGTACCATTGAAAACATCACTTAATCTCCCTAGACCCGAGCTTCAATTTATAAAACTGAATTTTATAAAAATTCATTTATAAAAGAATTTGGACTAGAATATAACTAAACTTACTTTAAGAAATAGGTATTTCATTACATTTGAACTCAATTCTGGCTTGTATCTGAACAACTCTAGAAAAGTCCAACATTTTGGGGTATTTTGTAAATGGGTTCTAGGTTTCAGAATTTAAACTAGGTCCTTGGAAACATAATGTGCATCTTGTTTTTTTCTTTCAAAATAATTCCAGAAGATGGGGATGAGCAAAAAGACCTAAATATATGAAAAAGATTATATAACCAGTTCTAGAAGGCCCACCCATTTTCTTACAAAGCCCTGCAAAGATGTAGGAAGGGGAGGGTAAAGGTCAACACAGCTGCTGATGGTTCAAGTTATGTTTCTTTCACAACTCCTTTGAGCAGACCAAGGAGCCAGGGCATGCCAGCAGTGGGAGAAAGCTTCCTTCAACATCATACCTCAGAAAGGCCATATCCAGGAACAAAATTAGGCTGTCAGAAATTGGACGTAAGTTGTCAGAACCACAAAGGTCAAGGTATCTGCCTCTTCTCTTCCACTGTATCTCACCATCTTACAATAAAAGACAAAGCTAGAACCAGCCTGTATCAGGACTGTGGCACTTCCAGGCAGCTTTGAGATCCTAGTCAGGTCATATAATGCTAATGTAGATGCCTAAAATATTTAGCAACATAAGAAATGAAAAACAGCTCAAGAAAACTCAATGTGGATCCAAACACTAAGAATGACCTATTTCCAAATGATCAAATCTACTGTGGTCCACTGAGACATATTACTTCTCTTAGGGTAGAATACCTCAGATAACATTAAGTGATATTGTGAGTGATGCAATTACAAACAAGGCAGAGGAAATATTGAAAGTTTAGCCTCAAGGAGCATGTAAAAAGAACTGCCTTGAGAAGAGGTGGCAAACATACATGCTATTGCCCTATGCTGTTCAAAGAGCAGACAGCACTAATCAATAACAGTAATGTGTCTGTAGTACCTGGTCTCTACTCCACAGTCTTTCTCATTAGGCAGGCACTACCAATTGATCTGAGTTGGTGTGAGAAAAAAACCCTTTATTGTCCTTCCTACAGAAGAAATTAAACAAAACTCTGTACTGAGAATCATGAGAATTTGCTCCTCTTTTGGGTTCTATCAGTAAGCAGTAAGTTACTTTATATCTCTAAGGTCTCATCTCTTTTACTGATAAAATTTTGAAGTACAAGTGGACTATATCTAAGTTTCTTTTGTGTGTCCTAGCCCTAAATGTCTATAATTTTAAGCAATGGGGAGTATCTATGGATAACTGAAAAAAAGCATGCCTATCACCTAAGTCTAAGAAATGAAGTTACTCATTTAATTTATAAAACATCACTGTAATTTTTTTAACCTCTTAACAGAGCTCAGATACTAATTATAAGATTCTTTGTCCAAGAGTGGTTAAGCCAAGAAATATATTCTAGTCCACCTGTTTTACAAATGAGGAATTAGATGTTCAGAAGGGTTGATTGATTTGCATAAAATCATGTAGTTAAATCTATCTAGCCAGATGATGATTATCAACATTAAGATTATTAGCACAATTATTAGTTTTTATGAAGTTTATACAGAGGATTTCCAAACTGCAAACCCCAATCTACTAACAAGCCAGTACCTCTATCACTATTAGTCCCTTGGGCTTTGTCATTTGTGATTTCTTTATACCTGAAAACTTTGGGGGTGCCTACCTGCTTTCTTTCACTTATGATTTCTTTTGATTCCTTCTTCAATAAACACATTATGTGTTACCATACTTAAATTTGCAACTTTCCCAAATTAGAATCACTGAAATGTTTACTTGTGGGTGGTATACAGCTGGCCCTTGAACAACATGGATTGGAACTGTGTGGCTCCACTTACGTGGGGACTTTTTTTTTCTTTATGGCTATGTATATTTTATTATTTAATAAATAAATAATATTTATTATTTAATAGAAGGCTACAGAAGCGTGTTCTATTATTTTTAGAATTTCTAAAATGTTTTATGGCCAGCAATGTTTCTATGACTTTTAGTTCTGATTTTAAAAAGAGTCATGTTAACTTAGAAATTATGGGAAAAAAAGTTAACTCCAGAATGAAATATATACCTAATCAACAGTCCTATCACTCATTAATTTAAAAAAAGTATGTTTTTGCATTTCCTCTCATTGTATTCTGTATCTATAATGTATATGAATTACATGTGGATTTACATATGACTCATCATTTGCTAAAGATGATGAAATTTGTTATTAAATTTTCCCAAGTTAACATGCTACTTTGTGTCCAAAGACACTGTATCTAACCATTGGGTTTAAAGTCATTTCTCTTTATTAGGGCTTAGGCCAGCACAGGGGAAGTGACTGCCCACTGTCTTGTAGTCAAGGACTGATCTGGTATTTGGAATTGAAGTCTCTTGATATTCTGTGTTGTCTCTTTTCTGTTGTTTAAAGGAGGCTTGCTATTATTCTAGGGTTTAAATGGAAGATAAAAGTAACAGAAAATATAAAACAAAAAAAAAAGGTGATAATTTCCTTCTTCATTTCCACCATTTTCAGGTGATTCATTCTATAAGGAAATACCACCAACTCTTATCATATAAATATGTATTCATTTCATTTCCTATGCAGAATCCAAAGGATCTTTTCAAAGTGCTCATTTTTAAAGAAATCTCCTTTGTGATACAGCAAATTATCATACATATATTTGCTGAAATATTATATATCTGATGCATTTTATTTTTTTTTAGTGGAGACTTTTTTCAATAAACATACTACAGTACTGTAAATGTATTTTCCCTCCCTTATGATTTTCTGAATAACATTTTCTCTAGCTTACTTTATTGTAAGAATATAGTACAGAGTACATGTGTTAATTGATGGGTTATCTTATTAGTAAAACTTCCATTTGAAAGTAGACATTAGGGGGTGTCTGGGTGGCTTAGTTGGTTAAGCATCCAACTCTTGAGTTCGGCTCAGGTCATGATCTCATGGTTTGTGGACTTGAGCCCCGAGTCGGACTGTGCACTGACAACGTGGAGCCTGCTTGGAATTCTCCCTCCCTCTCTCTCTGCCCCCTCCCGGCTTGCTCTCCCCCGCTCTCTTTCAAAATAAATTAAAAAAAAAAACTTTAAAAGCAAGTAGATATTAGAAGTTTGGGGTGAATCAAAAGTTATACATGGGTTTTCAGTTACATAGTGGGTTAGTGCCCCTAACCCTCACATTATTCAAGGGTCAATGCATAACTATGCTAAGTAAGACTTCACCTAACAGAAGCCCTGCGGAATTAAAAATGCAGCCATTTATTGCTACCTTTCTGATTACTGTCTTTTCTGCTTATTGACCTTTGTTTTTATCATCTGTATGTGGTTGCTGTTTATAAATCCTTGAGCAGTAATTATTCAAGTCGCTTAAAAATGATAAAATACCATCAAATGATCCTAGTGTGTCACTACATTGATTTGATAATAAAGAAAGCAGATGCATTTCAAGTTGTGTATGAAATATAATGGACAAAAATTCACTCGGTGACAATGTTCTTATAGTATTACAATCCAGGACCATTGTGGCAATGGAAACAAAAGGAGGTATAATATTTAGCATTAGTAAGAAAGTATAAGTGAGAAGTTAAATAAGAAGTCGGGAGACCTGAATTCCATCCTCGACTTTCACACCTAAGTTTCAAACTTGCACAACTGTCCTCCCTTCCTTGAGTCCCAGCTATAAAGTGAGAAAGTTTCTGCTTTCTAAGATCATATTCGTTTTTATCATTTTATGATGGATACTGCCATGGGAAGTATCCCCTCTCCCATGTGTTGTGGCTCTCCTGGGCAACTGCATCATTTTTAATATGGCAGTGTATACCAGCCACTGATCCCTGGAAGACTCACTATCCATCTGGCATACAGAGCCTCCTACTCTGTGACTAATCCCAAACATCCCAGGCAGTAGTCAGTAACAGCCTACTTCAATGGAAAGTAAGAAAACAAAACTCTGGTCTCCACTTTCAGTCTTCACACTACAAAGTGGAGAACCTACTGACTACTTCCTTCTCCAGTGTCAACGGCCAGGCCAGCTGACACTAACACACTTTATAAAGCATTTAGAAAAGCCACACAACTCCATAAAGCAAATGGAACTGAACTGAGAAGGGACCTCAGAGATTTTCCCATTTTCTAACCCGACCCTTTCATAAAAGTACACTGAAGAACCTAAGACCCAGAGAATGGAACTGTCACAATTAGAACCAAGCATCTTGATTCCAGGCCATGTGATCACATAGGAAAAATATAAAAGAATAGGAAGAATTAACAATATCTATTATCAGTGGGTTTTGGGGAGTGGTTCTATAAAACATCCTAAAATATAGTGTTTTCTTAACGTTAACATTAAAAATTTTTGAAATCACCACATATTTATTGTTATAGCAAGGCAGTATGAGAGAAAAATTATTTGTTCAAGAATCATGTCTTTTAGGGTGCCTGGTTGGTTCAGTCAGTTAAGTGACTCTTGATTGTGGCTCAGGTCATGATCTTGCAGTTTGTGGAATCAAGGTCCACATTGGGTTCTGTGCTGATAGCACGGGGCCTGCTTGGGGCCCTCTCTCGCTTTCTCTCTCAAAATAAATATTTTTTAAAAAGAATCATGTCTCCTTCACTTAGTGATTGTTGACCAAGTTAATTTCTTTGTACTTCATCTTGCGATCTGAGAAATGGCCCTAAAAATGCCTTCATCAAAATTTTTTGAGAGATAACTGTTATCTAGCATTATTAGCACAGTGTGTTTCACACATTCCTTAACATATTCAAAAGGTATGTATTGTCTGATGGTCACAATAAATCCTACAAATTAAAGCATCTCTTCAGTGTGACCAGTACCACAGTGTGTCCTTGGAAGAATATCCTAAAATATGCTAATAATCTTGAAAACTCTCCAAAGACATTTTCCTATAATGAAGGATACAGTTCTTTGCTTCCTAGACACTGAGAGCTATCCTACATGAAAACACTGGGGATTTGAGAAGAAAATAGGTTTATTGAAACTTGTTTGTTTTTTTTTTTAATTTTTTTAATTTAGAGAGAGAGCATGCTCAAGTGGGGGTAAGGGCAGAGGAAGAGAGAAAAACAATCTTAAGCAGGCTCCATACTCAGCACTGAGCCTGACACAGAGCTCAATCTCATGACACTGGGATCAAGACCTGAGCTCAAATCAAGAGTCAGACACTCAATTGACTGACCCACCCAGTCACTCCTATTTAAAATTGATTCGAAACAATTAAAGTAATGAAATAAAAGAATGTTCTTATTTTCGTGAACTCAAGATGGTATAGGAGAGGTTTCAAATCTACTACTTCCTGATGGTGATGGAGAAATAATGTCCGAAAACACTACCCTAAACATAACAATCTAAACTAACAAGTGCACGTGTTATTAAAGTAAGTATCAGCTGCCAGAGGTGTTACTTGACATAAGCTCAGACTATTTTACACATATACCTTCAAGGCCCACTTCTATAGAAAGCTTTTCAGTTTTAATGCACTCTAATATCTCCAACTTTTTGTCCCGAAACTGAGAGCAAGCTACCTAACACATTTGCAAAGGTATTTCCATTTGCAAATCATATCACAGTAGAAGTGAAATGAGCCTTTAAGACCACCTGATATAAACTTTTCATTTTATGGATGAATAACTGGAGACTGAGAGGTTATGTGGCTTTTTGCTGAAAGTAAAAAGCAAAAAAGAGGCTGAGACTGGGTTGGAATAGAATGCATCCCACCACACTTCTGGTTTAGAACTCTTCCCTGGAGCGATGAGGGCTAACTTACGCTACAGAAGAGGCAGAGTATAAGCCACGACTCAGGCTTAAAAGAAATCACCCTACCTTAAAGTGAGCCTATTCTGCAGCAAAATTCCTCATATCCCCTCACCAACTTATCTTTTGTTAAGTTAGTATAGCTTTTTAAATGGTCTTCTACTTCCATGACTTTCTTGGAAGTATCATTTAATTGCACACTGTCCACAGGATTGGTAAGTGCAAAGAAAAAGTAGTTTCAGACAGACTTTACATTCTACTTCTCTCCTCTGTTACTAAAGATATCCATAAATCTAAACATGCTTTTCCCACTAGTTTGGGCTCTGACATCTACAAGTAATCTGTCTAAACAAGACGTACAAGAAGAAAAAATGTGTAACTCTATTTCACTCCAATAAAGTGTTGACAGTTTGGCTTTCACCTAAGGGCCACCAAAAATGTTCTCCTAGGAAGTAGCCCAACTATTAATAAGATACTATAGAAAAATCAGATTAGGGTTATCAGGGTCAGGCCAGGGAGGAGGAACACTTTTTGTGACTGTGTCAAACTAGAGAGAGTAACTTCTCATTCCCAATTAGTAAAAATATAATCCTGGAATCAAATCATGATGCTTGCACTGGAGAAACTGTTTTGTCAGTGGAATCTCTGAAATGATACATAGAACTATGCTTTTTATGCACTTTGAGTTTATTATTATCAAAATCAAAAAAATAAAGTAACTGCCCATAGTAGGTTCTATAGATGCATTAATTACACATAAAATAAACAATGTGAAGTGTTCTCGAAAAATTCAGGGCAAGCTAAATAGCTATGTGTGATACATGAAGGAACCTTAAAGAAATCCCATTATTTTGCTGTTGTTACTAAGGACACAAACTCTTCATGATTTATTATTCAAAAACTTTGCATGTAGTAAGTGTCCTGTCATCAACTCCAGTCAATAAATCCTTCATGTTGGTTAATTAGCAACCCTACGAGAGAACTGTTTAGATTCTGCACAGAAAAACCAATACAGATGGTCCCCAACTTATAGTGGTTTGACTTAATGTGTAATAGCATATTGCATTCAGTAGAAACTGAACTTTGAATTTGGACCTTTTCCCAGGCTAGCAACATGTGGTATGACTCTCTCAGGATTCTGGGCACATCAGTGAGCTGTAGCCCCCAGTCAGTCCCACAATCACAAGGACATGCAACTAATACCCTGAAAACCATTCCGTTCCTATACAACACTTCTATTTTTCACTTTCAGTACAACAAACATTCAATAAATTATATGAAATATTCAACATTTTATTATAAAATAGGCTTTCTGTTAGGTGATTCTGCTCAACTCTTCTAAGCATACCGAGCACATTTAAGATAGACTAAGCTACGCTATGATGTTTGGTAGATCAGGTGTACTAAATGCTCTTTCAACCTACTATATTTTTAACTTACAATGGGCTTATGGGGCGTAAGCCCATCTTAAGTCCAGAAAGATTGTACTCCATATTTACTGGAGCAGAATAAAGTATACTTAATAATGACAGTAAAATATAATAAAATAAGCTAACATTTACAGAAGGCTTACTTACTAGAGCTCAGACACTATATATATGACTTATTCCATGTAATCTTTACATGACCCACTTTAATCTTTACAAACCCACTTTACAGGTAAAATATAGAAGCTCAGAGAGGTTAAGTAACTTGCTCAAAATTACACGACTAGAAAGTAGCAGATCCAAGCTTGCATTTTAGGTCCATGTGATTCCAGGATGTGAATTCTACTATTCTGTAATTCCCACAATTAATCTTCCATTAATAACTTTCATAATGTAATCATCATTGTAAAGATAATCAGACTCACAGGATAGAAGTAGTACTACTGGTAGACTGATAAATAAAATTTTGTGGTATCAGGTTTTCACAAAGATTATTATCTGTATCATCTGTAATGAAAATTTGGGAGAAAATTCTGCTCAAATATAGCGTGTTGTGGTGAAAACACACTAGATCCAATATCTTACCACAATGCAAGATGGTAAGCATGGCATTTTCTTAGATGACTAGATATATATTAAATAATGAGGCCTTTTAACATCAGCTGAGCCATCTGAGGAATTTTTCAAAGAATCATTTGCTGAATCTGACCCAAAATGATAAATACAACTTCAGGCTGAAGTAGTCTCTTTATCAATCTTCCCTGAATATAAATTATAGTTTTGAGGAACAAATAATCACATATGGTGAAAGTAAACAGTCTAAAATAGAAAACATAAATTACTGAGTAACAGTTGAAGTCATATTTATATTGTAATTTTATATAACTTTAATGTTTGGTACTGCTGCCTATTAATTTTTATGTTTTTATTAAAAACCTTGTTTCCTGAAAGAGGTAGAAAATAATCTAAATAATAATAGGGGTGCATAAAGTGTGGAACATGCATATCTAAATACAATCATTAAAAAAATCATACTAAAATAATACTATGAGAACATTTCCAAAATATATTAACTGAACAATACTACTAAAAGGAATATTATAATATGAACATCATACTCAATGGTGAAAAACAGAGCTTTCTTCCAAGGTCAGGAACAAGACAAGAAGGTCCACTCTCACCACATTTATTCTAGTACTGGAAGTCCTAGCCACAACAACTAGACAAGAAACGAAAGATATCCAAATTGGTAAGGAAGAAGTAAAACTGTCTCTGTCTACAGATGGCTAGACACAGAAAAACCAAAAGACCACCAATTAACTACTAGAATTGATTGAAGAATTCAGTGAAGTCACAGAGGTACAAAGTTAATATCCGTTGCATTTGTATACACGAATAATGAAGTAGCAGAGAAAGAAGAAAACAATCCCATTTACGATTGCACCAAAAATAATAAGATACCTAGAAATAAACTTAATCAAAGAGGTGAAAGATCTATACTCCAAAAACTATAAAACAATGATGAAGATATTAAAGATGATGCAAGCAAATAGAAAGACAGTCCATGCTCATAAATTAGAAGAACCAATATGTCCATACTACCCAAAACAATTTATAGATTTAATGCAACCTCTATCAAGATACCAACAACACTTTTCACAGAGTCAGAACAAATAATGCTGAAATTTGTATGGAACTCCAAAAGATCCCAAATAGTCAAAACAATCTTAAGAAGAACAAAGCTGAAGATATCACAATCCCAGATTTCAAGATATACTACAAAGCTGTAATAATCACAACTATATGGTACTGGATCATAATATGATCTAAATTTTGTGTATGAATGGATAGAAAAAAAAACACTAAGTATGAATACTTCAGAATGTTACAAGAGCTCTCATCCAATGACGGAGTGATCTTTATTCCTTTCATTCTTTCTTCCCCATGCTTTTTTTCTTTCTTATGCTCTATCAATTTTTGTTATCTAAAAATATGCTCTAAGAAAATTTGACTTGGTTAGAAACTATCTCTATTGACGAAGGACAGAATACCAATTTGCAATCTAACTACCTGGATTTAAAATCTGACTCTATCATTTACTATCTGTGTAATTGTGCCTAAGTTCCTTACTCTGTGTCTCGCTTTCTTCATATGTGAAGTAGGAATACAATGTGTTTCTACTATAGCAGAGCCACTGTGAGAATTACATGAGTTCATATATGTCAAGTGATTAAAACAATGCCCAGCACATAGTCAGGACTCAGTAAATGCCAGCTGTTGTTGCTGCTGATGTTGCTAATTTTATTATTGGAGAATATTTATTCAACCAATGGCCCCACTGTAAAAACAAAGAAATTCATATTTTAATCAAGATAAGGATATCATTAAAAACAATGACTGCCACAGCTAGAGAAATACATATATAACACTGCCAAACATGCAATGAACCTAAATTAACTATTTTCTTATGAAATTTATGACAATTTTGAATATTACAATTTTTCAAATAAGCAGTTATTTTCTGTTTTTAGTCTTATTCCATCCTATATCCATGAATGATCTTTTGTGTACTTCTCTAGGTTTGCCACACTCATTCTTTTCTTAAGACAAAATGATTTTGTGATTAAGTAGTTTATCAATGGACAACAGAAATCTGATGCTAGATTTATGATATATGCTAAGAAAACCCAACAACGTCTATAAGTAAAGGGATAAGAGCTTCACCAGAAGAAAGATAATCAATATTTAAGGTCCACCATCACCACAACAGAAAAACTATGCTGGGCCTCCTACTTGGCATTAATAAAGGTGATCAAATTCATCTTAGAAAACTCCAGGTCTTCTTCCTAGTATGATAACATTCCACATATAATTTAGGCTTTTGTTGTTGTTGTTGTTACTGAAATAGAAACCTTCATGATACCAATCCTTCCTCTGTCATGCCAGGGCTTAACCCAATATTTATATAGTATAGGGCATCAACTTTTCCTTGCTATGTCTCTTAAGCAAAAATAAAACCCAATTTCTTTGAGGAAGTAAAAGATAAGTGTTACTTTGTCTCCCTACTTCCACCTCAACTTCAAACCACTAAACATCAAGAATATTCTTTGGCATACAGTAGGCTTTGTTAATATTTTCTGAATGAATTAAGCCTTCTGATTTCTCACATTATACAAAGATGTAAGAAACTGCGAACACATGTTTCCTAAACTGTGAAAGGTTATTTCTTCTGATCTGAAAATTAGATCCTTCTCTAGTCCCAAAAGATGTTTTGAGTGAGAAGCGAGGTATAGGGTGGTGTGTCCGGGTCCCATAGTTTGTGGCCAGGCAGAAAACTACACGGAGGTGTGCATAACTACACTGGACACCATGCAAAATACTCTTTCCCAAGATAGAATTCTTGAAGTTATTTCTTCAAATATGTGACTAACTACAGGGAAACTGGATTTGACCTTATGTTTAAGTTGACTTCAAATAAAAGTAACTCAAAATTGTTGTAACCACACACACACATAAAGAAAGTAATTTCTAAATGACTTTAATTATGTTAAATCAAATGAAATGACAAGGATCTGAAAACAAATTCAGGAAGTATAAGACACACTTCATATTATTGATCTCTTTCATATCCTGTTTTACATTTAAGAAACTGTATTTTAATGAAAGTCAATAAAAGCAATCAGTTCCAATATACTGCCTCCTTTAATTCGGATGACACTATAAAACAGCCGTCTTCTGAACTCTCTAGCTGGTCCTTCTCCAGTCCTTTACAGGTTCACCTGTCTTTTGTGCACTTGGACTTGTGCACAGCTGGGGTGTGCGGGGAGGGGTCTTCCCAGTTCCATGTTCAATCTTCTGTCCTTCTTGTTAACATCAGAAAACATATTCATTCTCTGGACTATGCATCAACTGTCAGTCCTTGGAGGGCAACTCCCACAGCCAAACCGAGAACTTTGTGTGTACTTCTGAGTCCCAATCCCTTATCCCCACTAGCCCATTCTATGTTCAATTAAATGTCCTACCATCTCTCAAGTTAAAAATGCTTAGCACCAAATTCACCATGTTTCCTCCATTGCCTTTTTTAAAAAATATACTTATTCATTTTTGAGAGAGAGAGAGAGAGAGAGAGAGGCAGAGAGAGAGAGGCAGAGAGAGAAGGGGAAAGAATATCTGAAGCGGGCACTGCACTTGACAGCAGCCGGCCTGATGTGGAGCTCGAATTTGCGAACCATGAGATCCTGACCTGAGCCTAAGGAGTCAGAACTTCAACCGACTGAGCCACCCAGGCGCTCCCTCCATTGAATTTTTAATACAGATTTCACATTTTTCATCAGACTCAAAAAGTCCATGATAAACCTTTTTGTGAATTTAACACAGCACCATTTAGGGGACTGAATGAACAGAGTGTCTGTTCTCAAGAAATCAGCAAAGGAACTAAAATGAGGGGGAAATGCAATAAAGAGAAATATATTTCACATTTACCTGCGTATTTCACAAAGCTGGGGGCTTCCTTTGTGATGACTGTTCGACATCTCGACATCTTTGGACATATTCCTACATTTTGGGATTACCTCACACTGTGAGTCCAGTTTTGGAAGCCAGAGAATTGAGAGATGACCTTAACACCTGGGCACCAAACCAGGGAGAATCAGGTTTCTGGCATGAGCAGCTGGGGAGGCATTTGGTTCCTCAGCTTCAGGAGGCAGATACCTCGCATCACAGGTGATGAGAAGCCATATGATCAGAAAGAAGTCCTGGGGTAGGATGGGAGCCCCAGAACCAGGCTCTCTGGCATCCTCCCAGAGATTTTAGATGCTTACTAATATCTGTTGATAAATTATTTTTCTGATTAAACTAGCATGTGCATATTCTGTTATGTGCATCCGAAAGCCCTGTCCAACACACATTAAAGTATTGGAATTCTGTTAATTCTAAGAAGCACAAGTTGAATATTAAGAAAAAGTGGTCAATTTCAAAAACAATTGCATTTAACTTCACCTTAGGCCATTTTATCCTATCGGGTTATGTCTGCCATGCTACAAAGGCACATAAAATCTCTGCTTCCATAAAATGGGAATTCGAGAGCTCCAAGCTGATAGGAGCAAAAATTTCACCATTATTTCTTTAACAAAGAGTATACAGTGTCTCTTCTGAAAAATAATTTGGAATAATTTGCTAGTTGAAGTTTATTAAAAAAAAATCTGTGTTTCCTTATCCCTGAAGGTAAATTAAACTAATTAACTTTAAAATGTAGTCTCCTAAATAGATGCCCCAAGGTCACCAGTAATCAATGTGTTACGGTTATGACTACAGCATAAGAGTTAATAGCATGAGCTCTGAAATGAGAATATCTAAATTTGAATCCCAATTCTACCACTCAGTAATACTGTCACCTAGAACAAAATAAATCATCCACATACCAGGTTCTTTATCTGCAAAGCAAAAATAATTACAGCAACTACTTCACCTAAGATTTTCAAAGTATTTCCTATACAGAAAATATAGAGCAGGTGCTTCGCACATTGACCAGCATATATTAAGTCCTCAATAAATGTTATCTACTATGATAATTTAAAATAACATTGGCAATTATGGTAACAATGGTACCAAATGATGCAAGGGAGTCTTGAAATTAGCACATTTGACTAAACCCCTTCACTGATGTCTATTATAGTAGAGCCTTTTAATATTAAACATCTCAGTTTTTCCAAAGGTCTCCTCTTGCTCTTTTCAGGAATTATTACTTTTGAAACTAAATTGCCCACACTCCTTGGCTAAGACAAATGCACCCGGGGGTAAGTTGCCTGACTGAGAAACTGTAGCTCTTGATGGCTTGTTTTTTGCTTTGTGCCTGAAAACAGCTTTTCTACACCAGTGCCCCTTGGAGGGTATTGTGACCTCACATTAGAAGGGCAGTGAGCTACTGCAATGGCATTTATAGAGAGCTTCAGAGTTTCCAAATATTCATTTTTAGCCAATGTTTCCAGCTGGGGTCCATTTCCAGTGGCTAGGGGGAAACAAATATTTGTCTTGGGATTGTAGGGTTCCAAGCATTTTGTGAATGTTTTCACCTAATACTTCTCTGGGAAAATATCATCTCTGGTAAACGTTAACTTAAAAAGTAAGTTGTTTGTTTAGCAAAAAATGGTTTCAGTGAAAACACCATCTTGCAAAGTATTTGCAAGCATATGTGCTGGTTTTGTCACCACTGTGACAATGTGGTGATGATGTGCTTTGGTTTGACACCTAAAGTTTCCTCTAACATCATCATCCATTTAAAAATGGCTGTTATCCTTGTTTGGAGTTATCACCTCTTTGGTTTTTTTTGTTTGTTTGTTTTGTTTCTTAATGTTTATTTTTGAGACAGAGAGAGACAGAGCATGAGTGGGGAAGGGGCAGAGAGAGAGGGAGACACAGAATCCAAAGCAGGTTCCAGGCTCTGAGCCGTCAGCACAGAGCCCGACACGGTGCTCGAACTCACAGACCGCGAGATCATGACCTTAGCCAAAGTCGGACGCTCAACCGACTGAGCCACCCAGGCGCCCCTGGAGTTATCACCTCTTTGAACATCTTTACCATTTCCTCAGAAAAAGAAATTCCCCATATACATAATGTACGTGTGCTTATAGAACAATTATACGTGGCTAACAATTTAAAGTTCTATTTTAAAATGTCTAATAACTTATCTGTTTATTGGCATTCTGTTAATCAGAAAACCCCAGAAACTAGCACTTCAGTTTTGTGTTAGAACAATGATATCTGGTATCCAAAATAATGACTCTGGCTCTATGAATGCCTTGAATCCCACCTAGGGATGCCTTTGAGCCTTGCTACTCAAAGCACAATCCTTGGACCAGCACCCCTGCCATCACAGGGGAGCCCATCGGATGTGCAGAACTCCAGCCCCCAACTCACACCTGCTGAATTAGAATGCACACTTTCAATGAGATACCCAGTTCATTCATATGTGTATTAAATTTTGTGAAACGTTGATTTGAGTTCATGAACAGTCATTTGAGAACCTCTGGTCGTCAGGATTCTGTCACAAGTTAAATTCCGATACTGTCTCCTTGAAGCCCCCAATATAATGTATTTGAACACATACAAATTAATTGCTAATCATGCCTTCATTTCTTCAACAAATATTTATTGAGCATCCACTGTGCGTCAGGCATTGTTCCAAGCCTCTATCCCCATTTTAGAGGGGAAACAGATAAATATCAACTAAAAGTGTACTCTCTCGGTAAAACAGAGCAAGATGAAAACGACAGGGAATTCTGGGGGGTAGGTACTGCTTTTTAAAATGGGGTGGCCAGAAAAACCTGTGGCTAAGATGCAGCCAAGCAAAACCCTCTAGAAAGTAAGGAGTGAAACCTGTACTATAGGAAGGGAGAGCTTTCCAGCCGACACCAGAGTAGGGGAAAGACCCTAAAGCAGGAAGGTATTTGGTACATCTGAAAATCAACAAAGAGGTCAGTTCCCATGTGGTAGAAAAGCAAGAGGGAGCAGGTGAAAGCAATGAGGTGGGATAAGGGTGGTCCTGGAAGTACTAGTCATCACTGACCACATGCACCAATTGCTCATACACATGAGGTGTGTGAAGGTATGTAACAAGTTCAGATGGGTTCAGCGGAGGGCAAAGAAGATTGTCCCTTTACTGCCCCCTTTCTTCCACTCAGGGAAAGTGTCTCCTAGAGAAGGTGGGGTTTCAGAGGCTGTTTGAAATACAACTTACTCCCATCAGAAAGCAATTTATTCTTCTTTACTTTTTTTTTTTCATAATTTAGGCTTAAAATACAGTTGCTAAGTACCTCTGGCAAAAACCAGATTCTCTTTCAGAGGGTCTGGCACATACTTGGCAGGAAACACACTAAACTGGAATTAAATAATAATCCCGTGGCTGGCTATAATTCAGAACCATATCTTGGCTACTTTTTTAGGCTTACGTTCATAATTATTCTAGACCACATTTCGACAGTATCCTAGCCATCTTGTCTGAACATCTGTTTTGGGAACTCTTCTGCCTTTGGCCAGTATGTGCTCTCATTGCAGACAGCATGCCAGGTGACCAGTGCCGTCCCCTTCACATTGTACACCCACATCTTGTGCGTTTGAGTCCGTGCCAAGTTCCTGTTGGGAGACACAAGGCTTCGGTAACAAGGGATACGTGCTCCTCTTGTTGCCACATGGAAACCACATGAAAGGAATCATGACTATATTGGTTAAGAAGTCATGCCAGTAACTGTAAAGATCAGCCTGGCCTACAAATAACAGCTAACAATTTGTACAACCTTTGTACATGGGATAATCTAATCCATGTAATCTCTCCCCATTATGGCAATGAAGATGCTATAATCACTCCTCACACAGAAAGGCTTCAATCAAATTAATGTTCCATGTTAGCTCTATCTTTAAGTATTTCCTCTTCTTCATCCAGCATGAAAAGTGAATAAATCTTGTCTATGCTGAATGAGCCTCCCAAGGATCCTCCATCTAATCCAGCCAAATGGAATTTGCCAGCCAAAGAAAAAAAAATCTAAATAAAAACAAGGATAATAGATGGCAGTCATTATTCACTCACAGATAGGTATAATCCACTCCAATAAAATTAAATTACAAAATGAAAAATTATAGCACTGTTATTTACAAAAAATTTCTTTTTCCCACTTGATTATTTGTAAAGTACTGGAGCCAGAAAGGACCATGGAGTT
Source organism: Paguma larvata (assembly GCA_030068075.1). Lineage (NCBI taxonomy): Eukaryota > Metazoa > Chordata > Mammalia > Carnivora > Viverridae > Paguma > Paguma larvata. Next base: position 11,619,032 of record CM057823.1, read on the forward strand.
CCTCATTTACAAATGAGAAAACAGTGGCTGAGAGGCAAAGACATCTTGCTCAAAGATGCAGCAGAGAAAGCACTAGAACCAAGGTCCTTCCTCCATCACCCATGTAGCCCCCCCTAAACACACACACACACACACACACACACACACACACACACACACACACACACACACACACCAGGACTGTCCAATAGGTTACAGCATAGAAAAGCTTCTCTGATTTGCTCCACTATTTTTCTATATATCATCAACTATAGCGGATGAGGAGGCGACATGACTCAGAGTTTAAATAGCAGGAACCATTGCTAATTGAAAATCAATCAGAAATGAAGATAAAGATTTTTTTTTTTAATTCTAATGCAAGCCAATAGTTAGATTGGATTGATTTTTCAAAACTACTCTCAAGAACATGTCTGCTATGTCACAGGAGGCACCCTTCTAATGTCAGTGAATAATTCCAAGGAATCACCTAATCTGTCTGTTCCGTACTTGACCTATTTTAATTTTGCAGGTGGTTGGTGATACAGACAGTAGAAAATGTTGCCACTCAAAATCTGACTTCATAATACCTTAAACCTTTTAGAAAAGCAATCAGAATGAAATGTGGCTTCACACCAGCCGCTGAAATTACATGAAAAAACAAAAAGTGCCAAAAAAAAAAAAACCCTCAAAAGCTAGGCTAACCCAAATTAGTTTTTGTATTTGCAAACTTCAGTTCAAAAAGTTTCTTCAACCAATAAATTATTTCTCAAGATGTGTCAATGCATACAGTACATGACAGGACATCCATAACATGATAAACATTTAAAAATACGATTGATGAAACCCATAAATCCTTTGCTCCTAATGACTCATCATCAGAAAACTCTTGTAACTAGCATGGTTATACTTTCCCAGGACATAGCAATGACCCTAGGATATTACGAGATTCCCAGGTGTCTATTTTTGCCTATATCACTCAGGTGCTGATATGTTTTCTTGGGTTCTGGTTGTCCAAAGTTGTAATCCTCTCCAAAAAAGAGTACTCCACTAGCAAGAAGAATACTTTGTTCCCTAATGACTAGAGATAACATTCCATTTTCAGAGATGTCCTTGGTAGAATCTTATGTCTGTTGAAAGACCCATTCACAGACACAGCCCTGTCATTCTACAGACTAGAAAACTGAGATGTTTAATGATTTTCCCAAAGGCTATTACAGCTTATTCGTGCAAATACAGGCCAGGGACTTGGGTCTCCTGACTCCTTATCAGCTGTTGCTTCTACTGTGTCAGGTTACCTCCTCTATGAGTCAGTCCCCACTGTAGGATAGAATCTTACTTTATGCTGCAAATCCAATTCAAATGGCCTACATTTTAACTCACCCATAATTGCTAAGTTGAACAGGAACCTTAAAAGCAACTGCTTTTTCTATTACAGTGGAAATTCTGACTCAATAACTATAAATGTCTTGCTCACAATACTGTATAAAACGCCAGTCTGTCCAGAATTTTTCTTTTTTTTTTTTTAACCTACTGAGCGGTCTCTAAACAAGCATTTTCAAGGCTGTGTGGCATAGGGCAAATCCTGAAACCCAGAACAAGAGAACCCTTCACCAATCCAAGGCTCTGGCTCAACTCAAACCTATTGCTTACTTAGGACTTTAAGGTAATAAATACCCGCACCGAATAACAGACAATGTTTACCGAGTGAGTGCCCAAGCCACCCTTGTTTCCTAGTTCTTTGCTGGCACAGCACCTCATTTAACTTTGATCATCACCCTAATGTGACTAAGCAAACCCCACTCAACAGAGGAGGAAAATCAGATCTGAGATCCTAAACGATCTGCCAAGCTCAGATAGTAAATAGAGAAGTCAACCCTGGAGTTCTGCACCATTCAAAAATGCTCCTTAAGAGTATCCACAAGAAAGAGCTCCCATTTTTCCAGCAGAGGATACATTTTTCAGGTCCCGTCCTTTTCTAGTGTCTAAAGGAAAGAGAGTAACTGGAAGAGATACTGATAAATCTAATAAGAATAACACTTCAATTACAGATGTCTTTTAAAACGACCTCCAATCCAAAGAGCTATAATCCTCCTTCCTCAACAGCAACTTTTCCAAAGCAAAGCAGTGAAATTCCTCCTGCACATTCACTGTTTTTAGAGTAGTAAAACTAGACTTTCCACACACTGGCTCCCCAAGATGCGATAGTTTCCCCATGTGTAAAATGAAGTTCATAATAGCAGTGTTTAGGGTTGTTTGGAGGATTCCATGAGTTACTGTATGTAAAACTTTGAATCATGCCACATGGTACACTCTCTGCTACTATCTTATTATCATCCCTACCCTTACAAAAGTAATAAAGTCAGGCCACGATGTATTTCTAGATCTCGGGCCAATCATTCAGCTTCATAGCAATTTTTAACACTGACTGGATGTAAAGATCTACAGGAAGAACTGAGGAAGGGTTAATAAAAGGAAAAACAGATTCACCCCCAGTCCTGTGGGGCCTGGCAATGCACTTGAGGGAATGAAGATAAATGCAGATGAAAGCAAGAACAAAAATGAGTAAACAGAAACATTCCATGCACTGCATGTATAATTAATGGTGAGACAGTGGTGACCAGAGAGAGGCTGGCTGACTTCACAGAGCCAGAAGAATTGCACTGGACCACAGGAGGGCTGGGCCATTGCACAGAGTGAAGACAGTGGCATCACTGCAGACAGACAAGAGCAAAGGCTTGATGGTGGCACTGGACGATACGAGAAGTTGCTGGAATGTGAATAAATAAAGTGCATTATAAACCAAAAAGTGCTCAAGTTTAAGATGTTAAAATTTCCAGTGTGGATGGCTCTGATAAAATTTTAACCAATCTTGCATTCACAGCTCTTCCTCTGACCGAGTCCTGCATAGTTCTCTCTCCTGGAGTTTTGGCCGTGACACGGCTAGATGTTTGGGAACACAAGGGCTGGTGCAGCCCCACCTCCATCACATGGCACATGATCCAAACTGACTGAGCTTGGGGCTCTGCTCTGCCACTGCCTAACTCTGTGACCTTGGACTTATACTCTCCGGGCCTTAGGGCTCCCTCACCTGTACCATGGGGCTAATAAAAAGCTGTTCCCTAACAGGGCTGTTGTGAAGATGAAATAAATTAATAGATGAAAAAGTTCTTGGAAGAGTACCTGGCACCTTGCAAGTATTACGTAAGTGGTTACATTATCTTAATGAGCTCTGTTATATCTCTGTTGTCCTCTGTCTTGCTCGAGCTCTGATTTCTTTGTCCGAGACAAGATACCCAATAGGCAAACCTTAGTTTAGTACTGCATTCACTTGGCAAGACTCCAGTGATTTTAGAAGTGGTCTCTTAACAGAAATGAAAGCAAACAATGGTGCAGTGGGGCCTAGACCTTGAAACACAGTCCTGACAAGAACAAAAGCAGGAGACACAGTTTCTCCATGTCTTCATGTTCTAATGCTCGCTCAAGCAGGAAACTTAGTATTTTTTCCACCCCTTCCAGCACAGAGGCCTGAGCTTCTAAATGCAAGTAGGGCATACTTGGGACCCTCCACAACATCCGCGGAAACCCACAGGAGCCTTCTCAGGATGCAGACAAGATCCCCAGCTGGGAATTAGGAAGCACAAGGACATCTGTTTTTCCATTTATCTATTTTTCATTTTGCATGGACATAGTCCAGTGGATCTCAAACTCATGGCCTACAACCCTCTGAGGGCTTCAACCAGCCCCTTGAGCAGCACATCATCCTGTCACAAAAAGACAAAACAAACAAACACACACAAAAAAAACCCCTGAGTTTCTAGTCTACTTTATAGGCAGTGCCCCAAATCAGCTGCATATACTCACACTAGGGGAAGATTGTGGATCGTCCACTCTGTGGCTGGATTTACCAACTACTTCATCTAGTTCCCCAAATAACCTATGAAGAAGGTTAACATTGGATGCATTTTAAAACATGCAAACTGAAATTTAGCAAGTTGAAGAGAAATGTTTCATATTCCAGTAACTGGCAACTGATAAGGTTTGGATGTGACATCAGGCATATTCGACCCTCACCATAACAACTCTTTTCTCTGTTCATCCACTCAACAATACTGGTCAAAAAACCTCTTTAGTACTTGGTATTGTTAGAGCCATGGGGATATGGAAAGAAAAAGACACTGTCCTGATCTCAAGGAGCTTATGTTCTACACAGGAAGACAAAATAAACCAAGAAATTTAAGATGATCTCAGGTGAAAAAGTCATGAATAAAAAATGAAGCATGACTGGGGACAGTGAAAAAGGAGTGAGGGCAGCTATCTCACACACTAGGGACAGAGTGATAAAGGTGTGAGGGCAGCAAGTGGTGGTCAGCGGAAACCGTTCTGAGGAGGCGGCATTTGGAAAGACACTTAAGTGAGAGTCAGGCAGGCAAAGATCAAGATGAGGGGGGAGTGTTCCAGCAGAGGTAGATCAAGCACAAAGGTCCTGAGGCATAGTCAAAGAAAACCATTGTGGTTTGGATAAAGCAAAGAATAGGGACAGTAGTAGGAGATGAAGTTCAAAGTACCAACTCAGGCCATCTCACACTTAATTCTGACAGGCCACGGCAAGGCATCTACATTGGATTTGATTGTAATAGAAAACCATTGGAGAGTTTAGCACTGGGAATTATATCCTCAAAAAAAAAAAAAAAAAAAAAAAAAAACAACTGTATTTCCAGAAGATCACTCTAATGACTGTGTGGATAACTGAGTATAAAAGAGTAAGAGCTAATAAAGGGCGCTTACGTAGGAAGTCCATTTAGCAGTTTTAATGAGCGACTGTGACCTAGTTTGGACCTAGTTTGGACTAGGTTTGTAGTTGGGACTCATGGCATATTTTGAAGGGTTTCTTCCTGGTATGAAATCAGGGGGGTCCTTAAGGAATTCTTTTGGGAGAATTCTTTCAAAACACAGTTTGAGGAATGTTGGAACCAAGAATAACAGGATATCTTCAGTCTGTTGCAGCCATGACTTAAAATCGATGTTATCACGCATGCGACAGTGTATCAATTATGTAATCTAGCATCAGGACAACAGCGAACACTAAGCCATACTGACAATGTCACTTCAACCTTTGAAAAAGGTGAAAGGCTCACTTCCCTTTTACCCATCCATCAGCCAATTCCAGAGCAATTTGATCTCGCTACACAGACAAGTCTTTAAATCTCAACTTTTCAAAGAATCTTAAGTTTCCTACATTTCTATAGGCTTCTCTATAGTCCATTTAGCTGAACCAGGTCATTCACAGACAGGACATATCATGCAATAAATTAGTTCCTTCAATCAGACGAAACTCTCTGAAGTACCTAGGGCTTCTTTTGTTCATATTAGAATATACAGTTTTAGAGAGACTTAAAGTATGTGGTGAACAATGTCATTAGACTTGTAACTGTATGCTACAGACCAAAGGTGGCTTGTTGGTGTATCTGCAATGGATAAGGATGTGACCTCCATATCCAGTCTAGAACTTTTTATATTCTCACCTTTTGTCATCACAATAACCCACTCGGCCACACAGGCTTTCGTATCCAGCTGATTTTGCTGATGAGGAAGCAGAATGCAGCCTCGTGATCACATGGGGAATTAGAGGCAACTCCAGAACGGAATCCCAGATCTTCTTACCTCCACACCAGGGCTCGCTAAATCAGACCATCCTATTTTCCAAACTGACACTGACACAGAGGGTCAAAAAAAAATAAATAAAAGCAAATGTTATTCCTTAATCTATTATAAGAGAAAAGACACTATTAGCTGATGCAATGATGGTTGAGAAAAATTCAGAAATAAGTCTGGGTTACCTCCTCAAATCTATGCTAAACTGTCCCCAAAGGCAAATATATATCCTTTTGATGGGTCAGATTAAAATACAGAAGAGGTGGCTCTTACTGGAGAAGCAGAATAAACAAGCACAACAAAAACACAAATGTGTATGGACAGAAAGATGGACAGAAACAAATGAACCATTAAAGAAAACTTATTGGAGAAGATTGAGCAATTCTGAAAGGTGAACAGTTTTTAAAAAGGAAGGAGATGGAAAAGAGTTTTTCCCCCCAATGTTGAAAAGAAAATAACCCAAGTAGAATGGATTGTGTGTACGAAGACCCACAAATGGGCTACCAACTCTATGTATTCATGAAATTAAGTTAAAATAATGAATGATTTAGAAACCATGAGCCACAATGATGAATAAGTGCCTCAGGGTAGGTTGTACAGGCTTGAGATGGCTTCCATTTAATGTAGATACTCCTAGAAAAGCAGAGAGTAACCACTGGAGTACACTAGCATCTGAATCAACGCAATGTTCACACCTATTTTTGCACCGTGCTTACATTATCCTGTCCAGTAAGCTGAGACAGGAACACTGGTGGAGGGAGGTCGAGTATAAGAGAAGTCTAAATAAGGAGCAAATGGTTTAAGATTTGCCCTCAGTTGGGACAAAGGGCTCTGGCGCCACCTAAGAAAAGGAGTCAGTAACTGTAGTCATGGACCATTCTTTCAAACACTGTGCTTTTGGAACTCAGGCATTCCTCCTCATGTTTTTATAATGCTTATTACTTATCTGTTTTCCTATAATCCTTAGAATAGTCTTGACACATAAAAAAATGAATTGATGTACATATTTTATGCAGCTAAAAACTACTCATTCTAGTGATCTTTGCAAAACTAGTAATCCCCTCGTGATCTTCCCAACTCATCCCACATGGAGTTAAGACCTAAGAAACAGAATATATATGGTCAGAATCCATATAACTAGGAAAGAAAGAGTATAAGTTTAATCTCAGTAAGAGTCAAACGTTGGGAAAAAAAACTAAAAAAATAAAGAGAGATATTCTTCAAGGACTGAATGGGTAAATAAATAGTTACATGCATTCAATAAAATCCTACCCAACAACTGAAACATACAAATTAGATCTTGTTATGCTGGGTGGAAAAAAAAAAGCTAATCTCAAAATGTTGCAAAGGAATTATTCTGTTCACATAACATTCTTGAAATGACCAATTTTTAGTGATGGAGACCAGTGGTTTCAAGACATTAGGACTGGGGGGAGGAAGCGATTACAAAGGAGTAACAGGAGGGCTGCTTTGGTGGCTCAGTCAGTTAAGCATCTGACTCTTGGTTTCAGCTCAGGTCATGATCTCAGGATTTGTGGGTTCGAGTCCCACAATGGGCTCTGCACTGACACTGCATGGGCTGGTTGAGATTCTCTCTTTGTCTTTGCCCTCTCCTCTCTCTCTCTCAAAAATAAATAAATAAACATTTTAAAAAGTAGTAACAGGAAAAAGTTCCTTTGGCATATCTGGAGAGTTCTATAAGCTGAATATGATGGTGGTTACATGAACCTATAAATCTGACAGAATTTCATAGAAATATACACCTCCCTCCAAAAAAGAGTACATGTAAAAACTAAATAAGCTCTACAGTTTAGTTAATAGTGTTTATTTTAGTTAATAGTATTTAATCAACATCAATTTCATGGTTTTGACAATTGTACTATGGTTATGTAAGAGGTTCTCAGTGAGGCAAGCTGCACAAAAAAATACATGGGGACTCTCTGTATCATTATTATAACTCTGGAATCTGAATTATGTCAGAAGTATCTTTTTAATGTTTATTTATTTACTTTGGGGGGGAGGGGCATAGAGAGAGAGAATCCCAAGCAAGAGCCTGACAAGGGGCTCAATTCCATGAACCATGAGATCATGACGTGAGCCAAAACCAAGAGTCAGATGTTCAACTGAGCCACCCAGGCACCTCGTGTCAAGTTTTTACAAAATGTTTTAATAAACACAGAACTTCATTATCCCCTTTCCTCAGGCCATTCCAATATCGACCTATAAAGTTGCAGAAGTTTGACTTTTAGCCATTTAAATAACAAAACAGGAAAAATATTTCTGCTCTAAATATTTTGAGTTTAGGTTTTTACTAGACGTTTAACTATAAATAATTTCATATTGAGTGTTCTTTTTCACATGTACCCTTCTAACTCAAGGCGTAGAGAGGTATCATGTCAAAGAGGTAACAAAATGTCCTCCCGGGATGTCAAGAACTTTACCTGGATAACCCCAACCTACCCACCAAGCTTCAAGAACTACATTCTAGACCCAAGACTTAAGACTATAAAATAAAGTTTGCCTTCCTTTCCTTTAAACAGATGCCAGGCCCTACTCCTTGGGTATTCTCTCTCCCCAGTGCTCTGGACTATGTCTGAATAGGGTACATCTCTAGATCTTTGCTGGCCTGGAAATAAATACAACAGAGCTCTTCTTCTAAGGGCTGGCTGCTTCTCATTAAAGAGAAGTTACAACAATACCATGTAGTTTATACATTTTTCAATAGAATCGTCCTTGATCTATTTTCTTGTTTCCTCTTACAAATATCCATAAAACTTTAGGGCCTCAGAACTTTCATGTTAAGAGTGATCTTCATCCTCAGTCTCTCAGTCACAGGAGAAACCCATTATAAATTAATACACCATTGGGGTCCTAAGTAAGAATTCACAGTTGAGACACTGACCTCTATAAGCCCCTACTTTGAGGGACACTCACCTTCAACATTAGCGCCTTCCTTTCTCTTGTCCTTAAACACACACTTTTGGCATATTTACTGTCTTCAGTTTCCCATTTCTCTAGCTACTACTCTTGACTTTGGCCTAATTCTGCCATCTTTTTCTCTGACTCCAATGAAAAAACCGTATCTCGGTGTGGCAGCCATGGTACTAATAGCTGACAAGCCAAAGAAAGTGGACAAGCTGTGGCAGAGACCTGGAAGCCATGCCCTTGGGAAAAGTGGCCTTGTGGCAATTCAGAATCAGTGGCCACATGTTTCATAAAAAGTAATCAGCTGGAGCTGTCTGGCAGTGATAGGGATAGGTGTCCTTGTAGGATCATGAACTCTGGTTATAGAGCAGTTCATGTTCAAAAAGTTACATAAAAATAAAAACTTCCCCAAATTTTTTCAAAGGTATATTTTTAAAATTAGTTTGTTTTAATTAGCACCCCCCCCAAAAAAAAGGTTTACATGTCACTTTTGTTCGTTCGCATTACTTAATTCTCTTTATTCTACAATAGCCCCTTCCTTTCTGCACCCCCTACCTTGCTCCCAAGCCATGATTTTCTGGACAAATCAGGGCATATATCCTGTACAATAACCTACATTCTGACATGTGTTGTTATTTCTCTTGGTATCATTTAACAATTTCCTCTATCCTCAAAACCACTAGAAGCTCAATTAGATTCAGGTGCAATTTTTCAGGCATGCATGTTTCACAGATAGAGTTGTTTACTTCCTGTTGCAACAACAGAAGACTCATAATGTGTGGTTGGTCCACCAACAGCGGTGCTGTTAAGATCAACTAGTTGGTTCAGGGTTTCCAGCCAGACCCCTTTGTGATAAAGTCCCTCATCCACAGTTTACCTAACAGTTTTAGCCTGTGATGATCATTGCCTAGATGCTATTATTTTTTTTTAAATACCAGTCCTCAATATCTGTGTCTTTAAAAGCACCAATGTCCAGCCAGAATTGAAAACCTTTAGTGTAGATGAGTATGACATGCCCTTAAGAGAAATTATGTAGCTCTTGGGAATGGCAGAAGCCACTAAGACGTGGAACTGTGTACACCAGAATGAAAAGAATCATTTAATTGTTTTTAAATTGAAAAAAAAGTCACTTGCAGAAGAATTAATGTGTGAGTCAGAAACTCAAGGGTATAAATAAAAATGTGATCGGATGTGTAGATATATACTCTGTCCTTCTACAACTGATCCATCCGTAACACGCCTGTTGACTCTAAAACCTGCTCCTTGATCAGACCTACTCTAGGGGAGGGATTTAGAAACTGCCCTTAACTTTCCTCTCATGCCCTCCAGTGATCACAACAGCAAAGAAAGCCACTCCGCAGAAAAACACTTGTTCAACTCCCGAAGTTATTACATCCCACTACAGGGCGTCCTCAAAATAACTCTCTAAGGCCAGATCAAGTTTAAAACTAAAATCTATTTTGAAAACCAACAATGCTGATCACAGAGAAAAGTGTCTTTCACATACCTTTTCTTTATTTTCTTTTCTTTCTTTTTTTTTCTTTCTCTTTCTTTCCGGAACCCAAAGCCACTTAAACGAAACTACACATTTGCTTCCCCTCTCTCATTCCCAGTGTCAGCCTCTCTGGACCTATCCCACTCCTTTCTTTACAGAAATTTATATTCTTTATGCCTCTCTCTTTATTATCGTCACAGTGTTATTCTGTTTACCTGGTCAAAAGTATCAAGCTACTAACAAGATCTGCTAACCTACACATGGGAATAGTGTCAAGGGCCACTTCAGGGCAAGCTAACAATTGCATTTGAAGATGACCTTCTGCAAACCAAAGCATTGCATCATCTGGCAAACCCCTTAGCGCTGTAGGTAGACACGAAATAGGCCAAGGAAAATATTCTGAGATCATGAACTCGGTTCAATTCCTTGGCTCTGCCAGTTATTTTATTTGGGAAAGACATTTCACCTCTCCGCGCCTCAATTTTCTCTCATGAAATAGTACATTTGAATCACACACAATAGCAAACTGTTACGGGTTTATGAACTGTCAGTCCAAACCTGAGAAACGATTGCTATTTTAGAAGGTCACCTAAGATGTATTCTCTTTAAGAAGAATTTAGGGAGACACTGTACCAATAGGAGATGAGCTGCCACAGATTTTTAAAGACCCTAAAAAAACAAAACCTAAATAAAGACTAGTAATTAAAAATTCCTGTCAATTATAGAAATATTCATAAATGAAATAGCATGATGTTTGGGGATGCTTTAAGATAGACCAGCAAAAAATATTATAAATGGGAGAGTAGATGAACAAAACCAGCCAAGGTAAAAAAAAAAAAAAAAACTGTTAAAGCAGATGACACGTACTTATTCTCTCTAGTTGCATATCTGAAATATTTGATAACATGAACTGTTAATATCTCACAAAATTGCAGCTTTTCTTCCCTAGTCCAACTGTGGCACATCCTATGGTTAGATACTGAACCAAAGTTCTTCATTTGGTGTTAGGGGAGGTGCCTGGTGTCCAGAGGAAATCAAAGAGGGAGTCTACTATTTTCCATAAATGTTGAGCCTCCTCATGCCAGTGCCTTTCCATTCACTGAGATACTATCTGAAGAACGTAGTTTCACTATCACTTATAAAAAGACAAGAACATTAAGGCTCTATGCAAGAAGGAGAAAATACCACTTAGGTTTCTCAAATGCGGTATCTTGAAGATTAACGCTAGAGGGATCCCATCAGAAAGGATAACATGAGAATCTATGGTTAATAGGTGTTGAATCAGATTTTACAAGTGTAAACTCCTCCCAAGAACTGAACACCAGTGGATCATTTGTTCACTCTTCTTGGTCACTTGGACAATGTTCAGCAAGTCACCACTGCAGTGAGCTAACATCCCTGTAATCTCAACAGATATTGTCCTGATAACCTTCCAGACAGCTTAAACAGTGAAATAATTCAGTTGATCACCGTAGCAACTCAAGGTGGATATTTTTCTATTCATCTGAAGCGCTTGGTAAACAAAATTCTTCTAAACTGTGTGTAAACTGCAAGTCTGTTTCACTCGAAGTGGCAGATATGGTCTAAGACTATAAGTAAGCTGAATTATTACCTTCTGCATAGGAAAAGTCAGCTACCTGAAGTGACTATTAAACTGAATAATTTTCTAAGGGACATAATTTCAAGCATAGAAATTCCCACCACCTTATCAAAGTGAAGACATTAGATAAGAAAAAGAAGTAACTCCTTCTTTCTTTTCTCCACCATTTTGAATTTCAGATGCAACAGGTTGTCTGATTCAATGAAAGTGTATTCCAGAAAGATACGCTCCAGCTCTACCACTACTTAAATATGATAGGGAAGACAGGTGGGGATCTCTGCTTTGCTTCTGTTGTAGCGGTATTGTTATTCCATATGAATTGGGGAATTTGGTCCATGTCAGATAAATACAGAAAATTTCTAAGTACAGTAACTTGTATTTAAGCTTATGCTATTTTTTACAAAAATGAATTAAAGTGTTCTTGAACTATAGGGATTATTTTTTAAATTTTTTTTAATGTTTATTCCTTTTGGAGAGACACAGAAAGAGTGTGAATGCCTGAGGGACAGAGAAAGAGAGGGAGGCACAGAATCTGAAGCAGACTCCAGGTTCTGAGCTGTCAGCACAGAGCGTGATGCAGGGCTCAAACCCACAAACTACGAGATCATGACCTGAGCTGAAGTCAGCAGCTTAACTAACTAAGCCACCCAGGTGCCCCTATAAGTATTATTTTATATATTGAAGCTTACCATGATAAAAATGCACAAACATGAGGATTGGGGTATATAAAAAGTGTGAAATGTTCAATGCTTTCTGTTAATCAAAACAAAATTTTCTTGAAAAAGCCAAGAAAATAAGCCAACATAGATGTAACACTGGTACATGCAAAATAAAAAGCACAGAAAATTTGAAATAGCCGTAGAAGAGGAATATAGGATTCTAGTTTACTCAGAAGAGTACTTGATAACTAAATGTTCTGCCACAAATTTTAACAAAATAGTTAACAAGTAAAGTATTGTAGTTTATTCCAGTAAAAGAAATTAACGGTCTTTGATCAACCCTTTTGTTGTTCCTCGGGGTCTATAAACTAAGCAAGGGCACAAGGCCTGTTATGAAGGCTCTGAAGGCCACTGAGAATTTCACTTTCTTTTCTTCATCTTAAGAGAACGTCCACCTTATAGTAAGCCGCTAAAAAACAAACAAAAAAGAAAGACCTGCTGCATTCTCCCTTCAAGACCTAAATCTAGTAAGTGTTTGAAAACACTTATGTAACAGTCCTTCTTGATCCATTAAGATGAGAAATAGATGTTCTTGGGAGGACAGAAATGCTTCACTGGATGTCAGATGACCATTTAAAGCAAGGGTTAGTGGGGCGCCTCGGTGGCTCAATCAGTTTAGCATCTGACTCTTGCTTTCGGCTCAGGTCATGTTCCCAGGGTCGTGGGATTGAGCCCCATATCAGGCTCCATGCTTATGATGACACTTGTTGTAATGAGCACAGGGTGTTACATGTAAGTGATGAATCACTGAATTCTACTCCTGAAACCAATATTGGACTGTATGTTCACTAAAATTTAGTTTAAAAAAAATTTAAGATATTTTAAAAAAGATTCTTTCTGCCTCTACCTCTCTCCCCTACTTGCATGCTTTCTCTAAATAAAAAATAATAATAATAAAGCAAAACTTGGTAAACACATACAAGATGCCATGTTCTACTCCAAGGAATAAGATGATAACGAGTGGCAATCTAGTGATAAGCAATCTTCCCTTCAAATAATAATTTATTTAAATTATTTAATTAACAGGAAAAAAACTCAACTAGATGAAGTCTAGAATATTGCTCAAGGTAGAAGTATACTGTTCATGTTTTGCGAATTCAAAATTAAGACATGATCCAACACTGAGTTGGGCTCTCAATGAGAAATAATACCTTGGAAAATCTGAGATGTGCCGCCATTATTCTTTGACTTAGTCTACCAAAGCGTTTATCTGTTTTTCATGAATTTATTCCTCCCTGATTTCTTAGGGGCTGCAGCATAGACGCTTGCTGCCCTTCCACTTAAGAGCGTCCTGAGTACAGCTCAGTTCTCTATAGAAACCTTTGACTCCCTATGTCAAAGGGTAACTTGTATGCCCACCATTCAAATACATACACTCTTCTCCCTCCAAAGCCATTATCATTCCAATGTTTCTGGACACAGTGTAGTAAGAGTGAAGAGACTGATCTATGATATCTTGGAATACAACCAAGATGATCTTCTTTTACATGGTAGGTGGAATGGTCATCTACCCCTTCTCCTCCCACCTAAATATTAATTTATCCTTCACCATCCACATGTCTCAGAATCTCCATAAAAGCTTCCTTACTATTACTAGTAACTATAATCTGTTTTATTTTTCTTGGTCCAGTTTGATGTACACTTGCCTCTTGCCTATTGCTGAATGGGGAATACAAGTTAAGCATGTTTCAATGTTGGCAAGTTCTGTATGAAAACTTATTTTTCCCTCTCTGCCAAATCACTTACTGTGGAGAAGCAACAAATGATAAAGATTACCAAGTACTGGGAAAGATGAATAATCTAACATTAATTATTTAGTTCATATCTAAAAATCAATTACATTAACAAACCATCTATCAACTCACATGATCAACACTGTAAGCATGTAAGGTAGCTGTTTTTCCCCCAATCTGTGAATTAAGAAACTTAGAATCAAAGAGAATATGACCACATTCATCAAGAAGTAAACAGAACCAGGAATAAAATCCTGGTCTTATAACAATCTCAAGCTCTTACTTCTCTTCCATGATAGTTTTTCTTTTCACTGTTCTCAACATTGCCACCAAATTTAAGGTGGACTCCTTTGGCAATGCACAAAGAGGAACACAGAGAGAGGTGAAAACACACTATGATAAGGTTGCTAAAGAGAAGAGTTTTCAAGTTAAAAAAAACCTTACATAGTATCTTATATAATACAGAAAAAGTATTTGACAAACTTCAACATTCAGTCGTGATAAAAATGCTCAGAAAAATAGGAATTAGGGCAATTTTTCTCACTTTGATAAAGAGCATCTATAAAACCCCTAGAGCTACTATTATATTTAATGATGTAAGAGCAAATGCTTTCTCCCTATGGTCAGTAAAAACAAACATCTCCACTATCACCACTCTTACTCAATACAGTGCTGATAAGATTCTAGTCAGTATAAAAAGGCAAGAAAGCAAAAAGAAAAAGAAGAAAAAAAAAAGAAGGAAGAAAGAAAAAAAGACTGTTGGAAAAAAACCAAAATCTAAATAGATGGAAAGCCATTACATTCATAGATCAGAAGACTCAACACAGTAAAAATATCGATTCTTTACAAATTAACAACTTAACAAAATTCCCATAAAAATTACATCAAAATAGAGAAAACCTTGATTATCCTAAGATCAACATGGAAAGACAAAGGAATTACAATTCCTAACATTTTTTCCTAAGTATAAAGTGGAAGGAATTAGTGTACTCAATTTCAAGACATGTTATTACATACCAAAGCTGTGGTACTGGTAGAGGAACAAATAGATCAATGGAAAAGAAGAGACAACCCAAAAACAGATCCACACAAATATGTCTGAATTTTTGACAAAAATGTTAAAGAACTAATGAAGGAAAGATAGTGTTTCCAACAAACGGTACTAGAGCAATCGGACATCTACAGGCAAAAAATGAGAAACTTGACCTAGGTCTCACCATGTATACAAAAATTAACTCAAAAGTGTTTACTGAGTAAGATATAACACATAAGGCTATAAAACTTTTTTTAAAGGAAGAAAATATTCTGGGATATAAACTAGGCAAAGAGCTATTGGACTTGAAACTAAAAGCATGATCCAAAACAGGAAAAATTGAAAATTAGACTTCCTCAGAATTAAAAACCTTTGCTCTACAAAAGATCCTGTTGGGAGGATAAAAAGACAAACTACAGAGGAGCAGGGCCAGTGCGGGACAGGTGGGAGAGGACAGAGAGCAGTCAAGTCCAATACCTGGTGCTCTGGTCTTTCTTCTTGCTCTGAAACCTGTATAGTGGAAGATCATGATGCTTCTCCTATAGAGCATGTGACGAGGGGCAGAGTTTAGCTTTGAAGTGCTCAGAACCAGAGGAATTGCTGAAGACTCAGAGCCCAATCCGGACCACTACAGAGCTCACAACACAATAAATAAATTGCGGGGGAGGGGCGGGGAGGGGCGGGGAGAGGAGAGGAGAGGAGAGGAGAGGAGAGGAAGGAAGAAGGAAGGAAAAGACAAATTACAATAGACTGGAAGAAAATATTTTCATGCAATTTCTGAAAAAGAACTAGTATTTAGAATAGGTACCTTCAAACCTCAACAGTAAAAGGAAAATAAAGAAAAACAATATAATCAGAAAATGAGCAAAATGGGCAAAAGATATGGACAGTCATTTCACTGAAGAAGATGTACAGATGGCAAATAAGCCCATGAAATACGTTCAACATCATTAGCCAGCAGGAAACCACTATGGGATATAACACTACATATCTATCTAAAGGGCTAAAATAAAAAATAGTGACAACACCAAATGGTAGTGAGGATGTAGAGAAACTGAATCAATATAAAATAGTACAGCCACAATGGAAAATATTCTGGCAGTTTCTTAAAAAAATGAAACATGCAACTGACCCAGTAGTTGTACTCCTGAGCATTTTTCCTAAAGAAATAAAGGTTATGTTCCACCAAAACCTATATATTAATTTTTATAGAGGCTTCATTTGTAACAACCATAAATCAAAAACCCAGACGCCCTTCAACAGATGAATGGGTAAGCCAGGTGTGGTTCATCCATGCCAGGGACTACTACTTGGCAATTAAAAAGTAAATAAACAGGGGCACCTGGGTGGCTCAGTTGGTTGAACATCATGTTGAGTTCTGCTTGGGTCATGATCCCAGGGTCATGGGATCGAGCCCCATGTGGGGCTCCATGCTGAGCATGAAGCCCGCTTAAGAGTCTCTCTATCTATCTCTCTCTCTCTCTCCTTCTCTTTCCCTCCTTCCCTTTGCCTCTCCCCTACTCATGTTCTCACTCTAAATAAAATGAAAAAAATTGTTTATGAAAGTAAATAAACAAACCACTAATACATGTAACAACCTAGATGAATCAGCAGAGAATTGCACTGAGTGAAAAGTCAACCTTGAAAGGTTATATATGATTCCATTCATGTAACAATCTTGAAATGACAGAATTATAGAAATGGGCAACAGATTAGTAGTTGCCAGAGGCTAAGTAGGAGATGAAGGCAGGAAAAAAGTCATTATGGCTCTAATGTCAGTATCCTATTGTGATATTAAACTTTTTAAATGTTTTTATTTATTTATTTATTTATTTTGAGAGAGAGAGTCTGAGTAGAGGAAGGGCAGAGAGAGAGGGACACGCAAAATCTGAAGTGGGCTCTGGGCTGTCAACACAGAACCCCACTCGAGGCTTGAACTCACAAACCACCAGATCGTGAGCCAAAGTTGGACGCTTAACCAACTGAGCCACCAGGCAGCCCCTTTTTGTGATATCATATTATAGTTTTGCAAGATGTTACCACGGCGAGGAACAGATGTGTAAAGCATACACTGGATCTCTATTACTCCTTAAAACTACATGTAATTCTATAAATACCACAGGATAAAAAATTTTCATTTAAAAGAACAGGATAGATCAATCCAAGCAGAGGAAACACTATGTACAAAAGTTCTGTCCTTGATGCATCCTATCTCTCTTTTTATCTTCTATATACATACAGCAATCCAGAATTACCTGTTGTCAAATGCCTCTGTATCCCTTCTCCTCCATTTCTACCACTAGCGTGCTAATCTAAATTCTTGTATTTTTGTGTAAGTTCTTGGGTTCATTTTATTTTTGCTACTAAAGTTTCCAAACAGAAAGTGGGGAAGCTTCACAGGGATGCTCTGCGTCAGACGCTGTTTCCAATTATTTTGGGTTTACTTTGTGAACGCAAGAGGTAAGGTAAACTGATACAGAATCTTACAATGCATTGCTGAAGTACTGAATTTCAGGAAAATGTTTTTTCCTAACTAAAATGGGGTCATGGTAATGAAATAATGGCTTCCAAGATGCTAGCAAAATGTTATGTACATTTTTAATAAAAGCATAAGAGCTATATGTGATCTTATAAAGGGAAATATTTTCATATTTTACCAAGTATGATGTTAGCCACTGGCTTTTTATAGATTCCCTTTGTCAAATGAGGACATTCCTTTTATTCCAAGTTTTCTGAGATAAACATAACTTACATTTTTTTTCAAATGTTTTTCAGCAACTCTTGAAGTGATCATATGATTTTTCTTCTCTGTTCTGTTAAATATGATAAATCAAACTGACGGATTTTCAGATATTACACCAACCTTGCATTTCTTGGTAAAGAGATATTATTCTTTACAGATATTAGTAGGTTCAACGTTTTAACATTATATTAAGGATTTTTGTGTCTATGTTCATAGACTATGGATCTATAGTTTTATTTTCTCACATTGTCCTTTTCAGGTTTGGGTATCAGGTAATGCTAGCCTCGTAACACACATTGTGAAGTGTTACCTCCTCTGTCAATTCCTTAAAAAAATTGAGTAAGATTGGTATCACTTTTTTTTTTCTTCAATGGAAAGAGAATTAACTAGTAACACAATCTGACCCAATATTTTCTTTGTGAAAGTTCTGACAATTATTACAATATTGGATCTCATCACTTCTATCCAATATTGTAAGTAGAAATCCTAGCCAGAATAATTAAAGAAAACTATTTTTAAAGCATAGCAATTATCAAAGAAATGAAAACTGTCTTTATTCACAAAGGATATAATTGTGCACAAAAATAGTCCTAAGAAATATACGTGGGCCTTTGTATCTATTAAGTCAATTCAGCAAGGTTGGGATACAAAAATCAATTTCAATAGTCTATTTTATTTTTATATACTAACAAATATAAAGCTAAATTTAAAATTCAATATAATTTACAATGAAACCTAAGAACATGAAATACCTAGCAATACTTTCATAAGATGCATGAGACCTTTCACTGAAAACTACAAAATACTGAGAGAAATTATTGAAGATATAAATAAATTGGGAGATATGATATGCCTAGGAGTTATAAGACAATGTCGTGACCATATTAATTCTGCCTGAATTTATCTATATATTCAAAACAATTTCAATCAAAATTTTAGTGCACTTTTTGAAAAATTGATAATCTGATGTTAACTTTACATGGATGTTAACTTTACATGAGGAATAAAGGACTCACAATTGCTAAAACATCTTGAAAAAGAATCAAAAGTTGGGAGAACTTATACTGATTGTATGATTTAATTAAGAGATTGTAATATGGGCATAAAGGTGAACAAACAGCCAACAAAATAGAGAGGCCAGAAGGAGAAAGGAGACTCATGCTTACATTTAAAAAATTAATTAATTAATTAATTAAAAAATGACTTTTGACAAAGGCAGAAATGCAACTTAATGAGAAGAAAAATATCTTTTCAAGAGATCAGTGGATATATGCATGGAAAAAATTAATACTGACCCATTACTCACAATATACATAAAAGTTAACTCAAGACTGATTGCAAACCTAACTGTATATGTTAAAACTCTAAAGGCCATGGAATAAAACATGAGAGATTATTCTCATTAACCTGAAGCAGGCAGTGGTTTCTTAGACAGAATGCAAAAAGCACTACCCATAAGAGAAAATATTGACAAAATGGCATTCATCAATATTTAAAACTTCTGTTCTTCAAAAGACAGCCTTTAAGAAATTGAAAAGGCGAGCTGCATACTGGGAGAAAAATACTCACAACACAGGTATGAGACTCACATCCCCGACATGAAAAGAACTTTTATGAGTAAGACAAGCTAATAGAGAAAGGAGTGAAAGATGTGAATAGACAATTCATAAAAGATACATGAATGGCCAATAAGCACTGAAAAAGACACGCAACATCATTAGTCATAACATGCAAATTAAAACCACAGTGAGTTACCACTACACACTCCCTCTTCAAAAAGACCATATCAATTCATATTTTAGGATACAGAAGAGCTGTAACTCTCATCCACTGAGGTAAGAATATTGCAAAATGGTACAACTTTGGGAAGCTATACCATTTTACTTTTTATAAAATGAAATACACACCTCACTTATTGCTGGGATCCAGCAACCCCACTCACAAGTACTTTCCCAAGAGATATTAAAACACAAGTGGATATCAAAAAGTTATATATGAATTTTCATAGCACCTTCATTCATAATATTCCAAAACTGGAAACTATGCAATATTCATTCTATGACACACCCATACCACAAAAAGAAATTAACTATGCACACACACTGCAATTTATATTGGTCTCAAAAATATTACGTTGACCTAAAGGATCTAGGCACAAAACAGTTAACTACTATAACTACTTAGTGTTAACGGTGAGGATAAATAACTGCCTCTGTAACTGAGATACAAGGAAGAAGTGTAAGGGGCATGAGAAATCTTACAAAGTGATGGAACTGATCTTTATCTTAACAGAAGGGGTGTGTCCTCTAGTGTGAAATCTGTCAAAATTCACTGAACTGAATATTTTAACTTTAAATTTTATTGCATACAAATTACACCTCAATAAAAAATGTTACAATACCATGTGTTGATAATATATGATACAATCTCTTCTCTTCCCTTTGTGTCTTCTCCCTCATTCCCCCATTACACGGTCCTCCTACAGGGCACACGCAGAGGAAAGCAAGAGTTAAAACAAGATTTCTTCAAACCCTCTCTTCATGCAGAATTCTAAACTTGATTTCTTAAGGTCCTGCTGTGCAGGACTAGCCGTTTCAGAAGACTAGTTTCTAGCCCTTTCATAAGAAAACCAGCAAAGTCATTTATTACTTATTCACTTTTTCGAAATCATCCTTAGTACGAATGATCATTTTATTTTAGAATATAGCATGCTGGAACATAAAACAAATTTCCTGTTTTAGTGGAGTTATTAGCCATTGTGACAAATTTTATCTGAAACAGTAAGAAATATAAGCTAAGATTTGTGAAGAACCGAGAGTAACTCCAAACTGAATAATGGAAAGAAGTTTCAACCTCTTTCTATGCTTAAAAAAAAGTAGAGCTGGCGATGAGGGAGCATAAGCAGAATTTTTAAGAACTCTCATCTTTACCTACCTTTTGGTAGTAAGTAGTAAAATGGAAAGCATGTGAGACAAGTGAGAACAAGTTTCCAATATTGAGACACTCTGAAACTGTTACCAAATCTAAATATCATCTCAAAGTAAGTATGTTCCAGAGACATGGCTTTACTCTCTTCTTGTCTTACAAAAGTGCTACAAAAATCCAAATAATGCTATATAACTGAAAATGCAAGAGAATGGTGTTACTTAATGGTGATGGCAACTTAGAATATGCCTGGCCCTTGCTTTCAGCGGTTCAGCAAATGTGTTACTGAGAAATGTGTTACCCTGGCCCTACCACAGCCGCAGTGTTTGCTTAAAGAAGATGTCTACATTGGGGTGACTGGGTGGCTCAGTCGGTTAAGCATCTAATTTGGGCTCAGGTCATGATCTCATGGTTTGTAGCTTCCAGCCCCACTGGAATCTACTGTCAGGCTCTGTGCCGACAGCTCAGAACCTAGAGCCTGCTTCAGATTCTGTCTTCCGTACTCTCTGCCCCTCCCCCACTCATGTTCTCTCAAAAATAAATAAACATTTAAAAAACTGTTTGAAGATGTCCACACTTACCAAAAGGATACAAAAATACTGATTTGAAGGGGCACATGCACCCCAATGTTTATAGCAGCATTCTCAACAATAGCCATATTATGGAAAGAGCCCACATGTCCATTGACGGATGAATGGATAAAGAAGATGTGGTATGTATATGCAATGTAATATTATTCGGTCATCTGAAAGAATGGAATCTTGCTATTGGCAGCAGCGTGGATGGAACTAGAGGGTATTATACTAAGTGAAATAAGTCAGAGAAAGACAAACACCATAGAATTTCATTCATATGTAGAATTTAAGAAAGAAACAAATGAACATAGGGGAAGGGGAAGAAATAAGTGGGAAGCAAATCATAAGAGACTTTTAACGATAGAAAACAAACCAAAGGTCGATGGAGGGATGGGCCACATGGGTGATGGGCATTAAGGAGGGCTCTTGTGATGATGAGCACTGAGTATTACATGTAAGAGATGAATCACTAAATTCCACACCTGAAACCAATTTTACTATACATCAACTAGAATTTAAATAAAAACTTGAATTTTATTTTAAAAATCTTAAAACAGAGATGTCTGCAAAGATACTGAAATGGAGATAAATTTACAAGCAAAGCCAAAAGAAAGCAGCCAGGCTCAGCGGGCTCATCAAATGTATTAAGCATGACAATTCTTCCTTCAGAAACTTAAGTGTGCCAGCACAAGCCAAACAAGTACCACGTTTTGTTACTTTTTGAAGCAGGAACATTTTTGATTAATCCACTGTTTGTTTCTAATAGATGCAAAGGGGACATAAAACGGATCATAAAGTTAATCCAGAGAGTCCCAGATGTAGAGATGCTGTAGGAAAAATGGACATAGGTTTTCTTTCATCTCAGTGTGGAGGGGGCACAGTTGCTGTGAAGGATCTCACCGCCGCTCCCCACACAGGCCGCTCTAAGCGCCCCAGGCTGCTGTGCGGCCAGTGTCCGTCATTAATGCGCCAGGCACTCCTCAGTCAACACAGTCAGCCTGGGAACAACAGGTGTGCCCAGAAGATTGCTTCCGTGACTTCCCCCCTCCTCTCCCTGCACACATCTACCTTCTCTGCCTTTACCCTTAATAGATCTCCTTTCTGCTCATCGCCTGGGAACAATTCTTATGGGGAGAATCTCATAACCAAATTCACAAAGATGTGTAAACAAATGTTAGGGTGTTATGTGTGCGCCTTCAGAGATACTTGTATTTTTCCAGCACAATCAATAGTATGTTTGTAATTAATAAATGATATTAAAGACTGGCACTCTTCAGGGGAGATGTGAGGCTTCAGTTGCCTGGTTTCAATATCATGAAGGGGCTGGGGAAGTAAAAAGATGAAGATCTTATGCTGCAAAGATCTTGCATATTGTGCTATATAAACAATGGTTTGTATGAACTTAGATTCCTAGCTTTCCAAACAAAGAAAGTGGTGATGTAAATAATTTAAGCGTTCCCCTTGAGCTGGCTTTGTCCTAACAGGTCTTTCTTCTCTGGGTCTTCCTAACCACTACGTACAGCCTTGATCCTATGGGGAAAATGCTTTCGAATACATAGCTGAGATTACTCTTTGAAACAAAGGCTTCAGGAATTGAAGAGATAGTGGCTGCCATCTCACCCTACAGGATGAGAGGTGGCCTGGTAGGGTAGGACTTGGCAGGAGTTTCCTCTCTCAGAATAGCAGACAGCCCTGAGAGAAAGTGCATTCTCCTTGCTGCACACAGTGGAATCCCATGCCGCAGATGTGGTATTTGGCAAACTTTTCAAATGTATAGTCAGGTATATTGGCTAATTGTACATAAAAACCTTAGGAAGCAGAGCAAGGATTCAACAAGCCTAGGGCAAACTTAACTAAAGCATTTCCTGAAAATAGGGAGGTTCAAGAAACGTATTATTCACTTGCTTGGAGAGTATAAACGTGTGAGTGAAATTTTAACACTTGCTAGTCACGCATACAAGTAAGAGCAGCTGAAATTAAGGATGGGTAAAGTACAGAACACCTGGGTGGGTGGCTGAGGTCATGATCTCACACTTGAGGAGTTTAAGCCCTGCGTTGGACTCTGTGCTAATAGCTCAGAGCCTGGAACCTGCTTCAGATTCTGTGTCTCCCTCTCTCTCTCTGCCCCTCCCCCGCTCATGCTATGCCTCTCTCTCTGTCTCTCAAAAATAAACAAACATTAAAAAGAAACATTTAAGAAAATAGAATGAGTAAAGTATAACGTGATAGGCACAGCAAAGAACAGTAAATAGAATGTGGAACTGAATTCACATTCAAATGGCAGCTATATGACCTTGAGCAAGTAAGCTACTCTCTCACTGTCAAGTTTCTCATTTTAAAGTATCTTCTTAGAGGGTATTGTGAGGGTGATTAGTAGGAAGTGATATGTTGGGAAGTCAAGAATGGGATCGTAGATATAGACATCTTTATAAAATTTGAGGCTGCAGCTCAATGCAAGAAAGAAAATCTATGGTTCAGATAAGGCCACACAGGTCAGTCTTTCCTGCCGAGACTTTGGAGGAAGTGAGCTAATAACCAGCCATTAACTGGCAGAATGCCCAGAGAAGTCCTGACCTGTCCAGGGCAGGAGCTGAGAACGTAGTTACAGGTAGAGAGGAAAACAAGGCACAGAGTGATGGCAGGAACTACAAAACCGGTAGTGCCTGCTGGGTTCAAAGTGAGGGCTGATGCTCTACCTAAGAGCTTCACCTTCTCCCTAAATATCTGTGCAGGTGGGTAAGAGAAAACTAAATCAGTCAGCTCAATGTCTAGACAATAGCAAGTATTTAATAAAAACGGTTAGAACCATGGTTAGGCGACTTTGCACTAAAAGGACTACTTTGATAACCACAGTATGCCTTCATTTTCCCACTGGGAAAAGTAAGAGCAGCTGCACTTGTACCTATAAATTTAGTACTTGTAACAGAGGCCACTGAGATCCTATGTATGGAGAGGATTCGGCCAGTTCAAAGGAATGGACTGGAAGAGAAGGACTTTCTCTCCAGGGATTAGGAGTAAGATCATATTCATGCAACAGCATCCACAGAAATATCACAAGACTTTTTCCTCATCACCTTCTAGCACTAGGTAAAGGTATGTCAAGAGACTTCCGGGGAAGATAGCCGAATAGGAAGATGCTAAGCTCACCCTATCCCACAAGTCAAACTACATAACACACACATCATTGTAACTAACCCAGAAAACGACCCACAACCCAAAGGCTGTGAGAATAGACTCTCCACAGCTAAATGTAGAGAAGAGGACACATCGAAGAAAATAGAAAACACAGAGACCCGGCTGGGAGCTAGAGGGACCCTTGGAACAGTTTGCAGGAGACAGGGATACCTCAGGCATGGAGAGGGGAAGAGGAGCAGACCCTCACACTACAAACTCCAGGCACAGACAACTCAAAAATGGAAAATAAATCCCTGTAATATTTGGCTTTGAAAACCAGAGAGGTGTAATTTAGCAAGGTCTTACAATCAGCAGGGCTTAACACCTGGAATTTTAAAAATCAGTGGGCTCAGCTCTGGGAAAGACAGAAGGGCAAGTGGAAACTGAGTCCCCGTCCTTAAAGAGACAGCACAACAAACAGCCCCACAGGGATACAGCATGGAGTAGCAGTCGGAAAAACACCTGTGGTATACATGCGGTAGGGAGATTTCTTCACTCAGAGTTTGTGCCGGAGGGGCAGGGATCATTGGAAGACTCCTGCCAAATCAAAGGATCAGGTAGGCACCATTTCCAACTCTGCCCCCCTGCCTAGACAGAAGGACACCTGCTGGAATGAGGACAGTGCCAACACCCTACAACTAACTTGAAAACAGTGTGCCCTGCCCCCTCATTCTCATGCCACATGGCCCTTGAAGCCAGACCTCCACTCCAGGTCTCTTCGTGAAACAGACCTGCTCAAACCTTGCTAACGCCACATGCCCTAACCCCATGTTCTCCCACAGACCTGCCCCCATGCGATACACCCTTGGCCGGAGCCCATCTAAAGTGGTGCCACAAGCCTGACAGTGTGCAAGAAGCCCTGACAGAAACCAGCACCACCAAAGTGACTCTTGCACTAGGGAGAGGGAGAGATAACCACACACACCATTTCCACTATGGCCCCAGAGGAGCAGATGATGGGAGCAGATATCTGGTCTGACTACAGGCCCTACCCACCAATGGAAGTTTTTCAGGGGAGAATACAGAGAAAGCACCCTGAAGTTCAATGCCATTCCATCTCTGGCAAATAAATCCCTGGTATGATTCAACTCAAATCCAAGTGGCACCAGACTGGCCAAATGACATCAGGGGGAATAAATTCTGCCCACAATAGGCAAAGAGAGCCACTGAAGACAACTGGACTAAAGGCAAAAGCAGCTCAGCCACAAGAGTAGGGCACAAACAACACAAATAGGAAACATCCCTGCCAGATTAGGGTGAACAGGAGACACTGCACTGCAGGGAGCTGTGGGACCTCTTCTTCAAAGTCACTACTTTCAAGAGCAGGAGACAGAGCTGACTTTCTTAACACATAGGAAGAGACAAAGAGAGTTAGTCAAAATAAGGAGACAGAAGAATATGTCCCAAATGAAAGAACAGGACAACACCATGGAGAGAGCTAAATAACACAGAGATAAATACTATGCCTAATAGAGGATTTAAAGTAATGGTCATAAAGACACTCACTGGACTTGAGAGTGGAGGACCTCAGTGAAATGCTCAAAAAGAGACAGAAAACATAAAAAGGAATCAATCACAGATGAAGAACTCAGTAACTGATATTAAAAATACACTAGAGGGCAGAAATAGTAGACTAGAGAAAACAGAAGAGTGGATCAGCCACCAAGAGAACAGAGTAATGAAAAGCAATAAAGCTGAACAGGAAGCAGAAAAAAATAATAACAAATGAAAATAGACTTAGGGAATTTGGCAACAACATAAAGTGTAACAACATTGACATTATAAGGACCCCAGAAGAAGACAGAGTAAAAAGGGAACAGAAAACGTATTTGAAGAAATAATTGCTGAAAATTTACTAAATCTGGGGAAAATAGAAATCCAGAAGACCCAGAAGGCCCCCAACAAAATCAACTCAAAGACGTCCATATCAAAACATAAAGTAATTCTAATGGCAACAGGTATTAATAAAGAGAATTTTAAAATCAGCAAAAGAAAAGTTACATATAAGGGAAACCCCATAAGGCTATCAGCATATGTTTCAGCAGAAACTTTACAGGCCAGAAGCCAGTGGCATGACATATTAAAAGTCCTGAAAGGAAAAAAAAAAAAACATAGAGCCAAGAATACTCTATCCAGCAAGGCTGTCATTCCAAATACAAGAAGAGATAGAAAGCTTCCCATATAAACATAAGTTAAAGAAATTAGTGTCCACTAAACCAGCCCCTATTAAAGGGGATTCTTTGAGTAGAAAGGAAAGACCACGAGCAGGAGTAAGTAGAAACCACAAAAGCAGAAATATATGTATAAAAATCAGTCAAGGGATTCACAAAATAAAAGGATGTATAACATGACAACATATATCTAAAATTTGGGTGGAGGGGGTAAAGAATGGGTTCAAACATAAGTAACCATCAACAATATAGACTGCTAAATGACTAAAGTTAATGCATATTCAAAAAAACCTAATGGTAACCACAAATCAAAAACCAGTAACAGATATGCAAAAAATAAAGAGAAGGGAATACAAGCATATCACTAAAGAGAGCCAGCAAACCATGAATGACAGCAAGAGAAGAAGTGAACAAAGAAGAACTACAAAAACCATAAAACAAGTAACAAAATGGCAATAAGTACATACCTATCAATAATTACTTTGAATTTAAATAGAGTAATATCAGGTACCTAGGTGTCTCAGTATTTTAAGCATCCAACTCTTGGTTTTGGCTCAGGTCATGATCTCACTATTCATGGAAGCCCCACGTTGGGCTCCATGCTGTCAGCACAGAGATTCTCTGTCATGGGATTCTCTGTTGCCCTCTCTCTCTGCCCATCTCCCCTGCTCACACGAATGCTCTACTCAAAAGACATAGGGCAGGGGCACCTGAGTGGCTCAGTCAGCTAAGCATCCGACTTCAGCTCAGGACATGATCTCCCAGTTTGTGGGTTCTAGCCCCGCATCAGGTTCTGTGCTGACAGCTCAGAACCTGGAGCCTGCTTGGGATTCTGTGTCTCCCTCTCTTTCTGCCCATACTCTGCTGCACTCTGTCTGTTTCTCTCTCTCTCAAAAAATAAACATTAAAAAAATTCAAAAGACATAGGGCAGTAGAATGGATAAAAAAGCAACATCCATCTCAATGCTACCTACAAGACATTCATTTCAGACCTAAAGGCACATCCAGACTGGAAGTGAAGAGATGGAAAAACATTCATCATGCAAATGGATGTGTAAAGAAAACTGGAGTACACACTTCTATCAGACAAAATAAACTTTAAAACAAAGACTGTAACAAGACACAAAGGACACTGTATAACTGGAGTAAAAAGAACACTCCAACAAGAAAATATAACAATTATAAATATTGATGCACCCAAATACATAAAACAGCTAATGGGAAACATAAAGTAATCAATAGTAATACAATAATAGTATCAGACCTTGGCACCCCATTTACATCAATGGACAGATCATCCAAACAGAAAACCAACAAGGAAACAGTGGCTTTCAATGACACATTGGAACAGATGGATCTAACAAATACATTCAGAACATTCCATTCAAAAACAGAATACATATTCTTTTCAAGTATACATGGATCATTATCCAGAATAAATCACATGTTAGGCCACAAAACAAGTTTCAACAAATGAAAAAATATCAGTCTTACCATGCATCTTTTCTGAACACAACACTATGAAAATAGAAATCACCCACCAGAAAAAACAGTTTCTTAGCAGTTAAATAACATGCTACCAAACAATGGATTGGTCAACCAATAAATCAGAGAGGAAATTAAAAAAAAAATACATGGAGACAAATGAAAATGAAAAAACAATGGTCCAATATCATTGGAATATCGCAAAAGCTGTTTGAAGAGGAAAGTTTAAAGAAATTCAGGCCTACCACAAGAAGTTAGAAAAATGTCAAATAAACAACCTCACCTTACACCTAAAGGAGCTAGAAAAAACAACAAAATCCAAAACAGTAGAAGGAAGGAAATAATGATGACAGAAGAACCTCCATATTGTTTTTCAGAGTGCTACACCAGTTTGCATTCCCACTAACAGTGTGAGGGGGTTTCCCTTTCTTCACATGCTCACCAACACCTGTTGTTTCTTGTGTTGTTGATTTTAGCCATTCTCACAGGTGTGAGGTGATATCTCATTGTAGCTTTGATTTGTATTTCTCTGATGATCAAAGGTAGCATGCAAACTAGTGCAGCCGTATGGAAAATAATAGCGATTCCTCAAAAAGTTAAAAATAGAACTACCCTATGATCCAGCAATCGCCCTACTGGGTATTTACTCCCCAAAAAACACAAAAATACTCACTCAAAAGGATACACACACCCCAATGTTTATAGCAGCATTATTTACAATAACCAAATTATGGAAACAGCTCAAGTGTCCATTGACTGATGAATAAAGAAGATGTGGTATATACATATACAATGGAATATTACTCAGCCATAAAAAGAATGAAATCTTGCAAGTTGCGATGATGTTAATGGAACTAGAGATTACAATGCTAAGTGAAGTAAGTCAGTGAGAGAAAGACAAATACATATGATTTCATTCATGTGGAATTTAAAAAACAAAACAAAGAAGCAAAGGGGGGAAAAAAAGAAAGGCAAATCAAGAAACAGACTCTTAACTACAGACAACAAACGATGGTTACCAAAGGGGAATTGGGTGAGGGAACATGTTAAATGGGTGATAGGGATTAAGGAGTGCACTTGTGATGAGCACTGGGTATTGTATGGAAGTGTTGAATCACTATAATGTGCACCTGAGACTATTATTACACTGTATGTTAACTAACTGGAATTTAAATAAAACTTCAAAAAGTAATATTTTTTGAATATTATACTCTAATGAGTAGAAATAAATGAAACTGAAACTAAAAAAAAAAAAAAAACATTAAAAAAACCCACAATAGAACAGATCAATAAAACCAGGAGCTCATTCCTTGAAAATACCAACAAAATTGATAAACCTTTAGCCAGAGTCTTAAAAAAAAAAAAAGGAGAGATAAGAGAGAACTCAAATGTAAGGAGAAATGAAAGAGGAAAAGAGTGGCACCAGGGAGGCTTAACTGGTTAAGCGTCTAACTCTTGATTTCAGCTCAGGTCATGATCTCACGGTCATGAGATCAACCCCAGCATCGTGCTCTTTGCTGGGCATGGGACCTGCTTAAGATTCTCTCTCTCTCCTTCTCTCTCTGCCCCGCCCCTTCTTGCACATGTGCTCAAGCTGTCTGTAGATAGATAGATAGATAGACAGACAGACAGATGATAGATAGAGAGATGATAGATAAAAACAAAAAGAGAGGGGAAATAACCATCAGACCAAAAGAAATACAAAGGATTGTAAGAGAATATTATGAAAAATTATATGCCAACAATTTGGGCAACCAATTTGAAACCAAAAGAAATGGATACATTCCTAGAAACACAGAAACTAAAGCAGGAAAAGATAGAAAAAAGATGAACAGATTGATTATCAGTAATGAAATTGAATCGGTAATCAAATGACTCCCAAAAAATATAAGTCCAGGGCCAGATGTCTTTACAGGCAACTTCTACCAAACATTTAAAGAAGAGTTAATACCTATTCTTCACAAACTATTCCAAAATATCAAAGAAGCAGGAAAACTTCCAAATTTATTCTATGAGGCTGGCATTACCTTGATATCAAAACCAGATAAAGACATTACAAAAATAGAGAACTACAGGCCAATTTCTCTGATGAACACAGATGCAAAAATCCTCAACATAATATTAGCAAACCAAATCCAACCATACGTTAAAAAAAAAACAATCACTGACCATGATTAAGTGGGCTTTATTCCTACGATGTAAAGGTGGTTCAATATTAGCAAATCAATCAATGTGATACATCACGTCAACAAGAGAAAGGATAAGAACCATATGATCATTTCAGTAGATGCAGAAAAAGCATTTGACAAAGTACAGCATCATTTATGATAAAAACCCTCTGCAAAATCAGTCTAGAGGGAACTTCAACATAATAAAAGCCATATATGAAAAATCCACAGCCAACATCATCCTCAATGGGAAAAAAACTGACAGCTTTCCCCCTAAAATCAGGGACAAGACAAGAATATCTACTCTTATCAGTTCTATTTAACATAGTACTAGAAGTCCCCGACACAGCAATCAGACAACAAAGAGAAATAAAAGGCATCCAACTGTTAATAAAGAAGTAAAACTCTCACTATTTACAGATTAGATAATTTTATATATAGAAAATACTAAAGACTCTACCAAAAAACTACCAAACTGATAAATGAATTTAGTAAGTTCACAGGATACAAAAATTAATATCCAGGGGGGTTTGTTTTGGTTTTTTTTTTTTAGTTTTTATTTATTTTGAGAGAGAGAGAGAGAGAGAAAATCCTAAGCAGGCTCCACACTGTCAGATGAGCACTGAGTAATGTATAGAAATGCTGATTTGCTGTATTGTACACCTGAAACTAATATAACGTAGTATGTTAACTATACTGGAATTAAAAAAATGTTAAAGTAAAAGGTGCAGCCGCTCTGGAAAACGGTGTGGAGGTTCCTCAAAAAAATGAAAATAGAGCTACCCTATGACCCAGCAATGGCACTGCTAGGAATCTACCAAAGAGACACAGGAATGCTGGTGCATAGGGGCACGTGTACCCCAATGTTCATAGCAGCACTTTCGACAATAGCCAAATCATGGAAGCAGACCAAGTGCCCATCAACTGACGAATGGATAAAGAAGTTGTGGCACATATATACAATGGACTACTACATGGCAATGAGAAAAAATGAAATCTGGCCATGTGTAGCAACATGGATGGAACTGGAGGGTATTATGTTAAGTGAAATAAGTCAGTCAGAAAAAGACAGATTCCATATGTTTCCACGAATAGGTGGACTTTGTGAGACTAAGAAAAAACCAGGGGGAGGGCTAGAGGGGAAAGGAAAAAAGGACACAGAGAGAGAGGGAGATAAAACATAGGAGTCTCTCAAAGACTAAGAACAATCTGAGGGTGAGGGAGGTGAGGGAGGGGGGAGAGGTGGTGACAGACATTAAAGAGGGCACGTGTTGGGATGAACACTGGGTGTTATATGTAAACCAATTTGAAAATGAACTATTATAATAAAAAAAAGTAAAAAGTACATCAATAACAACAGTAGCAAGTCAACGTCTCTCAAGGAAAATCCAACTCTCGATTGCGTAGTTTCAAACTAGGAATGTTGCCTCCTCTTACGTATAATAAGGCAGATATTAATAACATATCATACATTCAGCATCTTTAAGTTGTTAGAAAAAGAACACTTCCAGAGAGATGTGTTTCAGTTCAATCTTTCATTGGAACAAGTCCTTTCCAACCCTCTACATAATTCATACCTGGTCACCAGAACCACTCAATGTATTAATAATATAAAACCTAAGAATAACCTAAGAATAGGAACTGATATTGCTGCAATATTCTAAGGATGAAACCTTAAACAACGAGGTCATGAGAGCAAACAAACTTTTAAAAAACCCTGATGTACAAGGAAGAGAGGAGATAGAATAGTTTTTGAGTTTTTCTTCCCCTCTATTACATTTATGGTAGTAACTGTTTGGATAGATTTGGCACTATAAATAATTAAAACAGCACTGCCTGTCCAAATGAGTACTGCAGTCCCCACTGATATTTTATTGCATGATTCTGTTAATTTAATAATAGAAGACAAATCATGGCTCCTTAATTGACTAAAGTTTACTTTTTAAAAGAAGTAATTAAATCTCAAAACTCCCTAGGCTCTCTTCTTCACAGTCCTCCAAGTTCACATCTAAGTTTCTAAAATCTTAGAATAGAGACCAAAGATTTAACATCAGAATAGCTTGAATACACTTTAGGGGTGATAACTGCTGTACTTCCTCACCTCTAGGAGGGTGTTTTGTGTGTTGTTGTGTTTTTTGTTTTTTATACAATGGCTGATTTTACAAGTATAATTTTTTTACAATGTTATTAATTAATACCTCCCATGGCCTGAAATAAGGTAATTCACAATGTTTGTAAAAAATATACTGAATTTGTTTTTGGAAATGTCTTGTCTTTAAAAGGAACATCAATAAAGTAAAAAAAAAAAATGAAATCTAACTAACCAGTCATTCCATAGAATCCAAGGGTGTTACAACTGACTGAGATCTTACAGATTTTCTAGTAAATTCCTCTGATATTCAGCTTGGAAAATCTCCGAAGTAAAGACTGAGATTGAATACATAATTGCTTCAAGTCACAGAGCAAGTTAGTGACAAAGACGAGAATAAAGTATAATTCACATGCTCACCAAATCAGGATACTGTCTTCCAATACTGCCCACTGTAACAACAACCACTCAATAAGTGTTTACTGTTCTTTCCTATTCGTTACTTCATCACCCTGTTATGAAGATACATACCCTATATATAAAAATGATCATTCCCTTAACAACTCCAGAAATGGACTCTTTCTGCCTCATCTCTTCAAACCTACTCTCTCTCTAGTGCTGACAACCCCAATCCCTCCACCTTATTGTTCAAGCCGAAAACCCTGAAATCGCCCTTGACTCATCTCTTCCTTTCATACCTACATTCAATCCATCAGCAAATTTTATCTCAAATCTGATCACTTCGCTCTTGTCCAAGGGACCACCTAGGCTAGAGACGTCCAGCACATAGTAGATGGTAATTAAATATCAGCTTAATGTCAACTGATTGTCTCCTAATTGGTCCCATCCTTGAGCCCTTCCATTCCTGCCTTCTTTACAGTCTCTTGAGTGCAAAAGAGCCTGATGAGGAAGTCTAGTGAAAATGTAAAACAGGTTGTATCACTTCTTCACTCAAAAGTTCTCAATGAACACTCATCACATTGAGAATAAAATGTAAATCTAATGACCTTGCTCACTCGGCTCCATTCACTGTCCTATGGCTCTTCTACAGGCCTTCAAGTATGCTCCTGCCTCAAGACTCTTTTCACTTTCTGTTCTCTCTTATTCTTCCTTTACTTCATCTTTTCTCCAACCCGGACCTCCTTACCTACACTAACTCCCCACACCCTCTCTCTCAACATCCATTCATAGATAAATAGAGTGGTTTGCACTTCTAACATATTCTCATCCCACCCTTATTCCCTAGCCTTTTCCCATCTAGCTTCCATCGCTATCACATCCTGAATTGGCTCTTACTAAAGTCACCCATAACATCCATGTTACCAAAAACCAATAAAAATATTGTCTTCCTCATCTCGGTTGGTTTCTCACAGCAGTTGACACTACTTATTCTTCCCTATATTTTGAAACATCAATTTTCATGCCTTTCACAACACAGTAATCTCATTGTCTTCCTGTCTGACTCTTTCTTCTTTTTCTCCTTGGGGGCTCACTCTTCCTAATGAAGCTATTAATTGTTGTGGTTCTTGACACCCAGATGATCTCATCATGCCCATCCCCACATTTGTGGAGCTAGATTTTTCTTCTGTAGTCCAGATTCGTATATCCAGCTGTCTTTGCACATTTCTAAGTTTCACAGGTGTGGCAAATGTGTGTCTTAAACCAAACGCCCCTAATCCAGCACTAACAACAAACAAAGGAGCCAATTTTAAAAGTCAGGTCCTCTTTGACGTTCCCTACTACCCATCTCACTGTGCCATGCAGAAGTCTGGCACCTTAAATGTCTTCCTCTTCCTTGTCTCCTCGTAACCTTTTATCCATAAGTCCTATTAATTCTACCCTTCATTCCCACACTGTCTATACATCTTCACCTCTCTTGAACCATCCCATCTAAACTACCCTTGTGTTTCACCCAGATGACTGAACTTAGAATCTGTGTCGACTGGTTCTCCACACCACAACCATAATGATATGCTGAAAAAAAGCACATCTGTTCATATTAAAACCCTTGATTAAAGTTTCCCAGTGACTTCCCGTTGCCTTTGGGTTACACAAAATTCCTTAAGAAGGTCAGAAAAGCACTGCCTGGTTTGCCCCTACTACATCCTCCGTCTCCACTGACACGGTGTTCTCATGTACTCTATCCTTCGATAGTATTGGTCTTCCATTGCAGATTCTTTGCAAATGCTGCTCCCTCCTCTCTGTTCATGTAACTCATATCTATTTCTTACTTAGTAGCCCAGTGTTCATTTCTTCAATGAAACCTTCCTTCCCTCCCCAGCCCTGACCAAGGGTTTGTGACTAATTACTTAAAATTTAATAAATTTCCACTTTTCAAGAGTAACATATACAGAGAGCCAACCACCTCAGGTTGCAAAAAAAAATTGTTTCTAAAATGTCTTAAGTATTCAGCAAATATTACCCCCTCCTCTCTTGCAATTCCCCCTATCCCCATGTCTGTGTAGGACCTAGAACACTGCCACTGTAAGCTAGACTTCAGGAATTGAAATTAAGAGAGAATGGCCTTTTGTTTCAATCTCAAGAGAAAAAATATTTGATTAGTAATTGCGAGGTCATAATTCTTCCATGAATTCCACTTCTGAATTATTATGCCAGTTTCTAATGGAACACATAAATTCCAATGACCTGAGGTTTGTATTCTCAAATGGCTTCGAGAGATACTGTCAAGTTATATAAGCACACAGGGACCAAGGAAGAGAGAGAACAAGAAAAACCGCTAAACTAGAAGAAAGCTAGGAGAGGTCAAGTCCCCTATCTGCAAATATCACTGCATGATCAAGAAAAAACACACAATATCAGGCAATGTTCATTTAATATAGTAGCATTCATTTCAGCATGAAAATATAGAGAGTCACTTGTGGTTTGTTGTAATGAGACTTGTTTTATACAGCAGCTCATTCTTAATAAGGGAAAACACAATTTGGAGTTTACTTACAGGTGACAGCAATATCAGTACTCAGAGGCTCTTAGTTCACTCTACTGATAACTTTCTATTTTAAATGTGCTTGAGATTTATAATTTGCTTTCTAATCTTTTAGTTCTTACATTTCACCTCTTTTTTACACATCACCATCCCAGACAGAAAAGTAAAGAGTGTGGGTGTATATAGCAGTGTCTGACATAAGATTCAGATATTCAGTTTTGCATTTGCAAAATTTGTACTGAGAAACATTCCTATGAATATATGGTACCCATGACATAAAAATAATAATAATTCCATTGACAGCATTAATTTCTTGTTTTCCACAGAAGCCTCTGCTAGTACAGCTCAGTACGGAAACAACTCACATATGAGGCTGACCTAGGCAATGTTACGAACTGGATTAGGCAATGGCTCCCAACACCACTCATCACAGTCTTTCTCCTTTTCCTATAGTTGCTTGATGCTCCAGAGATGGGATTTCATCCCCTAGAGACCTCCATTTGAAATCAAAGTAACCATGTTCTTCTTCTCCTCTCTGGCTATAGACAGTCTTGCAGGAAAATTATTTATTTTGGTAGTTGCAGTGCAGAATCATCCATTCTATCTTCCAGGAAGAAACGAACAGAAGTGAAGTGGAGAAGCTCAGTGTGTCAAGCAGTAATCCTACTGAAAGCCCATCTGTGCAATGTTCAGGTGTTCTGCAGACGGAGGCATGGAATTCGGGTAACTGCTGGCTTAGGGTGCCTCACAATAAAATAAATGGATTAGCAAATGTTGCAAATGAGTACAAGCAACCCCTAATTTCCAAACACAAAATTATACTGGATATTCATTTATATTCCCCACCATCCCACAGACAGGTATTGCCTACAGTGTAATCTTGTCCTGTATCTTCTCTTTTTCCAGAACCAGAGTCCTTGTTTCCATGGTGAAAAACAAAACAAATAAAGTAGATAACAAAACATGAACTTATTAATAGAAACATCGAAGTAAAAAAAAGTTAAGGAAAAAGTTCTGTAAAGCAAGAAAAGCTTATTTCGGGTGTCTCAATGAATTCAATTTCAATTGCTTGATTTCAAATTACCTCCCTCTATACTTCCTCCATTTTTTTGGTTCATTTTCATGTGCTGCTAGAAATCCCACTAATTAGAGATATTCAACTGGTAAGTATCATTTTTTAAAATGACAACACATCCAGGGGGATTAAGAAAAAATATCAGGCAATTTATTGTGAATGAGGATTTTCTCAATTGAACATTTACCTATTTCCTGGATTATAAAACCAATACATTGGGAAATAGGAAACTATAAATAATCACTTTGTAATACCAACATCCCAATCTATAAACATCTAATACTTGGATTTTTCTTTCCTCTTTTATATGCATTTTTCTAGGGTTGATATCACACTGCTTTAAACTTGAATTTGCTCCTTTACATTTAAGTATATGCACTTTCCCCTGTCATTAAGAGTCTTCATGAATATAGCTTTTTAATGGTTTTGTAACACCACATTGCTTCCATCTACCACGATTTACTTAACCATTCACCCAATGTTGCACATTTAGGCAGTTTCCAATTTTTTATTATTGAAAAGAAAGCTGTGATTAACATCTCCATGCAAAAATCTTTGCATTTCAGAATATTATTTTAGGATGGATTCTGCGAAGAAGAATTACAGGGTCAGAAGGAGGGTAGGCTGCTTTCTGGTTGACATGTATTTGAAGTGAGCTACACTGAGGACTTGGGACACTCTTAGGGATTGGACAGGCTAGAGGTACTGAAAGTGAAGCAAAAAATAGCATGAAAGTGAAGAAGAGGAGTGCCAAAAAGTGAGAAAGAGAGAAAGGTGAAAGATGCCAAAGGTATTCTTCACCTCTTATACAAGTCTGCCTTGGGCTGGTCCTGCAGAAGATAAAAGAACCTTTATTCTATTTTCTTTTCATATGATCTCCTGTTCCAAAATCTAGGTCTTGGGCTAAAAACTGCTCAAGGTCAGCTACAATATTACAAGTTTAAAAACAAAAATTCATGTTTGCTTGTATGGTGATGTGCATTCAGAGCAAGGAACTGGAGGCTAACTTCAGGAGACAATACGTGAAATGGCTAAAGGCATATATTCCAGAGAAAGAGTAACATGGATGGATTTCAACACTGGCTCCACCACTTACCATATAACCTTAAACGAGATACCTTACTTCTCTAAGCCTCAATTTCCTCATCTCTGACATGGGTTCAATTAACAATATCCACAGGGTTACTGGGAGGATTAAGTGAGGGCCTGACACATACAGAGCACTATAAAAATATTTGTTTTGTTGTTAAAAAGTTTGGAAAACAATAAAGGCTGAGATCAACCATCTTACTATGGAAATAATGTTAACAGAGAATGAACCAGGATAGTAGGAACACAATTTCTTACAATAGTGTTAAATATTACACGGTAGGAGGGCAGCCTACTTAAAGCAGGGTTTCATAAAGGACAACAAAAACAGGTTCAAAGTTGACCTTTCAAAGTATTGCTGGTACATAATATTAAAGTCAGGGCAATAAATGGAACAAGAGACTGGGTAATATTTGCCTTGATTACCCCTAAGAAGTCAATCATCCGTCAGACTTAGAAGGTATCTGCAATCAACATAGTAAAAATACACCCATAGCCGAGAAGCCTGGATAGATTTCAACCTTGAAGACTCAGACAACTTCAAGATCGCATGTATCTGAAACAGGTTGTAGTACTAGGTTCATCTTAAACCTGAGGTTCATCTTAATTCAGATTACAACTTCTGAAAGGAAACCCTAATAAAGTCATTAATACGGCTAATATTGCCAAAAAAAAAAGTCGAGGCAAAAAGAACAATAGCTCTATGACACTTAGACATCTCTATCTGGTAGAGGGGCCTAAACTTCGGGAAAAAACATTAATGAGAATAGGAGACATTGCTTACACATTATACAGAACAGGTACCCTCAGGAAATGTTGGTTGATGAGAACGAGACACTCTTGCTTGAACTAATTAAGGAACTGGAAAAGAATTTCCATTTCCAAATTTGGCGATCCGCATGAGACCCTGCGGTCTCTTACTTATCTGACAAGAGCAGTGTAAATGAACAAAGCAAGAACGCAGGCCCAGGTGGTTCTTGTCTGAAATCCCCCAGCCCTTTGAGAACACTTCTCTTCTTCATCAAGCCTGTTTATACCCCAAGAGAACACGTTTGTGATGTTTTTCTTCTGACAACCAATAGCAGGGATGTCTTTAACTACCATGCCTCACTTTCAGCTAGCATACACCAAATAAGAATTGAATGAGTGAATATTTCATCTAATTTTGAACTCTTTTGTCTGCTTGGCCAGTTCCATCCCATTCACTCATTTTTGATAAATTTAACTAAGAAAATGTGATTGCTTACATATTCTCAATCAAAAGCAAGCATAAAATGTCCACAGCGGTAATAGCTAGGCTTTAGCTAGCGTTTTCCCATGGAAGTTTGCACTGATTGGTTCTGGTTGGTAGACAGGCGTTTAAACACTATCCTAGGGCTGTTTTTGTTCTCCTCAAACAACAACAACAAAAATTGCATTTTCTCTTCTCTTCTTTTCCTCCTACACATTCAGTTGTTGTGCCAAGTAATAAGGGTTAGTTCCAAGGGAAAAAAAAATCTTCTGCAGGATTTAACCAAGTTTACACTGATTTGTCAAGGTACACAGAATACAGAATTTCAACCAAAGTGGTTATTGTCCAGGGAGGCAGCACACAATGTCCTTCTGTGTTCCTGTCTCCATGCTGGCTGGCTATTGTAATGTCCTGATGTGATGTCAACTGATGGAAACTTACCTTTCCAACAACCTTCAGCTATCATGATGGTTTAACACCCTTCTCAACTTTTTCCATTTATCTGATGGTAGTAATAATACTAATACCATTTATTATATATTGGTATTCTTATCACACCTTTGGTATATATACTTATCATATTCTTAGTATATATACATGAGCTCAGTCATGCTCACATCAAGAGTGAAAATAAATATAACCACAGAGTCTCAATTTATACATAAGGAAACACAAGTTCAGTTAGATTGATTCTCCAAAGGATCTCAACTAGTAAACAACAGAGCCAAGATTCTGGCTGGGACTCATCCCACGTTCAAAACATATCATGTTCAACAGTCCCACACTTTTTGGATAAAGCAGTCTGTTCTACTACCAGCTCAGACTCAGCAGAGGAAGTATAGGGATGTCTCCTCTAAGTCCTACTATCACCTAAACCTGTCCAATGTAATGATTTACATAGCATTTTAATTTTATTTGCGAATCATATCATCCACATCTGAACTACTGGGTTTCACACTCTGCCACCAGCCCTCCTACATTCTGTCCTTCAACATGCTAAATACTTAAAGCACTTTGAACTCAAATCCAATGTGTTGGCTCAGGCTGTTCCCTGTGTTTGGAGAAAAAGCATCCCTATTCTTCTCATCACCCTTTAACCCTTGCTCAACCACCTGCTGCTTAGCAGCTTTCAAATATCTCTATTCTAGGGGCACCTGGGTGGCTCAGTTAGGTGTCCGACTTTGGCTCAGGTCATGATCTCATGGTTCATGAGTCCCAGCCCCACATTGGGCTCTGTGCTGACAGCTCAGAGCCCACAGACTGCTTCAGATTCTGTGTCTCCCTCTCTCTGTGCCACCTCTGCTCTCACTGTCTCTCTCAAAATAAATAAAAATATTAAAAATTTTTAAAAATACACAAATATCTCTATTCTACTATCATCACAAGTGTGTATTTAGCTTTCTCTTTTTCTCAACTACAAACTACTTGTAGGAAAGTTTACTTCATCATTTTCCCTCATTTCTTAAAAAAATCTGATAGTCATTCTACAATAACATTTATTCAATTAATTACAAAATTAATCCAGTTAGTTATGCCATATTCTGTCCCTTCCTTTTCATTCCTACTTTAAAACTTCACATTTGTCTTTCGGAAAAAAAATGTTGCTTTAGGTTTCTACTTTTTTTTAGAACATAGAAAATTCCAAAGAATATCTGCTAAGCCATGATGTCACTGAGCCAGAAAGCCAGCTTGCTTTAGAACACTACTCAATGAATAAAAGCAGTTTGCCTTTTGTTTTACAAGATAAAGGCCAAGGAA
Organism: Paguma larvata; assembly: GCA_030068075.1. Taxonomy (NCBI): domain Eukaryota; kingdom Metazoa; phylum Chordata; class Mammalia; order Carnivora; family Viverridae; genus Paguma; species Paguma larvata. The sequence continues at coordinate 11,659,595 of CM057823.1, forward strand.
AATACCAAAAATGACTGCTTCATGTATTCACAGTGTGGAATAATATAGCTGTGCAAAGCAAGGACTCCCATGAATTTCAGTTAACATAATACCATGCAAAGCAAAGATCACCTTATACAACATTCAATATCCATGGATTTAGAAGTGGTCCATGAAAGTCAAGAGCCCTGAAACTTAAATTTCAATAACTTCATGGTAAGCCCACCTTTGAGGACAACAAAAATAAGATAAATTCCCCCCAGGAAATTAAGCTGACAGGAACAAGGTGAAAATAAACCTCTCAGCTGTTTGGTGGGTGCCAGGTAGGACTGTGCTATTATGATCCAGTACACTAGTGAAGACAGAGAAACCAGGGGAAGCCAAGAGATTAGGAAAAATTCCCAGGATATTTTAGAGGAAGACACAAATTCTGCAAAATGCTGATGAAAGTGACTAGCACAGTGTTTCACTAAGAAAAGATACTCAATTGTTTCTTGTTCTCATCCAGAGACACTGGACTATAGGTTGAGGATCTCTTCATTAATTGTAAAATCAGGGTCAGGACGAGCAACACATAGCTGGCTGCACATTCTTCATAAGTGAGATGAAGCTCTGAGCAGCGGCTCAGTATACCTTTTGTAACACCTGCATAGGTGTATTATTCTGCACTGAGTACCTGGCCTTTCCATCCAGGGCCAGGTGCATCAACACTGACACAGGATTAGCTCACAAGAAATCACCGAAACTCAAAGAAATGTCAGAAAAATGTGTTAACAATTTCCAAAATGTAGTCTGTCTCTTTTGTTCAATTTGTATGTTCACATAGTAAAGACCCGAGAGTTTAATGATATGTAGACACCAACCTTCTTTACTATTCCTCAGTTCTCAAATGAAGTCTTTTTTCCAAGATAAAACATCAAATTTATAAAGCTACGATATTCCAATGGAGGCCTGAAGTTTGGAAGTCATAAAAAGAATAAGCCTCAGAGCTTTAACAATTTTATTCTGGGAAGATGAAAAACTATAGAGTTTTTGTGCTATATGCACAGAAAGTGTCTGCTAGAGCTCTAATGCAGATTCTCCAACACATTCAAGCCATAGGCTCCTTAACTTTTCTCCCATATTTACCCTATAAATTGTTGTTTACGATAAGACGTATTAAGCAATTTTTCCTAGATATACACATGCACATGCATATCAAATGATAGGAAAAAAACTACCACCTAAAGCTTGTGATCATGATAGTGACTAGTCTTAACACACTAAGTCAATATAATTTCAGCTAAACCAAAAAAAACTTGGCACTTAAGTTTGCTATGACAATGATGTTGATGATTATGATAATGATTATGACGATGATGAGGTTGATAACGGCATCAGTAGCTATTATAGTCCTACTCTGTGCAATTACGGTACATACATTAACTCATTTAACTCTAGGACATAACACAGTCCTACAATAAGCATAATTCTATGCACTAGAGATACATGGGGGGAACCAAGGAGAGCAGTGATAAAGGAAAATCCTCACCCTCCAGCAGGATATTATTCTTGCCATGTACCAGTCAATGTCATATGTTTCCCACCCTTCCCTTTTCCTCATGGGCATTTTTATTAGAGTTACTCTGTCTCTCTTTCCCCACTACACATTGGGGATGAGAAAAGATAATTTATCTTTGTCAATTCAGGAGTTATAAGACTGTAAGAAGCCACATCCAATATGGATAGGGAGGACTGGGTATTACCAAGAGATACTGTTCTTTGAGCTCAATGCAGTGATGGAATCTGGACTGTCTCCATTGGTGAGTGATTCTATGCTCAGGGGGAAGTGGTAAATGGATATTTAAGTAGATGATTTAACCAAATGGATAAAATGCAGCAGAGAATTACTGGCTAGCTATTCATAGAACCTGTCTCTTTTTCTTTTGCACATATAACTAGATAACATTCGTCAGCCTCATTACCAGTTAGGAGGGGCCATCCTACCAACTTCTGGCCAATGACACAAGTACAGGCCTTGCCCATGATAATCTCCCACATAAGCAAGGCTCCATGTTCTTTCTCCTCTCACTTATTGAAGAGATTAAAACCACCAGAAGCAAGGATCCAATGTACCCCAATTACCACTTGAGCATGAGCTGCTGTCTTTAGGTAATTTCATCTTTCCCCTGACTAGAGCAAGAAATAAACACGTATTGTGTTAATCTACTAACAGTGGGGGTAGAGAAAAGTATTGTCTATTACTGTAGCTCACCTTAACCTAACTAATACAAGGTATGATAGGATAAGGCCCATCGTATTGTAGGAAGAGGAAGGGAACATAACCCAAAGTTAATAGGTCATACATTGATATAGAAGGTAATCTCTTTTACAAAGGAAGTCTTCAAGAGTTTTCTATACTTGCTGGTTCCACATCATCTCCATTTTTATGTTTTTAATTATAATACAAATCATGTTTACAAAATAATACATTAAAATATATTATAATGGTCCACAGGTGACCATTACTCTAAATCTGTTTCAATCATTCTCCTGATATTTCCTATAGTTTTACCACATAGGAATGCATTTCAACACATATTGCTGAGTTTCGACCTTACATAAATGGAATAATTTGTACGGATTTTTCTGCTACTTTCTGTTTGTACTCCAGCTTTGGATTGGTTTTAAAATTCACCCATATAGATATTACTGCATTTCACTTAGCTTAACAGCCTTATTGTATCCCTATCTGTGCTACTGTTGGTGGACATTTACATTTTTCCAATTTTTTACCATAACAATCATTCTAGAAAAATTCGTGTACATGTATCCCAGTATATATGTGCAGGAGTTTCTCTACAGTAAATACATAAAATTGGTATTACTCATCTGTAAACATGCTTATCTTCAAATGTTATAGCTAATGCCAAACTATTTCCAAAACAACAGTACACTCCCAAAATCACTGTTGTTTCTCATCCTGTCCAAAATTTATTAATCATTTTTATATTTTTGCTAATAAGGAAGGAGAAATTATACCTCAGTAAGTTTTCTGCATTTACCTGATTATTGTGGAACATCTTTTCATGTTTATTGGCCAATTGGATACATTTTATAAATAATATCTGTCATAATCACATTCATATTTTGTTGTTATGTTATTGTTTTATTATTGATTTTTAGAAATTCTGTATATATTCTGGACAGTAATCCTTTGTAAGTTAAATATACTCCACATTTCTCCTCCTTCTTTTTGTACCTTGTTATCTATTTCTTTATTGGGTCTTTTCATTTTTAAAAGTTCATAAATTTTAGTCCTAAGTGAATTCCTGTTTTCTTTAGAGTTTACACTTTTATGCCTTCTTTAGGAACTCACTCTTGACCTCACAAAAATATTTTCATTAGTGCTAAGCCATCCTCTAGATACTGAAGATACAACAACAAAGGGACAAAAATTCTGACAGTCTAGCAGAGGAATCTAGACAATATTCAGTAAGTAGACTATTTGATTTGTATATCTAGAGGCGCATTCTGCAGATTTACAAACAAAAGGTAGTAAAAGGTGGGGGAGGTGGTTTCAAGCATGACTGGGAATCATCTCTGAGAAAGTAACATCTGAACAGAGTTCTTCTGATGGAATTGAGAAAGAAACTCAAGTGGATATCTGAGGCAAGAAACTTCCAGGCCTAAGAAGAGAAAATGCTCAGAGATGAGGAGCATGTCCAACATGTTCTAGAAAGAGAAGAAAAAACAGTGTGATCAGAGAAAAATAAGCAAGGGTAAGAGTTGTAGGAAATTCCCTAAACCGGATCCCCACCCCCAAGCTTCCCATCTCTATAGAAGAGAAGTCTGTTCCTCCAGTTGCTCAAGCCAAAATCCTTGAAGCCATTCTTAATTCCTTCTTCTCACGTTACTCAACCAGCTAGAATCTGACCACTTTTCAACCAATCACTGTGGTGCAGTCACTATCAGGCAACTGAACTTCTTCAAAAGCTTCCTCACTGGTCTCCTCTTTCCTTTCTTGTCCCCCTTTGCCTATTTCTCCCACAAGACACTCAAAGTTAAGTTATTGCTCAAAACACTTCTTCATCTCACTCAGAGTAGCATCCAGAGTCTAGAGTTCTTATCTTGACCTTCGCAAGCTTACAGCAGAGGTGGCACTCACCAGGCCTCTGCCTCGTCTACCATTACCACTCTCTTTCTTACAGTCACTAACCTCAGGGCCCTTGATCTGTGTGTCTGTCAGTTTCTACGTCTCTCTATCTCTCACACACATGCACACACACACACAATTCCAGGTTGTCCTCACAGAGCAGAGAGAGTTATTTGCAAGTTGACAAATGTGGCAGCTTTTTGTCAATAATGAAAGAAGTCCCTGGCACTTTGCAATGTCTTTTCTTTCTTTCCTATCATTTTTTTCTATTTCAAAGTAGTAAGAATTATAGAAAATATCATTCAACCCTATTTTTAGGTCTCACTTGCAGATCAACCAAGAAATTTCGCTATTTACTTGTAACCTTAGACAGCCCATGTCTTACTCGATAAATCCCTTGAGAAAGTAAAAGCTGGATACTGCCCGATATAGATGAAATTAAAAGTAGCCTTTCAAAAATATATAAAATTAAAAAATAAAAATAAGGCATATACCTTTCATAAAAATAAGGCATCTCAAGTATTTCTTTATTTCTCTCAAGTTCTGTGTGTGGGTTTGGTCTGCTCATCTAAACACCTCAGTGGCACAGTTAATTAACAGGGTTTGCATGGCCTAATGTATTAAGAAAAATAGAAAACAAAACACTTAACAGGAAACAGCCTCTTTTTTTTTCCACCCCCACAAAGCAAATGATTTCAGCTGCAACAGCCTTAAACATTTATAGCTAACTAAATTTTTTATGAGATGCTACTAAGAAGGTTCAATCCATTTCCTAAGAATGATAGCCTGGTCACAGAGAGTCTCTTAGAAAGCAAGTATCCAAGTCTTTTTATTCTGCCTTGGAATGTTCATCAAAAGGCTGAGGAAAACTCAGTAACAACTCTGCCCTACCCAATCCCACCTCCTTTATTCAAAATACTAGCCCGTGTCTTTTCTTTTATAACTCTTACAAAGAACAAAACAGCTATAAGGAATAAAGTGCAAATTGAAAAAGAAAACACTCTCATGCAACTGGCAATATTAGCATCAAAAGAAGAAAAATCCCTATTCATAGTAAGCAGTGTACAATATTAACATTTAGACATTGTGCTCCCCCAAATGTCATTGCCCCATTTTCTTGCTATTCCTACTCTGCATGAAATTATAAAATGCCTTTTTGTACCATCTCCACAACAATGTTTTAGCACATATAAGCATAGAAACACATTATTAATATTTATGAACCGGGAGAAGTCTGTACGGCTTGGCTTTCAGAAAGGCCACCCTGCCTAGCCTCCTACCATCAAAAACGTAATAAAATTAGCTCAGAATAGCTTAGTGAAATCACCTGAAAGACGATATATTTGGATTATAAAAAGGGGAGGGGAGTTGAAGTATAAAAGAAAGCTAGACCAAGAAGAATACATTAAGCAGAATTACCTTTAAAATTAGTGTTGCATTACAAACTCCGATTTGAGACAATGTGTTATGAATGAAAAGACCTCAGCAGACCAATAATTGGCTTGCAGCATGAAGAGCAGGCATGACAAATTCTGCCTTCTCAGACCTGGCTTTGTTCATCTTTTGTAGAGAAAGGTAATTTCATGTAAGCTGGCGTCACAAAAACTACCAGTAAAATTGAAAAGAAGTTTCTTTGCATTTTATGTTTGCATATTTTACACACACACACACACACACACACACACACACACACACATGCACGCAGTTTGTGTCCCCAAAAGAGATATGCTGAAGCCCTAACTTCCAGTACTTGAGAATATAAAGTGATCTTATTTAGAAAAAAGGTCACTGCAGATGTATTTAGGGAAGGTGAGGTTACACTGGAGGACTGAGGACTCTTGATCCAATATGATTGGGTTCTTCGAAAAAAGAGGAAGTTTGGAGAGATGGAGACATATAGGGAGAAAGCCACTTGATGACAGAGGCAGAGTAATGCAGCTGCCAGGCAAGGAGAACCAAGGATTGATGGCTACAATCAGAAGCTAGGGAGAGACAAGGAAGGACTCTAGCCAGTCTCAGAGGGAACATGGCCCTGCTGACACCTTGATTTCAGACCTCTAGCCTCCCGAACTGTGAGAGAACACATTTGTGTTGTTTTAAGCCACCTGGTTTGTGATGCTATGTTACAGCAGCCCAAGAAAATGAATACACACACACACACACACACACACACACACACACACTTAACAGGGAAAGACCTGGAAGCAAACGCCTAGTAATAGGCATTTGTATATGAGAGTTCAAAACAGCCTAGTTAAAAACAATACATGCTTTGAGAATAATAAATTACAACTGGCTATAAATATCTTGATTTTAACCTAAATATAAATACGGTAGGGCATCATACATGCATTAAATAATGACAGACACAGGGCTATTTAAGGAAGCACGATGACTTAAAAACAAAGTCAAGCTCTTCCCTTTGAACTGCAAAAGAAGGAAAGCACTACAGGGCCCAGATTCCCCAACCACCTCAGCTAGTCTCAAAAGAGACCATTCAGTAATGAGATCAATTTCTTGTACAAATATTTTCATTCCTCAGAGTCACTATGAGATCTTTGGTTACAGGTCTTATCTTGTTCCATCCAGATTTCTACAACAGCCTCTTTACTGGTTTTACCTCTTTCAAATCCATCCTGCTCACTGCCACATGACTGTTACGCTCTAAAGCTATTCAATGGCCCCAATTTGCACTCATCTGCACTTCTTAAACTGTGTCCCAAGGAACACTAGATTAGTTGGATGTCTATACACATATATACGTTGAATAATATTCTTAGGTCAAAAAGAATTGAGAAATTGTGGCTTAAAGAAATTAAATGGAGTTTTTACTGAATGACTATGCCAATTATCTGTGGCAAAATTCCAAGAGGAAAGACTAATGAGAGTGTTTTCCAAACATATTGAACCATGGAGCGAGCTCTTTTTAGTCAAATCTCATGGGACTGTATTCCACAGAACAGATTTTAAAAGATAATTTCCCCAAGGCATTGGTTTATCGAATTGATCTATATCACACAAACTCTTACTACCCAAGTTATTTACATTATTTTATAAGACTGATATAAGCCCAAAACTCTGAAAGATGTCATAATTTTGGTGATTTGACCAAAACAGAAATAAATTTTTATCATATGTGGAAGATAACCTTACCCAAAAGAGACATGCTAGGTAGGCCAGCAGTGCCAAGGATTCTGTTCTTGGAGTCATTCACACACTCCTTCCTTTATTATTCATTTAGCAAATATTTATTGCATCCCAACTAAGTGCCAGGCCCAGTTCTTGGTTCTAGACATATGGTGAAGAGCTGAAGAGATATAGTCAAGTTTTTAGAGAATACAGTCAGGTGTGAAATGTAGACAAGTTAATATTAAAAGAGATTATAATGTAAGTATGATAATCGAGAAAACTATGTAATCACATCAGAGGAAGCACCTAGCACAGCTTTGGATTAGGAGAAAAATTCCCAGGAAAAGTGGCATCTACACTGAGTTTGGAAGGATGACTGGAAGGGATATAAGAGAAAAAGATTGGGGATTTGATAAATCTCCATGGTCTCAACCAATTTCTAAGCTTACTACCCCAAAAGTGGGATTAACAACAGGTTATCTCTAGTGTAAACGCTACTAAATGTGTTCTCTCCTGGAAGATAAGGAGGATTCTTCGGAATAGTCCTACTGAAAGGAAAATAGTTTTATAATCAATCGGTGATATTTGCCACAGAGGAGAGGCAGATCCAAACCATGTACTTGTCCAACCTATTCAAAAATGTTTCACATTTTATTTGCAATGGGTCTAAGATGCGAGGAGTTAACAGAAACTGGGGCTTGTGTTACAGTGATACTGTGTGAGAGGGAGCAGTATCTGTACGACAAATGGTGACTGCTCGCTCATCTACACTGGGTCATATATTAATGAGAAATGCCCTTGTATAGAAAATATACAATGAATATATAAGTGGGATAATAAGTGTTCACTTTGCATAGAATATTTTGTTGAAGAGGAATGATTAAAATTCTCCAATTCAATCTACTATGTTTTAATACTTAGGAATCTGAGACACGGAAAAGTTACACACCTGCAAAGGGAAATATACCTAGTTAGTGGCAGATCTACACTGAACTAAGGTTTTTTTGGCTCTCTGTTCAATGTTTGGTCTACTACCCCATGACAGAATTATTAGACATGAACCCATTCAAAAAAACAGTCATGAAGCAGCTACTATGCAGTGGCCACTGCTCTAGGTATTGGGGATCAAAACGTCTCTACTAATGATGGAGCTAAACAGAGTAGAGCAGGATCAGGAAGTACGGACTGCTAGGAATGGAGTAGAGGATTCTAGTTCATGAAGGGTCACTGAGGAAGGCACCATGGAGAAGGTGGTACTTAAACAGAAACCTAAAGTAAGGGATTAGGCCATGCAAATATCCAAAGGAACCTCATTCCTGGCACAGGAAGCCCTCAGAGCAACAGACTGGGCATCTCAGGAAAGGCCAGGAGGCCCCAGTGTCCAGAGCAGAGTGAGCTGGAAAGACTTGTAGGAAATGACGTCAGAGGGTAACAAGAGACCAGAGGATAAAGGGCATTACAGGTCATGGTAAGAACCCTGGTAATTTACACCAAGTTAAGTTGGAAATCATTGGAAGGGAGCAGAAAAGGAGTTACAGAATTTGACGAGAGCTTTAGAAATCTCACTCTGGTCAATGAGTGCAGTGTGTAAAGGTGCGGAAAGATCAGATAGGAGGTTATTGTAATAATCCAGGAAAAAGTTGGTGGATGGCAGCAATTAAGGTAGTAAGAAGTGGTCAGATTCTGGATGTATCCAGCTAACTTCTTATGAATTGGATGTGAAGTCTCACAGAAAGTAGAAATGACTATTAAAATTTTGAGCCTGATCTACTGGAAAACAGGAAGTGCCATTTTTTGGACCGAGGGAATATGCGATGGGAGACCAGTTCCTGCTTAGTGCTAAAAAGCTAGAGAAGTTAAAAAAAGTCATCTATGTGTTTGCAAATGGACAGACTTACATCATTTAATTATAACTACAGGCTACACCGCAAAGAACTAAATAAATAAAAGCAACCGATAAAAACAAAGCACATAGCCTGATCACAGTGCTAACCTTTTGCAATGCCTACAAAGTGTTATTTTGAGTTCCTATTTACAAATCAAAGTATAATGTTTTGTTAACCATTCACATGTGTAATCGTGTTGTCCAGATACAAAAATAGTAACGTACACTACTTCAAATTCCAACCACTGAACATCAAGGGAAGGCAGTGGTTTTCTTGTTATAAAGGTAAAGCTCTAATGTAAGTTTTAATTAGCATAGTAAGTGTAGTTTTAGCCAGCACTAAATATGCCTCTTAAATAAATTTACTCCTCTTTAGACACCAAATCTGCAAACATACAATTTGTCATAAACCACTTCGGGCTTAGAAAAATTTGCCTTAGGAGTAACCAGTGGGTGTGTGGAGGGTGGAAGTGGACACAGCACACTATGCCCTGTGAGTTTAAAGTATATCTAACAACAAAGATATTTTTGTTTCTAACAACAAAGAAAACAACAGATGTTAGCGAGGATGTGGAGAAAGGGGAACCCTCTGACTCTTTTGATGGGAATGCAAATTGGTTCCACCTGGAAACCAGTATGGAGGTTCCTCAAAAAATTAAAAATAGAACTACCCTATGACTCAGCAATTGCACCACTGGATATTTACCCAAAGGATACAAAAATACAGATTCAAAGGGGCACACACACCCCAATGTTTTTAGCAGCATTATCAACAATAGCCAAACTATGGGAAGAGCCCAGATGTTCATTGACTGACAAATGGATAGAGAAGATGTGGTATGTATATATACAGTAGAATACTACTCGGGCATGAAAAAGAATGAAATCTTGCCATTTGGACTGATGTGGATGGAGCTAGAGGGTATTATACTAAGTGAAATAAGTCAATCCAAGAAAGACAAATATCATGATTTCACTCATATGGGGAATTTAAGAAACAAAACAGATCGACACATGGGAAGGAAAAAAAAAGGGAAAGAGGAAAACGAAACATAAGAGACTCTAACGATAGAGAACAAACTGAGGGTTGATTGAGGGAAGCAGATAAAGCATGGTCTAAATGGGTGATGGGTGTTAAGGAGGGCACTTGTGATGAGCATGATGTGTTGTTTGTAATCACTGAATTCTACACCTGAAACCAAATTTACCATATATGTCTACTAACTAGAATTTAAATAAGAGTTTGGAAAAAAACAAGTACATCTAAATACTCTTGTTCTTTTACACCATTGTCAGTCCCTAGAAGAGGCCTGGGACATTCACCCAATAGGGTTTAGTAAAAGACTGGTTGAGTGCATTGTCTCCAGAATGCCATTTCCAAATCGCCTCTGCCCGGGTGTTCCGCACTGCACACATACGTGAAGGGGCACCATGGGCCTCTGCCAGTGTCACAAAGTAGCTAATTATTCACTGGGTCCTCAGAGCGATAATAAGATTGGCCAGAGGTAGGAAAAAAGGAGGGTAATACAAAGAAATGGAAACCAAAGAGGCTTAGCATTAAAGAGAAGGTGAGGGTGTGCATCTAAGACAAGAGTTTTCCTACCACACAAGATCCGTCCTGGTCCAGCGTCTGTGAATGGACGCATTTATCTGCCTCTTTGATCCTAATGAAATTAAGTAGAGCAGTGCTGTTAAGAGAAAACTGGACAGAATAGCATTTTGAATATGCAATCATTATTTCAGCAAGCGTTGATTTTAGACTGAAAAAGAATCTATTAATCCTGAAGATTTATACCTAAAATCTATAATGCAGTTTTTTAAAAAGTTTCCATGTTTCGAAGAAATGACATCTATTATTTAACTATTCTAGTAATCAAATCCTCTAAAATATAGTATAATTATTTCCTTACATGGGTCATATGATTACAAGTTAAAAGAATTATAGTTAATGTCATCGTCATTATTTTATCTCAGATGGCCAAGAGAGGGTAGGATACAGACTCGCTATTGCCAGCAATTAATTCCTCCCATGATGGAACCTAAACCATGCTTCAGCATTTTGACTTTAATGTCTTTCTCTTCAGTAGCAAATGAGCATATTTATGCTGAAGTTCCTTTTCTCCTTCCTGTTGTCGCTGAACATCTTCTTTTCGACACTCTAGCCTCAGGGGGATAGGAATATTTTCTTGTTTCCTGAGTTCTTCAAAATCGCCTAACTCCAAGTAAGCCTGCTCAGTGCAGTCCCATGAGTCATTCAATTGTTCCATAAATTCCATAGCATGAGAGGCAATTTTCATATTCTTTTCCATTTTATTTTACATGATGGTTAGGCAAAGACATGGCATGGGTAGAGTTGGGAAAAGGCAAGAACAAGAGGAAATGTTAGATTCTCTTGGTAAAAGGATCGCGAAGGTCATCTAGTCCATGTCCAGGGACACAAACAAGTGATTCTGCAGCCTCTGCAGGAATATATGTCAGAACAAGAAGCTCACATCTGCCAAAGGCAGCCATTCTCTCAGGGAAGCTCTCATTATTTGGGAGGCTTTCTATAGGGTAGGTGGGTCCACACTTACAAATGGGGCATGGTGAAAAGTAGAGCAGGGGCACGGCAATTGTGTTTGCTTCGTACTCCGCAAGTTCTTCACATCCATCAGTCGGCTGGTAAACCCTTACTATGTAGAGAATAACCCACGTTTTTCTGGAGATGGGACATGGAAGGAAATTCAAGAGCGGAAACTCTTCAAAATCTTCCCAGGGGTCAGGAATCAAATTTCAAGTTAAGTCCAGTCTTCCCAGGCATACCAACCTCACTACCAAAAGTCAGAGTCTCTGGGAAAGAATGTGACTAAATTTCAAAGTACACTTTCTTATGATGCTTCAATCTTATTATAGGTGAGACCAGGTACAGTTTCATCCCTACAGTTGCTGTATCTTAAGGATTCTCAGAGAGTTTAAAGAAGTAGAGTAAGGGCACCTGGGTGGCTCAGTTGGTTGAGCGTCTGACTTCAGCTCAGGTCATGATCTCATGGTTCATGGGTTCAAGCCCTGCATCAGCCTATGTGCTGACAGCTTGGAGCCTGGAGCCTGCTTAAGATTCTGTGTCTCCTCTCTCTCCCTGCCCTTCCCCAACTTGTTCGTGGTCTCTTTCTCTTTCTCTCCTTCTCTCTCCCTCTGTTTCAAAAATAAATACATAAAACATTTATTTAAAAAAATAGTAGACTAAAATAGAGGCAACTGATATACCTATTCCACGTTTGTATAGGTTTCCAGAATCTGAAGTGGCTGTTAGATCACAGGATAACCAGAGTAACTGGCCCAAGATTTTGGTGCTGAAGCTGTGTGTAAATCTCTTGATTTGGCTCTGCCAATATGATTAAATTCCAACAAGTATCCAAACCAGAGTGAGAAGTAGGGGTTACATGAAATAATTGGTATGGTAATGGTGTTGGCCAATCAATCATAGCAGTTTCAGCTGTGAACAACCAGTCACCAAACTGAAGGAAACCCCTGCACTTCATTCTCAGGAGAAGAAAAGGCTCCTGTGTGATGTACTCTCTAGCTTCTGTGCCCTGCTTTTATCAGCAAGAACAGGGCACTGGTTTTATGGAGGAAAACTTCCAATCCCTTAAAATGCTAGAAAGGAACAAGAAATTACAGTTTTTACATCTGGTCTCTGTGTTTAGAGGGCAAGGAAAAAGAGGACGAGGAGCTAAAATTACCAATTCTAGTACACTGCTAGCGTACTGCTTGCTAGCATCTTTATTTTATTTAACACTGCAACTGCATTTTGAATCAGAGCCTGAAAAGTTTCAAACTGCATTTTAGGTCTGAATTTCCATAAACATTTTTATGCTTTTCTCCCAATGGAAAATACTGTAAGTTTACTATACATAAATCAACGGGGTTATGTTTTGTTTAAATATTTTTAAAATTATGTTACTGGTACGTGCTTATTGTTGAAAATTTCAAAATTACTGAAAATCTATTTAAAAAATAGAGATCCTATATACTGCTGAGATATTAATATATATTTGTGATTTGTATATTTATAGCTCCCATGTAAGTGTATAAAATATACATTTTTTTCAAAATATATATAGATCTCATTTAATTTTGTATCCTACTTCTTTCATCTTAGTTTATAGTATGTATTTTCCTGCATCATTAGTTTTGGGGTTTTAAGTTTATTTCTTTATTTTTGAGAAAGAGAGAGAGAGTAAGCATGTGCACATGAGCTGGAGAAGGAGCAGAAAGAGAGGGAGAGAGAGAATCTCAGGCCGGCTCCAGGCTGTCAGCATAGAGCCTATCATAGGGCTCAGTTCCCACAAACTGTGAGATCAAGACCTGAGCCAAAGTCAAGAGTCAGATGCTTAACCGACTGAGCCACGCAGGTGGCCCCCTACATCATTAGTCTTTGAAAACACAATTTTAATAGCTTCACAGTATCTCATCTCCGTGAATTATTAAATCATCATTGTTTAACCATTGCTCTTCAGTTGGACATGTGGGCTTTTCCCAGAAATCTGGTATAAGAATAATGTTCCAATAAACACCCTCTTATTATACATCTTTGTATTTATCACTGGTTTATTTCTAGGCACAATTTCTCTATGAATATTTGCAAAGTCAGCCTGTATGTAATGTTGAAGTTTCATGATACATATTTGCCAAACTGCTTTCCAGAAATGCAAGGCTTCTTCCTCTACATCTTACCCAGCATTTAATATAATTCATTGATACTCTCTGAAAAATCCTACCACCTAAGAGAGAAAAATAGTTGTTTCAAATTCTTTGAATTCAAAAAGAAAAAAAATGCTCTTTACTGATTTTTCCATTTTGTTGTTTCCATCTATATTAATATGTCAACATTCTTTAAAAAGTAATAGATGTTTAAAATACATTGTCTGAGTCTGTCACTTCTATCTTTATTTATGACTTTTGAATGTTTACTATAGTTTGTGCCTTACCAAAGTTTGCTTGTTTCTTTATGCTTTTGCATAAATATTTCATATGATTCTTTTATGGCATCTAGACTTTATGTTTGAGAATCATTCTCCTTTGCAAGATTATAAATTATCCTATATTTTCCTATACACATTTATAATTTTATTGTATGAGTTTTTAATCCACCTATATTTTATATATCTAGGAAGCTAAAAAAAATCTACCTTTATTTCTGGCCAAAATTGAGAGCAAATTTCTCAAACCCATCTGTTAACCAGCTTATCTTTCCCCATGGATTTGAAATACCAGATTAAAGAAATTCTTGGGGCGCCTGGGTGGCTCAGTTGGTTAAGCGGCCGACTTCGGCTCAGGTCATGATCTCACGGTCTGTGAGTTCGAGCCCCGCGTCGGGCTCTGTGCTGACGGCTCGGAGCCTGGAGCCTGCTTCGCATTCTGTATCTCCTCTCTCTGCCCTTCCCCTGCTCATACTCTGTCTCTGTGTCTCTCAAAACATAAATAAATGTTAAAAAAAAAAAAAAAGAAACTCTTAAATATATATATGCATATAATCATCTGTGTGTATATATGCATATATACAAATATACGCACACTCATATAAGACAGAGTGGCCCCCATTTGACTTCCTATTTTCTATATGTCATTATTGTCCCCAGCTTATCAAATGACAAAGGCATGTGGGTCCAAACTCATTGACAACACATCAAGGATATTCTCCAGGCACCTGTCAGGAAATACATGAAGCATAAATTTGATTTCACTACCTCCTCAACAATTATTGGAATCTTAAAGAAATTATAATTATTGATATTTGCCTAAAGTCTGTGCTGATCTCCATTCCTGGATAACAAAAATTCAATTTTGGATAAATCGAACTATAGGAAATTTGTTCCTGGATTGATTTTTCCCTCTAGTAAAACTGTTTTGACTATACTGCTCTCTGGCCTGAAATCACCTGGACTACTCAAAGGATATTAAAATATACAGCTTT
Source organism: Paguma larvata (assembly GCA_030068075.1). Taxonomy (NCBI): domain Eukaryota; kingdom Metazoa; phylum Chordata; class Mammalia; order Carnivora; family Viverridae; genus Paguma; species Paguma larvata. Next base: position 11,674,676 of record CM057823.1, read on the forward strand.
ATGATCCCATGATGTACCCTCTACTCTATGGGGTCTCTTTCTGGTGACAAAAGGGAAAATACTCTCTGGTCTGCCTTCGAAGAAGAGTTGGGCTTTCCCAGAGTTACTGGCTTCATTTTACTTTACTACTGAGAACACTGAAATAACTTTTTTTTCTTAGAGTGGGATATCAGAATATTTAGACAAATTTGTGACCCTCATTCGGCAAGTGAAGAGAACCTCACACATTGTTTGTACTAACTTCACTCCAAGCTCTTTCTCCAGTTTTAAAGCATTATTTTGTCCTGATTTCTTCATTTATGTTACTTTCTTCTATTGTACATATTCTGAGAAAGTGCCTTAAATATGTTTTAGGAAAGACTGGAGAAAATGGCAAGATTTCATTCATTTTCATGGCTGGAGGGGAGGTGAGGGAAGGGAAACAAAAGACTGGGGCATAAATAAATATATCAAAAAAAAAAAAAACTCTCTAGCAAAAAAATTTTCTGGACCTCCTCTTACCTCATTGATACGAGGGGAGTGTTGACAAAGACCACCAAGTTTTCCAAATCTGTGTACACTAGAGATTGGCAAAAGCCTGTTTACATTCAGTGGTATATTTAGAAAGAATTATCTGGCTCTGGGGTGTTTTAGAAAATTATTTTCCAAAGGTATATTTTTGTGATGCTATTTTGTCCAATATCATCATGTTCTTCTCTTTCCAAATTATACTCTCACCTGTAAGTATTTGCCAAAACAAACAACACCTACACGTGTGTATAATACGTTATTTTCTAAAGGTAGAAAATACACTTATTTTTAACATGACCTTCTTGCAAAGCAGCCTAAAATAGAAAAACAACTTTGTTTTAAAATTTTAAATTCCTGACTTCTACCTCAGTATTTACTTATGTCAATACCGTTATTCCTGACCTCTGCCTAAAATAAACCACTGAAAGTGAACTCCTTCAGCACTATTTGTCACGTGCACGTATAGATATAAATAAGTGTATACACAAAATTAAAACTTAACCACTTTATCAATGTTCCTTTTACAAATTAAGGCTTTATTACCTTAAAACTGAAAACCCCAGGAGCACCTGGGTGGTTCAGTCGGTTAAGCATCCAACTTCAGCTGAGGTCATGATCTCATGGTTCATGGGTTCAAGCCCTGCATCAGGCCCCACACAGCCTCTGTGTTAACAGCTCAGAGCCTGGAGCCTGATTCTGATTCTGTGTCTCCCTCTCTCTCTGCCCCTCCCCCACTAGCACTCATTCTCTCAAAAATAAATAAAAAATGTTTTAAAAGAATTAAAAAGAAAAGAAAACCCCAGGATCAGATGAATCCCAAAGTCTCCTCTAATTCTATGATTCTCCACAGAATTTAAAGGTAAAATAAGTTATCCCCATCTCTCCTAGTTTTCCCTTACTCACCAAAAAAAAATTAAAATTAAAAAAATTAAAAAAAAAACACAAGAACAACAAAAAAGCAATGTCCCAGACCTTGAAATATGGTAACAGGTATTTAAATAACTCATTGTTTAATGACCCTAGGGTTTTCTGAAATAAAGATCATGAATAAAAATCCACCAATGAAATTTGTGAAAAATTAGTATACAGTATGTTGACATTTGCCTTTCACCATTTTGATTACTTGGTAAACGACCCAAACACATCTATGACAGTAATTTTTATGAGGCATAAACTTGAACTGTGTGAGCTATGAACTTCACATGCAGCCGTGAATCCTCTGATGACAATAACTAACATCCCAGCTTTTTCACACTGACGGACATTCTTGGTCGTTTTTAGTTTTTTGTTTTGCTTTCAGTTTTGTTGGGGTTTTGTTTTTTTCTTTTTGCTTGTCATCATATTCATAATAATTCTGCAGAAAAGTTCCCTGAAAATTACTAAAACTTGCAAGAAAAGCAAAAAGAAATGTATGGTGCAATCTAAGATATCAATTTTTAGGCAGAAAGTAGGAATACTAATTAAATTAGTTACAGGGCCCTAAAGGGTCTAAAAGAGTAATAAATATTTTGGTTCTACCTTAATGCATTTTACAAAGGACAATATATGATGTAATTATGGTCATTAATCTGGAATACTTGAGAGAGGGTATCAGGATCTATGCACAGTATATACCAAGAGTTTTTCCTATTTGGCACTTCATACATTTGGTGTAATTTTTGGCAAATTCTTTGATTGCAGGAGAGCAGAGTATCTGTTTTTTAAAGACTCTGGTTGCCTCATCACAGTATGATAAGAAATTAGAAGACATGGAAACATCTGCGAAGGAAAAGAAAATTGAGTTGACTCTTAGATTTGGAAGATGTAATCTGCCAAATAAAAATAAGTCCCATAGGAGCGTCTGAGTGGCTCAGTCAGTTAAGCGTCCAACTCTGGGTTTATGGCTGAGGCCACGATCTCATGGTTTAGTGAGTTTAAACTCCACATCAGGCTCTGTGCTGACAGTGCGAAGCCTGCTTTGGATTCTCTCTGTCTCTTTCTCTCTCTCTCCCTCTAGCCCCCTCCCCCACTCATGTCTGTCTCCAACTAGATAGTAAGCTCCTTGTATGCATCTGGAGTACCTGACACACAGTGGATACTCAGTACATGTTTTAGAAATAGTTAAATGCCCCTTGGGGCTCTGCAGTTCAAACCCTTGATCCCGGGTCATTTTTCAATCATGAGAAGCATCTGTCGCAGTGCATGCCTTTGAGTGCTGCCCAGAAACACCTTGGGACTACAGTGTCCACACTTCTGGTTACCAAGAGTGTTAACTGGTTGATAATGCATAGTGAGACCCTCTCTGGGAACCACCCTCTGTTGAAGAGAGCTGCCTCACTCAGGTTTTTGCCGCCACCCCCAACCCTTCCTGGGACAGCCTGCATCCAGTGACTGGTCAAAGCAAGGCTACCGTCTTCCATCTCTCAAGAGCCATCCCAGCTCCAGGGCTCCTTAGGACCAGGTGGGACTTGGACTGCAACTACTTCCAAGTTAGCTTTTCCTCTTCTCCAGGCATGCTTCTCTCTCCCACTAGTATTATTCCCTAAAACACTCCCCAGGACATCTATGTATTATTACCCACCTAAATTCTGGTCTCTGGAACTCAAGAAACTAGTGGAGCCTTATAAAAATATAGATTTCTTTGACAATGGCCTTAGCAACATTTTTCTAATAGGTCTCCTGGGGCAAAAGAAACAAAAGCAAAAATAAACTATTGGGACCACACCTACATAAAAAGCTTTTGCACAACAAAGTAAACCATCAAAGAACAAAAAGACAACCTACTGAATGGGAGAAGATGTTTGCAAATGACCTATCCAATAAGGAATCAATACCCAAAATATATAAAGGACTTAACCCAACACCAAAACATGCAATTAAAATGGGGAGAAGATCTAAATAGACTTTTTTTCCAAATAAGACATACAGGGCCAACAGACACATGGAAACATGTTCAATGTCACTAATGATCAGGGAAATGTAAATTAAAATGCAGTGAGAGATCACTTTACACCTGTGAGAATGGCGAGAATCAAAAGTAGAAGAAATAACAAGTGTTGGCAGAGATGTGGAGAAAAGGGCACACTTGTGCACTGTTGGTGGGACTGTAAATGGGTACAGCCACTGGAAAATAGTATTCAGGTTCCTCAAAAAATTAAAAACAGAAATACCATATGATCCATTAATTATACCACTGGGTACTTACCCAAATAAAAAGAAAACACTAATATGAAAACACTAATATGCACTGATATGCTTATTACAGCAGTATTTACAACAGCCCACATATGGAAGCAACCCAAGAATCCAATAATAGATGATTGGATAGAGAAGATGTGGCGTGTGTGTGTGTGTGTGTACACATACATGCAGAGGAATATTCCTCAACCATAAAAAAGAATGAGACCTAGAGAATATTATCCTAAGTAAAATAAGCCAAACAAAGACAAATACATTAAGATTTCACTTACATGAATAATCTAAAAAAAATACAAATAAACAGACTCCAAAATACACAGAACCAACTGATGGTTGCCAGACAGGAGGCAGGTGACAGGACAGATGAAATAGATAAAAGGGATTAAGAGGTACAAACTCCTAGTTATAAAATAAATAAGTCATGGAGATGAAAAGCACTGCATAGAGAATACAATCTTCTGTTGTAATAACAACACTGTTTGGTGACAGACAGTGACTACACTTACCATGGTGAGCACTGAGTGATGGATAGAATTAATGAATCAATATGTTGTACATCTGTGTATTACATATACAGTGTATAACACTGTGTATTAATTACACTTCAATAGATTTCCAGACCTTTAGACCTACTAAAATCCATTTTTATAGCATGTGAAATTTTGTTTCATAAGTTATATGCCAGAATTTGTCTTATAAAGTTTCTCTTTCTGTCAAAATAGCAGCCTGTTATTTCTCTTCCACTGAAATTCTAGGCCTCGAGACTAGGTACTAACCAGTTGTTGACCTTTTTAAAAAGTCTTGATCTTATAACACTTTTCAGAGAACGTCTTCTTTTAGTATCTTTCATCTAAATTGAGTACATAAAAGTTTTTTATTTCTTATATTTACTTAGGCAGACACCTATTAATAGGTGATTGCAAAGCTGTATCCTCTAATTTGTACCAACCAAACCTTTTTCAAGGCAAACAATTCATTAGAACCTTCAGAAAAAGAATAGAGGCTCCACACAGACAGAGCTCTAGAGCCTACAAATGAAGACTACATTACATGTGCAGTAATCCCCAAATCCTGTTTCAGACTTTGTCACTATTATCTTTCACATAAAGGCAATGAAATAGGTATGATCATCAATGTTGTAATTTCGTGATTCTCCTCAGTCATCTGTTCTTCTCTTAAATAACAGTTGTAGTGACCACAATTGTCCCCTGTGCAATAAGGCAGTTTACAAAACCATCCATGTGATGGAAATCTCTTCCTTCCAACTAACTGTATGAAACTGTATAACAGCTGTATAAAATACAAAATCCAAGGGAAAATATTTTAAGTTGCAACAATTCTTTAAAAATAAACCTATTTGGCCAACACTCGTGAATAAATAAAATAAGCACTTTTTTCCCCTCTTTGTCTGTTGTGATTTCAATGAGCTTTCCATTGCCAGTGTGTTTCTGTAATATAAAGAGATTGGCTCTGGAATATAACTAGCAAAAAGAAAAAGAAAAGATGAGCGTCTGACATTGAGACCGGGAATCTGTGTGCCAAGATCCAATCTGCTGTGCCTGGAAAAGTGCTGAGACCACAAAACTTTGAAAAATTTGTTTTTGAACAGAAATGCTGACACCATTTATCTGTATCAGTGCAACTCCCTGAGCTGTGTGGGTGCAGTGTGCTTTCACTGCTTGAGACATTCTGCCTAGCGGCGAGGCAGGCAAATAACGCAAAATTGTTTCTTTGACTGTGAGTATTCACAGACATGATCTGTGAACACATGCAAAAACATGTTCTCAGAGTCACAGGAAGACCTAGCAGTCAATCATCGAAATGGAGTGGTGTCTGGAATCCCCCAACACTGCCACTACACCTTAATCTTCCAAATTTAGAACGATTTTATAATTGGACAATCACCTGGAGAAAGGCTGGCAAACTGCAGGCCATGGGCCAAATCCACATCTTTTTGTATAGCCTGTGGGTGAAGACTGGTTTTTACATTTGGAAATGGTTGGTGGGGGGAGGGAGCCAGGGAAAAGTCAAAAGATTTTATGATATATATTATATGAAATTCCATTTTTGAGTCTATAAATAAAGTTTTATTGGAATACAGTCACAGTAATTTGTTTATGTACTGTCCAGGGCTCCTTTCACACTACAACAGCACAGTGGAGTGAAGCAGCAGAGACCTCTGTCCTACGAAGCATGAAATATCTACTGTCTGACCCTGTAGAGAAAAAGCTGGCCATCCCCTGATCTAGACTATTGCAATTTACAAGGCTTTTCTGATATGCACCAAATTTAATCCAGTAGAAAGCATTATCTCTATTCTACAAAGGAAAATACAAGAAAATGACTTTTTCAAGGCCATGCAGCCAGTAGAGATACTCATAGTCTTTCATATTTTCACAAAGACTCCCTAAAAATAAGGGCTATAAATCTTTAATAACACTAATTAGTATTTGGTTTGTAAAAATGTTTCCATCCTTTCATCCCACAACCATAATCAAAAGTAATTTGCTTAAAACCCAGCACTTTAGAGTATTTTGGTGGTGAAGGGCCAAGGATCAAACTCTTGGAAAGCATCTTCTACCTGACAATACTAACTAACAGGCTTGTCACTCAAAAAACAAACGGAAGTTTCTCCCTTCAGCTGCTCAGATACTCCAATGCAGTGAAGGAGAATCCTGGACACACCATCTTCCTCCTGGACTCCTTAATAGTTCTCATGCAGATACAGCAGATCTTTCTGACAAGGTCAAACTCTCCCGAAATTGAGTTACTAAAGCAATTTTGTACATTCTCTCTGAACATGCCAGTGGCCTTGGCCTAAAGATACTATTCAAGCAGAAAAAACAGTTCCATCTCTTCCACTAGGTTTTCTCTCCACATTTTACACTTGAGTAACTACCGAATTTATATTCTTAACCTTTATACCTCTATTCTTTATATATATGTATATATATGGATATGAGAGAGACAATATAATGATTATCAATCCACAAGGAGTAGGCAGATAAAGTTCTACAGAGAATAATGACCAAGCAACTACTGAAGAAAATCCAGGAAGAATGAGTTTTAGCCCCTGCTTGACCACTATGTGTCTTTGGGAAACTCCTTGAGCCTTCCCAGGTCTGTTTCCTCATCTATATGACAAGAGAGACTGCGTGACCTTTATGGGTCAGTTCTGTTTAAAATTATCTCTAACCATAAATCTGTGTTGCACACTCATTTAATCCAAGTCATGGCTTCACTATCTCTAAATTCAAGACAAGGCCTATGACATAGGTGGTTAATTAAAGTATGAAAGTATACTTAGAGGACACAGCACACAGTGCTCCAAAGATGATACTAGGACGCTTTGTGTTTATAGATGATTCCACTCATGAAAAGCAGTTTAAAAAGAGGGTGGCATGCAAAAAGAACCAGATAGAAAGTGAAAATGGTGTTGTTGTTAAGTTACACAAATTCATGGCAAACTTCCTTTTGGTCCACAGAATTATTCTTGCCCTGCTTATCCAGGGCAGGTAAGACCCAAGCCTTGGCCAGCTTTTTTCTCTGTCCTCTTCTCTTATCTTTTCACAAACCAACAGGGTGAACTATGGTCCTTCCATACTCAAAATAATGAAAAGGCACTCAAATACACACTACTTTTCATAGTGAAAGACCCCAGCAAGGAATATCACTTGATAGCTAATAAAATAACTTCTTTCTATTATATTGTCTTTTATAAACTCAAGGTTTCTAAACAGCATCATTAAAACAAGTTCTGCCTCAAGACTGAAATGTATAATCTCAAAGATGATCAATATAACAATCATGAGTATTTTCATACTTTGATTTTTTTAAAGATCTTATCTATTGTTGAATTTTTTCAACACTATGATTTTATATATCAATCACCAAAGTAGTTTACATTTAACTTTATTTTTTTAAGTATATTTATTTCTGAGAGAGAGAGAGAGAGCACAAGCAGGAGAGGGGAAGAGGGGGAGATAAAGGAAGAGGGGGAGAAAGAGGAAGAGGGGGAGAAAGAGGAAGAGGGGGAGAGAAAGAGAGAGAGAGAGGGAGAGAGAATCTGAAGCAGGTTTCAGGCTCTGAGCTGTCAGCACAGAGTACAATGCGGGGCTCAAACCCACAGATTGTGAAATCTTGACCTGCGCTGAAGTTGGATGCTTAACCGATTGAGCCACCCAGGCACCCCAAAGTAGTTTACATTTAAACTGATCAATCATGCCTCCAGAGAAAGCTTAGCACCATTACCTTAACCTTTAAAAAGTTAACATTTCTTAACCAATAACAACAAGAAATAGGAATATATAGCAGAAGCACCTGTTAATTAAGCAAAGGTCTCCTTTATTCTTCTCTAATCTCCTTCCATGAAGTCATATGGAGTTTAATGGGCTAAATCTTTTATTCTGCTTGTCTGATTAAGCATCTGAATGTAGAGTCAACAATACCAGTCTTGGAAATATGCTAAGATCCAACATTTAAGGTTACAATTGCTTAAATTTTATACTCTCATCAGGATTTAAAATTAACTGAGGCAAGGCTTGATTAAAGGTAAATGAAAATATGGAAAGAAGAACAATTAAACTATTTCTTAGGCTCGTTTATCCACTTACTCATACTAGGCATTTGCAGGCAGTACTACAATAGACCCTCAAGACTCTCTTCCCACTATCAAGGGACAGTGAACTAAAAAACATTAATAGGTAATGATAAGTGCCGGGAAGGAGATGTGCCCAGCACCGAGTGAGGGAGCACAGGGGAGAGGCATTCATATTAGACACTCGGGAGGGGACAGCAATGCCCAGTGTTGAGAAGCCAGGAAAAAAATTAGTTACATAAAGGGGAAGGAGACGAGATGAAGAGGAACTTGAGGGTAAAGCCAAGGCACATGGAAAATCTCAATGGTATATAGACCACAACATAAGTGACTAAAACTAGTTCGTCATAGTCTGAGTACGTGGTATGTTGGGACAGTGACCAGCGAGGGAAAGACTAGGTCATGAAGAGCCACGTATACCACACTAATGAGCTTGAACTTCACAACCTGAAAGCTCTCGACACCCAGCAGAGGATGTAAGCAGGAGAATGACTACTCAGCTGTGACAGTAAGAAAACTACACAGACAAGTCTGAAACGATACAGGGAGAAGTGGTGAATGGGCAGAAACTTGAGTAAGGCAGACAACTGAGGAGTCCAATGCAGTAATGCAGATAATAAACTATGAGTTCATGCAGGAAGAACCCTGGTGAGAAGGACAGTCACGTAGCAAGGATTATTTGGGAAGAAGCAGTGCTTTATCAGAAAGAGAGGGTGGGTGGATAAGTGAAAATCTAGCACAATTCCTGGATTTAGGACTTGGACAACTGCGTGGATTGTGGTACTAAGCAGGGAAGGGGCACAGAACAAATATTATTGTTCACTTCTTTTTATTTTTGACATCTAAGGAATTTATTTATTAATATAAGGAACTACACTCCTAGGAAAGACTTATTTTCTTAAATTTCAAAAAAAAAAAAAAACAAGTTTCGAAAAGCAACAATATTAGACAATAAACACAGAAAAGATAGGGAAAAACGGCACTGAGAGAAAAGTCCACAAGCAGAATAAACAGCATCATGAGTTGTGGAAAAAAAAAAAAAAGAAGGGAAACCCAGTGCTTGAGTTTCAATGTTCAAACCAAAATGAAGAGGAGTAAAGAAAGGTAGAATATGTCTCCCAGAAAGATGTGAAATTTGTCTGAGGGACAGAGTCAAGGGACCAGGATAATTTGAGAAGAAGTGGTACTGTCACAGAAGAAAATACTTCAAAAGATAAAAAAGACAGACAATGCTAATTAAATAAATATATATATTTATTTATTTTATAGGGGCACCTGGGTGGCTCAGTTGGTTAAGAATCCAACTTTGGCTCAGGTCATGATCTCACGGTTTGTGAGTTCGAGCCCCGCGTCAGGCTCTGTGCTGACAGCTCAGAGCCTGGAGCCTGCTTTGGATTCTGTGTCTCCCTCCCTCTCTCTGCCCCACCCCTGCTCATGCTCTGTCTCTCTCTCTCAAAAATAAACATTAAATTTTTCTAATTAAAAAATAAAAAATAAAAATATTTTATAGAAACTACCATGATTTGACTACTCAAATGCATGCATAGGGGGAGGGCAGATAATTCGGGAATCACACCTACATTTAGACCTAAAAGCTATCAAAATGAAAAATGTTAAGATAATTTTACTTTGCCAACAGCAGCTGCAAATGTTCACACACAGCACTAGAGTATCCTATAGAAAGAGTAGCTCGCATCTAAGGCTTTGGTTGTAATAAACAAATTTGCAATTAGGAGACATTTTTAGTCCTATACAAGTATGCAGAAACAAAGCCAGAATCCACTTTTCAAGAAAAAAAAAAATTGGCAAACTTTCCTAAACAGAAGCCCCACTTGCACCAAATCTGGTACTGTTGGGTGCCAGACAGCCACAGCAGGCACAGACGGCGGAGCCCCTATCGCTTGCTTCGCAGACTGCTGTCTGGTTGCAATTTCTAGTCATATGTGGTTTGGTGGAGCAGAGAAAAGCCCCTGGCTTTCCTCTATCAGTTCTGCATCCATAGCTCCATCCATCAAAGTAAACGTAACTGCCCACAAAAATTAAGCCCAGGTATTGCCTCCACTTATCCACACAGCATTCCTTTGCTCCTACGCAAAGTTTAAGGAGTAATTTAATTTACAAGTTGTCAAGCAAGCACAGGCTAAATAAGGGTGAGGAGACAAGAAGCATCCTCAGTGCCATCCCTGCATCTAGCTTCCAGAAGCTCTGCATCTCTCCTTCCTCCCTTCATTTCCATCCTGAAATGAAAGGAAGACTCATTTCTTGAATTAGAGCTGAGGCTATTATAGTAACATTGTCTTTCTCTGGGGGCGGGGTGGGGGGTGGTCAACAAGAGGTCGTCAATTAATCATTCACATACCCACATTTGTGCCACGCACCTACTACCCACCTCTCAGGTGCTATGCCACCACCAGCAACAGAAAAATAAACAAGGCATGTTTGAAAGGTAGCAGGAACATCTAATATGGAAGGATGGTTATACCTTTAAAATATAATCAGATAGACGTCACATAAAGGTGTGAAAAAAGTGATAACGAAAAGTCCAGAAGGAATAAATAAGAAATGGTGATCTTCTATTAAACATGTATTTTTTTAAAGTCCCTTCTGGCATCACACTCATGCAGGAGCAAGGACATTTCAGATGGCCTTTTGATAGTGGGATGTGTACTCCCCCCACAACTTACCATTTTGTGGAGGATTTAAGAAAAGCCAAGCCTCTATAAAGGCACTCTTTTCTCCTACTGAATTATGTCAAAAATCAGGACTTAACTGACCAAAAAACCCTGTACTTGTTAAAAACTATAACACCAGAGACGGGACGTTCACACACTTCACAGGGAAGTCTCTACAGAAAATTTTCCATTTATTCTTATCTTGACATACATAATGCAGGACTATAGTTCTTCTTCAAGTGTTAATGCCTCAGAAGAGGATGTACCCTCCTTGATATCAATACTTACTTTAAAAAAAACAAAGCTCAATTTATCTTTAAAAAGAAAAAATATCAGTGAAAGCACTACAAATAGAAACTTTCTAAAAAGTAACTGTGGTGATTTTATATTTTCAAAGATCTGTATTTAAGGTTGACCAACAAAACATCACTCTTTCACCCCTAACTTCAGGACTTATTCCTTTTCCACATCTCAATCTTGACAACCTCTTTGGAGGGAAGGAGGGGGCGGTTACTTAGCTTCTAAATGATTTTATAAAATGGAAACACAGTTTCAGACCAGAACTGTGGAAATAGCAGTTACCTTCTATACCTAATTAAGTTTTCTGAGTATTTCTCCCCTCACTTAAAATGACCCTTCACAGCAAATAATCGTAAAATTAAATAAGCAATCTTGTTTTAAGATACTAGAGACATTTTGATTTCTCTGACCGATAGGAAAAGCCCTAGCATGTTAACCAAATGAGAATACTAAAAGAATATATGTCTAAAACTATCTGAAGGACAGGTCATAGTATATAGATACATTTGACCAAGGTTCTGTTTCAGAAGGGAACACAGATTACTAAGAAAACAAAAAGCCACCTAGCAGACTATCGGGGGAAATGAATCAAACCAGGCGATCATTTGGTATGACAGATGTTTTACGCCGATCACATTCAGATACATATTTATGTTTTAGAACTGTGCATTAACCAAGGGCACTAGGTACCACTGACAGGAAAATGCAAATAATATTCACACTCAGACACACACACATATAGCGTTTTTCTCCTAGCAACGAGCGCTCTCTAAACTTATTATCACATGTAACAAGAACCCACAATAAAACAAATACTCTCAATCCTCACATATATGTATTTAAGAACAATCTCACTTTAGAAATACTTAGAAATATTTTTCCTCGTTGGAGGTGGTTTTGCTTTGGCTATTACTCACGGACTCTCTCTTTCTTGATCTAGACTGACCATTCCACAGTATTCTGAATGTATGTCCCCTCTAGGAAAGGCTTCAGTTCTTGCAATTTTGTGGCTATGTAAAGGGCTCCAGTTGAAGTTTTCTTAAGTCTGTTTCTCCAATGGCATATTTGGTGAGTATCAAGAGATAAAAGCAACCAAACGATTGTGTACAAAGGCTTTATCGCAGAAAAAGGATAGTTGGGGATGGTGCACAACTCCTGCTATGAACAAGCTGATTTTCTTGGGAGTGCGGAGTGTTCGCGGGACTGCATGCTTCCTGCTATAAAGCATGAAGCAGCTTAGGCTTGTAACCACTCTGAGCAACCACGAGTGCATTAAAGGATTCGTACAAGCGTGCTTGACACAACTGTAACTACATTCCACACAACCTGTATAGGTACCTGGTCTAGTTGCACACATTATCTGATGTAAAGAAAAGACAGGATGCAGAATTCTCATTTCTCATGTATGCATTGTTCTCTCATACTAAATGATAAACGAACGCAAACTCAGTTTCAAGGAAGAAACGTAAAACCAGCAGTTACCTCTTATAACAAGTTTCATTTTCTGAGTATTTCACTCCTCACGATAAATGATTCGGTGCAGCAAATCTCCATTAAAGAATGCAAACAATCTTGGTTTTAAGATGCTGAAGAAATTTTTATTTCTCTGATAGGAAAAAAAATCTAACATGTTAACCAAACTAGAATATAAACAGATGTCTAAATACACACACACACACACACACACGACTCACAGAGGTATTAATCACAGCATAAAGTACAGTAACCATAGCAATCTGTTTCCAACGTGGGAATTCCCAACCAGGGTTTTTCAACAATTTAGGGTATACCCAGGTATTGCTGCAAGAAACATCTTCACCTACAGCAATACCAAGAACAAAAATGCCAGTCGATTTTTCTTATGCTATGTTGCAGCACTTTGGAGGGGGATTGAAATGACCAAAAAAAGAAAAAAGCCAACTCAGCTGGTGTTTCCGCTTTTCAGATTAGAGCAGGAATATTCAGAGGGGTAGCCACTGACCATTGCTGCTTTTCTCACTTGGCCTCCTATCAACTCTTCTTCCCTCCCAGGCTCCCACATGAGCCCAATCCCATATTTTTCCCACCTTAAACACTTAATTCCCTCCACATCTTTCCTTTGAGAAACTTAGAATGATAGAACAAAACGAAAAGGGAGACAGAAAAGAAAGCTGCAACTTTTAGTACCAGGTCAGCCGCAAACTATCAGTATTGTCTTGAATGAGCAATTGCAGTGCTCGAACGATAATTTGGATTTTCTTTAATCCAAAGAATAGACTGAACTGAAAGTTCCAGCTCTAACACGGTCTAAAAATGTTCATCAGGCATACCTTCATTTAAGTTACAGAACCGATACTGCTTCAATACATGACCTTCCCCTGATGGCGTTCCTATCTGATTCAAATTGCCACATTTCAAGACTTCGCCCTCAAGATTATGCAATTTTAAAAATCTATGTGGTTATAAAATAGGTCTCAATATCTCAATATAACTCTGTAAACTTATTAAAAAGTATACAGAGAAAAAGCTAGAACTAAAGGAAACTATTTATTTCAACAAGGATAATATATGTTACTAAGTTATGAATCAGCTGATAATGAATTTATAAGTGGAGGCAAATTCTATCATGTAAACTTTATTCTTTATAACCTCTTTCTCTGAAAAGGAATGTTTGAAGGATACCAAGGCAACAAGGCAAAGCAACTTTGAAATCCTTAGAAATAAGGTAATTTCAATTAAGCACATATTGTTAACACCCACCTAACATAAAATCAAGTCATATTTTTGAGGGAAAATGACCACATTTTGTCTCTATCAGTTGAGAAAGAAGGGAGGGAAATGAGAGCAACACAGAAATTAACATATGTATGGGGCAGCTAGGCGGCTCAGTCTCCTAAGCATTCGACTTTGGCTTAGGTCATGATCTAGTCATTTGTAAGTTCAAGCCCGCATCAGGCTCTGGGCTGACAGTTCAGAGTCTAGAGCATACTTCAGATCCTATGTCTCCCTCTCTCTGTCCCTTCCCTGCTCCCACTCTCTCTCTCTCTAATAAAAATAAACATTAAAAAAAGAAATTAGGGGCGCCTGGGTGGCTCAGTTGGTTGAGCGGCTGATTTCGGCTCAGGTCAGATCTCGCGGTCTGTGAGTTCGAGCCCCGCATCGGGCTCTGTGTTGACGGCTCAGAGCCTGGAGCCTGCTTCGGATTCTGTGTCTCCCTCTCTCTCTGCCCTTCTCCTGCTCATACTCTGTCTCTATGTCTCTCAAAAAGTAAATAAACGTTAAAAAAAATTAAAAAAAAAGAAATTAGCATATGTAATTCATCACTGTGACTTATTTCAAAAAGAAAAAAAATTCAAAGAAAGTTCACTAGAGAGTAAACAAAATATGAAAAGCCACCACCCAAGAGGGCCAGCGGCAAATGGTTCTCAAAGGTAGCTAAACGCCTGCCCCGAGGAGAAGCTCTTCTGCAAATAGACACTCGCACAGACTCTACCCTCACTCTCATTATGTGCTGAGTATTTACAAAATTACCTGTCTGGTTATGAACATTAACTGAAGGTTTTCACACAGATTTCATCTGTGCTGCTGACAACAGATCACAGTGAAACTTCACCAGCTTTGGGGAAATAAATGGCATGTATTCCCTGAAAAATTAAAATCACCGTCTTAAAACTATATATTTCTCAGTTTCCTCAATAACTTTTTTTTTTAATTCTAAATACCAGGGCGCCTGGGTGGCTCAGTCACTCAAGCATCCGACTTCGGCTCAGGTCATGATCTCACAGTTTGTGGGTTCGAGCCCTGCATCGGGTTCTGTGCTAACAGTGCTGAGCCTGCTTGGGATTCTCTTTCCTCTCTCACTGCTCCTCCCTCACTTGCACTCTCTCTCTCTCAAAATAAATAAACTTAAGAAAAACTCTAGGGGCACCTGAGTGGCTCAGTCTGTTGGGCAGCCGACTTCAGCTCAGGTCATGATCTCATGGTCTGTGAGTTCAAGCCCCACGTTGGGCTCTGTGCTGACGGCTCAGAGCCTGGAGCCTGCTTCCGATTCTGTGTCTCCCTCTCTCTCTGCTCTTCCCCTGCTCACACTGTCTCTATGTCTCTCAAAAACTAAATAAATGTTAAAAAATATTTTTTAATTTAAAAAAAAAGAAAAATTCTAATTATCAATGACTTCGAAACTATATTTACATAAAATGGTAACTCAGATGTCTGCTAAAACTTCCTTATCTCTGAGATCTAGAAAAGTTCTCAAGGATTACCCTGAACCTCTAAACCCATGCCTTACACTAGATCAAAATAAACTCTTCATCTTATCATACTGAATGCTTTAATCTTTTGCTGGCACTATGATTTTCAAAATCTCTCACATTTCATCCCAAATGGCTTATCAAGTATTTTTCCCCAAAACAGTTTCTTCCTTCAAAGCAATAATGGTGCCAGTGGGTTACCACAATAATTTTTTAAAAGCTTGACAAAAGTAGTTAAATTCAGAACCCAAAAGTTCACAAGTAAGAAAGTGCAGTTAAGAATGAATTTAAATGGAAAGTTATTATATACTTTAATTTTCTTCTTGATTTGATTACGTTAAAATTGTTTTAGAAATGTATATAAGCTTATTGTTACCCACAGCTCTGTTAGGAAACCGCTCTGTACTTCTACAAAATATGTGCCAGTAGTCCACGTGACCAAGCGACCTCTGGATTCAACAGGTAGACTTTCTGCTCGCCTCATCCTGGATCATATACCTCAACTGGACTGAACCACTTTTCTTTTTTAGCGCCAGTAAATCTCTAGCTCGACCTGTGTGTGGTAGGTACGTGCTGCTTTTTGTCCAGGAAGCCTCACCTTGTTTCCACGTCTATGATCACATATTCTTTGGGCCTTTACTCTATAATTTTATCATACTTAATAAGTCTAAGTATTTACCATCAGGGACTTTATCATGGTCCTAACCTTAAGATTTAAATTAAATGAATCTCCTTTTTCTTTTTATGATTATTTATTTTCAGACAGAGTAAGAGTACTTCTTTTGGAATGGTTTTGTTTCTGCTCAAGCAAGACTGGGAAAGAGGCAGAGGCAGAGAGAGAAAGAGAGAGACAGAATCCCAAGAAGGCTCCACCCAGGGCTTGAACTTACATACCATAAGATCATGACCTCAGCTGAAATCAATAGCCCGACGCTTAACTGAACGAGCCACCAGGCGCCCCCTTCAATGAGTCTCCTTAATTAAGTCTGGGGTATTCATCCTTACGTAAATACAGCAGGAATGCTGTTTGGTTTGTTTTTCTCGTAAGTCAAATGTCAGGGCACCTGGGTGGCTCAGTCAGTTAAGCATCCAACTTCGGCTCAGGTCATTATCTCACAGTATGCGGATTCAAGCCCCGCATTGGGCTCTGTGCTGACAGCTCAGAGCCTGGAGCCTGCTTCAGATTCTGTGTCTCCCTTTCTCTATGCCCCTCCCCCATTCGCACTCTATCTCTCTCTCCCAAAAATAAACAAACATTAAAATTTTTTTTTAAATAAGTGAAATGTCACAGGTAAAGGGGAAAAGCAGAGACAAAACCATTCCAAAAGTAGTATTTTTACTTACAAAATTTAAAAATTTGCAAGGACCCTTGACAAAGAACATTACAGAGACTGAGAGAAAAAAATTAAAAAGTTCGAGGCTACAAAGGATACAATTACTCTGTTCACAATGGAACCAGTGGTTTCCCCTTTGTTTCATATCTCCAAGGAATGTCATATAGCCCTACACATTAGTCCTACAAAATTCAGCGAATGAGTTGGTTCTATTAGAAAGTCAGTAACTTATAAGAAAGAGTTCAAATCTTCCTTATTTTGGAGGATTAGTGCTAGGCAAAGTGATTACAAAGATAGACATACATATATAGATAACTACCTTAGAATGCAAAGTGCTTTTTATTTCCTAACATGGCACATGAAATGCTTAGTCATAATGACGATAGACCAAGGACTACTTTTCTCACACAGAACTCTCCATAAAAGCATTATATGGTCACACTGTAACATAACAGTCCATGAATATCAAAAACTTAATGAAAACGAGAAATCGGTATCAGCATGACTCAAGGGGGAAGAAAAGAAAAAGTACAAATATGCTTTTCACTCCACCACTCTAAACCCTGGCTAACTTTATAGCTAACAATGACGCACATCTCATTGTGAACTACATATATAGTCATCAGTGCAGAAAAAAACTCATAAAATGAACAAAATCAACAAACAAAATGTCAGGGTTTATCTTCTAGCATGAGCACGGGATCAGAAGGAAACAATTAAACCATCTCTGCTTTCAGCAAACTTGTAAGGATAAAATCCGTACACCTGACCAACTTAAGGTCTTGAAAGGAAGTGCAACTGGACAGAAAGTTTACATGGATGTAATTGTAAAGACACTCAGAGAATAATAAGATGGCCCTTCTAAGGCAGATTTCCAAAGATATCGGCAAAAACACTTTCTCAATTTGCGTGGTACCTTGAGGCGCTAAAACTATATTTTCTATATGCTAAACTGTCTTGTCAATAGAGTAGAGGTCTGGCATAAGAGAGAAGAAAGACGTGAAGGGAAAATAAAGTGAAGAGTGGGGTTAAATAAATAGCAGTGACAGCTCTCCAAAAACACCAGCAAAAATGTATCACCATGGCAAGAAATTCAGTCAAAGAAGATATCACCACCCCAACATCTCACCATGTGTTAAAATGACATCAAGTATGGTAGTGAATAGAAATGGTGCAGAAGCCCTCCTGGATACAGTGTGAAATAGAGAAGTAGAAAAGATAGAGCCACACACGCTTACACACACAAAAAAGATCACTCAATCAAATGAGCCATTATCGGCAGCAAGCACTCTGCCTCTTCAGAAGCAACTAAAGAGAGAGCCTTAAGTTGTAAAGTTTATAAGCCTACCTGGATGCCTCTGCACTTCACATCTCTGCTAATACAGCTAAGGCCGGAAGACCCTATTCGATACTGAGTGCAAGTATATTTCATTTTATTGCACTTTGCTGATATTGTGCTTTTTATGAACTGAAGGCTGATGGCAACCCCGTATTGAGCGAGTCTTTTGGCACCATTTTTCCAACAGCATTTGCTCATTTTGTGTTTTGTGTCACCTTTTGGTAATTCTTCCAGTATTTCAAGATTTTTCATCATTATTCTATTTGTTATGATGATCTGTGATTGGTGATCTCCAATGTTACTATCATCATTGTTTTGGGGTGACACAAACCATGCCCATGTGAGAGAGCAAACTCAATTGATACACGTGGGGACTGACTGCTGCACGGAGCAGCCATCCCCCTTCTATCTCCCTCTCCTTGGGCATCTCTATTCTCTAAGACATGATAATATTGAAATCAGGCAAGTCAACAACCCAAGAATGCCTCTAAGCGTTCAAGTGAAAGGATGAGTCATACATCCCTCTTTAAATCAAAAGTGATGAATGATTAAGTTTAAGAAGGAAGGCATGTCAAAAGTTGAGATAGGTAAAAAGCTAGGTCTCTTGCACCAGTTAGCCAAGTTGTGAATGCAACAGAAAAGTTCTTGAAGGAAGTGAAAAGTGCTACTCCAGTGAACATATGGATGATAAGAAAGCAAACAGCTTTATTGCTATTATGGAGAAAATGTTAGTGGTCTCAATAGAAGATCACCAGCCACAACATTCCCTTAAACCAAAGCCTAATCCAGAGCCAAGACCCTAATTATCTTCAATTCTAGGAAGGCTGAGTGTGGCTAGGAAGATGCAGAGGAAAAGTCTGAAGATAGAAGAGGTCGGTTCATGGGGCTTAAGGAAAGAAGTCATCTCTGTAACACAAAAGTGTAAAATTAAGCAGGAAATGCTAATGTAGAAGTTATCCAGAAGCTCTAGCTAAGATAATTAATCCAGGTGGCTACACTAAACAACAGATTTTCGATGTAGATGAGAAACAGTCTTCTGTTGGAAGAAGATGTCATCTAGGACTTTCACAGCTAAAGAAGAGAAGTCAATGCCTCACTTCAAAGCTTCAAAGGAGAAACTGACTCTTGTTAGGGGCTAATGAAGCTGGTAATTTTAAGTCGAAGCCAATGTTCATGTATCATTCTGAAAATCCTAGGGCCCTTAAGAATTACACTAAATCTACTCTGCCTGTGTTCTACCAAATAGAACAACAAAGCCTATAGGACAACACATCTGTTTACAACATGATTTAAAGAATGCTTTAAGCTCACTTTGAGACTTATTACTCAGAAAAAAATTCCTTTCCAGTTGTTACTGCTCACTGACCATGCACCTGGTCACCCAAGAGCTGTAATGGAGATGTACAATGAGATTAATGTTGTTTTCATGTCTGCTAACACGATATCTATTCTGCAGCCCATGGATCAAGGAGTAATTTTGACTTTCAAGTCTCATTATTTAAAAGGTACATTTTATAAGGCTAGAGCTGCTACAGATCGTGATTCTTGTGATGGATCTGGGCAAAGTTAAGTGAAAACCTTCCAGAAAGGATTCACGATTCTATATGCCATTAAGAACACCTGTGATTCATGAGAAGTGATCATAATATTAACATGAACAGGAGTTTGGAAGAAGTTGATTTCAACCCTCATGGACGAGTTTGAGGGGTTCGGGACTCAGTGGAGGAATTAATTACAGATGTGGTGGAAACAGCAAGAGATCTAAAATTAGAAGTGGAGTCTGAGATAGGACTGAATGGCCACAATCTCGTGATCAAACGTGAACGGATGAGTTACATCTTATGCCTAAGCAAAGAAAGTAGTTTCTTGAGATGGAATCTACTCCTGGTGAAGATGCTGAGGAGACTGTTGAAATGACAACAAAAAATTTAGAATATTAGGTAAACCCAGTTGATAAAGCAACAGCATGGTTGGAGAGGACTGTCTCCAATTTTGGAAGTTCTACTGTGGGTAAAATACTATCAAACAACATCGCATCCTACAGAGAAATCATTCATGAAAAGAAGAGTCAAACTTCACTGATTTCTTATTTCAAGAAATTGCCACAGCCACCACTACCTTCAGTAACCACGACCCTGATCTGTCAGCAGTCATCAAAATCGAGGCCAGACCTTTCACCAGCAAAAAGATTACAACTGTCCAGAAAGCTCAATATTCTTTGTAATCAAGGTATATACATGTACATTTTTAGTAATAATTCTATTGCACACTTAATAGCAGTATAAACATAACTTTTAATATGCACAGAGAAACCAAAAAATTAATTTGTCTTGACTTATTGGAATATTCATTTTACCATGGTTGATTGGAAGCAAACCCACTATCTCTCAGGGGCATGCCTGTTTACACAAGAAGATGGCAAGATACCAATAAAAAGTGAGTATAAGAAAAATATAGAGAAAGAGCAATAAATTTTACTAACCTAAGATACACAAGACTTCTTGTCTGCTACAGAACAAGCATCTGACCCAAATATTTGTCATTCATTTTATAAAATAAATGAAGAAAATGCCTTTTAAAAATCATAAAGAAAAAATGGAAATTCAAGAGGAGTTGTTCAAATATAAGCCATCAGAACTCAAGAAACAGTAAGGAAAAATTCTCAGAAACGATTATAGAAAATCACCTTATGGTAAGCAAATCTATGGAAAACATAAGGCACTTAAGAAATAAAAAAGAACAAAATTAAATGGAAATAAAGACTTGAAAATAATTAGAGAAGACAGATATAGAAAACAGATAAAGTTGATAAAACAAACACATATGGAGTGCTTAAAAAGAAAAAGCAGTATAACAGAAAGATATTTTAAAATATATTTCCAAAAATAGTCCTTAAAATAAAACTTAACTATATGTACTTAAAATTTCACTGTGGACCATGAAAAACTAACCCAGGATAGACAACACAGATACACAGCCTAGTAGTGTTACTGAACTTTGAATAATAAAGAATCCTCAGAGGGGCACCTGGCTGGCTTGGTTAAGTGTCCGACTTCAGCTCAGATCATGATCCCATAGTTCATGAGTTAGAGCCCCACGTTGGGACTCTGTGGAGCCTGGGAGCCTGCTTCAAATTCTGTGTCTCCCCCCTCTCTACCCCGCCCCAGCTTGTACTCTGTCTCCATCTCTCAAATATTTAAAAAACTGTTTTAATTTAACAAAATAAAAAAATAAAGAATCCTCAGGGTACCTGGGTGGCTCAGTCATTTAAGTATGAGACCCTTGATTTCAACTTAGGTCAATATCCAATGTTTGTGGGCTCCAGCCCCGTGTCAGGCTCTGCACTGACAGTATGGAGTCTACTTGGGATTCTCTCTCTCTCTCTCCCTCTCTCTGTACCCCTCCCCCACATGCACACACACACTCTCTCAAAATAAATAAACATTAAAAAACAAATAAATAATAGATAATCCTTAAAGCAGACCAGAGAAATTATTTATAAGTGGAAAATTCAGACTCCTCCACCACTGCATTCACCTCCATGAAACAGTAAAGCAACATCTACAAGCTCTTCAAAGAAAAAAAAGGAAATGTCAAATTGTCCTTCAAGAATCAAAGTAACAACATATAGCAAAGTGACCACAGCTAATAATACTGTATTGTATACTTGAAATTTCCTAAGGAAGATCTTAACCAAGAGAAAAAGGTGATGAGGTGATGGATGTTTCAATTAGTGTAGTGCCCGTGGTCATTTTACACTGTACACCTACATCAAATCATCATGTTGCACACCTTAAATATACATAATTTACATGTCAGTTATACCTCAAAAAACCTGGGAAAAATTTTTTTAAAGAATCAAGAAACGCAGTGGCTTTTAACATACAAAAATTAATCTTTCTTGAAGATAATACCACATGGGCTTCAGTCAATAAAATATGACTGGGGAGAGTCAGAGCAAAAAAGACTTGAGGATCAAGAAGGCTAAAACTAAGTATTATATGCTCTGACAAGTAGAAATGGGAGGGGGAAAAATTTAGCAAGTTGAAAAAAGTTTTTGTAAAAAATGTCTATTGCCTTACCATATACCTAGAAATCAAATAATATCATTAAATCAGGCCCAGATCTCTTTTATCCATTCATCAGTCAACGGGCATTTGTGCTCTCTCCATAGTTTGGTTATTGCTGATAATGCTGCTATAAACGTCAGGATGCATGGACCCAAGTGATATGGTCTATATGCACAATGGAATATTACTCAACCATCAAAAAGAATGAAATCTTGCCATCTGCCATGACATGCATGGCACTAGAATGTATTATGCTATGCTAA
Organism: Paguma larvata; assembly: GCA_030068075.1. Classification (NCBI taxonomy): domain Eukaryota; kingdom Metazoa; phylum Chordata; class Mammalia; order Carnivora; family Viverridae; genus Paguma; species Paguma larvata. The sequence continues at coordinate 11,697,167 of CM057823.1, forward strand.
TAAGTCAATCAGATAAAGACAAATACCACATGATATCACTCATATGTAGAATTTAAGAAACAAAACAGATACATATGGGAAAGGGGGAAAAGAAGAGAGAGGGAAACAAACCATAAAAAACTCTTTTAAGATAGAGAACAAACTGAGGGGTTAATGGAGGGAGGTGGTGGAGGATAGGCTAGATGGGTGATGGGTATTAAGGAGGGCACTTGGGAGCGCTGGGAGTTACCCATAAGTGATGAATCAATGAAGTCTACTCCTGAAACCAATATTGCACTATATGCTAACGAAAATTGAAATTTAAAAAAAGCAATAGAAAAAATAATAATGCAAAATACACTCAGAATCAACAACATAGAAATGTAACCTCTGTATCTCATTAGTAAGCATATACCTACAAAAGCAAATCAAAGGCAAATACGTTAGGAATACATTTCAATAAATATGTAAAAGATTTTAAAAATTAAAAAAAAATAAAGCAGACCCAAGGAAACAGAAGTGTATGTATATATTTTACACAAAGTAAATACAAGGACATGAGTGGTCATGAGAAAAATGGAAAGAGAAAGAGGAGAAAGGTATTCATGCTTATCACTGAGCAGAACAGAAAACTGATATACTCTAAAGAAAAGGGGATCTAAGGTATAATACACAAGAAGTTATAAAGATAACCCATAGAACAAATCTTCCTAAATATCAAGAAAAGTGAAGGGGCACCTCGGTGGCTTAGTCAGTTAAGCATCCGACTCTTTATTTCAGCTCAGATCATGATCTCACAGTTAGAGTTCGAGCCCTGCATCGAGCCTGTGCTGACAGTGCAGAGACTTCTTGGGATTCTCTCCCTCTCTCTCTCTGTCCCTCCCTCCTTACTCTCTCTCCCTCAAAAAAAAAATAAAATTTAGAAAGTGAATACTTAAAGCAAAGGACATAAGCAACATAATGAAAGACTATAGGAGAACATAATAAAGCAAATATGCAAACAAAAAATTTAACATAAGACAGCACTCAGAACAAATACATCTACTATATCATATCAATAGGTTTATCTTGTTAAAAGACTTTAAAATTGAATCAGAAAGAGAAACCTAACTTAATGTTTGAAACAACACCTAACACAGAGTGACTCACAAAAGTTAAAATTAAAATGTAGGCAAAGATATACCAACAAAATAGAAAAATAGCTTCTCTAATATTCATATCATACAAGATATAATTTAAGTCCAAAATGATGTTAAAATGTTTATAACCTGCAAGATGCAATTCACAAAAAAAAGTTTAACCATTAAAATTAACCATAATACAGCAAAATACCCATAGAGAGCTGAAAGTACAGGAAAAGACAAACTACTTACAGAAGATTAATTCTCTTCTCTCAAAATATGAAAAAACAAAGTAGCTTCATTAGCAAGTTACAACTATTTGATATATCACAAACACTACATTATAAACAAGAAATATATCTTTTCAATGATCCATACTGTACATTTATGACAATTAATAATATGTTAGGCTATGAAGACATTCTCAAATATATCCAAATTCTAGAAATAACACAGAAAACATACTCTGAACATAATAATGCTAAATCCTGAAATCCTGACACAAACGATAAAAGACTTCTCTTGTGGAATTTTGAAATTCCATCTAAAACAACTCCCTCTTCGAAGAAGACATATAGGGGCACTTTGGTGGCAGAGTCAGGCGTCCAATTCTTGTTTTCAGCTCAGGTCATGATCTCACAGTTTGTGAGTTTGAACCCCGCATCCAGCTCTGTGCTGACATCCCAGAGCCTGCGTGGGATTCTGTCTCCCTCTCTCTCTGTCCCTGCCCTGCTCACTCTCTTTCTCTCAAAAATAAACATTTTTTAAAAGACATATAAACTGAGATTTATGAATTTATATAAATATAATATTAGTGAAAACATCATATATCTGAATTCATGAGATGTGTTTAAAGCACTGCTCAAAGAAAAACTTCAAGCATTTAATTTTTATAAATAATTTTGAAGAAGAAAATGAAGTGAATTGAGCATCTGAATCACATTTATAAAAAATAAAAGAAAAAAACAATGGAAAAAAAAGGATAAATGATAAATATAGAGTTGGGATAAAAGGGTAGACTTACTAAATAAATTTAAGAGCTTATTAGTTTAAAAAACTATACACAAAGCACAGCTAAACTAATTAAGGAAACACGAACAAAACCAAGGAGGAAAAAAGTCAATAGAGAAAAATAAAGACCAAAGACAATTTTACTTTACTTTAGAACAGTCCTAAACATGGAAAAAGAAAAACTTCCATTCTCTCTACAAAGAATAACATTAATATCTATAACCGATAAAGATTACAGAAAGCAAAAACAACTGAAATCTTACATATGAATATTAATGGAACACACCCAGAATCATTCTAAAAGAAAAATACATCATATCAAAGGTGAGTTATTCCAGGGAAAGCAGAGGTGTCAAATAGTGTAAAATCATTAATATAATTTATATTAACATATTAGAGAGATACATTACATGATGATCTCCATAGATTTAAAAAAAAAAAAAGGGCCTTTCACATACAAAAAAAATTACTCTTGATTTAAAAAAAATCACTTAAAATTTGGTCAAAATGTGGATTAATAAGAATAAAAAGCTAAGTGGTATGATAGGATGGGATAATAAAATGGGTTAAAGAACAAATACACTTAGTTTTCCTTCTCAAGTAAGAATGTAAATTAAGTCTCTTTCCACCCATGGCTTCACCTTTCCTGGTGGGCTTGCTGTCATTGTGTGGTTGAAGCCAGGCTGCTATGACTTCCAGTTTTCTCCCAGCAAAAAAGGAAAAGAAAGGTTGCAAAATAAATGACACACATCACTTATATTTACATAACATTGGCAAAAATGTTATATTACTATTATATAGTTTAGCATTGCTAAACCCACAGACCAAACAGATAACCACATTTAAATGCAATTACTCAGGTAAGCTGAGAAAAGCATATCTTAAGGAGGTATCCACATGTCCAACTACAATTCTATTACTTTACAGATGATACTTCCTTAACAAAATAAACATATCCAAATTCAGACCAAGAGCCATCATCATTCTTTATGGTAAAAATACCAGAAACATTCCCCTAAGTCAGAGATAAGGCAAAGATGTCCATTATCACTGATATTATTTTAAAGCTGATATCTAGGTACAACCCAAAGCAATGAGATAAACAATAACCAAATTAGAACAATACAAATTAGAAAGGGGATAATGAAAAACATTTGTTACAGAAGCTACGATTAGATACCTGGAAAATGTAATATAATTAACTAAAAAACAACTACAATGAAAGACCTCAGTAAGGTAGCAGGATTAGAAATCAACATATAGAAATCAATAACAATAGTACCGAAAATTATATACACCAAGGGATCAAGTTGATAAGAAATGTGCAAGACTTATATGATCATCTAAATACTGTTAGAGGGTCTCTAAAGAAACCTGTACACATGGAAAAGTAATATCATGATACTGAGAACAAATTTCAACAATATAAAGACAGCAACAATTTGAAAATCTAATGCAGTCCTAAAAAAGACCAACTGTTTAAATGAAACAAGTCAATCTGGAAGCTTATAAAGAAAAAATAAGTAAGAATATCCAAAAAACCTCTTAAGTACACAGACAGTTTAGCAATTTCAGATGTTAACAATAGTTTAGCAATGCTCGCTGTTAAAACATGACAAAGCCTCAGTGAGTAGTAGTGAGTACAGGCACATAAACAAATCATTCAATAATTAAGTAGCCGATTTAAAGAAAAAAAAGCATTATTGCAGAACAATTTCAAATGAGAATTCCAGATTCAAGTGATACTAAAAATAACATAAAAGTATCAGAAGAAATAGGGGAATTCCTTTACAATCTTGGAGTGAGGCAGCTCTAAGTCTAAAACTCCAGAAGCCATAAAAAAAAAACAAACACACATACACACACACATATATTAAACTGAAGATCAGCCAATGCTCATGGAAATAATATATATATATATATATATATATATTCAAATAAAAAACACAGATTATATAACTCAAACACATTTTTCACTTGACATCACAGGAAAATGCATAATGAATAGAAAGCTTCTAGAAATCAATAATAAAAAGACCAACAGGAAGGGAAAAATATAGTTTACAGAAAAAGATATTGCTTAAATGTATGAAAGATGTTTCACCTCACTCATAATTTTAAAAACACGTTAAAAATTCACAAGTATATTATTTTTCATTTATCATATTGATAAGACTCCAAATGTTAATAACACATTCTGCTGGCAGAGCCGAGAGGGAATGAGTAATCTCATACATGCCTGGTGATACTGGAAATTAGCACAGTGCCTACAGATGGCAATTTGACAGTATCCATAAAAAGTAAAACACATACACTCTTTGATCAAGCAATTCCAATTGTGGAAATTTATTCTACAGTATAAAATTGCAAAATAGTTTATAATATCAAAACATTGTGAAAAAAATAAAATATCCATTAATAAGGTAATTGTTAAATGTACCTTATCGCACTTTAGTGCAAGGAAATATATGCAGCTATTAAAAATGATAATCTTCTTTGTGTATATACATTGAAAGAACTCCAAGGTAACTGTGTTAAATGAAAAAGATCAGGAGGCAAAATATTTGTAAAATGTGCTCCACTTTTTTAAGTGGAGAAATAGGAATCTATGTTTTAGCTGTTATATGTAAGGAAACTCTAGAAGGACACCTAAGAAACTATTAACAATAGTTTTATTGTTGAGATATCATTGATACATAGCATTGTAGTAGTTTCAGGTGTAATGATTCAATGTTCATATATATTGTGAAATGGTCACCCAAATAAGTCCAGTTAACATCCATCACCACAGTTACAATTTTTTTTTCTTTGGATGAGATTTTTTAGGGTCTACTCTCTGAGTAACTCTCAAATAAACAATCCAGTATTATTACTACATTCACTGAACAGTAAATTACATCCCCAGGACATTTTTATCTTAACATTGGAACTTCGTGCCCTTTCCCCATATGCCCACCCCCAACTTCCAGTCTCTGGCAACCACCAATCTGTTCTCTGAATCTACAAGTTCAGGTTTTTATTGTGGTTCTTTTGTTGCTGTTTTTTTGTTGTTTTTTCGTTTTTGGTTTTTGGGTTTTTGTTGTTGTTGGATTCTGCATGTAAGTGAGATCATACAGTATTTGTCTTTCTCAGTTTTTGTGGTGAGGGGGAAGGAGAGTAAAGGAAACTAGGAAAATGGGAACATAAGAAGGAAATCGTCTACAATATATTCATGTATTCTTTCATATTTCTGAACCATGTGAAACCATTACCTATGCAAAACACTCGATAAATTTAAAAGTAAAAATTTAATTTTAATTAACTGCTCTTGCACTAAGGAACTTGAGAGGATATAAGAAATCAGAAACCAAATTTAGCCTATGAAATGTACATGAACTCAATCTTGAGACATGAAACAAGCATGGCACTCCTTATGCATTGTTCTTTAGAGCTCATAAAGCAGTTTTAAAATTGTTTTTATTTTGACATCTCGATTACCCCCTTTGTTAAGTAGGCATCACTGAAGTATGAGTTTTTCTTTCTGAAAGCACAGAGTATTAATACACATAGAATTAGCAAGTGGAAAATGGGTGGTAAGTATTTTTATTGTTCACAAGGTAGGTCAAAATCCTATCTCCCTAATTATCACTCTTTGGTAAAGACTAATTGGGAAGAAAGCCAAGAATACACATGCAGAATAGAGAGGAAAAACATCTCTCAGCAGAAGAACTGTGGGGCTTGATAGCTTTTCAATGATTTTATTCATCAAAATAGAATCATCTTGTCACAACATTAATTTTCTACAATTTACTTTTGTAAAGCATGGAACACAGGCTCTCTCCACAAATTACTATTTTCCAACTTTCATCATGTCTCTTGTCCTTCAGTAGCAAGGTAGGGTAAGGAGTGGGGGGCAGGCGCGGGGAGAAGATGGAAAAAAAAAAGAGCAAAAGCAAGAGGACATAGCCAGAGTGGAGACATTCTTTTGAAAACTGCTCTTCTCATGCTGCTATGTGTTCAGAAGAATATGTGTGGAATTCTATCTAAAAAAAAAATGGGCGTGGGGGGTACCTGGGTAGGTCAGTTGCATAAGCATCTGACTTTCACTCAGGAATGATCTCATGGTTCGTGAGTTCAAGCCCCGTGTCAGGCTCTGTGCTGATGGCTGGGAGCTTCAGATTCTTGTCTCCCTCTCTCTTTGCCCCTCCCCTGCTCACTCTCTGTCTCTCTCTCTCTCTCAAAAATAAATAAGCATTAAAATTTTTTTTATTTTTATATCTTAAGGCTTTATTTTAAAACAATGAATCAGAAATATTTATCTACTTATGCTTAATCAGGGAAAAGTAACCAGAATCTTATTTGAGAGATAGAATCATATTAATTTTCCAACCAATCAAAAAGAGTAATGAATGTTGATAGTGAGCTTTCAAGTTTGAGAAGAAATTTGGTTACAAAGCCAATAAATCAACGTGTGTGTATGTTTTACTTGAAAATATCTAATCGCACAGCTTACCATACTCCTACTGTTCAAATAACAGAAATGTTCCACTTATATAGAATTTAATAATATTTTGTACTATCCAGATCATATATAAGAACACAGAAGTAAACAAACAATAGAAGTGCCCATGCAGACAAAAAACAGTGCCACACCAGTTAATGCACTTTATTCATAAGCTAGTTCCTTAGACCTTGTTCAAAGTCTACTTGTTTTTTCAAATGAAAAAAATTTTGGTAGTTTCACCAACCAACAAGTTGAAAAATTATATTAGAAAGTACTTCTTTTTAGAGACAAATTCAGCAGTAAAGACAGGTAGTGACGGCAATATAGAAAAAAATTAAGTTAAATATTAGAATATATAGAAAAACAAAGACACAGTCCAGGTCCATTTAAAACAAGGACAAATACCTGGTTTAAAAGGCTTAATATCTTACACCTGTCTAGTGGAAATAACTGTATTACAACTTATTTTTATTGTGTATATCACCCTAAATTATCTGGAAAGGACTGAGTTTAACGTTTTTTACTTAGAAAGCATGTATTACAAGGGCACCTGGGTGGCTCAGTTGGTTGGGCATCTGCCTATTGATTTTGACTCAGGTCATGAAATCGGGTTTTGATCTCTTGGTCATGAAATCGAGTCCTGAATGGAGCTCCATATTCAGCGTGAGTCCTGCTTGGGATTCTCTCTCTCTCCCTCTGCCCCTCCCCTGCTTGCACTCTCTCTCTCTCAAAATAAACAACATTTAAAAAAAAAAATGAAAGAGAAAACATGTAGTACAATTGAGAGAAAATCCAATAAAGTGGTTAAATTTAAATTTTAGTTTCTAGCAGCATTATTAACAAAAGCCAAACTATGGGTTTTCTCCACTCAAATGTCCATCGACTGATGGACTGATGTACACACACACACACACACACACACACACACACACAGGAATATTACTCAGTCATCAAAACGAATGAACTCTTGCCATTTGCAACAACATGGATAGAGCTAAAGTGTATTGTGCTAAGCTAATCAGAGAAAGACAAATACCATATGATCTCACTCATAAGTGGAATTTAAGAAACAAAACAGATGAGCGTATGGGAAGGTAGGGTGAGAGGTGAGAGGGAAACAAATCACAAAAGACTCTTAACAATAGAGAACTGAAGGCTGATGGAAGAAAGTGGGTGAGGGTGGGCTAGATGGGTGATGAGCATTAAGAGAGCATTTGTTGTAATGAGTACTGGGGGTTAAACTTAAGTATTGGATCACTGAAGTCTACTCCTAAAACCAATACTGCACTGTATGCTAACTAAAATTTAAATTTAAAAAAAATAATTAATTTTAGTTCAAATGTTTACAACATAGAATTCCTAAAATAGTTTAAGGCTGAGTCTGCCTTCCTCTCTATGTAGGTTTAGTCATATTTATAAACTGACTGGACCTCTGTAGGAAGAAAGGGCAACTTAAACCAAGAAGCTACACGGCATGACCTGACTTGTGTCGAGGAAAAGGAAAGTCATCGAACTGGTTGAAGCAGAGGAGTTATAATTAGGAAAGGTCGCAAATTAGTTAAAGTAAAATAAAAACAGGAAACCAAGATCCTTGAGTCTTAGCACAGCAAGCAGGAGCCAATAAAAGTTAAAGGTAAAAGAATTATGTAGGATGCATAGAAGGTCAACTATCTTTCTTTGAGAAGGGTGCCAAGATACATGATGGGGAAAGGATGGTCTATTCAATAAATGCTGGGAAAATTGATATACAATAGAATGCAACTGGACCCCCATCTTACACAGATATGTACAATGGAATATTATTCTGCCATTAAAAAAAAAAAAAGAGGGGCACCTAGGTGGCTCCGCTAGTTAAGCGTTTGACTTTGGCTCAGGTCATCATCTCGCAGTTACTGAGTTCAAGCCCCACATCAGACTCTATTACTGACAGCTAAGAGCCTGAAGTCTGCTTCAGAGTCTCTGTCTCCCTGTCTCTCTGCCCCTCCCCTGTTCAGTCTGTCTGTCTGTCTCTCCTCTCTCTCAAAAATAAACAAACATTAAAAAAAAAAGAGAAAACCCTGCCGTTTGCAACAACATAGATGAACCTGAAGAGCATTCTGCTCAGTAAAGCCAGAAAGAGAGAGACAAATACTGTAGGATACCACTTATATGTGGAATCTTAAAGAAAAAAAAGTTGAACTCGTAAAAACACAGAGCAGAATGGTGGTTGCCAAGGTCTGGGGGTTGGAGGAAAGAGGGAAATGTTGATCAAAGGGTACAAACTTCCAGTTATAAGATGAATATAAGTTCTGAGGATCTAATGTACAGCATGACTAGTTAATACTGTACATATACTTAAAATTTTCTGAGAGATCTTTAGCATTTTACCACACACATGCACTCACACACATATGCACACACACACAATGTGAGGTAATAGACACGTTAATTAAGCTGATTGTAGTAAATATTTCACAACATATATATCTCTCATATCCTCATCTTGTACACTTAAAATACATACAATTTTATTTGTCAATTATACCCCAATAAGACTGTGGGGAAAAAATAGCTAAATACTTATTAGATGTAAAAAAATTATGTGGGAAGGTATTTAATTAGTCAACATTATACAAATAGCATAAGAGCAGAGAGCTACTAAAGGAAATAATCTCTTTTCTTTTATGGCAATAAACTAAGAACACAAACATTTGAGAATAATTCATCGAAGAGGTCTCAAAATTCAGATCCCCAACAAAAATAACAAATGAATAAGAGAGAAGAGAATGTTACATATATCCTCAGCCCACAGAGTTATCTATTTAAGTCTACAGGCCATGGGTTTTTTGTTTTGTTTTGTTTTGTAGTCCCCTGGGAATATGGACATTAAACTCAAGGATCATAGCTGTTTTAACACCTCCCTTTAAGCTCATCAAATGTGTGCTAATAGTTCATACATTTAAGCAAGACATTCATAACTCACTCTAAATGGTGCCATTGTCCAACAAATTGTTTGAAACTTTTTAAAATCTTCAGTGTTCCATAAAAATAAAAGCCTTTTCAAAATAATTGAAACCAGTAATGCAAAACAAATGTATTTCCTTGATAAATTTAGTTTTAAGTAAGCTTTAATTTATATGCTAAATTTTTTAATTTAGCTCAAGTTTTGGCAGAGACATGTTTATTTTAATTGTTGGCCTTCAAAATTCTAGTTTAGGAATAAACATCTGCTTTCCAATTTTCTGCAGAAAATGGGTAAATTTCTGTAAGTTGTAAATGAGAGCTGGAGACATATTGTACTGTTTCTGGAAGAGTTACAAAATTGCAGCAGACACTTCATGTGAATTCTGTATGAGAGATCCAATAGCGTGATACGCGTTATCCTTAAATTTTCACTGGAGTCCTTATCTATTTTTTATTTAAGGTATGTTTTGATCTATAGCGTTCTTTCCATCAAAACATAGCTGTTTAATGTGGCCAAATATTCCTCCTTGGAACAGTTGTTGAACACCCTTATAAATTGTGAACTCTTTTCATTGCTTTATAGAGATTCACAAAACAAATGGATCCTTTCCACAAGATGAAAGCCTCCCAGTGGAAAAACATAAACACAGCTTCAGCCCATCTATACTGGAGGACTTGTAAACAATTTGACAAATCATAGCAATATACACTGTGCATTTCTTCAGCTGTATCCTTTGGAGGAAATCAACAAAACTTCCAGAGATTAAAGTTATAGCTGTTGAGACATTATAAGAGGTATCATTCATCTTTTGCAAATACCTTAAGAAAACAGAGTTCTGAGAAAATCCAATCCCCTATACAATACTGTTTCCTTCCTTCATCAGTGATGCCAACATCCATGAAGGCACTGCTAAGCATGTTTGTATCCATCGGAACCATGCAGTCACAGAATCTGGGTAACACTGGTCACTGGCCATTAAGATGATTGAAAGTATCCGTGAATTGGGACTAAGCTGATACAAAGATGTAAAACCCAGATGATAATCATTGGTACCTCTGAAAGTCTGCCAGAACACGTTCTTACTGGGTGTTAGGGCTAGTTTCTTCTTGAGTCTATCTATAAAGTATTACACAACTACCATGGAATGATGTCTAACCCTTCAAGTAATATTCATGATTCCATGATAGAGAGTAGTCAAGGATGAAGAAACCCATACTTTAATAGAGCCGGTTCACTTGCTGGGTGCTCACAGCCAGTGGTGAACCAAAAGTAAGATCTCTGCCCCACTGTTTCAATTGCTAATTATCAACTCAATAATGCAAGGTTCAGTCACAGAATAGCAAGTCCCTGAGTCCAGGGAAAATCCCTAAAGAGTACTTACTATAGCACTAATTCTCAAACTTTAAGCTACAAAAGAACCACCTGCTGAGCTTGTCAAAACAGCTTCTGGGCTCCAACCTGAAAGTCTTATTAGTAGATCAGGTGAGGCCCATGAATTCACATTTCTTATACTGCCAGTGGTGCCAATGCTACTGTTCTAAGGAAGGCACTTTGAGAATTTTGCGCCATCACGACTAAATCAGAATTTGCGTTTTACAAGATTTCCATGTGATTCACATGAAGCTTGAGAAGTATTGTTTTAGAGAATTAGTAAATGGTTTTTTTTTTCCCTTTCTCCTATGCTATCAGGATAGGGAAATGAGGCAAAGGACGGACATTTTCAAAACTAAACTAAACAAAACAACAACAAAAACAAAAACTAAGCACTTCAGTTACACTCTTTGTTAGGAAGCAAGCCTATTTGTTTGCCTTGCTCACTTTTCTCAATGAAACATCACTTTCTCCTTCTCTTACTCATCTCTTCTTCCTTACCTTACCTTATCTAGAACTTAGGAGGCAGAGATTCCATTTGGACTTCAGGCCTGCAAGTTGTGGATGTTCTGGGAAAATCTAGATTCGTATAATTGTTCTCTATTCAATAAAAATTTAAGCACCTGACTCTAGGTTTTGGCTCAGGTCATGATCTCACAGTTCATGGGATCAATCCCCACATCGGGCTCTGACAGCACAGAGAATGCTTAGGATTCTGTCTCTCCATCTCTCTTCCCCTCCCCTGCTCATATGTGCACATGCACTCTCTCTCTCTCTGTCAAAATAAATAAATAAATAACTTGAATAAGTTACATGGACACTAAACAAAGAATTGAGTCTGAATTATATATATTTACAAAAGTTTCATGTCAAGAAATTTACAGAAAAATCTTTTATCAGATTGATGTGTGATTTAGACATTGTCAAAAGAATAGGGAGAATAGGAAATGTCAACATAGTGGCCTTTTATGGTCACCTTAGGCCTCAGAGACATGGGAAGAAAGCCTCTTGGCTGATTGTTTTACATGTAATTTTATGTTAGTTACGTGTAACTAAATGGACTAGACCCAGTGTACCCCCAACTGAGCCACACAGAAGATAAACATGCCATCACATATAGCCTTTACATAGACGATAAAACTGAAATAGCAAGACTTCAGCAATGGTTAATGCCTGAATTCATGAGACCAACAGCACTTCATACTCATTGATTCACGCTACATTGAGTTCAACAGATCCAGGAGCAAAATGGCTGGTCTACTAATATGCTGCAGAAAGTCCATTCAGAAACTGCAGAAGTGTGATTTGAACTAGCAAACTTCTCCCATTCCACCATAATAACCCGTCTCCCCTTGTCTTTCTTACCTAAAACTGCCACACAGACCTCACTTTCCCAATTATTTCCATGATCAATGAGCCTCTTTCTAACCTCAAAGCTGACACATACATGAGCAGATTTAAGGTCTGTTAAGTACCAGGAGCAAAGGAAGAAGACATACAAAAACACCAAGCTTAGTCTCATCTTCACTGAGAAAGTGAGTAGACTGGAACAGAGCCCTGGACCCAGAGCACTGAACCAAGGTTCTAACTAACACCAGTTTTTCTACTTGAAGTAATTCCCTGGGTCTCCATCATTTCATTTTTCTTTTTCAAAATGGTACCACGTGATCATTAAGTTACTTCCGTATCTAACAGTCTACGGTTATGTTGGGTTTCTAAGCCACTGGAAAGCCAAAGGAACGGCTGGTCAGCAGCAAATGAAAAACAGCAATCTGTGAGGAGCTGCAGTTACCCAATCTCCACCCAAGGCACCCTAGTTCCAGGTCAGAACGTGGTACTTCAGGCTGCCCAGGAAGTACACTGTAGAATAAGAGATATTCACATAAGCATGCTTCCTAATTTACTCAGCCAACAAGTCTTTCATGAATACCACCCAGACCCTGAAATCAAGATTTCCATCCATAGGGACAGAGGCTAACATATGACCCAGAGGGTTAAAGTTGCTTCCAAAAGTCCACAACTGCTTGGAAAGTAAAGGCCTCACCTACCCTCATTCCCACCGCATCTTGCGAATCTTTCTTAGAGCAAATCAGAAATACATTTTAGAAAAGACGTGGATAATTTCATGTATGCACGTCTCTGGGAGTTTCCACATGGAGCTTCATTCTTTGAAGATCACAGAGATTTTATACTAAAAGAACCACCTATGTCAACTATGTTTAGATGATGCGTTTCAAGGAAGATTAAGAGCAGAAAACTAGAGGGACCAAATTTTGTTTATTTCTAAAAATCAAACAAACCTTCCAGAAATGGTTATCCGTCACTTGCTTTCTGAGCATCCATGCCCCCTTTTGATAACAGCCACAGTATTTATTCTCAAGTCATTTCTGCTGCCCTGAGTCAGTGGACGCACGTCTTGACTCTGATGGTTCCTTTAATCATGTTTCTTTTTGAATGAGTTTGCAGGTTTAAATAAAATTGATAATTAAGATCTGAACTTTTTAAAAGGACAGAAAAAGGCATAGAATGTCCTTTTCTTAGTTTGATTGTTCAAGGTTATCCCTTCCAAGCTAACAGAGGTGAAAGCTGCAAAGGTTTTGAAAGGTCCTCCCCTTGCATAGAAAGACTTAGGCATGCAGTGCAAGGTCACGCAATGTCGATGTCAAGCAAAAGAATCTAACCAGATCTTCTAAGTATTAGGAAGAAATCAGAGGTGTGTGGGTGGAAAATCTTGCACAGCTATGCACTAGCCTTTTTTTTTTTTTTTTAATATCAAAACCCTGATTTTTATTCAGAAGCAAGGTTTTAAAAACTACATTTCCCAGTCTCTGTTGTGTGGAGATCCAGTAATGGGACTGTGTTTGGGCCAATGATTTCTCACAACGTGTGTTATGCTGGCTTCCAAAATGCTCTGCCAAATATCCAACTAAATGAAATGAAGATGTCTGATTACATCCTTATTTGTGGTATTAGGGAAAGAGGTCTTAACGACCACCCATTTCAATAAACCATTAATGCAAGGAATATCATAAGGAATTAAGAATTGCTTGCAAATGTACAAAATAAAGAAATAATCTTGCCTACTTGTTAAGTTATGCATCACTCATACTCTGCAGCCTGTATCACAGTATTCGTAATGATGGAAGTCACCTATTCAACAAGAAGAGTGGTTCTTCCACACCTAAGACTAAACTGCGTAGACCACTGGCAGACTGACTCTAAGGCACTCGGAGTTTAGCAAGAAACTGCTTTCACAGAATCTGTTATTTTCACATATCTTCTTTTATCCTTCATCCTAAAAACCAAACTCAGTGTTGTACTCTATTACATTGTAGTCAAGGTTTTTAGAAACTCCTGGCTAAAACGGGAGTTGGTATTCATATTAAAAATGAATAAGTATTCCCATATCTACATTTCATCTTTAGTTAATGTGGTTTGCACTAAATAAGCCAAATTTTTAAGGAAAAGGTGTGATGCTTCTTAAGAGTTTCCATTTGATTCAAGCAGGAAAGACCCATACTAACACCTCCCACCTTTTTTTTCTTTGCTTTTTACTTCCCAATTCTATATATTACAATTCTCGTGACAACTTTCACTTCAGCCAATATAATATTTCGTAGGAGGCAGGCACTCAATAAGCATTGTTAACATGGTTTGAACATACAAACACATTAGCCAAACACTGTAGAAAATTAGCCTAAGGATTCTTCACTAAAAAGAAAATCATAGTTAAGGAGCCTCTTTTCAATCCTGATAACATTCTCTTAACATGTTCTTTATTGCCAAGCAAAAGGATATATAAAGCCTTGGTGGCTAACAGGTACCCTTCCCCACATCATCGGTATCAAATGGCCGTAAATCATAATCTGTCCTTGTCATGAGAGAAACTGTGTCAACTTGAGCTTGTATGCCTTTTAATGCAGCTGCAAGGGTAAAATCAGATGGAAAACGTCAGTGTTTGGTTAGGAAACACTGTTATACAGAAGCAGGAAATATTAGGGGTGGGAATTAGAAACCCATTATGTCTTTGCACAACAGTAAGCTCCTGGATGGAAGTCAGGATGAGACTGGTCTACCGTGGCTCTCATTTTGAGAGGGCTTAGTTTTGCCTGATGAAAACACAAACCCAAAGCTCTGTAGTTGTAGTGCCAACATGGGTATTATTATTACTTTGGGTTGCATCTCCTTTTTGCACCAGTAGGGCTGCTACCCATTCAGAAGTCTTAAAATTCAAATTATTAGATAGGCCACTGGCAGATTGGAGAGACATGGAATTCAAGTTGACTTTTCAGAAAATAGGCATGTGTCTCATATTTTTCCATTAGATCTATTATGACAATTTTCAGAGTCCAAAGAAATTACAGAAAACACACATGTACTTTTACTCTATAATTCACATGCCTTCTAAAAATCATAGACAACTTGGGGAGTCCTATATCATTTTTTTGGGACAAGAGACACTGCTAAAGACTGAAAATGGAGGATGCAGGAAAGAGCACTCCAAAACGAATTCCTCTGCTGAGACAAAAGAAGCAAAAAGAAAGAGACACTCTCAAAATAATTCTCTACCCACAACATTCAAAAAATACGAATATTTTCTAGACTGTTAGGAATTGGTGGCTAGATAGCAAAGGGTAAAAACTGACTGGGAATTAATTATGGGGTCACTAGAAAGATCTGAAATGTTCACTGAACATTCAGATCCTCAAAAATATTAGATGTTTTCTTTGAGAAAGAAAGTGAAACTACCAAAGGTTTACCAGCTGCAGGATTTCAAATGCAGTTATAGGAACACTGGTCTCCAATGACTCAATTTGCAAAGAAAAATCTCCCACACAACCCACGCATTAGACAAGATGACATATATGCCTATTTCAAAACACCTTAAATTTTGTATGAATGGCCTTGGATTCTGGTTGAATTTACCTCACAGACAAGAGCTTGCCAGAGAAAACTTTACAGAGTTGAGTCCTGTTATTTAAGACACTAAATCCACAGTTCAAAATTGATGTATCTGGGTAACTGAATACATCTGTAATTAGTGGTGGGCATTAAAACTGAGTATGCTAGAAACCCTGACTTCACTATTATTCAATTATTCATACTGAGTGAAATGGCTTTCATATTGGAGTGTGGAATATATAAAATCACGCCCCTTTCTGAGCCACCATGCATCTACATGCCCCTGCACACCCGAAGGGCAGTGTGTACAATGGAAGGAGCCTGGGCTACAGCCACGAACAGCTCTGCAACTATCTTGCTGAAGCTTTGCGCAGAATAGGTGACTGATCTAGGCATAAGGTGTTAACTTATTTAACAAACATTATTTGAACTTAAAACACATAGCAGCCAAAAACACGGCTTTACTCAGCTGTGAAAAAGGGAAAATCAGACTGAGTTTAAAGAAGTGGTGTTGGAATCCAATGAGGCAATGAATGTACATTGTATCCAAGACACACAGTCCCACTGCACCTCAAGTGGCAACCACTGTGTTGGATCTGAAACCCCACTGCACCCAGCACTGTGAAAATTCCCATCACACTTATCACCAGTAGGTGAAGCCTCTTCTCTCCTTGTCTCTAAAATCCATTAGGCCAGGATTTTCTTCTTCTAGCACAGAGATACATCCTCTGAACCTGCATAGGTCTCGGCACATGATAAGCACTTACCTAAATACTTGTTGAATGAATAAAGTGTCTTTTAATTCTTAAAATTACTCTAGATCAACAAATACTTTTGCCGTTTTACAGTTAGGGGACTGAATAATGAGATACAGTCTGTATAAAATCACGTGATCGATCAGCCACTTTCAATGCCTCAAGGTTAAGATTCTTACATCTTCTAATACTGTAACATTATATCATTCTTCCTAAATAACTGTTACTTATATCTATTGATTATTGGTTAAATGACAAAATCCTGAAACCATAACATCTCCTTTCTCTTCCCCCATCTTTAAGGAAAATAAAATATTTGAACTTACAATGGCTTGTTTTTAAGAAAACTTCATTCTCATATCTACAAACTACTTATGTTAGGTTATTCCTAAGAAATTCTCTCAAATCATTTCCCCTAACCTTAATTCCATACCCTTTTCCCCAAATAAGAAGCTAAATAAACAATCAAGAGTTACATTTAAAACATGGAGGCAGGGGCGCCTGGGTGGCTCAGTCGGTTGAGTGGCCGACTTCGGCTCAGGTCATGATCTCACGGTCTGTGAGTTCAAGCCCCGCATCGGGCTCTGTGCTGATGGCTCAGAGCCTGGAGCCTGTTTCAGATTCTGTGTCTGCCTCTCTCTCTGCCCTTCCCCTGCTCATGCTCTGTCTCTCTGTCTCTCAAAAATAAATAAAATGTTAAAAAAATTTTTAAAAAAAATAAATAAAAAATAAAACACGGAGGCAAACATTTCCCTAAAACATTGCTTCAAACAAAATTTGGACAAAGCAGCAGGATAATCATGCCTAGTATTTTTCAGAAGATCCTTGTAGCCCCCCAGCCTGGGACCTAAATGAAAAAACTTGGGTCACACGCAGCAAACGTCACTAGGCTCCCCTGGCTCTGAGTCATTCTTTTCACACACTGGGTTCCAACTATAAATGCCTCATATAAGTGTCCTCTGCAAAAACAAACAAACAAAAGTAACAGCAAAAACAAAGCTAGTGCTTTGCTAAATCCCAAGTTCATGTTTATAGAATGACAGCTTTCTCACGGGTCTTCCTTATAAGTCATATTCCAAAGCTGACCATCTAATCTCTCTTCCTTCTTCAGAAGCAGCCTCTCTCTTGCCACATATATAGTATTCTCCACTAGAGGATGAGTTGCATCCGGGCACTCAGCATATTGTATCCTGCTTTGCCAAAAGGATATCATACATTTAACTTTGTAACTTAACAATTCTCTACATGCAGAGAAGTGTCAAAAAGAAAAGGCTTAAAGTCTTAAATGACAAAACCAGAATGTGGTCCCTGGTCAGACTTCCCATCTAATACTGTTTCTGGTATATGCAGTGACTTTTAAGAGCTAGAGCATGATTTAAAATTAAGGCATTACTGTAGTACACAGAGTATTTATTTCACTGGGCCTCACCTCCCTCCTGCTCAAAATACAGTGGGAAGCTCTAATGTACTTTAAAACTAAGGTAACTTAAGACAAAACAGTCACAAGTCATAGAGACACATGTCAGCCATTGACTAGGTTATCAATACTTAAAGTGTCAAATTCTCTAAAGTGAAAAAGTCAAAGAGAGCTTTATTCTTCCTCAAGGAGAATCAGAAACTAGTACGTTCAAGACAGGATTTCCATAGGAGAGCAGCCCCTGTCTCAGACAGCACCTACAATAAACATGTTTATGAGCAAACAGTATCAGAAAAGCATATTGTGAGTCTTGGAAACAGCATATGCCTCATTTCATGGGGGTTGCTATGGTGCTAGGCATTCTTTTTTTACTGCATCTCAGAGAAATAACTGTAAAATGAGGGTCTATAACCAGCATATAATACAATAAACAACAGCATCAACTTCTGCACCCTTGTTGTGAATGGGTTCCCTATGCTTTAATTGAAAATGTAAATTTAAATGCCTTCTGTGTTTTCTCAAAGTAGTTAAGGACAAATTCTCTTCCAAGGAAGATTTCTGTATTTACCATCTCTAATACCCAAAGATTAGAATTTATAAATCATAAATCAAGGAACGCCCGCCCACACACACACTCACAATACTCAGTAAGAGAGGCGGTATGACAACAAAGTCCCTGAATGAATCAGTATAACACAGAGAGGGGTGGCACAGAGCAGCGAGGTGGACATCACAGGCTTTGTCTTAGAGTTCGGCTAAGGCCTTTCTGAAAGCCTGTACTAAAAATAAAAAGAAGCAATAACACAGTTCACATAGCCTTTCCTGAGGCTAAATATATAACAGATCTCAAGTAATGGACCAACCCAGGCTGTTGTCTTTAAGGAATTCAAAACTTTCATAAAAAAAATTGAAGTTCCAGTTCAAGAAAAGACTCCAAGTAATAAATGAGTCTTCTTGAATTGCTGGTTCCTATTCACACTTGAACCTAAACAAACGTTTCGTTACTTCCTTCAGTCATGTTGGGCTCTGAAAGCTCATATGCCTCCCCACACTGAGCCATCTACCTTTCAGGAACAAGTCAGCCCCCATGTAATCAAAACTTAACTCACTTTAAAAGATGTGAATATTTAAGAACAGTGGCCATCCAGATCATAGAACCTTCATCCCTATCAAGGTAGCCAAGTTTGTGAGTTCAATTTCCTAGTCCTCTCCCATAGTGTCAGAACTCAAGTTTGTAGATATTTCTACTTATTCAGTCTATTGTTTAATAAATTTCCCTCTCAGCAGAGACAGTAAGATGGAAGTCAAACAGAACTTCAATAACATCATGTTAAATTTTCCCAACTAAATTGTTTATGCACATTTCCATAAATGTCTTCACTTTGTAACCTAGGATATGAAATCCTTGAAGAAGATGTCCGAATCTTCTGTACTCTAGCAAGATACATGCTCAATTTCCAAATTGGTCCTAATACCAATTAGGACCATGAAGAATGTTGAAAATTCTACTTACAAATTATCAAAATATGCAAACAAAATCACATTAATAGTTTTACAGTTGCAAACTATTTTAGTATGAATAATATAGATACATATATAAGATAATCTCTAAAATTAGTTTTAACTCCTTAATTTGCTACTCTATATCCACAAACAATGAAATCATCATCAGTCTTAAGAAGTGGATTCATCTCTATACAGAAGGGTCATTTTTACACATTTTCTCCAAGAGTTAGCCACACCAGCATATTTAGTACGATGAAGATTAAAAGCAATTGTGTTGGAAAACAAATTCTTCAACTTACTAAACTGAATGTTTATTATTTTTCTTATATATTTATAGAATAGAAAAAAACAGATCTATTTTTATTCTAATCTCCATGACTCACTCTCCACCCATTCGCTGATGAACTAGATGAAAATTGATCCTGTTTTCACCTTTTAATATATTCTACCTGGAGAAATAAAATTCACCATTGCCCTATACTATTTTACCTCTCCTGTGCGCATTTACCGACTCATACATCTGTTGCCTACTACTACCAAGCAGTGTGCTGGACACTGGGGTTCCATCTCAGCCTCCTTATCTGGTTTTTCCCCTGCCTGGCCCCTATCTCTCAGGTTAGATGTCCCAAGACTCAGCCCTCAGCCTCATTCTCAAGTCAGTCTACACCTGGCTATTTGGTGGTTTCAGTCCACAGTGGTTTCACATCGCTTTCGCGGCTACCACCCTGATCCAAGCTACATAATCTCTCTCCTGTAGGACTTCGATGGGGTGGTCCCTTGCTTCCACCCTTGGCATCCTGAAGTCTATGTTCAACAATGTAGCCAAACATGCAGTCGGCTTGAACAGTCCTGGAATGTTCCTACCATAGAGATTTTATACTGGCTGTTCCTTCTGCCTCCAACACAATGTCCCCAGTGATCCACATGAGTAACTCCTAAGTCCTTAAAGTCTTTCATCAAACTATCATTCTCCTAATAAGTCCTACTTGGATAACCTATTTAAAAATTGCAGTCCACCCCTGACTCTGGCACTCTCAATCCTTCCTGACCTTTCTAGTTTTCATTCATCACCTTATATATGATGTCTTCTCCCTCTAGAGAATTGAAACCTTTGTTGTTTTTTCCCTACAGATATATCAGAATGTTCAGAAAAATAATTGGCACATTAAAAGTGCTTAACAAATACTCATTGAATGGACAGGTAAATTCAAGTTAAGAACATATCCCTCACCTTCAAGTATATCTCCCCAAAAAGTAGGAGGGAGACCAGGAAACTGATTCCTTTTCATTAGTAAGGACTACCATTGAAGCCAGCATGGAAAAACCATGCAAGACTATAAGATGTACATTTTTCTATCCAAGATGATTTTGCCTATATGATTTCTTACTAAGCTTCCTTAATAGCACATAAATTAAGGAATGAGAATTATGTATTGAACTACATATTTGCAAATCCATTTTCTCTTTTCTTAACTGATATAATTTGAATAAGAAGTAGAAACAGCTAGCATGGTTTCAATGAGGCCACTGTTTTACTAGTGTATCATCAGCAGAATAATAGCCCTCCAGAGATGCCCATGTCTCACCCCTGGAACCTGTGAACAGGTTATGTTACATGGCATGCAGGAAGTAACGCTACAGATGGAATTAGGGTTCCTGATCACAGGACTTGAAAATAAGAAGATTATCCTGGGGGTGGCTGGGTGACTCAATCGCTTAAGCATCCAACTTGGGCTTAGGTTGTGATCTCATGGTTCGTGGGTTCAAGCCCCTCATGGGACTCTGCATTGACAGTGTGGAGCCTGCTTAGGATTCTCTCTCTCTGCCCCTCCCCACTCTAGCTCGTTTGCTCTCTCTCAAAATAAACTTTTGGGGGCATCTGCGTGGTTCAGTGAGTTAAGTGTCCAACTTCAGCTCAGGTCATGATCTCACAGTTAGTGAGTTCAAGCCCAGTGTTGGGCTCTGTGCTGACAGCTCAGAGCCTGGAGTCTGCTTTGGATCCTGCCTCTCTCTCTCTTTCTCTCTCTCTCTCTCTCACTCTGTCCCTCTCCTGCCCATGCTCTGTCTCTCAAAAATAAAAGAAGTTTAAAAATTTTAAAAATAAACAAATTCAAATCTAATTATTATTTTTTTTCTTTCTCTTCCCTGAGAAGCATCTTTTTCCTAGGCTATTACTTCTCTATTACTCCAGTTACTTAGTGCATTTAGTGATTTCTTTTTTCCCAGAAATAATCCTTTATAACACTAAGACACTAAAACCAATTTTGTAAGTAGATATAAAAAGGATACATCCTGAAAAGCTTTCCTAAGAAGGAATCCAAAGGTAGCTAATTTGGTACAAAAAAGCACTGTGATAAAGTAAGACAAAGTCAAATATTAATAATTTACTGAACATAAATTCTGATTATACAAAAATGTACCTCCTTCTAAAACTTCAAAATATTACTAATAAATGGGGCACCTGGGTGGCTCAGTTGGTTAAGCACTCAACTTTGGCTCATGTCATGATCTCACTATTCATGAGTTCGAGCCCCACCTTGGTGTCTGTGCTGACAACTCAGAGCCTGGAATCCACTGTGGATTTGTGACTCCCTCTCTCTCTGCCCCTCCTCTGCTCACATGCTATCTCTCTCTCAAAAATAAACATTTATATATATATATATATACACACACACACACACACACACACATATATATGTGCAGCTAATAAATAGGACAGCACATAAAATATAAGTGTCAGATGTAGCCAGACCCCAAAATGTTATTTTTATTTTTAAATTGTTTATTACTGTTGAAATGAGAATTTTAAAAGAAAAGGAAAACTACCATCATTTTCTTAACAGCATATAATTTATTTGTAAAAGTCAACCCCAAAAACACATGACTTCCATCATCCGCTCAGGAAACAGATTCTATGCCAATTTTTCCTAAATGCTAAATGACACAGGCAGCAATAAAATATGCAGAGAAAGAAACATGTCACAGAAGGAGGTGACAATTTTGATAAATGATGATAAATTGTGATGTCGAATAGCAGTTTGTAAGCTGCTGTTTTCAAAAACATGTGTTTTAATGATGATTTTGCCAAACGGAATTTTGGAGAGAATATTTTGTATAAAACCACTGGACAAACAAAATTGATAACCTTATTAAAAGTTAGAGTGTATTCAGTTTTAAAGAAAGTTATAATTTTACTTTGAATGAAAATGCTTTTGAGACTCAGTCAGTACCTTAAAATGTTAAATATAGTCATAACCTAACCTAACAATTCCATTTCTAGGTGTAAACCTAAGAGAAATAAAAACAGACACTCACACAAAAACTTGCATATGCATGCTCATAACAGTATTAACTATAATAACCAAAAAGTGGAATCAACCCAAACATCCATCAACTGATGAGTGGATATGCAAAACACAGTAAGTACATCAATACAATAGAGTATAATTCAGCAATAAAAAAAACAAAGTACCGGTACATGCTGCAACGTGGATGAATCTTAAAAATACAGAAAGTCGGGGCACCTGGGTGGCTCAGTCGGTTAAGTGGCCGACTTCGGCTCAGGTCTTGATCTCGCGGTCTGTGAGTTCGAGCCCTGCGTCAGGCTCTGTGCTGACAGCTCAGAGCCTGGAGCCTGCTTCGGAGTCTGTGTCTCCCTCTCTCTCTGCCCTTCTCCTGCTCACGCTCTGTCTCTATGTCTCAAAAATAAATAAACGTTAAAGAATTTTTTTAAAAAAATACAGAAAGTCAAGGTAGCCAGTCACAAAAGTCTACACAGCATATGAGCCCCTTTATATGAAATGTACAGAATAAGCAAATCCATGGCCACAAAAACTAGATAAAGTGCTTGCCTAGAGGTGAAAGTGAGAAGACATGGGGAGTAACTACTAAAAGATTCTGGGTTTCTTTCCAGGGTGATAAAGATGTTCTAAAATTGTGCCTGGTGACGGCTGCACAACTGTGAATTGTACGCTTCAAGTGGGCGAACTGTATGGTTTGTGAATCACAGTTCAATAAAGTGGTTAAAAAATACCAGTTTAAAAGACTGGTTATGTTGTAGCTATTTATAATTTATGTAGACTTTTACAGAGTATAAATCCCTAATTATCAAAATGCTTATTACTGTCCCCAAATCTCGCATCATTTTTTTCATATAAAAACATCTGCCTATTTCACTATAAATACTACAAGTTATGAAAGGAAGAAAATGCTTCTAAAATTAAAGGGTATTTTCAAAACAGATTGTATTTAATATATTTCATTTGGATGATTTGCATGTGAACTAACCACACTGTCCATTAGCCGTGATTACACTCTGAATCTCAGATATCTATCCCTCAATACAAAGGCCCATCAAGACCATTCCTCTCCCAGCACAAGCTGCAGAGACTAAATTTTTAATAATTAGCTTGAATTTTACAAAGTAAAATTAAAAAGGCAAAACTGTAAGAAAAATTAGCATAGGAAGCTCACAATTTTAAAACAGAAAATATTTTTTAAGCTCTACACCCAACATGGGGTTTGAACTTACAACCTCGAGATAAAGAGTCACATGCCCGACCGAGATAACCAGGCATGCCTAGAATGGAAAATATTTTCAAGATTCATTCACTTGAGGATTGCTGAAACCTCAACATTTGAGAACAATGAATTTTGTAATATTCTCCTATGTAATATTCGCCACATTATGATTTTGGCTTACTCTTTCTATTTATATTAAGTTCGGTTAGATTTCTTTTTCTCTTCTTTAAAATTTAGCCATATTTGAAACAATAATGAACTCATAGGCTTGGTAAGCTCTATTATTCTAAAAAAACATTAAAGTAAGTACACAGTGATATTTAAAATTCTGACACATACGTCTCACCTAAAAACATCTTGCATATGATCAGTCTTTATCCAGCACACTTTGAGAACAGCTAATCTAGTTTAATGGATGAAAAAATTAAACTAGTGGTTCTTAAAATTCTGTGCACATCAGGATTACCTGATAGGCTAGTGTTAAAACTGAGATTGCCGGGCCCCTTTCCCAGGAGGTAAGTCTGGGCTGAGGTCTGAGAATTTACTTTACTAACAAATATCCAAGTAGTACTGATGTTGTTAGCCCAGGGCTGACTCTTCAAGAACCACTGACCAAAACCAACTTACCCAACCTAGAGTCAGACCAGAACTTAAGCTAGAACTCAATCTTCTTTTAGGTGCTCTATAATTATATGCTCTATCAAAAACGTTTAAATTTCAGGGGTACCTGGGTGGTTCAGTTGGTTAAGTGTCTGACTTTGGCTCAGTCACGATATCATGATTTCTGAGCTCAAGCCCTGTGTTGGGCTCTGTGCTGACAGCTCAGAGCCTGGAACCTGCTTCAGATTCTATGTCTTTCTCTCTGCCCCTCCCTCATTCCTTCCCTCTCTCTCTCTTCCTCTTTCTCAAAGTAATAAAAAAAATTTTAAATACAGTTTAAATTTTGCTGAATATAACTTAATTGTATTCTTTCAATAAAGGTGGTTATTAAATACTAAATAAAAGATCAGGTTTATAAACTTTAAAGACTTCTTAAAAGAGTTGTTATAAAATAGTCATTAACAAAGTTTTTAGAAAAAGAACACTGCAGCCATCTTTAAGGACTCCCACGTCCGTGTTTGTGCTCACATACGCTCCCTTAGCCCTCTAGATAAACATGACCTTCTCTTCTGTTCCTTAGCATTCACTTGCTTTTCTTCATAGTTTTATCACAGTTGTATCTCAAAATGATATATTGTTTAAGTTGTCTGTTTTGAGCTTTATACTATATCGTTTTTCATGTAAATTGGTTTTTTATTCAATATCATGTTTAGAGATACAGCCCTGTGGTTTTTATCAATAGTTCGCTGTTTCCTTAGCTGGATAGTATTTCATCTACAAGAAGAAAACTCTCAAGTCATTTATCTTTTTATCTTGAAAAAATTAGAGGGATACAGGAAGCTGAAAAAATAGTACAGAGATGGCCAGTGTAGCCTTCACCCAGTTTTCTCCAATAGTCACAACTTACAAAATTACAGCACAACAGCAAAACCTGCGAATCGGCTTTGGTGCAACGTGTGTGTGTGTGTGGTTTTATGCCATTTTATTATATAGCAACTCTCGATTTTTAAAATCATTCTATTAATAAATGTCTGAGGTTTTTTTCCTGTTTCAATTAAAAACAATGATTCTATTACAAAAACTAAAATCCTAACACTGACCAAACCAATGCTGTCCAGAATGTAAAGTAACAGGGACTCTCACTCATTGCTGCTGGGAATGCAACGTGGTACAACCATTTTGGAAGACAGTTTGGCAGTTTCTTATAAAACTAAACATATGCTTCTCGTATGATCCAGCAACTGTACTCTTCTATCTAAAGTAGTTCAAAACTTCCGACCATGTACAAACCTGCACATGGATGTTTATAGTAACTTTTTCATAATTACCAAAACTTGGAAGCCACCAAAATGTCCTTCAGTAGATGAACAGATAAGCCGTTGTATATCCAAACAATGCCATATTATTCAGCACTAAAAAGAAGCCCTCGAGCAATAAAAAGACATAGAGAAATCCTAAATTTATATTACTGAGACAAAGAAGCCAATGTCAAAAGGCTACATACTATAAGATTCCAACTATATGACTACCTAGAAAAAGCAAAACTATGGAGACAGTAAAAAGGACAATGCTTGCCCGAGGAGAAAGGGATGAACAGGTGGGTTGTATAGGATTTTTAGGGCAGGAACACTTTTCTCTAAGATACTATACTGGTAGATAATGTCATTATATATTAGTCAAAACCCATAAAATGTACAAAACCAAGAGTAAACCCTAATGTAAACTATGAACTTTGGGTGATAACTATGTGTCAATGTACATTCATCAGTTGTTACAAATACACTTCTCTGGTGAGCAATACTGATGATAGGGGAGGCTGTACAGATAAAGAGACAGGAAATACATGCAAAATCACCCTCAATTTTCCCGTGAACCTAAAACTGCTCTAAAAATGAAGTCTGAAACTTTCAGCTATAAGATGAATAAGGTCCAAGGCTCTATTGTGTAAAATAGTAACTATCATTGATAACACTGTATTGTATAATTAAAATTTGCACTTGGTGCACTTGGGTGGCTCAGTCAGTTAAGTTTATGACTCTTGGCTATGGCTCAGCTTCCTGATCTCATGGCTTCGTGGGTTCAAGCCCTGCATCAGGCTCTGCACTGACAGCACAGAGCCTACTTGGAATTCTTTTTCACTCCTTCCCTCCCCCACTCACGTTGTCTCTGTCTCAAAAGAAATAAACTTAAAAAAAATGTTGTCACTAAAATATAAATGTATATGATACATATAAATGATATACATAAGTGTGTAAATAAGTATATGAGGTAACAGGAGCTTTTTATTAAAGTATAATTGACATATTGGTTTTGCATGTACGGCAATTAGACATTTGTATACATTGTGAACTGATAATAAATCTAGTTACCATCTGTCATGATACCAACTTAATACAATAATTTTTTTAAGTTTATTTATTATGAGAGAGAGAGTGTGTGTGCGCACATCCATGGGCAAGCGGGGAAGTGGGGAAGGGGCAAAGAAAGAGGGAGGGAGAGAGAGAATCCTAAGCAGGATCTGTGCTGTCAGCAGCAATCCCAATGCTGGGCTTGATCTCACAAATCATGAGATCAAGACCTGGGCTGGGATAAAGGGTCAGACGCTTAACTGACTCATTCACTCAGGCGCCCCAACACAAGATTATTGACAGTATTCACCATGCTGTACACTACAATGCCGTGACTTATTTTATAACTGAAAATCGATATCTCTTGATCCTGTTCACCTCTTTTGCTCTCACCCATCCTCCTCCCCTCTGGCAACCACCACTCTGTTCTCTGTATCTATTAGTCTGGATTTTGTTTTTAGTTTCCACTTATGAGTGAAATCATGCAGTATTTGTTCTTCTCTGATTTATTTCATTTAGCATAATATCCTCTAGGGTCCATCTATACTGTCACAAATGGCAAGACATCATTCTTTTTTATGGCTGAGTAGTATTATATTGTGTATATACATACAAATGTACCAATAAAACACGTGTCTTCTTTATCCATTCATCTATGGATGGACACTTACATTGTTTCCATAACTTGGCTATTGTAAGTAATACTGTAATAAACAGAGATGCATGTATCTTTTTGAGTTTGTGTTTTTGTTTCTTCAGATACCTAAAAGTGGAATTACTCAATCATACGGTAGTTCTATTTTTAATTTTTGAGAAAACTGTTTTCCATAGAGATTATATGAACTTACATTCCCATCAACAATGCACAAGTGTTCCCTTTTCTCCACATCCGTGCTAACCCTTGTTATTTCAACAACAGACACTCTGACAGGTATGAAGCAACATCTCATTGTGGTTTTGATTTATAGTTCCTTGATGGTATGATGCTGAGCATCTTTTCATGTATCTGCTGGCCATCTGTATGTCTTCATTAGAAAAATGTCTATTCAGGGGTGCCTGGGTAGCTCAGTCAGTTGGGCATCCAACTCTTGATTTTGGCTCAGGTCATGACCCCAACGTCACGGGATCAAGCCCTAGGTTAAGATTCTCTCTCTCTCCCCCTCCCTCTGCCCTTATCCCTACCCCCATCTTCCTCTGTCTCCCTTTCTCTAAAATAAATTTTTTACAATGTCTATTTAGATCTTCTGTCCATTCCTTAATTTTTGGGGGGGTACTGAGTTGCAGGAGTTCCTTATATATTTGGGTGTTAACCCTTTATCAGATATATGATTTGCAAACATCTCCTCCCATTCAGTAGTTGCCTTTTTATTTTGTTGATGGTTTTCTTCACTGTGCAGAAGCTTTTTGCTTTAATGTAGTCCCAACAGTTTATTTTTGCATTTGCTGCCCTAGCCTTTGGAGTCATATTCAAAAAGCAATGCTACGACTGATGTCAAGGAGCTTACCACCTATGTTTTCTTCCAGGAATTGTTTTAAAGTTTCAGGCTTTATGTTCAAATCTTTAATCTATTTTGAGTTTATTTTTGTATATGGTGTAAGATAGTGGTCGAGTTTCATTATTTTGCACGTAGCCACCCATCGTTCCCAACATCATTTATTGTTGATGCACTGTACATTATTGCCACCTTTATGGTAAACTAATTGACCATATAAATATGGGTTTATTTCTGGTACCTCTAATTCTGTTCCATTGATGTGTGTGTTCTGTTTTTATGCCAACAGCATATTGTTGTGGTTACTATAACTTTGTAGTATAGTAGAAATCAGAGAGCGTGATGCCTTCAGCTCTGTTCTTCTTTCTCAAGATTGCTTTGGCTATTCAGGGTCCCAGGAGTTCTGGGATTTTTTTTTTTCAATATCTGTGAAAACTGTCACTGGAACTTTTAAAGAGATTGCACTAAATCTGCACATTTGTAGGGGTAATATAGACATTATTGCATTAATTATTCCAATCCATAAACATGGAATATCTTTCCATTTATTTGTGTCATCTTCAATTTCTTTCATCAGATCTTTTCAACTTCTGGGTTATATTTATTCCTAGCTATTTTACTTTTTCTGATGCAACTGTGAAGGGGATTGTTTTCTGGTTTCTCTTTCTGATAATTCATTATTTGTATATAGAAATAGAACAGATGTCTCTAAATTAATTTTGATCCTGCAACTTTATTCATTTATTAGCTCTAACAGGTTTTTTGCTGGAGTCTTTAGGGTTTTCTACATATAGCATCATGTCGCCTGCAAATAGCGATAGTTTTACTCCTTCTCTTCCAATTTAGATTCCTTTTATTTATTTTTCTTGTCTAATTTCTGTGGCTAAAACTTTCAATACTATGTTGAATACTAGTGGTTGAGGATGATGGACATCCTGATCTTAGAAGAAAATCTTTTTCCCAATCTCAGAAGAAAAGCTTTAATTTTTCACCATTGAAGAAGATGTTAGTTGTGGGTTTGTCATATATGACCTTTATTATGTTTAGGTACATTCCCTCTATATCCACTTTGTTAATAGGTTTTATCATAAATGGAGGTTAAATTTTATCAAGTGCTTTTTCTGTATCTATTGAGATATATTTTTTATCTTTCATCTTGTTTATATGTTTATCATATTGATTTATATGTACATGCTGAACCATCTTTGTAACCCTGGAATAAAACCCACTTGATCACGACATGGGATCCTTTTAATGTATTGTGGAATTCAGCTGGCTAATATCTTGTTGAGGATTTTTTCATCTATGTTTATCAGGTATATTTCACTGTAATTTTTTTTTTTGTGGTCTTATTATCTGGTTGTGGTATCAGAGCAATGCTGACTTCATGAGTTTGGAAGCCTTCTCTCTTCTTCAAATTTTTGAAGAGTTTGAGAAGGATAGGTATAAATCTTTTTTGAATGTTTGATAGAATTCACCTATGAAGCCATCTGGTCCTGGACTTTTGTTTGCTGAGAGGTTTTTGACTACTGATTTAACCTCTACACTAGTAATCAGTCTATTCAGATTTCCTATTTCTTCTTTACTCAGTCTTAGAAGATTGAATTTATCCATTTCTTCTAGACTATCTAATTTGTTACTGTGTAATTATTCACAGTGTTCTCTTACAAGTCCTTGTATTTCTGTACTATCATTTGTAACTTGTTTCATTTCTATTTATTGGAGCCCTCTCAGCTTTCCTCCTGGTGACTAGCTATAGGTTAATCAATTCTATTTATCTTTTCAAAGAACCAGTTCTTAGTTATATTGATCTTTTCTATTCTTTCTAGATTTTATTTCATTTACTTCCACTCTGATCTTATTATTTACTTCCTTCCATTAACTTTGGGTTTCAACTTTTTCTTCTTTTTCTAGTTCTTTGGTGTAAAGTTAGCTTCTCTTATTTGAGATATTTCTTGTTTCACGAGGCAGGCCTGTACTGCTATGAATTTCCCTTTTTTAAAAATTTTTTTAACGTTTATTTATTTTTGAGAGACATAGAGACACAGTATGAGTAGGGGAAGGGCAGAGAGAGAGGGAGATGCAGAATCCAAAGCAGGATCCAGGCTCTGAGCCAGCAGCACAGAGCCCGACGCGGGACTCGAACTCACAGACCATGAGATCATGACCTGAGCT
The DNA here is from genome assembly GCA_030068075.1 of Paguma larvata. Taxonomy (NCBI): domain Eukaryota; kingdom Metazoa; phylum Chordata; class Mammalia; order Carnivora; family Viverridae; genus Paguma; species Paguma larvata. The sequence goes on from CM057823.1 coordinate 11,727,793, forward strand.
GAAGTCCGCCGCTTAACCGACTGAGCCACCCAGGTGCCCCTGAATTTCCCTCTTCTAACTACTTTTGCTGCATCCTACAAATTTCTGTACATATTTCTGTTTTCATTTGTCTTTACATATATTTTTATTTCTCCTTTGATGTATTCAATGACCTATTGGTTTCTTAGTCACATACTGCTCAATCTCCACATTTGGTAGCTTTTCCTGTGTTATTGTAGTTGATTAGTAGTTTCATACCACTGTGGTCAGAAAAGATGCTTGATATAAATTTGGTCTTCTTGAATTTATTGAGACTTGTTCTGTGGCCTAATGTGTGATCTACTCAGGAGAAAATTCCATGTACACTTGTATATTCTGCTACTTTTGCCTGGTGAGTTTTTGTTGTTGGTTGTTGTTGTTGTTGTTTTAATCTATGCAGCTACTCTATCTCTTGGAGAATTTAGTCCATTTACATTTAAAGTAATCATTGATAAGTATGTATTTATGCCATTCTGAAAACTGTTTTCTGGCTCTTTTTTCAGTTCCTCTCTTTCTTCTGTTGCTCTCTTCCCTCGTGGTTTGATTTCTTTCTTTGGTGCGATGTTTGTTTCATATTCTAAATTTACTATGCATTTTTACTTTGCAGTTACTGTGAGGTTCATATATAGCATCTTATGTATGTAATAGTTTTTTGCGGTTGTTTTTTTTTTTTTAAGTTGAATTGAGAGGGAGGAGAGTGCCAGAAGGGAAGGGCCAGAGAGAGAGAGAGAGAAAATCCCAAGCTTGGGGGCTCGACTCCACCAACTGTGAGATCATGACCTGAGCAAAATCAAAAGTCAGAAGCTTAACCAACTGAGCCACTGAGGCAGCCCTATAATAGTCTATTTTAAGTTGATAGCAAGTTAAATTTGATTAAGTTCCAAAATGCTACAATTTAAACCCCACATTTTATGTTTTTGAGGTCAACTTTTATGTTTTTATGTAACTCTTAATTATTATAGTTTTTGTTAATTTTACTACTTTGTCTTTTGATCTTGATAATTGCTTTATACATGACTCATCTACCATCTTATTATGTATTTACCTGTTACAGTGAGATTTTTCCTTTCATATATTTTCTTGTCATTAATTAGCATCATTTCTTTCCAGGTTAAAGAAGTCCCTTTAACATTTTTATAAGGCCTGTTTAGTAGTGATAAACTCCTTTAACTTTGCTCATCTGGAAAACCCTATCTCTCTTTCCTTTCATTCCCAACAATAATATTGTGGGGAAGAGTATTCTTTGTTGGATTTTTGGGTTGGTTTTTGTTTATCAAGATTTTGAATAGGTCATCCCACTCTCTTCGGGCGTGTACTTTCTGTTGAAAAATCCACTGGTAGCCTTATGTGGTTTCCCCTGTACATAAGTTGTTTTCTCTTGCTGCTTTTAAGATTCTTTCTTGAACTTTTGATATTTTAATTATAATGTGCCTTAGTGTATATCCCTTTGGGTTCATTTTTTTTGGAACTCTCTGGGATTTGAATGTGTGTTTTCTTCCCCAGATTAGCAAAGTTTTTAGCTATTATTTCCTCAAATAAGTTTTCTGCTCCTTTCTCTCTCCCTTTACCTTCTGGGACCCTAGAATGCAGAATTTATTCCATTTGATGTTGTTTTTTAGGTCCCTTAAAGCAAATTTACTCCCCCAGCCCCGTTCTGTCTGGGGAAGTTCCATTCCTGTCTTCTAGCTCACTGATCCATTCTTCTGCTTCATCCAGTCAGCTGTTGAACCCTGCTACTGTATTTTTCAGTTCAATTATTATATTCTTCAGTTCAGGGACTTCTGTCTGGTACCATCTTATATTTCCTATCTATTTGTTGGATTTCTTGCTGTGTTTATATATTCTTCTCCCTAGTTCAGTGAGCGTCCTTATGACCATTAATTTGAGCTCTTTTTCTGGTAAATTAATTACCTCCAACCCATAAAAGTGTTTTTTTCTGAGCTTTTGTCTTGTTCTTTCATATGGAATATAGCCTTCTGTCTCATTTTGTCTTATTCTCTGTGTTTGTGTCTATGTATCAGGCAAACCATCTACCTCTCCCAGTCTTGAAGGAGAGGACTTTTGGGTCTCAGCAGCACAATCGTCCCATCCTCTGGGTGGGCTTCTAAACCTCCCAACTGTACAAGCCACAGCTGTGATGTAGATGGTCAGGATGCTTGCCCAGAGTGACATGGCTTCAGATTGGGTGGGGAGCAGAGTACCTGCCTGACCAGCTATGGTGCAGGGTGGGGCAGGGTTCTTTCCCAGCTGGCTATGGTATGGCTCTGATGCAAGTGAGGCAGAGTATGCCCACCTGTGCTAGAAAGTTGAAGGTAGATTGCCACAGTGCTGACAAGAGCAAGGCAGTGTGAGATCACAAAAATGGCAAAGGCCAGCACTTCTGTCCATGGAAAGAGTCCCAAAAGGTTTCTGCCTCTTGGGCAGTCACTTTGAGATTAGTAAATGGGTCTTTTTCACATACAATCTAAACATTTTTCTAATTGCTGCTTTTGCGCTGGTCCTGGGGCATGTCAATCTATACAGGAGACCTTTAAGGATAGGTTTTCCATTCTCTACAGCTCTATAGTTCTCCCAGATAGAATCTTCATTGGTTTTACATTTTGGAGGCTTATCTCTCTGGATCCGAACCCAAAGGCTGAGATGCCTGATCCAGTGGAGCAAAAACCTCTTGAACCTCAGGGAAAAGTCCATATTTTTGAGATCCCTACTCACTATGGGATGCTATGCCTGGGGTGGGGTTTTTGGCAAGAGTAAACCATCTCTCCTACCCATCTTGATGTTGCCCTTTTACCCTTTGCTGTGGAGATGCTGTTCATCTAGTTTTCAGTAATTTTACAGAAGAGATTATTCCATTTGAAGCTGGGGATCTGTTGTGAGTTCAGGATATTCCTACACTTCATCTTAAACTCTCAGTGGATAAGTTAATTAGCTACTTGAGAGGAATCCTTTCCCAATTTATACATATACCAAATCACAACATACGTTTTAAATATCTTACAATTTTGTCAGTTATGCCTCAATAAAGCTAAGTATGTTAATGAGAAAAACATAATAGTGTATTTAAAAAAATTTTAACAATTATTTTGTAAATACTATGGTCATCTGATTATTTGTATAAGACTTTCTCCAGAGTATGTACCATGTACCTAGGCGCAGAATCGGCATCTTATACTTGACAAGATAGAGTCAAAATGTTTTCCAAATTGGTTGTAACAACTTTCTCCCCCACAGACTACAAGTTCTGAAACTCTATAGCCACTATTGTTGCTGACCTCAGTTTTTCTAATATGCTGAGAAATGGTATGTCATAGTGGTTTAAATTTGTTTCCATGATTACTAATATGTATCTTCTCATGATTTTTGACCATTTGTGTTTTCTCCCTTTCAAGGTACTGATTCGGGTCCTTTGCCTATTGTGTTTAGGGTTTTTGTTCTCTTTAGCATACACTTTTCTTTATTCTCCAAGCTGATCTTTTTAAAGTAATATGTATTATACATATCTCCTCCCAGGTTATAGCATTTTTTTTTACTTTAGTCCTTTAATGAATAGTGTATTAACATAGCAAAATTAAGTCTTTTTCTTCATGGCTGATGTTTACTGTGTTTTTTAAAAAATTCTTCCTTACCCGAGGGTTGCAAAAGAAATATTTCCCTATATATTTTTTCTAACAACTTTTACCTTTGCCTTATACAACCTAAATTATTTTATGCATAATAGGAGGTGGTGTGTTTTTTCCCATATTCACAACCAATTGTCACAGTACCATTTATTGACAATTCTTCCTTTTTTCCACCTATCTCTTATACAGGACCTGGTATAAGAAAGTTTCCAGAGTGTGCTCTTGGATTCTTTCTTGTCTTCTAATCATCTATTTTTCTATCTGCTCAGTAATAGTGAGCAGTTTTGTAACAGTGAGACTTAATATCTGGTAGGCCCAATGCCCCCATTCACTCTTCCATTTCCTAATGGAAGTTAAAACTTAGCTTGTATGTTCCCATGTTGGGGAGGGAGGTAAAGGGAATAATTTGATTTTAGTTTCACAAAGTTTCTAAAACAATTTGAGGAGAAGCACAGCATTAGTAGACTGAAATGTTCTATTCTTATTGTTTATTTCTCCCTTCATTTAGGTTTTCTTGAGAAAGAAAGAGAGTACAAATGGGGGAGGGGCAGAGGGAGAAAGATCAAGCATCTTAAGCAGGCTCCCCGTTCAGCACAGAACCAGACACAAGGTTCAAACCCATGAGCCTAGGACCGTGACCTGAGCTGAAATCAAGAGTTGGACTCTCAACCGACTGAGCCAGCCAGGCATCCCTAGGTTTTCTTAAGTGTCTTTTTTCTTTAAATTTCTTGATACAGATGTTGCCTATTATTTGTTAGAGTTATTTCTAGGTAAACTTTACATTTATGACAATACTATAAATGGTATTCCATTGCCTTTTCTCAGTAGAGTACAGAAATGCAATTGATTTTGTGTATTGATTTTCTTTGCAGCAGACTTGCTAACCTCTTTTATTCATTCTAATACCTGTAGATTCTTTTGATTTTTCTACATGGACAAATATCTTCAATGACTAGTGATAACATTACCTCTTCCATGCTGAGAATTCTTTCTTCTTTTTCATCCTGCATTATTTTAGTTAGGGCTTCCTATGTAAATAACGCAGAGAAATATTGTCTTATTGATTAATAAGATCTTGTCTCCAATATTAAAAAGGAAGACTTTCAATTTTTAACCATTAAATATCATGCTTGCTCACTATATTGTACACCTGAAACTAATATAACACTGTATGTTAACTAACTGGAATTAAAATAAAAACTTAAAACTAAAAAAAAATGTTTCCTTAGTGTTTATGCTTAGCATTTATACCTTCTAATCATACTTGTTGATTTTGTATTATGAATAGATATCAAATTTTATAGAATGCATTTTCTATAGTCTACTGAGATATTTATTTATAAGAATGTATTAAAATGTCTATAACGTGTCACAATGTCCCAGACAGTAGATAAAGCAGTGACAAAACAGATAAAAACATTTGCTCTCTAGAAGCTTATCTTCTATTAGTGAACAAACACAATGGATAATAAAATGTGTAGTATATTATTACATATTGATCAGGAGAAGAGATGAAAATGAAGTAGAGAATTAGACCAGGTAGTTTCGGGAGGGGATTGTAATTTTAAATCTAGTGGTAAAAATGGGTCTGAGAAAATGACATTGACAAGAGCTTCAAGCTGAAGAAAGAGCAAAGGCAAAGACAGTAGGGAGCAAGTTCTGGTACAATTTTACTCCAAGTAGGTTAATTAGGAAATAAAATGTTAATATATTATTTTAGTTATTCTCCATCATAAGCCTAAAATTCACACATGAACTCTTAACAAAAACAGCCAAAAACATTATAACCATCGTCAGTAATAAAGTAGTATTATTGTTAAAAATATTAAAATCACCCTTTTAACATGGAATATATAAATATAAGTAATAAATTATTCTTTTTTTCCAAGTAAGTATCATTAGAAAAGTTCAATTTGGGCCATGTGAACCTGTCAAAAGAAAAAAAATAAATAAATGATGGGAAAAATCTAAATGGAAAAAATATTCGCAAGTACAAGACCTAAAATTCATTATCTTTCCAAGTATTTTCTATCAGTTATCTGACCCAATCCAGTTCTAACACTCTAAAGAGACATGAAAACAAAAAGGCACCCCAGAGATCGTGTTACAGATGAAGAAATAGTTTCAAATTTGTGTTTCAGACGTGGGCACAAAATTTTCAAATTAATTTTAAGGATACGACAGAAAAAAGACTGAGCTGCTCTAACTAGGATAGAAATAAACCAGCAAAGAACAAATAAGAAGTACGTCTAAAAATGTAAAGATTGTCTGAAAGAGAATAAGTTAACTCCTAAATTCAAAGGTCACAAAGGTGTTCTATGGAACACCAGTTCATGGGATAATAGGGGTTTATTGAGGGGGTAGGGGGAGGGAGAAGGTCAAACAAAATTGATCTGGTTTCTGTATGCAGGATATCTCAGAGTCCTTAAAAATGCCACAAAGAATTACAAATCACTAAACCGTTTCCAGGGGTAAGGTATTGGGGGTACAGAGTAAGCATGCATAATAAACACACAGCCTGTCCCATACCAGCTAGACCACACAACCCTTTATTTCAGGCAAAAACAAAGCACTGTTAGAGAAATGTTGCCCTAAAGGGAGGCAGGTCAGATGAAATTCATACAATACTTTGAAGAGTTTAAGGATGCTTTAAAAAAAAAATTAAAAGGATTTTCTGGTTGCTGAGGGTTTTTTTTTCTCTTTTATTATTGGCAGAAAGCCAGCCAAAGAAGCAGTTGGACTTACAAACCAGAGTATGTAGATGAATAAAAGATACACAAGAGAATAAATCAAAAATCTGACACATTTTACTGAAGAGGATATTTGGATACGAATATTCAAATAAATAACTGAAGTAAGTAGTCCAAATATGCTAAGTCCACTAGCCAACCTGAGCTCTGGACAACTTTGAGGACAACTACAAATTTGTAGGCAAAATTAGGTAAAAAGTCATACAGCTAGCCCAAGAAGTGGCCCTACAAAGATCCAATCAACTGAAATTCAGCATGAATTTGTTTAAAGTATAGGGTATATTGATGGAATTTCTAACAAAGAAGAGAGTCTGATACTGAAACAGGAAAAATCTAACAGAAGAGAAGCCGTAACAATAGCTAAAGAATCTATATTGATAGAGTCTACAGATTCCGTAAGTGGATCTAGATATAAAACACCTGAAATTTTTTGAAGTAGTGACTAAATTGAGGTAGGAAAGTGTGTTTACTTAGACTTTCCACATGTCTTGAACCACATTCTAAAACAAAGACTCTAAATATTAAAGTTCTATCAAAAGAGAGATTCTGTCCCAGATAGCAAAGTGGCTTGGTGGCAGAAAACAAAAGGCCGACCTAAGCGAATTTTCAAATATAGCTCATCTAGGGATTTTAGTGTGAGCACTCGTCTCATTTTCACAATATTGAAAATGGAGCACACAGCAAATTTTCAGGTTTAGAAGTAAGTAGGGAAATGTCAAGTTGCCAGGAGTAAGTGAGGGTTATCTAGTACAACGCAGTCACAAGAAGCGCCAGGGCCAGTACCAACCATGACAGCTCTCAGTCAAGGATGCTGACCATGCGTCAGACACCACAGGAGGCATTTTACACGCATAACTTTGGTTAGTCTTCACAACTTCCTTCAGAAGTAATTATCATTTTATTCCACCAGCTTACAGACTAGACAATTAAAGCTTAGAGAGGAAAGCAACTTCCCCAAAGATCACGTAGGTATGTGGGTAGAGATCTAGTAGCTACTAAACAGTAGAGCCAAAATTCGAAACCTGGCAACGGGCCCCAGAAGCCCTACCCTTAACTGCTGCACCAAGGGTTCTCAAATTGAAGGATGCGTCAGAAGCCCCTGGAACGTGTGTCAAACACACAGATTTCTGGGCCTGATCCACCAGAATTTCTAATTGAGTAGATTTTGTGGGTCCAAAATTTTTATTCCCAAGAAGCTGATGCTGCTCGAGGGACCACACTCTAAGAACCACTGTCCTATACCAAATGGTCTAAGCCACTGGTGGGAAAACAGAGGAAGAAAGAGATCACAGTAAGGATGGCCCCTGGAAAAAGAGAGATTCTGGGTGAAGGAACTTAGAATACAATTAAGGAAAGAAGAAACAAAGCAGCCAGTAACTGAGATCCAGCAGCCATCAGATAGCAATGTTACTGCGCCGTTTGCTCCCTGGGTGGGCAGGGTTTCCCTTGGACCTCAAAGAACCTAGCAATATTCAGACCAGCTTTGAGCGCCGTGTAAATTTAGAGGCAAAAAGATATTTCCGTGTTCAGGTACATTCCTGAACCCACCGCAAATCTTTCCCACCTACCGTCTAATGCCTGGAATTCCTTAAACAGGAAATAAAACATTTTATTGTAGTCTGTGATAGAAGCCTGAGGAGGAAATAAGCCCTAAAAAGTGAATATATATCACTGTCCAGATTTCATTCAAAATGTAAATGACTGCTTATAGGTTAGCCATAGGTCTAATGAAATATGGCATATCTAATTTTCTTAAAATTACAAAAAATTCAGTGTAATACTTTGGAAAGGAAGCATGGTGCTATATAAAAGGCATCAAATTTGGTGTCAGAAGTCCTCTGTTTGGGAATAAATGACTTCTGACAAGTCATTTTCTTCATCCATGAAAAAAAGGAATAATTCCTCACAGAGGCATGAGATCAAATGTGGTCACACCTATGAAAGCATCTGGTCAACTAAAACTTACTTTTTCAATTATAATATTAATATTTTATAGAATAACACATGTTATATATGCAGTTACTAAATGCACATTGTATTTAGGTTTATGATGTATATTGATGTCCAGTGTTACTTATAAACAAGAAACGCCTCCTAAGCTTGAGAAACAAAAGCTCCAAGAAATCAGGCATTCCTGAAGTAGGACTTGATGACATTTCTCAGTGTCCCAGTCTGAACACAGTGGGAAAAATCTAGAACTAAAAGAATATACACCGTTTTGTATTTTAGACAAAGACAGACAGGACAGGATAAGTCCTGTCCCCAACTTCTTGGGGAGAAGTTATCAAGTTCATCAGCCCACAATGAGGCCAGATGTCTGCCTACAGAGGCTACACCCAGCATGTTCTTATGATGAAACTCTAAGTAAGCATTTTGTTTCTTTTAATGAAGACCAGACTGACAGAAGTGCTGTGAGACCATCATATTCTGAAACCTGCAAAAGATAAAAAGTCTGTGTTCCCACAGCTGTTGAGTTTCAGGCAAGTTTCCTTCACCCAATGGTCTGAAAATCGAATAAGGAAGGCACAGTGCTACTACGTAAAAGAACAAAGTATGTTAAAGACCTACATTCTTCTTTATCTGCTGATGGCAGAGACAAAGATGTGGAAAGTACACTAAGAAGGACATGGCAATGGCATGAATGGTGGACGAGTCCAGCATGGCTCTGGCAATCTTCGAGACTTTAGGATAATTGTTAGCACATTTTCATTAGAGAAGGTTCGGGTCACAAAATGTTAATACTTTAATCTGTTTAAACAAGGTACTAAAAACTAAGTGTCACTGGCCACTTCATATGAAACAAAGCCTACAAGATTTTAGATAAGCCTCAAGAAGGTATGAATTTATACCTAAGAAATCTTTGCCTAATTCAACACCAAAAGTATACTGAAAAAAAAGAAACAAATGATAAGGTGGGCTTCATCAAACTAAAAAATAAGCATTCCAAAAGATATCATTAAAAGAGTGGAAAGAGAAGCCGTTGACTCCGAGAAGATATTTCAAAGTTATATATCCAATAAAGGACCTGTATCCAATAATAACAAGTGTTGGCAAGGATGGGGAAGATCTGAATCCCTCGTGCACTGCTGGTGAAACTGGAAAATTTGAGAGGGCTACTTTGAGGCATAAATTTACGATTTGACCCAGCAACTCCACTCCTAGGAAATGACCTAAGTAAAAACTATTTGCATACATTAGCCATAACATCCAAGAAGTGGAAACAAGTCAAATATCCATGAACTGGTAAAATGCAATATAGCCATACACATGCATCTTCTTCCTTAGGATACATGTGACAATGTGGATGAACCTCAAAAACAGTATGCCAAGTGAAAGGAGCCACACACAAAAGACCACATACTACACGACCTCATTTATATAAAAGCGGACGTCTAGAAAAGGCAAATCTAGAGATAAGAAGTAGACTACTGCTTGAATGTTGTTGGGGATGGGAATGGAAGTCAATGCAAACAGGCATGTTTCTTTTCAGGGTGATCTAGATGTTCTAAAATTCAATACTATAATAGTTGCATACAACTCTACGAATTCACAGATTTTACTAAAAATCATTGAGCTGTATACTTTAGAAGGGTAACATTTATGGTATTATATCTCAATAAAACCATTTAAAAATTAAAGCACTTTTAAAAAAGAAGCCATGGACAGCCCTGACTCCAAATCTGATTAGGAAATGTTAATGTATTTATATAGTAATATCCCACTTATACTGATGTCACACTTCTAGAAAACTTGACTCTTAGGATGACAAGGAACTCAAAGAATCAAGTATCTCCCAACAGGGAATAACACAGCCACTAGGGAATGCATACACTTCTGACTACAGGAGGAAATGTGAAGGTCTCTGCTCACCCTTTCCCATGCCTGAGATTAGAAATTCATGACCTATAATAGGTACCAACACAGGGCACTGATGTAATAAGCTTAATTATCTGGTTTCCTTCAGCAGCTAACATTAAGAAAGTGACCATTAATATGGAATAAAAAATCAGAATCAAACACTCTCAAAGCACAACCACCTGGGTCTAACTGGACTCTCACAACTCAACACCAAGGCAAGGGAAAGAATGACTTTTTCAGGACTCTGGCCAACAAGGGCAAAGGCAGCTGTTGTACAATGCTGGAAAGAGAATCAGTGTTTCTCCAAATGAGATCATCAGAATGGCCATGGGTGCTTATTTATGATAGAAACTCTCTTGCCTCATACTCAACCTACTGAGTTAGAACCCCCAGGAATGATTCCTGAGGATCTGCTTTTTATATTTTTCTAATGTTTATTTTTGAGAGAGAAAGAGAGACAGAGAGAGAGAGAGAGAGAGAGAGAGAGCGCAAGAGCATGAATGGAAGAAAAGGGGAGAGAGAGAGAGACACAGAATCTGAAGCAGGCTCCAGGCTCCAACCCATCAGCACAGAGCCCAGTGCGGGGCTCAAACTCATGAACTGGGAGATCGTGACCTGAGCTGAAGTCAGACACTTAACCGACTGAACCATCCAGGCGACCCTGAGTATCTGCATTTTTAACAATGCACCCTAGGGAATTCCTATGCACACTAAAATTTAAAACATAAGAAAATAGTTTGTTAGAAAATATTTGAGATGGAAGCTTTATGATGGCCTAATCTAAACTTCATATTTTGTACTTAAGAACATTTTGGACCCACAACTTAACATTATATTCTAAGATCCCCAAATATTTCTTTAAACTCTTTTTAAAAAACTGTAACTCTAGGGGTACCTGGGTGGCACCATCAGTTAAGCATCTGACTCTTGATTTCGGCTCAGGTCATGATCTCACAACTAGGGAGTTAGAGCCCCACATTGGGCCCTGTGCTGACAGCGTCGAGTCTGCTTAGGATTCTCAGTCTCCCTCTCTCTCCATCTCTCTCAAAACTAAATAAAGATTAAAAAAAAAAAAACTGACTCTAGTCCTATAAATTGTCAGGCAGACTTACAGACACGGAGAAATCTGGGAAATATTTTCTTCAAAGATTGGTGAAGATAAAGTGTTTAATCATTTAAAGGGATATATTTTTGCTCTCAGGAAAATTAATCCAGAGCACCTCATTAGCGAAAGGTACCAACGAAACGAGTCATTATATATTTAAATTATTTGAACTCATTGGTATGTTCAGTTTAATTACTGCACTTTTTTTTCCAAAATCTACCTTTAAGAAAATACATAGATTATCTGACCAAAAAAAAAAAAAAAAAAAAAAAAAACTGGCTTCCCTACAAATCACTAGCATTGTCATCATTTGCTCTGAAGACATACATCTCCAATTCTACAAGTCCTATTTTTGTGTTAACCCAATCTCAGTTCTCTTATGTGTGAGTCCTAAATCACAAGCTAGTAGGCATAGCTCTTGTACAGAACCCTGAAAATCCAAATGCTCAAATCGATCCAGATTGTTACTTCAGAGACCTTTTGTCCATAGCCTTAATCACATGTGCAGCTTCAGTGAAACTATGTGTATTCCATCTGTGTTGAGTGATGCTGCCATTTTTTTAATAGGATAAATAATGCAAGCCAATATCAGAACTCTCTGTATGCTAGAATATTGATCCAATGGCTTGTCTACTGCAAGGCTGGTGTCTGGTGTTTTCTCATGGCAGAAATAGAAAAAAGAAAATCTTCCCATATCAAGGACATATTGGGCTTGCTGAGGCAGGAAACATTCCCAGGACTACCCTACCCAATTCTGGTGAATGATAGCGTGCTGATATTTAACAGGGAGGAAAAAACACCTAAATAGCAGACATGTTCCAAACCGACAACTGAAAAGAGTTTAGGATGAGCAGATCGAAATAGATAGAAAATGTAATTACAGTAAGACCTCGTATACTGGTGACATTCAATTCCTTCTTGCATGCAACATTTTGACAATCTCAATCTTTTTTCTCTTCTTCTCTTTCTATACTGCTATCTTTTTTTTTTTTTTTTCATTCCTGATAGATTGTGAGAGACCTAACATATGTCTTGAAAACAACTCTATTTTCTGCTATTGAGAACTGTTCTTCAAATCAGGAAGCCATATTCTGGTACATATTTCTTCACTAGTGACACTGGTTTTATCCTCTCGTGAAATGAATGGTGGGCTGCTAACCTCTCCATCTCATGCAATTCTTACTTCTCGACAAGAACATCAGCAGCTTTTTGTTCCCTTGGCTCCATTTACGATGCCATCACTGCATTCGAAGAGCGTTTCTCAAAACTTAAGTCAACAAAACCATTAATTAGAAGTATACCAGGAGGACAAAAGCTGGATTTGTACTTGCTTCTGTTCAGTCTTAAGGAGTGGGAAGGGGGATGCTTATTAAGCAACATAATAGTAAAACTAAGAGTAAAGCCCGAATACATATACGACTTTTAGAAACTAATCTGTTAACAAATAGTTCTCAAATGGGCATGCTTATAAGGATCCTCTTCTCCCTTAGGTTGCCAGATACACAAAAGTCTGTCTTTTTTTTGGGAGGGGGTTGTTTGTTTTTATTGGTTTTTGTTTTTGACAACTGAATGTGTGAGGAAACACATTAATAACTTAATAAACAAGAAATAAAAAGGTTTTTGATCTCCTGTTTTTCCCTGGTAACTGTCGTCCCTTCTCCATGGAGAGGTTTGTGAGCCTCCACAACACTATCTCACAGAAGTCACATCAAAAGTTTCAAAGAAAGTGTCATGTTAGAAAATAGCTTTCAAAACTCAAGTTATAAAAAAGTTAAGATCCTGGTCCCTCTGGTTTTTGTGACCTTGTCTTCACTGCCCCCCCATGCCATCCCCAGTATTACCACCTATCAGAACCAAGGAGGTTCTAATTTAACACCAAGTAACAAAAAGTAACTTCTACCAGGGCTCCTGGGTGGCTCAGTTGGTTACATAGCTGACTCCTGATTTCAGCTTAGGTCAAGATCTCACAGTTTGTGAGTTTGAGCCCAGAGTAGGGCTCTGTGCCCATGACAAGGACCCTGCTTCAGATCCTCTGTCTCCCTCTTTCTGCCCCTCCCCTGCTCATGCTCTCTCTAAAATAAACATTAAAAATAATAGAAAATAAATTTTTAAAATGTTTTTAAAGTAACTTGTGCCAAGCTTGGGAGATACTCTTATGAAACCCACACTAGAGGAACCCTTGATCTGCTCATCTCTGCCAAAAGGTTCATTTTCTACAAAATAGTTCTTAAGCTTGCTCAGAAGGACATTTCTGCCAATAATCACATTTCTGCTTATCGCCTTTTGAGATCTTCCTGATTTCAGATACATACATAACGTAATTGAATGAAATAACTATGTTTAAGTGAGGTAATGGCAATGCAACACACACTAATGATTTTTGATTGAAGGAATAGAGGCTGGGGTTGGGGGAATGTAAAAAGAGTGGAAAGGACTGCAAATGGACAGGGATTTGATAGAACGTGCCAGTGAACAAAACAATGGCTAGGAAAAGGAATTGGAACAGAGCAATGGTGGCTTTAGTAAGGATAGACTCAATGCTGAATGGATTGCTCTTAATAAATTTTTGTCCTAAAAATAACATGGGGGAAAAAATTTCAATGACCTTAAGAGAAAAGCTGGCTTAGGGAGATAGTAAAAATAAAATGGACTAGATGCAGAGAAATGTCTTCGTCCTGAATTTCTCTAAGCCTCTATCTGCTACCTAAAGTTTTCCTTTCTGTAATGCATCTGTTACACCAAGATTCCTCACTCTTATAGTAGCTTACTAATACATAGTACAAGCCAAACTCTTTATGATGATGACATCACTTATTCATTCATTCATTCACAATTACTGAATTCCTATTGTATGCCACACATTATGTCAGAGATCATGTATAAACAGTTGTAGAAAACAAAGCTATTTTACAATAGCTTACAGCATAGCTATTATGGCATAGAGGCAAAAGATAAAAGGGCTTTCGGGATCCCTGCCAGAAGGCCAGGCCTCCATGCCTACCCACACCTTTCTCCAGCATTTAGTTCCAAATACCTAGTCTACAATTTTCTAATCATTTCTTTTTAGATGGGGACACAACACTTTCTCATCTGCTCAATTTTACAAAAAACTGGAGAAGATTCATGTTTCTAAATAGTACTCTCGGTACGCTGTTCATTCTCCACAGTAATAAGGCAGATGGAGACAAGGAAGTGCCTCTCTCCCTATTTACCCTGGAAAAATATCTGGGGAGAAAAAAGGAAGGCCGGTTAGCTTTAGGGATTTCTGTGACTAGGGCATTCCTCCACAAAAAGCAAAACCACATCTATTAACCCACTTCATTTCAGCCACTGAGCAGACATAAAATTGAAACAACTTTTAGTTACTGCCAATCTGGGATCTATCTAAACCAATGATCCAAGAATAAGAGGTTCCACAACCCACTGTCAAATTCCACCTCATTCTTTTTAATTCTGAAAAGTGTAAAATCTGGTAGCTTTGTAAGATTCTCATTACTTGCTTAGAGAAATTTCACATATCCACCCATAAATTATGTAAGTCTCACAGCTCCCTATTATGATCTTGGAATGTGATCATTCTCCCAATAAAAGGATCAAAAATCAATTTTACGTGCATTGATTTTTAACCCCTCCTTTCCCTTTCCTTTCTAACAACATTTTTATTGCTGAACCAATATCCTAGAAATAGATACAGGATCTGGATTCGTCTTCTTCGCAGTCTGTCTCTGGTAAGAAAATAGCTGCATGCTATAAATAAGAGCGGTGATTTCCAATCTTCTGAAATTTGCAGTATCCTATCGCTGCTTAATTTTAGGTTACTCTTCAATTTCTGCTTTTCTCTTTTTCAGTTCAAGTAACCTGAGACCATAGTGCTGGGGACAAAGTACAGTCCCATTATCTTCAGAGTCTAGGGTCCCTAAGATAGTAGACAGTGCCCATGACTCCCAGCCCTTTCGATGGCCTCTCCAGCCCCACCTCTTTCCTCTTCTCCATTTGCACTCCGCTCTTCAGACACACTAAATCACCATGCGGTTCTATCACCTCTCTCAGATCTGTGCCTTGTACACTTACAAATGTGTATACCTGCGGACACTTGGGCATAAGCATAGCAATTATCACACCAAACTGCAATGTGCTGTTTCCTTGTCCATCTCTCCTAACTAGACTGGGACTACTTAAAATGGGGCGCATCCCCTACTTGTCTGCAGCCCTTGGCATATACGAGCACTATATACTTTCTTAAAATAATGAAGTGATGTGTGAGCCTCCCCAGTCTGGGGCAGATGCTCCTCCCTCCAGCACTCTATTGGCTTATCTGTCTTCCATAATAGTTTGGGAGCTCCCCAAAAGTAGGGGCGGGGCCTTTTTTCATATTGTAATGCCTCCTCTTGCTCCCTAAGGACTATTCAGTAAGTATTTGTATGTTAGGTAGATAGATAGGCTTTTGGAATTACAATCATCAACTGTCAATCAACATTCAAGTGATACCAAATGAGACGAAGGTCTTTTAGAGTACCAGGTTCTTCGAGCAAGTCACATTAGAGCCCAACAGCCTCTCTCTAACATGGTCTCACTAAAGCTCAGTTTCCTCATTTGTCAGAAAGGGTTCCTAACAGCCCCAAACCTCACAGGGTTATTGTGAGGCCTGAGTAATGTATCTAAGGTTTTAGTGCTGGGCACATAATAAATGCTCAAATATTGTACATTAGGAAAACAGTGTGCAACTGTCGGTTAGGTTTCAGCATCTGAAACCCGTTCCCGGTCCTGCCAGAAATGACACGTGGGGTCGTTTCCTATCAAAAGCATTCACCATTCTGAGCGAGTCACTGAGGCATGGAATCCAATTCCATCTAGCCTCCTCAGTATTTAATCAGTTATTTTCCTCAGGACAGAGACCACATCGAATGTCATAAAAACTGACTTACGGAATCTTCCAGTAGTTCCCAAACCCATACTAACGTTGTGGTAATTTGCCCAAGAGCCAGCCACCAAAGAAACTGACTGTGAAGCAAACACTCTAGTGAGTGTTCTGCCAAAGAAGAAAATTACTTGCCTTTTTTTTCTTCAGAATAAAAGTGACCATTTCAAAGATTATCATATTAAAGGGCTATACTCTGAGTTTTCCTTTTTTTCCCCAGCCACGTATTTTTCAGAGAAGTTCTAATCTATAAAACTGAGATCCCCTCCCCACTTTCCTCTAATCAATGTCAAGGTAGAAAATGTACAGGCCTTGGAGTCATTACAGACTTCCTGGGAAATGCAAATTAGAGAGGAAAAGGAATTGGGGAAAAAAAAAAAACACAAAAAACACAAAACTCAGAGTCTGAAGGAAAGGAGTGCCTCCCACCTGCCCACCTCTCAATTCCAGCTTCTTAAAACCAAAAGGCTTTCACCTTTTCTTTAAAGAATCCCAGAAATCTACCCCATAGCTGCTACTACTGGGCCCGGGTTTGTCCTGAAGTTTGCAATTAATGCAGTAATTAAAGCCCTTGGAAAGGGCTCTCGGTTCAATCAACAGTGTTTTATTTTCTAGGAGAAGAGGCTCTCTTTCTATAAAAACACAGGAGGAGGCACATTTAAAAACTATATTTCAATTGCAAACAACGTGGCTGTGTTCCCAAATGGCAAAAAGACGATAAGAAAATTACCGAGGGGGGGGGGGCAGGGGAGCCCGAGGTGGCACTAGAGGTGTCGCGGAAATTCCTTTCAGCGCTATTCGTGCTCGCTCCCGCAGCAAAGGAAACTCATTTGAAAACGGAGCAAATTAGCAAAATTAAACAGATGGGAGCCCTGGGTCATATCGCACCACTTCATTAATGCATCCAGGATGAACACGACGGAACTAAACAAAGCCACAAGACTTTAAAAGTTGAAAAAAGAAAAAGGAAGGCCCAGGATTTTCTACGCTGATTGAGAAAAGAAAGATTTAATCAAACCTGACGATTTTAATCATTGATTTGCAGATGCAGGTCAAGACCAAAAGGAATCACGTTTAAAACGCTACCAGTTGAAGAAACCTTTTTGCCCCGTCTACAAAAATCATTCCTTTCAAGACTCTTCTCTGTGACGGATCTTGAAAACAGAGTTTGGATGATTCCCCCCACCCACCCCCACCCCCACCCCCGGCCTTCGCTGTCTGGACCTTCTTCAAGGGTTCCTTCTTTGTATAAGATACAGTCTCTGCTCCTGTCCACTACAACCAGCCCAGCCCACCTTTCCAAACTCGCCACCTATTTCCTAAGTGACTCTGCACCCTCACCAAAACGATTGCACTTCCATCCTGGGTGCGCGATGCCCGCCTTCTTGCCCCCAGGCCATGTCTTTGGACAGAATATCATAAAGGCAAACTAGTGCTGGAAGAGGCCCTGGGCTTAAAATACAGCTCTGACTTTATTAGTGGATGAGGAATTTGGGGTCAATTTTCTGAGCCTCTGTTTTCTGATACAAAATGAGAGTAATAGAGCTTTCTTCCAAAATTGTTCTAAGGCTCATTGCAGATTTATAAATACCAACCCAGTGCCAACCACTGGTATCTGTTCCTCCCAAAGATTCTTTGCTTGACCAAACTCTAGTCAGGCTCTTGAAACTTCTAGGTCCATCTGTAACAGCTCACTGAAAAATCTAGTTTTACAAGAACCATGCTAAGTCCATTAGGCCACCCCCTACCTAGTAGCCTGATACCTGATCAGTTTTTCATCCTTCACCATCCCCTAAGGGATATCTGATCATCCTGGCCTGTGTTCAGCAAGAACCCAGTTAGGTCAGTTTGGCCAGAATCTCCATCACCTCAATATATTAGTAATTTTTTTAATGATAATTTTATTTTTGAGAGACAAAATGAATGGGGAAGGTGCGGGGGAGGGGGGGCGGAAACAGAGGATCCCAAGCAGGCTCCAGGCTCTGAGCTGTCAGCACAGAGCCCGATGCAGGGCTTGAACTCACAAGCTGTGAGATCATGACCTGAGCCTAAGTTGGATGCTTAACTGACTGAGCCACCCAGGCGCCACTCTCTTACTAATTTTCTAGCCACTGCCCCCAACTCTGCTTCTTGGCTCGAATGCCGTGTTGAAAATTAAGTCCAAGCTACCCAGAGGTCTCTTTTCCCTATTGAGTCGCCCTGAATAAAATCTGTTTTTACCACTTTAACTACAGCTCTGTTTTTGACAACACTCACCACCGAAGGTCTACTTCCAACTGCACCCCTCTTAAAACAGCCTGTTCTGTCCCTTTCAGGTGGAAATGAGCTCAACTTCCTCTGAAGAGCTGTAGCATTTATCTATGACTTGCTCCTTTGACATTTTGCCAAAAGTAATCCTACAGGGTAGTTATTTTCCAAGGGCCAGATACCTTCATAATGAGACCTTAAGCCCACTAGTCACTGACCATGCTTTTTGTATCTCTCTATCCACCACAGTTCCAAACACAGAGTCTGTGACCTTAATTAATTCATAATCCACGGAGTTCTGCCGGTTCATTGTGGCTTATTCTTTTTTCCTTTCCAAAAGAACTTAGCAAGTGCCAGTGCCACACCTGGTTTTGCAGACCAACCACCATCCCCCTCCCCTCATGTTTCCATCCCCCCTTTGCATCTCCCCACCTGGCACAAAATATCTAGTAAAACGCTTAATTTTTTTCTCATTTTAATGTTGAATTAAAATATTCTGTTAAGTTGTTGTTTTAGAGGTTAAAGAGGAAAAGTTGCAAAACTTGATAATGAAGACTCTCACAAGGAGAAATCTTAATGACCTGGTAGAACAGTCTTTCCACTTGGCTCTGAACAACTTCACAACCAAGTTCTTAGCAACCTGTCACTCTCAATTATATCTTCTCTCTCATGATGTCAACCTTTCCCTGCTCTGTGCCTGGGTGTCCACTGCTTCCTTATAGTCCGTTAATTTCTTCACCACTCATTTTAATGATCTCTTCTTCAAAGAACCCTAAAAATGTTGGATGGAAAGGTCCAATTATTGATTACATCTTTCTTTTAGGTGAATTCCCAGTAGCGTGAAGTCCTGACTGGCAGGACTTACTGGTGGCACTTCTCTCTGTTGGGAAGGAAGAAAGGATCTAGCAGCAAAGGGGGTAGGGAGGGAGAAGGTAGGTGCTAGACAGTCAAAAATGACAAATGTCTACCATATTGCAAAAAGTAAATAAAGCCTTTCTGTCTTTTCTCTCAGCTGATCAATCGGAAAATCTTAGTAATTATTTTACAGGGAAAATCCATATTCTCCTAATAAGACTTTGAGTTGTGAATAAAATGAACCAAGTCAAGTACAATTACCTGTTCTCTTTGCTTTCTCTAATTTTTTCCCACGTCAACCTCCTCCTCTCATGTCCAGCTCCCAAAATAGAAAGGCTGGAAAAATGGGACAAGAAAACCACCCACCAGAGGAAGCAGACCAGTACTTATGAGTAAGTAAGAGACTTTCCAAGGTGTGATACAACCTACATGCCTGTCCAGTAATGGGACACAGTCCTGCCCTCTGCCCTATGAAAACCCTGCTCCTAACAACTACACAAAAGCCATTCCAGAGGGCTTTCACATTTGGCGGGGGGCTGGGGGAGGGAATGCAGTAAGTCAGGCTTTATGTAAGACGTTCTACTAGGTGCTGTCAGAGATCCACAGAAATGTGACCTTCAATCACCCATCCAAAACCTAATTAGGAAAATAAGTACATATATATCACCATCCACAGCTAACTGTACAATGGATATCAAACATATAGTAAAGGTAATAACTACTGGACCCTCCTTGGACTGTGCCGGTGGCTTGTTGGTGGGGGCAAGGGTATTGATTCTCTGTTTCCCTTCCTCTCTGGAGTTCTCTAAGGGAAATAAACACAAAATAATCAGTTGGACAAATTCCGAACACCTATTTCCAAATCCCAAGTTCCTTTGGTTAAAAAGTGCCTGGGTACAAAACTTAGCCACAAAGGCTCACTGCCATTTCCTACTTTCTCCAATTCAGTCTGTGCTGGGTCTGTGGAACAGACCAATAGTCCCTGCAGCAAGCCAGCCTCCTAGACCCTGAGCACTGCCCAGTGTCCCTTCCACACGGCGAGCAAGTAAGGCAAGAGGACCTGCCATGAGTACCAAG
The DNA here is from genome assembly GCA_030068075.1 of Paguma larvata. Lineage (NCBI taxonomy): Eukaryota > Metazoa > Chordata > Mammalia > Carnivora > Viverridae > Paguma > Paguma larvata. The sequence goes on from CM057823.1 coordinate 11,748,241, forward strand.
CAAGGAGGATGGCTTGGGAACACAAGCCCTTCCACATCTGGCCACAGCAGGGAAAGATGACCCGAAATGGCACATGGCCAATTGAAAAGCAGATTGGATCAATCACACGACCAACACCTAACATGGGAGGAGCTTGCAAGGAAAATGGTGAAAAGAGGAACCCAAAGAATTCCCTCATTTTCTCTTCCCACATCCCAACAACGAATCTTGGTAGGAACTCAGGTCTGAGAAATAAAACCTAACATTCATAAATCTGTTCCATCCCCTTAATGATCATGTCTAACTACAGAGGACTTTCACTACTTACCTCTGCACTTGGACATACACAAACCAGGCACATGCAAGAGCTCCGCTAACACCTGTTACAAAGCTGGTAACTGGGCGAGGTTGTAAAAGATGGAGAACTCACCTATCTACTATTGCATCTATATTATGTAATCAGGCCCTGGCACGTTAAAGCAATCAGACCTTCGCAGACTAAATGCGAGCTAGAAATGGACAGAAGCAGAACCCAGGAATCCAAGAATGGCAGGTGAGACAGATAGGCACTGGAAACACAGAGGTTTCAGCATTTATTTTGTCATTTTGAAACCACGCTAGACACCACACATGGTCAACTCATTCAAGCCTATCATAACATTTTCAGGAGTGCTTCATTCATAGAGATGTGTTTTTTGAAAGACAGCTCGTGTTCAGCTGTACAATACCAACCTACATAGATTTATTTTTAAATTATGGATTAAAGTGCTTAGATGCCAATTTGAGCTCTTGATACCGTGAACCTCTGGAAACGTCCCCAGTGCCCACAGATTCCCTGACCCTGTCCACCAACTGCACAACTTAACTTTATGGCTTCATTGATCCTGGAAGTGCCAGCCTATGCCCTGTACTGGAAAGTCACTTGCTCTAGTAGGAATGTATTCTCTTGTTGTTCCCTCTTTTCCCTAAGGCCCATTGTGTGGTCAGGAAAAGACAAAGACAAGGAACTCAGGTTAAATCCCAAGATGACCCCTTTTCCTTTTAATTTCAGCAACCACTTCAGGAAAGATGGCCTTTCAGAGAGGCTGAGCTGACAGATTGTAAAATACAAATATGCATCATAATGGCAAGGTTCTTATTCAGCATGTATTCATAACACAGCATTTGGCTCATACTAAGTGCTCAAGCATAGTTATTGAATAAATGACTATGAATACAGAGAGCATAAGCAGTGCTATGCTGAAGATCTCTTCCCCGACTTTTAACATTCTGTTGAGAATTTAAAACTGGACATCCATAGGACACTGCTTAGAAAAGGTCAGAACATACTTAATTAATACCTTTGTGTAGAGTCATGTGCTGTAAAACCAGCAATGGAAATCAATGATACAGTGAACACGCTGGTTGTCTGATTGGAGAAGCATTTGTTTCGTCCCTACCGATCCAAAAAAATGTTGCAGATGCGTTCGAAATGAATGACACAGGAATCCAAAGAATCATCTGAGTCTGAAAAAGAAAGACCCATATTTCCCTAAAATATTGCCAACTCTGCAGACCTAAGTTTGCCCCCACACTGCAGGAACTACCTTAGTCAGAACCTCTTGTAATAGAAGTTTGAAAATTTAGAAATTCTTGCAGTGTTTCTTGCACTTCTCCCTCAAGATCCTGGTGGGGACTAATTTACTTAGGGCCAAGACCAGATCCTGGTACTGTGAGGAACCTTAATTACCTTCAATAAGATGGATAAAAGTCAGACCACTGATAGTGGCCAAGAAATTCCTTTGGTCTGCTAAGAATTGCCTGAGAGCTAAAAAGACCTTGGTATTGCAAAAGGATTTCTTAAATCAACAGCTCTGAGAACTTATTCTTTTATTTTGTTGAGAGTTTATTCCTTTTAAACACAACTATGAAAATATCCTGTCCAACAAATAAAGGAACACACAAATTAAGAAAAGAACCAAATTACATAAACTGTTTGGGGAAATACTAAATCATCATAATAAGAGCATTACAACCAGAACAAGATCTGTAATTATTTCCCAGCTTATAATCCAGAAGCAATAACATGTCAGATAAATTTATAACATACTTAGGTACCGCAATAGGTTTAATGGGTGGTTGCTATTAAATGTTAGTAATCAAAAAATGTAAAAACAATTATAAATGAGACCAGAGACATGAACTTAAAAGAGTGAATGATGGCTAAGTAAGATCATAGAAAATGACTATGTAAGTACAGACTCCCAAGAGTATGTGAAAAAAGCCTTACCTCGAGATTTAAAAAAAAGGCATGTTTTCTGACAATAGAATTTAAGCCAGGGTGTTATTCTAGTTTTCTCCTACTAAAACAGAAATTACATTTCTTCTAAGAGTTGTTTTTTTTTTTTGGATGAAAATGTGTAAGAAAATGCTCTCCCCCCTTTGATGAACAAACGAACCTTTGATAGCTATTTTTGTGAGAGTTTAATTATATCTAATGGCAGGTGGGCCTGGGTTTGTTAGTATATAAGCTATGCAAAGAAAGAGCAAATGTCTAGTATTGTTAAGATGCTCCCTGTTTTCATTATTTTTCTAACTAAAACAAATACATGTGACACACTTCTGCAAGTGGTTTATCACACACTCTGCAAACAGAAGAAGCAATCCTGTTTACCAAAAAGTGTCATCTTAAATTAATGTCCTCCTGGGGCACCTGAGTGGCTCAGTCGGCTAAGCGTCCGACTTTGGCTCAGGTCATGATCTCATGGTTTGTGAGTTTGAGCTCCCGTTGGGTTTTGTGCTAACAGCCCAGAGCCTGGAGCCTGCTTCAGGTTCTGTGTCTCCCTCTCTCTCTGCCCCTCCTCTGTTGCCCTCTGTCTCTCTGTCTCTCTCTCTCTCTCTCTCTTAAAAATAAAATAAAACACTAAAAAGAAATTCTTTAATTAATGTCCTCCATACAGTTTTTTTTTTTATTCTTTTGTGGGGGAGGTGTGCTTTCTCCTTCATGGGAGAAGTTCACAAGTCTGAACACTTGTGACATGTGTCTGCACTCTGGGTAAGCATACACATGTCCCTTCCTCCAACTTCTCCATATCCCACAGAACAAAGCATACTCAGAGAAGCAAATGATCGATAAATACTTGCTGAATAAGAGAGTGAGGAGTAAATACTATTATTTTTATTATTTATTATTATGGTTGTCACATATGTTGCCATTCATTTTTTCTAAGAACTAAGGTAGAGAAAGCCTGTATTTAGTATACAAGGAAACTTTCTAACAAGCCTCAGTTATTTCTTACTCTCAGCTTCACCGCTTATTAGCTGTGTTTCTTGGGCAAATATCGTAAATGCTCTGAAACCATTTCATCTGTAAAATGGGTATAATGATGCCAACCTTTTGGGGAGTTATCATCGGGATTTAGGGAGGTGATATATAGGAAGGGCGTAACACCGAACGAGCATACTAAATAAGCTCAAATCATTAGGGAGAGGATAGAAAGCACCATTATGTCCTTTTTTATGTAACTACAAAAAGGTTGGTTTTCATCTTGCTCAATTCCCCTAAGATATTCTAAATGCAAATTTTCTGCTCTCGGCCTGGTTCCACAGAGCTCACAGCAAGATGGGAAATCTTCCCAAAGCTCAACCCATATGAACTCAAACCATATGAACAGTCGCTCTGCACTCCGGTTAGGCAAGTGGGGTCTGGCAGACCGGTTTTTTCCTCTGTATGTGCTAGAAAGTTCCCTCAGGGTCATTCTGGGAATGGGGCCATCTCAATTCTCCTCCCCAAGGGCACCTGCCCCAATCTGCTGCTGCTTAGGCTCAGGGCTTAGCATGCGGTGCAGAGAGGAGGGCTCCTCTCTCCTCCCTGGGAGAGCTGCAGACCACACACCTTCACCCCCTTGCCGCTCTGTCATCTGCTCACATGCTACCCAGCTGCTCTTCTCCGAGTTCCCTTCCTTGGTGTCTCATTATTGCTCTTTCCTGGAGCCATGTCCCAGCATCCATTTGGAAAGGGCATATTTTCATTTAACTTTTTAAAGAAAGAGGTTTCTCGCTCTGTCTCTTCACTCTCTGTCTTTCCCCGTCTCTGCTGCTGCCCCCACATACAGCATTTTGCAGAGAGAACCCTTGCTGCAGAGCCGGCACAACTAAGCCTGAACAAATACTCCTCTCTGACCAAGCAACTTCCCCAGACGCGATTCGCCCCCGAGAGAGGCTGCCTGCTAAAGCAGGGCTCCCCAAACTTCGGAGAACGTCAGCAACAGCTGGACAGCAAGCAGCGGGTGCAGTGAGGCCTCAGGATCTGCAGTCCTGACGAGCGCCTGGCTGGTATGCCGCTCCTGATGGGCACGCCAGCATATCTGGAGCAGTACTCTGTCAAAGGACCTCTGGCACCCAGGTTAGGAGACTGTCCATTCATAAGGGAATGAACAGCACAGCGCTCAAGGAGGCGACGACCATCTTTATGTCTGCCTTTACGACTACCACCTTCCACGTCCTCAGCTATGCTGCATCCTTGCACCCTGAGCTGGGCTCCATGATGACTCCCCCTAGCTCTCCCAATTAACATCAGTAAGGCACTGACTATAACTTAGGTGCTGTACATACATTATCTCAGCTCATGTCTAAGATCTGTCAGCTCAACTCATGTCTAAGATAGACCCATTATTCTCATTTTAGAGCAAGTTCACAAACTTCAAGCAATGTTCCCAAGGTCACAAGTGACACCTGTAAATCTAGAAGCCAAGGCCAGACCCTTAAGCAGTATGCTAAGTCCACTTCAGGCTCCAGCTCTTCCCCTACCGGACCTTACCATGTCCCACTCCCTTCCTGGAGAAATATGAACATCCACGTGTGTTGTTTCCTCATTCCAACAACGAACTTATCAGCATAGATCTTTTAGGGGCACAATGTCCTCTCTGGACACACAGTTGGGCTTGTTCCTTGCAAGATGTTGAAGGGACAGCTTTGTACAAGTAGGTCTGACTTCAATCCTGTCAAAACACATCCAGTCCCCCTACCAATCACTCACAAGTAAACTCTTTAAAGATCAACAGGAAAGTTGACTGCTCGCAGGGCATGCCCACTGTGACAGAGAGGATAAGACAGCCTCACTCAAGGGACAACGCAACTAGCATTCTATCAGGCTGCATTGTTCTGAACCTTGTCATGCTTCTAACAGAGGAAATCAAATGACCTGAATGCAAATAAATGCCTCTCTGCAGCTGTGTGACCTTTAAAGTTCTATAAACCTTTTTCGATCCTGAGTTAAAATGGGAATAAATGGCATACGTCGGTGTTAAGGAGCTAAAATATGTAAAAATGTTCAGTACATAATAGAAACTCAATAAGCTCTAAACATTTTCTTTTCTTACCCATCTTCAGATTTTTCAGAGAATCCCCAACTTTAGTAGTGGAAGAAACCTTACTGACTGCAGACTCTAAGGGCTCCCAAACCTAAGTGCACACCAAAATCTTCTGGAGAGATTTCCAAAATTGCAGATTCTCAGGACACATTCTCTGAATCAAATGAATTATTCTCTCCAGGATTCTAACCCTGATATCTGTATATTCTAGTCTGCAAACCACTGGCTTGTGCAAGATCAGAGCATCTGGTCCAAAAATCCATCTGTGGGTCTCCGAGATGAACTAGACTGAGAAGCTGCTAAGGTCAGAGGCTTCACAGCTTTTCTCCCTATTTTTTGGAGATTTCTTTCCCAAGCTTTTCCCTGATTTCCTTTGGTTTATAATGTACGGTTTTCATAAATAGGAGTCCTAGTTTATTTACACCATATCACAGTTAGGAATGCCCGAAGTAAAAGTCATCACAACACTATTATTGAACAGAAAAGAAACAAATGAAAACAGGAAATTCAAAACCATTCTTCCCATGATGGTTCAAACTCTACACACAAATGTCGCTAAGAACGCATCAATTCAGCAGCTTACTAGGCAATAAAAAGACTATGTAGATGGGCAGGAGAAATGCATTCAGCTACTGTCAGAATAATAACTTTGCATTTCTTGACTACTGTGCATTAAAATGCTCAGTCATAGCTTTAGATAAAGGTAGCTCCCTGTCAACTTAATACACGGTCCAAGGACTTTTGGACTCAAGTATTTTTTTAAATTAGATTGATAGATGTCACTTCACAAGTACTGATGTGACAATGCATTAAAGCCCCAAAGGACTTGGGTTCTACTATACAGACAGTACTTCGTTCTCAAGTCAGTATATCAAGAAAAATCTAAACAACAATTTTTCACTGAAGTGGCTTCCATGGTACATAGGAAAGACTCTTATCTAAGGGCAAACACACTAATAAAAGCGTGACCTTCAGCAACATTTTAGTAACGCTGTAACTTGATTTTTTAAAAATTATCTTTGTACAAACTACCCATTCTCTCTCTCTCAACTAGTCATTCTTCCCAACCCCATGCAAAAAAACCCAAAAAACAAAAAACAAAGAGTTCTTAAAACAGCTTTCGACTACTATGTTTGAACAAAACTCAGTCTTCATAATTCAGAGGTTGGCCATACTACTTCAGCCCACTCTTGTCTGGGCTCCCAATACACACTTTTAAAGGTGGTGTTTTTGGCAGTGGTTGGCACCCCAGAAATGCTGGTTGGGCTTTCCCTTACCCATTCCCCCAAGGGATTTTCTAGGGCCTCGGGCGCTTCTTCCATCCTGAATCCGTTTTAGGTCTCCCTTTTACTGTCTGGCTGCTCCTTTACTGTCACCTTTGTCTCTTCCTTTGCTTCATCTTTAAAGTGGCTCATGCTTCCTTCTGTACTCTACCTCACCCTCTACCCACTCTCCCCAGGCAAGTCTACCTACCCTCATGGAGACAGAAATCCTATCCTTGTCCACAACTCCTACATTCATAAACCCCACCCAGACTTATCTTGTGAGCTCCATCCATGAAGGTGCTTACTTAGCATTTCCACTGGGATATATCAAAAACGCAAGGAACCAAACGCTCCTTTGCCTACAGTACTGCCCCCATCTCATTCCCTATCACACATACGACATGCCAGAAACCATGCCAGAAGCCGTCCTCCCCATCCCTTCTACAAGCATCCCACCTTCATAACCAGGACTAAAAGAGACCTCCAAGGCAGTCTCAAATCTGTTAGCTTCTCTGCACCCTACTGTTCTCACCCTAGTGCAAGCCCACACCCTAATCTCTCACTTGCTGCCCCACCTTAGCTCCCCGTATGCACCGTAGGTCCCCTCCAGCCCGCTGTACATAACAGCCAGCTGTCCTATTTTTTTAATAGTTTATTTTCAAATTGGCTTACATATAACACCCAGTGTTCATCCCAACACGTGCCCTCTTTAATGCCTGTCACCCCCTCTCCCCCCTCACCTTCAGTTTATTCTTAGTCTTTGAGAGTCTCTTATGTTTTATCTCTCTCCCTCTCTGTGTCTTTTTTTCCTTTCCCCTCTTCCCCTCCCCCATGGTTTTTGCTAAGTCTCTCAAAATCTACCTATGCGTGGAAACATATGGTATCTGTCTTTTTCTGACTGACTTATTTCACTTAACATAAAACCCTCCAGTTCCATCCTTGTTGCCACAAAAGATTCCGAATAGCCAAAGTAATACTTAAGAATAAAACCAAAGCGGGAGGCATCACAATCCCAGACTTTAACCTCTCTACTAGAAAGCGGTAGTCATCAAGACAGCATGGTATTGGCACAAGAACAGACACATAGACCAATGGGATAGAATAGAGAACCCAAAGATGGACCCACAAGCATATGGCCATCTAATCTTTGGCAAAGCAGGAAAGAGTACCCAATGGAAAAAAGACAGCCTCTTTAACAAATGGTGCTGGGAGAACTGGACAGCAACATGCAGAAGAATGAAACTAGACCACTTCCTTACACCACTCACAAAAATAAACTCAAAATGGATAAGGACCTGAATGTGAGACAGGAAACCATCAAAATCCTAGAGGAGAAAACAGGAAAAAAACCTCTTTGACCTGAGCCGCAGCAATTTCCTATGCGACACATCTCCAAAGGCGAGGGAATTTAAAGCAAAAATGTGCTATTTTAAAAATGGAAATCTGGAGGCACCTGGGTGACTCAGTCAGTTAAGCGTCTGACTTTGGCATGATCTCAGGTCATGATCTCGTGGTTCGTGGGTTCGAGCCCCATGTCAGGCTCTGTGCTGACAGCTCAGAGCCTGGAGCCTGCTTTAGATTCTGTCTCCCTCTCTCTCTCAAGAATAAACATTAAAAATTTTTAAATAATAATAATGGAAATCTTATAACTCCTGGGCTTAAAACTCCTGCAGAGGTTTCTCATACGTTAGGACAAAGTCCAGAAACCCTCAAAGTCCAGAATGATCGTATTTTCTCCTTATCTCTCAGATCTCATCCTTGCCTCTTTCACATGGATTCTCCTCTCTGCAGTCCCTCATCCCTGCCTCAGGAATGGACATGGCCTCCCCCCGTCCTCTTCCCTACCCCACTCAGAAATGCCTTATTCTCAAGGAGTGCTTCCTATATTTTTATAACTAAAATGGATTTTTCTGTTATATGTTCACATAGTACCTTGTACTTTTCCCTTATAAAGCTTAGTGCAATTGTAAATATCTATCCTATAATTCTTTGTGTAACAGTTCTTTCTACTCAGTTAGCGAGAAAAGAGCCAGGTCTAATTTCATCACCATGATCCCAGAAACAGTGCAGAGACTAGCCAGTAATAGATGCCCAATAAATACTTATTGAATATGCAAATTCATCAAGTACACTCCCTGTTTCTCTTCTTCTATTAGTTACCTACATTGGTTTAGTGATCTCATGATTCTCATAATTTAAGCGACATCCTCAGGATGGCCTCTGCAACTTCTCTGACAGGTCAAGAGAACCTACACCTAAGAGGAAAGAATAGGATTTGGGGGCTGTACAGATTGGTTGCAAAAGATAATGGGTAACTTAATAATAAATCTCTAATCCATTTCAATGAACAGACGTGCCCTCCAACTGACCTGCAGGTGAGAGATCCCTTCAGCTCTTCTTTAGTCACCTGGAATTCAAGAACTTTACCAAGAGGAGACTGAAGAACACAACGAGGGTATCATTATTCCTTATACTTTATACATAATTCTTAAACATCCCTTTTACCTTCTTAATATTTGATACACGTATTTTTTAAAAGCATAACAATAATATGCATGATGGAGATGCACAAAGGACTATTTTCCGCAGCTTCAAAAGCATTCATTCATTGTCTCTATTCACCTGTTAGGGCTCCTTTTCCCCCTGGGTTGCACAAAAGAAGCCCAAGCATATGCCCAGTTCATCATAAAATCACCAACAATTCTTACATTCAGGAAGTAGTGGATGATAGTGGCACCTTAATCATTTTCATGGACTATTCAATAGTATTTTAAAGAGAAATATTACTGACTGCATAATGACAGCTATTTAGCAAGTTACTGGAAATAAAACTACTGAAAAGTTAATAAAAGTGATTAAAAACAGTGGAAAGATTGCTCATTGATACATTTAATACACCGGGCAGGTTGAACCTAACAATTTTACTTTTACAGACAGTGTTATCAGCCATTTTAATTCATCCTACTAAGAAGAAAAGTGCATCATGAAACCCAATTAATACAGCAGTGATAAAGCCTGAGAGTATTTCTCCACAGTCCCTGTATCAAAATGATTTGTTCAACACGGAGCTCTAAAAGGCTTCCTAACATGCTAGTGAAAGACACCGTCAATGCGGCCTCACCTTGGGCATTTTCCATGGTAGTGAAGGAAACCAGACAGAGGGAGCATTCAACTTTGAAGATTTATTGCAAAACTAACCTATAAAATGCTAAGTTGAGCTCAAGGAAGAGCATGTAGTTAATATGCTATTTATCTACAAGAAACATAGATACCTCTTATGATCTGCCCCACATACACTTGTTGGGTTCTCCTACTGCAATGAGGCACGGGACAAATTTGTCCACTTTTCAGACAGCCAAGCTATTAAAAATAAAATGACCATCACAAACTGGAACCCTGCCCATTTCAATTAAATTGGTCTGAAGTGAGGTTCAGCTATGCCCCAGGTATCAGCACAGGTCTCTTTTACAGGCAAGTAAAGACTAGAACATCCCCTGCTTTGTCCATACACTGGGCAGAAAGAAACTATTGCATTTGAGCCATTACATATTTGGGATATCACTTGTTACAACAGTCAGCCTACCCTAACAAATGCATCTATTATGAGAAGGGCAATGTTCTACAGGGGGAAAATCCCTTAAATAAGACACAGTCCTCGTTATAAGTCAGTATTTCTATTAAAAACACCATTTATTGCTTTTCCTTGCTAAAAAGTAATACATGTAATTATAAAAACTTTAGAAATACAAATAAACAAAACGAAGAAAATTCTAAACATCAATAATTCCAGTGTCCAACTGTTCTATAGCCTTCTGTTATATCATTTTCCAGGCTTTTATTTCTCTTTAGATAGACACATGAGATTAACAGATAAGACAGAGGAGGTAAGCAGATGATAGATAAAAGTAATCATACACATATTGTAGGATAACATACTTTTTTCACTTGACAATATATTGGGAACATATCTCTAAGTCATTACACTTTATTTAACCATTCTCCCACTGAAGGAAGGGAGCAACGGTGCAAAAGACAGAGAAGCAGACCACTCTGGGAAAGGGGAATGGTATATACGAGTTCACAGAGCCCTCAAGCAACTCAGCACAGGTGAACCAATATCATCAGCGTAGCACAGGGTTCCAGGCAGAAGAAGGAACTGGATAAGAACACTTGGACAAAAGTTAAACACCTTCTATGCCATTCTAAGGAGTCTGGATGTTATCCTTGATGCCAAGTGAAGAGCCTCACACAAGGGTGCAGTACGATCTTTTTTGTATCGAAAAGAACGCTCTAGCCACACCACAGAGAATGAATTTAAGAAGGGGAGAATCCATGAGCAAAGATAAGAGGTTGTTACAGTAAGAATGGGAATCACTATAGAAGCCATGAAGTTGGGGGGAAAGGGAGAAATGAGATACGTTAAGGAGGCGGAATCATTGGGACCTGGTCACCAAATGGATACGGAGCAAAAGGAGAGGCTTCCTGTTTGAAGTAGCTAAGATGACACTGATGCTCACATGAATTCATGTGAATTCAGGGGTCACATGAATTCAGAGAAGCACTCTGACACAGAAGGAGCTGTCCATCAAGAAACCACTGGAAGCAATAGTGGGGATTCTAACAGAAGCGGTAGTAGCTTCATTATTAGTATACAGCTATACACGTGGACTGGCAGGGGAGATGAGGAGACATCGTTTAATACGGGTAATATAAAGTGTCTATAGGATGTTCTGGTGGATTCTCTGGTAAGTGGTTGGATATATGAATCTGGAGCCAAAAAAAAAAAAAAATAGGGTTTGGCCTGGAGATATGGATTTAGAAGCCACAATTTATAAGCAGCATTGAATCTGCTGGAGTAGATGAATTCACCAGGGGTTCAGGAAGGCCAGAGTGAAGGAAAAACAAAACTGGATGTGGCCCGGCTGAGTCCTGCCCTGCCCCGCACGGGCCCTGTGGCACTGCCAAGGCCTCTTCCTGCACTAATTTAAGAAGTCAGATCAAATTATTCCTTGTTTGACAACTTGTTTCAGCATTGCTTGCCCTATTCATAAAACGACTAAGATATATTATTTTCTTGCCCAAACCACAAGAATCATAAGCTGAGAAAAAAAGTCTCCTACCCCCACCCTGCATCGAGGTGGGAATGCGCTCCCCACCATCCCCAGGACGGTGGCCATTCAGCAGAAAGCAAGCTCTCATCTCTGTGCCAGCCTCATGTGTTCCCACAACACTGATTACTAGAACCTAAAATGGTGCCAGATTTGCATTTTGAAAATAAATAGAAATTCTCAATAAAATTCACTTTGAATCTTTCCTTTTCATTTTATAGAAACAAATGGCTGAGGTTTCTTGTTCTAAAAGTTTACAGTTGCAGATTAATCTGTTAATCACACTTCATAATTTCAAAGACTGGCCTGAAGAGACAATGGTATTTGCTTCTTGAAAAGAGGAAGCTCATGAATACAAATAACTTCTAGGATTTGAGAGAGCGTAACGCAATGACACATAAAGGCAACGGAGGCAGGAAGACTTAGGGGAGGATGGAGGCACTTTTTTTTGCGAAGGCTGCCTCTCATTAAGTTCTCCTACGGCCCTTTCAGATTGTCTAAATGTTTCCCAATTGTTTTTCCAGGATTAGACTCCTTGGGACAATGCAAAACATGAGAGGAGAGGAAGAGAAAAGCTCCAGGAACAGTAGCAGAAGTGGTTTGTATGGTGGGTCATTTCTGTGCAAGGACTAGATGCACTTTAAATGAACCATGGAGAACATTGTAGTCCTTTCCTCCCACTCTGCATACTGGGGAATGGAGACCCAAGGAAGGAACGTCACTCACCCAGAGCACACAGGTACTAAACTACAAAGCCGAAAGTGGAAAGCAGTTCTCCTGACTCTGAAGCCAGGCACTTTTCAGTTGTGAATAAGCCGAGCACTTGCCCCCACCACCTCACCCCCCTGCCCCTTCCCCAAGTGTCTACTCACAAAGATACTGTGGTCTAGCTGGTGAGGCAAGACACCGCACTAACAAAAAAATTGTTAATACATCAATTTTTTTGCAACAACGATAACAGAAGGGAAATCTGAGCTGGCACCATGCATAGAGTTTGCAGTAGAAAGGTGCTCTGTGTCTGAGGACTACGGTGAGTGTGACAGGATCATTACTGGGACAGTCATAGCGGCAGCAGGATATGAGCTCTCCCTTAAAGGAGACAGAATTTCCACAGGCAGAAATTTCCACAGGCAGTGAGGCAGAAAATTCCCTCATCTGGAGTAGGGAAGACAGGAAATATCGGCATCTAAAGTTAACTATGGTGGATCCAATCAAAGTTTCTGAGCAGCAAAAAGTCCAATAAAAGGAGTACTTTAGAAACGCTCAACTTCCGGGGGTCCTGGGGGGCTCAGTCACTAAAGCGTCTGACTTGGGCTCAGGTCATGATCTCATGGCTCATGGGTTCAAGCCCCACGTCACACTCTGTGCTGACAGCTCAGAGGCTGGAGTCTGCTTTGGATTCTGTGTCTCCCTCTCTTTCTGCCCCTCCCCCTCCCCCACTCATGCTTGTGCTCTCCCTCTCTCTCTCTCTTGCTCTCTCTCTTTCTCTCTCTCACAAAAATAAATGTTAAAAATTTAGGAAAACTCATCCTTCGGTGCCATGTTTAATAGAAGGCTGTCTGAAGCAGTGGACAGACAGAGGCAAGGAAATGGGGGAGGGGGTATATAAATTTAATGAATAAATAAAAGCAAAAATTCTGATACTCATCCAAATAGGATAAGGCACCTTTCTAGACCACGTTGATACCATTATGAAGAAAAATACAATATTCTTATGGTGACCAAAGGCCAAGTCTACTCTTTAACACTTCCACTGGTTTTTAGTAAGCTATTATCTGCTGTAATTTAGTTATTTGGTGGCTGCAGATTCAGGAGCCTCAGTGCTGGGTAAATTAAGAGTCGAACAGAGGAACGCCTCTGTTTCCTGAGCACTGTTGCTTCTTATTAATGACAGTGTAATAATCAGAGGCCCTACTGTTGGACAGAAAACAATATAAAAACTTGTTTACCACCACTTCACACCCATTAGGTTGGCTGTTATCAAACCAACAGAAAATACAACATGTTAGAACATGGAGAAATCGGAACCCTTGCGTATTGCTGGTGGGAACAGGAACTGGTGCAGCTGCTGTGGAAAAGAGTACGGTAGTTCCTCAAAAAAAAAAAAAAAAAAGAAAGAAAAGAAAAGAAACCTAGACTTACCATATGATCCAGCAATTCCACTTCCAACACACACCCAATAAAAGAACGAAACCAGGGTCTTGAGCGGATATTTGTACATTCATAGAAGCTTTATTCCCGATAGCCAAAAGGTAGAAGCAACCTGAATGTTCACTGACAAATGGATAAACAAAACGTCGTCTATACGTGCAATGGAATATTCAGCCTTAGAAAACAATGAAACTCTGACGCATTAAGACACAGATGAGGGGCGCCTGGGTGGCTCAGTCGGTTAAGCGTCCGACTTCGGCTCAGGTCATGATCTCACAGTCTGTGAGTTGGAGCCCCGCGTCGGGCTCTGTGCTGACAGCTCAGAGCCTGGAGCCTGCTTCATTCTGTGTCTCCCTCTCTGTCTCTGACCCTCCCCCACTCATGCTTTGTCTCTCCTGCTCTCAAAAATAAATAAAAACATTAAAAAAAAAATCTTTAAAAAAAAAAAAGACACAGATGAACCTTAAAGACATTATGCCAAGTAAAATAAGCCAGTCACAAAAAACACAAACGCTGTAGGATTCCACTTTTATGAGGTACCTAGAATGACCAAATTTGTGGAGACAGAAATTGGAACAGTAGCTGGCAGGGGTTCGGGGAGGTGGGAATAGGGAGTTATTATTTAATGGGTATGGAGTTTTGGTTTGGGAAGATAAAGTTATGAAGATGGATGGTGGTAATGGTTACCTGACAGTGTCAATACTTAATGCCATTGAACTTAAACAAACAAAAAAAAACAAACAAACCAAAAAAAAAATGGTTAAAGTGGTAAATTCTATGACACCACAATTTGGGAGAAAAAAAACCTCACCAGAATTAGACTACAGTCCAAGATGCTAGCATTTTTCATAAAATTCCTGCTCTAATGAGAGAAAAGTTGCTAGTGATCCTGAGAACAAGAGGTGAGCAATCTCAGTGGATGGGAGAGAAGACAACAGAGGAAACTGCATCTCAGAGGTGTCCAGGCTGGCAAAGGAGAGCCTGGGCAATTTCAAAGCCGTGCCCCATTTGTGCTGATGACATGACAAAGAGCATCCCCGCTCTGAGCAGGACACCTCCATCCTGGCAGTCCCCAAAGAGCCGTCACTGCCAGGATCATCTCCCAAGGGCAAAGTCTAATGACAAATTCTACTGAAAGCATCCTTCTTGTCCTCAGTAGAGAGCTGCCATGAACTGTGCAGAAGTGCGGCCAGGATGCTCCCTGCAGGGGAGGAAAAAGCCACCACTGCATCTGCGGCTTCACTGATAACACATCATGGCCCATGGGGTCTCCAGGACCGACAGGGATGGAACAGGATCTCATCATTCATCGCAGCCCAGGTGGACATGTGCCCTCCCACCTGAGCTGACAGAATGTCAAAAACGGAGGGGGGGGCAGGGAGGAAACAGTGAAAAGTAACTCCTCTCAAATCTCCTTTTTATTGCTTCTTAGGGAGACAAGTACTGCCTTTTCATCTCCAGTTACGAGAACTGAACTTCTATTGCTCAGATGGTTAAACACCTGTGGGGGGAGATCAAGGAAGAACATACAATTTCTGAATACGGAGATTTAATACCCAAAATGAGTTGGAGCGACGTGGGAGTGGGTCGGCTCAAAACACGGACTATTCAAAAATCTCTCCTGTGCTTGGAAGTCTTCACAATGCAGGGCATTTTTCCCCGGCTGGAGCTATAGACTACAGAGAATAAATATTATCCAGAAATAATTGAGGGGAAAAAGTTTTAAGAAATTAAACAGCCTTTTCTGAGGCCCAAACGTCCATGCAGAGGAGGGCCCTAGGTGGTGAAAGGAAGCAATGGTGTTCTGGTAGGATACAGCTCTAAATGCTACTTCCTACCAATATTCAGCTCACCAGATAAGAGACCAGAAGGAAAACGGGGGGGGGGGGGGGGGGGGGGGAACTCTTCTTTCAAAATATAACCTTGAACAATGATTGCTACTGTCTAACAAGCTGGGTTATTTCCGTTGTTTATTCGTTTAATTATTTAACAGCTATTTAATCTACACAGAACCGCCAAGCAATGTGTCTATCAAAGAGGTGAAAAAAGATACAAACTCAGTGAATGAGAGATAGTTATGACCACATGGTTTTAGTCAGCCCCTCAATTTTTTAGCTTCCTTTGCCTCAGTGGCAATTTCCAGACTAGAGACCAACACTTGGGATGATAGTATTACTGCTGTGAGCTTTCCAAATTTAGCAAAGCATACGATGCCTCACGTCTCTTTTATCACACCCCCTCCATGCCCTGAGCTCCCAGATGTGCCCACTACCAAGACTCTAGTGCCCTCATCAAGAATGGCCCCTTGTGCTGGGCTTGGCTCGGCTCACATATTTTGCCAGAGCAGAGCAAAAAGAAAAGAAACAATTCCCTCCTCCAGGTTATCTTGGCCCAGCATCACCTCCTAAATCTGGCTACCAGCTCCAGAATCATGCACCACTCTGAGCTGTTTTCTTCCAGCACAGTGGGGCAGATATCCAAAGCCAGAGCCTTGGGCTTTGGGAGACAAACTTCTGAAATTGAAATACAATGCAGATTACCATCTGTGCCCTCAGGAGATAGACAATGAGCCTATCAGACTCAGAAAGACCATCTACATTCACAGTACTGTGATCTAGACATATTTGGACCTAGACAGCTGAAGTCCAAGGTGTCAAGAGAAGGCTAATCATTGTAATGAAGAAGAGCAATCCTCTATCTCAGTTTCTCACAGACTAGGATCCACCCATAAGCCTCATTGTTTACCTTAAGCCTTCCTTTGCAGTGTCGTCACACAGGAAACAGATCAAGGGAATATACGTATGGAATGAGGTAGGAGTTAATAGGACTGTCTCCCATGTACCATCCAAGCTGTGGGTAAACTATAATTTTGTTTGTTTCATTATTAAAAAATGAGATAAAAATTTTACTAGGTCCTAACAGGGAGAACTAAGGTTAGGACATAGCTTGCAAGGAAACTGGTTTCCATAGGGAAAAATATCCTGGTTCTCCTAAAGACCAAAAAATAATGTAAGTTACCATATATGTATCTCTCTGTAGGATTCCTTGATGGCAAGTCTAAGGTAGAGGGGATTTCTTTTCCTAAAAATTAGATCTATGCCAAACAGAGATGAGTCAACCCATTTTAAGCTTCCAACTTCACCAAAATTTCTTTTATCTACTTTAACCTGTACGGATCACTTGGGGACAGAGAGTCAGGAGGCAAGCCTTCAGAACAGGCTTGCTTCAAGCACACCGCGGCAGTAACAATATGAAAACACAGCCTCTCTACTAGCACTTACCTCAAATCAGTGAGACTGAAGTCTGTATTCTGTAAATTCTCAAACAATTCAACTTTTGACTTAAAAGGTTGGCTGAATGTATCACTCATCAGTTATTCCCTGGTACAAAATGACTGATATTTGGGGGAGTGGCTAGGTCATATGATCGTTCATGTTATTTTAATTTTAACTTAAGTTTTAGGGTAACCTAAGAGCACAGAGTAACGTGTGCATGCCCACGTTCAGAGCATTCCCATATGGATGCAAACTGTCCACAAAAGTCATTTCTGTTATTTAAGAATAAGAACATTCAAAATGAGTCCTCACTTTCTCATGAAAACTTTGACTAAGGCATGTTACGCTGTTTTTGGCAAGAAACTGCATGAGTCATAGGAACCCTAATTTTTTATCTTCTGTTTTCATTATGTACTTTTCATTATTTACTTTCAATGAATGTAACGGTTAATGAAGGCCTACCACGGTTTTTCATCATATACTTTTTGTTTTCATTATCATTTATATACGGCTAATAAAAATACTAAGACCTGTACAGATAAGCTTTTCACATCATTTAAGCATATCGACAACAACCAAACCAAAACCTAAGTATTACTAAGTAGTGAGGGCTTGGACATATGGCTAACTCATAAATGGTCACTGAAATTTAAGAATACATTTTAGAAGAGGTTAAGTTTATAATTAAGGAAAAAATACCAAGAAGAAAATGGGTCCTGAAGCAAAGAAGATTCCCCGAACAATGAATAGATTACACTTGACAAGGGCACTAACCTGCCCAATCACGTCTTTTGCTCTCATTTAAATAAACAGGCCAGCCGACGGACAGCTCCTTGTTTAGCCCCTCAGTGCTGTTTAAGCTTCCCAGTCTTACCTAATACATCAAGACATATGGTAAAACTTTCCCTAGATTCCAAGGACTTATAGATCTCCCACAACAGAGGAGAATTACCCCCTAGTGCTTGTATAATATCTTAATTCAAATATTTACATTCTCCTTTTAAAACATTTTTATTTCAAGTTGTTTTTCCAAATGACCTATCTTAGGCTCAATTTTTTTTCATAATATATACATATACAGTTTCTCTACTCAACAGAAAAGTGCTTTAAGTATAAATTTTTAACAGTGAGATTTATACGGTTTAAAGAGAGCAGTCACAAACACTTGGGAAATTAAATTTACATGTGTATTTATGAAATACAAGCAGTCAAGCTGTATCTGTTCCTATTGCTACTTACTTAATATAGCTTTTATTAAGAATTATTTTCTTCAGTGCTAGCTGGAAAATCCCTGAAGCATTTGTCATTTTCAGAACACCATAAGGTCAGCTCACTTTATTAAATAGTTATTGAGGATATTAGAAAAAGCAAATGCCATTTATCATAAATATTTGATAAACATGCTTATGTTATCAATATATTCCAGTATTACAGGATACACCGAACACTTACATTGGATTGTAAGATGATGAAGCACAAACCTTGCATGGCCCAATAACATCCATAGATGTTATTCAACATCAGTATTTTGGACATCATTGTCTGCCTAGTATCACTGCAATGCTTTGACGACTAAAATTGTAGAGCATCTAACGACGATTTGTGTGAATAACAGAAATTTAATTGAACAGCAAATTATTTTGCATTCCGATTAATATAAAACCTGAAAACATTTCTTAGCTTGTTCAGTGAGCAAGAGAAAAAGCAAAGACTGGGAAGCGTTTAAATAACTACAAGATGTGTATGTAATTTATACAAACTCCAACTATGAAGCAAACAAGCGAGGCGATCCCGTGTTGTTTCCTAAAACACACTAAGCAGTTGTTTCAAAAGATCCATGTTTCAAGAAAAGAACTTTTGATACAGACACTGCTCAGGAGTTTATCTTAGATGGGGTAAAAAAAAAAAAAAAAAGAAAGAAAGAAAGAAAATTCAGGGGAGACGTCTATTAGCTCAACCCTAAAGCTAATCTGTTGCATGTGTAGTTTCTACAATAGTAAGCAACTTGTAGGAAGCAACACTGCAGCTGAACGCATGAGAGCTGGAAACTGTTCCCCGGGGTATGATATCGCAAAATGACTTTGCTGTATTCCTTCTCCAGCCTGGCATCATGGCTCAGGCAGCAACACAACCGTCACGCCCCCCACCGCAGCTTCATGTCTTTAGATAAGAACCCCAGGCTCCATCACTCTCTCTGAAATCTTCTCACCAGAAGCACACAGAACCAGCTCAACCAGGACAAATCAGCCCCTCTTCTCTCTGTATACATCTTTTTTTTTTTTTTTTCCAATTCGTGTTCCTTTGCCTGGTAGGTTCTGAATGACATCGTTAACAGAAACGACACAACTGGGTGAATTCACAAGTTTTCACACACTCACACACTTTTAAACCCAATATTCCAAGATGGATTTCCTGAGTTTACATTATATCAAGTAAAATAGCTCATACTGTTTACTCTTATCCCACAATAGTGTAATAATTATTACGTTCATAAAAATACAAGAGAAACTTTTAGCATAATTTCCGTCAGGCTTTAGGTAAACCTATTAGCTAAAGTTTCATGCAACAGCCTACCTTGAAGTATCTGACACTAAAAATCACCAGACACACACAATAATTACACAAACCTGAAGCAGTAACTTCATGATTTCTTTATCTACTCAATTATACGTAGGGAGATTTCCAGTTGATTTTAAAAACCTGTTTTGCTTAGCATGCCACAATTTCCTATGTAACTCCTTTGGCAAACAAAAGGGTAAAACTACCTTCCTGAAGGTTTTCCCCTTCGAAGCACAAAAACAGATCAGTATCCCTCCAGACAACATGAATATTCCATTTCCAAACATCCTCGGGATGCTTATATGAACTTTATCCCAGATGCTTATTTCTAGTCAAAACACAAAACACCGCTGCTAACCCAGTAACACACCCCCAATCCTAGGCATCACTACCAACTACCATCCCTTTTAGACCAATCTCCACCATGTATAGTAATGATTCACAACTCGTGATTTGGGGTAAAAGGCAAAATCCTTTCTGAATTACATATGATAAAGCAGGTGAAAATTGGACGATGGTGTGGCTTAAAAGGTTTTGTTTCAGATTCTAGAGCAGAGGAACATACACTGCAGTACAATGGGGTTGAGCTTTTGTGTTCCCTAATAAGACAGCTCCCAGCAGAGCGTTTCCCATGTTTTACAGTGACATCTATCAGCCAGACCCGGGGAATCCCAACGTCACTCAGCTTTCTTCAGCACCACTGTCTGAGAACAGCTTCTGTCCACAGAGTGGTGCAATCTTAACAGGTCTGGCGCACCAAGTGCACTGTGGAAATAGGGAAATGGTGGATGAGCAATGCTCTTTCCTGTCATCAAAACCAAATCGTTAGGTATTAATTAACTGCAAGACAGAAGCACCACAAATGCCAACCAGAAATTTAAATCATTGGCTATCATCAGATACAAATTTAAAAGAACGGACACACTTTGCATTGCAGGCAGACTGAGCATGGCGAGGTGCTGAGTTTTGTAAAAATTCAATTAACCCAACCATCTATTAGGCAGATACATAAAGACACAGGGAAAAAGCTACTGTGCGTGTTAGAATTTGTGGTGTGTAATCACGTTAATTTATGGTTTGGGAAGATACCCTGCTATGCTTTAGTGATTGTATGGTAATCAGGAAATTATACAGATATTTCCAACCTAGAAATTATTTTGTGAATGACATAAGTGCAATACTACTTGAGAAATGTAATCAGATTATCGGCTAATTTCTCAGACCTGATCATATGAGACTGGAGAGGAATACTTTCCAAAGGGAAAATGGGAAAACGGTCTGGGAAATCGATGCTAAACTTGGCTTCCCAAATTCTTCTTCAGGGCCTACACGTGAAGCTCCTTAACTACGCTCATCTGTTCTGATTCACTGAAGTGCCAAAACATACTCCAGACCAAAATCCTGTGAAAACGAAAATTCTTGAGAGGACGTCACCAAAAATAACCACCACACAACTTTGTACTTCTCACAAACACCTATGCCCGAGGTACAGACTGCACCTATCTGTTGGACTTGGAGTTGGTCAAAACTCTGCCCCATTTCTGGAGGAATCTCGGAAATCAAATCTCGGAAATTGTCCTTTCCTCGGGAGAGCTCCCGCAGACCCAAACCCCTGACCGACTCCCAGGGAAGGAAAGGCGTGAAAACCCTGTGGGACTCACCCTTCCTCCTTCAAAGGAAAAGCCCCCACAGGGCTGCCCATACATCATCAGCACCTCCTAACCAAAACCAAGTTCAACGACGCACTCCCAAGAAAGCAGCCGGCCCATTTCCACGCTACTCGGGGAACGAAACCCCAAGGGATTAAAAAGTTTCAGGCGGCCCCCACCGAGGACCAAACTCGGGCTCTCACCAGTGGCAAAGCCTAGGAAACAGGTAACTGGAGAAGGCGCTGCCTGTGGAATCCAATCCGCGAAACCTTCTCTGAGAATCACTTAAAAGAGTCCGCAACCGCGAAACTCCACTCCGGAGCCCGCGCGTGCCGGGCGGCCGGCGCGCCCGCGACCTCCCCGCCCGGCCGGCGCGCGCCCCGAGGGGCGAGGAACTTACCGCACCGCTTGCACAGCACCCGGCTGACCTCCTTCTTGAGGTTCCGGCCCGTCTCGAGAGGAGGGAAAGAGGCTCGGAAGGCGGCCGGCGCGCGGCTGCTGCTGTTGGCATCGGGCTCCATGAAGAAGATGTACCTGCTGTCCTCCTTGAGCCTCCCGCAGGAGGGGAAGGCGGGGTGGCCCCAGGCCCCCAGGCGCACGGTGAGCAGCGAGTCCTTCTTCAAGCCCCCGGCTTTCACCGCCCACACCTGGTGCACCTTCACCAGATAGGGCGCCTCCTCGTCTCCGGGCTCGCCCGCGCCGGGCGCCGGGGCGCTGGGCCAGGAGGGCACGGTCCCGTTGGCGGCGGGCAGCGGGTCCCGGGCGGGCGGCCCCAGCGCTCCCGGGCGGGCGGCTGGCGGCTCGCGCTCGCCTCCCCACGCCCCTGCCTCGCCCGCCGCCGCCTTCCTGTCGAGTGCCCCCTGCTGCCGCCGCGGCGGGTGCACCTTTCCCTCGATCACCACCGCGGCGCGCTGAGCCAGCTCCTGCACCGAGCCCAAGCTGGGCGGGGACGAGTAGCACACCGAGGCCCCCGCGGGAGCCGCCTCGTCGCCGGCGGCCGCCCCCGGCCCCAGGGCCGCGGTCCACAGCAGCAGCAGCGGCAGCAGCGGCGGCGGCGAGCGGGCGGCGGGGCCGGGGCGCGGGGCCCGGGGGCCGGCACTCCCGGAGCGGCGCGGGGAGCGTCGCCATCTCATGGTGTGAGGTGCGTGCGGGCTCCTGGCTGTCGGTTCGGACTCTGCCTCGCTCTCTCGCGCTGCCTCCCTTTTCTTCTCCTCTGCCCCCCCACCACTCCTCCTCCCCCCCTACTCTCCTCCTTTTATTTATTTATTGGGGGGGGGTGTAGGAGAGTTGTTTATGGGAGGAGGAGGAAGAGGAGGAGGAGGGAGGGAGAGGTGGGTGGAACCACAGAAAGGCGAAGAGGTATAAGGGCAAAAAAAAAAAAAAGGCAAAATAGAAAAGAAAAAAAAAAAAAAGCCGCTGCCTCCGCCTCGGTTGCCGGGAGTGACGGGTCCTCCCGCCGCCGCCGCGCCCGAGCCCTGCTGTCGGGGCTGCTGTCACAGGAGGAGGACGTGGAGGTGGAGGAGCTGCTCAGCGGGTAGCAGTCCTTTGTGTGAAGTGATGCTGCGGCGGCTGCTGAGGCTGCGAGCGAGCGGCTGGGCGAGAGCGCGAGGGAGAGAGCCCTGGAGGCGGAGTTGCGTGCCTGGAAATCGCTGGGTGGCCGCGGCGGCGGCGGCGGCAGCGCCCTGCGCCTCGCCAGCCTGTTTACCTGTGGTGCGAACTCGGCCCGCACTTCCCTTCCCCATGCTGGTTCCGGAGCCCGGCCCGCGAGTTTGTCCTCCGCGGTCTCGCCTGCCCTGCGCGCCTCCTCCTCCCTCTCGGCCGCCCCGATTGCTGCAATGGGAGGCCGGCGGCAAACAGGCTGCAGTCCGAGTGGGCTGCGGAGATTTACTGGGGAGTGAGAGGTGACGCTTCAGTAACCGGGGACCTGTTAGCCGGCGCAGGACGCCCGACCGCGGTGGGGGGGTGGGGGGGCGAGGCAGGCGGGAGGGCCAGGAAGAGGGGGACGCGGGAGATGCGGGTCCTCGCGTCAGAAAAGTTTTGGGTGAACTGCATGCTTGAGAGTCAAAAGGGAGCAACATGTTCACAGGAGACCAGCAGCAATTAAAGCAACTTCAGATCACTGCTCGCAGTCCTGCAACCGAGCACGCACACAGTGAGCACTTCAGGTATGACGCCTCTTTCTCTGGATCCTTGTGTGACACTTGAGTCTTGACTGCCCTTGCCTTTTCGTCGGGTGAAATCCCTGGTTCCCCATGATCTTATGACCTGTGTGGTCCTGCTGAGATGAGCAAGGCTCGAATAAAACAGCTGCTCAATAAGGCCATTTTGTATAAAGTTTACGTGACTCTTCGTCAACTAGTCCGTTTTGTTACATGACTAAAATGAAATGAAAGATGCTTCTGTGACTGCTGGAACAGAAATCTCAAACATCTGTAGGTTCCGCATTCCTATCTGAATACCACCCCCCACTTGACTCTACTCCCATCCCCCTCCCCCACTCTGTCCCGCCAAATTTAAAACGAGAATCCATCCCCCAGAGATGTTCTTTTCAAACCCCCACCACTCCACAGAAAAGAGAACACATCTTAAGCATTTGAAAGAAATACTTCCTCTTCTGCTTTTTTGTTTGTTTATTTATTTTTGAGAGACAGAGAGAGAGGGAGACAGAATCAGAAGCAGGCTCCAGGCTCTGAACTGTCAGCACAGAGCCCGATGTGGGGCTGGAATTCAGGGACTGTGAAGTCATGACCTGAGCTGAAATCAGATGCTTACCCGCTTAACTGACTGAGCCACCCAGGTGCCCCTCCTCTTCTGCTTTTTTAAAGTGAAACATATAGTCAATGACCTCATAAAGCAGAGTTGAAGTCGTTATCCAAAGGCCAATAAACCCGCCTGGTGAGAATCTAAGATTTTAAAAGAACTCTTCATAATATCTTTTACTGCAGGATTCTACAAATTAATTCTAGCAACTTATTAAAAGTGTGTCACTTAAGTTTTAGATTTTATTTTTGTATAAAAATGATAGATTATAAGCCACAAATATTTTTTTCCCCTTGGCATAATATAGTTGGCTAGAAAACAGTGTGCCACTCCCTCAAAGTCCAGCTTACAAGGACAGGGTTCTGATAATCATTGTGTTTCAACCGTGGGGATTCCTATTATGTCCTGATGGCGTGCTTCAAGAGAAGATCCCTAAGGAGCAACATAATAGTGCAGGTCTGTGTTTCCACCGATTTATCGAAAGAAAGTGATCAGACATCCAGTCCCCTACCCAGTGTCTTCACTTTGCTTTGACCTGACCTCACGCGTTGCTGGCTCTCGCTCTTTTTGGAGTTAGAACTTGAGCCTGGCACCCTTTCTCTCATCCTCTCCACCTTCCAGACCTTGTACCGTTATCTATTGGGGTAGGACCAACCACTCCAAAATGTGTTGCCCTAAAACAATAGCCGTTCATATAGCTCAGGATTCTGCAGGTTAGCAGTCTGGGCTCAGGCAGGGGGGTTGGGGGGTGGGGTATCCTTCTCTTCTCAGCTGGGCTCGCTGAAGGCTCGGCTGAGGGCTGACTAATCTCAACCGGCCTCAGTGGAGACAGCTCATCTCTTGAAAATGCGGTCTCTTTCCTTCAACAGGCTTAGCCTGGGTTTGTTCGTGGCAGCTGGACATGTTCCAAGAGAGGGGCCATTAGCATGCAAGCAAGGCCTCTTGAGGCCTCGGCTCAGAACTGACCCCTGGTCACTGCCACCCTCACAAAGCCAATTCAAATCCCAGGAGTGGAGGGGTCAATTCTCTTAATGTGAGGGGCTGAAAACTTCCATATCACCAAGGGGCAAAGAGAGACAGGAAGGGAAAGAATCAAGGTCATATTTGCAAACAGTCCTCCATTAGACAATAAGCTTCCTTTGAGGCCCACCTGTCCTCTGAAGCCTTTGTCAACTACTAGATACTCAGGGTGACCGCTCCCCACAGTGTGCTCCCCCTGCATGCACTCGCAGTCTGCCCCAGGCCTCCGCATTGGAGCTCCTTCCTTGATTGAGCCCACATGTTTCGGTTTTCCTCCCATCTCACCAACTAAGCTCGTTAAAAAGCAGGAGCCATATTTTCTCCATTCCCTTATTTTAACCCGGTTTTGGGCACGTGTTAAGCACTCGATAAATGTCAGATTAATCATAGACTGATGTGGTAATGTGATTACCACACATTACCCCAGTACTACCCCAACACTGTCACAGGGAGATGGAACTCCAGGCAATAAAAACAACAATAAAAATTTAAAGCACTGGCTTACAGTCATTAAATTGCACAGATACCCCCTCTTAGTACTTTACAAAGCATTTTATGTGTGATTAAAAATAAGCTGCTTATGTTTGGAGGTTTTGTTTTGTTTTTTTTTAGTGCCTTTTTTAAATGTACTTTTTAAAAGGCCTTTACCTTACTCCCACATTTTCTTCTACTTTTCTCTCAGCTAATTGGTGTTAAGGGGTAGTTCTTGCGGATATTTTTTGAGTGAAGGTAGGTCTTAGAACAGTTCAGTGCTAAGAATTCTTTGCTTATGTAGTTCATTTCAGTTTTTTTATTGGAGTCCTCATTTTTGAGGGCACCCATACACTGAAGGGATGTTACCCTTTTTTGTCCTTGTTTTAACATGAAAGGAAAAGGGCATTTTTACTATGATTAACATAAGCTTAAAAAAAAAGTATGAATAGGGGCACCTGGGTGGCTCAGTGGGTTAATTGTCCCACTTCGGCTCAGGTCATGATCTCACGGTTCATGAGTTCGAGCCCCGCATTGGGCTCTGTGCTGACAGCTCAGAGCCTGGAGCCTGCTTCGGGTTCTGTGTCTCCCTCTCTCTCTGCCCCTCCCCTGCTTGTGCTCTGCCTCCCTCTCTCTCTATCTCTCAAAAGTAAATAAACATTTAAAAAATTGTAAAAGAAAAAAGGTTTGCATAATTGTTCAGTATATTTAAATATTTCTCAGAAAAGGGATTTGCCCACACCAATGTATTAAAAAAAAAAGGAAAAAAAAAGCTCATTCTTGGCAACATCCTAAAACCAGGGTTCTTAAACGTTAGTGTGATCCGAATCACTTGTGTATGAAAATACACAGATTGCCGGCCCCCATCATCCCAGAGTCTCTGCTGCAGTAGGTCTGGGGTGAAGCCCAAGATTCTGCATTTCTAACCAGGTTCCAGGTGATGCTGATGTTGCTGGTGGAGAGACCACATTTTGAGAACTAGAGCTCAACACTTTAAATTTATAAACTTCAGTAGACACAGCATAATAATGCTGTGAACATACACAGGCATTATTCAAATATTCAGTGTTCCCCCATCATCAATTTTTCTCATCTCAATTTTAAAAAGGGTTACCTCCTTGGGTATGAGAGGCTGATGATTTTCAGCAGATCTGTTCTGACTAGTTAAGGAAGCATAGATGACCACATATCGAGAGTAAAAGTGTGTGCTTCCTGGAGGACTTAACTCGGAACCAAAACGAGGACTCAGAACAGTTGTCATCATGTTACCTAGGAATATTTTGTCTGTTCAACTAAAAGAATAAACAGGGGCGCCTGGGTGGCTCAGTCGGTCAAGCGTCCGACTTCAGCTCAGGTCATGATCTCACGGTTCATGAGTTCAAGCCCCGCGTCAGGTTCTGTGCTGACGACTCAGAACCTGGAGCCTGCTTCGGGTTCTGTATTTCCCTCTCTCTCTTCTCCTCCCCCACTTGCATTGTCTGTCTCTCAAAAATGAATAAACATTAATTAAAAAAAAAAAGGAACAGACAAAATTAGGCAGGTAGATGTGAAATACTAGTTTTACTAGTTTAGAAAATCTAAAAAGCAAGTCCACAGGGCAGTGGCAAACTGAAAAGGTTTTCTCACCCCCAGCACTTTCCATCTGATTAAATACTTCTAAATGGTGGCTATTGAAGGGGCAACAGGAAATCCACAGAGGCACTGATATCTACTTTATCATCATTGACCAACAGCACACAGAGTGCACACCTCCACCATAAATCAAGAAACAACTCCACTCTGGTGCTAAAGTCCTGAATTTGCAGTCTCCCGAAGAAGCTTCGCTTGCTTAGCAGCCTGTCTTGGAACAGACACAGGGTCCAGAACAATTTAGACACAATTAACAATAAGCTTGAGAGAAGAGCAGGTCCAAAGAAATGGTGAATTATAGACCCATGGGAGCCACCCATGAGAAGCAAGGTTGCAACATGTCTCTACTGAAGAGTGGCTAGAAAGTTAGGGAGGCTTCATTAAATACCAGCCACAATATGAGTCTTCAAGAACTGGGCCTTTGAGGGGCGCCTGGGTGGCTCAGTTGGTTAAGCATCCAGCTTTGGCTCAGGCCATGATCTCATGGTCCGTGAGTTTCGAGCCCTGCATTGGGCTCTTGTGCTGACAGCTCAGAGCCTGGAGCCTGCTTCAGATTCTGTGTCTCCCTCTCTCTTTGCTCCTCCCCTGCTCATACTCTGTCTCTCTCTCTCTCTCTCTCTCTCTCTCTCTCTCAAAAATAATAAGTGAAAGTTAAAAAAATAAAAAAGAACTGGGCCTTTGAGTCACCAGCAGTGGGAAGCTCTAGTCACCTCTGTACATTCACCTGCCCACCTATCCATGTATTTAATTACACAATTTGAAAACAGCAATACTATGTGGCATAAGCAGGAATACAGACATGAAAGGCACCAGCTCTGAAGAAAGTCTGCTAATTTGCACACTTTGGTCTGACATAAGATCCTGTAGATTTCACATATTTCGGCCCAGCTGAGAGGAGAGAAAAGAGAGTGAAACCAAGAGGATTTTCTGATTTTGTGTGTGTGTGTGTGTGTGTGTGTGTGTGTGTGTGTGATTGAAGACTTCATGTCAGGTCTGGCAATCCAGAAGTCCTACTGAAGCAACAGCTCTCAGGAGGCAACGAAGAGATGAACATTTCTTGGACATTTGCTTTGGGAAATATATGTAAAGTTTAGGGACATAATTGGTCTGGAGTCATAATTCCACTTCTGTTTATCAGCTCTGTAACCTTAGGACAATTAATGACTTTTCTGAGCCTATTATTAAATAAGCAGAGTTGGCTTTATTTCACAGGACACCTGCAAGGACTAAAACAGCTTAGTGTATATGAAACTCCTTTAGAAATTTCATTTATGCCAAATACGACGTGGATAAATGATATCTTGCCCTCAAGAATCTTCCAACCTAGTAATGAATATGGCACATTTTGGAAATTGCCTTAAAGTTGACAATATGTCTACTTAAATGCCTTTATTGTCAGAAGTTCGTGACTTCCCAGGGATGCGTATTCCATTATTAGACAGATCTGACCGTTTAAAAGTGCTTTTCTGTAATAGGCTGTAAGGTATTTATTTAAAACCCGGTCACTTAATGCAAACTGTGATTCTCTGGTGTGCACCTATGCTACTCCACTGCCTGTCTATGCTGAGCCAGCCATGATCGCTGCTCTGGGGCTAGCAATCCTGTCTGCTCCATCATTTCTCCCATGTGTTTGCATGAGTTCATGATTTGGGGGAAGAGAGGAGAGAGGTATCACTTTTTTTGTTAGTGTGGTGTGGGGTGTGTGTATGTTT
Source organism: Paguma larvata (assembly GCA_030068075.1). Taxonomy (NCBI): domain Eukaryota; kingdom Metazoa; phylum Chordata; class Mammalia; order Carnivora; family Viverridae; genus Paguma; species Paguma larvata. The sequence continues at coordinate 11,777,170 of CM057823.1, forward strand.
TCTGAAGGACGAAGGAGGAGGTACCTGGGAAAGAAACAGGAAGGAGGAGAATGAAAAGCAAGATAAGCAGGATGGAATGGGAAGCGTTCCCCAGGCCGGCTCAAAACACGGGCTCCTGCTCAGAGGGACAGAGTCACAAGTAGAAGCTGACATGGTCGTTGCGATCAAGAACATTGTATAGCTTAAAGGCATACACCATGTATGTCACTTTAAAACTCAAGTGATAAAAGCGAAAAGGTAATGTGAGGGGGAAGACTGCTTTCCATTTCTGGGAAGAAGGCGCACTATACGTGTCCCGAAGGAACTGAGCGGAAGCAGACGGCAGTGGGAATGTACTTGTCAGAGAAAGGGGGAATTGCACCTCTTAAGAAGGAAGACAGAATAGCAGATTTAATTCCCACATGTGTGTGGCCGCCCCCCTCCCCTGCTCCCGTGGGAATTCCCAGCCATCACCATAGCACACTTGGGAAGAGCCGGTAGGGGGATGTGGATATTAAACTATAACTCTAATTATACCCATGGGAGCTAATGAGCTAGAAATATAGGAATCGATGTTAATATGACTTCCTTGGTACCCTTCTTGGGGACCATGAGATGATGAATATTAATGTTATTATTAACATTATGATTAACTAATAATATAACACTATGCTATGTGGTAGGGAAGGATCATTATTATTTTTCAGATCATTGAAGCAAGTGTTTGAGATCGAACACAATTTTTATTTTATCACTTTTCCTTTAGCACAAGTTTCTTTCTTATGCCTTGTTAGTAGTGAGGCACCATCAATAGATAAAACAAACCATCCAATAGAAATATGCTACTAAAAATCCCAAATACGTTATACATAATACATTTCCCTCAAATGTGGATTTTAAAACTGTGTGATACACTGATATTTAGGACTAATGGATGTGCATTTTACTTATTTATAGCAACACTTCGTGGAGCCTATTTTTGCTACTTACAAATATGCCAAATTTGAAGAAAGAAGAGCTTCAAAGGTTAAATTTGCTTATAGAGTTCCATTATTCTCTGTGATATAAGTAAACATAATTTTTGCTGTCTTTCTAATTATTCCAAAAGGATTCAATGGATATTCTTAAAATTTCTTAGATTTTTTAAAGGATGAATCCAACCCAGAAAGAAATTTTTGCAAAAAAATTATAGGAAATTAAACAGTCATATTTGTAATAGAAGATTTTTCTAAGCCTTTACTGTGACGCATGCCCCAGTCAAGGAAAGAAGGAAATAAAAAGCAGATTATGAATCGTAAGACCCAGAGGTATAATCCTGGCATCCAGTTAACAATTTGACAACTTCCTGATTATTTCATCATGGAAGCTCTCAACATCCTCCTTCCCTTGTAAGGGATAGGATATAGATGGCACCTTCAGTCACACAGAGAGAAGATAGATATTCGGAACTTAGATGGAATTACAGTCTATTTACTTTGTGGATCTCTTTCCAGTCATGAACATTTCCAGTTTTCTCACTTCTGTTTTCCTCTCATTTTACAGATCATTCTGCTTTAGAACAGTCCACACATGATGACTGCAGGACACTGTGTGTTCATTAACATGCACATAACTCCATGAAAACCACACTTACTTTATGTTAACTTCCAGTCTGCAGTTTTGGTAGAAGTCTCAGTTTGGAACAGAGTCTGCTACTGGGTGGAGGAGGGCACTGAAGTGTAGGCGCGTGAAAAATGTGTAATAAAAGAGATCAAATCAAGAGAAGTTACTAACTTCCTGCCCTACTGGTAGGTTCTACATCACTTTTTACTATATCTACTCATGAAAGGGTGGTATAAATATTTTATTCTCCACTCCCTAACCCAGGGTGCCATGTTAGAAGACCATAAACTTTCTCTTTTAGATTATGCTTTGAATCAGAGAGAAACACATCAAAATGTTAAAACAGGACAGGATCCTGGATGTCTAGTCCAAAGTTCTTAATTTTATAAGTGATAAAAAGGTTTGGAAAAAGTTTTCCTTTCCCAGGATCATAAAGTTGATTGTTTTCAGTAGTTGGGTTTTTTTTTTCTTTTTTTCTTCTTAAGGAAACAGATGCACAGAGAGAGACAATGACAGAAACAGGAATGCTTTTAAATGTTTATTTTTTGAGAGAGAGAAAGAGAGGAGGGGAGGGGCAGAGAGAGGGAGACAGAGGATCAGAAGCAGGCTCTGCACAGATGCCGGGCTTGAAATCCTGACCCATGAGACCATGACCTGAGCCAAAGACAGACACTTAACAGACTGAGCCACCAGGTGCCCCCAGAAGTAGGTTTAGAACTGGGGGTCCTGCTCTTCCAATTCTGTGCTTTGCCCATGGGCCTCAAACTTTTACTAAAATCTCTGTCAAAAGCCTCCCTAAAAACCTGGTAGCGTAGACTCTTCCCTCCAAAAACCATTTCTGTTAGTGATAGCATGCAAAATCTTAGCACCTTAGAAGCACTAAGTACTCAGCACCTAGAATGTGAAGTTCACCATCACAAAGACTTCCTCTTACAGAGATAAGAGGTCAGCCACTAAGCCAGCATTGAGTAGGCTTCCCTGCCACTTATTCTGAAAACCGCATTCCAAAAAATAAGAAGTAGCTTTCTGTTTGTTGTCCCTGTTTATTGAGTATGTTATTTTTCCATAGCTAAACTCGTCCCTGGTGTAATAAACAGGCCCAAGTTGGACCATAAAAGAGTTAAAGGCTTTTTCATCATCTTTTCCTAGAATGCCTGAATGATAGTTCATAACCACAGGAGTTTCTTGGGGTAGAATCCAAGCCTGCCCCTTGTACTTACAGGGCAGAGAGAGACCATAGAAAGAGGCAGACAACTCCACATTGGTAAGTGGCAATTTTAATAAGCAAGGGGACTTACATAGGATTTCCGCACCTGCCTGCCCTAATCTTGAGAGTTTATATAGAGACCTTAACTGAGTTCAGTCACATATACAGCCAAGATGGCCTCAATAACACATTACTCTCTCAAGGCTGGGTCCCTAAGGTAGGTTCTAGTGTAGAAACAGTGGCCTAAATGTACATTCCAAGGACAGAGGAGGGGGTGGGGAGCCTCCTATTACACAGGTCCAGCTCGCTGGTCAACCAGCGGTCACATCTTCTTGATGACCTCCACCTACGATGAGAAGACAAATCCACAATGACTCACCAAAAATATGAGATGTAAATATAGATATAAAGCCTACATGAAATTATAATGCCTGATCCAAAATAATAATAAAGAAATCCATTAAGCTATATATTTTATTGTAGAGGATATGTTCTCTGAGTGATAAGACCAAAGAAGATCTTATAATGGATGTTCCTAACCTTTGAAATGAGACTAACGAGCCCTTTCATGTCAAGCAAGTGTATCTACCATTCATGGCCAGATCTCCAGGGACCCTGGACCATGTGAATTTGGAGCCCTCTCCAATGTTTATAGGCCACATAAATTCTTCTCCCTGTAATTCTATTTTTAAACTTAGTCATATTCTCATTAGCATCTATAATAAAGGAAATACCGTATATTGTGAGCAACAGTGGTTTTAAACAAACTCTACAGCCAAACTTCCTAGGTTCGACCCCTATAGCTGCATAACCTCAGACAAGTTAATTAACCTCTTCATGCCTCAGTTTCATTACCTATAAAATATAGAATATAACACTAGCTACCTTTTAATTACTAAATTAATTCAATTAATGTGCAAGAAGCATTTAGAAAAGCGCCTAGCACATAGTAGGTGGTATATACATTACTATGATTTTGTTCTTACTTTTGAGCACAGTGACAACTACCTTAGAGTTACTTTTGTATATGTACTGGACAAAGACAATGTTTGAATAAGTGATGTACAAATGAAGATCATATTAATTACTTTTTTAAAAAAGGACAAATTTTATAGTACTGGTAGTAAGTAATTCCCAATAGACTGAAACCCAAATATTAGTTCATCAGGGAAGGAACCCTCCAACTCCTTCTTCACTTCATGCCCTGGGCGCAACATCCCCAAAGAGATTTAAGAGTCAGCAAAAGAACCTTGATGCACAACCCGTCCCAGTGTATTTGGCTTATTGAACCATCTGGACTTGGTGAAGATGACTTAACTTTTCTCCAGTCACTGATTGTAAGCAGCTCTGCTGACTCTCCATCTCTTGGTCCTTATTTCAGGCAGACCTCCTAATCTCCAGATTCTTTCAGGGATATGAAAAAGCCTCATCTTGTTAATGATGACTCCTATGCAGGGATTAAAGTGCTTTGGTCCAATCTAACCTTTGGCCCTAATCTCATATCCAATTTAAAGGCCCTGCCCAACTCCCTGAACTCAGGGCTACACTAGGGGAGCAGAGATGAGCCTGTTCCCTCCCCCTTCCCTCCCCTTCTTGCTTTTCCAGGGTCTAAGTTGAAGAAGATGAGATTAAAGGAAAGGTATGTTTTTTTTCTCTGCTTAATTACTTTGCATTTTAGTTCTCCCTGGATTAATACTCACTGGCCGTCAATGACACTTTTGGGGCAGACATTCAAATACTAGCTTTTGTAAGTTTCAGGGGAAGCTTCTTGAGGAGTTTTGCAGGCACTCCATGCTGCAAAGTTCCCAGACAAAAGTAATCCAGCTTCTTGGCATAGCTCTTGAAATTCTCTGTCCCTAATGGAATATTTCCTCTCATCCCAGCCTATTACTACAGTGTTCTCTTGCCTCAGCAAGGTACCTGTGGGACAAGGTGCTTTTAGGATAGCCCCTACCTTTCAGAGCATCCTCTTAAGCCATGGAACACTGAAACATCTTTTCCATGCCAAATGATGGAAAGGCAGGCCATTCCCTGGTGCCTGCTCATTCTGTTCTGTTATTATGAGTACTCCATGTGTCGTCCTGCCTTCAATATTCCCCAGGTGGGAAGTCGGCCCCAGTGTCCATTTTCTTGTAGACCTCAGATGTCAGGGAACTCCTGGTGACTCTCTCAAGAGCTTTCTCTCCCTTCTACTGCCCCAGTGGTCCCAGGGAAGGCGTAACAGCTTGTACTTTCCAGCCAGACTCCAGCTGAAAAGACAGACACCAATTTCCTCGGATTCCAGGTGCCCTCCCAGTTGGTTCGAAGGAAGTGTCACCCTCCTGTACCTGAAGTGAGTGGGGAAATGCCACAGTCCTCCCCATAACGCCAATAGTTCACTATCTCTACATACTCGCTGATTCCCTCTGTGGGCTGGGGATGACTCACGAGGTGATGAAGTGAAGGAGTCAAGATCGCAGAACAAGCCCGGCCACAGTTTCGGAAGTTCACAAAGTATCTCACTGCTTAGATTATCTTTGTGCCAGGCATGAAATTGGGGCAACATTACAAAATCAGCAAGGTTAGTATCTGAAATGTTCTATAAAGGAAAGGAGGGCAATTCTTTACAGAGGTCAGTAATACAATATGAAAGATGAGCCAAAAACTCATTCTGGTAAATAGGATTGAAAATGTCTCCAAACTCCTTTTATCTACAGCAAAAGTCAGTCTGCCAAGAATAAACATTGGGGAAAATACTGAAGCATTACGTGATTTTATCTTAATGTTAAAGTTACCGATACAATGCATATTTAATTAATTAGAATTGAGTTTGATAGACTGTCCTTTACTTCATTATTATGAGCATCCAATTATATGCACTATTACTTCTGGAATTTTAGAAAACGGTAAGCTCTTTAGGTATTTTTCTCTTCATTAAGTTAAATTAATATACAATTCTTAGGTTTCTTCCTCTGCCCCAAGGCAAAAATTCTTAATTACTAAGAATTTTAATTTGGGAAGGTAACAGCATAGGGGAATAGAGCCAAGGTGTTTTAATAGTATTGTGTGCTAATAGATGGTAGCTACACTTGCGGTGAGCAGAGCTCACGTTGACAGATAGATCATCATGTTATACACCTGAAACTAATGTAATATTGTGTGTCAACTATGCTTCAAATAAAAATATTAATAAAATAAACATTTTTAAAAACGAATTTTAATTTAGAAATTATTAATTTTTTTAGAGAGCAGTGCCAACGGGGAGAGGGGCAGAGGCAGAGAAAGCAAAAATCTTAAGCAGGCAACATGCTCAGCATGGAGCCCGACGTGGGACTCCATCCCACAACCCTGCGATCATGACCTCTGCTAAAATCAGGAGTCAGACATTCAACTGACTGAGCCACCCAGGCACCCCTAGAGATTCTATTTTTACCATTTAAATTTTCTTATTTTCTAATTCCTTGTGAAATTTCAAAACATTTATTGGTAAAAATTTTGTTAGGTTGGCCAGATAGCAAAATGAGGTATAGGCATTTTCTGATTTATATAAGCTCTGTGTAGCTCAGCATTTATGTAAGTTCAAACTATCGTTTGAACTTAGCCATATGCCACACCAAGTGACCAAAGAACTCTCCTTCTTCGTGATTTCCTTTTGGACATTCCACTTTCCCGGTCTCTTCAAACTATTGCTGCTTAGAAAGGCTCCTAACTGTATGTTTATTCTGTTTTCACGTAGGAACTAGAGCAAATAAGATTCAGAAAGGGGTCTAAGATACCATAGTTTTTCTACCAGAAGGCATTAAAATAAAAGTAAATTTCCACTGCTATAATCTATCCTTTTTTAATACTGATACTTTTCTGTCCATAAAGAGTATCTCTGTCCCTCATCCCACCTCCTCATCACCCCTTTTTAATTTCTGTTACAAGAATATGATCACAAGGATTCCTGATAGCCCAGTATGAGTGCATATTTGAATTTTTCCATGGAAACATTGTTTCAGTTCAGTGCTGTTGTGGCAACCAGAGACATTAGAGGGCCTTCTGGATCTAGCCACCTGTAATTGTTTCTATAGGAGACAGAAAAAAGATATAGTTAGGAGGATTTCTCCCACATACATGCACAAACCCCAATAGTATTAAATCAAACTTGTGATTTTTGTGCAGGCTTTTCAATTATATCTTCTGTTTTAAGAAGTAATCTTGAATTGTTTTATTGATGAATTTCTCCCCTCCACGTTTCTGGAATCTCTTTCTGAAACTCCTTGACTTTAGACCAGTGTTGTGATGTTCTTATCTTTTCTCTCTTATTTTCCATTTCTTTTTTATGGTTTGGTTTGGTTTTGGTTTTGCAGTACTTATAGAAAGAGATCCTTTGGGCGCCTGGGTGGCTTAGACGGTTAAGGGTCCAACTCCTGATTTCGGCTCAGGTCATGATCTCATGGTCGTGAGATAAAGTCCCAGTTGGAATCTGCGCTGGGCATGGAGCCTGCTTGGGATTCTCTCCCACTCTTTCCCTCTACCACTCTCATGCTCTCTCTCACTCTCAAAAAGTAAAATTAACAAAATGTCTAGAAAGATATTTAAGAAAAGAAAGAAATTCCTTAATTCTACTTCCAAAAATTATTTGAGTATTTATATTTTCTATCATGTTTTTTCTTTTTAATTTTCAAGTTCTTTTTTGTTTTTATATATTGATTTTGAAGCATCTTATTCTTTTTTTTTCTTATCTTTCTAGGGCTATTAATGATCGTTTTTTAAATGATTTTCCATCAAATTGCGTGTTTTTCTTGGTATCTTTCATTTAGAAACTTTCCTCAGCTATCTGGTAACATTTTGTTACCATATTTGTGTCTTCTCATATTTACTAAAGGGAACTAAAAAGCTGATGGAAACTATAAGCTTAAAGGCAGAGTTTTAGGGGCACCTGCGTGGTACAGTTGGTTGAGCATCCAGCTCTTGATCTCTGCTCAGTCATGATCTCACAGTTTGTGAGTTCAGGCCCTGCATCAGCCTCTGCACTGATGGCACAGAGTCTGCTTAGGATTCTGTCTCTTCTTTTCTCTGCCCCAACCCTACTTGTACAATCTCTCAAAATAAATAAATAAACTTTAAAAAAAGGCAGATTTTTATAGTAGAGAGAACTGGGTGGGCTGTTTATTCAGAATGTTCAATGTCTCTTTAGATCTTTTTCCTCTTGAATTGGTCACATTCCATAGAGATTCTTCCTGCCTCCTGACTAGAAGGTAAAAGTCTGACAGCCTTTGTTTCTGGAGCCCATGTGGGAAGCAGCCATAAGGAAGCAATTTAAAGTGCATAAATGCATTTAGTTCCCTATCCTCAGGATGCCTCAACTCTCAAATACACCTCAGCCCAGAGACCATCTATTTTATCCTCTCCAAGAAATAAATCTCTAGTATTATGTGTGGAGAACGAGCAGAAAGATGGGATCAAGTTGTGAGACAGGGGAATGTAGACATATAACTATTTCTAAACAGGTTTCAAATATTTATTTATTTATCTAATTATAGTATTTATAACAGTATTTCTATAATATCCTTTTTTGGGCTGTTTAGTATTCCATTTATACCATAATTTGTGTAACCATTCTTCTGTTTATGAGTATTTAGGTTATTTACAGTTTTTGTGGTATTGGGCACAAATATACAATGAATAGCCTTATAGCTAAATCTTTGTGTATATTCTCAATTATTTACTAAGTGTAAGTTCCCAGAGAAGGAATACTAGACCATAGGATGGCATATATTTATCAGATCCATTACTGTGTGAGAAAGCAAACTACTTTTGATGATATCCAAGACCCAACATGATCTCTCTCTGGACCCTCTTAACTTTTTGAAAGCTTTCCGACGTTTCCTGCTCTCACACCTCATTCTGGCCTTACTATGTTCCATTCTGTTCCCATCTCACGGTATTTGCATATTCTACTTTTCTGTGTGACGTGCCATGCCTCCTCTTCAGTCTGGTATATGCCTATTCATCTTTCAATCTCAGTTCAAGTGTCTTCCCTTTGAGAGGTTCCCTGATTCAACCAATCTGAGTGAATCATTCCCTTTTTTGTGCCAATGCTCTCATATTTCTCTCTATTATGGACTATATAACACTATATTGCATTATCTGTCTCATTTACAAAACTATATGAGCTACTCAACTTCAAGGATAATGCTTTATTTCACTATTTAATATTCTCCTGATCCACAGAGGAACTGACTTCTTATATTAGGCTAAATGCTCTGTATACTCTCATTAAATTCTTCCAATCCAATGAGAAATGCATTATAATTTCCATTTTGCAAAGGAGGAAGCCTAACCTTTGAGAGGTTAAAGTACTTCTACGGAACACACAGTTCAGCAGCAGCAGAGCTGAGATTCAACCCCAAGCCTACCTGTTTCAAAGATGGTGTCCTTTCTTCTTTGCCCTTAAATAAATCAGCATGTCCATCCTCCATGCGTGCTCCTCCCCACACTGTCTGTATTGGTTTTCTAAGGCCACTGTGACAAATTAATACATTTGGTGTATGAAAAAAAAAACACAGAAATTAGTTCTCACATCATTCTGGATGCCAAAAGTCTGAAATCAAAGTGTCTATAGGACAGCATTCCCTCCCAGGGTCCTAGGGACAATCTGCTCCCTGCATCTTTGAGCTTCTGGTGGCTGGCTTTGGCTGCATCCTTCAGATCTCTGCCTCTATTTTCACATGGCCTTCTCTTCTACATCTGTATCTCCTCTGTGTATCTTATATAAGGATACTTGTTGTCAGATTTAGAACCCATTCAGATAATCCAAAATGGCCTCATTTGGAGATTATTAATTACATCTCCAAAGACCCTTTTTATGATAAGGTCACATTCACTGGTTCTAGGACATGGACATATTTTGGCGGGACAACCATTCAATCTACTACAACTCCATCCTCTGTTATCCCTCTGAAATGAGACACAATTATTTGGAAGAAAGACTTTGCTTTGAAACAGATGGACTTGGATTCTAATTCTAGCTCTGCCTCCTACTGCCTTGTGACCTTTGATCAGTAATTGAAAACCACGAGCCTCTACTTCACCTTTAAAATGGAAATATTATTTGTTTCATAGACTGGTTCGAAGATTAAATGAAGTAAATCACATTTCACATAGTGAATAGAAATAACTGCTCATTCTTTCTCCACCTTTATTTATAACCCCCCTCAGAGGTCAAGTCGCAAATTGATACTAGACTTTATTAAAAATCACTGAAAACAAAAGTTCAGTTTTTAAACATGAATATTGTTTGAACTCTGTGCTCTGTATTCTTAGTTTCTGTTTTCAATTTCCTTGGATCTGGTTCTGATCTTAATATAGGTAAAAGTCACAAGGCTACATAGTCAAATATAAATTCTAAAGTATTTTTGCATTTTTCTCAAATAAAACTAACAAATATTTAACAGATATGTATTATGTACCAGTTTATAAGCCTCAAAAATGTGTTCATTTATAGATAGACCTCATTTTTTTAAATCCCAAATAGCATTATCTATTTGGTCATCAACTTTATTCACCATAATTAATACTGGACTTCTTTTGGCTCTTTCCAAAAACTGGAACTTATCTTCAAGGAAGGAATATTTGCTACTCCATATACTCAAAAGAATGTAATAAGCAGCAGAGTCGGGTGGAAAAAAACAATAAAAAGTGAATCAGAAGAACTTGTTTCACATTCAATATGTTATTACCAACTACAGGACCTAAGGAAAGTCATCATATCCTTGAATTCACATTTTTCTTCTGCAAAATAATGAGGCGAGTTATCTGCCTTGTTGACTTTCAGAGCTGCTGCTAATACATGCTGCATGTAACAAAATACGCAGACCCTAGACTGGGCTAGAAATAAAAAAGTGAGTAAGAAGAAAGACACCCTGATCCTTCTAAGTGGACAGAATCAAAAAAATACTGTCTTCAGGGATGTCTGGGTGACTCAGTCAGCAGAGCGTCCGACTTCAGCTCAGGTCATGATCTCAGGGCTTGGTTCATGAGTTTGAGCCCCACATCAGCCGGGCTGCTGTCCATGCTGAGCCCTCTTTGGCTCTCTCAAAAATAAATCAATAATTTTTAAAAAACTTTAAAAAAATAATAATAATATTGTCTTTAAAAGCATTTAAACATTGCTTAAAGTGTTATATGTTACTGGACCCCTCACGCTCCCAGTAATGATGGCCACCCTAAAATCAAGGGAAAATATAGAACACAATCTTAAGACTCTTTCTTAACTTTATGATTAGTCATGAGAGCGGGCAATACAGCACACCAGCCCGCCTAAAAGTCACTAAGAATTAAACCTCCCAACCTACTGCATCACATTTCAAAATTCCCTTCCAGTTCATCAATCCACATCCCCTGTGCGACACCTGAAAAATTCTTACTATAGTTCGTAATGGACTGTCTGGAAGATAAGTCTGAAGATGATGCTGTCCTTCCAGACCTCAGTGTTCTCTGGTGGTCTGGGGGTCGGAGGCAGGTGGTGCTGGCCCAGCAGCACTAGAAACCCTCCTCCTCTGGCTCAGACTCAAGGCTTGCTTCCTGCTTATGATCAGAGTATCCTCTCCATGATCCTCCAGATTATTCCAAAATCTCTCACAGTAGTTAAGGAAAGGTAAAGAATTCTAACCAGGGGCGCCTGGGTGGCTCAGTCGGTTAAGCGTCTGACTTCAGCTCAGGTCATGATCTCGCAGTCTGTGAGTTCGAGCCCCACGTGGGGCTCTGTGCTGACGGCTCAGAGCCTGGAGCCTGCTTCCGATTCTGTGTCTCCCTCTCTCTCTGCCCTTCCCCTGTTCACGCTGTGCCTCTATGTCTCTCAAAAATAAATAAACATTTAAAAAAAATTAAAAAAAAAAAAGAATTCTAACCATAACCTTTCCATTAGTACAAAAGCAAACTACAAAGGATATTAAGAAATGCAGGATAATCAATGTTAAAGAGTAGGAGAAATCCAAATAACACACTGCCCTAATGAAAAGAGAGAGGAATGCGGGCCAAACAATGAGGTGGCTTTGAGATATGCCCTGCTAACTTCAAAGGCGGTTACCCCATTTTAAGATCTCCTCAATCCCATGAAATATAAAGCACAGTCCTATCATGAGCAAGACTTCCTAGGCACACAGCTAACTACACTTCCCAGCCTTCCTTGCAGTCAAGTTTAGTCCTGTGACTGAGTTTCTAGCCAACAGAAAATGAGCAGAAGTTCTGTGCATCAGTTCCAAGCCCAACCCACAGGGATCTTCCTGGCTCTCTGGAAGGAAGATACCCCTGCATGCCTTGTGCTAAGGGAAGTGAAGTCTCCATTGGTCTGACTGTTCCTCAATGAATAAGGGCTATCTACTCACATGTTTACCAATCCAATGCCATCATGGGAACAAGGAAGCAACTTCTACTACATTTGAGACTTCGCAATATTTTGGAAGTTAGGCTCTTCTAAATAATAGACCCCAATAGCAATTCCTTGAAATGAAAATTTAAAAGGTAGAGCATGTAGTTTGAAAATATTTTGAGTCATGGCTATGTCACTGAAGGTCTTGGGAGGAAACAGTGGTAGGTATGAGTATGAGCTTTGCAATCAGATAGGCCTGAATCCAAGTCCATGTTTACTCCCAGCTGTATTCATGGTGTCAATCAAGTTTCTCTAAGCCTCAGGGCTTTTAAAAAATATACAATATTGGAATATTAATAGGATCTATATTATAGTATTGCTATTTATCTCAGTGCCTGACACATCATAAGTGCTCAAGAATAGTAAGCTGTCATTATTAAGTGTATATCCTTCCAGGTAAATTTTTAAAGTTAAACTGCAATAGTCATCAGTGCTGTTGTCAAGTCATTCTGATTTTGCTTCCACACAAAGGGTGGGATTGTACTTCTCTTCCCATCCCTTGGAGTTGTATGTGCACATGTGATTTATTTTGACCAATGAACTGTGAGTAGAAATGACATGTATCATTTCCAGGTAGAAGTTTTAAGAGTCAGCATGCATGTAAAATGCTATCTCTTTTTTCTGCCACACCAGTGGCAGTGATCCAGCCAGTGGCTACTCTGTCAGCTTGGGTCATAGAATGAGGAAAACACCAACCAACCCATGATGTATTTCTAGCAAGGCCAAGAGATCCTTGTTTTAAGCAACTAAAGAAATGGGGGTTTTATTTATTACTATCCCCTCCTGGCCTTTACTGGAACAAATATTCATATGGGTAAGTTCGTTTTTAAAATAGTTTCATTATTTTATAGCAACCTCTAATAAAAGTAGCTGACAATTACAGAGTATGCACAATATTCCAAGAACTGCTATGTACTTTATATGTGTTAACTTATCCATTTCCACAATAACCCAATGTGACACCTGCAGTATTCTTATCCCCACTTAGTAGGGACAGAAAAATCCTACAGCCGGAATATTCTAGAAGCCAGTTTTAAAGCAGAGCAGCCAACTATTATGGCTGTATTATTCACCTTACATCCATTGCTGCCTGAAGTGGATGCTGTGGTGCATCTCCCAGGTCAAAGCCTCAGGACCTAGACTCGTTTTATCAGTTGTCAGAAGCACTGACAGCTGGAACATGATCCCTCCCTGGGAATAGCCCTCAGGCAATGAGAGGAGCAGCCACCACTACCCCCCCTCCAAGTGACCTCTCCCTGAAGGACTGGCAGGAACTATTGCATTTGTCTAGTAGTTCAATTTCTTCCTTTGCCTCTTCCTCCTTTCCTCACCCCCGCTGTACCCCAAAGCATTCTTCAATAACCTTCTTTATCTAAATCTGTCTTGATGTGTTTCCCAGGGAACAATACCTCCCTCTATATTCCTACGTGTGTACTGAAATATACACTGATTACATATTAACTCAGTGCACAATTAATTGCCAAATGACTGTTGTAGGCCACGTGAGTTTGGAGAAAGTAGAGATCATTAGGCTGTCAGGAGAGGACTGGAATGATGAAACCTCTCACAAGTTAATGGAGATATAGGATCTTCTCCTTTCTCAATTGAATTCAGTACACTTCATTTCTCATAAATGTCACCTGTAGTTATTTAGATCCAGAAAAGAAAAGCCAAAAAAAGAACCACATAGTTTGTATATAACAAATGATAGTTGGTCTTTATTATGACATTTATTCATCCTTGTAAGTAGAAATGGAATATTGTCTCAAGGTTACATAACTCATGAGCTGGTACTCTTCATCTCTTTCAAGAAGACAGATGTCTTAAGGGACAAGAAGCCATGTATCTTTATTGTACCAAATATTACATATCTCTGTGTTTCAGTTATACATAAGAATACTATTGAAAACTGATGTCTTAAATTGATTTTTATTTCTATAATGAGTAGAATCTAAAATTTAAATCATAACCCATCATCTCTCTCTGCACATCTTAACTTACTTGATGCCTAATTCTAATAAAATTTAAAGTGAGCCAAGCACTACTTCTGGTGTATTTCTTTTACCACAATTGAATTTTTGTCACAATTTAAGCTCTATTCCAATATCTGTGGCCTGCATTTCCTCCAAGGAGAAATACATGTTGTAAAACTTCAAATAACCAGTTCATAGAAGTAGTAATAAAACAGGCTAAATGATAAAACCAAAAAGTCTAAGTGGATGTATGTAATTTAAGACAAACATTGTCTACTTGACCACGGTAAATGTGTATCCTTTGTGTGGTACATTCTGTTTAAGTATCTTTACTGCATATGGATATAGGTTAATGACTCATATAAAATTCAAGAAATTAAATTACTATATTTTCTTCTCTATAGATTGTCTTAGTCTGTTCAGGCTACTATGCATACCATTGACTGGGTGGCTTAAATAATAGAAATTTATTGGGGTACCTGGGTGGCTCAGTCGGTTAAGCATCTGACCTCGGCTCAGGTCATGATCTTGCAATCCGTGAGTTCAAGTCCCACGTTGGGCTCTGTGCTGAAAGCTCGGAGCTGGGACCTGGTTCAGATTCTGTGTGTGTGTCTCTATCTCCGCCCACTTGCACTGTCTTTCTCTCTATCTCAAAGGTAAATAAACATTAAAAAAATTTTTTTTAATAATAGGAACTTATTTCTCACAGTACTGGAGCTGGAAGTCTAAGATCAACATACCAAAATGGTTGGGTTCTGGTGAGAGCTCTCTCCCTGGTTTGCTGATTACAATCTTTTCCTTGGATCCACACATGGAAGAGAGACGGGGAGAGAGAGAGAGAGAGAGAGAGAGAGAGAGAAAGGGAGAGAGAGAGAGAGGGAGAGAGAGGGGGGGAAGGAGGAAGATTGAAAGCATACTCTTTTGTGTTTCTTCTAAATGGGCTCAAACCCCATGATGATGGTTCCACCATCATGACCTAATTACCTCCCAAAGACCCCACCTCCTAATACCACCATATTGGTATTAAGGCTTCAACACATGAATTCAGGGGAAGGGAACACACAAATATTAAGTCCCTAGAAGGCATTTATTCTTATTCTTCACTTCGCCAAAGAAGCTTCAATTCAACAATGAAAACTTTAAATTGAGTAGCTTATATTGCCCATAGAATTTTAAAAGAGTTTGAATTAGGGTGAAGCTTGCATTTATGAAACAGGCAACAAAGTCCTTCGTTACCACCATTTGAAAATGTAAACAAAATTATATTCCTTATTGGCTGCTTTAATTTTGTTGAATGTACATTAAATTATGTTAATGCTTCAGTGGGGACATATTTTTGCATTCATATTACTATCCACTGAATACTTGCTTTATTTTCACAGAATTACAGGTAGAAATAGAAAATACGCACCCTGTAAATTAGAGAAGTGCTTGAAAGTAACCCCTTGGAGTAAGCAAGGAAAGAACAGCCAGAAAGAGTGGAAATACTAAATTATAGGATATTTTCAGAGAAATACAATCTTTGAAAAAATTGCAAGTGCCTGAGACAATGCAAACTAATCAAAGAACCACCATAATAGGGGTTCTTATGAGATTTGGTTTAATGCCTAGAAAAGAATTACCTAAAATTAGCATATCAATTATTTTCAGGTAAACGGTTGCTTTTCACCAGCTTAAGGGTGTACAGAAATAGTTTGTTTACTGAAATAATTTATTATAAGTCTCCCCCACAGCAATCTTATTTCCTGCTTTAACTCGGACACATTCAAACAAAGTTTGCTATTTACTCCCAGATGCTATGCCTTTCACTTCGCTAAGCCACAGTTCTGTACATTTGTAGTGTTGACTGCTGGACTTCCCACTGCATGGTCATTATCTGAAAGACATTTCATTCAGTAATGATTCTTCTATCAAAATAAATGTTATCACTAACATGCCTAGGCATCAATATAAAAATGTCTAATTTAAGATTTTAAAAGACCATTTACCTACTTATAATAGATATTTTTCTTACTATATTTTATATCTTATGAATAGTTACTTAATCCAGTCCTGGGATTGCCCAGAACAGAGTAGTTCAAATGCAGTGTGGACTCCTAAAAGAGAATATCCCAAAACTTGTTCTTGACTCTCAAACAGGCACATTCACCAACAACAAATCCTGGGACAGAATAAGTGAAAGTAAGAATAATAAGCATATCTATAGAAAATACTGGTTGGTTAAGAGGATGTATTGAAAAGAAAAGTGTTTTATTTTAAAAAAAAAGAGTTGAAAAATAGTTTCTTCTCAAAATAGTTATTAAATAAAGGTATTAAACTTCATTACATTTTTTTAAATGATTACAAATTCTCAGTAAAAACAAAGTAAATCTTAAAGATGTTACCATAGGACACCATATACATAACATGGCAATATCAGGTATATATCTTATTTCCTATAAATAAGTTTCTCTACATAATTATTTAAGACAATGGTATGGCATATTGGTTCAGAACATAGACTCTGAAGCCAGATTATCGGAGTTCAGATCTTGACTTCACTTTCTAGCTGTGTGGCCATGAGCCATTTACCTAAATCCCTGTGGCTCAGATTCCCCATCTAATAAGTGGAGATGATCATAATTATAATCATTGGATTGCTACAAAGTTTAATGTATCCGTACTTATAAAGCAATAGAACAGTAGTTAGCACACGGTAATTACTCAAAAAGCATTAACTACCCAGGTTTGCCAGTTATTTTTTCCATGCTGAAGTTGACTTATAAATCCCCCAGATTGTGTGTCCTAGTTTAGACATTCATAAAATCTATTATGTGTACATGTAATGTTTTTAAAGCTTCCTATCACTGAAAAAAATGTGTATATAATATCTGGACATCAAAAGAAAAAAAATGAGGTGATTTTTTTTGAAAGCTTGGTATTGTAAAGAATTGTGACCTACTTACTTTTGGTCTTTGAATAACCCAGCTTTTCATACCTGAAGTTTAGAACATAAGAAATGCCACACTGAGTTGTACCCTTGGCTTCTTTAGCTCATCATTCTTTCTTTGCCAGTGGTCCCTAGAAGAAGCCTCCAGGGAAACTAAGTCTACCCCCCATATAACCAAACTTAAGCATTCAAAATGTGTACCAAAAACCCTGTCTGTATTCCTTCTCTTGGACACATCAAGCATCTATCATTTAATTTATGCCAATGCTTCTTGAGGCATGTTCCATTTTTAATCTATTCCTTTCTGTGAGAATAGCAAGCTAAATGGATGTATCCTTCTATTTACACTTATACTGAAAACTATATTCGTAAACTTCACTAAGTACCTTTTTGTTCTACAATTCCACAAATAAGGAAATTAACATTAACGTGATAAGAAGAGTCATATACATAGCATATGAGTTGAAAGACATTCTGGATATTTTTTAACTTAATTGCTAGAGAATTTTATTAATCTGATAAAGCCTGTAGGAATGTTTCTTTCTGAAAATCCAGTTACAGTCATGATCCTCCTTATTCAGATGAGCGAACTCTCCATTTGGCCAACAATCAAATGCCAAGACATCTGCAGTTGATAGAAGCAATGGATCTTTCCTAAGCAGAGTTTCTTATTTGCTTTAAATTCTCTATCTGCACACCAGTGTATACTAATTAGCTTTATTTCTGCACTTGAGAGATACTATAGTATATAAAATGGTTCTTATTTTTACTTCCTTAATGTATAGGATAATTACTTCCTTATATCTAAATTTTAAAACATTAGTTTTAACATAGGTTCGGATATTCCTAAAAGTAAATAATGTTGGGTGATAATTAAGTGTTTGATACCTATAGTAGCACTTTATATCAGTAATATAAAGTAAAATAGCATGATTTTACTCTAGCATGACTAGAGTACTATATATCCCACAAATTTAAGTTTTTTTTTAATGTTTACTTATTTTTGAGACAGAGAGAGAGAGAAAGAGACAGAGCATGATCAGGGGAGGGGCAGAGAGGCAGGGAGACACAGAATCTGAAGCAGGCTCCAGGCTCTGTGTGTTAGCACAGAGCCCGACAGGGGACTTGAACCCACAAACCATGAGATCATGACCTGAGCTGAAGTTGGAAGCTTAACCAACTGAGCCATCCATGGGCCCCTATAATCTCACATTTAAAGGTATGGGGGCTTTTTGGTATTTGTAACATTCCTTATTTTATAAAACAAAATAAGCAGCCCATCTCCTACCTTTTCTTCTTCAAATCAAGAAAACAGAGCTTTAATAAATGATTTATTAAAAAAAAAAAACGTTAGGCCCTAGTTTTTTGGGGTTTTTTTCAAAATCTTATCCTGAAGATAGTGTGACAAAGATTAACATAAATTTATTATATGACTTAGCACGCATACCCCCCAAGAATTTACGTGAGAAAAAGGGAAAATACATGTCCTCTCAAAGATTTGATGTGACTATTCACGGCAGCATTATTTTTATTAAACAAAAAGTGGAAACGATCCAAATGTTGATAAACTGGTGAACAGTGATACACTCATACAATGACCCAGTATTCAGCAGCAAAAAGGAGTCAAGTCCCAATCATGCTACAACATAGATAAGCCTCAAAAATATTATGCTAAGTAAAAAAAAAAAAAAAAAAGCTGTACACAAAAGACTACATATTTCCTATATTTACATATTCACATGACTCCATTCACATGAAATGCCCATAAAAGGGAAATCTATGATATAGAAACAGATTAGTGATCTTCTGTCTGGGGTCGGGGTGAGAATGAGGAATGACTGCAAATGAGCACAAGGGGTCTTTATTGGGTTTTGAAAATATTCTGAAACTGAATTGTGGTGTTAGTTGCTCAAGCCTATATCCATTTACTGAAAAATCATTGAATTATACACTTAAAACAAGTAAATTTATGGTATATGAACTATATCTCTATAAAGATTTGTTTTTAAAAAAGATAACATGTAACACCTGGCCTGGCCGACTCTGTTCCCATCAGCTTATGCACAGATAGGTCTCAAAACTGCCTGCGAGGGCAGGGCAGTGCTTTCGGTCACGTGCTTGATTGAGTAGGAAGAAATGCATGTGAGTTTCAAGTCCATAATGTCCCAGTTCTGTTCTATCCCCTAATATTATGATAAGAATAGTTATAGCAGTCCAAGCTTGGGAGATAGCTCTACCACTTCTCACCTCTGAATTTATCAAATTCCAAACACCTACATGCAAATCTCTCAACTTAGTATAAATAACCAAATTAGTTTGACACAGGTGCAAACCACAGGTGCATTCCCAAAGGGAACCTCTCCCTCCCTTCCTTTCTTCTTTACTTCCTGTGAATATTTATTGAACTGCTCTATATTCCAGACACATTCATCGGTGCTGGGGATACAGACAAAATTATTTGCAATCTGCAATTGGAACTTATAGTTTAGCAAATCTTTGTATTAGTTATCTATTGCTGTGCAACAGTATTACCCCAAACATAGAGCCATTAGAAACCACACATTTATCTCATAGATTTGTGGGTCAGGAGTGTAAGCAGAGCTTAGCTGGGTCTTCTGCAATGCTACAAGCAAGGTGTTGGCCAGGGCTACACTTTCATCTGCCATTCAAATTTAGACATTGCTTCCTTGTCCCTGTGGGTGGGGACAGCATCCAGTTCCTTGCAGGCTGCTGGACTGAAGGCCTCAGTTTCTCATTGGCCGTTGCCCAGAGGCTGCACTCAGTCTCTTTCCATGAGACTCCCTTCATGAGCAGCATACAGCATGGCAGCTTACTTCTTCAAAGCCAGCAAAGGAGACAGTTTCTTCACTGTCCCTGAAGGAGGGGATTGCAATCTTATATGACATAATCATACCCATGAAATCATGTACATCCATCACTTTTACCATATCCCACTAAATAGAAGCAAGTCACAGGCCCACCCACCCTAAAGGGTAAGCGACGTCATAAAGTCATAGATACCAGGAGGTGAAGATCATGGTAGGGGACCCTACGGTCTGTCTGCCACAGTCCACTCTCTGGTCCCCAATGATTTGTGTTCTTTCCATGTGCAAAATACACTTGTTCTATCACAAGTTCCCCCAGAGTCCAATCCCATCTGCACAAAGTTCAGAATCTCATCTAAATCTGGTGCAGGTGATGACGAGGCTCTTCAGGAGCATCTGTCAAACCAAAAAACTAAAAGGACAAGTTATCTGCCCTCCCCACACACACAACATACAATGGTGGAACAGGCGTAAGAAATATATAGATGTTTCTATTCAAAAAGGGAGAAATAGAAAGTATGAAAAAGTCGGTGGTCCATAGCAATTCTGAAATCCAGCCAGTCAAATGATGAGAGTCCCTTGACTTGGTTTCAAAGCCTCTTTCACTTTTTACTCCCTCTGCGTCTTTCAGTCCAAGTTAGTGTTGTACTGTTGTTTCTGCTAATACAATTCTCTCAAACACTTTGTGGGTGTTTGTGAGTTTCACTGAAGTTTACTACATTAGAGGAAGGGACAATGTACTTACGCTTCTCAGAGGCCCATGATTTGATTAAAAAGTTCCCTGAGGCACAACTTTAATGTCTTGAAAGACCCTTTGTGTCCCTGAATAGAACGCGAGACCTTTGCTCTTTCTGAGGTTTTAACAAAAGGCTGTACAGTCACATCCTTGTTTTTTCCTCTAGACCCTATATTTGTGACAGGGCTTTGGGTCATTTCTCAAATGTAGCATCTCTTGGCTCTGGAGAGGCTGCACACTTCCCAAATCATCAAGCAATTTTAACATTTCTCAATTGATCTCCCTCCTCTTGTATTTCCCACAAGCAGCAAGAATGAAGTAGGTGGTATATTCAACACTTTCCTTGAAATCTCCTTTGTTGGACTAACTAAGTGCATTTTACACTTGCAAGTTCTTTTTCCCACATAATTGCAGGAGACAATTTTGCTCACATTTTCACCATTACATAAGAAGGCTTCCTCTTTCTCTAGTTTCTAATAACATATTCCTTACTTCCTTTTGAATTCTTAACTGGCAGCATCTTTAAAGTACAAATTTCTATGAAATTTGCAAAGTTGCAGGCAATTTAGGCTTTCTAGACCAGGTCCTCCCCAAATTTTTCCAGCTTCTACCCACTGCTCAGCAACAAAGTCACTTCTATATTTTCAGGTATTTTTAATTTTTTTTAACGTTTATTTAGTTTTGAGAGACATAGAGACAGAGCGTGAACAGGGGAAGGGCAGAGAGAGAGGGAGACACAGAATCCGAAGCAGGCTCCAGGCTCTGAGCTGTCAGCACAGAGCCCGACGTGGGGCTCGAACTCATGAACCATGAGATCATGACCTGAGCTGAAGTCGGCCGCTTAACTGACTGAGCCACCCAGGTGCTCCAATTTTCAGGTATTTTTAATGCATCACCCCATTCCTAGTACTAAAGTCTGTTTTAATTATCTACCTACTATCACAAACTTAATACCTTTAAAAAAGCATTAATTATCTCAGTTTCTGTGGGTCAGAAGACTGGGCACAGCTTATTCAAGTATTCAGCGAGGCTACAATCAAGGTGTCAGCCTGGTAGTCTCATCTGGAGCTTGCATGGAGAGGGATCTACTTCTTGGCTCCTAGTGCTATTAGTTGTATCTAGTAGCTTGTGTGTTGCCACACTGAGGGTCTAAGTTTCTTGCCGTGTGGACTTTTTACAACATTGTGGCTTGCTTCTTCAAACTTATCAAGACAGAGAGTATCTTCACAAGACAGGTATTACAATCTTATGTAATGCAAGAACATACACATAATCACATATACTCCATCACCTTGGCCATATTCTATTGGTGAGAAACAAGTGATAGGTTATGCCCACACCCAAGAGAAGAGGAGACTTGGTATTCTTGGTGAATACCAAGAGTTGGGGATCTTAGAATGACCCTGGAATCTGTCCTCCACATACTAGAACAAGGCTACCCTAACAGGATCAATGAAACTTCAACCAGAATCTACTTTCCATTTCTTCTCAATCCTCTTTCTAGGAGGGTTAGCATGTGATTTAAAGTTTCTCAAATCGGTTTCCATATTTGTGAAATAACCCTTCTTCCCATTTTTACCTCAAAGATACATCAAGGAAGGTAATAAGAACAATAGAAAATGTAACAATATTGTGGAAATTAAAAATTACCAAAAAAAACAATCACAGACTACAATTCAGAGATTTGAGCCCAATGAAAATGGGAAGAAATTCACCAGGAGGAAGCAGTATAAAAAATGGGCTAAAGGCATGTGTATGCAAAAGTGCCCCATTGGTTTTCCTTCTTTTAAAATCAATTTAATTGAAGAGGAAATTCTTAAAATTGGCAATAAGCATAAGGATATTTTATATAATTATCTTAGAAGTGCACTGCATTTTTTAAAAATTATTAGTATTGGTAAAATTATAAATGATACAATAGATGCTATGATAATGAGGCCTATATACTTCTGGTTTCAGTATTTGGTTATTCATGACTTTCCATGCTGCCTGAGGAAAAATGTTTTAATTAAACAATTTCCTACAATCGAAATAATACAGCTAACATCCAGCATGATTTAGGTCTACATACCACGGCATTAAATAGTAATGACTTTAGTGTGGTATGTTGCTGCTAACTATTAAACGAAATCGCTTTAGTGTCCTTTTTAATGTTAAAAACATTAAACACCATGATATAAATTTTGCTTCAGTTTGGTTTTAAAAATTATTTACCAACCATAAATAATAACTGTGCCCCACGCACTATTGTAATTGCTTTACATATATCAGCCCATTTAATCCTCCCAACAACTAGATAAAGGGACATGCTATTTAACTGCCGTTTTCCAGATGAGGTAACCACATATAAAGAGATTAAGGAACTTGCTCAATTTCACACAACTGATAAGTGGTGAATTTGGATTCAAACCCAGGCATCTCATTTCAAAGTCCATGCTCTTAACCATGTCACAGTTGTCTCTCTTCACAGGGGTTGTGTAAGGATTAATTAATATTTGACTTATGTTAGGAAGATGAAAAGTACTCTAAATAAACACAGAGTTTTGTATGATCTATTCAGTTTCAAATTAATGAATGAACCAGGGCACAAGGGCAGTTATTTACTTAAATAAGTCAGAAAAACAATATTAAATATCATTTCCTTAAGTTGCAGGCATTGAGAAAAGGTTGCTTAAATCAGGGATTCTAGATGGCCGAGCTAGAGAAGACTCTGAAGGAAAAATAATGACTAAGACAAGTTTGCTCTTGGGAAGAGGAGAGAATCCCTCCACACAAAAAGAAAATTATCTAGTTAAGAATTTCTAATACCAAGATTTAATTTAGGAATGCTCAGAAAAAAATACATAACTAAAGCATTCCATTTAAAAATATATACATTTTAGAGGCATTTGGGTGTCTCAGTCAGTTGAGCATCCGACTTCAGCTCAGGTCATGATCTCATGGCTCCTGAGTTCGAGCCCTGCATCCGGCTCTGTGCTGCCAGCACAGAGCTTAGAGCCTGCTTCGGATTCTGTGTCTGCATCTCTCTCTGTCCCTCCCCTGCTCACTTTCTCTCTCTCTCTTTCTCAAAAATAAACATTAAAAAATTTTTAAATGAATAAATTAAATAAATAAATAAAAATATATCCATTTTAAATGATATTTCTTAAACTGGGGTTGTATTATTTCAATTTAACAGAGTAAAATGGAAATTTTCTTTAGTCTTGTTTTTTTTTTATTTTCCATTGATAACTTCAACAGACAACAAAAACGAGACTACCCGGAGGCAAAGGCAATGACTGCTTCTGTAATCTAGCAAATACACAGGTCATTTTTCCTCATGCTGTTGTGACTAGACCCCGTACCCTGCTACAGTGACTTACTCTCTTTGTGCCTCAATTCCTCAGTCTTCTTATACCAATGAAATTATTTCCAAAACCCACGACATGCTCATTATGAACTGTAAATATCTTGTAAGAAGCCCACTTGCTATGCGTGAAGATTTCTACCCACTTGCATATATGACCCCTAAATATGAAAAAAGGAAGAGAAGAAGAAAGAAGGAAAGGGAAAAAAGCAATCTAGCAGCTTGGATCTGTTATAAGGGCACTATCAACTTGACAGAGCAGTAAGTTATTACCTCAGAGCTACTGGGGTTAACTACAGAAATAGTTGTGTGGTTTTTTTTTTTTTACCATTTTATTTGTTACTTTATTTTAATTCAAGTATAATTAACATACAGTGTTATATTGGTTTCAGGTGTACAATATAATGATTCATCAATGCTATCCCTTACTCAGTGCTCATCAGCATAAGTGTTCTCTTTCTTAATCCCCTTTGTCTGTTTCACCACCACCACCCCCCCACATGCTGCAACTACCAGTTTATTCTATTTAAGAGCCTGTTTGGGGGCTGGGTGGTTCAGTCGATTAAGCATCGATTTTTGGTTTCAACTCAGGTCATAATCCAATGGTTAGCGAGATTGAGCCCCACGTCAGTTTCTTTGCTGACAGCATGGAGCCTGCTTGGAATTCTCTCTCCTTCCTTCTCTGCCCCTCCCTAGCTGATGCTCTCTCTTGCATACTCTCTCTCTCTCAAAAATAAATAAATAAACCTTTTTTAAAAGAAGCATCTGTTTTTCTGTGTCTCTTTTTTTCTTTGTTCATTTGTTTAGTTCCTTATGTTTCAAATACAGGTGACATCACAGGCATCACAGAATATTTGTCTTTCTCTCTCTGATATTTCACTTAGCATTCTACCCCCTAGATCTATCCATGTTGCTGCAAATAGCAAGATTCCATTCTTTTTTTTATGACTGAGGAATATTCCATTTTATATATATATATATATCATCACATCTTCTACCCAAAATGGTGAAACAAAAAAGCCAAACTATTATGAAAATCATTTAAATCTAATATCCCTAAGTCTCCCAGCCCACTTCATAGAATCCTCAATTCCATAAGGTTCTAGTCCCCATTCTACTTACGATGGTAAGGCCAGTGTCCTAATATTGCAAGGATGCTCAGAGCAAAGTAGGATGGGAATCTGGAGAAAAGGTAAAATCTCCCCTACCTCTCCCTTTAAATTATTGTCCCTGCTTAATTCATGATTGATGCTCACTGTCTAGGCTTCTTCTAGCTAGCTCCTTTCCTTAGGATTTTGGCCCACCTTAGACATCATCCTGTTCCTCATTACTCAAATTAAAAGCAACATAAGGATATTATGTGTAAAAAAATTTAACTGCATGTTTAATGATAAAAAAAGCAATAATTATAACATAGAACAGGAAACAACTTTATATTTTATGCTATACATTACTGTTCCAAAAATTCACCTCCAGTACTGACCACGGGGTATGCCTTACCAACAAATCCATCCTTACTTAGACTTTGCTTCCTTCTGCTAGGGCTCTCCTCTCATGAAAACTGTATTCTCCTTTTTCCAGTTCCAGTGACAACCAAATAAAAGAGCACACGTTTTTTAAAATGTGGTTTTCTCTAAATTGTCAAAGATCACATTCTTAGGTCTCCATCCCCCATCAAGTTTTGCAAATAGAATACTGAGAGTATAAAGCATTGAGTTTAACTCATATTAAAATTTATTTTCTTTCCTCTTCAAAACGAATGCAAATTATGTGGATGTTTTTCTTTACATTAGAATATAGTAATGTTTGAGAATTCTGGAACAACTCTCCAGATGCTCATATGCACATACCTGTGCAAACACACACACACACACACACACACACACACACACACTCACGGTATTGTATGGTGGGGGAAAAAAAAGTCTTTCTATAGAAAAAATGTACAACATTTGGGAAAAGATAAATCTAGGTTCAAACCCTGTCTTTGTCACTTGCTAGTTATATGGCCTTGTTCAAACTCCTAATATCGCTGACTCTCAAGTATAATAATATCTCCCTCACAGTGTTGGTTTGAGGATTATAAAGACAATGTATGGTAAGTGATTTTCCTAAGGCATTTGAGCAATATTAGTTGCCTTGGCTTTTAGAAAAAGTATTAAAACATGTGTTGTGTTTGTATTATTTTCAACGTGATTTTCCTTTCTTCTTTTTTTTAAGTTCCTTTGATCAAGTCCATGGCAAAAGAGTATCCTACATTTCTTAGTAATCCTCAACCTTGCTTTTGGAAACATTATGCCTCATTCCACAGGATGGGGATCAATTTCAAAAACCTTAAATTCACAAATAAAAATAAATATGAATCCCAAATTTTTTGTAATGTATGGTCACCGAACCAGAACCCATTTTTGGTCAAACTACTGGATCCCAGCAGCCAAATATGAAGTGTTCTTCTGAAACATCTACAAGGCAAGTCAGTGAAGCTGGAAAGAAATATTGGCTTAGTTCTGAGCTGTTCGTTGCCAACAGAAGCTGCTGTAGAAGCTGCCTTTGTGGACTTTGTAAAGCCTCACACTTTATCTTTACCAAAATTTATTATCTAAATGTGCCAGCTGGAATGGCCAAAAATTCCAGGAAATTTGGTCAATAGAATAAAATGCAAAAGTACTCACAGATGTTTAATACTGAATATAAAGTGTGTCTGATACAAATATTTTTAGTTGGACATAGAATTCTATTTAAAACGTCAACTTCAAGAGTGCTGATTATATAAATTATAAACCTGCATATAAAGGAATGTTTCGCATCAGTTAAAAAGAACATTAGAAATATAAAATCTAATAGAGAAATATCTTCAAAATATGCTAATAAAAAGCAAGTGCAAAGCGGTGGGTGTAATACTCTCATATAAATTTTCCAAAATTTAGTTAAATATATAAAGTGAAACAGAGAACTTTAAATGTTTGAAATATTATCTCGTGCCAATATTTTTAAATAAAATAAAAATTCATCCAAACTGAATTATTACAGTTAAAGATATTGTTACACCATAAATCAAATGGGATTTCTCATGCTGGAAACTAAAAGTAATGAGGAGTTGGATAATTTGTGGAAACTACTGATTCAGTAGTTTTCAAAAAGAATTTGTATAATTCACATAAGATAGGGCCCTTCTAGAACCTACTAAAAATGACAAAAATATCAAGAGGTATTTGGAATACAAACTCCAATACAAATTGGAATACAAATTTTAATTTGGAATATTAAAATTTGTATTCCAATTTACATATTCAATATTTTCCAGAAGTGAAAGCTTGAATATTTTCATTCATCTTATAGTGTAAATAAAATTTTTTTAACATTCCAAAAGTTTATTTTTTTAACGTTCTACTTTCTGTTCTGCAAGCAGGAGAAAGGCCCATTTCCACACCGCTGGAAACAGCGAACAATTATCAGTAAAAAGGTTCCAAATCTTTAGAAAAGAGCTACTGATGATTAACATGTAATGATGATAAATCGAGATAACTTGACAATTGATTATAGAAAGTGTCAAGACTTCCGTGTTCACTGTCATCACCTCCTGTAAACCATACCCTTCACTTAATTATTCATTCACTCATGTTCAACAAAAAGTGAGCAAAATAGAGTACCTGACCTCTAGTGAGAGAGAAACTAAACATATATTAAAGCTAGAGCCTGAGAAGTGATGTCACGTAAATTACAAAGGGGCCCCTGGGTGGTTCAGTCAGTTAAATATCTGACTTCTTCTCAGGTCATGATCTCACAATACATGGGATCGAGCCTCATGACAGGCTCTGTGCTGACAGCTCAGAGCCTGGTGCCTGCTTCAGATTCTGTGTCTTCCTCTCTCTCTGTCCTTTCCCCGCTAATGCTGCCTGTCTGTCTATCTCTCTCTCAAAAATAAAAAACTAAAACATAAAAAATATTTTTTTAATTAAAAAGATGGGGCGCCTGGGTGGCTCAGTTGGTTGAGTGTTGACTTCAGCTCAGGTCATGATCTCACAGCTTATGGGTTTAAGACCCACGTTGGGCTCTGTGCTGACAGTTCAGAGCCTGGAGCCTGCTTCAGATTCTGTGTCTCTCTCTCTGTGTGTCCCTTCCCCGCTCGCACTCTGTCTCTCTCTCTCTCAAAATAAATAAACATAAAAATGAATTTATTTTTAATTTTAAAAAGAGTGCCATATATACAAATATTGAATCATTATGTTGTACACCCGAAACAAATTATAATGTTATAGGTCAATTATATCTCAATTTAAAAAACAAAAAATAATTTGATAAAGAAATTGCTTCTACTTCTAGTGAAAAAGAGATCAGTTTACCCTCAAATCTCAAACTTGAAATAACAACAACAGGAAAAAAAAAGTCAAAATATGTGCAACCATGGCTTTCAAAATGCTGGACATCAGGCAAAGAAAGCCAGTGATCCCAGAAAGAGAAGAAACAAACTAGGTAATTGATAGAATTGTCCCAGAAATAGGGCCTTGAGGGCATTTCCTGACCACAGAAGAGGTAGGAGGAACCCAACCAGAGCCTGGTGGACAACCTGGCTAGAGCTAGAGCTGAGACTCTGGGGATATTAAGTAGTCTAGAGTTTGCAAGATAGCATACCGGAGAAGAAAATGCTGTCCAGAGATTCTGCAGAGGGTCCTCATTTAGTACTGATCACTACATGTGTGGAAGGAAACTACCCAAGTCTAGAGAGTCATCCAAAACATTAGAGGAAATAGGACCCAGCATGCACACAGAGCTGGAAATAGTGTTTGTTACCACCAGCTAGACTTGAAAATCTCGTAATTTATGAAACACTGGGCAGAATTTTCAAAAGGAATTTGCCTCATTAGCCAGAAATAAGCAGCCCTCCCTAAATTCTGTACTGGCCCTGCCTTACAAATCTTAAAAGGAAGATGCAAAAAGCCCAAGCTGCTTCCAAGTAATTTAACTGCTCCCACAACAGAACTCACGAATAATGACAGGACTATAAAAAATATCCAGTACCCAGCAATATAAAACCGCAATCCCTAGCATCCAATCAAACTTTACCAGTTATGCAAAGAAGCAGGAAAATATGAATCATGATGATAAGAAAAATCATTCAAAGTCAACCCAGAACTGGCTCGCTTGTCAGAATTAGCAGACAAGGGGCAGCTGGGTGTCTTGGTCAGTTACATGTCCAACTCTTGGTTTGGGGTCAGGTCATGATCTCACAGTTAGTGAGCTGAACCCCATGTGGGGCTCTGCACAGACAGTGTAGAGCCTGCTTGGGATTCTCTGTTTCCCACTCTCTCTGTCCCAGCTCTCCCTCTCTCTCAAAAGCTAATAAACTTAAAAAAAATTAAAACAAAAACATGAAAACAGGTACTACAATTGCATTTCACACACAAAAATGTTAAGTAAAGATACAGAAAATTAAAAAAAAAACCCTAAATCAAACATCTAGATAAAATACACACTAGATAGGATTCACAGCAAATTAGACATTGCAAAAGAAGAGTAGTAAATTTAAATAAATCATAGTCGTATCACTAAACTCTATACCTAAACCAATTTTACCATATATGTTAACTAACTAGAATTTAAATAAAAACTTGAAATAAGAAATAAAGTCGCCTTGAAAGTAAAAGAAAAAAAGGTCAGATGGTCTAACATGTATGTAATGGATCCCCAGAAGGAAAGGAAATTGAAAATGGAGAAGACAACATATCTCAGGAGATAATGGAACAACACCATGGATATACCTATCCCCATGGATCAGAATAAGTCACACACACACACACACACACACAATCAACTCTATCATTCCATTTTTATAATCTCCAAGAACAAGTGAAGCTAATTTATGATGATCAAAGGTAGGAAAAGGTTGCACCACAAAGGGCAGGGGAGAGAGAAGAAAGGGGCACAAGTGAATTTTCTTTGGTGATAAAAAAAAGTCCTGTCTTGTTTTTTTATGGGTGTTCAAGGGTACACAGAATTGCTGAACTGAACTGAAACCAAGGATATGTGTGGGATCTTCGGTTTAAAAAAGAAAATCGTGGGGCGCCTGGGTGTCTCAGTCGGTTGGGCGGCCGACTTCAGCTCAGGTCATGATCTCACGGTCTGTGAGTTTGAGCCCCGCGTTGGGCTCTGTGCTGATGGCTCAGAGCCTGGAGCCTGCTTCAGATTCTGCATCTGCCTCTCTCTCTCTCTGCCCTTCCCCTGCTCATGCTCTGTCTCTCAAAAATAAATAAATGTTAAAAAAAAAAAAAAGAAAGAAAAGAAAATCATAAGCAGGGAAAATAAGGAAACAACTTCCTGGTATGGCCAAAAAAGAAATTACAGTAGAAACCATTCAAAATGAAATACACAGAGAAAAAAATAATTTAGAGAATAATGAGAGTAGTAGTGAGCTGTGGGACAACTTCAAGTGGCCTAATACGCATGTAATTGAATTCTCTGAAGATGTTCGAGCACAAAACACAAAAAAGAGTAGCTGAAAATTTTCTAAAGTTAATGAAAATTAAAATCCCACAGATTCAAGAAGCTAGAGTGTATGATGCTAAGAGAAATAAGTCAGACAGAGAAAGACAAATACCATATGATTTCACTCATACGTGGAATTTAAGAAACACAACAGATGAACACAGGGGAAGGGAAGGAAAAATAAAGACCGAGAGGGAGGCAAATCATAAGAGACTCTTAAATACAGAGAACAAACAGAGGGTTGCTGGAGGAGGGGTAGTTGGGGGGATGGGCTAAATGGGTGATGGGCATTAAGGAGGGCACTTGTTGGGATGAGCACTGCATGTTATGTTTAAGTGATGAATCACTGGGCTCTACTCTTAAAATCAATACTACGTTATATGTTAACTAACTTGAATTTTAAAAAATTAAAAAGGAAAAACGTTCAATGAACTAAAGCACAAGAAACATGAAGAAGGTACATCATAATCAAATTCCTCAAAACTAGCAGTAAAGAGAAAATCTTAGAGCAACAGGAAGAAAATAACACATACAAATAGGAACAAAATAATAATGATAGATTTCCTATAGTGAAAAATGCAAGTGAGTAGACAATGGGGTAACTAGTAAAATACTAAAAAAGAAAATCAAATTGTCAACTTAGAAACATGCACCCAGGGGGGTGCCTGGGTGACTCAGTCGGTTCAGCATCTGACTCTTGATTTCGGCTTCAAGTCATGATCTCACAGGTTTGTGGGTTCAGCCCCATGTCGGGCTCTGTGCACTGACCATGTGGAGCCTGCTTGGATTCCCCCTCTCTCCCTCTCTCTCTGCCCTTCTCCTGCTCGTGCTGTCTCTCTCAAAACAAATAAACTTAAAAAAAAGAGAGAGAGAGAGAAATGTGTCCCCAGAAAAACTTTTTTTTAAGACAAAATAAAGACATTTTTAGACATACAAAAGTAGAAAGAACCCATCACCAGCAGACCTAAAGTATCAGAAGTGTAAAAGGAAGTGCTTCAGGCAGAAGGACAGTAATGACAGATGGAAATATGGGTCTACACAAAGGAAGGAACACTGGAAATGATAATATGTGGGTAAATGTATGAAATAGTTTTGTTAATATTTAAATATCTTTAAAAGATAACTGACTATTTAAACCGAAATAACATCAATGTATTGTGATGTTTACAACATATGCATAGCAAAATGCATTACATCAAAGAGTATAAAGATGGAAGAAATGGAACTAATACTATCGCGAAGTTCTTACACTATACATTATACGGTATAATACCATTCAGACTATGACAACTTAAAAATGTGTAAAATAAACCTTAAAGTGACCACTAAAAAGAAAAGTTGTAGCTAATAAGCTAAGAAAGAATATAAGGGGTGCCTGGGTGGCTCAGTCGGTTAAGCATCAAATTTCAGCTCAGGTTGTGGTCTCGCGGTTCGTGGGTTTGAGCCCCACGTCGGGCTCTGTGCTGACAGCTCAGAGCCTGGAGCCTGCTTCAGATTCTGTGTCTTCCCCTCCTTCTGTCCCTCCCCCCATTCACACTCTGTCTCTCTCTCTGTCTCAAAAATAAACATTAAAAAAATTTTTTAAAGAATTTAAATGAAACCACAAGAAATGGTCAATCCACTCAAAAGAAGGCTGAAGATGTACAAAAGGGGAACTCAATACAGACAGGACCAGAAAACAAATGGCAAAAAAAAAAAAGAGAGAGAGAGGAGAGAGAGAGAGAGAGAGAGACTGAAATCTAATGATATCAATAATCACATTAAATATAAAGGGTCTAGACATCCCAATTCGAAGGTAGATTGTCAATTTGGATTAAAAAACATGACCCAGCTATATGCTACCCACACAAAAAAAAACATATTTTAGACATAAAGACACATGCAGGTTACAAGTAAAATGGGAAAGGACATACACTGACCAAAAAATTGCCAGAATGTCTATATAAATATAAGACAAAGTATTTTTTTGAAATAAAAATAATAGCAGGGGTAAAGAGGGTCATTTCATAATGTTAAAGAGTTTACTATTTCAGGAAGACACAGTAACCTTAAATGTTTCCGCATGTAATAACAGCTTCAAAACACATGAGGAGAAAACTGAGAGAAGTGTAAGGAGATGGAGACAAATCCATAATCATAGCTGGATACCCTCTTATCAACTGACAGAAAAAGTCAGAAAATCATTGAGGATATAAAAGAATTCAACAGCACTGTCCACCAACCAGACCTTAACCAAAAATGATAAAACACAGCTCAGCAACAGCAGAATACACATTGTTCTCAAGTGCACATGAAATATTTACCAAAATAAACCAGTCTGGGTGATAAAACAAATCCCAATAAATTTGGAAGGATTCAAATTACACGAATAATGCTCTCTGACAACAACAGAATTAAATTCGCAACACATGATGGAAAGATATTTGGAAAGTCCTCAAATATCTGGAACCTAAATAGTATCTTTTTACATAAACTGACTTAAGAAGAATTTTTTTTTACATTAGAGAATGTTATTAACTGAATGAAAATGCAAACACAAAGCAACAAAATTGGTAGGATGCCATGAAAGCAATAATTACCCTAGACATCTATCTACCTTACAAAAGAAGAAAGGGCTCAAATCAACCTCAGTTTCCCCCTGAGAAAAAGAAAGAGAAATTTAAATGAAAGGTACACAGAGGAAAGAAAATGCTATAAAGAAGAGCAGAAATCAACGACATAAGAGACATAAAAGCAGTAAAATAAAGAAAATCAGGGGCGTCTGGGTGACTCAGTCAGTTAAGCGTACGGCTTTGGCTCAGGTCATGATCTCACAGTTCATGGGTTTGAGCCTCACACTGGGATCCATTCTGACAGTGTCTGGAGCCTGCTTGGGATTCTCTCTCTCTTCCCTGTCTCTGTCCCTCCCCATCTCAGACTTTCTGTCTCTCTAAAATAAATAAATAAATAAAATGGGGGGAAAAATGAAAAGAAAATCAACAAAACCAAAAGATGATTCCTTGAAAAAACCAATACAGTCAATAAAACTCTAGCCAGATTGACCAGTAAAAGAAGAGAGAAGATATTAATTGCCAATATCAAAGATGAGAAACATGATATCACTAGAGATTCTACATATCGTAAAAGGAGAGTAAGGGAAGATTCTGAACGGCTGTATGCCCAGAAATCGGACAGTGTTGATGAAATGGACAAATTCCATGAACGATACCAACTACAAAAGTCACTCAAGAAAATAAATAAGCCCTATAGATCTGAAGACTCAGTATTGTCAAGATATCTACCCTCCCTAAATTGATCTATACATCCATTGCACTCCCAATAAAAATTCCAGCAGGTTTTAAAAAAAGAAATTGACAAGCTATTTCTAAAATTCGTATAGAAATACAAAGAACCAGAATAGAAAGAAAAAAAATCAAAATAGGAAAAACTCTGAAAAAGATGAACAAAGTGAAGATACTAACCCTACCTGATTTTGATTTTAAAACATATAATCATGCTGCCATTGGGGCCAGCTTCATGGAGTTGCACCCACTCTTAGAAGGGCCCTATGATGTGTACAATACTCTGCTCTTACTGCCTTGAAATTCTTAATACTTTTTGAAATAAAGGACCCATATTTGCATTTTATGTATATACCCACAAATTATGTGAGTTTCACCTACAGAAATCAAGACAGTGTGGTATTTATGTAAAAATAGAGAAATAGGTCATTAGATCAATGAAGAGTCCAGAAATAAACCCCGTCATACAACTGATTTTTGACAAAAGTTCAAAACCATTTTAGTGGGAGAAAGGCAGTCTTTTTAAACAAAAAATGCTAGAAAAATTGGGTATTCAAATGCCAAAAGATAAATTTTGATCAGATTAGTACCACGTAGAAAATTAACACAGAGAAACATAGTCACAATGTACAACCTAAAACCATAAAACCTGTAGAAAAGCAATTCAGAGAAAATCTGTATGACCTTGAGTCAGGAAAAGATTTCTTTTTAAAATATCTTTATTATTATTATTAATTTCACCTTGGTTTCCTGATTGCATTTTAAACTATGGTACACAAAACAAAAACAGTATCGGTATACTTTAATCGCTGTCCTTCCCTGAGTACTTCCTGGTTACATGCATGCAGAAAATGTCTCCCTGCAAATCTTTACTAATATCCCTGAAGTCTTGACAAAGCTACTGTCCTCCCTTGAAAGAGTTCTTTGGATACAGGAGATGGTCTGCTCTCCCAATACCTTAGAATCTGGACATTAGGATTTCTCGAAGAAAACTTTTTTTTTTAACAAACTTGGTGGAACTAGAATTTCCAATCTGAAAATCCTGGAAGGGAGGGCAGAACAACAGCTGGAACTTTGGCAGATATTGCAACAGTTCTTCTTCTTAACTGAGCATATGCCTACTATATGTTCTAGCCCTTCCACTCCCAAGTATTTACTCAAGAGAAAAGAAAACGCTTATGTCCATACAAAGACTTGCATATGAATCTTCATTGCAGGTTTATTCATAATATCCAAAAACTAGAAAGAAACCAAATGTCCATTAACTTGTGAATATAAATCGATATGGTTGGGGAGAGGGGGTGAGGGGGAGGAGGTACCTGGTCCTTAATGATATCATATAGCACCTCCTGGTGTTTGGATACTGAAGGTTTTAAACCTTGGGTAGCCAAATCTTTCTTTCTTATTTTCACTGGAGAAACTCTGATGATTCTTTATTGTGAAAAGTGAAAATATACAACAAACACATTTATAAACTTACAAATTATTTAGAATGAAATAAACCAAGGGATTCTCGGTTTGAATCGGCCACTTGTTTTCCAAAAGCAATAAAAATAATGCCTCCTGGATAGTCCTAACTTTAAAAAACATAGCAGGAGGTACATCAAACAAACTTTTTAACAGATTTTTAGCCATGCAGTTACCCTTAACCCCACATAGGATGCTTTCTTCATTGGAAGAACTGAGCATTGCGTAGAAACACAAATATGGTTTTACCATCCCAAAGAGAGATAAGGGCCTGTCTCGTTTAAGTCACTATGCAGCTAGGTGCCAAATGTTCAGGTGTTTTGTCATGTTTTCATCCTCTTCGCTGATATGATGAACCACCAAAACAGAGCCTCCTTCTGTCTTGACTCTACAACAGAATGGGGTAAAATAGCCCTTGAGTCCAAAAGAGTTTATGATACTAGAAGGGACAGCTGGTGCTTAGGTAACCAGCCACTGAGAAGAGACGCTAACGCTGTTTGGGCCATGCAAGCTGGATTCTGCAGCAAGTGGACCCTCTATCTCAGTCAGGTTCTGAGCTGTTAGCAGGCATGGAGAAGGTTCAGGCCCAGTTTTGCGAGCAGAAGTTCACAATCTGTTGAGGCTAACAAAAATGATTTGCAAGGAAAAGGGCGTGGCAAATTCAGCCTTGCTTACTTAATGATGAGGACCCAAATTCAATGCCTCTTTCCTCATGCCTACACACTGAGCATTCCATTTTCCCTAGACTTCTGCTAAGGTTATCAACCAAAGTAGGAAAATGGAAAAAAAACTCAGTGCATTTGTTGCATCTCAGGAACTTTGAAATCATTTGGAGGTAGGGGAGATTGGAGGGATGAAAGCTAAAATGTCCTGAGATTATCTGTGGATATCATTTATCCATGGATAGTCATTACCCCAAGTCTATACATAATACAAGGAGTCAACCGGAGTTCATGTCTCCCATATGGAGAGTGTAGAGCCAGATCAAGGGCGGGGGTGGGGGCAGCATTTATCATTAGGTTACATAAAAAGTAATATAGCTAATTTATTGCGAATATCCATTTATAGCTATTAGGCAGCATATCTTGGTGTAAATACAATGATAAGCTTAAAATTTGAAAATTAATAGTTAAAATGACCTCTCTATTCCAGTCGGTTTTTTTTTTCTCAGTTTCTGCTGTTTGTGTATTATTAAAATACTTTTTTATTTTACTGGAGAAAATCAGCAGGTGCTTTTTAATTATTCATACTCCTCTGGAAACCAAACTACTTAATGTAATTACATCTGGAATAACAAAAGAAAATTAGTAATAAAAGTCATTTATGGTTCTTAGGGAATTTGACATATATATTTACCATTCTGTATAGAATTGATTTTTCATTTTGATTTATCTTGATTTGTTTTCCATGAGAATCACAGAGCAGCAATCAGAAAAAGATGGTAATATTTATCTCAGAGATAAAATGTGCTCTTTTCCACTATGCAAATTTTATCCATGAAAATCCATTTTGTTTTGCTGTAGTTTCACCCAATTGCATAGATAATAAGGATTCCCCTATCATCTGTGGTACAATTAATAAGGGGAGAATTCGTTCTTACTGGAGTAAAAGAATATCTTAGAGCTGCAACAAAACAGATGCAGATACCAGTCATAAACAGCTAAGCAGGGCATGAAAGAAGGCACAACTACTACTACGAAAGAAAGAAAAGCCACAATAAACTATATAATTTGCATGTTTTAAACAGCTTTATTTCCTTTTTAAAAGGCCAGAATCTTAAGAAGCTGCTTTTCCAATTATACCCTGATTTTGAATTAAATGGGTAGGTATTGGGGATGGAAAACTTAAATGCAGCTGTTTGGATATGAAAACCTCCATAATTTCATACTTGAGCCAACCAATAAAGTACCTGTCAACTTCTTTACAACTTCAGAAAAAGCCTCAAGCTAGCGTTTATGCCCGCCTCTATATGTAAAGGCTGCACTTGGCTGGGATTTGACTCTGGGGAAATTATTCTGAAAGGAGCAAGTTAGGGAGGTGTAGGCTTGTAACGCAGCAAACACATTTGCTTTCCTGGTGCAGTGAAAGAACAGCCACACATTTCCCACAGCCCTCGATGATGATCTACACGCACCAACACAGCACACCCATTCTGCTTTTTATATCAGGGTTCCCGCAACTGACAACACGGTCTCGTCTCAGGCAGGGGAAGCAAGGCAGAAAGGAGGGCTCTCATGGGCCTAACAGCTAACACAGAGGTGGCCATAAACTGTCCTTCCAAACACATGCCTTTTTGAAAATAATTCATTTTTAGTATAAACTTTATAGGGCCTAATATAAATGGAACCACTTATTCTTAGAAATTAACCCCTACTCTTCTCACTGAGAAATGATATTTCTAGGTAAACAATTAAACTGATTTGCCATCCTTACGTGTCATCTAAGACTGAAATTTGCTCACCCTGAGTACTCCTTTCACAAAGCACTGGTGTTTTATTTTTCAGCCAGTTTCTCCTCATAAATATATTTATTTCTCCATCTGTTCAGGCCAATGAGAGAGGTTCTTTTGGCTCCCTCGAGCTTATCTTTAAGAAACAATATATACGACTCTCATCGCACTTCTGTGAAGCTATGTGAGAATGTTCTGGTCATAGTGCTCTTCTGTCTCATTCACAGACATCAGACCCAGACACTGGTCCTCAAGCCAATGACAGCTCATGACAAAATTAACAAGACTTTTTTGCAAAATGAAAAAAAAACCAAACCAAACCAAACCAAACAAACAAACAAACAAAAAAAACAAGCGCACAAACAAAAACTAAGGGGAGAAAGCACAGGTTTTTAAACACTGAATTTATTCCATTGGGAGAACTGCCCTTGATTCTGTGAGCATGTCTTTTTTTTTTTTTTTTTGTTATAATAGTTTATTTTCAAATTGGTTTACATATAACACCCAGTGTTCATCCCAACATGTGCCCTTTTTAATGCCCATCACCCCCTCTCCCCCCTCCCTCATCCCCCTTACCCTCAGTTTTTTCTTAGTCTTTGAGAGTCTCTTATGTTTTATCTCCCTCCCTCTCTGTGTCTTTTTTTTCTTTCCCCTCTTCCCCTCCCCCTGGTTTTTGCTTAGTTTCACAAAGTCCACCTATTCGTGGAAACATATGGTATCTGTCTTTTTCTGACTGACTTATTTCACTTAACATAATACCCTCCAGTTCCATCCATGTTGCTACACATGGCCAGATTTCATTTTTTCTCATTGCCACGTAGTAGTCCATTGTATATAAGTACCATAACTTCTTTATCCATTCGTCAGTTGATGGGCACTTGGTCTCTTTCCATGATTTGGCTATTGTCGAAAGTGCTGCTATGAACATTGGGGTACACGTGCTCCTATGCATCAGCATTCCTGTGTCTCTTGGGTAGATTCCTAGCAGGGCTATTGCTGGGTCATAGGGTAGCTCTATTTTCATTTTTTTGAGGAACCTCCACACCGTTTTCCAGAGTGGCTGCACCAGTTTGCATTCCCACCAACAGTGTAGGAGGGTGCCTACTTCTCCACATCCTCGCCAGCATCTATAGTTTCCTGATTTGTTCATTTTAGCCACTCTGACTGGTGTGAGGTGGTATCTCAGTGTAGTTTTGATTTGTATTTCCCTGATGCTGAGTGACATTGAGCATCGTTTCATGTGTCTGTTGGCCATCTGAATGTCCCCTTTGGAGAAGTGTCTATTCATATCTTCCGCCCATTTCTTCACTGGGTTGTTTGTTTTTCGGGTTTGGAGTTTGGTAAGTTCTTTATAAATTTTAGATATTAGTCCTTTATCCGATATGTCATTTGCGATGATCTTTTCCCATTCCGTTGGTTGCCTATTCGTTTTGTTGGTTGTTTCTTTTGCCGTGCAGAAGCTTTTTATCTTGATGAGGTCCCAATAGTTCATCTTTGCTTTTAATTCTCTTGCCTTTGGAGACGTGTCGAGTAAGAAATTGGTGCGTCTTAGGTCAAAGAGGCTTTTTCCTGTTTTCTCCTCTAGGATTTTGACGGTTTCCTGCCTCACATTCAGATCTTTTATCCATTTAGAATTTATTTTTGTGAGTGGTGTAAGAAAGTGGTCTAGTTTCATTCTTTTGCATGTTGCTGTCCAATTCTCCCAGCACCATTTGTTAAAAAGGCTGTCTTTTTTCCATTGGATACATTTTCCCGCTTTGTCAAAGATTAGTTGGCCATATACTTGCGGGTCCATTTCTGAGTTTTCTATTCTATTCCATTGGTCTATGCGTCTGTTTTTGTGCCAATACCATACAGTCTTGATGACCACCGCTTTGTAGTAGAGGTTAAAGTCTGGGATTGTGATGCCTCCCGCCTTGGTTTTATTCTTCAGTATTATTTTGGCTATTCGAGGTCTTTTGTGGTTCCATACAAATTTTAGGATTGTTTGCTCTAGCTTTGAGAAGAATGCTGGTGCAATTTTGATTGGGATTGCATTGAATGTGTAGATTGCTTTGGGTAGTATTGCCATTTTGACGATATTTATTCTTCCAATCCATGAGCATGGGATGTTTTTCCATTTCCTTGTGTCTTCCTCAATTTCCTTCATAAGTTTTTTATAGTTTTCAGTGTAGAGGTCTTTCACATCTTTGGTTAGGTTTATTCCTAAGTATTTTATGGTTTTTGGTGCAATTGTGAAAGGGATTAGCTTCTTTATTTCTCTTTCTGCTGCTTCATTGTTGGTGTATAGAAATGCCACCGATTTCTGTACATTGATTTTGTATCCTGCAACTTTGCTGAAATCATGAATCAGTTCTAGTAGGCTTTTGGTGGATTCTGTCGGGTTTTCCATGTAAAGTATCATGTCATCTGCAAAAAGTGAAAGTTTGACTTCCTCCTTGCCAATCTTGATGCCTTTTATTTTGTTTTGTTGTCTGATTGCTGATGCTAAGACTTCCAGCACTATGTTAAATAGCAGTGGCGAGAGTGGACACCCCTGTCGTGTTCCTGATCTCAGGGGGAAGGCTTTCAATTTTTCCCCATTGAGGATGATATTAGCTGTGGGTTTTTCATATATGGCTTTTATGATGTTTAAGTATGTTCCTTATATCCCGACTTTCTCGAGAGTTTTTATTAAGAAAGGATGCTGTATTTTGTCAAATGCTTTTTCTGCATCTATTGACAGGATCATATGGTTCTTATCTTTTCTTTTGTTGATGTGATGTATCACGTTGATTGATTTGCGAATATTGAACCAGCCCTGCAACCCAGGGATGAATCCTACTTGATCATGGTGGATAATTCTCTTTATATGCTGTTGGATTCGATTTGCTAGTATCTTGTTGAGAATTTTTGCATCCATATTCATCAGGGATATTGGCCTGTAATTTTCTTTCTTTGCTGGGTCTCTATCTGGTTTGGGAATCAAAGTGATGCTGGCTTCATAGAATGAGTCCGGGAGTTTTCCTTCCGTTTCAATTTTTTGGAACAGCTTGAGGAGGATAGGAATTAACTCTGTTTTAAATGTCTGGTAAAATTCCGCAGGAAAGCCATCTGGTCCAGGGCTTTTATTTGCTGGGAGGTTTTTAATAACGGATTCTATTTCTTCACTAGTTATGGGTCTGTTCAAATTTTCTATTTCTTCCCATTTGAGTTTTGGTAGCGTGTGGCTATTTAGGAAGCTGTCCATTTCTTCCAGATTGCCAAGTTTGGTGGCATATAATTTTTCATAGTATTCTCTGATGATTGCTTGTATCTCTGAGGGATTGGTTGTAATTTCTCCCTTTTCATTCACGATTTTATTTATTTGAGTTCTCTCTCTTTTCTTTTTGAGAAGCCTGGCTAGAGGTTTGTCTATTTTGTTTATTTTTTCAAAGAACCAGCTTTTGGTTTCATTGATCTGTTCCACTACCTTTTCTGTCTCCATATGGTTAATTTGAGCTCTGATCTTTGTTATTTCTCTCTTTCTGCTGGGCTTGGGTTGTTTTAGTTGATCTGCTTCTAGTTCCTTTAGGCGTGCTGTTAGAATTTGTGTTATTGATTTTTCTTGTTTCTTGAGATGGGCCTGGATTGCAATATATTTCCCTCTCAGGACTGCCTTTGCTGCATCCCAGAGCGTTTGGATTGTTGTATTTTCATTTTCATTTGTTTCCATGTATTTTTTAATTTCTTCTCTGATGGCTTGGTTGACCCAGTCATCTTTTAGTAGGTTATTTCTTAGCCGCCATGTTCTTGGATATTTTCCAGGCTTTCTCCTGTGGTTGATTTCAAGTTTCAAAGCATTGTGGTCTGACACTGTACACGGTATGATCTCAATTCTTTTATATTTATTCAGAGCTTCCCTGTGCCCCAGAATGTGGTCTATCTTGGAAAATGTACCGTGTGCAGATGAGAAGAACGTAAATTCCTTTGCTTCTGGATGAAGGACCCTAAAGATGTCTGTGAGGCCCATCTGTCCTAATGTGTCATTCAGGGCTATTGTTTCTGCGGAGATTTTCTGTTTTGTTGATCTATCCAATGCTGAGAGTGGAGTGTTGAGATCCCCTACTATTAGGACATTTTTATCGATGAGGTTGCTAATGTTTGTAATTAGTTGTTTTACAAATTTGGGTGCCCCCGAATTCGGTGCGTAGATATTTACGATTGTTAGCTCTTCCTGCTGGATGGTCCCTGAGACTATTATATAATGTCCTTCCTCATCTCTTATTACATCGTTCATTTTAAAGTCTAATTTGTCTGATATAAGTGTGGCTACTCCGGCTTTCTTCTGACTTCCAGTAGCATGGTAGATAGTTCTCCATCCCCTCACTTTCAATCTGAAGGTGTCTTCAGGTTTAAGATGAGTTTCTTGAAGACAGCAAATAGATGGGTCTTGTTTTTTAATCCATTCTGTTATCCTGTGTCTTTTGATTGGCGCATTTAGTCCATTTACATTCAGTGTTAATATTGAAAAATATGGGCTTACAGTCACTGTATTATCTGTAAGTTTCATGTTTGTAAGGCTGTGTCTGGTAGTTTGTATTCTTTGCCTCCTTGTTTTCATAGAATGCCCCTCAGGATCTCTTGCAGTGCTGGCTTATTTGTGATAAATTCTTTCAGTTTTTGTTTGTTGGGAAAAACCTTGATCTCTCCTTCTATTCTGAATGACAGGCTAGCCGGATACAGAATTCTTGGTTGCATGTCCTTCTTGCTCATCACATTGAAGATGTCCTGCCATTCCTTTCTGGCTTGCCAAGTTTCCGTAGATAAGTCTGCTACTACCCTTATAGGTCTCCCTTTGTATGTTAGGGTTCTTTTGTCCCTAGCTGCTTTCAGGATTCTCTCCCTATCTTTGTATTTTGCCAGCTTCACTATGATGTGCCGTGCAGAAGGTCTATTCAAGTTACGTCTGAGGGGAGTTCTCTGTGCCTCTTGGATTTCCATGCCCGTTTCCTTTCTCATGTTGAGGAAGTTCTCAGCAATGATTTGTTCCAGAACCCCTTCGACTCCTTTCTCTCTCTCTTCTTCCTCTGGAACTCCTATGATACGGATATTGTTTCTTTTGACTGCATCGCTCAGCTCTCGAATTCTCCTTTCCTGTTCCTGGATCAGCTTCTCTCTCTTTTTATCTGCTTCCTCTTTTTCAATGATTTTGTCTTCTAATGCACTAACTCTTTCCTCTACCTCTTCAATCCGTGCTGTGGCTGCTTCCAGTTTCCCCTGTATTTCTTCCAATGTCTTCTTTAATTCTTCCTGACCGTTTTTAAGGTCTTTGAACTTTGCCTCGTGGGACCCCTTGCATTCATCTAAGCTTTTTTCAAGGCCAGCAATTAGTTTTATGATTAACATTCTATATTCAAGTTCTGTTATGTTGCTTATATCTCTTTTCATTAATTCTTGAGCTGTCACTGCTTCTTGTAGACTCTTTTGAGGAGAATTCTTCCGTCTCGTCATTTTGGCTGGATGTGTTATGGGTTGTTTCTTGAAGTTGCCCTGGAAAGGAAAACTTTTTTTTTTCACTCTCAGATTGATTGGCGAAAATCCCAAAACACACTATGTTGGCGAAGATATTGATCAATGGAGAACCGAGTCAATAAATTCAGGTGCATCCATACAACGGGAATACTTTGAAGCTTACAATGAGGACTAATCTCAAAGTTTGGATTTCCAGTCTCTGATTTTTGTTTTGTTTTCTTTATTTCTGCTTCTCTGGAACTTTCTGCCTCTCTTTTTCTTTGTTTTTCATCCACTCCAGAAATGAAACATGAAATATATTCTTACTGTTGGCTCTGTATCTGGCACTGATGAATGGCAGGTGAATGAGGCAGGAGACTCTCTGTCTTGAAGGCTGGTAGGGACTCCAAGGTCTCAGTGGTCCCTGAAGTCTTAAAGTAGTTGTCTGGGAGTGAAAGTTGTTCAATGTTGGCGTATCAGCAACCGCTCCCAAAACACTGAAGCTCTTCTGTTTGCAGCAACTTAGGTGAGTCCTTGTCGCCCACCTTGCGGGCTGGGAGGGGCATCCCCTGTGAGCATGTCTTTAAATTGTTTTTATGCTCAAAATTCTTTCTGTTTTGAAATAAAAGTTATAAATGGTAAATTTTTTTATTTTTTATTTATTTATTTTGAGAGAGAGAGGGACAGAGTAAGCACAAGCAGGTGAGGGGGCATAGAGAGAGGGAGAGAGAGAGAATCCCAAGCAGGCTCCACAGTCAGCACAGACCCCAGTTTGCGGCTAGAACCCAAGAATCCTGAGATCATGACCTGAGCCGGAGTCGACTGCTTAACCAACTGAGCCACCCAGGAACCCCAATGTTAGTTGTTTTTAAGGACCCTACTTGGCACAGTCAATATACTACATAAATTTCCAAATTCTGTGAGCTTCTGCAGGTTCTATGAAATTTAAAAATCTGAACTAATCTAAAACAAGCAGTCCCTTGACTCTCTGGGATGTCAGGAGCAAAGTAACAACTGATACATGGTGTCAGAAGTGTCCTATGGCCACACAGGGAAGCTTCCACATTAGCTTTCAGATAGGAATTGCTTGAATTGACAACCCTCAATTCAATAATACGTGATAATTACTTTTCCAATCTTATTTTGTTCACATAGCTCAAAATAATCACCCACTCTTCCTGTCTCCAAAATCCTGTGTATTCTATCAGTTTGGTCACCAACTTGGACTGCAGCTAACAAGCACTGGAAAGATAAATTTCATCCCAGGTACTCCTCAACCACTATCTACCAGTGGAGTTAGAAGAGATGAGTTCAGGTGGGCTGGCCAAGCTTGGTTCA
The DNA here is from genome assembly GCA_030068075.1 of Paguma larvata. Lineage (NCBI taxonomy): Eukaryota > Metazoa > Chordata > Mammalia > Carnivora > Viverridae > Paguma > Paguma larvata. The sequence goes on from CM057823.1 coordinate 11,821,654, forward strand.
GGCAGAGAGGACTCAGTTTCCTCAGAGAATCACTGGTTCTCTGATGACTAGGTGACATTGAACATCTCATCACTTACCTACACCTCTCAGATTCCTCCTCCTTGAAGTGGAGGCTACATGAATAATCGGACTCTCCTAAGAGAATGTGAGCAGAGTTTACCTTACAAAATTGCAGCGATTGTTTTGATAGCATTTTAATTCTAAGTTTTAGGTCAACGTGTGCAATTTAAATAGTAAAAAGGAAAAGAACTACATTCATGGATGACTTTCCACAGGTGGAAGCCAGCTTAGTTTTTTGATGATTGTAGGTAGCAGGATCATGAGGGAATTTGGAAGCTATTGAATGGTGACAATTAACATAGGTTTCTCTATAATCTGCACTTTAAGCTGATATAATTGATGTACTTATATACAAATCCATATTGTATCTGCAAAGCCAAAAACACAACAGGAAAAACTTACGTCATCAGTATTTTCTTACATCTGTGGGTATTTCTGTTTGCTTTTGCCTCATGAGATAGTGTTTTAGCTCTTGGATCCAAGTGTTACACATTCACTAGCAGGATTCCCTATGTTCTGCAAATCTCTGGCTAACCTCCATTAATCTAGATTCCTCAGGAGGCTCTAAGGCCATTAGATCCTTTAAACTGGAGAGTTGTTCTTTTGTGAGCTTCACAGAGAATACACATTGAATTTCTAGCCACATATTGGAGAAAAATGTCGATTTAAAACAGGTGTATTTGTAGGTTGTTTGGGTTTAATACTTCGGTGTGTTTATCAGTTTATCTCTAAAGAGCAGCGGCTAGACATTTTCTTTCTCAAAACTGCCTACTTAAGGGCCATAGCCTCATTCTATATTACTAGGAAAGAGTAGATAACACAGTGTTAGGAAACATACAGCCATAATTATAGTCAGGCAAATACACCTAACATTATCTCTGATAAAAAGTCCAATTTTAAAGTACTTGAATGCAAACTGGCTAAAAATAGGATTAATTTTTTTATTCTTTGTATTCTATACAATAATTCTAACTACTAAACAACAAGGCCAAAATATTCCAAAATAGGTTGCAAAAATACCTAAAATCTTACTCCGCACAGAGGCCAAGAGTGTTTTGCCGAGGTTTTTGATACTTCCTGGCTCCTTCCCCAAATCTAAGTAAAATCCTATCTTGTCATGAAAACGCCACTTCAAAGCAAGTACCTAAGCCAGCCCCCTGCCACAGTCTTCAGCCATATTGCCTCTCCTAAACCTCCCCTAAAAGATTTTAAACAGCACTGTTTTTAGTGCTGTTTTAGTAGGACCTCCATTTTAATTGAAATTACAAAACTGACTCATTTTCTCTCTCTGAGTAACTGAGAGCCAGCCTTGTAAATTGAAAAAAGGATTAGCCTACCCTAAGGAAGTTTCTTTCTCAAAACTGCCCTGCCAGGTCTGGCTGGGCCCCTAACAAGTTGGGAAAGTCCCACCTCCTCTTTGGGTATCAGCTGTACCCTCACTGTAACCAAGGGCAATTAGAATGGGTAGAAAGACTCTGTGAGTCCATATCCACCTATGTCTAACTTCAGTCAGCGGTAAGTTGTGAGGACACTACCTGAACTTTATAAATTTGTATGTGAAGCCACAGGAAGGCTAATAATTTCAGTGAATACTACTTACTGACTGATATCATTCAACTTTCTTACTTACAGAGTGCAAATATCCAAGGTGTGCCTTTGTGGCTAAGTCAGTGGAGCGTCAGACTCTTGATTTTGGCTCCGGTCATGACCCCAGGGTTGTGGGATTGAGCCTCTGTAAGCCTGCTTAAGATTCTCTCTCTTCCTCTGCCCCACCCCGCGGATCGCACTGTTTCTAAAATAAAAATGTTTTAATTAAAAAAAAGTACAAATAGCTATGAAATTGTGCTGCTTAATAGTATTTCCTAATGTAAACCCTCACCTATTGGTAGGAATATATTTTACCCATTTCAGAAATATGGGTTCCTATAGAGTCTCGAGGAAGAGAGTCTATATCCTCCCCTCTCAGAATATTTTAGCACCTTTACACCGAAATGCTCCATAACTCACTTTTTCTATGCTCTCTTCAGGAATATCATTTCTCTTTACTGATATTCTTTTCTTTTTTTTTTTAATTTTTTAACGTTTATTTATTTTTGAGAGACATAGAGACAGAGCATGAGCAGGGGAAGGGCAGAGAGAGAGGGAGATACAGAATCTGAAGCAGGCTCCAGGCTCTGAGCCATCAGCACAGAGCCCGATGTGGGGCTCGAACTCACAGACTGTGAGATCATGACCTGAGCTGAAGTCGGCCGCTTAACCAACTGAGCCACCCAGGCGCCCCCTGATATTCTTTTCTATCATTTATTAGGATGATATTTGGTTGGGCTGCTATTCCTGGTTCTGTGGCTAACTAGCTATGTGCTCTGTAGCAAACCACTTAGTTTCTTAAAGCTACATGTTTCTCTCAATATAAAAACAGGGCGTTGGCTTATATAACTTAAAAATCTTTTTTAGCCTTTTTCATTGTAAAATAAAATGAATAGTAAAAATTCACATTAGAAAAAAAATGTGTAGCTTAGAGAACTACCGTAAGATTATCACCCTTGTAACTACCACGTAGGTCAAGAAACAGAACTTTTCCAGCCACTTATGGAGCTCTCCATGTGGCCTGCTGCAGGGACAAGGAACCTATATAAAGTTGGCTGGTGTGAGTATTTCTGGATATACGTAATGAATGCAACTCAATGAGCTTACCCATGAAACCATCACCACAATCGATACCATAAACGTACCTATCACTTCCAAAAGTTTTCTTCCACACTATTTATTTATTTACTTATTTACTCACTTATTTTGGGATTAAAAACACTTAACATAAGATTTACCCTCTTGGCAAAATGTTAATGTACAGCATTAGTAAGGGTAGGCACCGTGCTATACAGTAGATCTCTAGGATATATTCGTCATGTATAACTGAACCTCATGCCTTTGGAGGAGTACCTCCCACCTTCCCTTCCCCTGCAGCCTTTAGTAACCACTATTCTGCTTTCTGCTTCCATGAGTTTAATTTAGATTCCTCAGATAAGTGGGATCATGTATTATTTATTCTGGGTCCGGCTTATTTCTTAGCATGATGTTCTCTAGGTTTGTCCGTACTGTTGCAAGTGGCAAGATTTCCTTCTTTTTTTTTTTTTAATGTTTATTTATTTTAAGAGAGATAGAGAGCAAGAGAGAACATGTGTAAGAAAGAGAGAGGGACACAGAGACAGAGAGAGAGGGATACAGAGAATCCTTAGCAGGCCCCACTCTCAGCATGGAGCCCAACACAAAACTTGAGCCCATGATCATGAGACCATGACCGGAGCTGAAATCAAGAGTCTGATGCTCAAATGACTGAGCCACCCAGGTGCCCCAAGATTTCCTTCTTTTTTAAGGCTAAATAATATTCCGTTGTATATAAACACCACATTTTATCCAGTTATCCATTGATGGACATTTAGGTTGCTTCCGTGACTTGACTATTGTGAGTAATGCTGCATTGAACATGGCCATTTAGATACCTTTTCAAGACATTGCGTTCAATTCCTTTGGATGTATATCCAGAAGTAGGATTGCTGGATGATATGGTAGTTACATTTTAATTTTTTGAGAAGCTTTCATACTGTTTTCCACAATGGCTGCAACAATTTACCATCCACAGTGCACAAGGATTCCCTTTTGTCCACATTCTTGCAAACACTTGTTGCCATTTGTTTTTTGTTTTTGTTTTTTTTGATAATAGCCATCTTTACAGAGGTGCTTAGAAAACTAGATATCCACATACAAAAGAATGAAATTGGACAACTAATTTATACCATATATAATAATCGACTCAAAATAGATTACAGAGTTAAATGTGAGACTTTAAACTATAAAACTCAAAGAACAGAAAAGTCTTTACATTGGCCTCGGCAATGATTTCTTGACTATGACACCACAGGCAACAAAAGCAAAGTAGACAGGGGCACCTAGGTGGTTCAGTTGGTTAAATGTCCAACTTCAGCTGAGGTCATGATCTCATGGTGCATGAGTTGAAGCCCCACACCAGGCTCTGTCCTGACAGATCAGAGCCTGGAGCCTGCTTCACATTCTGTGTCTGCCTTCTCCCTGCCCCTCCCCAGCTTACCCTCTTGTCTCTCTCTCTCTCAAAAACAAAATATAAACATTAAAAAAAATAGACAACTGGGATTACATCAAACTAAAAAGTTTCTGTAAACAAAAGAAACAATCAACAAAACCAAAGGCAACCTACAGAATGGAGGAAAATATTTGCAAGCTATAGATATAATAACAGGTTAATATCCAAAATACATAAGGAACTACTACAACTCAATAGCAAAAAACTCCCAAATAACCTGATTAAAAAATTGGCAAAACAACTGCAAACATTCCTCCAAAGGAGATATGAAAATTATTAACAGTTATATGAAATATACTCTAAGAAAAGGAAAAATATTGATATGACAAAAGTCTCTAAAAAATAATGATAATGTAGATATATTGAAATGATTAGAGGAAAGTTCACAGACTAATCATTTTTCGAGTCAAAAAAAATGAAAGAACCAAGCTAAATAAATTGAATCCAGCTGAAAAATAAAAAAGCAAAAAACAAGCACAAAGAAGGAAAAAAATAAAAGGTGGAAATTAATGAAGTAGAGAGTAGAAAAATAGTAGGCCACAAATAAACCTTCTGTAGGTTTATTTTAAATAAATAATAAGGGATAAATCATAAATGTGAAAAATAAGAAATAACGGCAAACAACCATCCAAACAGAAAAATTTAAAACATCATAAGAGATTACACTGCAGACCTCTATTCAAATAACTTAGAACACCTACATGAAATGGATAACTTCCTAGGGTAATATAGACTAATGATATTTCACTCTATTACAGATAGGTAACATTTTCCACAGAAGATAAAAATAAAGTTATTAAGAAACTATACCACTTTAAAAGCACTTTGCACAGATAATTTTAGAAGAAATTTCATCAAACATTTAAAGAGTCAGTATTTCCAATGCTTTACAAATTGTTCTAGAACATTGAAGATGAAGAGGAAATTTCTAGTTTTTAAAGAAACTCGTACCTAAACCTGAATTTTTTAAGCAAAAAAACCCCTATAGAGTTATAACTTATAGATATCAATGTAGAAATACTACATACAACATTAATAAAACAGAATCCTACACAACATTAAGAAATAAATATATGAAGACAACAAAATATGAGCAAACTACTATTTGGTGAAGTTCAAGTGATTTTTAGACATCTTTACTAATTCCTTCTCCTATTCTAAAATTTAAATATTAACCCTAAAAATATGTTTCAGATCCATTTCAAGTTAACCTGTATTTTTCCTTTAAAATTTTTAAGAATGTTGAGACACCTGGGTGTCGCAGTCGGTTAAGCATCCGACTCTTGGTTTTGGCTCAGGTCATGATCTCGTGGTTCATAAGTTCGGGCCCTGCAGCAGACTCTGTGCTGTCATCTCCCTCACTCTCTACCCTTCTCACACTTTTTCTCTCTTTCTCTCTCTCAAAATAAATATTTTAAAAATAAATAAAATGAAAATAAAATAAAAATTTAAGAATGGCATCATGTAACATGTTACTTGCAAAAGAAAATGACTTTGAAATTATTGCCAGTGTTGTTTTCTAAAATGACTTAGAAAGTAATGAAGACATATTTCCAATAACTATTGGCATGAGATCATTATATTTTATGCTATCTTTAATGATATAAAAGTCACAGGATAATTTAGTTTCTCCTTGTTTCATGTTTTTAAAAATCAAACTTCTGTTAGTTTTCACATTTCACTAGAATCATGTTCTAACTCTATTAAATCCATGAGCGATAGATTTAAATAGAGTTTATTACTCTGACTTCAAGGTCATATTTTAAAAAATCAAAAGGCAATGTGAACTCTTTTGAAAAAAAATAAATCTCAATCTAGATTTAAAAGAACCTCTTCTGAAGATAGAAACAATCCACAGTTGCACATCAATTTCATTAATATTACTATCTTTTAGACTACCCAAATAGTAATCTTTTTGACTTTCCTATGTAAGTCTAATTATAGTAGAAAGTTTTACCAACTCTATTCACTCAAGTAAAAATTCTATGTATATCCTATATAAAAGTAACTATGTGAGTTTCAAAAACTCAAAAAAAAATGTTCCAAGATTTTTGCTTTTGCTTCTTTTGGACACCCTGAAAATATTAGTAACAATTGTGAATATGAAAAATACAATAGAAAACAATAACCAAGCCCTTTCAACATAAATGACCAGCCCAGTTCATTGTTAATAAACAGCCAAACCCCAAACTACTGTATTTCAATATCTGTATTGAAACATGTACATTGTGACTATTAATGTTGCACATCATTCATTCACTGAAATCACAGACTAAAGGTATTTGTCTGTTTTCTTCACATGGTTGTTCATATCACATGGCTCTTTAGAAAGAGCCTTTAGAAAAAAGAGCTCTAAAGAGCTCTTTAGAAAAAGCCTTGTGTCATATAATATTCAGCCACTTTGATACTGAGATACTAATTTGCACCCTTGTTACTATTTATTAGTAATAACACAGTACTATGGTAATATATCCCTGATTCTCATCAAAATTGTTACATCTCTTTTTATGGAATGTTTGTATTTTCATAAAGATTAAGTATTATTGGGGCGCCTGGGGGGCTCAGTCAGTTGAGTATCCAACTCTTGATTTTTGGCTCAAGTCATGATCCCAGGGTCATGGCATCAAGCCCTAAGTAGTTTTCCATTAAGCATGGAGCCTGCTTTCGATTCTCTCTCCTCTCTTTCTCTCTCTCTCTCTGCCTCTCCTCTGCTCACTCTCTCTAAAAAATTAATTAATTAGTTAAAGATAAAAATAAAATATTACGTATTCTATTCCCCCTTCCTATACTCTATATATGAAGCTAAGTTTCTGTGCTTTTTCTATATCATAGGCCTTTCACTCTAAGTATATTATCTTGTTTCTAATGGGATGTACTTTGGCACTGGAATATCTGAGAATTGCAAAACTAGACAAAAGTTTCACAATAGATTTGTAAATTAAAGCATGTTTGTTTAAAGAGAAAACATTTGTACTGTCAATAACTTATATGAAGTATTTTAAAAAGGCATATTTCTATGTTATAATGTGTCATGAAAGAAAGCCGTGACAGTTCAAAAAAAGAAAAAAAAGAATTAAATACATGACCAAATAGAATTTATTCTAGGAATACAAGATTGGTTCAGTATTTTAAAAAATCCATTAACATCATGCTCCATGTTAATAACTCTACAGAAAAATTCATATGAGTAACTCCATAGATACTGAAAATTCCTTTGACAAGAATTCAACATCCATTCCTAGTGAAAACATTCAAGAAAATAGAAACTGAGATTTGCTTTCTTAGCATAATAAAAGAATATATATCATAAATATATTTTATTTTATAATAATTACATAGATTATATTACAGTTTTATAATAAGTATATGATTATGTGATATCTATGATACTATTATGATAGTATAAACTCAGAGAGGCAATGATAAAAGAGACTTAACCAACAAAAGAATTTAGTAAAGTAGCAAGATATAGAACTAACATGAAGAAATCAATGGTCTTCAGAAAAGTAAGCAAACTAGTTGAAGTTTGAGATGATAGAGAAAACCTTATCTGCAAGACTAACAAAGAAGAATCAATATTTAGGAATCTGCTTAATGAGCCAATGTGCAAAACTTATACAAGGAAACGATTAAAACATAAAAATTTCTGGGTTCAGCCCTGAAATGTACAGCTTAGTAGGTATCACTCCTGTTTGAACAATAAGAAAAAGGGGGACAATCCGAAAATCAGTGACTTTTCTTCGTCCCGTAAGAGAACTGAGGTTGCAAAGTAAATCAATACCCTCAGATCTTGGGAGACAGGCGTGTACAGAGAGGCACAGCTAAGATCGGCTCATAATTTAAGGTTCCAGAGCCATAAATTAGGAACACTTAAATGGTCCTTTTTAATTGCTAGAGACTGGGTGTGGAGTAGTGTACAAATGAGAAATTCCTTGGGGGATAAGGTCTTGGGAGAAAGGGCTCCTCCAGGAATCCCACCCAGGTTTTCACAAAGAGAAGATTTCCTCCTGGCTTTGGCAGGGAGAGAGTCAAGAGTAATCCTTGTGAAAGAGTCCCAGAGCCTTCTCCACAAGGAAGTCCCATTATCACAAAAGGGCTGTTTGAGCCTTATCTGGGGTAAAGGAAGGTCATTCCTCACACTCTAGACCCTCCAGTCTTCCTGTCTCATCTAAGAAGGAAAAAATCTTAATAGGGGTTGGGGTTTCTGGAAATCAACTGGGAACACCACAACCAAAGAAGGAAGCCTGGGACAGGAAATAAAAAAGCAGAAGTGCCACCGGATAAATTGTGAAGTCCATGGCCAAGAGACACAGACCCACTAAAAGACTGAGATTTAATTTTAAAATTATAGACTGTTCCCCTTCCCCACCTTTTACCACCACACCAACAGAGTTCCAGGATTATAACAATAAGCTACAGAGGAAAGAACCTTCTCTGAGGAGTGTACACCAAACATCCAAAGGCAAAAGGGGAGACCTAATTAAGGACACTGGAGGGATCTGAAGTCTCTGGCACCCTAGCTACAACAAACATTAAAACCGCTTTAACATAAATTATCTTACCAAAAGCCCATGTATCAGTCTCTGGTACCCAATACAAGTTCAGTTTTCCACAAAATAGCAGGAGATATGCCAAAAGTCAAGAAAGACAAAAAATCTAAAAAGACAAAGCAGTCATCAGAATCAAACTCAGGTGTGACACAGATACTGGAATTATCAGGCAGGAAACATAAAATAGCTATGGTTAATATGTTAAGAGCTCTAACGGGAAAAAAAACAGACAACATACAGAGCAAATAATTGCGGTTTTTTTATATTTATTTTTTTGGGAGGAGAGCACAAGCAGGGGAGGAGCAGAGAGAAGGGGACAGAGGATCTGATGCGGGCTCTGTGCTGACAGGCTGACATTAACAAGTCCGATGTGGGGCTTGAACTCACAAACCGTGAGATCATGACCTGAGCTGAAGTTGGACGCTCAACCGACTGAGCCACCCAGGCACCCCAAGAGCAAATATATAACATACCGAGACACATGGAAACTTTAAGAAAGACTCAAAAGGTGATGCTGAAAATCAAAACCATAGTAGCAGAAGTAAGAATGCCTTTGATGCAAACCTGACACAGCCAAAAGAGAGCTTGATAGAAACTTCCCATATTGAAAGGCAAAGAGAAATAAACAAACAAACAAAAAACCAGAATATCCAAGAACTGTGAAACAAGGTATAATATACACATAACTGGAATACAATAGAAGAAAGAGAATGAAACAGAAAAAAAAATTTGATGTAATAATGGTTGAGAACTTTACAAAATTAATCACAGAAAGCAAAGCACAGATCCAGGAAGGACAGAGAATACCAACCAGAATAAATACTAAAACAGAATTTAAAAACTCTCACACCTAGGCCTATCATATTCAAATTGCAGAAAACCAAAGACAAAGAGAGACCTTGAAGAAGCCAGAGGAGTGGCATAGCATTAGGTGAAGATGGACTCAGGTTAGTTTAAAACGAATGCTTTAAAATCTAGAGTAAACACTGAAAAAACTTTTTAAGTATACTAATAGAGGATATAAAATGGAATCATGTAAAAGCTTAATTAAAAACAGACAAGTCATAAAAAGAGGGGAAAGAAGAAACAAAGAATATGTTCAGTAAACAAAACAATTACAAAATGGAGCCATTAATCCAAGTATATCAGTAATCAATTTAAATGCAAATGGTCAGAATGTACCCATCAAAAGACAAAATGTCAGAGTGATAAATCTCAAGACACAACCATATGCTGTCTTCAAGAAAACTACTTATAAAGGCTCAGACAGGTTAAAAGTAAAGGAATAAAGAAGGAGCTACCATGCTAACATCTATCAATTGAAAGCTGGAGAGCCATATTAATATCACGCAACGCAAACTTCAAAAAGAGGAAAATAACCAAAGACTTGAAAAGGTCTCTGCTTAATTATAAAGGAGTCAATTCTCCAAGAAGACATAGGAACCCTGAATGTGTGGTGTGCACCTAACATAAGAGCATCAAATTACATGAGTCACCAAAACTGACAAGACTGAAAGGATAAATAGACAAATACACTATTAGATTTGGAGATGTCAATACCCCTCTCATGTAATTGGGAGACCCAGCAGACAGAAAATCAGTGAGAATATAGATGATCTGTACTGTCAGTTAGTAGCTATCAACTGGATCTAATTCCTATGTAGAAAATATTTCATCCAACACAACAGAACACATATCCATCTAAAATGTGGAACATTCACCAAGACTGACCACATTGTGAGCCATGAAATACACAACAGTAAATGTAAAAGATAGAAATCACACAAAGTATGTTTTCAGACCATACTGGAATTAAGTTAAAAATCAGTTATCAGGGGTGCCTGGGTGGCTCAGTCGGTTGGGCTTTGGACTTCGGCTCAGGTCATGATCTCACAGTTCATGAGTTCGAGCCCCACATCGGGCTCTGTGCTGACAGCTCATAGCCTGGAGCCTACTTCAGATTCTGTGTCTCTGTCTTTCTGCGCCCCCCTCCCCTGCTTGTACTCTGTCTTTCTCTCTCAGAAATAAATACACATAAAAATTAAATTAAAAATCAGTTATCAGAAAGATAGCTGGAAAACCGCCGGATATTTGGAATTTAAACAACACACTTTTGAATAACCCATGAGTCATAGATGATACCTCAACAGAAATTTAAACACATTTTAAAATAAATGAAAATATATTTTATCACGATTTGTGGAATGTAGTGAAAGGCAGTGCTTAGAGGGAAACTTTTAGCTCTAAATACATATCCAGTAAAACCTTGGTTTGTGAGCATAATCCATTCCAGAAACATCCTTGTGATCCAAAGCACTCATATATCAAAGTAAATTTCAAGAACCATTGGCTCGGTTGTGATCTTGTGACATTCAGTGTCATGTACTACTCATATTGCAAGATATCGCTCATTTATCAAGTTAAAATTTATTAGAAATGTTTGTTCATCTTGCAGAACGCTTGCAGAACAAGTTACTTGCAATCAAAGGTTTTACTGTATTAGAAAACAAGAAAGATCAAAAGTGAATAACCTAAGCTTCTGCCTTGGGAATAAAGAGAAAAAAAATTTACACCTAAAGCAAGCAGAGGGAAAGAAATAATAAAACTTACAGCATAAATTAGTGACTAAGAAGAGAAAAATAATAAAGAAAATCAGAAAATCAATAACACCAAAAGCTAGATTTTTGGTCCTTAAAAATATCAATAAAATAGGTAAATATTCAGGAAACCAAGAAAATAAGACATTACCAGTATCACAATTAAATTACCAATATCAAAAATAAAATATCACCTTATATGCCATGGACATTAAGGATAATAAAGAATACTAAAGACAAGTGTGTGCCCACAAATTAGATAACTTAGATGAAATAGACCAATTCCTTAAAATATACAAACTACTAAAATTCATACAAGCAGAAATAGATAATCTAAATAGCCTTGTTGAAACTGAATCAATACAAAATAATCTTCCAAAAAAAAAAAAAAAAAAGAGAGAGAGAAATGGATTCACTGATAAATTCTACTACACATCTAAAGAAGAAATAATCCAATCCTCCACAATTTTTTCTGGAAAATAGAAGTAGAGGAGAAAGTTCCTAACACATTCTATGAGGCCAACATTATCCTGCTAATACCCAAACCAAACAAAGACATTACAAGAATGGAAATATCTCATGAACATAGACTTAAAAATCCTTAACAAAATATTAGCAAATCCAATCCGACAATGTGTAATAAAGAATTATACTCCACAACCAAGTGGAATTTATTCCAGATACCCCAGACCAATTCAATGTTTGAAAGTCAATTGTTGTAATCCACCATGTAAGCATACCAAAGAAACAAAATCACATGATCATTTAAACTGAAGCAGTAAAAGCATCTGAGAAAATCCAGTGCCCATTCATGATAAAACTCTCAGTAAATTAGGAATAGAGGGCAACTGCCTCACTGTGGTAAAGAACATAAACAAGACTCTATACTTTACATTATATTTAATGATAACAGACCAGATGTTTTCTTCCTGAGGCTGTGAACAAGGCAAGGATACCCTCCCTCGCCACTCCTATTCAGCATCTTAATGGAATCATAATGGAAGTCCTAGCTAGTACAAAAAGACAAGAAATACAAATAAAGACTGAGAAGTGAAAACTAAAATGGGCTTTATTCACAGATAATATGATTATGTAGAAAATACCAAAGATTCTACAAAAAGAAGCTATTATAACTATTAAGTAAATGTTGTAAGTTCCAGGACACACGATCAATATAAAACAAGAAGTTCCTTTTCTATACGCCATCAATGAATAATCGAAATTTGGAATTTGAAATTTGAAAATGAAGCAATTTACCATAGTTCTAAAAATAATAAACATACTCAGGTTTAATATTTCAGCCTAAAAAAGATGGATAGGTGGAAAACTACAAAATGCTGAAGAAAGAAATTTGTTTAAGTCTAAATAAACAGGTGTACCTGCGTGGCTTAGTCAGTTGAGCACCCAACTCTTGACTTCGGCTCAGGTCATGATCTCACAGTTTGTGAGACTGAGCTGTGAGCATGAAGCCTGTTTGGGATTCTCTCCCTATCCCTCCCCAACTTGAGTGCACACATGAGTGCACATGAACAATCATTCTCCCTCTCTCTCCCTCTCTTTAAATAAATAAACATTAAAAAAAAATAAACCTAAATAGACATATCATGTTCATGCATTGGAAGACTCAATATTGTCAAGATCTCAATTTTCCCCAGTTTTATGTATGGAGTCAATGCAGTCCCCATCAAAATCCCAGCAACCTATTTTATAGATATCAATAAATTGATTCTAAAGTTTTTATGGAAAGGCACAAGGTCTAGAATGGCCAACACAATACTGAAAAAGAGTAACAAATTTGGAGATTTACTCTACCCAATTTTAAGACTGACTTTAGCTACAGTGATCATAACAGTATGATATTGGTAAAAGAATAAACCTATAACAGTGGAACAAAACAAAGAGCTTAGAAACAGACCCATACAAACATAGTCAACTGATTTTTGTCAAAGGCACAAAGAAAATTCAATGGAGAAAGTAAAGTCTATAAAAAAACGGCACTTAAACTTTTTACAAAACTTAAATAAAATTTAATAATAGGCCTAAATGTAAAATGCAAAGTTATAAAACTATAAGAACATAGAAGAAAATTTATGTGACCATGGGTTTGATGACGAATTTTGATATAACATCAAAAGCATGATCCATGAAAGAAAAAGTCAATAGCCTTAATTTATCAAAATGTAAAACTTCTACTCTATGAAATAAACTGTTATGATAATGAAAAGATAAGCCACAGATTGGAAGAAAATATACATATCTATTAAAAAACTGTATCTAAAATATGTGAGAAACTTAAAACTTTGAAAAAAATTCACACAACTCAATTTAAAAACGTGCAAAAGATCTGAACATACACCCTACCACCAAAGACGACACACAGATGGAAGATAAGCATATGAAAAGATATTCAATGTTATATGTCATCAAAGAAATGCAGATTATAAATTTTGAATACTAACCCTTTATCAGATAAGTCATTTGCAAATATCTTCCCCCATCCTTAGGTTGCCTTTTAGTTTTGTTGATTGTTTCCTTCACTGCGCAGAAGCTTTTTATCTTGATGAAGTTCCAATAGTTGGTTTTTGCTATAGTGTTTTGTGCTAAGTGAAATCAGTCAGTCAGAGAAAGACAAATACCATATGATTTCACTCATATGTGGAATTTAAGAAACGAAACAGATGAACATAGGGGAAGGAAAAAAGAGAGAGGGAGAAGCAAACCATAATTGATTCTGAACTATAAAGAACAAACTGAGGGTTGATGGAGGGAGGTGGGCAGGGAATGGGCTAAATGGGTAATGGGTATGAAGGAGGGCACTTGTCATGATGAGCACTGGGTGTTATATGTAAGTGATGAATCACTAAATTCTACTCTTGAAACCAATATTACCCTATATGTTAGCTAACTAAAATTTAAAGAAAACCTTGAAATAAACAAAAGAGAAATGCAAATTAAAATGAGAGCCAACAAACTGGGCAATCTGGAAGAAATGGATAAATTCCTAGAAACATGCAAACTACCAAAACTGAAACAGAAAGAAATAGAAAAAAAATTTTTTTAAATTTTTTTAAATAATTTTTTAACGTTTATTTATTTTTGAGAGATAGAGACAGAGCGTGATCAGGAGAAGGGCAGAGAGAGAAGAGGACACAGAATCCGAAGCAGGCTCCAGGCTCTGAGCTTTCAGCACAGAGCCCCACACGGGGCTCGAACTCACAGACCGCAAGATCATGACCTGAGCCCAAGTCGGCCGCTTAACCAACTGAGCCACCCAGGAGCCCCAGAAATAGAAAATTTGAACAGACCCATAAACCAGCAAAGAAATTCAATCAGTAATCAAAAATCTCCCAGCGAACAGAAGCCCAGGACCAGATGGCTTCCCAGGTGAATTCTACCAGATATTTAAAGGAGAGTTAATATCTATTTTTCTCAAACTGTTCCAAAAAAATAGAAATGGAACAAAAACTTCCAAACTCATTCTATAAGGCCAGCATTACTTTGATCCCAAAACCAGATAAAGACCCCACTAAAAAGGAGAATTACAGGCCAATATCCCTGATGAACATGGATGCAAAACTTCTCAACAAGATACTATCAAATTGAACCCAACAGTACATTCAAAGAATTATTCACCATGATCAAGTGGGACTTATTCCTTCGTTGCAGGGATGGTTCAATATTTGCAAATCAATCAACGCGATACACCACACTATTAAAAGAAAGAATAAGAACCATATGATCCTCTCGATAGACACAGAAAAAGATTTGACAAAATAGAGCTTCCATTCTTGATAAAACCCTCACAAAGTAGGAACAGAGGGAACATACCTCAACATCTTAAATGCCATATATGAAAGACCCACAGTTAATATCATCCTCAATGGGGAGAAACTGAGAGCTTTTCCTCTATGATCAAGAACAAGACAGGGATGTCCATTCTCACCATTGTAATTTAACATAGTACTGAAAGTCCTAGTCTCAGCAATCAGACAACAAAAAGAAATAAAAGGCATCCAAATCGGCAAGAAGTCAAACTTTCACTATTCTCAGACGACATGATACACTAATCAGAAAACCCGAAAGACTCCATCCAAAAACTGCTAGAACCGATACACTAATTCAGCAACATTGTAGGATATAAAATCAATGTACAGAATTCTGTTACATTTCTATATAACAATGATGAAGCAGCAGAAAGAGAAGGAATCAATCCCATCTACTATTGCACCAAAAACCATAAGACACCTAGGAGTAAACCTAACCACAGAGGTAAAAAGATCTATACTCTGAAAACTATAGAACACTCATGAAAGACACTGAAGATGACACACAGGATGGAGAAACATTCCATGCTCATGGATTAAAGACAGTCTGGAAAAAAAGACAGTCTCTTCAACAAGTGGTATTGGGAAAACTAAACAGCAATATCCAGAGGAATTAATCTGGACCATTATCTTCCACCATAAACAAAAGTAAATTCAAAATGGATGAAAGACCACAATGAGAGATAGGAAACCATCAACATCCTCGAGGAGAACACAAACAGCAATCTCTTTGACCTTGGCCAGAGCAACTACTTGCTAGACACATCTCCGGAGGCAAGGGAAATAAGCAAAAATGAGCTATTGGGATATCATCAAGATAAAAACAAAACAAAATACTTTGGCACAGCAAAGGAAACGATCAACAAAATTAAAAGGCAGCCTACAGAATGGGAGAAGATATTTTCAAATAACATACCTGATAAAGGGTTAGGATCCAAAATCCATAAAGACTTACCAAACCCAACACCCAAAAAAACAAATAATCCAATTAAGAAACAGGCAGAAGACATGAATTGATATTTTTCCAAAAAAAGACACACAGATAACAACAGACACAAGAAAAGATGTTCAACATCTCTCATCATTAGGGAAATGCACATCGAAACCACAATGAGATACTACCTCCCACCTGTCAGAATGGCTCAATAACAACACAGCAAACAACAGATGTTGGCAAGGACGTGGAGAAAGGGGAACCCTTTTATACTGGGAGTGGGAAAGCAAACGGGTACAGCCACTCTGGAAGACAGTATGGGGGTTCCTCAAGAAGTTAAAAATAGAACTACCATTTGACCCAGTAGCTGCATTACTAAATATTAACCCAAAGAGTCCAAAAATAATGATTCGGAGCAACACATGCACCTCAGTGTTTATAGCAGCATTATGAACAGCATATATACAACAAATATTACTTGGGCATGAAAAAGAAGGAAATCTTGCCATTTGCAGTGACATGGATGGACATAGAGTATATTATGCTAAGCAAAACAAGTCAGTCAGAGAAAGACAAATACCATAGGATTTCATTCATATGTGGAATTTAAGAAACAAAACAGATGAACATAAGGGAAGGGCGAAAAAAGAGAAGGAAACAACTATAAGAGACTTTTAACTATAGAGAACAAATAGGGTTGGATGGAGGTGGGTGGGAGATGGTATTAAGGAGGGCACTTATGCACTTAATCACTAAATTCTACTCCTGACACCAATATTACACTGTACGTTAACTAACCAGAATTTCAATAACAATTTGGGAAAAAACACAAACAATCCGATAGCACAACACATCTATTTGAGTGACTAAAATCTGAAAAATTGACGTAACAATTGCTGGCAAGGATGTGGGATACTAAGAACTCTCATTCTCTGCTGGCGGAAATGCAAAGTGGTACAGACACTGTTGACACATTCTTGCAAAGCTGAACGTGCACGCAAATGGTTATAGAAGCTTTATTCATAATCACCCAAACTGGAAGCAACCAAGATATCCTTCAATGGGTAAATGGCTAAATAACCATATATAATAGTATTCCATCTGGAATACTGTTCAGGAATAAAAGAGAACTATAAAGCCACACAAAAGCATAGATGAGCATTAAATGCATGGTGCTAAGGATAAGACAACAGTCTGAAAAGCTTACCTATGCATGATCCCATCTTTTGACCTTCTGGAAAAATAAAAACTGTGTAGGTAGTAAATATATCAGTCATTGATAAGGGTTCAGGGGTGAGAGAAGATTAAATAGGTGAGATACAGATCACTTTTAGGGCAATGATACTAATCTATGATACTGTAAAGGTAAATACAATACTATGCACTTGTTGAAACCCATAGAATGTTATAAAACAAAGAGCGTACTTTAATTATATGCAAATTTTAATAAATTATTTTGGAATTCAGGGGATCCTAACATGGAGTACACAGTATAACAAAAGAATCTAACTTTTGTAATAATGTAATAAGGGAAATCCATGTAATAATGGATTAGAATTACAGAGATCAGTATAAATTTGTGTTTCAGCTTAATTTAGACACAGATAGTTACGTATAGAAATATTCATAGAGATGTCTGTATAGAAAGTATACATACATATCTCTTTGCTTTGCCAGATGAGAAGGCCTGGAAGCAAAGCTTATCCCAGTAACAATGACCATACTTAGTACCCAGATCTTGGCTTCTAATATCATTCTCCAACAAAAGTAACCAGAGCTTCTTGGAAAAAAGTGTCTGGGTCTTGGCTGTTACAGAAAATATACAGCATGAACCCGTAGTATTTTAAGGTGCTACTCAGTAAGGAAGTACTAAAACAAACAAAACCCATGTGCCATGAGGTGAGATAAGTTTAGGGACAAGAGCCAACCAAAAGAGCTCCAGCAGCTAGATGTGGAAAAATCTGAGCAACAAAATAAAGTAGGGTCGAGTTACATAACCCGTAGGATATCTATGAGTTCATATTGATATAAACAAATGACTGAATAAATAAATGGGGAAAAAACAGACAAATCTCCCATGCAGAATAATTCCAAAAATTTATTTAGACATTCTGCCTCAAGCAGGGAGAGCATAACTTCCCACTCCTCAAGTAGTGACTTTCCATGGTGACTCTTTCCAAAGAGTATATACAGTATGAAAGAAGGAAGGGAGTAGTTTAACAGGGGAAAAACCTGACCAACACTATCTCAGCTGGGCAACCAAGGTCAATGTCAACAGTGATATCATGTTGATAGTATGTATCCTTGGTATATGTGGTCATCTTTCCCCCAAAACCCATAATTCCAATCTAATCCTGAGAAAACTCTCAGGTAAACCCAATGGAGGGACATTCTATAAAATCCTGACCAGTACTCCTCCAATCTATCAAGCTCATCAAAAATGAGGAAAGTCTGAGATATGGTCACAACCAGAAGGACCCGAAGGACATGTAACAATTGTGTGTAACATGGTTTCCTGAATGGAATCCGAGAACAGAAAAACTACATTAGGCAAAAACTAAGGAAATGTAAATTATGGAAATTAGCTAATAATAACATATTAATATTGGTTAATTATTCATAATAAATATAAGATATCAATAAGAGGGGAAACCAAGTGTGCTAAGTCCAATGCCAAAGACTGGAACAGGAAACCCCTCCTGGAAGAGCGTTGTAAACTCTGGTGACAAAATGCATGAATACAAAGAAGATGAGGAATCATAACCTCCTTCAACATGATATGTACCTTAACTTAAATATTTCCCTCCCATTTCCTTTACTTGCTCCTTTCAACTTATTTGACAAAGGTTGTTTTTTCTATAAAGACCCTTACAGTATGGATTTTGCTGGCTGAAGCCTCATGGAGTAGTTTAACATACCTGTGGCTGCTGAATTACCTATAAATTAAATGTGGCGTCCAGATGCTTGATCAGATGAAGTTTCCTGCCTTTGACAAGACTCGCAGTAGTGGGGCATTCTTTTTGCCAGAAGGCAGAGTGCCTAGTTGTCTCTCTTTTGAGTCTGTTAGCGGCCACTCTTGACGCTCATTTTCCAGATCTTAATGGGTGGCACCATGGTGGAATTTTTTTGTTTTGTTTTAACTCTGAAACTTCCTAAGATCAACTTTATTGAGGTATAATTTACATATGACAAAAATTAACAGCTGTAAGTTGCAGGAAAAAAAACTCTGCCAAAATAAAAATGCATGATTGTAACTGTTCCTTGGATTTTTCCTATTCTATATGCAAATGAAAGTATTATGTATACACTCTCTCATTCTTTCCCCATTTTTAGAAAGAACAAAATATTGACCATAAGTTTTCAAGAAATCAACAAAACTGGGGGAAAATATATCTGTTTGCCTGTTCACTGACATCACTGGTAATCTTCACATAAGTGAACGTGACCTTAACCTTCAGGTTGAAATATATATTTCTAGATCTCTGACATATGCCGCTTATCAGAGTTTACGAAACCTTTTTACGTTTGTTTTTCCCATTTAGCACAAATAGCCACATCAGAAGAAGGCTCCACTGATAATAGTGCCATGAGCTATGTTGAATTTGGACATAAGGGAGCTGGGGAAGGGGAAGAAGATAAGAAACAGCCATAGAAATAAAATGAACATGCGTGTGTATGATAGGGAGAAGATGAAGGAGACATTCTGGCAAAGCTGATAATCTCAGATAGAAATCATCAGTATCAGTTTGAAAAAAAAACATTCAGTTTTTTAAGCCTTGAAAACAGTCACAAAGCCAGGATCCATAAAAATATGTGGAAGCCTATTCACAAACAACAACAAACTCTCTCCATGAAAATCAGATGGAGAAGTAAAAAAAGAAAATGAGCTCCATTTATTTTCCCAAGTCAGACTTCTACACTTTTTCAGATTTATCTGCATTGCCAGAGAAGAGGAAGAACCCAGACAGGCTCTTGAGGAAGAAAGATCCGGCATCGAGTCCCAGTTCTACCACGTACCTATGTGACCTTGGGTGATTCGCAAGCCTCTGTTCTCTAATTACCTCCTTTGAATAATGAGGCAATGATGTCTATTTCCAAGGACTGTACAAGAGACAAGATGAAATGATACACAGAATATTCTGGGACAAGTAGTATTTCTAATGAAAGTTCAGCACCTACGACACTGTAGAGCCACCAGGGCCTAATCATTAAGGTGCTTGGGAGCATTTTCTTGCCCTAGTTCAGGAACTGTGTCAGAGCAGGAAAAAAACCTACAACTCAATTCAACTTCAATGACTTCTTCAGCAAAAACAAATTGGCAAATGGCAAATTGGCAAAAATGCAACTATTTGCATTTCATATCGCTATGAATATTGACATTGGATACAATTCAGAAAAACCCAATTAAAGCAGAAAAAAAAGTTCTTTATCATCAAAAAAAAAAGGGTTCCTCATTTCTGTCCATGATTTCCTTGAAGTCGTGTCTCCAAACAAGACTTCAGTGATCATTTTGATACAAAGTTTATAAATGTGCTTATTGAATGTTACTTATACAAGTTACACAACAGAGATTATTAGTATTATATTTATATTTTAATGTAATTACACATTTTCTATGAATAAAAATCAATAGCAAATAAGTCATAATTTTTACTTCAGGGACTCATAATGTCTCCTCCCAAAAATATAACATTAAGCAAAAAAAGGAAATTATCAAGTGGTATCATTTACATTAATTTTTTAACTTAAAAAATACTATTTAGTGTTTTACCATATGTTCCTACTACACACACACACACACACACACACACACACACACACACAAGATAAATACCAATCTCCTCTGGGGAGGGACAGGAAAGGGAATAGAAAGAGGCTTCAAATATATCTGTTTTTTTCTTAACAAATATCTGAAGCACAAATGTTAAATATTCATATTTGATAAATCGAGCTATTAGGAACAAAGATGTTTGTTATATTACTCGCTATGCTTTGCTATGTTAGGTAATAATGTTTTAAATTATTATAATTAAAACAATGGATGCACACAGAATAAAAACTCTTTAAGAAAAAATAAAGCGTATGGGGCACCTGGGGGGCTCAGTCAGTTGAGCATCAGACTTCAGCTCAGTGCATGATCTCGTGGTTCGTGAGTTCGAGCCCCACATCAGGCTCTGTGCTGACAGCTCAGAGCCTGGAGCCTGCTTCAGCCTCCCTCTCTCTCTGCCCATCCCCTGCTCACACTCTGTCTCTCTTTAAAAAATAAATAAACATTAATTTTTTTCAAAAAAAGAAAGAATAAAAGATACAATACGAAAATATAGCTTCCTAATCCATCTCTACCATCTGAGGCCCACTTACCACTCGTCATAATTTTATTAATTTTAGGCAAAATCCATTAACATCCTCCCATAAAAGACAAAAGAATTAGCTCCCAGACTTCCAATCTGTTCGTCATTTCTCAGTCACTCTTTAAAATTTTAAGCGAGTTAAGTTACTTTTTGTAAGATATTCATCAATTACATGGCCCCACGTCTCTACACCACACCCTAGTTCTTGACATTTAAAATCTTTTTTGTACTTTTTTTTTTAAACAATGCAAATACTTTTGGAGGAGGAAAGGAAAGTAAGTGAATTGGAAGCTAAGAGTCATCTTTCTTTTTTTAAATTGTGGTAAAGTGCACATAAAATTTATCATTTTAACTGATTTTTTTAAAAAATTTATTTACTTAGAGAGCATGTGCATACACACAGGGGAGGGTCAGAGAGAAGGAGAGACAGAATCCCAAGCAGGCTCCATACCGTCAGTGCTGGGCCGATGTGGGGCTTGAACTCAGGAACAGTGAGATCATACATGACCTGAGCTGAGATCGAGTTCAGCGCTTAACTGACTGCACCCCCCAGACAGGTGCTCCTCATTGTAACCATTTTTAAGTGTACAGTTCAGTGGTATCAAGTACCTTCGCAGTGCTGTGCAGCCCTGCAAAACTGAAACTCTGTAACCATTGTTAAAAAGAAAACCAAGGGGAGCCCCTGGGTGGCATCAGACTCTTGATACTTGCTCAGGTCACGATCTCACCGTTTGTGGGATAGGCCCGTGTTGGGCTCCATGCTGACAGCACAGAGCCCGCTTGGGATCCTCTCCCTTCCTCTCTCTTTCCCACTCACACGCACACATGGATTCTGTCTCTCTCAAAATAAATAAATAAACTTTAAAACAAACAAACAAAAAAATCCACACAGGCCCAGAGAGGTATCATTCCGAGTAAACCAAGGCTTAATCCCTAAACTAACTGCAGCTGCAACCTCCCAAGAATGTAACCTTTAACCAGTCATCATGGGAATTTCCTGGTCAGCACTAAGAAATGTACTGATAGACCCCTCATGTTCTTCCAGGAGGGTAGCCTCGCCCTACTAAAAACAATGGACTATTTGCTAATAATTTCCATTTTCGTTTTTACGTTTAAAAACCTTTCTTCTTCTGTGGCCCTTTGAAGCTCCCTACTACTTGCTAGATGGGCCGCTGCCAGCTGCAATGAATTGATTAATAAAACCAATTAATTATTTAAAAAATTACATGGTGAATTTTTGTTATTTAACACCATTAAAAAATAACTTCCTTTTTCCCTCATGTCCCAAGGCCCTGGAACCACCATTCTACTTCCTGTAACTGTGAATTCAACCTACTCTAGATACTCATAAGTGGAATCACACAGCATTTGTCTCTTGTGACTGGCTTATTCCACTTAGCAGGTCTTCAAGGTTCCATCTGCAGTGTAACATGTGTCAGAATCTCCTTCATTTCTCTTTTCATCTTTTATAATGTTGATTTGTGAGAGAGAGGGAGACACAGAATCTGAAGCAACCTCCAGGATCCAAGCTGTCAGCACAGAGTTTCAGGCCTTTTTATATACTCTAGATATTAACTCCTTATCAAAGGCATGATTTGAAAATATTTTCTCCTATTCTATGGGTTTTTCCTTTTCACTCTATTGATTTTTTTCCTTTGGTGCACAGAAATTTTTAACATTAATGTAGTCCAATTTTTCTTTTGTTGCCTAACCTTTTGGTGTTGTATCCAAGATATCTTTTCCAAATATAATGTACATGAAGCTTCTCCTTTGTTTTTGTTTTTTCCTAATAATTTTATAGTTTTAGCTTTTAGTTTTTACATTTAGGTCTTTGATCCATTTTGAATTAGCTTTTTTATATGGTGTAGTAAGGGAAGAGTTCAACTTCCTTATTTGCATGTGTATATCCAATTTCTCCCAAAACTTTTTCTTTAAGAGACCATCCTTTCCTCATTGAATGGTCTTGACACCCTTGTCAAAATCATTTCATTTCCATATACCTGAGAGGTTATCTCTGGCTTTGTACTCTATTCCATTGGTTTATATATCTATCTTTATGCCCGTTCCACATTATTGTGGTTACTATAGCTTTGTAATACATTTTGAAATCAAGAAATGTGAGACCTAATATTTTGTTCTTTTTCAAGAGCATTATGGGCATTCAGGGTCTACCAAGATTCCATATGAATTTTAGGATGGGTTTTCCTGTTTTTGTAAAAACACCTTCAAGGTTCTGATCTGCATTACACCAAATCTGTAGATTGCTTTGGTTAGTATCAACATCTTAATAGTATTAAGCCTTTTGATCCATGAATATGGATGTCTTTTTGTTTATTTGTGTCTAATTTTTTTCAGCAATATTTTGTAGTTTTTGGTATCAAGTCTGTCACCTCCTTGGATAATTAGTAGGTTTTTTTATTTGATACTATTTTAAATGTAATTTCTTCTTAATTTCCTTTACAAATTGCTCATTGTACGTATATAGAAAAATCTGACTCATGTTTGTGTATAAGTTTTCTATCCTGTAACTTTGTTGAATTGGCTAGGACTTCTATTACCATGTTGAATAGAAATGGATACGAAGGGCGTCCTTGCCTTTTTCCTAATCTTATAGAAAAGATGTTGGTCTTTCAACAATGAGTATGATGTCAGCTGTGAAGCTTTCAAATACGGCTTTCATTATGTTGAGTTAGTTTCCTTCTATTACTAGGTTTTTTTTTTAAGTGTTTTCATTTTGAACAGTGTATTGAATTTTATCAAACTATTTTCTACACCAGTTGTGATGTGGGTTTTTCCTTCATTCTGTTAATGTAGTGTATTACATTGATCCCTTTTTTGTATGTTAAACATATGTTTCACATATTATTGTAATCCTGGAATAAATCCCACTACATCATGGTGCATAATCCTTCTAATTTGCTATTCAATTCTGTTTGCTTACATTTTGTTAAGGATTTTTGCATCAATATTCATCAGGGATATTGTTGTGAAGTTTTCTTTTGTTGTCTTTGTCTGGTTTGGATAATCAGGGTAATGTTGACCTCATCAAATGAGTTTGAAAGTGTTCCCTCCTCTTTGTTTTTGGCAGATTTTGAGAAAGATTGGTATTCGTTCTTTACATGTTTGGTAGAATTCACCAGTGAAGCCATGTGGTTCTGGACTTTTCCTTGTTGGACCATTTTTGATTACTGATTCCATTTCCTTACTAGTTATAGATCTGGTAATATTTTCTATTTCTCTGTGATTCAATCCTGGTAGGATGTATGTCTCTAGGAATTTATCCATTTCATCTGGGTTATCCAATTTGTTGATGCACAATTGCTCACAGTATTTTTTTTATTCCTGTAAAATTGGCTGTAATGTTCCCTCATTCATTTCTGGCTTTAGTTCTTTGAGTCTTCATCTCTTATTTTTAGTAAATCTAGCTAAAGTTTTGTCAATTTTGTTGTTCCTTTGGAAGAAACAACTCTTGGTTTCAGTTATTTTCTCTGTTGCTTTCCTCTATATTATTTACCTCTGCTCCAGTCCTTATTATTTTCTTCCTTATGCCAACTTATTTATAGTTCTTCTATTTTCTTAAGGTGTCAATTTAGGTTACTAATTTGAGAACTTATTAAAGTTTAAATGTTTACAGCTATAAGCTTCCCTCTTAACACCTCTTGCACTTTTGTTGCAACCTATAAGTTTTCCTGTGTTATATTTTCATTTATAGTTGTGTCAAGATATTTTCCAATATCTCCTGTAATTTCTTCTTTGACTATTGGTGTTAAGAGTATATTGTTTAATTTCCACATATTTATGGGTTTTCCAGTTTTCTTTCTGTTTATTTCTATTTTCATTTCTTTGTGATCCGCAAAGATACTTTGAATGATTTTAACCTTCTAAAATCTATTAAGATTTGTCTTGTGGCATAACATAAGGTCTATCCTGGAAGATGTACTTTGTGCATTTGAGAAGGAAGGGTATTCTGCTGTTATTGCATTGAGTGAGCTGTATATATCTGTTAGGCACACTTGACCTATACTGCTATTCAAATCTGTTTTTCCTTATTGATTTTTCTTTATCGATTTTACTCTCTGGTTGTTCTATCTATTGATGAACAATAGGGCATTGAAGTCTGCTACTATAATTATAAGCTGTCAGTCTCCCCCTTCAATTCTGTTTTTGTTGCATTTATTTAGAAGCTCTGATCTGGTGCATATATGTTTAAAATTGCTATATTTTCTTTGTGAATTGACCTTTATCATTAAATAGCGTTCTTCTTTGTCTCTTGTAAGGATTTTTTATTTAAAGTCTATTTTTAAAAAAAAAAATTTTTTAACGTTTATTTATTTTTGAGAGACATAGAGACAGAGCATGAGCAGGGGAAGGGCAGAGAGAGAGGGAGATACAGAATCTGAAGCAGGCTCCAGGCTCTGAGCCGTCAGCACAGAGCCTGACGCGGGGCTCGAACTCACAGACCGTGAGATCATGACCTGAGCCGAAGTCGGCTGCTCAACCAACCGAGCCACCCAGGAGCCCCTAAAGTCTATTTTTTCTGATGTTAATATAGCCACCCCCATTGTCTTTTGGTTACTATTTGCTTGGGCTATCTTTTTTAATCCTTTCACTTTCTACTTATGTATGTACTTACATAGACTCTAAAGTAAGTCTCTTGTAGACAGCAGACAGATCCTTTATTAAAATCTATTCTGTCAATCTATAAATCTGTGTTTTTGACTGGAGTGATTAATCCACTTATATTTAAAGTAAGTACTGAGAGGAAAGTACTTATTATTGTATTTTGTTGGTTCTTTTCTGTATCTTGGAGCCTTTCTGTCCTTCCTTCCCTCCCTTATGGCCTTCTTTTGTGTTTAGTTGATATTTGTAATGACATGTTTTGATTACCTTCTTAAATTTTTTTTTTTTTTTGAGAGAGAGAGAGTACAAGCAGGCAAGGGGCAGAGGGAGAAAGAGAGGAAGAAAGGAAGGAAGGAAGGAAGGAAGGAAGGAAGGGAGGAAGGGAGGAAGGAAGGGAGGGAGGGAGGGAGACAGAGAGAGAGAGAGAATCCCAAGCAGGTTCCACACTGTCGGCACAGAGCCCTAGATGGGGCTTGATCCCACAACCGTGACATCATGACCATGCCAAAATCAAGAGTCAGACACTCAAATGAATGAATCATCCAGGAGCCCCGATTTTTATTACGTTCTAATTTTCTTTTGTATATATTCTACAGATATTTTCTTTGTGGTTAACATGGGGATTACATAAAATATCCTAAAGCTATAACAATCTATTTTAAGGTGATAACAACTAAACTTCAGTTGCATACCAAAACACTATTCCTTTACTTCTTTGTCTCCCCACCACTTTGTTATTATTGCCACAGAGTATATGTTTACGTATTATGCATGTATTAACATAGGTTTGTAATTAGTTTTATGTTCTTGCCTTTCAAATCCTATTAAGTAATAAATAGAGTTTGGACCAAAAAATATAATAATATAGGTTTTCATATGTGTCCATGTGTTCACCTTTACTGGAGAATTTTATGTTTTTGTGGTTTTGAGTAACCCGCTAGCATTCTTTTATTTCATCCTAAAGAAATCCCTTTAGCACTTCTTGTAGGACAAGTCTAGTGGTAATTAACTCCCTCAGCTTTTGTTTATCTGGAAACATCTTAATTTCTCTGTCATTTTTGAAGGCCAGTTTTGCCAGATATAGAATTCTCAGTTGACAAGTTTTCTCTCTCAGTACTTTCAATGAATACAACATCACGTGGCCTTTTGGTCTGCAGGGTTTCTGCTGAGAAATATGCTCATAATCCCAAGAATCCCTTGTATGTGAAGAATTTATTTTCTCTTGATGCTTTCAGTATTCTTGTTTTTGACTTTCCACACTCGATTACATTGAACCTCAGTGTGGGTTCTTTTGAATCACTCTTCTGGGAATTTCGGGGCTTCTTATATTGTATTTCCATGTCTTTCCTCAAATGTGGGAATGTTCCAGCTACTGTTGTTTCTTCAAATAGCTTTCTGCCCCTTCTTCTCTCTGTTCTCCTTTTCGAATTCCCATACTGTATACATTGATCCACCCGTGGTGTCCCGTAAGTCCTTAGGCGCTGTTCATCTTTTCGCTTTTTGGTTTGTAGATCTGATGATGTCAAGTGACTTGTCTTTACCTTTGCAGGTTCTTTCTTCTGCCTGGTCAAGCCTGCTGTTTAAATGCTCTAAATTTTTAAATTTTGTTGTATTTTTCAGCTCAAGAATCTCTGGCTCTTTTTTAAAATTTCTGTTTGTCGTTATTCTCATCTTGTTCATGTATTGTTTTCCTCATTTCCATTACTTCCCTGTGTTCTTTTATCTTAATGGGCGTATTTAATACAGCGGTTTTAAAATATTTGTCAGGGTCAGTTTCTGGAGATTTCTTTTGTCCCTTTTGGATGGGCCATGCTTCACTATGTCTTTGTATGCTTTATGATCTTTTGCTGAAAACTGGGCATTTAAAAAAAAAAATATCTGGGGTACCTGGGTGACTCTGATGGTTAAGCACTTGACTTCAGCTCAGGTCATGATCTCGCAGTCAGTGAGTTCAGTCCCCATTGGGCTCTGTGCTGACAGCTCAGAGCCTAGAGCCTGCTTCGGATTCTGGGTCTCCTCTCTCTGCCCCTCCCCTGCTTGTTCTCTGTCTCTCTCAAAAATGAATAAATGTTAAAAAAAATCTTTTTTTAAATATCCACCTCACCTTGTCTTGGAGATTGGCTCTATACAAAGGAGGACTTTCCCTAAAAATCCTGGTGTAAATGTTTAAGATTTTTTTCAGGCCTTTTCTGGCCTACATCTTCCCTGGGTCTGTGTGAGTGCGTGCGCCCATGCATGTGTGTTATCCTATTCCCCTATATTCATGGCTGCTTTTAAATATCCTAATTTCCCTAAGTGTTTCACCTCATTTCTTTCTCAAGGCCTTAGGTGTTCTATTGTATTCCCCTGCTTCTAATTTCCTCCCCCAAGGAAATTAGTCTCCCTGGCACTCTTTTGCATCATGGTGCCTGCTAGTGTTTTTAGCAAACTCCAACCTGATAGGCAAACTATATCAAAGCTCCAAGGCAGGTGAGACAGAAACCAGTCATCTGGGCAGCACCATACAAGACAGAACACTGCCAATAGTTCTACTTTGTTTTCCATCCTGAATGAAGAACTGGGACCTGGTCGTCTCCCTCCTATGCCACACCAAGTAGGGATTGAAGCAAAGGTAAGCAAACATGCCACAAAATCTCCTACCATTTTGAGTGTGGCTTTTCCTTAGGTGGGAATTTATTAGCTTGCTGCAGATCCTTAACTGGTTTCTAGCGTTCCCACAAAGCTATTCAGGTCAGTACGTTGTTGTTTACCAATGTTTCTGTGAGTTCCTTGGTTTGCCATCTTCCATACTCATCTTTAAAAAAAACAACAAAAAAACATAAATTTGTGATATCTCTCTCTCATATTTTGGATTAAATTATTCAGTGTCTTTCTGATGAAATAAAATCCAAACTCCTTGGCCTTTAGTCATAACGTGTCCCAAGACTTGCTTTCCTTTCCAACTTTAATTTGTTCCATTCTTACCATTTCTCACTAAGCTTTAACCCCAAGAGTCTTCTCTTAGTTCCAGGAATGCTCAAATTCTTCCTGCCTTAAGGTCTTTTCACTTTTTATCTAGATACCTTTCCTTCCCTCTCTGCATTGCTAACGCCTGTGCTTTCTCCTCAAGTGTAATGAGACTCCTCCTCAGGAATATGGTCCCTTACCTTTCACAATACACAAGTCCCAATTTTATATTCATCACAACACCAGGCGCTTTTCCTTTACATTGATATTTCAACTGTAAATATATGGTTTTAGGTGAGTTTGGGGGTGCTATATATTCAATATGTCTCCCCTAAAACGAGTGAACTCTTTAGTAGAGTGAAAATTTTTGGTGTTTATTGCTATGTCCACAGTGCCCATGACAGTGCCTAGGGTATGGTACATACCACAAAATATTTTTGTTTGTTTCTTTGACGAATAAATGAAATGTCTCATTTGTGTGTTTGCCTTGTTTTACTTGCTGTCCTCTTTAGTCCTGTAGAGATACTGCTGCATACAGATCTCCATTCTGCTTTTAGTATCTGCACACTGGACTGGGCTGTCCCAATGCCTTCCATCTCCCATCTCTGTGTATTACTCCGTGCCCAGGCTGACCTAGGGCAACATCACAAAGTAGCAAAGCTCTCCTTTCTTCAGCGTCCTTTGCTCACTTTAATCATTTTCTTTCCCTTCAGGTAGCCAGTGCTCTCATCCTGGGAAGAGGTAATTGCATTTACAAAATGACCTTGAGTTCCTACTAAATTCGGGACTTACTTCATCAAGAGGCCCTCTTAGTAGCAGACAGTGCATAAATACAAAGCGGAATTAGTCATGTCATTGACAGGCATGGAGGAAAGGCAATTTTAGAGGGAGCTTCTCCACAACTTCTAAGTAATAATGCAGAGTCTGATTCTTGCTCGGTCTCATTCCTTCCTTCATTCCTTCATTCACTGCAATATTTCCCACACCTACTACATGAAGGAAGGAGCAGGGCAAAGATTAATAAGATTTGATCCCCATCTCCAACTTCAGTCTAACAAAATGGATACCTGAATAAACAATTACAATACATATCCAATTATTAATTCATTCAACAAATATTTATTGAGAGCTTACTCCGTCAGGCTGTTGGGGAAACAAGTATGAAAAGAAATATCCCTGCACTCAAACATTTTACAATATAAGACAAACATACTTGCAAGCCATTACTGTTAAAATACATTGTCAAGGTGTCATCGAAGTGGGAAGTAATAGCTTCATATGATTTTTTCAGCAACTTAGCTAACAAAGACAATTTCCAATCTCGAGGATATTTTGCTATTGGTCCCTTTAACAAATGACACGGAGATAGGCCCCCTTTTTTTCCAGAAGGAAACGGTATAATGTAAAGGGAAAATTATGATGAAGGAAGACAAAAGAACCTATAAAACACAAGGAAAGAAATGTCAAGAGGATAAAAGGTTAGAGTAAAAGCATACTTAAACTTTTAATAAGGTCAAATGGGAACCAATTAAAAACAATAACACTTTCTCAATTCGGTTCCACAGCTAAAGGGCTGACGGGACTTTGCCAGGTCACTTGGTTCAATTCCCTGCCTCTAGGCTTTACTTAATTTCAACTATCCTGGCTAGTGACTGTGGTGTTCCCACCTGTATCTCCTAGTTTCTATGCAATAGGTTTGTTTTCACCAATTAAGCAACTTCATTTTTTTTTTAACCAGAAGAAAACCAATAGAATCAGTTTCCACTTATAACTTATTGCTTCTTCTAGGGCTTCTCAGAGGCAATATCTGGGGGTAGATTTTAGTAACACACATGTAGAGAGACCCAGACTGTCTAGAACACACCTCCTTAATCTTCATTATACAACTGCTATGAAGGATAGTGTGTGAGAACCTGAAATATAGCGAAATACTTAACGTATTTTTGGTACCTTGAGGAAGTGATACTTAGCAAGTGTTTGAATTTCTTCATTTGTGTTAAGGGTCCAAATTATAAAATGTATAATATTTAAGGTCCCTCTCAGAGTTGATAGTCATGTGTCTATAGATTCTGACATTTTATTTCATCTTACGAGGGAAAACCAAACTATAAATTGTAGTAGATACTCTGATGCTCTGCCCAGATCCCACCTCAGGGCCTACTGATTCATTCCTTAACTGTTCAACATTGAAGGGCTTTTGTGTTTGGATAAAACTGACTCCTTGTTACATTTTCTTGAATGTTCAATTTATTAGATAACTGCCAGTAAACTTTAAAAGTTAATCTTCCTTCAATATTTCAACTCTTGTTATAAAAATAATCGAGTCTTCTTAAATGATTTAGAATAGACTTAAAGATGTAGCCTGGTTAACTTTTTTTGAACATCTCAAACACCTTAATAAGTAAATAAAACATAGAGAAGCACAGTGTTTTCAAAATGCATAACTATACTTAGACTTAATCTTGTTGTAGAACACTAACATTTGCTTGATTTCCTTATTATTTCTGAATCTCCTTACATTTTGTTACACGTGTTATGAAGATATTAACTTTGATACCATCCCGGAGTTACAGTCTTCTTTTAAATCAACAGTTTAAAAACACAATTTTTAAAATCTGAGGTTATAGAATTTTGGTTATCAACCAACTGATCTTTGGTTGGGAAATGAGGCTTGACTATTTCTCTCAAGTTTACTTTGAAAAATTATGCAACTTTTATAGTTATACATTACTTATTAAACTAATAAGATTTTTTTTAATGTTTATTTTTGAGAGAAAGAGCATGAGCAGAGGAGGGACAGAGAGAGAGGGGCACAGAGGATTCGAAGTGGGCTCTGTGCTGACAGCAGCAACCATGATGCAGGGTTCCAGACACACAAACCATGAGATCATGACCTGAGCCAAAGTCAGACACTCAACTTACTAAACCACTCAGGTGCCCCAAAACTAATAAGATTTTTATAACCATGATTTAAACTACATTTGAGTTCTCTATAACTGGCAGTTACTCTCCAAATGATGTACTTTAAGGTTCACTTGGTTGGTGTTCAATAGCACACGTCCCATTGTATCAGCATTACAACGTAATGTGCGATGGCACTCCAGTACCACGGAGCATCCAAATCTTGGTTCCAAGATACGTGACCCAGTAAAAGAACCAGGGCTACTTAGAGAAGTTAATGACTCTATGGTTTGAAGAGAGAAAGTATAAGACGAGCCTGGAATAGCTTATCGTGCCAGAAATTAACAAATTGCTCAGAAAATGATGGGGAAAATGCCAACTAATAAATGTAGAAGGAATGAGAGAGGGATTAGAAAAATTTCCAACCATATAACAATAATTGACTCAGATAAGAATCATTAGTGGGTACCAAAATCATGTTGTGACTGTTTCCTGGGATACCCACACACTCCCAAAGTACCTCCTCAGAGTTTGTTTAGTTCCAAAGGAAAACTGCTATTTACAACGGAGAATCCTGATAACAGCTTATCAAGTGATCAAAGTTAGTATCACTAATACTTATACAAATTGAAACCCCTGAGGTGACTCACAGAGAGGCGCACACCGTATACATAAAGTTCTTGGCCAAAACACACGACCTGAATCTACATGAGAAAACAGACAAACCCAAATTGAAGCTCATTCTATAAAACAACCAGCCTGTCTACTTCAAAGATGTTAGTGTTATGAATGCAAAAATGATTGAGGAAATCTTCTAAGTTAAAGAAGACAAAGATATATATGACAATTATAATATGTAGTACTGGCATTCGATCCTAGATTAGGAAAAAATGTTATAAAGAATGTTACTGGAATAACTGGTAAAACTTGAACATGTACTGAATATTTGTGACAATGTCCTATCAGTGCTAACTAAGCTTTGTGAATTTAATATTGTGGTTAGGTAAAATAGTGTCCTTGTTCTTAGAAAATACATGCTGAAATATTCTGTGGTAGAGTCATGAAATGTGAAATCTACTCTCAAAGGATTTAGTGACCTATTATAATAATGATAATGATTTTATATGTACTTACATCTGAAAGTGAGAAAGCATATGTGGAAAATATAAACAATTGGTGAATAAAGGTGAAAGGTATATAGGAATGAAGAACCAAGCTGCGGAAGGAATAAAGTGCTACTATCATTCCAACACTTTTGAAAGAACTCTTGAAAGAAATATATTTCTGTTTTTTATAAAAGGTGATTGATTTATTCTGAGAGAGAGTGCAGGGGAGGGGCAGAGAGAGGGGGAGAGAGAGAATCCCAATATGACAGCACAGAACCTGAGGCAGGGCTTGAACCCACAAACCGAACTGTGAGATCATAACCCAATCCAAAACCAAGAATCAGACATTGGACTGACTGAGCCACCCAGGTGCCCCAGAAGTGTATTTCTTTTTACACTCATGTGTTTTATTCATTTTTCCAATTTATTCCAATATACTATTTCGAGAATAGTATAGGTACTAGTACATAGTAACGTGTGTGTGTGTATACACTACATATAGAATATGATATAATATCTTAGAAAGTGAAATGCCAATTAACCATCACATTTTTTTAAATTTTTTTAACGTTTATTTATTTTTGAGAGACATAGAGACAGAGTATGAGCAGGGGAAGGGCAGAGAGAGAGGGAGACACAAAATCTGAAGCAGGCTCCAGGCTCTGAGCTGCCAGCACAGAGCCCGACATGGGGCTCGAACTCACAGACTGTGAGATCATGACCTGAGCCGAAGTCGGCTGCTTAACCAACTGAGCCACCCAGGTGCCCCAACCATCACATTTTTTTACTATGCTGATTAGACACATCACATTATAGATTTACTTCTGACAATATGTCAGCACTGTTGTGACTTCTTCCTGCCATGTCCTTCCTCCACT
The DNA here is from genome assembly GCA_030068075.1 of Paguma larvata. Lineage (NCBI taxonomy): Eukaryota > Metazoa > Chordata > Mammalia > Carnivora > Viverridae > Paguma > Paguma larvata. The sequence goes on from CM057823.1 coordinate 11,855,538, forward strand.
TCTCACTCTCAGCTGAAACAGAACCTCTTCTATGATCCTATCCTCTCTCCCTCAAAAGACAGAATCTCCTTCTCTGTTCCTATGAACCTTCAAATAATGTTCTGACATTGCCACTGTTCTTTCTGCCTTAGGGTCACTTATCCGTACATGGTGTTTCTGAACTACCTTCAAACACTCCCTGCCTTTTCCCCCACCCACAATTTTGAAAGAGGAGTACAGGGCATATTACACTTCAGATTACATCTTCTCTCTCCCTTTTCTCTTGCCTTGCTGCTGCCTCAGAATATCACAGCAGTTTAGATCACAGGCTTCAAAAAATAAACTATTGGGACTGCATCAAAATAAAAAGCCTCCGCACAGTGTAGGAAACAATCAACAAAACTAAAAGGCAACTTACAGAATGGGAGACGATACTCGCAAATGACATATCTGATAAAGGGTTAGTATTAAAGATACATAAAGAACTTGTAAATTCAACACCCAAAAAACAAATAATCCAATTTAAAATGGGCAGAATATATGAATAGACAGTTTTCCAAAGACATGCACATGCCCAACAGACACATGAAGAGATGCTCAACATCACTTATCATCAGGGAAGTACAAATAAAAACCATAAAAAGATACCACCTTATACTTGTCAAAATGTCTAAAGTCAACAACACAAGAAACAACAGATGCTGGTGAGGATGTGGAGAAAGAGGAACCCTCTTACACTGTTGGTGAGAATGCAAACTGGTGCAGCCTCTGTGAAAAACAATATGGAGCTTCCTCAAAAAACTAAAAACAGAACTACGCTACCATCCAGCAATTGCACTACTAGGTATTTATCCGAAGGATACAAAAATACAAATTCAAACGGATACATGTAACCCCAATGTGTATAGCAACATTATCTACAATAGCCAAATTATGGAAAGAGCCCAAATGTCTACAGACTGATGAATGGATAAATAAACTACGGTGTGTGTGTATAAATATATGTGTGTATGTCTATATAAATATATACGTGTGTGTATGTATAAATATATATATGTGTGTACATATATCTATATCTATATTTATCTAACTATAGACAGATATAATCTATATCTATACAGATATATATACTGGAATATTACTCAACCATAAAAAGGAATAAAATTTTGCCATTTGCAATGATGTGGATGGAGCTAGAGAGTATAATGCTAAGTAAAATAAGTCAGTCAGAGAAAGACAAATACCATATGATTGCACTCATGTGGAATTTGAGAAACAAACAAATGAGCAAAGGGGAAAAAGAGAGAGAGGCAAACAAGGAAATAGACCCTTAACTATAGAAAAGAAACTGATGGTTACCAGAAGGGAGGAGGATGGGGAGATGGGTTAAATAGGTGATGGGGCTTAAGGAGTGCACTTGCTGTGATGAGCACCGGGCGTTATATGGAAATGTTGAATCACTATATTGTATACCAGAAACTAATATTAGGCTGTATGTTAACTAACTGGCATTTAAATAAAAACTTGAAGGAAAACATCAGAGGCTTCGGTGTATGTCTCACTCAGTTCAAATGCCAGTTCTACTACCAACCATATATATGGCTTTGGATATTTACTTCTCTGCACCTCGGTTTTCTCATCAAGGTAAACTGTTCTGCAGAGTTTTAGTGAGCATCACATTTGTTAATGAACGCCAAACTCTTACCACTGTGACTAGCAAAAAACTGCTCAGTAAATATTACCTGCTACCCCCACCATCATCATCATCATTCTCATCACCACCATCATCATCAAGGCTACAATAGCATCTTAGAAGCCGTCAAGAGCCATAAAATAAGAAGCGATTAAATGTGAATGTCTCTTTTTACTGAAACTAAAGAGTGTTTAATGAGGTATTAACCACAATTAACTCTTCTGATCAAAACTTCAGAAACTCAAAGAGAAAAAGTTACAGCAATTTTAGTCCTGAATTCACCAAAGCAACTACTGGCTCTTAACATAATTAACAACATTAACTTTAACAGTATGTGCTCTAAAATCAGAGACATCTATTAAACAGTATGACTCATATATTAATTGGTCCATCCTTCAACCAACATCTACATTCAGCATGTACCACGTGTCAGGTACTTTACTAGGTGGTAATGGCATTACAATAAACAGAGTATCAAATTCTCTTTTCATGAGACTCACATTCCAAGTGGAGATGGGAGATGGTCATTCCATCCCAAAATAAAGATTGTGTGTTATATATCACATGGCGATAAGTGCAAAGATATAAAAGGGGAAGGAGATAGAGAATAATGAGGAAGGTGCTACTTAAATGGGGGAAGTCAGAGAGGGCTTCTCAGATGAGTTATCACTTTTAATGCCTGATTAAATTCATCTTCTCAAATTTTGAATAACATAACACATTAAGTCTAATAATATACATCAGCCGCATATCCTTAATTGTATAAAGTCTTGTCTAAGACCACTGTGCCCAAATATTTAAACAGAAGAATATAATTACTGATTATGGATTAATTCCAACCTACAGTATACCTCCTGTTCTTGAATGTGCACTTCAACTGCAATTAGTTCCATAATATGAACAGCCCCTTGTTTGCCAGTGAAACAGGGAAGTCAGCCTGGGGCAACTTGTATGCAAGACTGAGCTACATTTAGGCAATTTATGGGAAGTAGTTTATTCCAGACTCATTTATCAGTCTACAAATACCATTGTCTTCTGAGTTCTGTATCTGTTCAGTATGCTAACGGTTAGTGGTACTCTTCTTTAATTGGAATATGGTCATGACATTTCTTTTTCTTCCCCACCCCACCTTATTTTGCTATCCATGACTTCAAGAATCCTATAAATCACTCAAAAATAAATAATACATATTATTCTATGTTTGAAGTCATATCACATTATGTAAGAGCTCCCACATTTCATTTGGTAGTTGATTCCGCAATACACTGCCCAGATTCACCTTCAAGACTGAAGGACCTACTCTCCCACCTGCTTAAAGTGCTGCCAGCAGATAGTCCTCAGCTATGAGTCCTCTTATAGAAGTGCCTTGGTTGAAGAGAGCTGCTCTGCCCAAAGTTATGCCCCTTCCCTAGACATCCTACATCCAATGATTGGTCAACACAGGAGTATAAAGACCCAGGCCCCTCACCTCAACTCAGGCAATGCTGCAAGTCAATCTACACCAAAAGCTCCCCAAGGGTCAGCTGTGGCCACTAACTTTTCTTCTGTCCAATCTTGCTTTTTTCCCCCTTTTCCCTTCCACGGGTATTTTTTTCAGAGCACTCTCTAAAAAGCTATCACATTTCAGGGAGACTGGAATAAATTTAATGGCTCCTATTAAGGACCAAGGGATGCCAGGGTGATGATCTCCATCCTATCTCCATTTAATTCACCAGTCATTCACCTAAAAGAAACCAGATGTATTCTGGAGAATAACAATAGATTAGCACAAACTCAACTAAGCAGTGGTAGTCCAACTGCAGCTGCTTGCCAAGTGTGGCACTTTTGCTAGTATATATTACTATGACCTCAGGCACATGGTTTGACCAGCAATTTGTCAAACACATTATATCCTAACCATAATTTTTAAAAAATCAGAAAGGGCTCACATTCACTTGGAATGGATAAGCGTATACATATGCAGTCTTGCCCAAGGGCTATGTTGTCTCTTCTTCCCTATCATAAAACAGTTTTAAGAGATCTTGACTGACCAGGCATCCCATAGACAATCTACTGAGCTTATCTACTGTTGTTGCTGTAGCACTTGACCATTGACTCATACCTATCATATATGGGGGGATCTATTATATGGGCAATGTGCAGGACCATAGTAGATGCATCTTCTGAGCTTGGATATGATTTTTTCTCAGAAAAAAAAATCCAAGTTTGGTTACAAATAGATTTTTTGGATATATGGGTGAAACCTGGAGATGGATGAGGGCCATATTGCAGCCTGACTTAGAGACGGCTCTTAACAACTGTAGCAAGGGGAAATTTTCCCAATAGGCAGAGCTGAAGGCAATGTATATGGTCATGTTCTTTGTGTAGAAAGCAAAGTGTCCTGATTATAATGCGCATGGACTTATGTGAAGTGGCAAACGGCCTGGCTCGAAGGCCAGGGGTCAAGAAGAATAAAAACTGGAAGGGCAGGGAAAGAAGGTCTGGGGGAAGGGATTTAGATGAACCTATGGGAATGGACATGAACCGTGAAAATCTTTGTATCAACTCTTAACACTGATAAGAGCATCCCTCATAGAAGAGGCACTAAATAATCAGGTAAGCAATAGAAATTAATTAGCTGACATCAGCCAGTCTCTGTTTTCAACTTACCCAGTGCTAGCACAAGCGACACACAAATGAAATAGCTATAGTGGCAAGGACAGAAGCTATTCATGGGCTCAACAGCATTGCTTCCACCTACCAAGGCTGAGCAAGCTACTGACATGATTGAGTTTTCAATCAGCTAGAAACAGAAAACAACACTAATTCCCCAAAATGGCACCATTTCTATAGGAGACCAAACAGCCATTTGGTGGCCAGTTGAATACATTGGGCCTTTCAGCTTGCAAGAGGCCGTAGTGCATGTTAATAGGAACAGACATGTGTTCCGGGTTTAGATTTGGCTTTTCTGCCCACAGCATGTCAGCACCACTATCTGAAGATCTACAGTGTCTGATTTACCAGTGTTATCCTAAATAATATACCATCAGATCAAGGGGTTCACTTCAAAGAAAGGAGGTGCAGGAATGGGTTCCCGGCACATGACCATGAGATCACTGGTCATGTCAACTACCTAACCAACCAAAACCCACTAGCCAATGGAATAAAGGAGTGACCTGCTAAAAGCACAGCTGAAGCACCAGCTTAAGCGTACTACTATAATCTAGTGCTCCTCCATCCTCTAAAATGCATTGTATTCTCTAATTCAATGACCTTCGTGTGGTGCCATGCCCCAGGTGGTGGAATACATAGGCCCAGGAATGGATACACAGAAGTAAGAGTGGCCAGCCTCATTGTCAGTCCCAGTGACCCACTTGGGTAATTTGTGCTTCCCATCCCTGTAACTCTAGGAACTGTATGACTTGAGTTTTCCAAAGGGGAAGTGTTTCCAACAGGGAGCAGAAAGATTCTAGCTGTACCATAAGCTTTGGCTAGCACCTGGTCACTTCAGCTCTTCAAGCCAAGTGACAAGCTGATAACAGAGAAAGGAGTCACCATCTTGGCAGTGATAATTGACCCTGATCATTGGGAGAACATAAGGCTTCATGTACACAATGGGGACAGGAAGAAATATGTTTGACACCCATGTGATACACTTGTCCAACCTCGACGATAAATAGACTAACGCAACTAAGCCTTAAAGAAGGAACAGTGACCACAGGCTCAGGAAGCTCAGAAACGTGCCAAGAGGAAAGCCGCCACAACTAGCCGAGGGTGAGGGAAATCTGGAGTGGAAAATGGAGGAGGGATGTGGTGAGTATAACCTGAGACCTTAAAACTTGCTGTATCATCAGGGGTGTTATTTTATCCTACTACCCTTACTCTTACAAGAATCCTCCAGGAAAAGAAACCCACTGGGATCCTGAAAGATTGATTCTCAGTGTGCATATGAAGAAGTGGATCCAAGAGGTACAAGCAGTTCACTGATGTGCAGCCAAGATGTCCCTTTTAGGAATGAAGATGTTATTCTACCAGCTTCTGGAACTGCTGCCAGCTGTCATCTGTCTTTGTAAAGTGCCTTGGCTGAAGAGAACATCCTCGCTCAAGGTCATGGCTCTTCCTTGGGTGTAGCACATAAAGACTGATCAGAGAGGTTATAAAGGCCTGGCTTATTTGCCCCAACTCATGACAAGCCCCAAAGCCATCTCAGTCTCAGATATTCCTCTCAATGACCTGTGATCTTCATTAGACAGCATCAGAGCCCAATTTTCCCCTGCGTGTAATTCTGCTTCCTTTTCTTCCATTCCAGAGGTGTTGCTTCCAAGAGAATTCCCTAATTAGTTTCTGCCCACTAATCTCCATATCATCCAGAAGAACCCAATGTCTGAAACCACTGATGGTGTCGTATCAAGTAAACACATGCTCTGGGCCAGAAATGAGGAGACTCTGGGTCTAGTCAGATGTTTGGTTCTGATGTGTCGACTGACCTCAATCAAGTCAATAAACCGTAAGAACTTTATTTTCCTCATCAGTTTTACTGAGCAGAAAAAGAAATTGCTGTGGCCCTTAGTCCTAGACCAAAAACCAGAATGTAAGTTCCTGAATGGCTATTAATTGGCTTTGTGACCTTGGGAATATCACTCCAAACCTCTGGGCCCATCTCTAAAATGAGAGGTAGATTAAATGATCTTTAGCGTCCTTTATACCTCTAATAGCCTGTGAGTCTAAATATATAAATCCCACATCATTATTTCTGTAACATAGCATTTAAGACAGCATTTTCAATTTTATCAATAACTTTCTGGCCAAGAAAAAAATCTCAGTCCTTATGAAAAAAGTGTTTAAGGCCCTTGCCAAAAAGAATTTTTTTAATCCTATTACTTCATTCTTCCTCATTCCTTTGTTTCTCCTTTACTGACCTTTTTTGAAATCCTTATTGGCATGTACCTTTTCCTCCTATCCCTAAGAGACTTTGAGCAAATAATAGGGGAGAAAAATGAGTATCCGGTGTTGGCATACAAGTATTATAAAGCTTAGTTTCAATTGCTTCATATTCTCTTCCTTTTTCCCTGTCTTTAGAGCCTCTGTTGAATCATATGGACTTTCGAGGTTGTACTTCTTATTCAATATTTATCATATGGTTACTACCAAAGTTCCTCAGACATATTTTACCCTACTATCTGTCAGCTCCTTTACACTTAGTCTGAACCCTTTTTCTGGTGATTATCATAGGGGTTGCCTACCCCTTTTCCTTTGCTGTATCTCTGCCCTCTGCTAACGGGCCCCATACATTCCCATGAAGAAAAACAGAGATATCAACACATTGCAACAGGAGCAATTAGAAATGGGCTTGGTGGCTGGCTGTGCCACTCTGGGCTTCTGAAGATGAGCCAAAAATAGAAATGAGCAGAGTTTGTTCAGGGCTTAGTGCTACCAGAGGAGTTTCCTCAGTTAGTTCTCAAGGCTATATTTTCTGAGTCATCGTTCACAGCTCGCAGGCCAAAGCTCATAACTCATATGCTGTGCTCTCCATCAAGACACAGTTAATGTCAGAAAGTGGTTACTCTCTAAAGGAAGATCTTTACTCATGTCCTGACTGACGGCCCACAATGTCCAGGAAATGAAGGGCATGGTGCTCACCTGTATCAAAGTTGCAGTGAACATCTTTTAAATCATCCAGTAAAAGTTTATCTTCTCTATTCAATCTCATCTCTGTTGCCCAGGAATGTACTTTAAAAAGCACCACGTTAAAAATTAATATGTATTAGCCCGGTTTGCAGACTCCAAGCTGTGTGAATCAGAGACTTTGTGGCAGAGTGGGGAAAGCGAGAGGCAGTGGGGCTCCTCCACAATGTCCCCCGGATGCTCCTTGCTGCCTGCGACCTTCTCCAAGTTCATTTATTCCTTCTTGTTCAATGCATGTCAAAAAGAGTCTTTGGTTTATTTTTTCAAAGGATGTCATTAAATTGCTCTGAACTAGTCAGAGGATGAAGCCCAACTCTGATAAACTTAAATATCCCTGATTTTGAGCGTTCTTGCTACGAACCTTTCTAAATTCCAAAGTTGTCCTAGTTACTCTATTCTCAATTCCTGGTTTAGATAGTTCTAGGATAAAAGCATTTGCCTCTCCTCATTCCAGAAGGTCAATGCGCAAACTCAGAATTACTTCCTTTCTTTCTTTGCTGATTGACACACATCAATTCACAATGTGTTCTACCTACCCTGCTGTTTGACAGAGCTCGGAGCACTGACATGAAGCCCGAGAGGTAACACGAATGCCATCCTATGCGCTAGCAAGGAAATAAGAATGCTGGCTAGGAAATTTCTTGAGGAGAAGGAAATGTTTACCTCTCTGCCTCAGAGTCTTTTTGTTCTTTAAAGGCCACCCCCGCAGCCTGTTAACCTTGTGCATTAAGAGAGAGAGGAGGTTGGAGGCGCTGGGTCTCATAATCAAAACTCTCAGAACAGTTCAAAATGGGGACAGCAGCGCCACCAAGGGAAGCCATGAGCGGTAACTAATAAAAACCAGTATAAAATGCCTTGCACATGGGGGATACTGGGTTAATCACCATCAACCCAAAGTTTAAAATATATTGGCTGCAATGTTGATTTAAGCGACAGGAGAGGTGTTGCATTACAACCATCTCTTTGAAATTCACACTCAACTTCTTCCATGTCTTTTGGCCGCAGCGTGCAATATTAGGTGCGAGAAAAGTTTACATTTGTTACTTATTGAAAAATTTGGTCTCTTAGTCATATTGAAAATATAATGTGTGCAAGAACAAAGATGATGGATGGACTAGTATGTTCCTTACCTCTACCGGCATAATATGTTCTCAGCTCTGTAAGGGCAAATGACAGCAATTCCTTCAACTAAGGAGAAGAAACTATGGTCATGGGGGCGCCATCATGGGTGCACTTCATGATGCTGATGTTTCCCCCCAACCCTTCATCCAGCCAACTACCCTACTGTGGAAACGCGCTATGCTATTAATCAGGGGAGAGTTGTGTTTAACAGGAAATTGACAGCAGTACATCATATGCTGGAAAACTGAGAGCTAAAACATTTCCCAAGCACCATGTGCCCCTTAGAAATCACACAAGGTGATGCTTCTGATATTTTTAGGCTTCGTGCCTTACCCAACAATGATATAGCACTTTTTAGTTCATAGGCAAGAATTTTCTTTTAAGAATTTGTCATTTACCCAGCATTCTATAAAATCCATAGTAGCAATTGATGGCATTTGGATATTTCTATAATGCTTTGTAGTTTTCAAGTTGTCTGTAATCACATTCTTACTTGATTAAATTCGTTCAATAATTTGTAAGATCTGAAAATGAGCCAGGAAAATAACCCTCACACATGAACACACAATGACAACCACAAGCCAAACGAGATACTATTACCCGCATCCAGCAAATGAAGAAAAGTGAGGCTGGGATGTAAAGTGGTATCCCAAGGTTAGAAGATAACGGATTAGAGAAAAGTTTGATAAACATCAACAGCCAGATTTATCAAGATAGTGAAAGTCAGTTACTGGATAATTCAATTAGCAACATAATGAATATATAAAGGAAAAATGTAGAGCCTCTGATAACTCAGAAGCCTCTATGCAGTTACCTGCTCCCAATTTAATATTTGAAAGAAAATCTATATATTTAGCTTCTTTTCATTTCCCCCCTCTTTTTCTGTTGAAAGTATGAAGGAATAAAGAAAGTACCAAATCTGATGACCAAGGAGAATTCTTTACCTTTTTTGTGTGTGTTACTACCCCTTGGGCTAGCTGGTGAGGTCTGTGGACCACTACTCAGACCAATGTTTTTAATATGCAAAAGGAAATACCTAGGTTTACAAAAGACCATAATTAAATAAAATACAATTATAATATATCAAAAGAAAAAATCATGATTTAATGATAGCGTGTTTCTATATTAATATATTTAATAACAAACTGTCTGCAGGTCTAATAACTACTCTAATTTTAAAATAGTGACAAAGCATAAATGGCGTTTGCAGAGATCTGCAACAGCTGCAGTGTGATATGAAAATATCTGTAATTTCTATTGGTGATAAGGTCACAGATATTCTTAATACCACTGTGGTTTGCGCCCACATATATAATTGAAGGAACTGTTAAATTTCAGCTAGTGATTAATAATTAAAAAGATGGAATTTTTACAGACCACTTGAATTCTACCCAAGGGCTTCTTGCGGGTCCCTGGATCCTATATTTAAAACTCGTGTGGTAGGAGGAAGGAAAGAGTAAGAACATAAAGGATGCCCATAAAGTATTCAGAGGAGCCTGAATCAGCACTAGGTTTCATCAGCCTAGAGAAGAACATTGTTTTGTGCTCCTCTCACAGTTTCCCACAGCCACTAGAACAATGTAGATAAACAGTCAGCCTCCAAGCCTGGTAACAGATTCGTGGATGGTAGGACCTCTTGGCTGAGACCCACTGCAGGGTCCCCCTTCCCAAGCTGACTTCTGTCCCTCCTGCTGGAGGTAGAGGACCCTCCTTGATGATAGGAGCATATGGCCGTAATAAGCCAAGAGAGTAAGAATGAAACCACCCCTTATCGCCAATGGCAGGCGGGAAAATTACCATAGCAAACTGGGAATAAAACAAATTAAAAACATATCAGAGAGAATGTTTCACTTAATATAGTTTCTGCTTGACAAATTGTTTCTTCTCCTAATGGAACACTTTATTTTATATGACACTAACTGGCAAGAATAAATCAAAAGCATTGTTCAGTTGGGGTAAGAAGAGAAATAAACGTGAATGAATTTAAACTGTAAGTCAAAATGGTGCAGATACCTCTGATGAATGACAGAGGTTTGCTCTCAATGGTTTCATTATGCAAATTATGTTATGCGTTTCCCAGCTTTACTCAAAACAAACGATGATGCCAGAATAAAAGCAAATTGTATTCTTATCAAGTGTCTCATCGATGTGACTTAAAATATTACAAAATTTACCATACGCTGGCCTTTTATATAGTACCCACTGATCATTTAATTCCGAATGTTGATGTGACACTGTAATGTCATCCCCAAAGTTTTTTTCTTAATAAATATTCTGTGCGTAGGAGAGCATCATAGGGAACTGGAGCTTAAAGTAACAAGAAAATGAATGCGATTTTTCCAGTCATTCTGCCACATAAAAAAGCTTTTTCTTGTTTTGTACCAGAGAGTTTATATTTCCTACCATGCCTCCATAGTAACAGTGAAGAGCCAAGTATTCCTGAGTGAAGGAAACAGCAAAAGGGAAGCGAATTAAAATAAATTGTTCTCCGGAGCCAGATTTCCTTGGCTGGTAGCTCGCCTTTTGCAGTTCAGAAGTCCTCATTCCCTACTCATCCCTGTCCTTCTGAGGCTGCCCACCAATTCTGCTGGGTTTCAATTCCTCTCCCCTCTGCTTACACTCCTCTCAACTTAAGTGCCGTGATGCATTTCCTTCTGGGTCTCCCCTGCTTCTACTCATTGCTAATTCCTAAAGTAATCACGCAGAAGACAGCATGAAATAATGATGAATTTAAAATAATGACAAATGTGATTTTATAATAAGCAGCAAAAAGGACATGAAAACTATATGAAAGAAACATTTCAAATTCAGCAAAGTCACGCATTACTTTTTTGTTCCTCTAAGGATCGCGGAAAGAAGGGAGCTAGCAGAAGAGCTCAGATTTCAACTACTTAGGAGCCATTTGACTAGTAAAATCTTGCTTCTCACGGAAGCCCATACACTGACCCACCGAAGAACCAGAAAAAATTTGTTTTCTTAAAATCTGAATAATATCACTGCTAGCACAGAAGACAAAAACAGACCAAGAGAATATAGTAGGCATCAGAACTAAACACAGCTATGAACATTCAAAGGTATTTCTACCACCTTGGACCATTTATTATTCCATCCAAATCAATGAATACTTATTGACACTTGTTATGTGAAAAGTTTCTGAGGAATATGAAATCATCAGCAACGGTTGCTACAAAGTGCATGGATCGAAAGCAAGGAGAGAACCAGAGGTGATATTCATCCTGAGGACCATGGGAAGATTTTCAAACTAGAAAATTACATGACCCATGTAATTTTGTAGTAAGATTATTATTCACCTTTGTAAGATTATTATTATAGGATAAACTTGAATAAAGGAGATATTACAGAAGAGGAGACAACCTAAGAGAGTTCTTTCTTTTTGTTTCATATTAATGTTTGACTAATTCTGATAACATTTGCTAAGACAGTGTGTTTTGTTTTGTCTTTTTAATGTTAGACTTAAAAGTCCCATCTTAAAAATACCCTTATCTCTTAAATTCAAAAGCTTTCTAATAAGAGAAAACCAAATTATTCAAAAAATTGAAATAGAACCTAATGAATGAATTTAAATGATTGTCCAAACAAATACTAATATATAACTTCAGCAACTAACCAAATATAGAAATGTTAAGGAAATATGTCTACTTTCTTAATCACGAAATTATTTTGGAGGATTTATGGAGAATGAAACACCATTCTCATTCCAGAAGAGAATTTATTTAACATATTCAAGAAGGGTTTCAAGCAATTTGAATTAAATCATTAATTACAGACTTCTAGTTCAACAGGGCGGTTGAGCCCTGTTCAAAGTACAGATTAGTCTTTTCTCTCTAACCAAATTCCATTAAAAGTAAAATAAAGGAATAGTATAAACATATGAATAGAAAAAACATGGGTCCTGAAATAATAGATGAAAAACGTTGACATAATTTTGGAAGAGGAAGTGTGATTGGATGCGTGGTGATTAAATGAGTAGGGAAGAGAAAAGTGAAATCCCAGTAGCTTTGCAGGTAGAGGTAGCTGTCAAAAGGGAGCAGAGCCTCTCATGGTTCAGAACACTTGAACAGTTCAGGAACTGAAGCCACGAAGTAAGCATAATTCTCAAGACAGGGATATGGGTTGGGGCTGACAACAGAGTACTGGTCAAAAGTCAGCCTATGTATAAAAATAAGTTAAACACTAGTATCTTCTTCTCAAACCCACTGTGCCAGATAGCTGTCCCTCCCCCATGCTGATGGAAAACTGGAACGTCTTCTCTAGAAAGAGAGAACTGCAGAGGCTCTGGACTTCAGGGCAGTAGGTTCAGCTGCAGGTGACAAAGAATCTCCATCACACATAGGGTAACTAAGAGACAACCCGCTATTGATTTGGCCCCTGAGTGTTGGCAATAAGGTACCTATATCTCAGCAGGAGAAAGCTTCCTTTGGAGAAACTAGCCAGTTCAAGAAAAAGAGCTTAAAGAAGTAGTTAAATGTCCACCTAATCCATGGTAAGGCTCAACAGTTGACAAACCAACACATCTTCAGAACACATACATACACATAGTGCTTCCGATTCAGTTTTCATACCTCATTTATAAATACGATGAACAGCCAAGTATCAAACATTGTGGCAGGGCTTCAAAATGAAAGACAAAATTTAAAAAAAAAGGAGGGGGGGAGGAAATTACAGAAATCATAGGAAAGAGAAATGAGAATATATAAAGGCCAAAGAAAATTTCAAAATAGTCTACAGTAAACATCTTGAAAGTGATGAGGGAAAAAAAATCACACCCTTGAATTAGAAGAGATGACTATAGGGCACCTGGGTGGTTCAGGTTAAGTGTCCAACTTCGGCTCAGGTCACGATCTCACGGCTCATTGGTTCAAGCCCCGCGACAGGCTCTGTGCTGACAGCTCGGAGCATGGAGTCTACTTCAGATTCTGTATCTCCCTCTCTTTCTGTCCCTCCCCTGCTCACGCTCTACCTCTCTCTCTCAAAAATAAAGATAAAACATTTAAAAAATTAGAGGAGATGACTATATTAAAAAATTTTTTTCAGAAAATAAAAGTATCTGTAACTCCCTTAAATTTCTGCTTAAATCCTCAGTGAGGCCTACCGTGATTCTCCTTTTTTAAAGGTTTTTTTTTATGTTTTTACTTATTTTTGAGAGCAGGAGAGACAAAGCATGAGTGGGGGAGAGTCAGAGAAAGAGAGGGAGACACAGAATCCGAAGCAGGCTCCAGGCTCTGAGCTGTCAGCACAGAGCCCGACACAGGGCTCGAATTCACAGGCTGTGAGATCATGACCTGAGCCGAAGTCGGACACTTAACCGACTGAGCCACTCGGGCACCCTCTCCTTTTTAAAACGTGGTACCACCCATCTCTTGTTACTTACAATCCCTGTCTGGCTTCAGCCCTGAGAAGAGAAGATCTTCAATGGCAGAGAATCGTGCTTATCTTTAGCACTGTAAGGGTCTCTGGGGTATCATGGTGGTTCATTAGGGTTGATGAATGAATGAGTGAAAAAAGGTCTTTGAAATAAAAAATATAATAGCAAATATTAAAAAATTAAGAGATAGGTGGAAAAATAAAATTTAAAACATCGCCTAGAAGGCAGAATAAAAGGACCAAGAATAGTAAGAAAACAGAGGAGAAAAAAATTATGAAAGAGATAACTCGAGAATATTTTCCAGAATAAGGATCTGAGTTTCCAGATTTAAATGGCCCTCTCAGGGCTCACAAAAGCAAATGAGAAAGACTCACACCCCAGCACATTATGTGAAACTTCAGAATATCAAAGAGAAAGCAAAGATCTCAAAGCTTCAAAGAAAAAAAAAATCATCTATGAAAATTAGAAATCCAAGAATCATTAAGCCTCTCAGGAACAACACTAGAAATAGAAAAAAATGAGAAAGTACCTTGGAACTTCAGGCAGAAAAAAATTTTTTATTTAAAATTCAATATCATACAAAACTGTTAATTAAATATAATAGAATACATAGTTTCAGTCATTTTAGTTCCTCCAAAATATTATTTTCTTTGACTCCTTTTTCAGAAAACTATTGGAGAATGTGCTTCACCAAAATGAAGTGTAATCTAAGCAACAGTAATCAAGGGGCACCTGGGTGGCTCAGTTGGTTAAGCGGCCGACTTCAGCTCAGGTCATGATCTCACGGTCTGTGAGTTCCAGCCCCACGTCGGGCTCGGTGCTGATGGCTCATCAGAGCCTGGAGCCTGCTTCAGTTTCTATATCTCCCTCTCTCTCTCTGCCCTTCCCCTGCTCACGTTCTGTCTCTATGTCTCTCAAAGACAAATAAACGTTAAAAAACATTAAAAAAAAAAAAAAAAAAGAAACAGTGATCAAGAAATCCATTAATCCTAAAATGCATCAATGAGAATGTTAGAGAGGGGTTCCTTGGTGTTCAGTTGGTTGAGCGTCTGACTTTGGCTCAGGTCATGATCTCATGGTTCGTGGGTTCAAGCCCCGTGTCAGGCTCTGTGCTGACAGTTCAGAGCATGGAGCCTGCTTCAGATTCTGTGTCTTCCTCTATCTGACCCTCCCCTGCTTGTGTTCTGTCTCTCTGTCTCTCAATAATAAATAAACATTTGAAAAAAAAGAGAGAGAGAAAGGCAGAGAGCATTCCCAAAAACAGTGAAGGGAAGTGCCCACAAAAACAGATCTGGAGCAGGCTTAGAATGTAACCAGTTAAGATTAGAGTAGGAGAGAATGTACCACAAGGAATTCTGCAAGAAAAACATGAACCTGGCCAGGTAAGAGGATATTTATAGTTCTTTTTTTTTTCCTTAACTTTTAAATGTTTGTTTATTTTTGAGAGAGAGAGAGAGAGAGCGAGCTCACATGGGAAAGGGGCAGAGAGAAAGGGAAACAGAGGATCTGAAGCAGGCTTCATGCCATCAGCTCAGAGCCCAATGCCATGCGGGGCTCAAATGCAGGAACCGTGAGATCATGACCTGAGCAGGAATCAAGAGTTGGGAGCTCAACCAACTGAGCCATGCAGGTGCCCCAGATGTTTATAGTTCTCATGCAAAGCACATGGCTGATTTAGTAACAGGTAAAAAGAAAACACATTAAAATAAGAAAATTTAACTCCAGGAAAAAAACCACTTGCAGCAAAAAGAAAACATAATATAGCACATTACAGGGCTCAGCTATAACCATAGTCACAATAATAAAAATTGTAAGCATTCATTCAAAATGGAAATTATAGGGGCGCCTGAGTGGCTCAGTTGGTTAAGCGTCTGACTTCAACTCAGGTCATGATCTCACAGTTTGTGAATTTGAGCCCTGCTTCATACTGCTGACAGCTCATGTCTGCTTCAGATTCTCTATCCCTCTCTCCCTTTACTCTCCTCTCAAAAATGAATAAGCTTAAAATAAAATGGAAATTATGATACAAATATATTAGGAGGACAGAGAAAGTGGTAGTCGAGGGGACAGGGAAACAGAAATGAGGTAAGAAAGCAAAACTCTCAAAATAAGGCATCTACACATAATACCTGAAGTTTAAAATCAAGAATTCACAGCATAAGCCTTTTTAGATACATAGAGGCAACACTAGAAGGAACCACTGAAAAAGTGGAAAATGTTTGCCTCTGGGAAGTGAAAAATTGGGTTTGGGAAGACCAAGGTCAAGGGATGTTGCTTTTGTTGGGGAAGGCAGTCTCATGTGTGTAATCTTTTGATGCCCAATCCATTGCATAAAAATAAACCTTGAGCCCAGAACACTTCCTCGCCAAGAGATAAGACACATGGGGCACCATTGAAGCTGAGGCTTGCCCCATCTCCCCTCTGCATGAGTAAAGCATCCTTCCATCCAGCGCTTGACTGCATTGTGTTTTCCTTAGCAACTCTGATACCCAGAGGCAGTTGGCAGAAGGGTCTGGGGTCGGTAACTGGCGGGGTACTCTACTCTCTTGGCATTGAAATCCAGTGCCTGCCTGACATTCTTCTTGTAAGCTTATAGCACTATTTGACTTCCTAAATTATATGCAATTTCTATCTTAATAAACATAAAACATTATTGTGAGCATTATTTCAAGTCACAGTACTACAAATAGTGCTGGTATAAGCTCCACAGATGCTGGGATTATGATCAACAAGCGCACCAGTGCCTGTAACACAAATGATGCCCAGTTCATTTATCATTATTTACTATGATCAACAAACAATAGATTTGGCTTGCCATGGAAAAAACTAAAGTCTCTGATTATATACTATCAAAACACTGAAGTTCTTTTGTGGGTATATTCTCTAAATCCACACATAAAGGAAAGTGGCAGAATTGATTTAGTTATGTGGTTACAGGTAGATGGAAAGAAAAACAAAAGAATCATTTTTAAATAAGCGCTCTAATCCATATATTTGCAGATGGCGGAAAAAACAAGACATATCTACCCAGAAGGAAAACATGGGTTCTGGAAGCTTGAGTTGGAATTTGCTGGTTAATTGGATATAGGAAATGAGACGTCGAGGAGGATGCACATTTGTTTGACTTGAGTAACAACAGAGAGGGCAGTGATGTTGTTCGCTGAGAGAAGGAACAAGGGAGAAAGAAAACTCTGGAAAGCTGGGAAGTGAAGTGCTGTGTTTGGAATACTGTTGAAGATGGCTGGTAGTCAACTGGACTTAGAGGTCAGGGCTCAGGAAAAAGATCTGGACTAACACTAGGGATTTAGAAGCCTTCAGCATAAAAGTGGTTATTCACACTCATAAGCATAATTTGGTAGGGTAGGCAAGATCAATATAGCACAGTGTGCAGAATTAGAAATTAAAGGGACTAAAGACAGAATGTTGAGAAATAAAAACAGCTCAAGAAAGAACCTCGAAAAAACAAAAAACTGTGCAGGAGAAGATAAGGAAAAATAAATACCAAGAGAGTCTGACAGAAGCCAAAAGAAGAGAAAAATTCAGGAATAAGAACATAATTAATTGAGTCAAAAGCCGTTGAGTGACAAAGGATGAGTCCGTGGAACCAGAAATAAGGTCATTAATGGTCTAGGTGGGAGAGATTTGGGTGGAGCTGTGGCAAAGGAAGCCCTCTGGCACTGGCTTGGTGAAAAGAATGAAGATAAAATGGGAACAAAGATTATGGATGACTCTCCGAACAAGAGGGAGAGAAAGAAGCACTTTAAGCAGTTGCTGGAAGAAGTATTACCATTAAACAAACAAAATAGTAAATGTGTATCTGCTTGACGAGGCACCTGAATCCCTGCCTGTCCCTTCCTCGATCTGCTTTTTCGGAAAAACTGGTCCTGTTGCAGAAATTCCAGATATTGTCCAAAGCCCTAACTCAAACAACAACAAAAAAAAGACCACCCCAAGCCAGTACTGGCCAGATGCTTAATTTCTAGCACTGGTACTGCTGGTAGTCGTGGTACTCATGCTGGTAGGGGGATCATTTACACTTTGCCTCCCTCCCTGACAGTGACCGACATCAGGCGTTAGCTCACCCCACTGTGTCAACACTGTGAGTGAGTTCTGCCCACTGGCTGATGAGCTCCACATCTCTCTACATTTGCCCAAGCAACCCTCCCTCCTCACAGACCTGTGCAGCCACCACGCTTCAACACCAATGGCACTTCTAATAGTAAATTATCATTATTTAGTGCTGATTACGTGCCAGGAACCATGCTAAGTGCTTCATAGACACTATCTAATTTCTTCCTCTCAACAATTTTATTATTTCTTTTTTTTCCAGGCGAGCAAATTGATGCTGAAAGAAATTAAGAAACTTGTCCGTGTTCGCATTTAATAAGTGGTGGATCTAGGATTTGAACTTAGGTCTGTCTAACCACAGAACCATACCTATGACAGCATGAATTAGAATAGACCTCTTGGATACATTTATATCCCAATGAAACTAGGCCTCTTGGTGCAAAAGGATTATGGCCTATGTTTCCAGATGATCAACACGTAATAACTCACCTTGCGCAAGCCGTTGGGCCATATGAGCATAAGGCAACAGTCCTCCCTTAAAA
This sequence comes from Paguma larvata, assembly GCA_030068075.1. Classification (NCBI taxonomy): domain Eukaryota; kingdom Metazoa; phylum Chordata; class Mammalia; order Carnivora; family Viverridae; genus Paguma; species Paguma larvata. Next base: position 11,873,992 of record CM057823.1, read on the forward strand.
GACTTTTTAATCTAGCTGAGGAGATCAGACAAATAGGTTTGAAAATGCAATGAACTATATTAAGTAGCATATGATTAAGGGTCAAATGACTAGTACAGATTAGAAATGCTATTTGGAGGTAAGAGAAAGAAGAGATTCAATCAAGCCAGGAGGATCAGAAAAGGTTTCTGAGGAAAGACCTGAGCTAAATCTTGAAAAATGGCTCCAATTTTAACAGGAAGAGAAGAGGGAGGAGGATATGAAACCAATCAGCAGATATGAAATTGGGAATGAAATGTTAGTGATAGCAAACGCAGGAAATGAGGAGGTCGCTGCCATCTGATGTAGGCAGAGCGTTTTTCTCATCGTGGACATATCCACAACCAAAGCGGGGAAGCCATCCTTCTCAAGCTCCTTAAAGTCTTCTAGCCCGATAGCGGTTTTCTTGTCTTCAGAGTTAATAAAAGCCTTTCATTTTGTGAGATACCGCTCCAACCTACCATTAACCAAACCCCAATTCAAGTTATTTCAGGAGGTTGATTTCCTCATATTTCCTGATACGACTCAGGCAGTGGCAGCTTGAAGGAATAGACTTGAAGTCTCTAATTGAGGCAGCAAAGAAAGAGTGAATTATGCCTTTTGTATCTGCATTGTTGCCAAAATTTTATGGAAGAATGAAATACATATATTCATGTTTACATACCTTATGAGCCAGATCAGTTCATTAAATTTTCACGGAGTTAAAGCAAACTAAAAAAAAAAAACCATTTTTTATTCTGATTTATTCATCAAAACTTCCAGCTTGATAAATGAGCAGAGGATTTCCAAAAATTGTCTTGTAAATGAAAATCTATCTCTTTGGAAGGAGGCATAATTATACTCCTGGTTATTCTAAATAGGAGTAATAACTATGGTTTTTATTTAAGAAATTATGATTAAATAATGAGACGGTGTCTTTGTTCCAGCTTTTGTTTTTCCAATTTAGTGAAAATGAGACACAGGAAACTATCTGACTGGGAGAGTGAAGTGCTCGGCAGCAATGCAGGGAAGAAACATGTTTGATATTAATAAGATGCTCGTGTTCTCAATCATACTCTAAACACCATTCTCAGAATTGGCAATTCAATCAAATGACTCTAAGGAGTAACAGCCAGTGTTATCTCTGGTCCTGTACAGGCCTTTAAATGTACAGCTTTGGGTTTCTAGAGAGGGTGGCATTTTTGACTATCTGGGAATCTGGCTGCTGGATTAAATCGAAGACTCCTCATCTGCATACCGTGTCACAATCAGCTCCCCTCCGTTTGCAGTCAAGTGTCCACAGCTAATTGCGGGGCATCCAATATTTATGTGTTTAAAGATAGTGAACCAATATTTAGGCCTGGAAAATAATAAGCTGGATCTTCATTCATTTGAAAAAACAAAGTCAAAACCAAAAGACTCTGTGAAGTAGAAGCTGTTCTAAACACAATGCGTTGAGAAGATGTCATTTCTGCTTTTAATCCATTTTCATTCCAATGTCCCCCACAGGAACGATCTCTGAGTCTTCCCGAAATGATCCTGGGATTGATTTTGCAAACGGAAACACTAAACTGGCTGACTCTATCAACGGAGGAAGTGCTGGGTAGTCAGGTTTCCAACTGAGGACAAACGTGTTTGTAAGTGTCCCTGACAGGTATTCTTTTGTGTGCAGTGATATGCGGAGTGGTTTTAGTGTTTTGACTAAAGGAAGAAAATGTGGGGGGTTTTGTTTGTTTGCCTGTTTGTGGTATGAGTGGTTGGAGGAGGTCAGAAAAATGGGAAAGACAGAGAAGACAGAAGAGATCGAGAAATTTCCCACTCTCCTCTTCACGTGTCCTCGTGGAGGGAAGGGTGACGGTGACATACCAAAGGGGCTGACTTCAGAACTACCAGGCGAGAGGGCATGAAGGACAACCGTTCACTGAGTGGGCACCTGAAGGACTGTGCTTCGAGAACATCAGTGCACCGTACCCACAGCAGATATGGCAACATTCACAGGGAGGGCAGGACCAGCACAACCAAGCGAGAAGGCAGAAGTAGCACCGGCACATCTCAGAGATCTTACGGGCGTCGTTCTAGACCACCACCATAAAGCAAATATCGCAATAAAGTGAGTCAAATGATTTTTTGGTTTCTCAGTAGTGCATATGAAAGTTACATAAACATAACTGTAGTCTATGAAGTGTGCAATAGCACTGTGTCTCAAAAAATGTACATACCTTAATTAAAATATACTAGATTGCTAAAAATATGCTAACCATCGTCAGCTTTCAGCAGACATAATTTTTTTTTGCTGGTGGAGGGCTCTCCACCTTCATTGCTCATGGCTGTTGACTGGTCAGGGTGATGATGGCCAAAAGCGGTCATCTCTTAAAATAAGACAATCAAGTTTTGCCACATTCATTGACTCTTCCCAAGAGTCAATACTTTCTCCACAGCAGGCAATGCTATTGAGAGCACTGTACCCACAGAAGAACTTCTTTCAAAATTGGAGTCAATCTTCTCCAATCCAGCTGCTGCTTTATCAACCAAATTTACATCATATTCTAAATCCTTTGTCATTTCAACAGTCTTCACAGCGTCTTCACCAGAAGTAGATTCCACCTCAAGAACAATTTTCTTTCTTCATCCATAAGAAGCAACTGCTCATCCATTCAAGTTTGATCATAAGATTGCAACAATTCAATCGCATCTTCAGGCTCTCCTTCCAATCCTAGTTCTCTTGCTGCTTCCACCACATCTGCAGTGACTTCCTCCAATGAAATCTGGAACCCCTCAGACTCCTCCATGAGGGTTGAAATCAACTCCTTCCAAACTCCTGTTCATGTGGATATTTTGACCTCTTCCCATGAAAAAAACAAAATGTTCTTCTCATGCCACAAATGTTCTTAACAGCATCTAGAATGGTGAATCCTTTCCAGAAAGTTTTCAACTTATGTTTCCCAGATCAACCACAGGAATCAATATCTATGGGAGCTGTAGCCTTATGAAATATATTTCTTAATAAGACTTGCAAGTCAAAATTGCTCTTTAATCCATGGGCTGCAGAATGGATAATCTGTTAAGAGGCATGAAAACAATATTAATCTCACTGTACATCTCTATTAGAGCTCTTGAGTGACCAGATATCTTATCAATGAGCTGTCATGTTTTGAAAGAAATCTTTTTTCTGAGCAAGTTTCAACAGTGGGCTTAAAATATTCAGTAAACCATGTTGTAAACAGATGTGCTGTCATCCAGGCTCTGTTGTTCCATTGACAGAGTACAGGCACAGTGGGTTTAGCATAATTCTTAAGGACCCTAGGATTTTCAGAATAGTCAATGAGCATTAGCTTCAACTTAAAGTTACCAGTTGCGTTAGCTCCTAACAAGAAAGTCAGCCTGAGCGTTGAAGCTTTCGTTAGCTATGAAAGTCCTAGATGGTATTTTCTTCAAATAGAAGGCTGTTTCATCTCTGAGTATCTATTGTTTAGTTTAGCCACCCTCATTAATAACCTCAGCTGGATCTTTTGGATAACATGCTGCAGCCTCTACATCAGCACTCCCTGCTTCACTTTCCACTTTTATGTTATGGAGCTGGTTTCTTTCCTTAAACCTCGTGAATCAGCCTCTGCTGCCTTCCAACATTTCTTCTGCAGCATCCTTCACCTTTCTCAGCCTTTGTAGAATTGAAGAGAGTTAAGGCTGTGCTCTGGATTAGGCTCTGGCCTAAGGGAATTTTGGAGCTGGTTTGATATTCTATCCAGACCACTGAGACTTTCTCCACATCAGCAAGAAGGCAGTTTTGGTTTCTTATCTTTCACATGTTCAGTGGAGTGGCACTTTTAATTTCCTTTGAGAACTTTTCCTTTGCATTCATGACTTGGCTAGCTGTTTGGGGCAAGAGGCCTAGCTTTGGGCCTATTTCAGCTTTTGCCAAGGCTTCCTCACTAAGCTTAATCATTCCAAGCTTCTGATTTAAAGTGAGAGACATGTGTCTCTTCCTGTCACTTGAACACTTGAGGCCAGGGCAGGGCTATTAACAGATCACATTTCAATGTTGCTATGTCTCAGAGAACAGGGAGGCCTGAGGACAGAGAGAGAGAGATGGAAAGTGACCAGTCAGTGGAGCGGTCAGAACATTCAGAACAGTTACAGACCAAGTTTGTTGTCTTACATGGGCACAGTTCATGGAGCCCCAAAATAATAATAAAAGTGATATCAAAGATTACTGATCACAGAGGGACATCTAGGTAGTTCAGTCGGTTAAGTATCAGACTTCAGTTCAGGTCATGATCTCATGGTTTGTGACTTCAAGCCCTGTGTCGGGTTCTGTGCTGACAGCTCAGAGCCTGGAGCCTGCTTCAGATCCTGTGACTCCCTCTGTCTCTGCCTGCTTGTGCTCTGTCTCTCTCTGTCTGTCTCTCTCTCAAAAAATAAACATTAAAAAAAATTACTGATCACAGAATCACCATAAAAAGTATGATAATAAAAATATTTGAAATATTTTGGGAATTACCAAGCTGTGGCACGAAGACACAAATTAAGCAAATGCTGTGGAAAAATGGTGCCAATAGATCTGCTCAACAGGGGGCTGCCCCAAGCCTTCTGCTTATAAAATACACAATGTCTGCAAAGTGCAATAAAGTAAAGCACGATAAAAGGAAGGATGCCTGTACAGTAAGCAGTATCATCGCCAGGCACAACTGAGAAACCATTCTGAAAAGTACCAGGATGAACTGAGGGAACTTTTACGAGGAAGATGACTTCCTCTAGAAGCAGAGAATGGGTTGAGAGGAGCTGGGGGAGGAATCAGTCCACGAATAAGTTCAGGCTCTTTTCTTGTAGCAGTGGCTGGCCTTTGAATATTATATAAACATGAGATATGTTCATGAGTTTAATGTTAAATGTCAACATCCTCCCCAAAAGGAGTCCGCCGAAACTGATTTATCCCAGACAAGCTTGTTTGAAGACTACTTGAAGCATGAACCTCTCGGCATGAACATCATTGATGAACATCTGATGGACTTACCTAATTTTACTCAACATGATTATTTTTTCAGGACATGATGCGTCTTCTATATGCTAAAGAACTGGTTATTTCACCATCACTTTGGAAAAAAGTTTCCATAAGGATGTGAAACAACCTTTCTTTCAAAGCTAGGAAGTAAGCAATTACTTACAAATTGTTCCCAATCCTGCTGTAGCCAGTATTGATGCGGTTAAAGTGAGCATAGGGCTTTCACCAGCAGTTGACTCAATGCATATGTTTCATGTTGCTATTCTAGAATATTAATTTACCTACTATAATTTACTAACATCTTTATTTTTTAATGTTTATTTTATATTTGACAGAGAGAGAGAGACAGAGCACAAGCAGGGGAGTGGCAGAGAGTGAGGCAGACATAGAATTCAAAGCAGGCTCCAGGCTCTGAGCCCTCGGCACACAGCACAATGTGGGGCTCAAACACCCTAATTGTGAGATCATGACCTGACCCAAAGTCGATGTTTAACCAACTGAGCCACCCAGGTGCCCCTAATTTACTAACATCTTAATGAGAAACTGAACGCTCTTCAACTGGACTCAGAGCAAGGGAAGGATATGTGTTCTCAGCACTTCTATTCCACATAATATGTAGCTCCTAGGCATTGCAATATGGCAACAAAAGAAAATAAAGGCATACAGATTAGAAATAAAGAAGTGAAACTACCTCTCTTCATAGACAATATGATCATGAACATAGACAAGGCGAAGGAATTCACTGAAAAATCCACCATGACTAATAAGTGAGTTTAGCAAAGTGTCAGAATATAAGACCAATACACAAAAACCAATAATTGTATTTCTATACACTAGCAATAAATGTTCTTTTAAAGTTTTTATTTTAATCATCCAGTGCTCATCACTGACAGGTGCATTCCTTCATGCCCATCACCATCTCCCCCACCCCCACCTGCCACCTACTTCCCCTCTGGTAACCATCAGTTAAGAGTCTGTGTTCTGGTTTGTCTCTTTTTCCCCCTTTGCTCTTTTGTTTTGTTTCTCAAATTCTACATATGATGAAATCATACGGTATTTGTCTTTCTCTGACAGACTTATTTCACTTAGCATTACACTCTCTAGCTCCATTCATGTCTTTGCAAATAGTAAGATTTTTTATAGCTGAATAATATTCCATTGTGTATATGTGTGTAGATATATATATCTTATAAATAATATATATATTATATATATAATATTTATGTATATATATTATTTATATATATATATATTATATATATTATTATATATATATCACATATTCTTTTTTTTTAATTTTTTTAACGTTTATTTATTTTTGAGAGACATAGAGATAGAGCATGAGCAGGGGAAGGGCAGAGAGAGAGGGAGACACAGAATCCGAAGCAGGCTCCAGGCTCTGATGAGCCATCAGCACAGAGCCCGATGTGGGGCTCGAACTCACAGACTGTGAGATCGTGACCTGAACCGAAGTCTGCCGCTTAACCGACTGAGCCACCCAGGCGCCCCTATATCACATATTCTTTATCCATTGATCAATCGATAGATACTTGAGCTGCTTCCATATCTTGATTGTTGTAAATAATACCACTGTAAATATAGGGGTGCATATATCCCTTTGATTTAGTGGTTTTTTTTTTCATTCTTAGGGTAAATATCCAGTAATGCCATTGCTGGGTGATAGGGTAATTCTATTTTTAACTTTTTGAGGAATCCCTGCACTGTTTTTCACAGCGGCTGCACCAGCTTACATTCCCACCAACGGTGCAAGAGTGTTCTCCTTTTTCCGCATCCTCTTCAACATCTGTTGCTTCTTGTGTTTTTGATTTTTGCCTTTTTGACTTGTGTGAGGTAATATCTCATGCAGTTTTGATTTGCAGTTCCCTGATGATAAGTGATGATGTGTCTGTTGGCCATCTGTATGTCTTCTTTAGAAGAATGTCTGCTCATGCCTTCTGCCCATTTTTAATTTTATTATTTGTTTTTCAGGTGTTGAGGTTTATAAATTCTTTATAGATTTTGGATACTAAGCCTTGATTGGATAATGTCATTTGCAAATATATTCTTCCATTCTGTATGTTGCCTTTTAGTTTTGTTGATTGTTTCCTTTGTTGTGCAGAAGTTTTGGGGTTTTTTGTTTTTTTTTTTGTTTTTTTGATGAAGTCCCAAGAGTTTATTTTTGCTTTTGTTTCCCTTCCCTCGGGAGACATATCTAGAAAAATTTGCTATAGCCAATGTCGAAGAAGTTACTGTCTGTGATCTCTAGGATTTTTATGGCTTCTGGTCTCATATTTTGGTTCATAATCTACTTTCCAGTTTATTTTTGTGTATCATGTAAGAGAGTGGTTTGGTTTCATTCTTTTGCAGGTTGTGGTCCAGTTTTCTCAACATCATTTGTTGAAGAGACTGTCTTTTTTCCATTGGATATTCTTTAGCAATAAATATTTTTAAATGAAAATTTAAATGCACCATTTATAGTAGCATTAAATTCATCAAATATTTAAGGACAAGTGTGTCCAAAATGTATTTAAAGCTTTTACGCTGAAAACTACAACAAAATATTGCTAACTGAGGGGTGCCTTCCTGGCTCAGTTGGTTGAGTGTCCAACTTTGGGTCAGGTCGTGATCTTGCAGTTTGCGGGTTCCAGCCCCAAGTCGGGCTCTGTGCTGACAGCTCGGAGCTAGGAGCCTGCTTCAGAGCTTGTGTCTCTTGCCTGTGTCTCCCTCTCCTTCTGCCTTCCCCTGCTCATGGTCTGTCTCTGTCTCTCTCAAAAATAAACATTAAAAAATAAAAATGAAAAATAAAAGAACTTTTAGAAGAAAACAGGTATGTATCTTCATGACCTTGGATTTGGCAATGATTTCTTATATATACACCAAAAAAATATTGCTAAGTGAAATTAAAAAAGACTTAAATAAAAAAGAAGTATAACATTAATGGATTAGAGAATTTACGATTAATATATCCATTCCCCCTAAATTTCTCTTTAGATCAACACAATCACAATCAAAGGCAGCAGGGATATTTTTTAGTAGAAATTTACAGGATAATGCCACAATTTATCATTTGTGGTGAATGCTATAAGATACCACCCAGAACTCCTTTCAGAAATAAAGGAATTCTACTGTTTAACCACTGGTAGTGCCACCAACTAACAGTCTTCAGATGTCAGTCCCATTTGGGATTGCCTCGACAAAAGAAATCTGCTTAACCAAGACCATACACCAAACCCCAGGGCTGCCTGCATTCAATAAGTGAATGACCTAGAGGCTTCAAGGTTTGGCAACCTCATTCCAACTCAAGACAGCTTGCAGGTCATTGCATCTTCTAAATTCCTCGCCGCATCAGGAGGTGTACTCCATTGAGATTGCGCTGTAGATAGACATCTGTCTGACACATCCTGTTTCCTTCCCTTCCTTCAAACAAATGTTGATACCAAAGGCATTCTCTCATAAACCTCCTGCATGCTAATTTCTTTCCTAGAATCTGCTTTCTGGGGAATCCACCTGTGACAGTCAAGGTATAGAAGTCACAGGAATCCAGCGGCCAATTCATTACAAGTAATGACTGCCTAACAACTCAAGTGGTCCAAAAATAGAATGTTCTGCTCTGAAAAGCAGTCAATTTCTTAGCATAGCAAGATCTCAAAATGATTGCCAGACATATTGTCGAAGATTTCTGATTTAGTAAAAGACTTAAATATTTAACTAAAAAGTCTCTTCCAATTCAAAAATCTTCAACTAGCTTTTTGACTTGGGATAAATCACTCGTTCACTTGAGACTGTTTCCTTTTTAGGAAAGTAAGAGTATTGGATGAACACTGAAGTCCCTTGGAGCGCCAATGACTTTATAATCTATAATGTGTTGTTATGAGAAGCTTTGAAGAAAGGTAGAGCTACTACGATACCAGTTTCACAGATAAGAAAGAGCAGGCATGACAGATTTAGACTAATGTCTATTACATCGTAAAGAGAATGCAGACCAATCCATGCTAAATAGCTGATTTTCTCTGAGAAGTTCCAAGCTCTTCTGAAAAGAGTATTTGCTAATCACAAGACCATTTCACTTGATTCTCATTTAGTTATTTCCTCATATTCATCAAACTTACCTACAGCTTATTCTCTTTAATGTGCTATGCGGACACCTTATCTTCATGCCAGCTTGCACATGAAGCCAGCTTTTGTTTGTTTATTGAAAAGGTTTCTGGTGCTCAGCAGGAAAGTCCCAGAAAATCTTTTATTTCAGTTCCTGATATTTGAAAGACCCTTAAACTTACCAAAAGAGAAAAGGAGAGTGACATATACAAACATACTTTCTCATTACTTGTATTATCCAAAGTCCCTAAAATCAATGATGCTGGTAACATGATATTATACTAATGACATTAGCATTATGGTATGTGCATTACCATATTTACAAATATATTTACAAGTAGAGAAGCAATGTTCAAAAAATAGCCATTATTATTATTATTATTATTATTATTATTTATTATCATTATTACCCACCTAGGAAAGAATAGAAGAACTAAGTTTATCCTGTTGCATAAAATATTGAGAAGTGGTATTGGAAATAAAGCCAGTCGCATGGAATATTAGACTTTGAAATGAATATTACCTAATATCTTTCTCTGAAGGATTTTTAAAACGGGAAAAGAGTCACATGTGACAATGAAGCTCTGAAGTGGGTGTGTGTGGAGGCAAACACCCACTTAACAATCTATTAAGGTACCTAGAATAAAAGCACACGCCCACCAGTGCTTCATAGGTTATTTAAATTTCAATATGTCAGAGGATCTGCCCAGAAAAAATTTGTGTGAATTTTTCTTGCTAGACCACTGTACACAACAAAAATCCCCTCTTAAATTCCATGGGTACTTTTTGTAAAGTCCACACCAACAAAGTAGCCAACATTGCAGCTTTCTTCAACACACCTTCCAAATCATCACATGGAGCCTTTCTGTTTGAGCCTAATCAGCAAAGTTTCTTCGGGTTCATTAGTGAATGTCTATATCAATTTCAGTATAACTCAGGGGTAGATTCAGAAGAACATGAAATGCAAACAAATTAGATCTCATACTTTAAAAACACTGCTTGGATGGGTCTACCTTCCCGGCAAAAATATTTTTATTGTTCTGCATCTTCATTTGGTTGAATGAGAGGGAAGAAAACATTCCAGTTGGCAAACACGATGAAAATTGTCCACCACCTAGTCTCCATCTCAACATTCCGAATTACATAGATATAGCCCTAGATTTATCTTACATTTTCTGGGCTGTGAGAACATAAGGTGAAAATATAGAATGTCTAAATGTAACTAAAAACTATAGCTCTACGTAGCTGCTAGCTGATTAATTCTGGCCACTACCCTTCTGCTTTATGATCTGTAGTTAAAAAACAATTGTTTTGTCCAAGCACAAAACAATACAAGTAGGATGTTGAACAGACCACTGACTTTTGCTCTTTCTGCCTGAAGAAAACTGTCTTAAGAAGTGAAGGGTGATCCCAGCTCATGATGGTGGGCTGAGCACCCAGTGCTGCCTCCCCTTCTGGCAAAAATCCCTTTACAAGCCAGAAGACACACACACACACACACACACACACACACACACACACGGAATCCACCTCAACAGTAGAAAACAAAGAAGGGAGACATCCTGAAACCCCCCATGAAAGGCAGAATGCAGAGGCCTGGATTGAAGAAGGGAGCCAGAGCCCAAGATACAACTAAGAGAGGAGAGAGAGAACCTGCAAAGACAAGAGAAGCCCTAGTGCTCTGCATTAGAAGGTGGCAGGTGCTAGAAGCAGAAAAAGGTCCAGAGCATACTTATTACCCTCCTCGGTGCTGCTCCATCAACCTGCCCTGGGGCCAGGCAACAGAAACAAGAAAATCCTCTATAGATGAGCGTGAGTGACAGACGATGGAAGGACAGAGTGGTGTCTCAGGCACCTGTGAGCACCTCAGAGAATAGTGAGCCCTGGGGAGCACAGCGTTTCTTTCCACTTCTTATCACAAAAACTGGCCTTGTCCCCTCCCATCGAGCAGGCTGTAGAAAAAGAAGCAGTCTTTTCTGAGCTTAATAGAGACGTGCAGTTATAAAGATATGCGAGAATCATCAAATACTTAAAGAAAGCCAACACCATGAAGGGGCAGTATGAAATTCAACAAAGAACAAAACCTTTACATGAAAAGAAAAAAAAAAAAACATATAGTCTGAGCAGGACAGGACTTCTGATCATTATAGATAATATTCCCCAAAAGATATAAGAGAGTATTTTATCCTAAAAATCAACAAGTGGCCAAGGAGATTGAAATTTTGACTGTAGAAATACAAATTAACCACATGGATACATACAGAACTTCCAATCAATAGAAGTTACAGCAGGAGACAGACTGACGTGATATACCACCTCCAAATGCCGTTTGAAAAAAATGTCTGGAGGATGCAATGAATGGGGGGGGTGGGGGAGAGAGGGGAAAGAAAGAAAAAGAGAAGGGAAAAAGATTAAAATTCCTGAAAAAAAAAGTGAGATTCGAAGAGTAATGTTGAACAACAACAAAAGAGCATTTAGAGTTGTCTAAATGTGCTGATGGGATACGACAGTAAAACTGCAATAACAATCAAACTGAAATTCCAACTATATAAAAACAAGAAAGATGCCCAGGTACCTGTCTGATTAATGAGGAGGATTGCAATTCTGAATCATCAAACTTTAGGCGACAAATACATGTTTCTATGATAGAAATTGAGGCATAATTACCCAGAATAGAATTGTCTTCCAAACCATTAGAGTGAGGGAAAAAGAGAAAAAAAAGTATTCAATCTAACAAAAGCCTATAAAGGAGGTAAAGAGAAATATATAACAAGAGAGGTAGACAGAAAACAAAATGAAACTGCATGAAAAAGTTAAATGAGTCATTAGTTATAATACATACGCCAGGATTAAACTCATCAATTAAAAGACAGGAACTCATGGATTAAGTTAAAAAAGTAAACCTCTCTACAAACTGTTTATCATCCGGATCTATAGAATGAAAGCACTCAGAAAAACCTGAAGTAACAACATGGAAAAATACACATTAGGCAAATTGTAACAGGGATATAAGACAAAGGAAAAGTTATTGTGAAAAAATTAAATGGTTTCTTAATTAAAGGAAGACTCTAGTAATAAAACACAATAGTTACAAATCGATAAATAGGTTAAAAAAACTTTGAAATTTGTGTAAAAAAATAGATATGAGTAATAAAAAAAATCTTAAAAGAAGACGCTTAACAAAGCTCTCTAAAAAACTGACAAAGCAAGAAAACAAAAAATTAAAAATTAGGACATATAAAATATTATAAACAATATTCTATACTTTTTTCAAAGACACATTGACAAAAATTCACTGTGTATTATTAAGCCACAAAGAAAATCTCAACAATTTTCAAAAGAGGAAATCATAACACTCCACCAAGAGTAGTGCAAGAAAAAACAGAAATTAATAATCTCAACCAAAAAAATGGTAGCATGACCCTTCCATCAAAATCAATTAAGTAATTGGAAATAGTTGATCACATTCAATATTACCATTAGGTCAAGAGGGAAACGGAATGACAATTATGACCCATACAGAACTATTGAGAGCATAGGAATGAGAAAACAAAGGTACACACACAGCATTACACCAAAGTGATGTTAACAAGAAAGATGGAAAATTATTGAACTAAAGTTTCCATTAACTAAGAAAACTATCAGAAAATTGGTGCAGAATCAGTAGAGGTTTTTAAAAAGGGCACTAATAAAGTTAGAAAATAAGAAAAGTTTATTGATAGGGTTGCCTGGCTGGCTCAGTCAGTAGAATATGTGACTCTTGATCTTAGAGTTGTGAGTTTGAGCCCCATGCTGGGCATAGAGCCTACTGAAAAAAGAAAAAAAAAAGAGAGAGAAAAGAAAACAAAAAGCTTATCAATGAAACCAAAAGGTGATTTTTTTTTTGCAAAAATGGAGCATTTTTAAATATTTGGGAAATAATTTCAAAATAAAATGTAAATTAACAATTTTGTGATGAAGTAGAACCAGATAAGTTTAAACATTTATAAAAGATACTACATTTCTTATCTAGATGAAAATGGATGCTATTTTAAGAAAATAAAAACTCTCAAAAATTGCTCAAGAAAAAAATAGATATAAACATATTTAGAAGAAATTGAAATATCAGTCAAAGGACCAACTTAAAAACTCTACAGGACCCAGGTGGATTTACAGATGAATTCCATACACCTATAAGGGACAAATAATTCCAATTTATACAAATTACTTCAGAACCTATAACATATAAAGGATTTCAATCTGAAAAAGCTACTAACTATATGATTCCACTTATATGGCATTCTGGAAAAGGCAAAACAAAAGTAAGATGCGTGTTGGGGAGGAGGAAGGATAAATATGTGGACCACAGAGGACTTTGGGGGCAGTGAACATTCTCCGTATGATCCCATAATGATGGATACAGGTCCCTGAGCACCGAACCCATACAATGAGCAACACCAAGACTGGACCCCAAGGTAAACTATGGATTTTAGGTGATTATGATGTGTCAATGAAGGTTCATCTACTGTAACAAGTCTACCGCTCTGATGGGGAATGCTAATAAAGGGGAGACTGTGTATGTGAGGGGCAGGAGTTACATGAGAAGTCTCTGTATCTTCCACTTAATATTGCTGTGAACCTTAAACTGCTCTAAAAAAAAGAATTAATAAAAATTAAGTAATCAGGGTGCTTGGGTGGCTCAGTCGGTTAAGCGTCTGACTCTTGGTTTTGGCTCAGGTCATGATCTCAGTTCATGAGTTCGAGCCCTGCATCGGGCTTCGCGCTGCTGGTGTAGAATCTGCTTGGGATTCTCCCTCTCTCTCTCTCTCTCTCTGTCCCTCCACTTGCTCGCTCTCTCGGTCTCTCTCTCAAAAATAAATAAAAACTTTTTTAAACATTAAGTAATTAGTTAAAAAAAAATAAGCTTCTTAGTTCATTCTTCTAAGCTAACACCTAGCTCATTCTTCTAAGAAGTTAACCGACTACTTATGTTATGGGTAAGTCTTTCATTCGACAGGAGGCTTTTAGTAGTTAAGCTCCAGGGGGAGTCAAAAGTTATATGCAGATTTTCAATTGGATGCATGGAGTCTGTACCTCTAACCCCCACGTTGTTTAAGGGTCAATTGTACCAAAATATCATGGGCTAGGCAACTGTAGAGAGCATCTAGCACTCCTAGAGCAGAGAGAACAAAGTCAAGAGGTTAGAATCATTACAGCTTAGAAGTTTGAGGGACTGGGGTGCCTGGGTGGCTCAGTTGGTTGAGCAATCGACTTCGGCTCAGGTCATGATGATCTCGTGGTTCGTGGGTTCGAGCCCCACATCAGGCTTTGTGCTGACAGCTCAGAGCTTGGAGCCTGCTTCACATTCTGTGTCTACCTTTCCTTCTGCCCCTTCCCTACTCAGCTGTCTCTCTCTCAAAAATAATTAAACATTTAAAAAAAATTTTTAAAAGAACTTTGGGGGACTTCTTAGAGCTGAGGCTCAGATTACTCTGGATGAGGCTGGCTGGCTGATGCTGGTGTCTATAAAAGAAACGTAGGAAGGCTAGTTCTAGGAATGTTTTCAACACTACAAACTGAAACCAATGGTTGCTACTGGAAAAAGCCATCACTGCTGGGATGAAAAACAGTTGCTGGACGTCACTGAAAAGAACAAGAAGCAAACAGGAAGAAGCGAGTGCACTTGGTCTTCCTTCAGCCCTCCTGTAGGCCACGGGCAGCCTCTAAGTGGCAGAACCTGACAGGCAAAAGAGAAACATGATTTACAGAGTCCCAGGCCCAGCGTCACGGACAGAAGATACAAGGATGGGACAGAATTAAGGCCACAGGTTAACACCAGCATATGTACACGTATGCACTGAAGGTCATATTGTACTTCCCGTAGCTTGGATTTCCCCTCTATATGCAAATCAAATTCCTCTTTATCTTCATACACTAAAACATTAAGAAACAAGAACAAGACCTCAATTGAGATCATTTTGATAGTTGTGTTATAATATAAAGATAATTTTTATAAACTTGGTATTTGAACCATATTTCCCCTCACTTACACTACATATCTTTATTTGAATACATTTATTTTAATTTCACCCTTCATTGATTCGGTTATTCATACATTCATGCATGGGTTTCTTAAACTAGTTTTTAATAAGGTCTTTTTGTGTGTTTAAAAGAGAGAAGTGGTTTTCTTGAAACTGTTTACGTGAACATAGTCTTGAGGGGCTTTTGTGAATTCGGTGATTTTTCTCCAACTATTTGGGTGTTGGTCCTTTTTTTTTCTTTTTTTTCTTTTTTTTTAGGTTATTCCTTGAACTTAGAGCAGTAAGGTCTCTGGTAAGAAGGAAGCAAAGAGCTCCTGGATTCATTGATTGACAAGGGGAATAAGTCTGCTTATCCAATGGCCTCTATGCTTTCGTTTTGTACCTACAAGGATCTATTTGCAACATTTATCCAGATGAAGTAATTCTCTATCATTCAATCATTCTTCTCTATTTTGCAATAAACTCAATTCCGCCCCATATTCATTGTCCCCATTACTGTCCCTCACTTCACCTCCTCTTTCCATTGAAACTGTGTCCACAGACTAGAATTACCACAGTGGCATTAAAAACAGACACGGAGGGGTGCTTGGGTGGCTCAGCTGGTTAAGTGTCCAACTTCGGCTCAGCTCATGATCTCACGGTTTGTGAGTTCGAGCCCCGCGTTCGGCTCTCCTGACAGCTCAGAGCCTGGAGCCTGCTTCAGATTCTGTGTTTCCCACCTCTCTGCCCCTCCACTACTTGTGCTATGTCTCTCTCTCTCTCCAAAAAAAAAAAGTAAATAAACATTAAAAAATTAAAAAATAAATTAAAAATAAAAACAGACACTGAATCAAACTATTGGTAGTCTTGTCTTCAACAGTCATGTCCTTTGAGTATTTCCTTTCTCTACGCCATTCATAGTGAAGGTAAGGAACTGTCTTCATGAACTTTAACATTTTCTTTTCCTCATATTTACTGTCTGTCTTAAAATTTATATTATTAGTAAATAGTCTGTATTTGAAAAGAATGTCTGTTTCACCAAAGAAGATACACAAAAGGGCAAAAAACCCACAAAAAGATGTTCAACATCCTTAGCCTCCAGGGAAATACAAATCAAAACCCTAGTGAGATACCACTTCGCATCTCGTAGGATGGCCATCAAGAGAAGGATAGATAACAGCAAGTGTCCATGAGGATGTGGAGAAATCAGAGTCCTGCTGGGGGGAATATAAAATGGTGAAGTCACTTCGGAAAACACACTGGCAGCTCCTTGGATTAAACATAGACTTACCATATGATCTCTACTCCTCCATATAGGTATAGACCCAACAGGAATAAAAGGATATATTCACACAAAAACTTGTACCTGTATATACAATAGCAGCCAAAACGTGGAAACAATCAAGGGTCCGTCAAGGGATGAATGGAAAAATAAAATGTGATATACCTATACAATGGAATATTTTTCATCAATAAAAAAGAATGAACTGCTGATATATATTACAACGTGGTGAAAATATTATGCTAAATTAAAGGACTCAGGCACAAAAGACCACATATTATTCTATGGTCCTTTTTATATGAAATTTCTCAAAGAGGTAAATCTAGAGAGACAGAAAGAATAGTGGTTGCAGCAGGCTGGGGGCACTGGAGATGGAGATGGGGGAAATGAGAGAGTCTCCTAAGATGTATTAGCTTTCTTTTGAGCGGATAAAAACGTTCTAAAATATATTGTGACAATGGTTACACAACAGTGAATATACTAAAAACCACTGAATTGTACACTTCAAATGGGTGAACTGCACGTTATGTGAATTATATCTCAATAAAGCATTTTTAAGGGATAAAAATAATATACATATGGTCCAAAAAACAACCAGTCTCAGATAACTAATATGTCTGCCATTTCCACTGTATGTCCCTGTCTTTTTCTATTGAAATACAGGAGTTATTTATATATTCTGGATATTAATCCTTTGTTAGTTAAAAGTGTGACAAATGTCGTCTTCCAATTTAGTGCTTATCTTTTATACATTATTTAAGGTCTCTTTGGATGAACTGAAGGTCTTTATTGAATAAAATGTATCAATCTTTTCATTTTGAGATAATGCTATTTGTGGCTGCTAAAGAAATTATCCCCTCCTAAAATATTCTTAAATATATATTCTCTAAAATTTTTAAAGTTTTATTTTTCATGTTTAAGTTCTAATGATGTCTGGAATTGAATTTCATATATGGCATAAGGTGAATATCCAACTATATTTTTTCCAGATAAATAATGAATTGCCCCAAGCGACTTAATAAAACAGTTATTTTCTCAATAATCTGCAGTGCTACCTCCCCTAAATGTTTCATTTTCCCAAATGGGTTAATTTCTGAACTTTGTATTCTGTTTCATTGATCTACATATCCACCCATTCTTAATCACTAAAGTGTTGTAATAGCCCTTTTGTTTTGTTTCTTTAGGTGTGTCTTGACTATTCTTGTCCCTTTCTTCTTCCACATACATTCTAGAATCATCTTGTCTAATTAGGTGAAAATTAATGTTTGGAATTGTTATAAAATTTCACTAAATATATATATATATTCCATATATATATATGAATTAAGACCTTTATATAATTGGGTCTTACTACCAATAAACATGATATATCTCTTCATTTAGTTAGGTCTTCTTTGAATTATCTAATTAAGTTTTCTAGATTGTATTCATTGAGGTACTGTATATCTTTATTTGATTTATTACTCTGACTTTAATTTAATTTGAATTAAATAAATTTAATTTTTATTGCTCTTGTAAATAGTATCTTTTTTTCATATGTTTTCTAATTATTTTTCCTTGTGTATAGATACATAGTTGGGTTTAAATATTGTTCTTATATCCAATATTGTATAACCATTCTTACTAATTCTAATAATCTGTATGTTATTGTATGTTTGTAATAACGTATATATTATTAGGGATTGTCTATGTAATTATATCTATGAATAATTACAAATATTTTCATATTTCCATGGGTTTTTTTTTTGTTTTCTCGTCTTCTTGGGCAATCTCAGACCTCCAGTACAAAAAAGAGAAAGACTTGGAGAGCTAGAAAGGGAGAAAGAAAAAAGAAGGAAAGGAGAAATAGGAGGGAAGGAGAGGAGAAAAGGAAGGAGGAGGAGAAAGAAAAAATGCATATGGTAGGCATCTCTGTCTTGTTTTGATTTTAAAAGTAATGTTCATACTATTTACTTATTAATTGTAATGTTTGCTGTCGTTTTCCCATAAAAATCATTTTCAGGTTTAGGAAGTTTCCTTCTAAGCTTTGAATTTGCTAAGAATTTCTATCATTAAAGAATGGAGAAGTTTTTCTCCATCTAAGATAAATTTAAGATTTTTTCTTATTTAATTTTTAAGTGATAGATTATATTTGATGCTAAATTAACCTAACACCTTGATGATTTTACACTTTTATGGGAATTCAAGCAGTAAGTATGTGCCCATGTACACTAGTAGTTTTTCAATGATGTAGAGCAATCTCATGAAACCTAGGAGAAAACTCAAAAACCTCAAGAAATTGTAGTAATAGGCTAACTTTTCAGTGAACACCAATTTTTAATAACTCTCAATAATTTGCTTGAGAAGTAATCTTAGTGTGGGGTGCCTGAGTGACTCAGTCAGTTAAGCATCTGACTCTTGACTTTGGCTCAGGTCATGATCTCATGGTTCATGGGCTTGAGCCTCACATTGTGCTCTGCACTGACAGCATGAAGCCTGCTTGGGATTCTCTCTCTTATCTCTCTTTCTCTCTCTCTCTCTCTCTCTCTCTCTGTCTGTCTCTCTCTCTCTGCCCTCCCCTGCTTCTACTCTCACTCTCAAAAATAAACACCTAAAAAAATTAAAATAAATAAATAAATAAAGCAAAGTCTCTGCTTTCCAGATTTTGAATTACCTTATTCTATATTTCCTGATAATTTCTCTTTGGAAAACTATGTTATCTTCTTTCTTCAAATTACCACTTAAGTTATTCCATGAAGTTTTTCTTCTCTGAATACCCCATCTGATTCTATTCTTCTAGTCTTTTCATTAAACTATCATTCTTCAGCTAATGACTATTTCCAGCCCATGTCAGTGTATCACATTGTTATAATGATTACATGAAAATGTAAGTAGCATAATGTCTGGCAAATAAATCATATTTAATATATATTCTCTAGTTAAATTCTTCCACTAAGTCCCTTCATTAAATTCAAGCTAGTAACGTGCTATTTACAACACCCATACTTCTATATATGAAATACATTGTTTTGCATACAATTAATGTTCTGTGATACGTCCAAAATTTACCATTGCTGTTACCACTCCACTACCATGAACATAACATACTTGGTTCTTTTAGGATGCCCTGTTTTGTAGTCCACTTTTTCTTTCCTATTCATGACTGCAATCTACATTCCTGTATTAACTTCTTTCCTATACTTGATAAGATCCCAACTGGATGGGCTACAAGCACTGTGTATTCAGAGCCAAGCCTTAAGATCAGATAAGGAATTATTATTCTGGCCCAATAATTTTACATTTAAGGTTGCCAGTGAATGAAGAATTTGCTGCCAGGTTTTTCTGGAGTCATTTTGTAAATCTCCTACCAAACTGATACATAAGAAAGTTAGCATTTGAAAATACTATACAATAATACATTTCTGTAGACATCAAAATCAAAGTTAATTAAAAAAAAAACAGAGTATGACCAATTAAAGCCCTTACTAAAATAATTTGGAATAAAAATTCTGAAAGAGACAGAGTTCAAAATTGTGAACCATGAGCTGAAATGAAAGTGATCTCAAAATCTGATGTCCCAATTCTCAGTAAAACTACAGGGATATGAATCCTTAAGTCATTTTCTATGTATGTGCACAAAGGAAAATAGCTTAGAATAAAGACTAGCATGTCTTCTGAACACATGAAACAGAAACCTAATATTTTTGAAAGAAAAAAGTTAAAAGAATACTCATAATTTTTCATCTGAAGGTTGGCTTTCTTATCTTCCCTTATGATCTCCTATCTTTTCCCTTGTGACCCATCAGCCTACAAAAGACATGCCTTGTGGGTAAATTTCTATTAAATACATCATAGATGGGAGTCAGCATTCTCTACTTTAACTTTATGAAATCACTATTTATTATTCTTTTATTTTTTAAAATTTTTTAGCGTTTTTATTTTATTTTTGAGAGACATAGAGACAGAGCATGAGCAAGGGAAGGGCAGAGACAGAGGGAGACACAGAATTTGAAGCAGGCTCCAGGCTCTGAGCCGTCAGCACAGAGTCCGACACAGGGCTCGAACTCACAGACTGTGAGATCATGACCTGAGCTGAAGTCAGCCGCTCAACTGACTGAGCCACCCAGGCGCCCCCACTATTTATTATTCTTATCACCACAAACTCAAATTGCATTTTGGTAAAGTGTAGGCTTTCAGTGCTTCAGTTTTGGCAGCTTTCTGTCCCATTAGCGAGATGAAGAGTCAACAGAATTCCTCCCCATGGCGTGGTTGATCACAGGCCCTTTACATGTCCTGGGCCAAGCTCTCACCTGAAACTTATGGACTTCTACTGGTGATCCTAGAGTCCCTGCCAACTCCACCTGCCAGTAAAAAGAAAGTGGTGCCACAAAAGGGATTTTTTTTTTTAATCTGGAGAGAGGATAAAATAAAACTTTACCCTTCTCCACATTAACTTCTACATTTTTAGTCTTAATCCTCTGGGTCTTGCTGGCCCTACCAACTTCTTTACCCCAAGTCCATTTGGCAATATGTCCTACAGTGTAGTCACATAATCCCAAACCCTAAGGGTCTCTTGTTGCTATAAGGTAAAAAACAAAACAAAAGAACCCGGGAACACTAAAGTTACTATTTTCCATACTGGAGGTTCAGAAATCAGTTTATAAATGATGTGCATGTCAAAGAAACGTGAATGTCTTGTCGTGAAAATACATTTTGGGTAATGCATCAAACAACAGTGTCATCAGTCAGAGTTCGATCAGGTATGTGTTCTTTATTAGAGAGATCTGACCATGCGCAATCATGGGAGCTCCACAGGAAGTTGCTCGTGTGTCATCTACGGGAGTAGGAAGTCTGCAGTATCAGCATTACGAAGAAGAAAAAGGATGAACAAAGAGCAGGAAGGCAAGCTATGAGGCTGACCTGCAACCTTCCTTTTTGATGGTGAGAGTGCCTTGCAGGAGAAACAGGTCCCCTTATCATGGGCTAAACATACACCTGGTCAAAAAGCATGAGGAGGATCCAGTAGGAGCAAAAGAAACCATGACCCTGGGATCCTCGCTGTCACACACAACACAGGTGAGCCTGGAGATAAGCAACAGCACAGGTGAACCACAATAGTACATCTTACCCAATAACCAACTGTTCAAACAGTTGAAAAATCAATTAATTATGATGTATCTCCTTTACTTATATTTTTCCAATTTGAATGCAAAATGTCTTTTGTGGCCCAAGTTATTTAAGAACTGAAGGAAATTCTGAAATGAACACAATCCATTCCTTGTCCATATATACCTCTTTCAGTCATATTTAATTTCCAAGTAAAAAAACAAAAACAAAAAACAAAAAAAGCAACATAATACAAAATACAATGCAACTGTGCCTTATACAATGGAAAGTCACACTGATTCTCTCTCCAAAAGATGATGCAAAGTCCTTTGTCCATCTTTGAATGAGAGCTATTCCTCTTCTAAGTCACAGTCTCTCCCCCCTTTGATCTTTTGTAACTTAAAACTGAGATATATTATTTTTTTTCTCTTAGAGAATCTTTCATGTCTTGTTTTTAATTTTTTTCTCAAATTTTTATTTAAATTCTAATTATTTACCATATAGTGTAGTATTGGTTTCAGGAGTAGAACTTAGTGATTCAGTCTTTATATACAACATTCAGTCCTCATCACAAGTGCCCTCTTTAATACCCATCGTCCATTGGGCCCATTCCCTGCCCACCTCCCTCCATCAACTCTCAGTTTGTTCTCAACTCTCAGTCTCTTATGGCTTACTTACTTCCTTCTCTCTTTCTTTTTTTCCCTTCCCATGTGTTCATCTGTTTTGTTCCCTAAATTTTACATATGAGTGAAATCATATGGCATTTGTCTTTCTCTGACTTACTTTCCTTAGCATAATACATTCTAGTTCCATCCATATTGTTGCAAATGGAAAGATTCCATTCTTCTTGGTGGCTAAGAAATATTCCACTGCATATAATTACCATATGAGATATGTTATTATTAACACAATTTATGTCAGATAGTAGAAGGTAAAAAGAAAAAAGAAACTGTTTTTGATATTTATATCAAAAGTACAAAGAGGGGCACCTGGGTGGCTCAGTCGGTTAAGTGTCCAACTTCAGCTCAGGTCATGATCTCACAGCTTGTGGGTTCTAGCCCTGTTTCGTGCTCTGTGCTGACAGCTCAGAGCCCAGAGCTGCTTTGGATTCTGTATCTCCCTCTCTTTCTCTACCCCTATCCAGCTTGTGCTCTTTCTCTCAGAAATAATAAATAAACCTTAAAAAAATTTTTTTAAGTAGAAGGAAATGCACATAATTCAAATAGTTCCCATTCCCGCAATTAGCCATAGGTGATATTTATAACTTCTTTCTTCCACTATCCATCCCATATTCTTTTTGCCCTTAGTAAGCACCTCAGCTAACTGCTGTCCGTTGCCCAATAGGGTGACCTAAACTTTTAATCCTGGAAGGTTCTGGACCTTAGTAATAATGCCAGTATTCACTGCTATAGTTTTATATTGACCTTAATCCCAGGGTTTAAGAGTACTAAGAAGCACCCTGAGAGATCTCTCAGACATTTTCCTCCTTACCCCTGCAATGTAGTCACAATCCAATTTTCCCCTAATAATCATTATCAATCATCCCAGCCAATGCAGTAGCCCATTCTTTGCCTATAAAGTAAAAAAAAAACAAAACAAACAAAACAAAAACAAAAACAAAAAACCATTGCTGCATCTCCTGGTAGCAATATTTCTCCCTGGAAATGAAGACTTCTAGAGCAACATGATATTCTGTAGAATGAAGAGGGGATGAAGGCCGCTGAAGACTACATAATGCCATAGGGCTGGAGAGTAGCCCTAAGGTATACAGCAGTGAGGGGATACTGCTTACACGGCCAGCTAGTAGCAAACTGCTGCTGATAGCCTTTACTGATAGGAATAAATAGACCAAGGCATCCACTAGATCAATAGTCATATACCAGGTACTTAGAGACGTGTTGATTAATTCCAGCAAAAAAAAAACCATAACCATAAGTATACCTACAATGCAGGCCAACACCTAAGTTTATGATAATCCACTATTATCCTTTAAGACCATCTTCTGCATAGGCCGAATCGGCAAACTGAATGGAAACCACCACTTCGGTGACTTTCAAGCTTATACTGGTATTATAAAGATTTGAAATCCCCCCAGAAAGCAAAGGTCTTTCTTTTTGGTGGGGGGTTGTTCTGTACTATTTAAAATAGTATATTAATACACATGGCATCACAAAATCCTTAGAGCAGTTTTAAGCTTCAATAATTTCACAAGTATAAATGTTACAAACTCACAAATGATTGCTCTGAAAATTTGTTGATTTAAATTTGAATGCATATTTAGTTTTGTGGATTTTTTATTTTTAATTTCTTTAGGTGAGCACTTCTAGATAAATGGTAGCAGAGGTGTCCTTTTCGGCCATCTCAGTCACCCGATTGATCTCCATTAGATTTTTTTCTTTAGGTCACATAAAGGAAAGATAATTTCACTAGGTCACTCCAAAATTACCATGTAGCTATCATGTAGATATCAAAACATTTTCTTTGAATGACCTTGAATCTGAAATTACAAATGGTCACTGACCATTTTGATTACTGGACAGCAGATAGTAAATTTTTTTTTCAAAATCCAAATCAGGCTAAAATAATGAGTAGCATAATGATGATGGTTATATTGAACTTTACTAAGAATCGCATTGACACTTTAAATTCTTAACTACTCTTTGAAATATCTTTTTGTCAATCTGAAGCATTTATATTATGTTACTATAGCTTAAGACATCACTGAAACTTGCATGCTGTCTTTTCTAAAAGGTACCTGTTTCAAACAATAAGAGCAATCTATTTGTGGGATTCGTAGAAGTTAAAGACGAAAAACAAGATCATAAAAAGTGGGAAGGAACTAAGCAGTACACTGTTGGGAGTTTCTTACACAGTGTGTAAAAAAAATGTACTATTTAAAGATAAATCTGAGGACTTCTGGGAAAATGGCAGAGTAGAAGGATCCCGAGCTCGTTTTATCCCATAGACACACCTGGATAACACCCCTATCAGTATAAATAACCCAGAAAATGACCCACAGACAAGCAGAACAGACTCTCTACAGCTAAATGTAGAAAAAAGGCCGCATCATTTGCAGCAACGTGGATGGAACTGGAGGGTATTATGCTAAGTGAAATAAGAGAAAGACAGATATATGTTTTCACTCATATGTGGAACTTGAGAAACCTAACAGAAGACCATGAGGGAAGGGAATGGGAAAAAAAATAGTTACAAACAGAGAGGGAGGGAGGCAAACCATGGGAGACTCTTAAATACACAGAACAAACTGGGGGTTGATGGGGCAGCAGAGGAGAGAGAGGGGAAATGGGCGATGGGCATTGAGGAGGGCACCTGTCAGAATGAGCACTGGGTGTTGTATGTAAGTGATGAACCATGGCAATCTACCCCCAAAACCAAGAGCACACTTTACACACTGTATGTTAGCCAATTTGACAATAAATTATATTTTTTAAAAAAAGAAAAAGATAAAGAAAAGAGCTCACATCAAAAAGGTAGGAAGGGTGGAGACATGGTCAGGAGCCAAAGTGACCCATGGGACCATCCATGGGAGGGAGGGATGACATGGGCACAGAGAGGGGAGAGGAGAACACTCCATGCCCAGTACCTCAAACATGGGGACCTGCACTAAGAAGACGAAGTCCCATAAGGTTTAGCCTTAAAAACATAAGGGGTTTAGGGGTGTGCCTGGGTGGCTCAGTCACTTAAGTGTCCAACTTTGGCTCAGGTCATGATCTCACAATTCATGGGTTTGAGCCCAGAGTAGGGCTCTGTGCTGACAGGTCAGAGCCTGGAGCCTGCTTCAGATTCTGTGTCTCCTCTCTGTCCCTTCCTCCCTCGTGTTCTGTCTCTCTCTCTTCTCTCTCTCTCTCTCTCTCTGTTTCTCAAAAATAAACATTGAAATAAAAGCTAAATACAAAAACAACAAAAACAACAGAAGGGGTTTAACTTTGAGAGTTTCGACAATCATGTGCCTTGAAACCTAGACATTTAGAAATCAGCAAGCCTGGCTCTGGGAGGGCAGGAAGAGGACAGGAAAATGCATCCCCACCCTTAAAGAGGAGCACAACTAAACATCCCTTGGAGATACAACCTAGAAGCTGCAGTTTGAAAAACCCCTGAGGTACACAGGAAGATCTACTTCCTAATCTCAAAACTTGCACTGGAGAGACAGGAATCCTGGGGACACTACTCCAAGAACAAAAGAGCTGACAGGCACCACTCACCTCTCCTATGCCCCAGCTTAGATTCAGGGACACTTGCAAGAAGCAGAGCAGTGCAAACACTCCACCTAGCTTACTAACAGGGCGTCCTACACCTGCCTTCATCTGCCAACCCATGCCTTCCAACCCACCTTGGGGGGGGGGGGTTCCCAGGCCACTGCAGTTCCCCCTCCCACAGCAAACCTGCAAAAACCTTACTAACACCAAGCGCCCCACCCCCTCATTCTCCATCAAACCTGCCCCCCTCTTGTGATTCACGGGTGAATTCTACCAAACATTTAAACAAGAATTAATATCTATTCTTCTCAAGCTATTGCAACAAATGGAACATTTGTTCGATAGTGAGGCCAGCATTATCCTGATTCCAAAACCAGATAAAGACACTACAAGAAAAGAGGGCTACAGGCCAATGTCTCTTCTTAAAAATCTATGTACACGGCCAGAAATCTTAATTGTTGAAAACGTGCCACAATAACAAAGGCTGAATACCCTTTGCTTCACATCTTTCTATAGATAATTGTATACATTTTTATGGGTTAAGAAACCACCTATAAATGCTGATGACTAAACCCTAGCCTATTTCCTGAGCTATATTACCACAGAAATAATAATTGGGCACCTACAGCTCAATATTTCTTTTTTTTTTATTTTTTTAATGTTTATTTTTGAGGGAGAGAGAAGAGAGAGAATGGGAGAGAGTAAGTACGAGTGCGGGAGGGGCAGAGAGAGAGGGAGACATAAAATCTGAAGCAGGCTCCAGGCTTTGAGCTGTCAGCACAGAGCCTGACACGGAACTTGAACCCATGAACTGTGAGATTATGACCTGAACCAAAAGTCAGACGCTTAACCGACTGAGCCACCCAGGTGCCCCAACAACTCAATATTTCTAATGTCCACTTCACCATCTTCTGCCCCCTAGTCTATTCTTTACCTCAGTTAATGTCCCAGCCATAAACACAGTTGCTCTATCAGAATTTGTAATTCTGACATTTGTTAGAAAATGTAATTTCTGGACCTCTCCTGCTTCTTCATCCTCCATACCTACCAACTTCCGTCATTTAACTCCCAAATACTTCTCCATGCTAGCCACTCTTCCTCATTCCCACTAAAACACTTCTGCCTTAATTTAAGCTCTTATTTCCCTGGCAATGAAACAGTGTATTATCCTTCCTGCCTTCAGTCTTCTTTGTCATAGTACATAACTAAGCTATATATTTAGCCATGTCCATTTTTTCTTTAGCAGCAATCAGTTGTCCCCACGTTCTTAGGAATACAACCCAAACTTCTTTGCACTTCCTCTCATAGACTGTGTCCCAGACAGCTCAGGCTGTTATGATGAAGTACCACAGAATGGCTGGCTTACGAATGACAGAAAATTATTTCTCACAGTTCTAGAGCCTGGAAATCAAGATCAGGGTGCCAAGCATAGTTGGGTTTCTTGGGAAAGTCTTTTCCGGGTTGCAGACTGCCAACTTCATGCTGTATTCTGAGATGGAAAAGAGCCCAGATAAGAGGCGAGCTTTCCCATGACTCGTACAAGGGCACACATCTCATTCGTGAGGGCTCCCTGCTCATGACCTCATCTAATCCTAATCACATCCCAAAGGCCCCACTTCTTAACACCATCACACTGGGGGGCACGGTTTCAACATAAGAATTTGGAGGGGACACAGACGTTCAGCCCATAACAGACTGCTCTAACTTATTACGTCCATTTCTCTGTAGTTCTCTTTTCTGTGTTTATGTATAAATTCATGTATTAATGCATTCACACTTTCACTAATGCTAAGTATACTTTGTGTCAGACATCATATGTAAGAAAGAGGAAGCCCCTGACCTTACTACATTTACAATCTAATGGGGAAAAGGTAAAAACAAGCATACAAATAAATAAGGAAACATATAAATAAATGATGTATTTTCAGTAAGTGGCAAGTACACTGAAGAAAAATGAAGCAGGGTTAGACAGCATTTAATAAAGAGGAGTGGCTCCATTTTAGATAGGAATATTGGAGAAGGCCACTTTGAGGACGTAATACACCAGTCATAGCCAAAAGTAACAGCTAGTGTAAAAGCTGAGGCAGGAAACACCTTAATAAAAGAGAGAACAGCAAAAAGGACTGGAGTGAGTCAATGGAGAAGTATAGGAGATAAGGTCAGAGGCTGTCAAAGTCAGATCATGTAGGCCTTTGTAATAAGTGTTTGAATTTTATTTTAGTTTCTAAGAAAAATCACTCGCTCACTCACTCATTGATTCAGCTCTACAAACATTTACTGCGTGCCTACTTTTACTGAGCAGTGTTTTGTGCACTGGAGACACATCAATGAGAAAAGAATGAAAAAAAAGTCCTTTCCTCATTGAGCTTCCATTCTATGCGAGAGAAGAAAATAAAGGACAAAGTAAATTATGTAGTGTGTTGAAAGAAGTAGGGCCAAAGCCCTGGAAAACAGTTTGAGTGGGGAATAGCTGTGACCTTCAATAGGATGGTCAGGGTAGGCCTTACCAAGAAGGCGATATTTGACAAAAACTGGGAGGAATTGAGAGAATGAGCCGTGATAAAATCTGGACAGAGAACATTCCAGACTAAGAAAACAAACATGCTTACAGGCCTAAGGAAGGATGTGTGGCACGTCTGAGGAACAGCAGAAAGACCAGTATAGCTATAGACAAGTCCTTACTCACTAATATAGCGAAAGAACAAAGGTTTGGAACAGCTTCGAGGGAGAGGGGATACAAGTGAAAGTTCAGATGAGTCTGTTAGATATCCAAGTGGAGAGATCTGGTATGAAGATGGAGAGAGAAGTCTAGGCTTTGAGAGAGAGAAAAACACAGTTTGGAGGTGGTGTAGTTTAGCTTTTATTTCATAATTATAACCTGAACTTTGAAGTCTAACTAGATTCAGAGAAGGGAAAGGAAATATGGAATCTAAAGAATTGTATCAAATACGTAATAAAGACTTCAATGGACAAGATGAGAAGCCCTACTTAGCCACCAAATGGAATGGTTTTGTGAGTGAAGACTGAAAATAATATCAAATTGATTACACTTGCCCACCCTCAGCAATGGTGATCTTGCTGGTTTTGCCTTTCCTAGACCTAGCCTGCTACCTGTCACCCTACACCATGCCAAAGACCATGCCCTTGTCTTTCAAACAATCATCGAAAAGTGCAAATGAGAAGGCTGGGAGCCCAAAGCTATAGCAAAGCTATAGCAAGGTATGGACAAGATACCAGGACCTAGTCTCTAAAATAAGGCTCACATTAGCAAAATTTCCCCCAGAGATGGCATTGTCACAAAGGTCATTATGGGTTTGAAGTCACAATTCCACTCTGGGACATAATCCCAGGGACAATTCCATTCAGGCGCTAACTCCCAAATCATCTTCCCCAGAGAACAGAAGTCTTGGGAACCTTGTCTACATGAACTTAAGGGAAACACGGTCCCAGGGATCACTGCCAATTTCTATGGCAACACTGAAATAAACAAGAAAGCTGGCCAGTGCTTGCTTTTGCTTTATGTGGTTTTGTTTGTTTGTTTGTAGGCTGGTGAAGCTAATGTAGTAGAGAGGAAAAATGATATTAGTCATCACATAATTACCAGAGGGCTGTGCTTGAGTAAGTGAACAGGGAGGGGTTCCAATACAACAGGAGAGAGGCCAGCTTCACATGGGAGCATCAACTGTCCATCTATAGAAACAGGAAGGAAGGCACACTATATCATGCAGAGATTGGTAGGTGGAAGAGTTTTCAGCACTGGAATAACACGATCACATTTATATTCTGTCCCCTGTGAAGTGACGGGACTGTAGGAAAAGAGTTGAAGCAAGGCATTCTAAAGTCTTTATTAGTACTCTGGGAAGGGGAGGAGGGTGACTTAAACTTGAACGGGAGCTGTGGATGTGATGCCAAGTTGTAACTGGGATATATTTGAAAGTAATACCTATGGAAATTACCTTAGATTTGACAAGGGGAGTATAAGTGAGAAAGAAATTTAAAGGATGACTTCTAAGCTTTTGGTTTGTTGTAACTAGGAGGATGTAAGTACCATTAATTGAGGGAGGACCCTAGGAAAGGAAAAATTGGGATTTTAAACCCAGAGGTTTACTTGTGACATTTTAGTTCTGAGAATCCTATGGTAGAGCCAAGGTGGTCACATAAAGCCGGCAGTAGTTGAGAGCACCTCACAGAAGATGAGCCCAAAAAAACACCAGGCTGGAGACAACAGTGTGTAGAAGCTGACTCACACTGATTCTCAAAGAATTTTGTAAACCAGGTGTTAAACACAACCACTATTAAAAACTAAATTAAAAGGCAATTTTTATGTCCTGAAGAGACACCAGAGTAATGAATGAAATGTTATCATTTGCAATAACGTGGATGGAACTAGAGTGTATTATGCTAAGCAAAATAAGTCAGTCAGAGAAAGACAAATTTCATATGATTTCACTCCTATGTGGAATTTAAGAAACACAACAGATAAACACAGGGGAAAGGAAGGAAAAATAAGATAAAAACAGAGAGGAAGGGAAACCATAAAAGACTGTTAAATACAGAGAACAGATTAAAAGTTGCTGGAGGGGTGGTGGGTGAGGGGAATGGGGTAAATGAATGATGGGCATTAGAGGGCACTTGTGGGGATGAGCACTCGGTGTCATATGTAAGAGGTGAATCACTGGGTTCTACTCCTGAAACCAAGACTATGCTGTATGTTAACTAACTTGAATTTAAATAAAAAATAAATTTAAAATTAAAAAAAAAAAATAAGATCAACTTATAATACATTATATTAAAAAACATAGGTAATAAATACTCAAAACTCATGACTTTCTAGTTACTTTACTACATTTTGCTATGATCCACGCTCTTGAGATTACTTACATCTGTATGTCTTCACATCTCTTCCCAAATCCCCATTTAGCATCATCACAGAGGAAGCTTGAAATCTGTCGTGGTGGGAGTATTTACACCATGGTAATTGGCAAATGCTTCAAATTAGATCTTTGTTTTCCTTAGAGAGCTGGTTACCAACTATGAACTAGCATACCACCATCTGGAGATACATATTTGTTTGTCATCAGAGATGGCATTTATTCCAGTTACTGAGATGAATATAAATAGAGTAGACAAGTGGCACCTGGGTGGCTCAGATGAGTGTCCAACTTCAGCTCAGGTCATGATCTCATGGTTCCTGAGTTCAAGCCCCACATCGGGATTTCTGCTGTCAGTGTAAAGCTGGCTTTAGATTCTCTGTCCTCCTCTCTTTGTCCCTCCCCCACTCACACTCACTCTCTCATAAATGAATACGCATTTACATTTTTTTAAAAATCTTCACTTAAAAAACTAAATAAATAAAATAGAGTAGACAAGGCCAGGACTGCACATTCAGATGTCAGAAGAGAAGGAGAAATCAGAAAAAAGAGACTGATTTTCAGTGGTTATCCTAAGTCTCAGGATAAAAAAACAGAAGTACACAACATCCTGGAAGATGAAGGAGGAATATATACACAGAATGTGATCTACTACAGCAACTGTTGGTGCTAAGTAAGTTGATACTGAGAACTGACCATTCACTTTGGCCTTATGCGAGGTAGCTGGTTACCCCATATAAATATAAAGTATAAGTACAAAAGTATAGAAGTGTAAATAACAAGTATGAGAAGGAGTTCGGCTGCAAAAAGCAGCAGAAAAATGAGACAGTAGCTAGGGGCAGATGTGGGTCAAGAACATTTTGTTATGGCTTCAAAGAAAGGAGATATTATACCATATTTGCATTCTTAGGCAGAAGATCCAACAGGTAGTATAAACTGCTACTGAAAGATGGAGAAGGACCAACTGCAGGAGCAAAGTCTCTGAGACAGAGGATGGGATGGAGTGTCATCAGTGGAGGGTGTGGCTTATACAGGAACAGAAACAGATCATCCATCGCAACATGAATTCCAAGGTGAGCATATGATGTAGGAAATCAGAATATGCCTGCCACCAAATTATGCCACCCGGGTATAAGAATTATTTTGAACAGGAGGCAAATGAGAATTGAGAGATACAGGGGTGCCTGGTGGCTTACTTGGTTAAGCATCCGACTCTTGGTTTTGACTTAGGTCATGATCTCGTGGTTCATGAGTTTGAGACTTGCATCACAGGGCCTGCTTGGGATTCTCTCTCTACTGCTCTTTCTCTGCCCCTCCCCTGCTTGTGCTCTCTCTCTCTCAAAACAAATAAAAAAATAAACTGTAAAACAAAAGAACTGACAGATACAGAAAGAAGTCTTCCCAGAGCTTCCCTTATCTAAGAACAGAAACTTCTGCCAAATGAGGATTTCCATAACTCTCCTCTCACAGGGAAGTTTCATGGCCATGAAGAAGGCAGAAAGTCAGTAGGGACATGGACAGACACAAATCTTACTTCATTAGTTGTCCCCATGTCATAACCTTCCCACTGTTTGCTGTCCCTGGAAGCCTAAAACCTTCTTCCTTTGTCTCATCACTTCTCTACAAATTAATTGTTCTTTGTGAAGATTCTATATAAGCCCAAATTCTAACCACTCCTTTGAGTTTCTCATCATTGAATTCTCCCATATGCAAGCACAGTGCACATGTTAATAAATTCTATTTCTGTCTTGTTAATCTCTCTTTTTTATTTTGTTCTTTTTTTGTTGTTGTTGTTGTTTTGCAGGTCCAGCCACTGAACCTAAGAAAAGAGAGGAAGTTTGTTTCTTCCCTACAGTGGGTATAGATGAAATCCTCCACCCAACCGCTTGTCTACCTAAGCGGTTTCAGCTCAAGTGTAACTGGTTCCAGTAAGCATTCCTGGGCCCCCCAACTATGGCCAACTGGTCTTATCTGTGTCCCACTAGCATCCTGATGAAGTGCACAACATGTCACTTTCCTAACACATGGACATGATCCCCTTCTCACTCACGACCTGGTGCTCCTTCACAGAGCACCTTGTGCCTCAGCCCCAGCACAGAGCTGGCATGTAGGACACTCTTAATAAATTTTATTAGATGAGATTAAACTGAAGAAGAGCAGCAGATATAAAGAAAAGGAAACAATAAAGGAAAAGGCATCAGTATTTGCTAGGGATCCCATTCAGATAGAAACCACAGGGATTTCTATCTTGAAGGTGCAGAAACAATGAAAATTAAATTTGTAAAAACTAAACAGAAGAGAAAATACAAGAAAGCCCAGCACAAGAAAATACGTCATGCTTTGGTATTAAGTAGCCTTCAAATTCAATTTCAGAACACCAGCCTTCAAAGAAAAATAGATTTTAAAATATCTCACAAAAATATTACTCAAAAATAAGTGTGGTTTTCGAGCAAACGATTTTGGATCATTTTTCAATACTAAGTTTATTTTGAGAGAATCAAAAACACTGTTATCTTGTCATCTGTTCTCCAGATTTTCTTCCCTAGTCATTTCTTTGCCTTTCCTATCACCTTAATTTAAAAGCAATCAAATGTGCTGTCACAGACACTAGATTATAACTTTAGGTACAAAACAAATAATGAGCAACTCTTTACAAAAACAGAGTGCATAACCACTGACTGCATGTAATATAACTGAGGAGACAAGGCAGGCTAGAATTTTCTCTGATGATCTCCCTCAATATGAAATTGGTCCTCCAATCTCCAAAATACCCCAGGCTCTGTACTTAATGAGCAACCCTAAATATATTCCCTTCTCCTAAGAGGGATCCAAGAACTGTGAGCCCAGAGAATTTGCTTCCTTTGGATCCCTCCAAAGGCAGACACCAGGCCTCAAACTCAGCACAAAGAGTAAAGAATTATGCATCTGACTCTGGTGATCCTTGAAGGGCATTGAGTAATTAATTTTACACTTTCCCCATCGCCAGCCCCAACATCCCACCTGATTCTTATCTAAAATCGCTGCACTAAAAACTGCTCCTTACTGTTTCAGAAGTCAGTATTCCTCCATTCCAATATTTCCCAAACATGCCCTATCATTTGAGTTACCTGGTATACTCTAAAATATGGATTCTCTCAAGACTTTCCTTTGGAGACTGATTCTGCAGGTCTGGGACAGAGCCCGGGCTGTTCCGTTGAAATGCACATGTACAAAAGGAGGGATAACAGCCTGAGCTTTTGCTTTATTCGTTTTATTTGTTTATATGTGACCTCTTTCAGAGAAGCATTTGAGGTCCCTAGCCACAAAGTGGACTAAGAGAAACCTCATCAATTCACAATGTGATGAGAAGCATCCCCAGCTGTCATTGCTCCCCTGGATCATGGACAGATCTGTTGTGCATCCAGGGCTCACCTGTGTTAACAGAACAGCTCTGGGCCAGGAGTCAAGCAACAGTGGACTCTACTCTCAGCGATTCACCATCAACTGTGTGAACTCTGCAACTTACTGAAGACTCTGGGCTAACACATTTCCCAATTAGGAAGTGTTGGATTTCGTGATATGAGAGGGCGGCAGCCTGCCTTAGGGGTGAAACAGGCCCATCCATCCTGACTTCTCTCAGGCTACTAGGGACAAGTGCTAAATATGGCGTTTAACTATCCCACAACCCTGAGGGACACTTCTCTGAGCAAATGCAAACCTAAAACACTCCCTTTTGCCATTTGTCACAGGTTGAATTGTATCCCCCCTCCCTCAAAAAATATGTTGAAGTCTTAACTCCCACTATCTTAGAATTTGACCTTATTTGGAAATGAGATCCCAGCAGTTGTCATGACGTGAAGATGGTGCCATACTGGATTATGATGGGTCCCAATTTATGACCAGTGTTCTTATATAAAGAGGGAAGTTTGGACAGAGACACTAAGAAAACAGCCATGTGAAAATAGGCAAGACTGAGTGCCTCCCTGCAAGCCAAGGTACACCAAGGATGGCTGGCAGCCACTGAAAGCTAGAAGGAGGCAAGGAAGGCTTCTCCCCTAAAGCCTTCCAAAAGAGCATGGCCCTGGCCACCTTGATTTCAGACTTCTGGCCTCCAAAACTGTGAGAGGATAACTTTAAGTTGTTTTAAGCTACCTAGTTGGTGGTACCTCATTATGGCAACCCTTGCTAACTAATTCACCATTTACCTAACAAAACACAACCATAGAATCATGGTAGTTCAAATTATATTTAACTTAAAGCCAAAACTCATACACTCATCTACCTCTTTGAAAAGCATTTTAGGAGTGTCTGGGTGGCTCAGTTGGTTAAGCATCTGACTCTTAATACCTTGTATTAAGATCTTGTGATTGTGGGATCAAGCCCAACGACAAGTTCCATGCTGAGCGTGGAGTCTGCTTGAGATTCTCTCTCTGCCCCTTCCTGCTCCCACTCTCTCTCGCTCTCCCCAAAAATAAACAAACATTTACAAATAAATAAATAAAAAGAATTTTTAAAAAGGTAAAAGTGGAGTTTAAAAAGTGTATACACAAAGCAACCTTCCCCCCACCCCTGCCTCCTACCATCCTTACTTGCACTTTGTGTGACAATGAAATCCAATGTTGTCAACACACCTCCCCAGCAGTTTACAAATAGTGGGAAAGGAAGGGAACTGAGCATGTAGGAATGGAAACATTTGGCAGGCTAATCAACTGCAAAAATAGCTTTATCAGGCTGGAATGAGATTGGGGTTTTGCCGATGTGACTGCCAGACAAAAATATTTAATGTTCTAGGACACAGAGAGAAACACTCTCAAGTTCTGCTATACTGTTACCCATTATAATTCAGAATTTGATGTATGGGTTCGTCCTGGATGTCTTCCAAATTGGGCTTATTACAGAAGATCTTCAGGGAGTCTTCTTTTAACAAGTCACACACACCTAAAACCTGGGAACGAAGAATGTCTCCAAGCAGGCAGGCTCCTATGGACCCAGTCTCATTCTGATCACTGTGGAAGCACTAAAATATTATAAACAGACCAGGAAAATGGGGGAATTGCAGTTTTCCAAACTGAACTTACTATACATCATTTGTTTCCTCTCTACAAGGATTGGCTGCTAGCCATCGAATTTTCCAAAGACAGAGAGAAATTAACTATTCCCTCTGCTTCTTGTACTATCGAACAACTCATTCGCTGAGGAATAAATGCTCCCATACCTCTGGTCTCCCAAATAAGATCTCTAAGACTTTCCTCCAGGAAACATACAAATAAAAAAATAAAGGCAGGTGAGATAAAAGAGGTCTCATGGGGAGCAGCATGATAATGAGGAGCTTGCTAGAAAGTTGTCAGGACATTCGATGCCTCTGTTAGTTTTGTGTGTGATCCCTAAATATATCCTGCTCCTGTTCATTTGTTGTTTTTTTTTTTATGTTACTGAGGTGGTGAAGGGACGAATTTCAATCTGCAAAAAGTTTCTTTTAACTGGCCCATATGTACATTTTGAAGAGTAATATCATTTTCACGCTAATATACCTCTATTGTCATTTCCCTTTAGTACTTATCTATGGATAGCTTAATTTGAGTGAGCAAGTATCTAAATTTTTAGTGGGCTGATATAAAATATACATAGCAGAAGAAAGTTGGGAATCCAGGGTCCTCTATTCATGGAGAAAGGGTGCTGGTACATTTACTCGGGGCCACCAAAAAATAAGAGCCACTGACTTGACTAGGATTGACTCTAAGTTCTGTCCCCAGATTTGGCAGAATAATCCTATAGCTGGAATTCGGACTTAACAAAAATCACTGCATGAGTACAAGTCATAATTAGGCAACTATAGTTTCTAATTATGTGATTGTTCATATTTACACTGATAATATAATTAGTCCTGATCGGATTATGGGCTCCAATAGACTAAATATTTTGTTTTAAGTGTTCCTCATGCCAAAATCACTCCAAGGGAATTACATTGTTATTACCTACAAGATAAAATATGCTTGTAGCCTTCTCCATATTTCTTAATACACAGAATAGGGTGAAATAAAATACTCCACAAACAAAGCTTTCTTCTTGGGTTCCCACCACTGTTTAACAGACAGACAGACACACACACACACACACACACACACACACACACACACAGTCCAGAGGCATTAATTAATGGCTTTTCCATTTGACTGCCCCTTCAGTGCAGACATGTGTTTTCACCACAGAGCACTGGAATTTTGAAGTACAAAAGAAATAAACATTGGGCATATATTTTTCCTCAAATCTGTATTCATTCACATAGCAGCCAATAGTTTTAATCTCTCTAGATAGACTAGTTCTTCCTAGAGCATTTTATGGGATCTTTTTCTCCCTTGCTAGTTCAACTCCTTCCCATATCCCAACCCTGAGCTGAATTCTCTATCTTAACCCTTGGGCTCCAGAAACTTAAAGCATCTTGTATGCAGGAAACACAGGCCCACCAGGCAAATTAAAGGTGAAACTTTTATTTCAAATACTTTTGAATCTTAATTCCAGCATTTCCCTATCTTGAATATTATATCAATTTTTACACTTTTTCTCTGGATATTTAACAAATTCAATCACTATATTATGCTCACAATTCCTAAACTCTTTTGTAGACCTACCTTTACACTCATTCTGTCTTCAAAGAACCACACATCCACATGTAAAGGAAATCTCCATATAACTTATACTTAAGTCATGTGTTATAACATCTCTAACAGTAGAGAAGCAAAATCGGACAGTGGACGAGACAAGGGCTCTGTAATCAGACTGCTTTGAATTCAATCCTAACACTTATCAAGAACTATCTGTGTGACCTAGGACACTTTACTTAACTAGTCTGTTCCTCGGTTTCCTCTTCTTTAAGATGAGAATAATTTATATTTCTTTTCCATAGGCCCATTATGAAAGGGATAGATTTTTCAAATAAACAATCCTGGGTGGCTCAGTTGGTTAAGTGTCCAACTTTGGGTCAGGTCATGGTCTCAATGTTCTTGGGTTCAAGCCCTGCATTGGGCTCATTGCTGTCAGGGCGGAACCTGCTTCAGATCTTCTGTCCCCTTCTCTCTCTGCCCCTCCCCTGCTTGCTCTCTTTCTCACTCACTCTCTCTCTCGAAAATAAATTAAACACTAAAATAAAAATCAGAAAGATTCAATAAATTAAACACAAAATGTAAATAATTAATTAAATCTACATGGAGGGCAGTGGACTAAGAATTGATGGAGAAATTCAAAGTAAAAAGGTGAAAGCCAAACTCAAAAAGACATGTTAGCATGCAAAAGAAAACTATAAGCAGATTAAAATAATTGTAGAGAATATGGACGATATAGAAGATGAAGAGAAAGGAGACATCATATCATACTTTGTATAAGAGATGTCAGAAATAGTTGTTTCTGGAGAAGAACGTCAAGCAAAAGGAAGAAATGTAATAGCAACCCAGGAGAAGGAAATCTTTCTAAACATACAGATATCCAGTGTATACGAATCAAAAGAGGCTTCTATTTTCCAAGAAAAATCAAAGTAACATTACACCTAACAACTTTATGACAGCATTTTAGAACAAGAAGAACAACGATGATGATAGAATTCATTTAACCACCTCTTATCTCTTCCTCACCTCCCAAATGGTTACTTAGAGAAAAATAAAAATCATCCTGAGCTCTAACTTCTCTTCCGCAATATTAAATGTCAGAACTAAATTACGCAAAATTCAAGGTATCATGAAGTTCGAAGTATAAATCATTTCATCCATGCAAAAAGGCTCAGAAAACACACATCTCTTTAAAGAAATTTGAGGCACTCCAACTGACCAAGAGAACAGAGCTAACAGGGTCCCTTAAGGCCTGTTAAAAATAGATGTTAAGTCTAAGAATAAATTTTAAGTCTGGATATAAAGTTGAATGTAAAGCAAAACATGCCTTCAAAGAAAAGACATGTGATATTAAAAAAATAATGTGAGTACAATTGCTAATGTCTAAAATACAGGAGCATCAGTATACAAGATTGAGAACTCAGAGAGGGTAGTGGATGCTGTGGGATTGGAGAAAGGAAAGGTGTCCTAGATTTTGTAGGTCAAAGAGGAGCACCCAAAAGAAAACCCTTCAAGTATCACATATTAAACACAATTTGAGGAAACTTTTTAATTTCATGGCACAGAAACATAGATTTATCAAAATATTTGACAGTATAAAAGCAAGGAAAATAGATAGAAAATGAAAGAAAGTCTAGGGAGGCATTTCTATTAAAGCACCAAAAAAGAAACAGAATTAACACCAACTATAGCAAACATGTCAGTTATGATCTTGATATTAGGTAAATGAACATTACATAAGTTTCCCAATTAAGAGACAAATAGTCTCCTATTTGATTACAAAATTGGGGACATGGGGAGTGAACTCTTAAATATAAAGTAGAAGCAACTAAAACATACTGATATAAGATGATTTTTTTAAGAATGAGCAGAGCATTTTTGTCAAAATATCTAGCTATAGTCAAATATTAAAAGCAGATAAAAGTAATTCTGAGTAAATATTACATTAAATAAAATCAGGTATAGTATAATGATAGTACATAAAATAATACAACTACCATATACTACTACTAACTATAATAGCTATGAATAAAAATACAATTTCCATAAGTGTTAAGCACCAAAATAATATTGCACCATTGTGCATAAGAAAAGAAATTATTACACATTTAAGGTAAGTATTCAAAAATAATATTAGCAAGAGCCGTTAGCCAGCATTTGTGATGTTCCCTGGGATCCCCTAACATCATTCCAGTCTCTGCCTCTGTCTTCAGCTAGCCTTCTCAGCTACGTATCTCTGTGTGTTCACTGGTCTGCTTATGAGGACATTAGTCATTGGATTTATGGCTTATCGTAATCTGAGTTCATAGTAACTATACCTGCAAAGACTCTATTTCCAAAGAAGGTAACGTTCTGAAGTCCCTATTAGACATGAATTTTGAGAGGACAGTAGTCAATCCAGCATATTATGCTATAGAGAAAATCCTAAGAAATCTACGACTTTGAAAATATTATAGATCACTTCCTCTGGCTGTGACAAAATAAAGCAGAAAAAGAATTACTTTGACATTTTAGAATTTTCTCCTAAAGTACTCTCAAGGCTGAGAAGGAAATGAGATGGGTACACAATGTAAAAATAATGGTGAAAACTATACTTATAGAAATGTAAAGAATACTGTCTAAAATGGACTCAGGAAAATTTGTTTTTAATGTATTTCTTATTAACAATGAAGTGATTAAATAAGCTAAGCTTTCAACTCTAGATATGAGGGAAATAATAAAATGAAGTAGGAAGAAGAAATAACAAAGAAGATCTTAAAAAGAAGATCTGAAAGATACAGCATCTAGTAAAATTAATAAATAAATCTACATGACAGTGCTTCGAAAATACTGATAAAATAGACAAACCTCCAAGCAGGATAAGCAGAGAGTGAGGCTAGGGGTGGGAAGGGAGAGCGAAAGAGAGAGAGAATGGCTGAAAAGACAAAAAACATTGGATGGTTAATGGCACAGAATCACAGTAAACAGGACCATTCCTAAACAGTACAAATAATGCTGCAGTTGTAACTATCAACCAAGAATCAAGGAGGAGACTCCCCCTTCAGGAGTGGGGCACACATCTCACTGCTGCCAGGAATATGAGTGCATATGGAGGCCATCTCCGGAAATGGGAATTGTATGAGGCCCAAGGAAGCCCCCTCGCCCAAAGTCACACTTTCCTTCCTGGAGGCAGCGCATGCATGTGGTGACTGGTCAACTGGGCAAAATTCTGCAGAGCCATCCACGCCCTAGAGCACCCTAGAGTATCCGCTGATGCCTCTGCTGCCACCACATCACAGTTCATTCCTCCCTCTGCCCAGTCGCTGCCCTCCACGTTCACAGCGCACTCCACACACAACCTCAAAGGTTCCTCTGAGTTCATCTCCCGAGGAACCAGAACTTCAATGGGAACTCTTTATGTCCAGTTCACCTCTGTCTTCCCTTGTTCCTCTTGCTGTTCTGACCACAAGTAGTGTCAGGTACAAAATAGGTAATCAATATTGATGAAAGCGCCAATAAAAAAAAGTGGGGCGGGGGAGGCGGGGATGAAGGAAAATATACTTAAAAAAAACCAACTCCCAAAAGATATTGAAGCCTGAAAAGATTATCTGCAGAAAAAACTAGAAGGTGTGAAAAAAGTATCAAATTGTCCCCTGATCCAACCCTCCAAGGATACCTGACCTAATTATTTCATCAATCAAAATTTTTAAGGAGAAAATTATGGACCATAGAAAAACGTGGCTGTCTTCTCAAATCGCTTTATGGAACAAACATATTCCTTATCCAGATATTAAAATCTGACAAAGCAACTACAGATCAATTTCCTTGTGGATATCTAGGAAAATCTTAGATTAAAATATTGGCAAATCAAATCCAAATGCAAAGAATATTAAACGAATAAAGCATCATGATTAGGCAAAGGTATACTCTAAGAAAGCTGAGATGTTTCAACATAGAGAAATCTACTACCTTGAATCATCACATCATTAAGTCAAAAAGAAAAACTATATAAGCATCTTCAAATATGCTAGAAAGGCATGGGATCAAATTATCTCTTTTCCTAATAAAATTCTTGAAAACTAAGTACTGATTAATACTTTAGTAATATAAGGAAGAATATCCATCTAAAACATCAAGCCATAACATTTTTCTCAAAAGTTAAGTACTCTTTGGGGTGCCTGGGTGGCTCAGTCTGTTAAGCATCTGGCTCTTGATTTTGGCTCAGGTCATGACCTCACAATTCGTGAGATCGAGCCTCGTATGGGGCTCCGCACTGAGAGTGCAGAGCCTGCTTGGGATTCTCTCTCTACTTCTGTGTATCTCTCCCTCTTTCTCTGCCCCTCCCCTGCTCACGTGCACACACAGGCATGCACGCGCACACTCTTACTCTCTCAAAATAAACACTTTTTTTTTAAGTCAATAGTTTTAGATGAATGATTGCCAAACTCTGGGCTGGAGGAAGGCTTTGTAAGGACTACTGCATATATATGTAAATTTGTATTTGCCTATGGGCAATTACAAAAACTATTTTAAAAATCCAAAACGATCAAAGTTATAACAAACTGAGGAAATATGTATTATAGACAATAATATTCTCTTTGATAAATAAATGACTCTTATGAAATTAGTAAGAACAAG
This sequence comes from Paguma larvata, assembly GCA_030068075.1. NCBI lineage: Eukaryota > Metazoa > Chordata > Mammalia > Carnivora > Viverridae > Paguma > Paguma larvata. Next base: position 11,915,732 of record CM057823.1, read on the forward strand.
TTGGACACCCAAAGGATAATTGGGTCAGAAATACAAACAAGCAATTCACAAAAGAAGAAATAAAAAGATACAATAAATACATGAAAATGAAAAAAACATACATTCAACTTTAGAAATAACAAAATTGTAAATTAATACACAAGTGAAAACATGGTATTAATGCAGATTTCAAATAGATATTGGGAGGGTAAACTGTTTCTACCTTTCTCAAGAGCAGCTTGGTAACATGTATCAGAAGTCTTAATATTTATAAATTTTTATTCAAGTAAGTCTGTCTTTACAAATAGGAGTCTCAGTAATGTCACAAGATGTATGTATAAAAATGCTTAGTAGTTTTTTATAATCTAAAAATAAAAACGATCTAAATATCCAGAATTAGAAAATGGACAAGTATGTTATAAACCATCTACATGGTGGAATTACTTACTATCTCTAAAAATAAAATTTACTAAAAATTTTTAGTAACAGGAAAAATGTTTGATATATAATACAAAGTGACAAAGGCAAAATACCAGTGGGTAGTGTATGATTCCATCCAAAAGACAAAAATGATTTTATTTATTTTGAGAGGAGTGGGGGGAAGAGAGAGGGAATCCCAAGCAGGCTTCTCACTGTCAGTGCAGAGCCCAATATGGGGCTCGAACCCATGACTGGTGAGATCATGACTTGAGCCAAACCCAGGAGTCAGACACTTAACTGACTGAGCCACTCAGGTACCCCCAAAAGATGAAAATGATTTTAAAAACTGAAAGGAAACATGACATAAGATCAAGAAGGGTTTTCCCTTGATTGTGAGATTACAATGGTCTTTTCTGCCTTTTTGTACTACTTTGCATGATACAAGTTTCATTAAATGAATGAATACATATTGCTTTTACAGTTGGGGCAAAAAGCACATTAAAAATTGCATTTCTGGGGCTCTTAGGTGACTCAGTCGGTTAAGCATCCAACTAAGGCTCAGGTCATGATCTCACAGTTCCTGAGCTCAAGCCCTGCATCAGGCTTTTGGGCTCTGTGCTGACAGCTTGAGCCTAGAGCCTGCTTCAGATTCGGTGTCTCCCTCTCTCTCTCTCAAAAATAAACGTTAAAATTTTTGTTTAAAAATTGCATTTCCTCCACTCTGATGACAGAGATCTAAGAAAATCCTTTGCTTTTGCCTTCTAAATTGTCTATTAAGAGTACTATGCAAGATTCATTGGCCTATTAGCCAGATATTCCCCTTGGCATTTGAGTGATGTATCACAAGTGATACAAGGCTCTTTTCCAAATGCTGTGGAATAATATGTGGGACAGAAGAGGAAAAAAAATGAAAAACCTTGAGAGTACAGACTGTTAATAACCTCCAGGGCTCCCGGAAATCCATGCATGTCGGTATTTAATTTGCGCAAATTAATCCTTTAACGCAAGAGCCTTCCATAACCTATGATGCCATTTCCCACTTAGAATATTGGGACCAGATGGAATTAGGTTAAACTGAATTTTGTAGATAATTTTGAAAGGTAATAATGGGAGGAGGAGGAGGAACATTGGGTAGGGGAGGGAGGAAGAAGAAAGGAAGGGCAGGAGGCAGGAAAGAGAGAAAGTTGAATAAGGGCCTAAGAGGAAGTCAGACCTGCATTGCTTTCATTCCTGCTGCTTCTACATAAAAGACTTCACTTTGAAGAGACAATAACCGGCTCTGCAGCCGGCCCCCGCAAGACCCAAATGTGCCCATTGTTAACCTCAATCTACAGAAGAGGAGTCTTTCAAATGAATCAACACAATAGCTCACCTAACCTTTACTTGGTCGATAATCAAGGTGGGGACAGAAGCCAAGATTCTGATCTCCTGTCTTGTATCAATTTTAAAGCAGTGTCCCATTGTATATTAAAGACTTCTATTGTGCTAAAGTGCAGGAAACTAATTGGAATCATTCTGGCTTTCGTGACTCATAAACTTAATGCTCTTTTAGCATCACTTTGGCTGAGCAGATTTCCTAACCACAGTTTAATAGCAAAAGACATTTAAAATAACAATCTCAAGGCTTTCCAACCTCTCCAATTAGAGTAAAATAAATTGGCTCTTAGAATTAGAGGCTGTGCCTTCTTGGGCTATGGAATATCTCATTGGTTTCTCATATCTTAACTATGAAGGAAAATGACAATTGCTAACACTCCATTTTCATCTTGCTCCTAGCTACCAAATATTCCTACTCAAACTGAAGCCACCGGCTTGGTCACGTACTTAAACTTGGATCATTTTCTCATGGTTTGGCTTGGCTTTCCTTCATTTTCTTTATCAGTTATTGTAGTTTTCATTTCCTTTCAGGAAAGGCTATGAGGTTTGGTTTGTTACGTCTGGAACAACCAAAAGGATTGTCATGTGATCATTGTCCGTTACTATTTACTGAGTTCTAGGCTTTGTTATAGCAAACTACAGACGAGTCTCCCCTATATCTTTGTATTCTAAAGAATAATAGATAATTATATTGCTGTAGAGTGTCTTTAGTGATCTTTTTGTCCTTATCATTTATTTGGTGGACACACTCCCTGATCATAAACCAATTCTTAGCAGAGATATCAGATTGTTGGACCACCACATTTGAGGTTTGATCTTCGGGACCATATCTTATTACTCCTCTACTGTTTATTCCTAGTTTACCTAAGTCAACCTTTATTTCTGATTTAAAAGTACATGAGTGGAGTTCTTTCCTGACACTTAAAAAAAAACTAGTTAAAAGAAACCAAAACAAACAAAAGTGATCCAAGCTTTTACTTGAATATAATGATTTTATGCACACACACACACACACACATACAGAAACACACACTCCTACAATATAATGTACACAAATTTATCAGCAACCTTGCCTCAGTAGAACAGCTAATATCTTACCTGCAACATTCCTTTGGAACCATTGGCTGCCTTAGGCTCTCCAGGAGTGGAACCAGTGGGTGTGAAGGGACTAGGAATTAAAAGTCACTTGGAAATACAAAAAAAACTATGAAATTAAATTCTGCTTCACCCCAGTGTGTGCACTTTTTCCTCCCATCATGACTTTATGTCTTCTTTGGGATTTGACCCAGATCAACTTCTCTGCTCTTCCACAGGCTTCTTCCCCATATGATAGTATTCTGGCTTTCCGACGTCCACTTCTGTTTTTCCTGGTGTTTACTTAGTTCCTAGTCTACCTCAGTTCGTGCAGTTTGCCACAACCTGCTTTTTATTCTTGGCTTGGCTCAAGCTTTCAAGCTTCCACTATTGGGACACAGACTTTCGTCCGTGGCCTAGCCACATCCAGGCACTCCCTCTACTGCACTTGTGACTGCATGGATGCTCTAACAGAAGGCTAGAGACAACCTCAACCCCGCTCCTCATCCCCAGTATTTTTCTTTGTGTCACCATTTCCGGCTTCCTTTTTCTCAGTCTCATCCTTTTCTTTCACTTTATAGGTGTATTTCTCAGAATATCAAAATCTGTCTGACAAGTAAGCAAGGTAATTCTCACTGAGAAAAGACCAATTACCTTTTTTGTTTGTTTCTTTTCTTTGTGATTCCAGAGACTACAGTTTTAGCCTCTTCACTACACTCCTGCCATATATAAAAAATTAGAATCCATTCTGAGGGCACACAAGAAATGTCCCTTCATAAGCTTAAGTGTATTAATAGAGCATAACATTCTGTATAACCTCTCTCGTTTAGAAGTAAACAACTCAGGGGTGCCTGGGTGGCTCAGTCAGTTAAGCATTGGACTTCAGTTCAGGTCATGATATCACGGTTCATGGGTTCCAGCCCCACATCTGGCTCTGTACTGACAGCTCAGAGCCTGGAGCCTGCTTCTGATTCTATGTTGTCTCTGCCCCTCCCCCTCCCTCTCTCAAAAATAAACATTAAAAAAATTTTAGAAGTAAGCAACTCATAGACACCTCAGTCTGCACACATATGCCCTCCTCAATTTTGGACTGTCTTAAATGTTCTACTTAGACATTTTATTAATATATTCAAGGGATCACAAAGACAAGAGTCATGAAACAAGACCACCTTAGAAAGGCAGCACCTCAGCGCCTGGATATATTACCAGCATTGTAGCAAACAGCGATGGTCACGCAGTGTAATCTGGCACATTCCATCTGTGTTACACGTGGATTCATTCACACAAGCTTTACTTTGGTTTTATCTTGCTGCTAATCCAAGACAAACCAGGAGAAGGCAGTACAGGCTAAACAACAGAAGCTTTAAATTTTCTTTAAAGTGGAAAAAGAAATAATCCAATGGGGATTCTTTACAGCATAGACCTTTATCCATGTCAGGGAACGAAGGAGCCTTTTCCAACACTATCATTGTTTGCACAGCCTTGTTCCTCCTCACCTCTGTAACTCTCTTCATTTTCTCCTACTATTCTTCCATTCCTCCTTAAACAGTAAAATACATACAATATAAGAACTGGAAAAACATCTAAATTCTAAAGCTTCCCAATCCTGCTTTAAATTCCCAAGCTTCTTTCTCTAGCATTACCACTTGAGGTGAAGTTTAATTCTAATTTTTATTTTCTTAAATGTTTATTTATTTTTGAGAGACAGAGAGAGAGAGAGTGGGGGGGAGGGGCAGAGATAGAGGGAGACAGAAAATTCCAAGCAGGCTCTGCACCAACATGGGGTTCAAACTCATAAGTTGTAGGATCATGACCTGAACTAAAACCCAGAGTCGGACACTTAACCAACTGAGCCCCAAGGAAAAGCTTAATTTTTAGATAGCATTTTTTAAGAGCTCAGCATGCTTTTATATGACAAGGTCTACTTACCATGAGCCCTCGAGACCACTCTGCTTCACACACACAAACATACAAGACCATTTGTTTCAAATACAAAAACCTTTCATACATGTAAAAGAGGGTAACTTCTTCCTCAATATGGAACGTGACACTAGGAAGTGAATGAAGGCCACTCACTAAGAGCCAGAGAGAGGATTCTAATTATAACCACAGCCCCTGACATTGGGAAGCCATTCACTCCACTAGCTGCCTGAGGGCACAGTGTCTGTCTATCTGTTCTATAGGACTCTGGGGAGGAAGACCAAGTTGCTATTTGGACATTTGGGCAAGTCCAATTCTACTCATCAAAGTAGCATGGGCTTTGTTAATCATGAAGCCACACTTTCAAGCGTTTTTGTTTGGGTAGCTGGATTTTCTAGAGTAGTTTTTATCAGACAGATTACCCCAAGGAAAAGTGTGAAGTTGCCAAATTGGGCCTTCCTGCCTTTCTCATCTGCAATTCCTTCTTTAATAACACCTTTATTCACCTCCCCAGGTGCACAGGTCTATACACTGCCGCCCACAGGCCAGGGCCCTCCTCAGAATCTCCCCCTCCCCCACCCACTGAGACATTCCTTGTGTCTTTCTTTGTCTGTAGGTGTCATTCATGAGCCTCCCCAACAGAAACTTATTCTTAGTTAAATCTCTGCATGTGAACAGCATCAGGCTTTCTGAATCTTTTTTCTTAATTTTTTAAAATGTTTATTTATTTTTGAGAGAGAGACAGAGTTCAAGAGGGAGAGAGGGAGACACAGAATCCGAAGCAGGCTCCAGGCTCTGAGCTGTCAGCACAGAGCCCAACATGGGCTGGAACTCAAGAACAGTGAGATCATGACCTGAGCTGAGGTCAGAAGCTCAACCAACTGAGCCACCCAGCCACCCCAGGCTTTCTGAATCTTAACACATGATGTTATCGTACTACTTAAAACCACACTAGATATATAAGTGACCTTTGAGTGCTTATAATTGCTAGCTAGCACTTTGACCTCAATTTTCCTTTCTTTCTTTTTCTTGGCCCACCCAATGGGCCCCTAGGCCTTCTCATAGCCATTTTAAGAAAAAGTGAGCTAGGACATGGAAAAGAGAGCCTTTTTCCTCTTAAAAAAGTTGTTAAATACATTAAACATGCAGATAAGAACAAGATAATGAACTCCTATGTACTTAATACCCTGCTTTATCAAAAATTAACTTTATCCCACATTTGCTTCAGAATGACCTTTTAAAAATATTAAAGAATTAAGCCCATCCCCTTTTATCCCTCCCCCTTCTTCTACTTACTTTACTCCAAAATAAACATTATGAATGGTTCTATATATTTATTTGATATTTATAACCATAGACATTATATTTAATAATGATTTTACGGTTAAGTCTGTACAAGTGCAATCATATTGTACATGTCATTCTACAAAGGGTATTTTCACTCAAGGTTACGTTTTGTTTTTAATTTATCCATGTTTACAAATGTACTTCTACTTTATTAATCTTGGTTGTGGTATAGCCTTCATTTCGATGACTAAACCATAACTTATTAATTCTTTCTCTACTTGGTCAATGTTTAGATCAAATGTTATGAGAGACATTCTACATGTTTCTCCTTCTGCACACACACTTTGCTGAGTCGGAGAGTGTGTTCCTCTCCAATTTTCATAGATATTACAAAATGAATGTCCACGGTGGTTATATCAATATCAGTTGATACTCCCACCAGAATTTCAACTTACCACTGCTCTGTATCCTTTTCAGAGGACACGAGATTATATTAATCTTTGCTGACGAGAGTAAAATGGTACCTCAGAGTATATTTGAGCCATGCTTCTTACAGAAAGTGATTGTGACTGTCTCAGCACGACTTGTGCGACATAGATAAACTCTGCTTGTATTTTCCAACCACATCTTATATATGTGTGTGTAATCATGTACTTTGAGGACAAAAGGAGTAAGTTATTTTAAAGGGGGTGTATACTCAAAATGCAGGATGCAAGTTTCCATACATGTGTGCTGTTCTGTAAACATCGGCCACCTCGAAGGAATAAATAAAGTGACATTACATCTATTTACCATGTGAGTTTAACCAAGCAGAAGACCTACATAAAAAATAACACCTGAAAATTTTTCTAGAGTTAGCTTTCAGGGTCTGTAGACCTACTGGTAACATCAGATTAAGTCCGTTTCCCTGGCACCTATATTTCAGGCATTAAGTCTAATTTCTGAGTTGAGACTTGGTTTCCTACTTACCGGACTAAATCCATGGCCAATAGAAGAGGCAGGTGCTTTTTTCTCTTCTCTTTCTTCCCACATCTCAGTACCTTAATATACTTTACATATATTGGGCTTATGTAAAATGTGCCATACACTATGGCAAGCACTTCATCTGAATTATGTCCCCTAATCTTCATAATAGCTATAAATATGATATTATTATTATTACTATACTATTATTGTCCCCATTCTAGAATTAAAGAAACTGAGAGTCTGAAAGATGAGGTAAGATCACAGAGCTTATTTAAAAAAAATCACAGAGCCTTTGAATGACACAGGTGTCTGGTTTTTCCTGATTCAGAAGTCTTAGATATTCACAACTACACTAAGCAGCCTGATTCAAAATTCAGACACCTGTAAAACTGTTTTGAAAAAGTACTTAATGTTAGAAATACAAACTTTTTCTCTATTTCTGTTCTACTCTTAACCTCAAAGACAAAACAATCTTGTATGCATTTGAAGACAACAAACCTTCTCTTCCCCAGGTAAGACACTCTTATTCTTTCGACTGGTTCCCCACCTTTATATCCTGACTGCTCTCCTCTGGGTGAGCTTCAGAGATGCTCCCCTCTGAAAGTATGATGCTCAGAACATATTGCAACAGCATATGTACAAAGAATATTCAGTACAATGGATTCATCGGCTGCTTCGTTCTGTACCTTACATTCTACTAAATGCTGCCCTAAATCATCCTGGCCTTTTTGGCAGCATATCACACCGGTGACTCATTCTGAGCTCACTCCAGCAATAATTCCCAAGTGATTTTTAAACATGTATTTCTGCTAAACCATGTCTCTCTTAGCCTGCATTTTAACAGTTTTTATTTCATTCAAATGTAGGATATTATATTTGTACCCATTAGGCTTTATTTGTTACAGCCTGCTGAAATTATTTGGGTTTTTCCAGGTTACTGGAATTCATTCTGATTTTACAGGATCTGTGTGCTCTCTTTGTCTTCATCGAATTCACTGATTAAAATCTACCAAGTGATCTTGGGTTGCCTGGGTGGCTCAGTCGGTTAAGTATCCGACTTTAGCTCAGGTCATGATCTTGCCGTTAGTGAGTTCAAGCCTGGCATCGGGCTCTGTGCTGACAGCTCAGAGCCTGGAGCCTGCTTCAGATTCTGTATCTCCCCCATCTCTCTGACCCTCCCCCACTCACGTTCTCTCTCAAAAATAAATAAACATTAAAAAATGTTTTTTAATCTATAGAGGGGTACCTGGGTGACTCAGTTGGTTAGTGTTGGACTTCGGCTCAGGTGGTGATCTCAGGGTTTGTGGGTTTGAGTCTCGCACCAGGATCTGTGCTGACAGCTAAGAGCCTGGAGCCCACTATGGATCTGTGTCTCCCTCTCTCTCTGCCCCTCCCCTGCTCACACTCTGTCTCTCAAAAATAAATAAACATTGAAAAAAAAATTTTTTAATCTAGAGTGGTCTTAATAACAAGCTTTGTACTGGGTTAAAGAAATATTTCTTCAAACTCACACTGATCTCTTCAGAAAGTCATCCAGAGTCATAGGGTATGATCCTTTGTGCAAATCCATCTAAATGTATTAGCATCAACCTCACATTTCTGCATCTTGACAGCAAGGATATCATAAAAAACTTTGTCAAATGTCTTCCCAAATTTCAGATAGACTATATCTATTTTTCCTGTTACCTTGACAAAAAGAAGAAATGGAACTACTTAGTGATAATATATTCTCAACGACCCTATGTTAGATATATTTTATGGCGCCCCCTATAACAATTTCTCCATCTGCCTTATAAATAGTAAATTCTAGAGTTTGGCTTGGTATCCAAAATAAACTTACTGGTTTACAGATCGTGGAATTTACTTTTCTTTTTCTCTTTGACAGAAAACGAACTTCACCTCCAGGAAAAATGCGGAAGGTTGTGGCAGATCAGTGTTCCCTCTTGGAACTAGGGAAGAAAAAACAAATAAATGACAAAAAAATTGTACGTTTAAAATATCATAGAGACCCCTGGGTGGTGCAGTTGATTAAGCATCCCTCTCTTGATCTCGGCTGGAGTAATGGTCTTGCAGTTGCTGAGTTTGAGCCCCACATAGGGCTCTGCACTGACAGCACCTGCTTGGGATTTTGTCTCTCTTTTTCTCTGCCCCTCCCCCATTTGTGCATTCTCTCTCTCTCAAAATAAATAAATAAACTTAAAAACATTTTTAAATAAGAAATCGTAAGAATGTGGAGTCAATAAGGACTGGTCCTAAAATTTCAGAATCCAAAGAGCTTTTTCTCAGAGAGGTGGCATCACCAGCCATTTTCTTTCCTGGGGAAGTTAACCATTCCAAAACAGCCATGAGGATCAAGGCTGGCCCTTGGAGAGGAATTCTACCAAGGAAAAGAAGAAAGAAGTTGCAAATTCCGAGGCTTTGCCTGTATTAGAAACTAGAGAAGATGCAGATAGAAGATCGGCTTTAATGAAGCATCAGTTCTGAGACAGCATGCAAGACTGGAGGGGCTAAACTGGAAAGGCAGAGGAAAACCTTTCACGGTCTCTTGGTTCTTTGGAGAAAAAGTACCATAAGAATATATTTTATGACTTACCTTGTTGACCTTAAGACATTTACCAGATTTTGAAGCTGTGTAGGGCAAGAACCTTTTAAAGAGCTATGCTGAAAACCCTCAGTGGTAAGAACTGAATCCTCCCAATATGTTAACGCCAAGGAGACAGAGACCCACAAACAACTTCACCCCAGGGGTAAACCACAGGTAAACTAGATAGAATATAGGTCATTCATGTCTAGACTGAAGTGATGTGCCCTTCAAACTATTTAGCTAACGGAATAAAGTGAGTACTTTCTTTAATGGAAAATATAAATATCTACAGCCTCTATGGTTCCTTAACTCACATTGTCACACTATAAAAATTTACTAGGTACAGGAAGAGTTAGAAAAATGTAACTTCAGGTCAACATAAAAAACATAAAAGAGAAGATAATTCAGATATTAATCACAATAAACAAAAATGTAGAAGATACTTTTATGAGACAATCAACCAACTGTAAGGGCAACCTACGGAATGGGAGAAAATATTTGCAAACCACATTTCTGATAAGAGATTAATATGCAAAACACGTAAAGAACCCACACAACTTAATAACAACAACCAAAAAATCCAATTAAAAAATGGGCATAGGACTTAAATAGATACTGTTCCCAAAGAAAAGGTATAAAGGCCAACAGGTACATGAGATGTTTATTATCACCAATCATCATAGAAACAAAAATCAAAACCACAGTGAGACATCATCCCACAATTGTTAAGAAGTGACATCATCAAGAAGACAGGAGATAACAAGTGTTGATGAGGATGAAGAGAAAAAGATCCTCATGCACTGCTGAAGGAAATATCAACTGAGGCAACCACTAAGGAACAGTCTGGAAGCTCAGAACTACTTTATGATCCAGCAAGCCCGTGCTTCGGCATATATCCAATGGAAATGGAAGCAGAATCTCAAAGAGATATTTGCACTCCATGTGTTTGCAGCGCTATTTACAATAGTTAAGATACTGAAACAAGGTGTCTATCGGTGGATGAATGGGCAAAGAAAATATGAGACAGACAGACACACACACACATACTGGAATATTATTCAGCAATGAGAAAGAGGGATATCCTGACATTTGTGATGATATGAATAAACAAAGAGGGCATTATGACAAGTGAAATAAGTCATACAAAGAAAGACAAATACTGTATTATCTCACTTATATGTGGAATCTAAAAATAATGAACTTATAGAAATAATAGAATGGTGGTTACCAGCAGCTGGGGGGAAGGGAGAGGGATGGAGAGATGTTTGTCAAAGGGTACAAACTTCGGATTAGAAGATAATTAAGTTCTGAGAATCTAATGCAGAGCATTGTGATTCTAATTAACAATAATGTATTATGTATTTGAAAGTTGTTAAGAGAATAAATCTTAAATGTTCTCACCGAAAAAAAGTAATGATAATTATATGATGTGATAGAGATATTAGCGAATGTTACGGTGCTAATCATTTTGCAACATATAAATGTATCAAATCACCACGCTGTACACTTTAAACTTACAAAATTACATCCCAATAAAGCTGGAGGAAAATTTTTAATCTTTTGTGGAAATGTGAAAGAATATAAAGAAGAGATAGAAATACGAAAAAATATGAAGAATTTAAATCTATAAAAAAAACAAGTAGACACATTTTTCTAGAACTAAAAAATACAACATCTGATATTTAAATTTCATTTTTTGTGCTGAATGGCACATGAGGAAGATATTAATGGATTGCAAGACAAATCAATAGAAAAAATTTAAACTGATAAAGAGAGAAAGAAAATAGCAGAAAGAAAAGGAGGGAGGGGAAACATAAGAATAATGTGTGGGAATCAGGTAAAAAAAAAACAGAGAGAGAGAGTAAGTCTCAGAAAGAGAGGAGAGCAAGAATGAAGCAGGAAAAAAATAGCCATAAATACTGAAAACTAATGAAAAATATCATCCATAGATTTTTTTTAAAACACGTAAATCAAAACCAAGATAAATGCTTTGAACAAATCCATAATTATGGGGTGCCTGGGTGGCTCAGCTGAGTATGAGGCTGACTTCAGCTCAGGTCATGGTCTCACAGTACATGAGTTCGGGTCCCACATCAGCGTCTAAGCTGAACAGTGCAGAGTCTGCTTAGGATATTCTCTCTCTCCATCTCTCTCTGTCCCTCCCTCTCTCTTGCATTTGTTGTCTCTCTCAAAATAAATAAATAAATGAGCTTAAATTTAAAAAAAATCTACTATGCTTGTTCTTTGTATATACCAGTGGTCTATGAACTTTTTGAATTAGGGGTCAGGTGGTAAATGTTTTTGGCTTTGTGAGCCATGTAGACTCAGTTGCAACTACTGAACTCTACTTTAAACCAGCCACAAAGACCATAGATAAACAAATGGGTATAACTGTGTTCCAATAAAACTTTATTGGCAAAAATTGGCCAGATTTGGCTCACCCACAGGCAATATTATTTGTTAATCCCTGGTATATAAGCCATCTATGAGTTTTAGTTCATTAAAGTTGCATTTTTTTTGTCAGCCAAAATAGAAAGAAAGAAAGAAGTAATGCTAGAGAAAAAGCAAGATTTTTATGACACAAGATAAATTAAAAAGGAAAGCATAATCCTGAATTTGTACATGGTTAATAACACAGTTTAAATATATATGAATTTAGGGGCACCCGGTGGCTCAGTCAGTTAAGTGGCCGACTTTGGCTCAGGTCATGGCCTCACTGTTGGTGAGTTCAAGCCCCTGCATGAGCTCTGCACTGTCAGCTGTGGATTCTCTCTGCCCCTCCTTCACTCACATTCTGTCTCTCTCTTTCTCTTTCTCAAAAATAAATAAACATTTAAAAAAGAAAAAATATATACATGAATTTAGCTCCAAAATACATAAGTACAAAAAATTCAGCAAGAACACAAAGATATAAACAATATAATTGGCCAATTTGACCTAAGATAATAGATAATCTAACAATTGAAGACTGAATACTTTTCAAGTAACATTACCAAGGTGGTAGAGACCCCAGCCCGGAACCTCTCACAAAGATCAACAATTAAATAGCTAATAATGAGTAAAAACAGAGCTCTAGACTCCACTCAAGAAATTTAAGACACACACTACAATGAAAAATCTGAGAATCACCACACACAAGGAGGAGGAGGACAGCTTCATGTTGCCTACGTCCTCCCCTCCCCCAAGCCAGCACTGCTTCGCAGCAAAAAGCAGCTAGAAAGAGATCCCCTAACGGGGAGAGGAAGAGCAGACTGAGCAATCAGCTTCCCCAGGCTTGTAGGGCACCATGCTTCAGTTTCAACCACCCAGACCAGAGAACCTGAGATATATAGAAATGTCTAAGAATAAGGAAGAAGAGCAGGGGTGACCAGGAGCAGCCATGCAGCAGGAACCATCAAGGTTCACAATGACCTTGCTCTATAAACACATACAGCAACTCCTGCCACTGAGAAAAACAATAGCCAGCACAGCTGCCACGGACCCCCTGCAGATTTCACCAGCCTCGGCCATACAGGTATTCTCTTCTGCTGATGCCAGCCTTCCTTCCCTTCCTACTCCCTCCCTCCAGTCCCTGCTGCAACCCCAGAAATACCCCAGTAGCCAGCCCCAGGCCCTGTGTCTGCACAAGGTGACATCATCCTAGACCCCTGCAGCTAACCCCCATCACTGTGCAAGTACTCAGCACTAGAGGGCTGTGTGTTTACATATCACTGGCCTGATGCTCCTCACAGTGTACATGCCCGGGGGGCGACTGCCCCCCACAGCTCTCAGTGCACCTGTAGTTGGCCCTGACCCCCATCATTACAAGGGTCTACAACTGGCCCCTGCCTCCACACAGGTACATGCTGGCCTCCACGGCAAAGTAGGTGCTACTATAGGATCTGGTCACTATTGCTACCTGATCTGGTCCCTACCTACTGGACCTGAAGGCACCACTAAGGAGACCATAGCACTTACAGCCATGGCAAACACCACGAAGTACTCACAAAGGACTATAGAGTTGTTGATGCTGTAGACCTCAGTGCCTAAAGAGATGTCACACCAAGGGCAACTGGGTGGCTCAGGTGGCTGAGCATCTGACTCTTCATATCAAGTCAGGTTGTGATCTCACAGTCATGAGATCGAGCCCCATGTTGGGCTCTACACTGATCATGGAGCCTGCTTGGGATTCTCTCTCTCCCTCTCTCTCTGCCCCTCCCCAGCTCACTCACACATGCACACATGCTCTCTCTCTCTCAAAATAAATATTTTAAAAAAGAGAGACCTCTCTTCTCTCTGAGCCAGTGCCACCACACACCTCCACACTGAGTGCCCTGTACCACTAGACCCAATGTCATAGCATGATCCCACATGCTCCCAGCCACAAGGGAAAATCTTCTCTTACCTAAGTGAGTCCTTGAAGTCTGGAAGACTGCCTTTTCAAAGAAGAAGCTTCTTAAGCAAGGCTATATGGATTATTAAGAATCAGAGAAGAATGACTCCATGAAAGAAATAGCGTTAACTTGCAGTAGCTGACTCTAAAGAAATGAAGCCTGTCAGGAAATTGCCTGACAAAGACTTCAAAATAATTGTTCTACTGATGTTCAAAGAGCTATAAGAAAATATAAACAATTTAATGATAATCAGGAAAATAATACAAAAACAAAATGAGAAGTTCAACAAAGATGTAGAAAACATTGGGAAAAAACCAGAAGTCTTGGAGCTGAAGAATATGATGACTCAACAGAAGAAGTCAACAGAGAGTTTCAATAGCAGACTGATCAAGCAGAGGAAAAACAAGTGAGCTTGAAGACAGAACAACTGAAAATATCTCATCAGAGCAACAAAAACAAAAAAGAATGAAAGAGTGAAGAAAGCCTACATGATCTATGGGATACCATCAAAATAAGCATGTACAAATTATTGCACTTCCAGAAGGAGCACAGTGCAAAAGGGGGCAGAAAAATGTATTTAAAGAAATATGAATGACAACTGGAAAGAACACTTGACTGCACTAATCATTAGGAAAATGCAAATCAAACCACAGTGAGAAATCACTTCACAGTTATTACAATGGCTATTATCAAAAAGACAAGAAATAACAAGTACTTGAGAGGACATTGACAAAGAAAACCCTTGTGACCTGTTGGTGGGAATGTAAACTGGTGCAGCCGCTATGGAAAACAGTATAGAGGTTTCTCCAAAATTTTAAAATAGAACTACCATAAGATCCAGCAATTCCACTTCAAGGCGTATATCCAAAGAAAATGAAAACACGATCTTGAAGAGATATCAGTATTCCCACGTTCACTGCAGCGTTTTCACTATAGCCAAGAAAGATATCAAAACAATGTGTATCTGTCAATAAATGGATGAAGAAGATGTGGTATATTCACAATGGAATATTAGCCATGAGAAAGCAGAAAATCCTGCTCTTTGTGACACCAAGGATGGACTTGAGGCCATTGTACCAAGTGAAATAAGTTAGCAAAAAAAAAATCCAAATATGGAATCTAAAAAAACCAAACTCATAGAAACAGATAATAGAATGGTGGTTACCAGGAGTTGGGTCATGTTGAAAATGAGGAGATCAAAGGATTAGTAAAAGGATACCAACTACCAGGGACAAGATGACTAAATTCTGTGGATCTAATGTATAGCATGGTGATTATAGTTAATAACACTGTATTATATACTTGAAAGTTGCTAAGAGACCAGATTTTAAATGTTCTTAATACAAAGGAGAAGGAGAAGGAGAAGGAGAAGTAGTAATAGTAATTATGTGACGTGATGGAGGTAACACTATGGTGGTAATCGTTTTTGCAGTATATGAGTTTATCAAATCAGCAAGTTGTATACCCTAACTTACACAATGTTATGTGTTAGGGATATCTCAATAAAGCTGGATAAGAAATGAATGCTTTTCAAATGCATATGGACATTTACAAAAATAGATACTGGGTCTTAAAGCAAGTCTTCAAATTTCAAAGAACTGAAATTATACCAAATATATTCTCTGAGCACATTGGAATTAAACTAAATTAAAATGAAGTAGGAGCAATAATAGCATGTGCCATGCAGCTAAAGCAGTACTTACAGGAAACTTTTTATCTTTAAATAGATATTTTAGGGGAAAAATTGAGAATGAATGATCTAAGCATCCAATTCAAGAATATAGCTAAAGATAGCAGTATTAAACTTATAGGAAGTAGAGGGAATCAAGTAGTAAAAATAACAGCAAAAATCAGTAAGTAGAAAGTAGACATACAATAGAGAAAATCAACAAAGCCAGAAGTTGCTTCTTTGGAAAGATCAATAAAAGTGAAATAACCTTAGTAAGATAAGTTAAGGAACAAGAGAGAGAATATAAATCACCATTAGAAATAAAAGGGACTTCATTATAAATATTAGATATTAAAAGTATAATAAGGAGATATTGGGAGCAACCTCATGTTAACACATGTGTTGACAACACAGATTAAATAGGTAAATTATTGGGCACCTGGGTGGCTCAGTCAGTTAAGTATGGACTTCGGCTCAGGTCATGATCTCACAGCTCATAAGTTCGAGCCCTACATAGGGTTCTGTTTTGACAGCTCAGAGACTGGAGTCTGCTTCAGATTCTGTGTCTCCCTCTCTTTCCCTGTCCCTCCCCCGCTCATGTTCTCTCTTTCTCTCTCTCTCTCTCTCAAGGATAAACATTTAAAACATTATTTTAAAAATGGGTAAATTCTTTGAAAAGCAATATTTATCAAAACTTATATAGATAATAATAAATATATTAGTTTGATATCTGTTAACAAAATTGAGTTAATAATTGAGTTATTAGTCAAAAGCATTCCCACAAAGAAAATTCCAGGCCCATATGACTTCGCTGATGAATTCTGTAATACATTTAAGGAAGAAATAATACCATTCCTATACATGCTTTCCAAAAACAGGAGGAAAAAATTCCCAACTCATTTCATGAAACCAGCTTAACCTCATTCAAACTCTGACAAGAAAAGTAAATTACAAGCTAATATCTCTCAGGAATATCAATAAAATATCCTCTATAAATTATTAGCAAAGTGAATCCAGCAACATATAAAACAGATAACACAGCAGAACCAAGTGGACCCCCTCCTTCTGCAGCCCTCTTTCTGCATGTTCCAGGCTCTGGCTTACTTCACTCTTTCATACCAACCTTAGAGGTTGTGATTTCTAACTCTGGACTACCTACCTCGATGCCACATTTTTGCTCTTTTAGAACTCTAATACCTGTGAAACCAATTCCACGCCAAGTATCCTCTGTTGAAAATACTCATTATAGTCTGTTTCCTAACTCAATCCTGACTGATAAACAGTTAAAGAATATATACTTTCCTTTTCTTTGACACTTGACATATAATTCTCCCCCTAGCCCAAATACCATCTACTTCATGTCTTCTCCAGCCTCCCCATACACGGAGCTCATCAGCTAATACCTACATCTCCCTTTGAACTCAGCTTCAATGGAATGATCCTGGGGAACCCTTCCTTCCTATATCCCTATACACCTTGTGTGTGCCTCTATCATAACACCTGCCACACTGAATTACTATTGCTTATTAACTTGTTAATATGGATTCTTTCTATAAATAGATGATAGATGGATAGATACCTATTACATCTAATATAATAATGTATAATTATGTTCCATATATTTACATATTATGCTATACATTATATAGAGAAGTATCATGTATATAAAATAATATATGTATATAAGTCCTTCAGGTACCCTGGCATTTAGTAGGGTACATGGTATTAAACAAACACGTAGAAGGGAAAAAGGAAAACTTGTTTTCAATGCTAATCTTCAGCCCAGTGGAAAAGAGGATTCCCAAGCTAGGTATACTGAACACCTGGATTCATGAGTCATGTACTTATATAGTTAATTCTAACAGATATCTGGCTTCTGGAGACACAGGATTATTAATTCATTAATGACTGCATGTTAGCATTTAAAATGTACCTGTTCATTTAATAGAGTTTGTGATAACATAAAAATGCCAACGAATATAAAGGTTTAAACAAAAAGTCCACAGTCACTGCCATGATTTCACAAGCAGTAAAGTGAATGAGGTCAAAATTAATTTCTCCTCACCTAGCATAAATTGTTAAGCGGTCTGGACAAGTGGGGGGCGCTGGCTACCTCCCAGGCTGAGCTAATGACTTACCACTGAGAAATGTGATTAAGCGTATTACTTGCCATGCCCCTGCCTGGGATCATCCGATGAGTTCTCAGTCAGTGACCAGTAGCCAGGCCACCCTCAACACCACATTTGCCTTGTCACATGGGAGGGAAGAGAGTTCAGCTCGAAGGGCTCTGGGCTTGGCACCTGCTGGCTCAGAGCATGAAGCTGGGTGCAGAAGAAATTTCTTGGCCCACCCCAGTCCTTCTCTCCAGGAACCCTCCTTAGCCACCTCAACCCACTGGCCTCACACACCCTTGTCACCTGTACTGTTCCTTTAATGTGCAGATGCCCTTGGGTTATTACTTTTTTGCTGAGTGCCTATATGCTGCTGCCAGACCCTCCCCACTGACTTCACCTTCCTCAGAGAGGAACCTATCAAGCAATTAATGCCAACAAGCGATGAAAGAGCACTAAAGGGCTACCATAAAGATATCCAACAGAGGTGACAGCAAAGGCAGAAAGAGGTGAGACAAGTTGGAGAGAGGCCATAAACCAGGAGACGTCGTCTCCCTAATCCATTTCACCCACCCATTTCAGACCCAGTATTTGTATCCTGGTTGTAGGAAATAAGTCCTCTGAGCCCTATGCCTATTATAAATCAGACCCCACGCCTATTCTTTCTCACAGAAATCTCCTAATACACCAGGGCCCTTTATTGTGTAATGAGTTGTGTGTCTACTTCTGTAATAGCTTTTCCCCCACTAAACTCTAAACTTCATGAAGGCAGACTTGGTCTCTACTACACTCTTAGCACAGAGCCTGGCACATAGCAGATCTTCACTATTTACTCATATCTAAATGGATATGGAGAGGTTCTAAATGAGAGAACTCTAAAATCTAGAGTCTTTGCAGCACAAAGTGTTAGTAGGGCTTTTGATGAGGAGTTCTGAGAGGCTCTTCAGGGCAGAGATGTGTTTGAGAGGCACTTTGGGGGAGACGGCTTTCTTTCTTAGCAACGGGAGTGCCCAGGGTAAGGATGAGAGGACATAAGTCAAAAATCTAGCCACTCAAGGATTTTCCCAGACTTGAAACACATAAGGACTTAAAGCAGAGATGTTTACATTTCTTTCCAGCTTATACATCCCAGTTCACAGTAGAGGAAAATGAGTTCAGAGAAGATCACATCAGGAATAAAGAAAGTGCATGTGGTTAGAACATTCCCTATATATTCTAAGATCCTATGTTTTGGGCATGGAATATAGGAAACTTGACTATCTGAATAAATTTTAAGTTTCTCAAGGGCAGGAGCTCTGTTTGTACCATATGGCCTTCCTTAAATCATTTTTTTTCCAAATCATTTCTTACTCTCATAAAAAATTCATATTTATATAACATATGTATTATATATCATATATTATACATTTTATATATACTATTTATACATATACTATATATGCTATATATATTAAATATATACTATATATACTATTTGTACATATCATATATATGCTATATATACTATTTATATATGTATCATATATGTATCATATTATGTATATGTAAATAGTATATATACCATATATATATATATACTATTTATATATATATGGTATATATATGGTATATATATACTATTTCAATATAATTCATTTCAATAGTGCTTAAGTACTTCAACTACCTATATCTCGAGGTATCTCTACAGGTTCAGAAGTCACTTGTGCCTAAATGACCAAAGATCCTACAGGAAGAAGTTGGCCAGCACTCAGCACTCAGACAGGAGCTCCCCAGGTTATTAGAAGAGCCTGACAACTCAGGGGCTGCCTGCCACTGCTGTTCCCATGGCAACAGACACTGCATCTCAGAAACCCAGAGTGTGAGAGCTTCAACTAATCATTGTGGCAAAAAAAAATTAAAAAATAATGGCCTATATTCTTCTCACAGTCTGGAAATAGTGATTAGGCTAATAGACCCTGATCCTTTTTCCTGGGGGTATGTTTTTATAGAAATAAAGATAGAAGTCCATCCTATTAAAACTTTTCTGCACCTGTTCATTCCAAGCTGCGTCAATACGATTTCCCCATCAACACTTCAAAATCCAATAGGACCCCAATCCAAGAGTTAAGTAAGAATTAGAATATTAAAACACACAGTCTGGATATGTATCCATTTATTTTGTATCACTTCACTATAAGCACTGTTCAAAACAGAAGGCTGGTATCTAATGAGCCAAGTCTTTATGCTGCTTGCATTCAGCAAATCAGAACTCTTTTGAAATGTTCATTTTTATACAGCACATAGAATTTCTCAGTATCTGTCTGTGCTTCAATGAAGCCATTAAGATAAAGATAAAACTCTGATCAGTCTAAAAACTGAAACCACCTTGGATTTAATGCATATTAAGAGTTTAATTGTATTTATTCGTTTCTTACTCTAAGTAGAATATGCTGGAGTTTGTGGATAAAATATGATTTATAGGCAAGCTCAACTAGCCAACATCTGTACTACATAAACTGAAACACTAGGCATTCATTTCTGTTAATGCTACTTGTATAATGAGTAAAATAAGTCATGCTGACCACCTGGCTGACCCTAATTTCACAGGCTGAACAAGGGAGAAATCATAAATGTATAATCTTGATTAAGGGAAAAGAACTCTCTAGAATAAAGATACTACGAATGTAAACATTATTCTTCAATGCATTGGGGAAAACAGACCAATCTCTGATGTCTTAAGTGCAACAAGAAAAAAACCAAACACAAAATTTCTTGAGTTTAGATAAGAAGAAAACTCATCTATTCGCTGTTTGACTCACGCCATGTCCACTTCACCCGCTATCACTCCCTTAACCACCAACAACCAAGTCTTCACCCGCCAGCCTCAGGTCACTATGGGCCTGTCTCTCTTTACCACTCAGCCTCATTTAGGCAGCCGTTCAACCGACAACTGTATATTCTGTAAAAAACTGCCTTATTGATTTATTTCATTTTACTAGGTGTTATTTTCATTCCGATGTGTCCTCAACATATTTAATTGTTTGATTTACATTACAGCACAAGTTTTTGGCAAAGGAGGAGAAATATTTAATTTCTATCCAACACTGGAGAGCATTGTTTCATAAAACATACAAATATACCCACTTATGATCTTATGAGGTGTTAAATAAGTAGTCATTGCTTTAAATACCTTAAAATTCTAGTCTGTTTCTCTATAGGTGTTTAAGAATATTTTAGTAATATTCGAGTAACTGCTTGGGGCTTTTCTAAAGGATAGGAATACACTATTACCTTCCCATTTAAAATAATGGGATGTGCACTCCTGGTGTCCAAATATTTACTATATAAACCATTTTTAAGAATGAGAAATATTCCAAAATGTTCACATTGGCAATATATAGGTTACCGAATTATAAATAATTTGTGTTTTTTGTGACTTCTCTATTCTATGACTCCTCCAAATTAAATATGCATTTCCTTTAGAATTAGAAAAACAGAATTTTTAAATGTATAGGCCAAACGCTCCTAAATAATTTTCACTTTTCATATTGGGGATAGTACATATGGCTTTGTTATTCTGAAAATATTGTGTGTATGTGGGAAAGGAGTTGGAAATGTAAGTTTAACATATTTGCATAAAGACTCTAGCCCTGGATTTAAATTTGAAGCATGAGTATAAATTCTAGTCTATTCATGGAAAGGACTGGAAACAAAAACAAGCAGGGAGGTATGAGTGCCCCTAGGACCAATACTGCAATCTCCAAATATTCCAAAAAGTCAATTAGAAAAAGAAAACCTACAAGCAGAAATAGTTCAAAGATGTAAACAGGAAACTTGCACAAGAGAAAAACCCACATAGCTAATAAACATAAAAAGATGTTCAACCTTAATAACAATCATGAAGGTACAAAAGTAATAACATTTAATACCGATCACAGAAGCAAAAATTTAACATCTGACAAGGTGAGAGGCACCTGGGTGACTCAGTTGGTTAAGTGTCTGACTTCCGCTCAGGTCATGATCTCCCGGTCCACGAGTTTGAGGCCGGCGTAAGAGTCTGTGCTGTCCTAACAGCTCAGAGCCTAAAGCCTGCTTCAGAATTCTATGTCTCCCTCTCTTTCTCTCTCTCTCTCTCTCTCAAAATAAATAAACATTAAAAAATTTTTAATAAGAAATAATTAAAGTCTGACAATGTTAAGTGGAGGAAAAGGGGTGGAGCCACAGAATTATCGCATCCTGCTGGTTGGAGCCAAAATCGATTTAATCACTTTTTTAGAAAAAGCTCATTGAGATATAATTCACGTATTACATAATTCACCATTTGAAATACTAAATTCAATAGTTTTTAGTATACTCACAGGTATATACAACCATCGCCACAGTCCACTTTTGGATGTTTTCATCACCTCAAAAAGAAACTCAATAACCTTTAGCTAAGCCCTACTTCTATCCTTCCATCCCCCTCTTCCTGCAGCAACCACTAATCTGCATTTCCCTTTTCTGTATCTCCCTTTTCTGGACACTTAATATAAATGGAATCAAATAACAGGCAGAATTTTGTGAGTGGCTTCTTTTATATAGCATAATGCTTTCAATGTTCATCCATGTGGTAGTATGTATCAATACTTCATTGCTTTTTATGTCCAAATGATATCCATTTCACGAATATACACTATGTAATATATGTGTAATATATAATATACATTACTCAAATATTCTTAAACAACTACAGAGAAATAGACCAGAATTTTAAGGTATTTAAAGCACTGACTACTTATTTAATGCTTGATACGATCATAAGTGGGTATATTTGGGTATATATAATATATATATGCATGCTACACATTTTGTTTACCTATTCATCCCTTGGTGGACACTAGGTTTTTTGCACCTTTCTTTGTGGAACTGGCTATTATGATAAATGCTGCTATAAACATTCACATACAAGTTTTGTGTAGACATATTTTTGTTTCTCTTACGTATATATCCAGGAGTGTACTTGGTCGGTATCTCTATGTTTAATCACTTGAGGAAGTGTAACACTTCTTACAAAGAGGCTATGATGTTTTATATCCCCACCAGCAACTTATAAGGATTCCAATCTGTCCACATCCTCGTTAACACTTGTTATCTGACTTTTCAATTCAAGCCATCCTAATGTAGGTGACGTGGTGTCTCGTTATATTGGCTTGTATTTCCCTGATGCCTGATGATGCTAAGCACTTTTTCATGTGTTTATTGGCCACATGTACATTTTCTTTGGAGAAATGTCCATTCATATCCTGCATCCATTTTTCAATCAGGTTATTTTTCTTTTTAGTATGGAGTTGTAAAAGCCCTTTATGTATTCTACATAGAAGCCCCTTTTCAGATATATGATTTTCTCCCGTTCTGCAGAGTTTTGTTTTGCTCTCTTGAGAGTGTACTTGGAAGCACAAGTTCTTGATAAGATCCAACTTATCTAATTTTTCTTTAGTTGCTCATGCTTTTGCCATATATAAAAATCCCTTGCTAAGTCTAACATTATGAAGATTTACTCCTATGTTTTCTTCTACAAGTTTCATAGCTTCACATTTAGGTCTTCTATCCAATTTGAGTTAATTGTTATATATGGTGTGAGGTAAGGGTCCAATTTCATTACTTTACATGTGGATATGTAGTTGCCAACGCCACTTGTTGAAAAGACCCTTCTTTCCCCATTGAATGATCTTGACACCCTTGTCCTAAATCAGATGACCACAGATATCGGAGTTTATTTTTTGCACTCTCTGTTGTACTCCAATGATCTGTATATCTATCCTTGTGCCAATACCAATTCAATTACATTGATTTATATTTCTATACTTAAGTCAATACCACATGGTCTTGATTACTGCTGCTTTGTAGTAAGTTTTTAAATCAGGAAATATGAGTCCTACTTTGTTCTTTTTCGGAATTGATTTGGCTGTTCTCATTCCCTTGTAACTCGGATGAATTTTTGAATCAGCTTATCAATTTCTACAAAAAAAAATTAGCTAAAATGCTGAAAGGCAATGCCTTAAATCTCTATGATCAATTTGGAATATATTACCATCTTACCGATGTTAAGTCGTCTGATCCACGAACATGAGATGTTTTTCCATTTATTTAGATCCTCTTTAACTTCTTTCAAGAATGGCTTAAAGCATCAGAGTATACATTTTGTACTTCTTTTATTACATTTATTTCTCAGTATTTTATTATTAAAATAATAATATTCTGATATTATTATAAATTGGAATGGTTTTCATAATTTTAATTCAGTTTCTTCATTGCAAGTGTATAAAAATACAATTGCTATTTTTATATTGATCTTCTATCCTGCAACATTGCTGACTTATGTATAGTTTTAATAGTTTTTTAGAGGATTCCTTAGGGCTTTCTACATGTGACATCATGTCATCTACATGTTGGGAATAAAACTGTTTATGATGTTCATACACCTGTTTTACAAGAACTCACCTCATAGGTCCCAGCATCTACCCATTATAACATTCAGCCAGGCTACAACTTAGCACACAGACTAATGCTTAAGAGTAAGGGTTAATTGCAAAAATAAACGATTGGGACTACATCAAAGTAAAAAGCTTCCGCTCAGCAAAGAAAACAATCGACAACACAAAAAGATAACCTACTGAATGGGAGAAAATATTTGCAAATGGTATATCCTAGGGTATTAGTACAAAATATATAAAGAACTTATACAACAGAAAACCCCACCACACAAATAATCTGATTAAAATGAGCAGAAGACATGAACGGACATTTCTCCAAAGAAGACATACAGATGGCCAACAGACACATGAAAAGATGCTCAATATCACTCATCATCAGAGAAATGCAAATCAAAACCACAATGATTAACTATAAAGGAATAAGCTGATAGTTACCAGAGGGGAGGTGGAGAGGGAGTTGGGTGAAATAGGTTAAGGGGATTAAGAATATACTTATCATGAGCACTGAGCAATGTATAAAATTGTTGAATCACCACTATACTGTATACCTGACACTAATATAACATTGTAGATTAATTAATCTGGAATTAAAATTAAAGCATACACACACACACACAAAGAGAGTAAGGCCTAATGATTACGATTACTGTTCTGGAAATTGAAAGTTAAGAGAATAATTGTTACATGGGACTGTTCATCACTGAGGCAATATCATAGTAAATCATTTAAAATGAAGAGACCCATTAGTTTGGGTTTTTTTCTCAGAAAAAAAAAAAAAAAGAAAGAGCTCAGAGTCCCTATTACCGGCACATGGGTTTCTTTTGCTCCGATATTTCTGTAGGTTTAATGCTGATCAGCTTTCTATTAGCTAAGTTAACATTTCCAGACTCTTATCCAGACATTGTTTTCAGTGATAAACCATGACTGCAGTTTGTCATTTTAGCTGATTGGCTTGACCTTGAGTCTCTCTCGTGCAGTGATGGTGGATAACTGCATTTCTGCATTCTACATTCACAGAACTGCCCTTTGGGTTGCAGCTGAAGTCTCTGAGGTGGCACCAATAAAAATCAACCTTTTTACCAAACAGGGTTCTGAACAATTTGAAAAATAAGAGACTACAGATAGAAATGAAAATACCAACCTCTATAGGGACACAGCTGGGTCGGAAGACATGTTCACCGAATTCCAGCATCAGACACACATGCGACCCCATCACACAGGGCAGATATAGTCTGGTGGGAAGAGAAAGCAGAGGAGAACATTTGCCCAAACAGGGTTTCCTCCCTCCCAAGAAGATGAGTTGGAAAGAACATACACAATTAACCTAGTTACTAATTACACTTAATCTAATTTGCTAATCAGGACAGAATGAGGGAAGGGCAAAGTTAACCTAATTGAACTCTACAGGAAAAACAAACAAACAAAACAAAATAAGAAACAACTTCAGAATCAGAGAGGCAGTTCCCTCTACCAGTTACTAACCGGAAGAAGGAAGGAAGTCCAGCATTACAAAAGCTACCTCTAAGTAAACACACACACACACACACACACACACACACACACAGAGTGCTTGATTTTTCTCTGCCTACTTACAAACATGATTCAATATATCTAATAAAATAGATCAAACATAGGATAGCAAGCATAAACATGTTTTCTGTCTGACTAGTTATCACTTGTTTTGACCCCAAGTTGGGACAGTGAATGTTGCTTTTCTCTATAGGGCCTCCTCCCCACACCTGTATAGAACCTCCACTCCAGGACTTTCCACTTTTTTCTCATGAGTTTTAAATGCTCAGTAATAAAGAGAAGGCGTCCTCCTGAATGCAGTCAGCAAAAATCTGAAAGCAATGAGTTTTGGCAATCTCTACACAGCCAAATGAAGCACTGGAGGGTCTGCCATACATTTTCGAAAACACTCACAAGGGAATGTCCTATTTGCAGTTGAATTGTGACAAATAAATCCTTTTCTAAATGTCACAAGCCTAGACTTAATGGAGTGAAACACATGCAAAATGGGTAGGGAAAACGACCATTCTACTGCCCTCCAAACCAATACTTTTCCCCTCAACAATTGAAACAAACATTTGGAAACTCTGCGGTATAAATAAATGCTTTGCAAAGATTATTTAGAAAGCTCAGATGCACGTAGATAAAATGTGCTTTGTCGTGCAAACTGCTCTTTGGCAAACTTGCTGCTGGGGAACACAAAACAGCCAGAAGTTGCTGTATGGTTGAATGGTCAGTGATTCATCACAAAAGACAGACCCAAAATTGCCCAGCCATGAAATATTCCAAATTTAATTCTTGAGGGGATGGCCCAAGTTGGCAAGTTTAGAAAGATCCTAAACTTATCTCCTCCCATGGACACGCCAAATCGGCAGCTACATATGGAAGAGCTGGCCAACGACAAAGGACGAAAGGGCCCCAGTGGGATGGGTTGGGAGATGCAGTCTTGCCAGAATCCCCATCCCCCAGTGCAGGGACCCATGGTCCAAAGGGATCTCGCAAAGTAGAAGCCGCTTCCTGAGAAACAAGGGATTTGTGCCACCAACCAGTCACCCCAACCTTGGGATCTGCACCAGAGCGATGAGTCCCCAAAACATCCAACTTTGAAAAACAATGGGGCTTACATCCAGGAAGCCCAAGATACTGTAGGGAAATAATATACCTCTCTTAAAGGACTTACATGCAGACTCACTTGCCTTGGGCCTCAGCTCAAAGCAGCAGTTTGAAAAGTCCCTGACCTATTTGTGAAGGAGATCCATTTGCTGATCTTAAAATGTCTACCAGAGGGGCA
This sequence comes from Paguma larvata, assembly GCA_030068075.1. NCBI lineage: Eukaryota > Metazoa > Chordata > Mammalia > Carnivora > Viverridae > Paguma > Paguma larvata. Next base: position 11,942,744 of record CM057823.1, read on the forward strand.
AGAGCCTGTGAGGACCCCGGAAAATGGAGGTGTGGCTGGCATCATTTCTGCACTCTTTCTGTACCTTATTAGCGCCAGCAGGTGCACACAATTCATTCACTTTCCCGCTGATCTGCTAAAGCCTTAGGGTGCAAGCAGTTCCCACACCCTCCACCTCCCTAACAGAAGCCTACAAGTGTGCAAAAACCACAAAAGAGCCTCTCCTAAATCACCTGGCTCTGGTGATTGGGAGGTTTGTGCTCCAAAGGTCAACAGGACTGTAACGATCAGAGTTCTTGGCAGCTCCCACCTCCAGGACACTACACAGATAGCAGACTGAACACATCCCAGTCTTCCAGGGAAAAAGGCCTGCTTACATGTCCTGGAGCGATATTTATCCTGAGAAGCAGGCTTCAGGTTTTCCACATCTCTAGAACCCTGTAGGTTCTCTCAGGGAATGTAGGCCCGGGTATGTCATCTTTGTGCTTTTCCTCGGCCTCACTACAGCTTGCTGGTACACCTCCCAGAAAGAAGCTTATACACTCCTCTGGAGTCCTGATTTCTACACCTGTCACCAAGGTGACACTTCCAGATAACCTGGAGAGGAGGCCAACAGGGTTTATGATTGCAGTCCTATAGGACTATGTATAATGGCATATTTTAAAAACTGAAACCTGAGGATATGGCTTCCAATCAACCTGAAACTAGGTGCTTAGACCCTCCCTTTGAAACAATGACAAGTCTTGACACCCTCTCAACACCCAGGACAGATAAAAAATAAATCAGACTGCTTAGACAACCACAAAAATTCAAGAAACAATCCAAAATGTTGAAGAACAACCTTCATCTGCTACACAAAACCACTCTCCCAAGACTGGGAGAGGTAGGTGTCCCACTTAATACATAGAAACAAACACAGAGAGTCACACAAAATGAGGAAACAGAGGAAGAGGTTCCAAATGAAAGACTAAGATTAAAACCTCAGGTAAAAAACTTAAACAGATAATTTATTTATCTGAAAGAGTTCAAAATAATGGTTTTAAGATGCTCACCACACTTGGAAGAAGAATGAACACAGTGAGAAGCTCAACAAAGAGAAAATATACAAACGTATCAAACAGAGGTCACACAAACTGTAAGTGAAGGGATGGAAAAAGATGTTCCATGCAAATGGAAACCAAAAGAAAACTGAAGTAGCTACATTTAGATCAGACAAAACACACTTTAAAACCAAGACTGTAATAAAAGACAAGGAAGGGTATTACATAATTATAAAGGGAACAATCCAACAAAACAATACAAAATTTATAAATATTTATGCACCCATAAGAGCACCTAAATATATAAAGCAAACATGAACATAACAAAACGTTTCCTTTAACATGGCCTTAAAGGAAACGTTAAAACACATGGACTTACTAGATATACACGAAATATATTCCATCCAAAAGCAGAATACACATTCTTCTCAAGTCCCTATGAAAAATTCTCCAGGATAGATCACATGTTAGGCCACAAAATAAATCTCAATACATTTAAGAAGACTGAAATCACATTAACCATCTTTCCCAACCACAATGATATGAAATTAGAAATCAATTACAAGAAGAAACCTCAATGAAATATCACTTTCCACCTGTCAGAATGGCTACAATCGAAATTTTAAAAATAACAAGTGTTGGCAAGAATGTGGAGAAAAATGAACCCTCACACATTGTTGGTGGGAATACAAATCAGTACAACTACTGTGGAAAACAGTATAAAATTTCCCCCCAAAATCAAAAATAGAATTACCATATGACCCAATAATTTCATTACTCAGTACTTACACCCAAAGAATATGGAAACGCTAACACATAAACATGTGCATTCCTATGTTTATTGCAGCATTATTTATAGCCAAGATATGTAAACAACCTAAGTAGCCATCCATACATGAATGAATAAAGAAGATGAGGTGTGTATATATGCAATAGAATATTACTTAGTCATAAAAAAGAATATCTTGTCATTTGCAAACATGGGTGGACCTAGAGGGTATAATGCTAAGTGAAATAAGTCAGTCACACAAAGACAAATACCATATGATTTCACTCACATGTGGAATTTAAGAAACAAAACAAAGAGAAAAAAACAGATTCCTAAATACAGAGAACAAGCTGGTGGTTGCTAGAGGGGAGGTGGAGCGAGGGGGAAGCTCCATTAGATAAAGACTAAGAGAACAGTTACCGTGATGAGCACTGAGTAATATATAGAACTATTGAATTGTTATTTTGTACACCTGAAACTAATATAGTACTGTATCTACACTTCAATAAAAAATCACGGGGCACCTAGTGGCTCAGTCGTTTGAGCGTCAGACTTCGGCTCAGGTCACCTGAAACTAAACTTTAAGCCCCACGTCAGGCTCTGTGCTGACAGCTCAGAGCCTAGAGCCTGCTTCAGATTCTGTGTCTCCCTCTCTCTCTGCTCACCACTCCCATTCATGCTCTGTCTCTCTCTCTCTCTCTTTCTCTTTCTCAAAAATAAATGAACATTAAAAAAAAAAAACTGGACAAATCACAAATATGTGGAGATTAAACAACGTGCTACCAAACAACTAATTGATCAATGATGGGATCAAAAAATACCTTGAGACAAACAAAACTGGAAATGCAACATATCAAGGTGGCTGGGTGGCTCAGTCAGTTGAATGTCTGACTCTTGATTTTGGCTCAAGTCATGATCTCACTGTAACGAGATCAAGCCCCATGTTGAGCTCTGTGCTGAGCATGAAGCCTGCTTAAGATTCTCTCTCTCTCCTCCTGACCCTCTCCTCCGCTCATGGTCTCTCTCTCTAAACATATATCTTTTAAAGGAAGTGCAACATATAACCATCTATGGAATGCAACAATAGCAGTTCTAAAGAGGACTTCATAGTCATAAATGCCTACCTCAAGAAATTAGAGTCTCAAATAAAAAAATTAACTGTATACCTCAAAAGTATAAAAAAAAGAATAAATGAAGCCTGAAGTTAGTAGAAGAAAGGGAATAACAAAGATCATAGTGGAAAAAAATAGAAATTGAGACTAAAAATATAGAGAGAAAAAATAAAAATTAAGAGTTGGTTTTTTGAAAAGATGAACAAAATTGACAAACCTTTACCTAGACTCACCAAGAAAAAAAGAGAGGATTCAGATAAAATCAGAAATGAAAGAGAAGTAACATCTGATAGCACAGAAATACTAGGGATAAGACACTACTATGAACAATTATATACCAACAATATGAACAATCTAGAAAAATGGAAATTCTTAGAAACATACAATTTTACAAGACTAAATCATGAAGAAATAGGAAATTTGAACAGACTTTAACTAGTAAGGAGATTGAATCAGTGATAAAAAAAAATCTACCAATAAGGGCAACTCATTTGAGCATCCAATTCTTGATTTCGGCTCAGGTCATAATCCTAAGGTCATGAGATCGAGCCCTGCATCAGGCCCTGTGCTGACCATAGAGCCTGCTTAAGATTCTCTCTCTTTCAGAATGCATGAGTAGCTCAGTCAGTTGACCATCAGACTCTTGATTTCAGCTCAGGCCAGTGTCATGGGGTCAAGCCTACATTGGGCTCTGCTCTGAGCATCTGAGCATGGAGACTGCTTAAGATTCTCTTTCTTTCTCTCTCTCTCTCTCTCCCTCTGCCCCCCTCCCTCATTTGCAGTCTCTCTCTCTCTCAAAAAAAAAAAATAATGATAATAATAATCTATCAATAAATAAAAGCTCAGGACCGGACAGTTTAACTGGTGAATTCTACCAGATATTCAAAGATTTAATGATTTAATATCTATCCTTTTCCACTCTTCCAAAAAACTGAAGAAGGAACACTTTCAGACTCATTTTACAAGGTCAGCATTATCATGATACAAAAACTAGATAGAATACCATAGAAAAAGAAATTATGCAACAAATCCCTGATGAACGACAAGATGTAAAAATCCCCAACAAGGGGCACCTTGGTGGCTCAGTCGGTTAAGCAGCCGACTTCAGCTCAGGTCATGATCTTACAGTCTGTGAGTTTGAGCCCCACATCAGGCTCTGTGCTGATGGCTCAGAGCCTGGAGCCCTGCTTCGGATTCTGTGTCTGCCTCTCTCTCTCTGCCCTTCCCCTGCTCATGCTCTGTCTCTCTGTCTCTCAAAAATAAATAAACGTTAAAAAAAATTTTTTAATCCCCAACGAAATATTAGCAAACTAAATTCAACAATACATTAAAAATATCATTCATCATGATCAAGTAGGATTTTTTACACAGATGCAAGGATAGTTCACCGCCCTCAAATTAATCAAGATGACAACCACATTAACAAAATGAAAGATAAAAATCATATCATCATCTCAATAGATGCGGAAAAAGGATCTAACAAAGTAAAACATCGATTTATAATAAAGATTCTCAGCAAAGTAGGTTTGTTTAGATGGAACATGCCTCAACATAATAAAACCCATACATGATAGGCCCACAGCTAACCTCATACATAACAGTGAAAAACTGAAACCTTTCCCTCTCAGATAAGGAACAATACAAAGATGCCCATTCTCACCACATTTTTTCAACACAGTATTGCAAACTGTAGCAAAAGCAATTAGGCAAAAAAATAATAATAATTTAAAAAATGAAAAACATTTAATTTAGAAAGGAAGAAGTAAAACTGTCTCTAATTGTGGATGCCATGATTTTATATAGAGAAAATCCTAGAGTCCCCCTAAAAACTTTTAGAATAAACAAATTCAGTCAAGTAGCAGGATTCAAAATCAATATACAAAAATGTGTTTCTATTTACTAATATCAAACTCAGAAAAAGAAATTAAGAAAACAATACCATTTACATTCAACGAAATTATGAAATACGTAGTAAAAAATTTATCCAAGGAGGTAAAAGACCTGTACACTGAAACCTATAAGACACTGATGAAAGAAAACACAAATAAATGAAAAGATGGTGCATGCTTATGACTTAGAAGAATAGACATTGTTAAAATGTCCACACCACCCAAAGCATTCCACAGATTCAATGCAATCCCTATCAGAATTCCAATGGCATTTTTCATAGAATTAGAACAAACAATCCTAAAATTTGTATGGAATCACCAGAGACCCAAAGTAGCCAAAGCAAGCCTGAGAAAGAAAAAATAAAACCAGGGACATCATGCTCCCTGATTTCCAGCTATGTTACAAAGCTATGGTAATCAAAACAATATGGCCTACAGGCATACAAAAAGACATGTCAATCAATGTAACAGAATAGAGAGCCTCCAAATAAACTATGCATTATGATCAATTAATTTGCAACAAAGAAGACAAGAATATACAACAGGGGGAAAGACAGTCTCTTCAATCAATGGTATTGGAAAATTGGCAGCCACATGCAAAAGAATGAAATTAAACTACTACCTTGCAGCATATACAAATATTAACTCAAAGTGTATTAAAGACTTGAATGTAAGCTGTGAAACCATAAAACTCCTAGAAGAAAACACAGATAGTAAGCTCCTTGACATCAGTCTTGGCAATGATCTTTTGGATCTGACTCCCAAAGCAAAGGCAACAAAAGCAAAAATAAACAAAAGAAATGACATCAAAATAAAAAGCTTCTGCACAAACAGCAAACAAAACCATTAACAAATGAAAAGGCACTCTGCTGAGTGGGAGAAAATATTTGGAAATCATGTGTCTGGTAAGGGATTAACATCCAAAATAAACTAATATAATGCTGTGTGTTAGTTTTACTTGAATTTAAAAATAAAGTTAAAAGAGGGTCGCCTGGGTGACTCAGTCAGCTAAGCAGTCAGCTAAGCATCCAACTTCAGCTCAAGTCATAATCTCGTGGTTCATGAGGTCGAGCCCTGCATCAGGCTCTGTGCTGACAACTCAGAACCTGGATCCTGCTTCAGATTCTATGTCTTTCTCTCTCTCTCTGCCCCTCCTCCACTTAATGGCTCTCTCTCTCTCTCACTCAAAAATAATTAAACATTAAAAATATTTTTAATTAAAAAATAAAGTTAAAAGGTAAAAAATAAAAAACTCATAAACTCAAAAGCAGAAAAAAAAAACCCAAACAAACCAATTTAAAAAAGAGAAGAGAATTTCAATAGACATTCTCCAAAGAAGACAAATGGTCAACAAACACATGGAAAATTGTCAATATTGCTAATCATCAAGGAAATGTACACCAAAACCACAATAGGTATCACCTTATACCTGTTAGAGTAACTATTATCAAAAAAGTGTTAGCAAGGATGTGGAAAAGAGGGAACCTCATTCACCGTTGGCAGGAAGGTAAATTGGTGCAGCCACCGTGGAAAACAGTTTGGAAGTTCCTCAAAAAATTAAAAATAGAAATACCTGTAGGACCTACCAATTCCACTACTAGATATTAATCTGAAGAAAACAAAACTATAATTAGATACAGATAGGACATAGGGATAATTACCCCTATGTTCATTGCTGCATTATTTACAATTGCCAAGATATGGAAACAACCTCAGTGTCCACTGATGGACGAATGAATAAAGAAGATGTGGTATACATATACAATGAAATAGTGAGCCACGAAAAAGAATGCATCCTTGCCATTTGCAACGATATGGATGGACCTTGAGAGAATTATGTGAAGTGAAAATAAATCAGAGAAAGAAAAATACCATATGATTTCATTTATATATGGAATCTAAAAAACAAACAAAATACACCTCACAGATCAAAAGAACAGAATGGTGGTCCTTAAGGGGCAGGGCGGTTGAGTAGAGGCAAAATAGATGAAGGGGGGTCAAGAGGTACAAATTTCCTATTATATTATTTTTTTAATGTTTATTTATTTTTGAGAGAGAGAGAGAGAGAGAGAGAGAGAGAGAACGTGAGCAGGGGAGGGGCAGAGAGAGAGGGAAACACAGAATCCGAAGCAGGCTCCAGGCTCTGAGCTGTCAGCGCAGAGCCCAATATGGGGCTCAAACTCACAAGTTGCAAGATCATGACCTAAGCTGAAGCCGGACGCTCAACTGACGGAGCCACCCAGGCATCCCACAAATTTCCTATTATAAAATAAATATGTCAAGGGGATGTAACGCACAGCATGGTGACTATACTCAACAATATAGTGGTCGCACAATTGTGGCGCGAATTTGAAAGTTGCCAAAAGATATACTCCTGAAAGTTCTCAACACAAGAAAATAAATACACTGATAAATGAATTGGAACTCTTTAAAGAGGCAACAAAAGATCATAGCTTTGAGAGAAGATGGAGGGAAGGAAATAAAGAATTTAGCTGTTTTCATGGCCCTCAGTGAGCTTGAGCGAGTCCACCATTTTCAAAGAGGGCAAGGCACTCTTATGTTTTTGTGACTGTGATATTTCATAGAAGATTCAGCGAAAGATTCAAGAAAACAAGACCCGTATCTGTCGTCTACAACTTGCATCTCTACAACTAAGTACTAAGTATGGTACAAAGTAAGCACTCAATACATATTGTTTTCCTTCCATTTCTTTTTTCATTTAAAGCCCTGCATGATCTGCCCCCTGCCATTCTCTCCCCCCAGCACCTCCTCCTTTGCCCTCTCTGCTTCTGCCACATTAGCGACCAGCTGCTACTCAAACACACAAAGCACAATCCCATCTCGAGGTCTCTGTGTTCTGCTTTCAGAGATCTACACGGCTCATTCTCTCAATCCATTCAGACCCCGTGTTCTCACACAGGTACCCCTGAACCGCCCATCTGAAAGGGGAGGGCTCTTCCACCCGCCAAACTACACTATATCCCTTTATTCTGCTCTCGGCTTAGTAGTACTTGTCACTCCCTAACATATCATAGGGTGGATTTGTTTATTATCAACACCCCCCCCACTATAACACGAACTTCATGAGGGGAGGGACTTGGATTTGCTCACTAAAAGTCTTTAGAAACTATCTGGCACAAATGTTAACTCAATTAATTAGTGGATAAACTTTCCCTATCACTACACTTCAGGGGCATTCTTTAAACTGCATGTAATTGGATTGCATTTTTTTTTAATGTTTTATTTATTTTTGAGAGAGAGAGAGCGTGAGCAAGGGTGGGGGGGAGGTGACAGAGAATCTGAAGCAGGCTTTGTGCTGACAGCAGTGAGCCCAATGCGGGGCTTGAACTCATGAACTGTGAGATCATGACCTGAGCCAAAGTCAGACACTCAACCTACTGAGCCACCCAGGAGCCCCTGGATTGTATTCTTTTATCCAGTTAAAGAATCTCTTCCTATTGGCAGCAGGTTTGATAATGAACATTGTGGTGTTATTGATAGACATGAATTTATTTCTACCATCTTGTTTTAATTCAGTAAGACTGTAGTGGTTTGTTATGCAGCAATAATAACTAATACAGATTTCTATAAGGTTTTTGGCCTGAACAACTGGAAGGATGGAGGTGTGATGAACCAAGATGGGGAAGACTGCAGGTCAAGGCCTGGTGCACATCTTCTCATCTAATAATAGGAGAGATGAGCAGGCAGCTCTGAGGGAGATGACATAAAGTCCTCACAGAACCGGAAAAAACTATGAGGAACAAATAGGTCTCTATCGTAGAATTCTACCCATGAATAGGGGAGGGGCACAGAGAGAGACACAAAATCTGAAGCAGGCTCCAGGCTTTGAGCTGTCAGCACAGAGCCCAATGCAGGGCTTGAACTCACAAGTTGTGAGATCATGACCTGAGCCAAATGAAGAGAGCGTTTTTAAGTTTCTTGTCCTAAGTGACAGCCCTGCATTAGTTTGAAGCCAGTTCTCTCTCCTGCTAAACATAGAGGGGTACTGTATTAGAGATAGTGTGCCCCAGACTTCTGCTTACTGTGAACCTCGTTAAGGGTTATGATTGCTGGGAATTCTGTTTTGATTGCTGTTTGCTGTGAACACTGTGAAACTTTTCTTGGGGTGCTGTGAGGCCTGTTCAGTTTGCTATGTATTAGACTAAGTTGCTGTGTGCTAAATCTTGTTAGGTATTAGATTTAGAGACTTAAGAATGCACCAGACTCCTGACCTGTTTGCTGTGATTGCTGTGAACCCTGTTTGCTGTGTTAGAGAATTGCCATATTGTGAAAGTATAGTGCTGTTAGGGCTAAGGCCACTCCATTTTGGTTTAAGTTCCATCTTAGAGTAGTTCTGGGCCCCGAGCTCCAGGAAAATGAGTCACCCTGGACTCTGCCCTGGGTTCCAGGAAAGAGAGTAGCCAAAAGGCCCGACCCAGATTAGCAGACCCTGCCACTACCCCAGGTGGGACTGGACCCTGATTAGCAGACCCTGCCTCCACTTTGCGTTCCAGGGAAACCACAGGAGGCCAGATTCCTAGAATAGCCCCCTAACAAAACTAATCAGTGTTCAGCCCAGTGTTCTGACCATTTGAATCTGCGCGGGACACCTAAACTAAGCCAATCCATAGCTAGCCCGCGCCCGCCAAATATGAAATACTCAATCAGAAACTAGCCCGCAAAAACGCCAATCAATAAATTCAAAGGATCCCCATTCCCACACAAAAAGTGTACTCGAACCCTGATAAAAAGCCTGTGTAAACCTGGCTCAGGGCTCTTGCCACTGCACCGCTGCGTCGGGAGGTGCAAGAGTCCAAGCTCGAGCTTCGAATAAAGACTCTTTGCATTTGTATCAGTCCCAGCCCCCCAGCGATCTTCTTGGGATCCAGAATTTGGGCACAACACCAAAGTCAGATGCTTAACCAACTGAGCCACTCAGGTGTCCCTAAAGTTCATCAATTTGAGACACAGAGAGCTATTTTTTAATTAGCTTACTTGTTAACCTTAAGAAGTAAATAACCTTATATACAATCTAATAGCACAAAAGCACAATGTGACTAGACCTTTCTACTATTCATTTCAATTTTTCCCAGCATGATCTACCTTCCTAGGCATTATATTCCAAGAAAAGTGTGTTTGTTCAGAATGTTTTCAAAAAGTAGAAAAAAATACCCCAAGAAAAGACACTGTCTGGGATTTTCTGACTCCAACGATGAATCCAAAGTCACTTGGTAGCTATCATCTAAGATTCAGGCAGGGATGAAATGTTATGATCAGTACAGACAAATGAAGGGCACTACTGAACTAAACTCACAAGCTGGGTGTGACATTGAGTCCTTCAATATTATCGGTGTACACTTAGATCTGAAACTCACATGATAAAAGGCTTTGATGTTCCCTTTTATGTTTCAAAACAGTGAGAAGCCTAGAGCAAGAAAGAGCGCCTTGCATAAATAGGGATGAGAGATTCGAGAAATGCAAAGAAAACAATCTAAAAAGACAGGTAGGGAAAAACGCATAATCAATATTAACTTTGTAGTTACCTTCGTTTGTGTTGGTTCTACTTCACCCTAAAGCTTGCTTTCTAACAGCTGAAAATAAAGAAGAAAATATTGTCTTAGTAATCCATAAACAGTTTGGGGAAATTTGTTAGTTTAGGTAGGAAACTATTCTGTGATCACAGGTATTAGTTTTTTAAACTGTTAACTGAACGAACTTCGCCACTGGTATGAAAGATAAATCCTTATATGGTGATATATCTGTGAAAACAGAATGAAATGTCAGTAAAAAAAAATCTTTTAACTTAAACCATGTTATTATCCTTAGTAATAATATAAACTATTTGGACTTGTTAAGTTGCTTTCCTTTATGAACATGGGTTTAAATGTCACTATGATATCTAAACTTAAGAAAAATAAGAAGAAAGCAGGAAACTAGTTAATGAGATCTAAGTTGCCAAATTAAGTGATTCCAGACCCAAAACATTTTTTAGTTTCTAGTAACATTTTCAACCACAATATCTAAATAATTACTTCCCTCATTAATGTCCCTACCAAGTGAAAATCTTAGTGAGGTCTCGTGGTCTCAAGGAAAAAAAACAAACAAACTTAAATACGTGGCAAATCCACAGAATAACCCCTTAAAACTCAAAATATATGGGGGCACCTGGGTAGCTCAGTTGGTTGAGCATCTAACTCTTGATTTCAGCTCAGGTCATGATCTCACAGTCCAGGAATTGAGCCCCCATTGGGTGCATAGTGTGGAGCATACTTAAGATTCTCTTCCTGTCCCTCCCCTTTCACACATGCATGCTCTCTCTCTCTCAAAAAACAAAACCAAACCTCAAAATATATGTTAAAAATATAGAATTCTCATAGATACTTTACAAGAGAAGGGAAAAATCACCTTGAAGATCCCCTTGAAAAATAAAGCAATTAGGGACAGAAAAATTCATATGAAAAATTAATTAAAGGAATTTCTAGTGTAAATGGCAATGCTTCCCAAACTTCCAAACTGTGCTAAAATATCAAAGAAGATATACTCCTGGTAGAAATATAAATTGATAAATATTTTCTGGAGACCAACTTTGTGATTTTCAACTTAATCTTAAAATACACTGGCCATCAGTTCAAGACTTCTTGCTTCCAGGAACTTTTCTAAAGAAATAATTTCAGAGATTTTCTAAAATATATATAATGATGCACATGGCAGGTCACTAATTGAAAGAAAAAAATAGAAAATAAATGCACAAAAGGGGGGTGTAATTAAATACAGCATAACATCCAAATGACTGAAGGCATTGAAGCAACTGGTAATGCTGTTGTGAGATTATATTCACAATAGAGTGAATCAACAAAAGCAAGCATTTCATAGAATGGTGTTGTGGCTAAAAGCTCAGCCTTCAGAACCAGAGAGCATAGGTTCAAGTCCTGTCTCCACACCTAGTAACAATCAATGCAACTTTGGGAAAGCTCACAGCCTCCTAATCTGTAAAAGGGGGAATAATAGTAATATTAACTTTGTTAGATCATTTTGAAGACTGAATGATTCAATACATGTATGGTGGTTGGAAAAGTACTTGATAGGTAATAGAGGATCAGTAAATTTTTGATGCTATTCTTATCTATCTAGTCATATATTTTAAAAAGCAGCATGTAACCCAACTAAATATTCTGATTGTTAGAATACCTTTGTTTGCACGTGTCCAACAGAACACCATGTCCCAGTGACCAATCCAAGGAAAGGATTCCAAACACTTGTACACATTGTATCTGGTATCAGACTTCCCAAGGAAGACCCAATGCAGTCAAGCATTGGATGGAACAATGCTTTACTTACAGAGAGAAGAGACAGAGTAATACTAGGTTGAATCATGGGTCACTCACAGTAGCTAATGCTGGGCAATTTACCTACATGTCCCCTTCTCATAATGCAATGCAAGGACCTCACCCTTCCCCTGTGGAGTCTGAAACACTGACAGAAGCTGAGGGCATGCCTGAAGGCCATTGACACACATGCTTAAACAGAACAAAGGAGTATACACTGAGCTAGAAACAGGGAAAGATATCCCCACACAAGGCAATAAGCCCGGCATGGGCTATATGGGCTCTTAATCTCTTGGTAAGGAAGTGTCTCAGGCTCAAGGCCCATTCTTATGTGTCTGAGTGTTGAAAGACCACATGCAGAAAACAGTCTTTTCCAACAGCAAGTAACAGAAAATTCAAGATGCTTTAAACAGCAAAGAGAGGAAAATGACTACCGTAACTTCAAAAATGTAAAGAGTGTCTCCATTTCAGGGTTAATTTGATTCTTCGGTGCAATGACGATTTGCAGTCATGCATCACTGATAAATCTCCATCATTCTACCTACTGTCATGATGCCAAATTTGCTGGAGCAATATCAGATGTAACATCTTCAGACACATTAGCCAGAAAGAAAGAGAAAGAGAAAGTCTTACTTCAATAGCTCTCAAAGAAGAGCAATGAAATTTTCCCTTTGAATAAAAAGAAGATCCCTGACTGGAGAAAATTCTGGGATCCACAGACTTCCACACAGATTTATTCAGAATGCCAAAAATCTAGATCTGCGGGTTGTAATGTCTCATGTAGTCAAGCCCAGCAATAGTGTCTGCAAGACAAGTAATCACTGAGACGTTCACTAAGGATGGTAAAATCAATTTTCTGTGTAACTATATATATGAGAGGAGGTTTTAGCCATCCTTCAAAAGAACAAAGAGTCAAAGAGTGGTACCACAGCAAATCACTTGCCTGGACTCTAAAAAAAAAAAAAACAGTGGAAATGAATAATTTCTTCTCATTTAAAAACAATTAGATCAAATTTTTAATTTAAAAATACCTCCTGAAAATACTACAATAAGACTTCTGCTTTCAGACATGATGAAGTACTGGTACCAGACTAGGTTTCCTATCATAAACCTCTAGAAGTCTGGACACGATATATGTAACAACTATTGTCAGACCTTGGGTAACGAGTATCCCAGGACTGTGATCTCTAGAGGAAGGGAAACACATAAGGTGAGCCCTATAATTCTGCTGCTTTCCACCTGGAGACATCTGTTGGACTTTGGAAGAGGGAGAGGAAAACCAGGCAGAGATGAGCAGTGTCTGTTAACTGAGGAAATGGAGATCAGAGTTGAAGGAGGTTGAGGCATCTCATTCGTATGGTATGGAGCAGTGAAGAGGAATTTTGTAGAAAGGGAACTGCAGAACTCCGCAGGAAAGCTTCCCTGAGTTTTTGCCTTCATAGTGACCCGTGATGTGCAAGGGGGAGACGAGGAAGCTGGGTGAAGAACAGTTTCCAGGAGAAAACAACTACTGGGAAGCAGAAAGCTGAACAACAGGAGCCTTCGCAGAGACTCCAGAAAGTCCATACCTAGGGCTAAGGCTAAAATAGCCCCTGACTAAAGGTTACCCTGCATACAGTAAAGAAGCTTAGAAATAGATCTTAAGAGTATGAAGATGATCTAGAAAGTAAATTAACCTCTTGAAATACAAAAATTCCAAAATCTTTAAAGGAAGGCAGGGGCTGTGGGATCTAGACACTTGGCAATGTCCAACATCCAAATGAAAATTATGCTGCCTGCAGAACAGAAAAATGTCATCCTATCCAAGAGAAAAATCAGCAGAAACAGACAAGGAAAAGACATAACTGACTGAATAAGCAGGCAGGGACATTATAAATACATACAAGGACTTAAAAAGTAAACATAAACAAAAGGAGGCTGATATATGAACACTTGTAGCAATTTTATTCATAATGGCTGCAAACTGGAGACAATTCAAGCATCCATCAACAGGAGAACCGTCTTAGTCTGCTCAGGCTGCTATAACATAATGGCGTAGACTAGGTTGCCTAAACATTTATTTCTCAGCATTCTAGAGATTGAGAAGTCCAAATCCAGAATGCCAATATGGTCCAGTTTTTGGTGAGGGCACTCTTACTCACTTACAGATAGCCATAGTCACTTTCTTGCTGTATCCTAAGATGCTAGAGAACCCTCTCTATCATATTCTGGTCTCTACCTCTTCTTACATTATGGGAACCCCACCCTAATGACCTCATCTAAACCTAATTAACTGCCACAGGCCCCACCTTCAAATACCACCATAATGGGGGTTAGTACTTCAACACACCAATTTGGAGAGGGAATGTGAATATTCCCTCCATAGTGAGAATAGATAAACATATTGTATTACATGCACACAGTGAATACTCAGTAATAAAAAGAAGCAAACTACTGATACATGTAACAATATGAATGAATTTTTTAAATGATAGGTTGGGCAAAAGTAGCTAGGAAGAAAAGCACATACAAGATTATTCAATTTTTATGAAATTCTTGAATAAACAAAACTAATCCGTAGTGATATAGTTCAAATCAGTGATTGCACAAGATAGATGTCAAGGGTACTGACTATAAAAAAAAATACAGAGAACTTTTTAGAGAAGTATAAGGATTCCTTTTCTTAATTGTGGTGTTAGATATATGGACATATACAACAGACGAAGTCAATGAAGTGTTCATTTAAAATGAATATATTTTAACAAATGTAAACTATACTTATTTTTAAAATCCTGCAATGAAAGTATAGATCACTTCAAAAATATACAAGTAGAACAAATCTCTGAAAATGATTTGCTAAAGGAAAGAGAAAAAAATTTAAATATCAGTTTGTCATTCTTAGTAGAATCCATGACTTCTGTGTAACAGTAGCAGAGATGCAAGATAAAGAAAAAAAACTAAGAATAAAAAACTAATGTAAGTAGAAAAGAAGCAAAAAGGGACTGTGTAGTATAACACTAAGAAAGATAAAATCACAATATTAGGATTTAAGTGCAAATTGATTCAATGAAGCATAACACTAAACTTGGAAAAATCTAGTCAAATAGAAATAATAAATTTTGCAAAATACAATACAAAGATCCAAAATGGAAAAAAGAAAAAAAAAACACTTGATGAAGAAGATAATAGATAAGAATAAAAGAAATAGGGATTGAAGATAAAAGTTTCAGGAATTCTTAGGAAGACCCCACAATAATCATAGCAACTAGAGAAGAAACCAAAATCTAAAGCTTAATTGAAAAACATCTCACTCAACTATCAAGAGAATTTAGTGTAACATCACAAACTGTTCAAAAGTTGAAAAGAGAAGTCTGAAAAGAGACTCACATAAAGAGACATCTTAGAAAAGTATATATTATTTTCACTAAGATAAATAAATCTTTAAAAACAGATTTTTTAAAATGGGTTTATTCACAACAGGAACAAAAATCAGACTGTCATCAAATTCTAAAGGTAACAAAATGAGATTATTATATTTATAGCTTCAGAAATATTATGTCCCCAAAATTCTGAAATCAGCTACATTGCAACTCAAGCATGAACAAACAGAAAGATATCCTAAAATATGTACTGAGGCACCTGACTGGCTCAGTCAGTTAAGCATCTGACTTCAGCTCAGGTCTTGATCTCACAATTCACGAGTTAAAGCCCCGTGTCGGGCTCTGTGCTGCTGTACTGACAGCCCAGAGCCTACTTGGGATCCTCTGTCTCCCTCTCTCTCTGCTCCTCCTCAGCTCATGCTCTCTCTCACTCTCTCTCAAAAATAAATAAATATTTTTAAAAATATATGTACTATATAAAGACTCTCTCACTTCCAGGTTGGTATTAACATTCGTCCAAAGACCTGAGCTCCCATCTAGAGCTAGAAAATCCAGATGGAACACAAAAGCTGTATTTTGAAAGGAGAAGAGAGTTTCTGAGGCAACAAGAACTAAATGAACTAATATTCTAGAAAGAAAGGAACAGAGAAGTTTACTGGCTTCTGCAGTTGCTTTTACCCTGGGGGTATTGATGGATTTGAGTATGGGCAAGAAGATGAGGCTCTTGCCAATCAGGTACAACACCTGGAGGATGCCACTGCAGAGAAAGGAGAAATCAAAAGAGTTTTTAGGGAAACTGCAGAAGTTTTAAGCATTTGCAGGTTTTTTACCCCAAACGGGTATTGAATGCTGAAGCATTACGCAGCAGGAGACAAAAACGTAAGTGGAAAGCCTCTGAAGAGCCAATCAGAGCTCTTTTGTCAGTCTCCTAACACAAAGATTAGAATTTGAGACCCACAAAAAAGAGCTCTCCCTCCAAAAAATACCAGAATTCTAGATGAAAATATTCAGGGCCAGGCTTGAGCCAGAAATAACCTAGTTTTTACAAAACCATGACTCATCACATTTCCTTGTTGAATGAAGACAACTGACAACCACTCTGTCCAGAGGAGGAAAAGGTAAGCCTCCCTCAAAATCTGAAGGCTCTACATTTGTTTTTTACCTAGGAATTTCTGCCATTCAAATATTCCTTCATTTGTCAAAGCATAATAAGAGAAAAGTGGCTAACAGAAACACACCAACAGGGTGATCCCAATTTTAGAGTCAGACAACAAGGACTTTAAAATGACTGTGTTTACTTTTTTTAATGTTTTTATTTATTTTTGAGAGAGAGAATGTGAGTGGGGGAGGGACAGAGGATCAGAAGTGGGCTCTGTGCTGACAGCACGAGCCCAACACAGGGCTCAAACTCATGAACCATGAGATCATGACCAGAGCTGAAGTAGGTAGGATGCTCAACCAACTGAGCCAATCAGGTGCCCCAAAAATGATTATGAGTTTCTAGTTCAAGAAACTAGAGGAAAATGGAGACGTTTAAAACATAGGCAATTCATCAATACATTTAAACTACAGAGAAAGATCAAATGAAAATAATAGAACTAAAAAACACATATAAAAATTAAAACATAAAAAGGAGATCTAAAATTAAGAACTTATTAGCTAGGTTAAATAACACATTAGACACAGCAGAATATAAGATCTGTCACATGGAAAACACATCAATAGAAAATAATCAAACCAAAGCAGAAATAGGGTAGGGGGTGCGGGGTGGAAGAATGGAAAACACAGAAAAGGGCATTAGACACAAATGGGATTCATGAAGCTCTAACAAAATAAGTGAAAACCCAGAAGAGAGAAAATGGGTTAAAAGCCATATTTAAACAGATATTGGCAAAAGCATTTTTCTCAAACTGATGAAATACTTTTGATGACTCTTGTACTTTCCTGATAGATTGAGCCTTTCATCACTGTAAAATCTCCCACTCTATCTCCAGTAACATTTTTTTTAGTCTATTCTTAGTATGGTGACCCAAACTTTCTTATGGCTGTTATTTGCATAATATATCTTTTTATACCCATTTACTTTCAATCTCTTTATATCTTTGAATCTAAAGTGTGTTTGCTTCAGATAGTACATAGTTGTATCTTTTTATCCAGTCTTTTATTTTTCGATTGGATTACTTACTCCATTCACATGTACTGTTATTATAGGGTTAGATTTACATTCATCATTTTACTTTTGTTTTCAATGAATCTCATGTCTTTTTCTTCCCCTAATTTTCCTTTACTAATTTCTTTTGCATTAAGCTGATATTTTCTAATGATGCATTTAAATTTTTTTAATTTTTTCACTATAATTATTTCTTTAATGGTTGCCATAGGGCTCATCATATATGTCTTGTGAGAATTAGCTTCAAATTTATACTAATTTCAGTATACTATAGAAATGTTACTCTTATACAGTTCTTTGAATTTTCCTACTTTTGGTTGTATTATTGCTATACATATTACATCCATCAATATGAAAAACTCGACAATACAATGTTATAATTATTACTTTAAATGATTTGGAGTCTTTTGAAAGAGCTGAGAGAAGAAATGAAGCAAATCTATATTTTTAGTCTTATTATATTAGCCTTCCTATTTATCATTTCTGGTTTTCTTCATTGTATTTTGGGTTCAAGTTACCATCTGGAATCATTTCTCTAGCCCAAAAGGTCTTTGCTCTCCCACTCACCTCTTTTGTGCTGTTACAGACAAATATATCAGATTTCTATATGTTATAGGCCCAACATTGCACACACATTATTTTACATAACTGCTTCTTAAATCAGTTAATAAAACAGAAGACATATGCATTTACACTATATTTTCTAATTACCTGCTCGCCTTTCCTATTGCTCTTTGTTTTTTCATGTGAATTCAAATTACTATCTAGAGTCACTTCCTTTCAACCTGAAGAAATCCCTTTAGTATATCTTGTACGGTGAGTGTGCTGGCATCAGATTCTCTCAGGGTTTGTGAATCTGGGAATGTATTTATTTCACAAGCTGTATCGTCATGGAATTTACCACTCTCTTCCCAACTGCGTTTCAATACAACCTCCACTGTTTTTGAGAGCTCGCTTATGCTCCAACTTCTCCATGCTCTACTTCAAATGAAATTAGTTCCTTTTGGAAAAGACAAGGAGGTATCTCTTTTATGATCTGTTTCTCTCTTCAGGCCAAATCTTTGACACGGGGACCTCGAACTGGGGGTGGGGACAGTGGCATGTTTCTCTCTGAGTGACTCAACTTTAACAGCTGAGCATTTGGCAGGTACACTGTGCCCAATGGTACAGTGGACCCCAGCCTTCTCTGCTACCCTCCGAGCACAGAACCACTGCCTCCCACCCTGAAACATGGGAAAACCAGGTCCCGGTGCTTTCGGTGATGCCTCTTATGATAGAGCCTCTGTTCCATGAGTTAGGGCTGGCATAAGAAGGGAACCCCCCGCTCTCTGCCACACTCATCCAGAACTTAGTGACAGAGAGCTAGAGATATGGTGCAAAATGCTGACCTTCTGCTCCTCGCAGGGAAGAGGCCCTCTCACTGGATGCTTGGGAAAAAGAAAGCGCTATGTTCTGGCTGCACTGGTCCAGAGGGGGGTTTCCCCCTCACTGAGCTGGGAGGGGGAGGAGAGAGGGATGTGGGTCCAAATACCACAGATGTTCACCATCCGTACTGAATTTTTATAGAATGTTATTGAATAGCTATTTCTTCATTTGTAGTTATGTCCTTAGGATCATTTGCAGAAAATTTAAATGGTTGGCTGTTTTTAATAATTTCTACCAGTTTCACTTGGGAGCAGGTCCATGGAGCTTCTCATGGTATTTGTCAAAAGTTAGTCTCCCTGGTAAAACCCTCTTTAATCTACATCAAAATCCATGAAACCACCAACAGAATCATGTCCAAGAAGTCAGATAATATTCCACCCAATGTAAACATTTTATGGTCGGAGGAGAATTGCATTTCTCACGAGCTGGATGCATATGCTCAAGTATTTAGGAGTGAAGTATCATGATGACCCAATTTACATTCAAATCGCTCAGAAAAAAAAAATCCATGTGCATATATGTACATACACATAGAAAGAAAGAAAGAATGCATGGGGCACCTGGGTGGCTCAGTCAGTTAAGCATCTGACTTAGGCTTAGGTCATGATCTTATGGTTTGTGAGTTTTAGGGTCATGTCAGGTTCTGTGCTGACAGCTTGGAGCCTGGAGCCTCCTTTGGATTCTTTGTCTCCCTCTCTCTCTGCCTCTCCCCCATTCATGCTATCTCTATCTCTCATAAATAAATCGACTTTAAAAAAAAGAAAGAATGCAAATATGGCAATTTGGTGAATCTAGGTGAAATTTATTTAGGTATTCACTTGGAGCATGCTTTCACCATATCTATGGGATTGAAGTTTTCAAAAAATAAAAGTTGGAAAAAAACCACTTCTTGAAAATAATTGCTTGAAGATCTATTGGTACCGACTGAAAGGTTAATTAAATGTACTGCTTGGAGAAAAGAATTTGTGTAATGAAACAATCACCGTATGCTTTGAAACCACTTACACACTCAAAGTCTGAAATTTGTTTTTAAAATTAATAGAAATATCCAAATATATCCTTAAAGAAAATTAGTTTTTCAAAAACATTACAACTCAGTAGTAACAGTTTTGATTTTAAACCCAGATTTAGGAAAGGAGAACAAAAAACAGTAATAATTTGTGTTCTTCATGCTTTACGGGGGAGACCTGAAATAGTGTTTTGTTCCTAACTTTCATAAATAAACGTAGTTGGATTTTTTTAGATTTCCAACAACTAAGCCATTTTCCTTGTACTTAGGAAATCCATAGGCGGGAAGAAGTAGAGTTTACCTTCCACTGGAGGAGATGTGAAGGCAAGTTGCTGGCTCTCTCTAGCACATAGCAGCTACATTGTGGACTGAGGCAATCATTTGTGCCTTCTCAGAACTTCAAATCTGCAGAAACTGATGCAAAGAAGGGACAGTTTAAAATGGCTTTAGGTGGTACCTCATGGGTTCAAGAAAAAGAATGACAATCTTTAACATTTTGGATGAAGACTCTTATGAAACTTAGGGATATTCTGTTTCTGTGTTAAAAGAATCTCTTATTTCCTGTGGCTGTGATACAAAGGTAGTAAAACACAAAACGCGGTTTGCTCCCAAAAGCTGTAAATACAGTTATCAGTTGAATTCTCAGCTTCACTATCTCTCTTCTGTAAAAATTAAAGCATAAGTCAAGAAATTTTGCAGTCTCAAGATCTGGAATGGGGATAGGTGAAACTATTTAGAGAACTCTATATAGTCAGAACTGTCACTTCTGGCAACCCTTTTTTGCCAAAGTGTCTGCTTCGATACAACTCTGCACACAGTATTTAAAAAATGGTATATAGTTCCCTTGCCTCAGGTTCTGTAGGCCTTTCATAAGAATCCTATCTAAGTGTGTCCTAGGGATCCTATTACAAAGTCAAAATCAAGCTGAGGAGGAACTTGCTTGCATCCAAACACAATCCACACACCATAGGCCTTTGCCTATTTGAAATGATTATTTTTTTAACGAGGAATATACGTATAAATGGATTCAGAGAGCACTTGGACAAAGAAGATAGAAGACATTGGGTCAGGCTGTATTTATTAACATAGGTGTCGTCACTGGCATTCTGTAGTCTTGGTAACAGCTTGAGCATCTGAATGGTGGTCCCACAATTATTTGCCTAGTTTGTCAACTAAATCTTAGGCTCACATGTGACCCTCAATAAATGAATTTGAGAGACTTCAAAACTTCTTTGGTATGATGTAGAAGAAATTCAAGGAGCTTGAAGAGTGGAATGCTGACTGCCTTTATGATGGGCGACCTGCCTTTTCGCTGCATCATTACATCTCCTGATAGCTCCCAGAAGACACTCCCTTCACAAAGACCCCAAGATATTCATGACCAAAGGAAATATAAACATCTCAGAGAAGCACGTAAGACACATTTTTTATGGGCAGGGAGACTATTGGAAGATGATGCCATAAAAAAAAAGTTTCCTAACTTGAAAGAAAATTGGAAGATCTAAGGGCAACAGAGGCCACATTGGGCACTAAATTCCAGAGGCATGGTAGTAATATTAGGAAGCAAGAGAGAAAGAAGACCGTGGTGAAGATGTTTGGGGCTTAGAGAATTAAAGTAGATTATCAAAACTTGAGCAGGTTTAACTCTAACTTCAGCTGCTATTCTAGAGGGGATTCCACAAAGGCCCAGAAAGAGAGAATATTTGTATTCAGTCTGAATGTCCACTGTCAAGGATCCTTTTAATGATCACGTAGACAGCCAGCCCCCTCTTCCCAGCTAAATGCATCTCTAGTTTATGGTGATACACATGAAACTGTGAGTCCATCAACATAGACTTTCCATTGCAAAAGCTGACCAAGCTACCACCACTACTACTTGCTCAGCTATCCTGCTAGAAGACCAAGCTGAGTCCCCAGTATTATACTATACACATGGGCTAGCCAGTTGCCTAGTACAAGGTAAACTATATTAGAAAACTTCCTTCCTGGTAAAGGTATCAATTTGATGTTACTTATTAATAAGATTTGGGTTTGCTTTCCCTCTTACTATACTTGTACAAGTACTGAATGCCTCACATACAGCATGGTGTCCCACACAACCAAAGACCAAGGAACTCACTTTACAGTGAAGGAAAAAAACAATAAAACAACTACTGGTATCTCGTCATCTGAAAACAGCTGGGCTTGCACAACACTGTAGCAAGCCGTGGATGACTGAGTCACTCCAGCTGAGAGACTGGAGTTACTCAGGTTAGAGTGCAGTCCTTAAGGGTATCATGAATGTTCCATTTGTTCTAGAGGCAGAACATGGGTCTAGCATGGGTGGAAGGTGTTGTGATACCTCCAAGAATTATACCTAATAATATCGCTTGCAAAAACTTGACACATTCTCATCTCATAACTCTGTTATCCACAAGTATTGAAGGTTTGTTTGCAAGGAAAGAGATAACCATCCTGTGAAATTGCCATCAGGATATTTGTCCTCCCTATGCCACTGGATAAATGGCTAAAGTAAGTGGTTACAGTATTGCCTGGTAATTGACACTAATGACAGAAAGCAAATAATAATGCTCTTCTCCATAAGGATAGAGAAGAATACAAGAATACAGTTGGACCCTTTCCTAACATGTTCCATGGTCAGTTCTAAGTGGATGACTATCAAACCCTATCCAGACAAGATTAGCTAGCTTTCAGGGTTATCCTGAAATTAGACAAAGAACTGGACCAGGAAAGAGTCCAATTAATTCACTCAGGTATGGGTGAAGGGAAAGGGAACATAATTTTATTTACAGCTGTGCTGTACAGTGTCGTAGCCATCAGCCACATATGACTCTCTAAATCTAAATTTAAATTAATTTGAGGGGCGCTGGGTGGCTCAGCCAGTTAAGCATCTGACTTCAGCTCAGGTCATGATCTCCCAGTTCATAGGTTTGAGCCCCATATGGGGCTATGTGCTGACAGCTCAGAGCCTGGAGCCTGCTTCAGATTCTGTATCTCCCTCTCTCTCTGCCCTTCCCCGGCTCATGCTCTGTAGGTCTCTCTCAAGAAAAAACATTAAAAAAAATTTTGTGAATGCCTTCTTTTCCTTCTGAAAAAAATCCCCTTTCTGCCTAATTTAACCCAAGTCGGTTTAAATTGTTCACAAATAAGAGCTCTGACTGAAACAAAAATGATTAATAATAGATTAAATACCATTCCAAAAGCCAAGAGACAAAAAAATTGTTTAATATAATTTATTATCAAATTAGTTTCCATTCAACTCCCCAGTGCTCATCCCAACAAGTGCCTTCCTCAATGCCCATCACCTACTTTCCCCTCTCCCCCACCTCCTATCAACCCTCAGTTTGTTCTCAGTATCCTATAGCAAGAGACAAAAATTTTAAGAGGGATGCTTATCTCTCAGAATACTGGAAAAAGGTAAAAGCAAACAAAGCATAATACTCCAAGTAGAAGACATAAATTCAGAAAAATAATTAGAAAGAATAAAATACAAACATATAGAACAAGATGACAGAGGCCAGGCCAAGTGTACAAGTTATGATAATAAATTTAAATTATTTCAATTGCTCATTAAAAAAGATTTTTAAAATCTAGTCATATGCTGTTCAAGCTTAAAGAAGCATATTAAGTTGACAATAAATGTTTTTAAAGAAAAAAATAGGTTTATAAGATAAATAAAAAAGAGGGCAAGTGTGGCCTCTTTTTATTTCAAACAAAATTTAATACATGGCAAAAAGGCTTCCATGGAAAAGAAGATCATTTTATATTCATAAAAGGCAAAATCTACATAAAATTTGTAATAGCCATGAACCTTTATGCTTCATAGAAAAGGATCAAATTATATAAAACAAAAATAGAACCGCTGTGCGAGATTGTAAAACATCTCTTTCCTCCTTTTATAGATCTATTAAGGGGGAAAAGACAGAGAGTGAAACTGGAGCACAGAATACATTTGATAGAATTTTGAGCACAGATCGGTCCTTCCAGTCCTCTTCAAATCCACCAAAATAACAAGAAAAATAATCTTTTAAAAATTACAACAGCGCTGAAAAACACATAATATAGTGTTAATCAGTTGACCAGAAATTTTGAAAAATGTTGAGAAATGAAGCATCACTGATAGCCGAGTAAGAGAAAAAGACAGATAAACTCTAGCCCAAAACAACTAAGAAAAAAACAAAAACAACTATGGACATAAAGCAATTCTAAATGCTTCAAGTTAGGTTTAAGTCAACAGAAACTAAAAAAGAAGGGGCTGTGGAACAAATAGGATGATGAGTTAAAGAGATGTGTCTTAAAGTGCCGTACAGTCTACTTCCTGTCTGCTTCTCAATAAGCGACAGATAAGAAAGGTTTCTGCCCCAAGACAAACATTAAGAACCTTTTCTACACTTACGTGGACGGTCTGCAGGACACCTTTTCCCTGCGCTGTGGTTAGCAATCTTGGCTGTAAATTAGAATCAGCCGGGGAACTTCAAAAACATCCCCGTGGCCAGGCTGCTCCCCAGACCAAATAAATCAAGATCTCTAGGGGTAGGACAAAGTCTTCAGTGGTTTATAAGGCTACCCAGGTGATTCCAGTGTTCAAAGTTGAGAGTCAGTCTGAGTAGAAGTGTTGGAACTGAAAACAGAGGAGCAGAGACCAAAGTAATGCTAAACTTCCACGCAGACAACAATGGAAGAATGAAAGGAAGCAAACAGCTCTGATTTGAGTAAAAGCAGTGAGCACAGCTCACTAAGGAGATACAGGCCTCAGGACTCAAGGTTGGCTCAATCAGCGAGTATGACCACACTCCATCATAACTCACAATCCCTGAGTGACAACACCCGGGATTATGGCCACACACCCCATCTTCCCCAAAAACACCTGAGTACAGGTTTCTGTTCTCAAAACCAAAAATAGGGAAAAAAAAAAAAAGGAGAATGTCAAATAAAAATAAAAATAAAAATATGAGCAACCAAATAAGAATCACTGAATATTTGAGGAAAATCAATACCATTAAAGAGCCAAAGTCAACAAATAGCCCAAAACATACAGGAATATTTTTAAATGAGGACTGTTAATATCCACAGAGAAATAAGACAAGGCTTCTATGAAATTCTATGAATTTCTATGAAATTCCAAGAAATTTAAAATATGATATTTTAAAAGTCAATAGATAGGCAAAATAGTATAATACATTAAAATCCAACTGAACTAAAGAATTCTTCCATAAAGCACTAAAAAAAAACACAACCAAAAAGAGGTGAAAAATATGAGATAAAGCTTGAGTTGCATGGGAAATAGATCTGCACACTCTACAATGGCAGGGAGGAAAGAAGTATGCATTATATACACAGAATTTTATAGGCATGTGGAGGGAGATATATATTATATTCACATGGAAAGAAAATGATGCATGTATATATTATTCTATGTATGTGTGTTATGTATTGCATTTACACATAGAGAATGATATGTGTATGTGCTGTATTATTATGCGTATGTGTGTATACATATGGAAAACTTCCACAACTGAAAAATATTTAAGCAGAATGAAATGCTTACTAAGTACCAAACAGGAAGAACAAACAAAACTCGTATGTATAAAAAACATTGTGCAATTCAGAACTCTACTAGATAAAGAGAAGAATCTAAAAGCTACTTGGGGGGAGGGGTGCCTGGATGGCTCAGTCAGTTAAGTGTCCAACTTCCGCTCAGCATGATCTCAACGTTCGTGGGTTAATGTTCGTGGGTTCAAGCCCAGCATCAGGCTGTCTGCTCAGAGCCTGGAGCTTGCTTCAGATTCTGTGTCTCCCTCTTTCTGTTCCTCCCTGGCTCGTGCTCTCTCTCTCTCTCTCAAAAACAAATAAATATTAAAAAAAATTTTTTTAAGCTATTAGGGGGCAAAATCAGGTTACCTAAAAGAGAATGAGAATCATCTTGACCTGTCATCAGCAATACTAAATATGAAAAAGACAATGAAACAAATCTTCAAATTCTAAAGAAATAATATTCTAACAGAGGGTGCCATACAATAAAGATAAGTGAGTAAAGTATATTAGAAGATGACAAGTACTAGGGAAATAATGAAATATAACAAAATAAGGAGATTGGGAAATGCAGGGAGATGAGGATAGACAGCAGGTTGCATTATCAGAAAATGAGGTCATGGAAGGACTCACAGAGTGTTGGGGGCAGAGAAAAGGGAGAATGAGAGGACTCACCCAGTGGAGGTACAAAGAAGAGAACTGCAAAGAATACACCTCTAAAAAGGAACAAGAAAAAAAAACAATAGAGAAACGTGGTGAGTTTGAGATCTGCAGGCTGATCAAGGCAAAAATAGGACCACAAGATACAGTGCTGCACAGTGCAGCAGGCCTTATTAGTTGGGGCTTGGACGGGATTAGGGGAGGGAAAGTTTCTCACAGCAGGCGACCTTCCAAAGTCAGTGGAGTGGGGCCACTTCCCAGAAAGGGAACAGGGCAAGGGAAATCCCAAGAGAGGGGAGAATCAATGAGGGGGCAGATGTGACTAGGTGATACGGCCTTCAGCAAGGTGGGAGGTCTCTGGGTCAGAGAGCTTCGAAAGGGCAGCTGTAGTCTGTGGTCTTTTCTAACTACATGGTTGGCCTTATCTATGGCCAGCAGACACTGGGTGCAGTTTTGCAGGGGAGGCAAAGTTGGTGGGTTGTAAATGACTGAAAAAATGCTTATTTGGGCTCTGTTTAAAGCAGTTAGATACATAAGGTTTGAGTTGGCTTTGAGTTAATAATCCGAACTCATTGCGACGACTTAAACACTACAGGAGGCAATACATAGGGGCCATCGTGGGCTCACTTCTAAAGAACAAATATTCCCTCAAAATTGCACATCATCAAACCTAAAACATAGTATACTACCCAATAATCTAAGACTGAATTAAACGTACCGTACTCAAATACGAGAAAAAAATACATTATCAGAGAATAGAAAAACTCTACCACAAAAATAGCTCTTTTATACTCCTAAATAATTTGATATATTTCCAAATACAGTATTAGTTTATATCCCTCTGCATTTTAACTACAGCATTTGCTTTTATACATCTAGAGCCCGTAATGCATGGTAAGCCATTGAAAAGCAGCAACTATTTCTAACTCATCTTAGTACTGTAAGTATCCAGGACAAATTTCTCACATGTCATGGGTACCCTATTAATATTTTTGAATGGTGAATAAAGGAACATAAAGAATAGAAATGTAACCTATCCCCAGGTCCACAGAAGAACCAAGAATAATTCTATTATAATCCATACTTCTTTTGAAGCTATATATTCATTTTTTGGCTCTACAGTTCTAAAATAGAACATCGGCCTTTTCCTACATGCCGAATCTTTTAATCACTAACTAAACTATCAACTCGAAATTAGGAATTTATGATCCCACATAAGTTAAGGTCCCAGGTCTAGCTTATTTGCCCCACAACATGTCTTGGTTTCAATTTGGCTTCTGTATAATTTCTTATCTTTTCTTTCAGAAATGCAAGATAGCAGCCATGATTCCAGGCACCATTATACAACAGCACCCAATGGTAGACAAGAGCGGAATTTCTCCATGAATCTCTCTCTTTATCAGGGAGAAAGCACTCTCCCAGAAGCCTCAAGCAAATGCCCCCTTATGTTTCGGTGTATAGATCCTGGGGCTGGTTCACATTTCAAACTAATCACCAGCAAAAGGAAACTAAGTTCTTACATTAAAAAAAAAAAAAAAAGCAGAGGGCAGAATTAGTGGTTCCAGTTCCACAGAGATGAAATAAGAACATTTTACCCTATCTCAGAAATTATGTCTTTGGACAGGACACATAAAGCAACCCTCTTGGGAATCTGACAAATAAATAATAGCAAGCATACTTGTGAGGGAAATCAAATCTTGAAAACCAACCCAGATGGCAGCAAATTTCCTGGCTTTTTCCATTCCATATCTCTCAGTTCAGGCTCTAGGGCAACCTGAATCCAGTGACTGCACAGCAAGTGTGGAAAGAAAAAGCTCCAAGAGAAACCCTCTCTCTCTAATTACAAGACTGGGAAGAGGGCCCCCTCTGGGATGGAGAATGTGGGAATACCCAATTTTTTCCTCTTTTTATTCTCCCTGCCCTGTGCTAAGGCAAGTCCCAGGCAGGAAGCTGTGCTCTTGGGCTAGCCTGACCTTCACAGCAATGGTGTATGAAAAAAAATACTTCCCTCTGAAAAGAACAACAGGAAAAAGGAGACCCTGTGGTCCTACATTTTCTTCTTTTAAAAAAAATTCTTTTAATATTTACTTTTGAGAAAGAGACAGAGTGCAAGGTGGAGAGGGGCAGAGAGAGAGGGAGACACAGAATCTGAAGGAGGCTCCAGGCTCTGAGCTATCAGCACAGAGCCCGATGCGTGGCTTGAACTCACGAACCACAAGATCATGACCTGAACAAAGTCAGACACGAAGTGAGACGCCTAACCAACTGAGTCACCCAGGCACCCCCTATATTTTCTTTTAAAAGTTTTACAGTTTTAAGTTTTACATTTAGATCCATGATCCACTTGAATAAATTCTGATGTAAAATTTCCTTTTTTTCTCCCATGTGAATGAAAAATGCTTCCAACACCTTTGTTAAAAAGACCATCCTTTCTCCACTAAATTGCTTTTACACTTTAACCTGTTTGAAAATCAAACAGCCATATTTGTATAGCTCTATTTCTGGGTCTCTAGTCTGTTTCATTGATTTATGTATCTATCTTTTAACAATACCACAAAATTTTAATTATTGTTTGCTTTATAAGAAGTCTTAAAATCTAGTCACAAGATTCATCTGATTTTATTCTTCTTATTCAAAATTGTTTTAGCCATTCTAGTTCCATGGCCTTTACATATAAACTTTAGAATCGGCTTGTCTGTATCTGCAAAAAAAAAAATCCTGCTGGGATTTTGACTAGTATTTCATTAAATCTATAGATCATTTGAGGGAGAACTGACATCTTTACTATGTTGAGTCTTCCAATCATGAGCACAGTATGTCTCTCCATTTATTTAGGTTTTCTTTTATTTCTTTCATCAGTGTTTTACAGGCTTCAAGAACAGATTTTATACGTTTTTCTTAGATTTATATCTAAGTATTTCATTTTATTGGAGCTTTAGTAAGAGATATCATTTTTTTTTCTCCCAAGATTTTATATTTAAATTCCAGCTAGTTAACATACAGTGCGATATTAGTTTCAGGTATAAAATTTAGTGATTCAACACTTACATACAACACCTGGTGCCCATCACGAGGGCCCTCCTTAATCCCCAGCCCCTGTTTAACCCATTCTCCCACCACTCCCACCACTCCAATACCTGCGGTTTGTTCTCTATAGTTAAGAGTCTATTTCTTAAAATGTCTCTCCCTCACTTTTTCCCCCCTTTGCTCCTTTGTTTTCTCAATTTCCATATATAAGTGAAATCATACAGTATTTGTCTTTCTCTGATTTGTTTCACTTAGCATAAGACTCTCTAGCTCCATCCACATCACTGCAAATGGAAAGATTTCATTCTTTATTGTCCCTGAGTAATATTTTATTATATATACAGACCATATCTTCTTTATTGACAATCGATGGACATTTGGACTTTTTCCAAAATTTGGCTGTTGTAGACAATAACGCTGCTATAAACACCAGGGTGCGTGTATCCCTTTGAATTAGTATGTTTGTACCTTTGGGTAAAAATGTAGTAGCACAATTACAGGGTCATAGAGGAGTTCTACTTTTAATTTTTTGAGGAACCTCCCTATTTTTTCCAGAGTGGCTGCACCACTTTGCATTCCCACCAGCAGTGCGAGAGGATTCCCCTTTCTCCGCATCCTCACCAACGCCTGTTGTTTCCAGTGTTGTTAATTTTAGACATTAAAATTAACAAGGCCATAGGTTGCCTTTTAGTTTTGTTGACTGTTTCTGTTTCCCTTGTCTCAGGAGACATATCTAGTAAGAAGTTGCTACAGCCAATGTCAAAAAGTTTGCTGCCTCTGTTTCCCTCTAGGATTTTAATGATTTCCTATCTCACATTTAGGTCTTTCATCCATTTTGAATTTATTTTTGTGAATGGTGTAAGAAAGTGGCCCAGTTTCATTCTTTTGCATGTTCCTGTCCAGCTTTCCCAACACCATTTGTTTTAGAGACTGTCTTTTCCCATTGGATATACTTTCCTGCTTTGTTGAAAATTAACTGACCATATAGTTCCGGGTTCTGGGTCTTCAATTCTGTTCCATTGTTCTATGTGTCTTTTTTTGTGCCAGTACATACTGTCTTGAAAGTGACATCATTTTTAAATTGTGTTTCCTAATTGATTATGGCTAGCATATAGAAATATAGCTAATTTTTGTGTGTTGACTTTGTATCCTGCAATTTTTATAAACTTATTACTTCTAGAAACCTTTTTGCAAATTCCTTGAGATTTTATAAATAAGCATGTTATCTACAAATAGGCACAAGTTTTCTTTCTTCCTTCAATCTGTATAACTTCTATTTCTTTGTTATTACTTTATTGTTCTAGCTGAGACATCTATGACTATAAATTTAAAAAGTGGTGAAAGTGACATTCTTGCTTTGTTCTTGATTTTACAGGGTAAGAATTCCGTCTGTCATCATTAAGAATAACATTATCTATGGGGTTTTTTACATATGCCCTTTTACCTATTACTAGTTTGCTGAGACTTTTTATCAAGAATGGATGATAAATTTTGTCAAAATTTTTTCTGCATCTATATATAGAACCATGTGGGTTTTCTTCTTTAAACCATTAACATGATGAATTACATAGATAATTTTTTTCTCAGTATTGAACAAGTATTGCACGCCCAGGATAAACCCCAGTTGATTATATAGCATCATTTTCTTAAATATTGCTAGGTTCAATTTGCTAATATTTTGTTGAGGATAATTGTGTCTATGCTGATGAGGGATTTAACATAAAGTCTTCTTTTCTTGTAATGTCTTTGTTTGGTTTTAATATGAAGGTAATGAAGGACCGATAAAATGAGTTTTATGGGATTGTTGAAATGGCTGGATTCAGATCTACCGTCTTGCAAGCATGTCCCATCTGTTCTGTAATTTTTCCCTCCTTTTTCGCTTTACCCTTTATTAATTGAGTATATTTTGTTATTCCATTTACCTCCATTATTTTTGAGGGGTTGTTGTAACTTTTAAAACATGCATCATTAGTAATGCCTGGGTGGCTCAGTCAGTTAAGCATCTGACTTCAGCATCTGATCTCATGGCTTGTAAGTTCGAGCCCTGTGTGGGGTTCTATGCTGACAGCTCAGAGCCTGGAGTCTGCTTTGGATTCTGTATGTCCATCTCTCTCTCTGCCCCTTCCCCACTCTTGCTCTTCTCTCTCAAAAATAAACATTAAAAAAAATTAAATATACATCTTTAACTAACAAAGTCTGCCTTGAACTAATATTATTTCCTGTGTAGTGTAAGGACATTACAATACTGTAGTCTCATCCCATCTCTCCCATCATTTCTGCTATTGCTGTTGTACCTTCTATACTTACATATGCTACAAGCACACAGTACATTGTTACTATTTTTTTTTGCTTTAGACAGTTATCTTTCAGAGCAAGATTTCTCTGCCTCAGCCACATCAACATTTTGGACTGGATAATAGTTGTGGGAGGCCTTCCTGTGCACTGTAGAGTGTTTAACAGTATTCCTAACCTCTGCCCACTAGATATCAGTAGCACCACCCCAGTGGCACAACCAAAAATGTTTCCAGATAATACCAGAGTCCTTGAGGGATGAGGAAGGAAGGAGATTCCCCCTGGTCGAACACCACTGCTTTAAAGCAAGTTTTAGATTTTTCAAAAAAAATTTTAATGTTTATTTTTGAGGAGGGTGGGGAGAGCAGAGAGAGGGAGACACAGAATCCAAAGCAAGCTCTGGGCTCTGAGCAGTCAGAATAGAGCCCAATGCGGGGCTCAGACTCACAAACCGTGAGATCATGACCTGAGCCAAAGTCAGATGCTTAACCGACTGAGACTTCCAGGTGCCCCTAAATTTTTAAATAATAAATTTAAGTTTACCATCATTACTTCCATTTTCTGTGTTAATTTCTTTGTGTAAGTCCAAGTTGCTGTCCTCTCTCACTGTCTCTCTGCATAAAGAATATCTATTACTACTTCTTATAGAGCAGGTCTTTCTAGAGATGAATTTCCTCGTCTGAAAAAAAAAAGCATTGCTATTTTTCCTTTATATTTTTGAAATGCATTTTCTGGGGAACAAAATTAACAGAGATTTTTCTTTCAAGTCTTTAAAGATGTTCCTCCATTACTTTCTGGCTTGCATAGTTTCTAAGAAGTTCCTTGTAATTGTTCTCTGTACCTTCATTCCTCTGTATGTGATGTTTCTTTTTGCTCTGCCTTTAAGAATTTATCTTTGTCTTCTGTTTTCAGTAGTCTCATTGTGATATGGATGGGTGTGCATATTTAGAAAAGGGGGAAGTATTGTGTGTGTGTGTGTGTGTGTGTGTGTGTGTGTGTTCTCTGAGACTCTTGGATCTGTGGTTTGGTTTCTGTCATTTATTCTGGAAAATTCTCAGCCATTATTTCTTCCGCCATTTTTTTTCTGGACTATCTCTCTTTTCTCCTTCTTGGATTCCAATTCCACATATGTTAGAATATTGCATCTTGTCCAACAGCTCTCACATGCAAACAGGAAATTAGGATGCTTGGGATACAATTAATAAACCCCTCCCTCCTCCCTGCCCCCAATACAGACACATATTTCCGTAGAGAAATTTTTTTACCCTATAATAAGCATTAGTGATTTAGAGATACAAAGTTAAAAGAAGAGCATCATCTCTGAGGAAGGAAGGACTTCTCTCTTTATGTCATTGGATTAGAGCCAGAAATATTGAAAGGGAAGAGTTCAGACAAGGATCCAGAATGAGGAAGCTTTACAGTACTCAATATTTTTATTTTAATCCGTTAGAAAGCAGAGCCTGAAAAAAGAATTGGGAAATGAAAAACCGGAACAGTGACTGCAAGAGGAGAACAAGTAGCACACTGGCCAGGCAGCAGCCATGTTTGCCCAGCACACAGAACTTCTCAAGAAAAAATACAAAAAGAAATGTCATCTTGGAGCAATCCTTGGAGGGAAAGAGGCAGGAGGACTCCCATCTCCCATTTCTCTCTGGTCAAGCTTACATGTAGGGAGCTGACCGCCCTCTTCACACACCCTTCTGGGTTGTGCATTCCGGTCCCCTGAAATCTCAAAACCAAGTCCTAAAATCCAGAATGTGTCTTTCCACTCACATCTGGAGGAAGACAGGCCAGTCAGCACACATGTGACACGGACCCACAGAGAAAGGAGGATGGGAGGCAATCTGAAAGGTAGACAAAGTTTATGTCTAACAGGGTCTATCTGCTGGCTCCGGCCACATGGAGTCCAGCCTCTGGCTCGACTGACCTGTTTGGTTACTATTTCATTTTCCTTATCCATCATCGATACAAGCTGGCCCTTCCAAATAATATCCCTCCCCTAGCCGTATCATGAGGTTGACTTGTACCAGCCTCTAGTTATAAGTAACATATCATCAGTTACTTTTTTCTTCAATCCATTTAAAGTTTTTTCCTCTAGCCAACCAAATTTTCTAGGAGTAAAAGCTCCTGTGTTCAGGCAAAACAAAAAGAACCAAATTTTTATTCTGAAGATTTGGGACATATATTTAATTAGATAAGCATTTACTGAGCATCTATTTTATGCCAAGAACTGCTCTGCATTCTAAAGAATGCAAAAGAAACAGATTTCTTTTATTTCCTAATCCTTTTTTTTTTTCTCACTTCTGCAGTTTCCATTTGGTCTATTTCACTGTTCCTTAGCAGATCCAAAAGCAGAGGGAGAAATGAAAGAAAGATTTATTTCATAGCAATAAGACAGCTTTTATGATAAATCTGAAAAAAGGTTGCAACGTTTGGTTACAATGGATATCTATATTATTGCTATTTCATTGACTATCTCCTTTCACCAATGTGTAATTGAAAGTAGACTGCTATACACTGATAGGAAGTTATTTGTGCGAATGATATGAAGAGACTTCATCTTCACTTAAGTGTAGAAATGATGTCAGATCATGACTGAAGAAGAAAGTAGTCTCTTGAGAGGTTACCTTTAGGGAAAGTAGGGTTTAAAATACAGCTGGTTATTATTTGTTCATTCGCGTTACTTGACCTAATGAAGGGGTTCTCAAACTACCTGGAAGAATGAGCTATATACTTGTTTCCCAGATTCCCTAGCTATGGAAAATATAACCCAGAGCTGAAAAGGGCTGTTTTATTTGATTTTGACCAAGTCGCACGTACTAAGCATGCCTTGCTTGTTTTAAGCCAGGTTGTCCAAGTTTCTTCCAGTCAAAGACACAAATAACAACAGTGATTCACTTGTAAAAGTGCTTTGAAGTGGAGGAGCTTGAAAGCAGGGAGACCAGATGTCAAATTAAGATAGCAGGTGGCTCACAGTTCCTGACTTTCCTGCTTACAAGTTGCTGAAGAAGGTTTAAAAAAAAAAAAGACACTAAATCACAACAACATTGGAAACTAAGAATATCAAACAATAATCTTCCATACTCTGAGAAAGAATTATATGCAGACTTCTAAGCAAGCAAAGAGACCAGCAAAACAAATAGTTATCTATCTAGGTGACTACTGATGTATAATGTGAAAAGCTAAAAAATAAGAGACTACCAATATTGCACTGGGTGAATGACATTGCTTTTACTGTGAGCAGGCCAAAATTCTACCCAGACTGACTAGGGGGCAAGGATGTATCATTGAGATTCTAAAACTAAAGAATTAAATAGGAATTTTTTTACTAGCTCTCTGACCAATGAAACTAATTGAGAATCACAATCTGTGATTGTGGCTCACTTGTCTTATGTCACTAGAAACCAAGGAGGCCAGTTACATGGCCTATGGGTAACCTCTTCATGGGGTCAGTGAGGACTGGTCTTATGAAACTAATTAGGCTTATATATCAGAATCCAGAGTTTGGGTGGGCATATTTTTTACCTGATAACATCTGGCACTAGTGGGTTGTCAATATTCTAAATCTTCTCTTCCTCTACAATCGGTTTCTCAGATATAGCTAAGAGAATGCCGTGTTACTCAAAGCTAATGAGAAATAGACCCTTCTGGAAATAAGAAGGGGTAGGTTCTGCTCCACCAGAGTAGCTACCGGTTCCAGGGCCTGGGGACATTCGGGACAAGAACGGTGAAATTTTGAAGAGGATGGCAGAAGACAAATCACCTCTTACAAGTACCACAGGGACACACTCTTTGAGACACACAAAGAGCAAACGCAGTGATTAGAAGACCTTGCGAGTCTGCTGGTCTGAAGACATACAGAAATGAGAAGAAAGTTTGGAGCTGGGAAATGCAAGGTTGCAAGAAATGTGGGGTACTCTGCCACCTACAAGAGAGTTAAAATCTACAACCCTGGAAAGAACTCACAATTAATTGAAGATTGGGGATCTGAGAACACAGGAGTTAATAGAGTTGGAAAAAACTCTCTTGGGAAGCTGTAAATATACGAGGTGGCCAATAATAGAAGGAAAAGCTCCTCAGAAAAGTCCTTAGGCTTGTAATTCCCTATCATGAATTCCACGAGAGAAGGCAATTTGCATGGTAGGTGAATAAATGCTTTTCCACAACATGGAAGTTTTTGTATCATAGCTAACCTGTTGACAGGAGAGTTCTCTCTGTTTAAAGTAGTAGGATTAGAATAACTAAAATGGATTGCCTGGTATGTTAGCGAAACTGAAATCTTAAATTTATTTTTCTCTCTTTTGGTTGGCTATTTTCTCTGCCCATCCTTTTTTCCAGACAATGGGAAGTCTTGGCTATGGTCTCTGGCAACAGTAGAAAGGTTCTAAATCAGTAGTTCTCAACCTTGTTGTTTTTATGAATGCTGTAATTTTTGGCACTCAAAAAAAAAACAAAACACCAACACTAAACAAGCCAGGAATAATTATAACACAAATACTACTAGAGAATAATATCTCATGCTCTTTGAAAGCGTCTATTTATTGCACTATTGCACTATTCACATGGTCACACTTCAATACTAGGTTACTTTTTAAAATAATTCTCTTTACATCCAGTACCACACTGTCAGAAGACAAAGTCCTCATGGGGCACCTAGCTCAGTCGGTTGAGCATCCAACTCTTGATTTCAGCTCAAGTCATGATCCCAGGATTGTGGGATCGAGCCCCGTGTTTGGCTCCATGCTTAGCTTGGAACCTGCTTAGGATTCTCTCTCTCTCTCTCCCTCTGCCCCTCTCCCCAGCTCGTGTGTATGTGCTTGCTCTCTCTCTAAAAACAAAAACAAAAAAACAGAAAAAAAAAACAGGCAAAGTCCTCACTCACATGTTCCACTAAATGCCTAATCCTTCCCTGACACCAAATTGATATGGTGCTAACATTCGTGTCCATTATATGACCTGCTTAGCTCAGTGTTTCACTTAATGAATAGCATCCTTTCAAATGTATCTAAAGTTGTAGCCAAAATAAATCAAAGGCTCATAATGCAACAGTTAATTTAGCACATGACTTGAGCATCTCTGTCCTAAATTCATGTATCTTGCTCAAATAAGATCTTGCAGAAACAAGTAAAGGACCGAGAAGGAAAGACACTTGAGATGGTTGACAGAGATCAAGAGCCCCAGGCATTAGGGACAAACGTGCATTCTCCTGATGCACTTCCTAAAGGATTCATCTTTCTGTGGCGTTGGCCTGGAATCGGAACGAGGGAGGCCTGTTCCGGACATGGCCATCAGACAGGGGACAAAATAAGGCTCCATGTGGAGCCTCAGGGGACAAAATAAGGCTCCACAGCTCCATGTGGTCTAGACTAGGGCCAAGATTCTCTACAGGTATTCAAATCTAAAGCTTTAGAGTAATGATGGGAAGAGTTTCCCATGAGAATCTGCAAGAACATTGGGGGCTGATTAAGGATGATGCGATCCAGGATCCAAGCCAATCCCTGTATTTCTACCTTGTGGAAACAATTAGTATGATGGGGAAAAATTGCCAATTTAAATTTTCTGTGACAAAATGCGTGGTTTACATGCTTAATAATTTCCTATGTCCTTACATCCATTTTTAACAATAGTTGCAGCTTCAAAAAGCCCTGAAAACCAAGGTTTTGCCATAAAGCAGTAGTAAAAGGAAAGATGTACTAAATTCATCTAATGTAGGTAGAACTGAAAATACAGTATTTCTCTCTTGACTTGGTAACTAGAAATATAGAGTATTTTTTAATGCATTAAAAAATTTGAAGCTAAACACTGAAAAGATTAAAAGTTAACACGTATCTTCCAAATAATACAATACATAAATGCAGATAATGATGCAGTCAAAAACATTAACAAGAGAGGAAGCAAAAAATATATTTCAAGAGAATGGGAAAGACTAAAGTAAAAAAGTAGGATTAAAAAAACTACAGTATGAATCTAAGTTTGTTCTTAAAACTGTTATGGAGGTATATAGGTATATATTTATACATATGTATGTGTTCAGAAGAAAATAAATAAATTGTTAGTCTCTAGCTTGTGAGACTTTTATTTTCCTTCATTTTTTCCTATTGTCTACTCTAAGTCTGCATTGCACTTATAATTCAAAAAATTATTGTGATTAAATGATAAATGTTATGGTTAGAAGGTAATATTCAAAGGCTTGAGTAAGGGTGTATTCAGCCACGTGGTAGACTAGAATGAAGGCTGACTTGGTTCTAGACTGAATTTCTACAACTGTAGCCCCAGTGTGATAGTATTTGAAGGTGGGGCCTTTGGGAGGTAATTTTGATGAGGTCATAAGGGTGGGATGGGATCAGTGTGCTTATATGAGGAAAAGACCAGAGCCCTCTCTCTCTTGCCAAGGGAGGGCACCATAAACCAGGAGAGGACCTGCACCAGAACCTGACTGGACTGGCGTCCCGGCCTCAGGCTTCCCAGCCTCCAGAACTGTGAGAAAGCAACTGTGTGGCTTAAGCTACACAGTCTGTGGAATTTTAGTCTAGCAGCCCAAGCTATGACACTTGGCAATAGACAGTCTCATAGAGAGTTCAAATTGCTGCTAACTAGCTACATGACCTTCAGATTTCACTTCTTCTGAAAAATGCAGCAGCGGCCCCCATGATCTCTAAGATCAGTCTAGCTGAACAGCTGAACTTCAAATTATCCCGAAGCAAAGGTTGTGAATGGTATCCAGGGCCATGCTGTGCAGGAGATGAAATCGGCCTGCCAGAATGACAACTGCCAGAACTGCGGTTAGGCTATGGACCCCGCCCTTGAGGAGGGCCGGTCCTCTCCTCTTTGCTACTTGCCTACAGCTAGGCTGAGCTACGGACAGGCAGCAATCAGAGGTGCGCTGGCTGATGTACTCAATGTAGCTTAGTGGGAGCGGGATCTTCATGCTCAAATGAAGACGGGGCCCCATTTTAACCAGAATGAAGCTGTTACTTTAAGCAAAATTTACTACATAATGACAAGTCATAGATAGACTAAAGTGTCCTGCAATATATTTTAATGCAATGAAAGAGTTTTTGAGCAATTCAGCCCTTGGAAGTGGTCCTTCCCCCAGTGCCACATAATACAAACTCCGAAATATTAGGTCATCATTGCATGCTTTGGTTTGGTTTGGTTTGGTTTGGTTTAGTTTGGTCTTCTAAGAAAATTTTTTGAAATTTCATGAATTTACTGAGCAAAAGAATTTATGGGAGAGGGACAGATAAGCCAAAGGAGGTCCAGCAGGCCAGAGGGTGGTGGACCGACAGCTGATGAGTGTGTGTTGGGGGTAAGGATGCATAAGGGAGCAAAGAAAAGGCAGCCCCTGTCCCAGGGAAAAAGAAAAAGTGGCTATTCCGAATCACCCTCAAGTGGGTGTCTGGACAGATGGATTTCCAACATAAGAAGTTTGCTCCCTTCCATTTGCTCCAGAAGTTTTGTTTGAAAACTGCCTAAAACTGTCTGGAAACCCTTAATCAGAAAAGGGACTTGTGGAGGCAAGGAACTGCACCTGGATCCTTGAGGCACTTGACTAAATCACTCCATCCCAGACTGAGGAGTATCTGGTCACCTCCACAGATCACAGGTTAGGCCCAGCTTCCCCCAGCCCCCCACTCCAACCCAGCAGATCTGGGACCACTTGGATCC
The DNA here is from genome assembly GCA_030068075.1 of Paguma larvata. Lineage (NCBI taxonomy): Eukaryota > Metazoa > Chordata > Mammalia > Carnivora > Viverridae > Paguma > Paguma larvata. Next base: position 11,982,000 of record CM057823.1, read on the forward strand.
ATTCCGAGGTAGCAGGGATGGTCTGCAGGGTGAGGTTGCTTTCACCACAGACCTCCAGGAAGATCTGAGAGGAGCCACCCACCTGAGCCAGGTGGGACCATGGTTCAGGCCTGGGGCCAATCTTGATTTGTAACTTTGAAACATTTCGACATATGGAAAATTAGAATGCACTTACCGTCTTGCCCCAGGTCCCACAACTCTTGGGCCTGATCTTATGTACAGCTTATAGAAACAAGTCTAATGTCTTTCTAATTGCATTTTAAGGGCTCTGCAGTGTGGTGATAAGAGCTTAAGCTTTATAAGCCCACAAGCTCCATCTTAAATCACACCCCTGGGAAAGAGTCTACTCCCAACAATTACAAGACCCAAGTGCCAGGGTGACACACCTCAGTACATGCGCTGGGACAGCGAACTTCCAAGATCCATGTCACTGCGGAAGGGCAGCCCAGGGGGATTTCTTCCCCCCATTTTTTCTCCAGTCTGTGATAAAGTATATCCCATCTGTCAACCCATCCTCATATCTATGCCATGGGAATATAGTTCCCTTTAGTGAAGGAGACTTTAAAAGCCCCCATAAAAGATAACTTGCTAGAGTTCCATGGTTATTTCTTTGATGGGGAAATTTACAAGGACTCAAACTGTAACAACAGAAATGACTGTTCCTGTGTTCTAATAGCTTGAGGAGTGACTTTACACCAAATTATGCAGTATCTGGGTTTCTACATTAGGATTGGTATGAGGGTCCCTGTGCTGGGAGTCAGGTGGCCCTAGTGCCACTATTGGCTATGTGACCTGGTACCAGCTGGGTGATTTTTACTGCTAGTTGCCCAACCTTTCTTGGCCTCAGTTTTTTCTTGAAATGATTTTATACTCTCTATCTACATCAAAAGACAGAAATGGGAGTTAAATAATGTAATGAAAGTGAGAGTATATTGAAAATTAATATAAAGCACTTAAAGATTTATGCAGGTTTATCGCTGTCAATATATTACCAATACTGTCCAAAAGAGCTTTCTAGGTCTACAGAAACGTTCTATATATGTGCTATCCAACAGAAGCCACTAGCCACATGGTACTGGAACACTTGAAATGTGTCTACTACAACGGAGGAATTGAATTTTTGATTTTCTTGAATTTTACTTAATTTTAACTTAAATTTAAATAACCACATGTAGCTGGTGGGTGGGCCATACATAGACTCTAGGGGACATCTGTCGTCTGGGCCTTCTCAGTATCTATTTCATACATCCTAGTGACAGTACTATGATGGTACCATGTGTCAACCTGACTGGACTAAGGGATGTCTGGAGAGTAGATAAAACAGTATTCCTGGGTGTATCTGTGGAGGATGTTTCTGGAAGACATTAGCATTTGAACTGGTGAATTGAGTAAGTAGAGGGCACATCCAGTGGAGGTGGGCATCACCCGAACCGTTGAGGGCCTAAAAACAAAAAGGCAAAGGAAGGGAGAATTTGCCCTCTCGGCTTGAGCTGAGAGATCCATCTTCTCCTGCCTTCAGACATCTGGCTCCTGGTTCTCGGGCTGTCAGACTCAGACCAGGACTCATACCATCAAACTCCTCCTTCTCTCACTAATTACATCACTACCTGTCCTTGTTCTTTAGATTGTATATAGCAGATTGTGGGATTTCTTGACTTCTATAACCACATAAGGCAATTCCTATAGTAAATCTCCTCATATAGATCTACATACCTATATCTGTATCTATCCTACTGGTCTGTTTCTCTAGAGAACCCTGCCTAAGTATCCAGGTATCCTTTGGAGGGACTACCTTTCATTCACTGTGTGTGGTCAGTCATGCTGTCTTGCTCTAGCCAACTCACATGGTCCAGATGAAGCCAGACATCATTGGTCAGTTCTTGGAATTTTGAGGGAACTTTTGCAAGAATGGGGAAAAAAACAAATGATTAGAGTTGATTCAACCCAGTAGCAGTGGTGTCTCTGACATTCTTCATTCATTCCTGCTACCTGGTTCTCCTGGCCTTCCCACTGCCTTCAAAGGTCGTTCTTCAACGACTGCTTCTCTGTGGGTTGTGGGCCACCCCACAGTGTCAATAAAGTTGGCTCCTATTGCTTACAACCTAACCAATATGTATGACAACAAAATTTCAAAGTATTGATTTCTCAGCAAAGATTGGGTGAATTCAAAGAATATGTTTCATAGTTCTTCCAAGATTCTTTGAGGGTGAGAAATCTCTAGATTTATTCCGAGTCCAAATAACCATCTAAGATGTTTGCTATGTCTTTTAATCTGAAAAATGCCTCTTAAAGTAAAACTGTTCAGAGAAGCTGGTAGGAGAAATCCACACCCAGGTACCTTTGGGTCTTCCACCCAGGCAGGAAGCAGATATGCAGCGAGCCCTGTATAAAATACTCCCTCGAGGAGAGTAGTGTAAAGAGGCCAAGATGGGCGGTGCTAACAATGCTATCATGTCCACCTAATCATTTGCCATTTCCCTGTGAGGTCCAGTGACTTCTACGCCCCCACCTTTTTTTCTTTAGTCTCATCCCATCTGTGTTCAAAACCTTCTATTGGCTTCCCTTTATATTCAGAGTAAAAATGTAAATTTTTAAAAAGGCATGGGAGGCCCTGTAAGTTTGACCTGGCTTAGTTTAGGTAATCTGAGATTTCCTCTCTGACTCCATCCCCCTTCTATTCTGACTCTTGCTCAGCTGCTTCAGCCACATGGACCTCCTTTGCCCTAAGTTGCCGGGAGAAGGGTAGCAGAAATATGCCAACCCCAAAATATGACTGTAGAATCTCAGGACATGCCACTGCATAATGCCGCATTGGTGTACTGGTTATTGTGAGCTATAGTCACCTGAAAAACAGCAAATGCAGGAAGAGGTTTTCTCTAAACTTCCGTTATGTGCCCAGAGACAGATCTTCCAAAAGGAAGTCACTTATCATAAATCCCCTCCTGAGGAGTTTCATCACAGATAAGGAGACTACAGGTCAACACTTCACCCAGATAAGCTCTGTCACAAACTCTCACAGCTCCTACCTATGTTCTTTCAAGAGCCCATTCATCTTTCCTAAAATTCAATGACTCTCCCCTAAGAGGTCTGTATCCTACCCCCCTTTACCTATTAAGATGGTATTTAAGCTTGCATTCTAAAGTCATCTCTTTGGGTTACTCATTTTTCCCGGGTTCAGCTTGTTTTTCTCTTGTTAATCTGTGTTTTATTATAGACTCAGCCTAGAACTCAGAAGGGTAGAGGGAAAATTGTTTTTCTTCCCCACAGGCACGTTCCTGCTTCAGAGACTTGTACCTGCTGCTCCTCTGTCTGGAATGTTTCCCCCTAGATACCTTCAAGGATCCCTCCCCTACCTTAGTCTCCTTCTTATTGACCCCTACCTTGCCCGGCCTATTTAAAATTGGAAACTTCCCTCTGCCGCATACCTCCTAGACCCCTCCTCTCCTGTACCGTCCTCCTTAATACTCACAGTCATCAAGCACACTGTAAACTTATGTATCTTACAAACAATCTCTCTCTCTTCTATCAGAAGAGAAAGTTCATGAAGGCATAAAAGTTTGTGATGTTTATGCACTGCTCTAACTCCTGCAACTTAGAGTAGTGCCTGGAACATAATAGGAGCTCAATAAATATATTCAGAACAAACAAATCTTTTCTACCTAAAAAAAAATCACTTTCTGTTCTTCTTTTTCTCTTTCTCTGTGCCTTTTGCTGTGCTTATTCTTTTTTAAATGTTTCATTTTGAGAGAGAAAGAGAGAGACCAAGCACAAGCGAGGGAGAGGCAGAAAGAGAGAGAGAATCCCAAGCCGACTCCACACTCCACACAGAGCCTGACATGGGACTCGATCCCATAACTATGATATCAAGACCTGAGCTGAAATCGAGAATCGGACATTTAACCCACTCAGCCACCCAGGCGCCCCCTCTTCGATAACTTCTGTCCAATCAACTGATCACCTAGTTTTAAACTGCTTTAGCCTAGATTATAATAAAATATCTTTATGTTGTTGAATTTAATAAATATTTCTTGATTCCCTCTATTATTTAGGGAATAGTCCCAGGCTCTTGTCTAGGTACAAGGCTATAGCAGCCACTGTTAGTGCCTCAGCCCACACCCTCTGACCCAGCCAACTTCAGCTGTAGATGTGGGTAGACAATGCTTCACCTGCTGACAGCTTCCTATCCCTATTTAGTTCCTGAGTCTTCTCGGCCAAAGGGCTTTGATGCCAAGAGAACTTGCCCTGGTCCACTCAGTTACAACCAGAAGTGTGGGATTATCGTTGTCGGAGACAACTTTCACGCAAAAGGAGGCAGAAATTAGTGGATCCATGTCCCAGCCTCCAATTCATGGGACACACAATTTCTTGAGGGCCCCAGAGATTGAGTCCCAACCACTCACAGTAGTAACCCACCCCTTACTACGTCCTTAATGGACTTTCTGTCTTTTCTATCTCACACTGTCATTTCCTCACTTGTGAGTTTTGGGTTCATCTTCGGACTCAAATACCTGCGGTTAAGACCTGGTCTCAGATTTTCAGCAGTAGAGAAAGGAAGAAGGTAAAACCTGGTCATTCACTGTCTTCGGTTAGACTGGTAGATCCACAGGTCCTAAGAAGTAACCAGGCCCCTGTTGTTGAGCAAGACACTCCTATTTCCTTCACTGGAAAGCAGCTTGGGACCTGAGAAGCAGTTGAACATCAGTACTGGGGAGGTTTCCTGGGTAGTCCTGCAGCAAATTTGCCAGATACTTTGTGCATTTATCCCCTTAGCGGAATGGGCAATTCTGGGCCAGAGAGAATAATTTGAAATGCATATTTGTAGCTGTCCTTAGCAAATGCTGTGGCCCCAGACATGCCTGATACCCCACCTTGGCCTTCTCCCCCTCCTCCTTCACATTGTCAGGCTCTTCTTTGCTTTTTCTCACATTTTCATTCTTTCCCCCAAGAAAAGTAGGGTCAGGAAGGATGAATAGATTGAGAGTATCTCTTTAACCTCCTGTGACTCAGATGATGATCCCCAAAAGAGTCTGTAGCTTGATCATGATTCACGCCGGAAGTCGACCACATGTCAGCTTAGCAAAGAGACGAACGACAAAACGATTCGAAGCATATCCGAGTGGAGTTTGCCAGAAATGACATAACACTGGGTGACATCAAGCCCAGCACCCATATATGCAGTGGCCACCACTACGAAATGCAATTAAGAATGATCAATCATCCTATCACAGATCATAAATCCAAACTGTAATTAACATGCAAAAGGGAAGAAGCTCTCTTGTAATCTCGACGGAAAATTGCTTTGACTTAGGGTTTATTCTTTTATCTTCTTTGGTCCCCTGCCATTCTGAATAGATAAAAACACAGGTTTGAGTTTTGCTCTCTGATTTGTCTCAGGTTCTTTGGCATTTGCTTTTTTCTCTTTATTTTTTAGTTTCATCCCGCACAAGCGGCAGGGAAGGAGGGGGAGACTTAAAAGGCTTGCATCAGAAATCCAAGATCTGATTCAAAAAAGTCATTCTAATGAGTAGTTTTCAAACAATGGTCCGGGAGTCCTAGGGTTCTGACAAGGCATCTCATGGCCGCTGGGAACCAGAAAGGGAAGATGCAGCCCCCCTGCCTTGCTTCACCAGGCCATTTCTAGTTGCTGCATTAGAGTTCTGGAAATGATTCTGTTTGAGGGAAAAAAAATCCCACTGCTAACATTAAACTTGAAAAACAGTTATCTTATATTTTAATACCACACTTACATATTCATTGAGTGATAATTAAGGAAGAATTGTTCCTCCATTTGCTATATTAGGGAACTTAAGCTTTTCACATGTATTCTAGTTTGCTAAGAAAAGTGGGCATTTGTTGGCAATTTTAATTGTTTGCTGGTTAGTTAGCTATGACGTCATCTCCTCCTCCTCCCATTTTCAAGAAATTCTCCCACTCCATTGTGTGCAGACCAGAGCCCCCATTTTCTCTCTGAAAGATAAAGGAAGGACTCCTCCTTTCACAGGATGACATGGATTCACCCGATTTGGTGAACAGAGATAGTTTCTGTTGCTCACAATCAAGAATTGAACTGAAGCACCATAGGTATCAAAATAAACACACTCACGTTTGGTTTTCCCTATTATAAAGACTTGATTTAGATAACAATGCTAGATAGCATTTATGATGTATAATAGCTATATGTTTTATGTTAAATTTAAGTAAATGATACATACTAAACCTGGAAGTCATGCTTCATGATCAATAGGCTTTGTTTCTGAAATGCAAGAGAGACACAAGATTTTTATTTTGTAGAATTGATAAGAAAAAACTTTGGATTTGGATAGGAATTGGACAGCTCCTTAACTTTTTCAGTGTAATAACCTTCCATTTGGACTTTAGAATGTGTGCAACTCTCCTGAGGCCTCTAAATTTACTTATAAAATGTCGATAAAATGTCTCCAAACACACTTATCTTGATAAAGCACAATAAATGACAAATGTTTTCGATGAGACACAACATGGCCGTGGCATCCCCAGTAATTAGCTTATGAGAGAAATTAACAGCAGAGATAGGAGGGATATATATTAGTCAGCACAGGTTATACCACACTAACATGATAAACGAAACCCAAACACGTCTCAGTAGCGAAACACAACACACATTTCTTTCTTTTTTTTTTTATGTTTGTTTATTTTTGAGAGAGAGGCAGAGCACGGGTGAGGGAAAGGCAGAAAGAGAGAGGTAGACACAGAATCCAAAGCAGGCTCCAGGCTCCGAGATGTTAGCACAGACCCCGACGCGGGCCTCGAACCCACAAATCATGATCACTCATGAGATCATAACGTGAGCTGAAGTCAGATGCTCAACCAGCTGAGCCACCCAGGCACTCCACACAGATTTCTTTCGTACTAATGCAGTTCTGATGTAGGATGGGTAACTCTCCAAAGCAGCTGTCCCTGTCTGTGTGTCTGCCCTTCAAGAAACACCCCACTCATTACCGCTGTCAAGTCCTTGTGGCCAAGTGGCGCCATGTGATCCAAAATCTTACACGTCTCCTCAGCTTTTTTAAAAAGATTCTTTAAATAAGAGGCTGAGCAGCATGAATACCGGCTGTTGCAGTGCTATTGTTTTATATTATTTATGACTGCTATTATTATTATCAAAATTTATAGCAATCATTAGGCAACAGCCACTCTGACACACTCAGCCAGCAATCTGTCACTCTTCTCCTTGGTTGAAGGGAATGGAAAGGACGTGAGCCGTTACAGAACAGCCAAAGCTCTGGGTAGTCTTATGGTAAGGATGATGCAATCCTCGTCCCAGAGAGCTGATGAGACCTTGATAACAGAGAAAGAGAGAGAGGGCACATATGCATGCAAGGAGAGAGGGACAGGAACAATGAAAGAGATCTGGCACCCTGTCAGGACTCTAGAAGCCAAAACATCAAAGATGAAAGGAACCTGGGCACGGCAGAGCCAGGGACCACAGAGAGGTTGGCTGCACCGTGAGGAGCCATAAAGGGTGCCTCCTCTCATGATAAACAGCAAAAATAAATATGCCAGCAAGGTTTTCTTTCGAGGCCAGAAGCAACTCCAGCTCCTTGTTCCTGATTTAGTATTCACAGTACAACATCCGTGCTTGCCCTGTGACTCATAAACTAATAAAAGGAAGACCTCATCTGGTCAAGAACATAACTGCATAAAACCGAAAGCCATCCATGTCAGACACCATAATTAACTTCGCAGGTTAATTTTAATGATTGTCAATTTATGGGCAACATTCTTTAGGAATACAAATGCTCCGATCTTACCTGAATCACTTACATCTTTCTCTTAGTCCAATGCCAATGAATACAAAACTATAGAAGATAATTGCCATCCCGGGGTTATGACAACAGTGATATCGATATTAGTACAACCCCTTACATTTGAAGAGTGATTTTTCATCTTTTTCAAAGTGCTTATAATCCATTATCTCATTTGATCTCTATGAGAACTCTCTACAATAGGACATTACATTTCATTTTCAGGATCATACGTTAGCTCCCTGAGGAGAAGGATAAAGTGTCATGTAGGCTACAAATCTCCAGTCCTAGCTCAGCGGCTGGCGCAAAGTAAGCACTCAAAAAATGTTGACAGAATTAACAAATAAATAAATGAATGTGTGAAAGTTATTTCTATTTGAATAATGAGGAAAATGAAGTCCATAGGAAGTTTCTTTGCTTAGGATTATGATGCTGTTTGGTGGCAGAACCGGGTATTGTGTCTCCTAGCTTTGTGTTCTTTTCACGTATGCAAATCTCAGTGTAGAAATAGTGCATTTTATATATAACTTCAAGTAAGAAAACATGATCCAAAGAACATACAGCAGAGACAAACTAATCTCCTAATGCAAAATGTCATTCTATTTTGTTAGCCCTATTTCCCATCAGCTGATATGAGATAAGCTAACTACAAGCCAACTTTACCTTTCATAGTTGAAACTGTCATTTTAATATGTCCATAGGAAACTGATAAACCAATGGCCAGACTCACAGAAATGTTCTTAGTCTTCCGAAGAAACTGCCTTTGGTTAAAGAAGTACAAAGGAGTCAGGCTAAAAGAGCGAGAAGAGAGATGGGGTGGGGTAGGGGATGGATGGAAGGGAGGGAGGAAGGAAGGAAGGAAGGGAGGGAGGGAAGGAGAGAGGGAGGAAGGAAAGGAGGGAGGGAGGGAGGAAAGGAGGGAGGGAGGAAAGAAAGGAGGGAGGAAGGAAAGGAGGGAGGAAGGAAAGGAGGGAGGAAGGAAAGGAGGGAGGGAGGAAGCAAGCAGGAAAGGGAGGGAAGGAGGGAGGAAGCCAGCCAAGAGGGTCTTGTGGGCTTGCACCTGTAGCATGCAGCAGCCATAAACATGGGGGACACCCAGTGGTGTTTACTCCCAGCACGTTTCAGTGGGACCTCTCCATGGCCACCTCTCCCTAACAAAGTGGAATGCCACTAACCAGTGCACCACCCCCATGGGCATCTTTCCAGCAGGTTCCGGGATACAGAACCTCCCTGGGTAGGTCTTCCCCAGGTACACCAGAGAATGGTTTCTCAGCAGATATTACCAGTACAGCATCTCGCCACAAAGGGCTTTTCCTAGTGCCATACAGGGCACCTTCCCAGGAACTTCTGCTGACATAGCATCTGAGAAAGTTTCCTGCCACTCGGTGGGCCACACTCACACCTTCTCCTGTCATCTCAGCCTGGGGAAGCAGGTATGTTTCAAACATTCTTTCCTCAGATGGTCTAACTCAGCCCTAGCAATAGTAGCTGTTCCCGAGATATACTATTCCTCTATTCCTTAGAGTATCTTTTGATTCCTTTGTAGGTCATCTCTTGTTGTAATTAATAATTTTTATTTAACTTTCCCTATTCCAGTTACTGTGTTTTCTAATGGGACAATGACAGACATAGTCCCAGGAGACAGACCTTTAAAGTTGGGATTTGGTCCTTAGTTTGGGTATCTCCTTGAGCATAACCCCAGTACTGAACAGCTTGCCAAACGGAAACAAGATACTAGCAATCTGTGGCATGCCATGGCATCACAATTAATCACGTTCCCACCTGTGGTTGATTGTGATGAAGTGCCAACTGAAGCAAGGGACCTGGAAGCCCAAGTGACTATTGCACTTGAATACTATTGACTGCTGCACTAATGGTGACTACCATACCTGCGGTGTGGGATGGATTATGACTCTTGAGTGGAATGCAGTGACAGTATAAATTGCTTGACCAGAAAAATGGCTGGGGAAGTCCCCATCCTTTAAAACTGTCACTATTATCTGCTGGCAAAGACACAGTATCACCTGTATCCTCTCTACTAGCCATGCAGATCCTTCCCGTTGCTGTGACTAAGACGTTCCAAAATATAAGCATATGAAAAAAATTTTTTCCAAAATTTTCACAAAGGCACCCTATATCTTTTTACCAAAGTAAATTGACAAAGGAATTATTTACTCCTGGATATCTGATACAGACTTTATTAGAAAGGAAATAGCTATAACCATGCAATAAATGCCTTTAAGTTCAAGTAATAAGCTGTCGCATAAAATAACTCATAGAGCTGAAGAAACAGACATCGTAAAGTCCACACTATCTCTACAGCCTAAAGCTGCTCTTCTTATGACGATAGTTATCCCACAACTTCTAAACATCTCAGACTCTTGAGGAATAGTTAAACTTTATTCTTAACTTTGCCTCTTGGTTTTCTCCAGTATAAAACACTGTTACCCTAATATTTTATAATCATATAGATGGGAAGAGTGAATATCCAAGTGGGTAAATGGTTTGCTGTGGGGAATAAGCTTAGGAATTCCCTGAGCTTGCACCGATGGGTTAGCAAGATATAAAGAATTAGAAAGCTATAGGATGAACACATCCAAGATTAGGGTAAACAAGATTAGGTAAATAAGATAGGTAAATAGGGCAAAAAGGCCCCCAGTATAGGACAAAGGTATAGGAATAGAGAATCTCAGGGTGAAAACATCCAAGATGAGGTAAACAAGATTAGGTATTAAGGGAGGAAATGCCCCCTAACTTAGTACAATAGCAGAAAGCTGCTTTCACAGGAAGGAAGGACCAAATTAGGTAAACAGGTAAATAGGGCTATCAACTGCAACCTTCCACCCAGCACCAGAATCTTGTTTTGTATTGACCCAAACCCTTAGCCCACGTGTCATCGTATCTCTGTGCACACCCATCATGCTTGTAAACCTTCTGATCCTGATAAAAACAAGGCGAGGACCCTTACTCAGGGCTCTTGTCTTCTCCCAGATATTAGCTTTTCTCACATTTTTAATCCTGTGTCCCACTCTCTTGCTGGACAAGAAAGAACTCCAGACCCAGAGTCTATGACAGTTTGCTAAAGGTCATCTAACCAGTGAGTGTTGTTCTAGATATTTCCATTTCCCTCCAAACCCATTCTCCACCCTTCTCCACCTTGCTATGCATCCAGGTCAAGTGACCTCCGTGGACCTTATAAACAGATTTTCTTTGTCCTCTGGCTTCCAGCTATATTGAGTCAGTGGGAGATAAAAAGGAAATTACAGATCAGGAAAAGCAGGTCATTTCCCTGCCTCTCTTACTGCAAAACCACAGGTCAACAGTAGCTGTCTTCCTCTACTAAAATTCAAAAGTGAAGGCAGGAAGTGCAGATCCCAACTTCCTGTCGTGAAGCACTTTCCTATGGTCACAGCTAGAACCACAGCTTTTTCTGGTTTCTCCCAATCATTCCCTTTCCTTGCCCCTTTGTACGTAGTAGTGGCTCTATGCTATTGTTCACCTCAGGATTCTTTAGTTTCTCTGACTAGTATACTTCAATCACCCCTATAACTGCCAGGACCTTCATAGACATAGAAGTAGAATGGGATTCGAAGCCAGGAGGTTTAATGGTACATAGACCAGGGGAGTTTCTACTGAACTACACTGTACCCACATGCATCCTATGTTCTAGCTGGGCTACAAGTATGTGCCATATACTCTTTTTCCACCGCCTTTATTCATGGTAATTCCCTTTTGCATTTCCTATTCACTGCTTCAACCTATCAAATTATATACAACCTCAAAGACTGTACTAAATTTCCATCTTCCCCATGAGGTTTCCTTTAACCCTTCATCCTCTATGGGTCTATCCTTAACTGATAATTGTAGTTTACCATACTTAGTTTACCATTTAGTTATATATTACCTTGAACTATTTATACTCATTCACATGTCAATCTCATATCCTAGCTACTTTATATGCTATACAAATGTATATTTTAAATTTCTCTATCACCCTTAATTTGCCTAGCAAAATCAAGAACATATAGGATATAATTAAAAAAAATAGCTAAAATAGCTATTGAGGGGGCGCCTGGGTAGCTCAGTTGGTTGAACGTCCAAGTTCAGCTCAGGTCATGATCTCACAGTTCGTGAGTTCAAGCCCTGCCTGCATCAGGCTCAACCCTATCAGCACAGAGTCGGCTTTGGATCCTCTATTCCCTGTCTCCTTCGCCCTTCCCCACTTGCTTTCTCTCTCTCAAAAAATAAATAAAACATTAAAGAAAAATAGATATTAAGAGGTCACTTATGGAATGGTGAGATGAGGAGTCCATACACCAACTTCCCAGTGAAATAACCCTATCTGGTATAAAAAGAATCTTTCCAAAACAACAGTTAGTCTTTTGAACTTAATCTAAGGTATATGGAAATATTTATTCTTGAAAATCTACTTCAGAGGCACCTGGGTGGCTCAGTTAAGCATCTGACTTTGGCTCAGGTCATGATCTCACAGTTCATGAGTTCAAGCCTCACATTGGCTCTCTGCTATCAGCATAGGGTCCACTTTGGATCCTCTGCCCCCCCCCCCACCCCTGCCCCGCTCAAGCTATCTTTCCCTCAAAAATAAACAAATATTAAAATTTTTTAAAAATCTATTTCAAAAATCTACTAATCCTTTGGTAAGAACAATAAGACTCTGAGGCACTTGCACTGCTCCTTCTCTCCCTGTGCGCCAGTTCAGCTTAAGAGCTAAATGATGGAGGGGCAACTGGGTGGCTCAGTTGGTTGAGGGTCCGACTTCAGCTCAGGTTATAATCTCACAGTTGGTGAGTTCTGTGCTGACAGCTCGGAGCCTGGAGCCTGCTTAGGATTCTGCATCTCCCTCTTTCTCTGGTCCTCCCCTGCTCCTACTTTCTCTCTCTCTCTCTCTCTCTCTCAAAAACAAAACAAAATAACAAAAATAAAAAAACAATAGCTTAATGAAGAATAAGTATGGCCAAAAAGACAAACTCTTTCTCCCTCAGTTTCCAATAAAGAGATATAGTATCTCATTAGGAGGAACATTTCTCATTACCTCAACTCCAAATCGCAGAGGCTAAATTCCTGCTCAGTGCAGGCAAGAGGCCAAGGGCTTCCTTCCTCCACCCAGCCTCTATTCACACTCGCAATCTTGACAGGTCCAAAATACCATGTCCCAATCACCCTTAGCCCAGCTCATTCCTAGAGCAGAGGCCAGCAAAGAAGACTAGAAGCTACTGTCCCAACCAGGACCCTCATAATGTGAGTGTCACACCACTGCCCCTACCCCCTGCTCTGGGGCAATGATTTAGAGATTTTTTCCAATCAACAAGAATGCAGTCAATAAGAACAGAGAACTCTGAATCTCTCCCCAAAGTAACTGATGCTATTTTAAGCACAGTGGGGACTTCAAGGTCTCAAAAACTATGGATATTTTGGTATAAGCAAGGCTTGCAGCACTATGTGAGCAACAAACTAAGCCATAGGTCCAGCTAGTTTACCAGAGAGCACCAGAAAAAGAAACAGCTAGGAAGAGCCATCATGGGAACACAACAAACCTCAAATCTGGCCTCAAAAAATACTCCAAGCCATATTTAATTGGATCAGATCATAGAGCAATTTATGCCCCAGGGCACTGACTAAAACAATAAAGACGTCAGCCATAAATCAGTGGAAACTAACAGCTGCTTGTGATACCAACAGAGACAGGTAGATTAACAGAGAAATCAGGAAGAGAAAGTCAAAGAGAGTGTTAATAAAACCACTGTCATCCCAGAATGACTGTGCTCATGCCAAAACTATACCTCTCTGCAGGGCAATGTCAGAGGCTTTATACTTCAAGGGAAATAGATGTGACTAAGAGAGTCTAGCCAAGTTACAAAACAAGTGAGCAAACAGCACACAGAAGCCCCACAAATGAAGAGGAAATCAGTGTCTAGATGTTACATGTTACTTAAAATGTCCAATTTTCAACAAAAAATTATGAGACCTGCAAAGAATCAAAAAAGTATGACCCACAGAACAGAGAAACAGACCACAGAAATTGCCTGACAGGGTCTCATGTGTGAGATTTGGTATATTTCAAAGCAACCATTATAAATATGTTTGATGAACTAAAGGAAATCATGCTTGGAGTAATAGAAGCTGTGGTGACACTGTGTTATTAAATAGAGATTATTAATAAAGAAATAAAAAATTATTTTAAATACAAGAACTAAATAGAAATTCTGGATTGAAAAACTACAATAATTGAGATAAGAAAAATCAACAGTGTGCAACAGTATATTTGAACTGACAGAAGAAAGAATCTGCATACTTGAAGACAGGTCAATGGAAATAATCGATCCTCCCAAAAAGGAAAGGAAAAAAGACTAAGGACAAATGAACAGAGGTGTAGAGAAATGTTAAGCACCATTAAGCACATTAACATACACGTAATGGGAATACTAGAGAAGACAAAGTAAGGAGGAGAAAAAATATTAGAAGAAATAATGGCTGAAAACATCCTAAGCATTAATCTATATATCCAAGAAGATCAATAAACTCCAATTAACATAATAACAAAGAGAGGCACACCTGGATACATTTTTAGAAAAATTCTGATTCCATTATGTATACACACACACACACACACACACACACACACACACACAATATCTTCTTTATCCATTCATCTATGGACGGATATGTGGGTTATTTCCATATCTTGGCTATTGTAAATAATGCTGCAATAAAAATACAGGTGTACATATCTTTTCAGATTACTGTTTTTGTTTTCTTTGGGTAAACACCCAGTACTGGAATAATACATAAAGGGGAGTAAGAGTATACTTATGATGACCACAAAATAATGTATAGAATTACAGAGTCATTATAGTATACGACTGAAAGTAATATAACACTGTATGTTAATTATACTGCCAAAAAAAAAGAAAGAAAAGAAAAAGTACTGCAAGACAAGGATAAGAGAATGTTTTGAAAGCAGCAAGAGAAAACTGACTCATCACATAATCACATACAAAGGAGCCCTCAAAATATTAACAGCTGATTTAATACCAGGAGCAATGTAGGCAAGAGGAAGTGGAATAACTCAAAGGAAAAGAAGAATCTCATATCCAAAGAAAGTATCTTTTAAAAATGAAAGTGACTTTTGAAAGATTCTTGTTGGGGGAATAAAAATGTTCTAAACTTGATTGTGGTGAGGGTTACCCAACTCTGTGCATATATTAACACCATTAAATAGATATTTGGGGGGTATACTGTATGTTTGTGAAATTATACAACAATAAAACTATTATAAAAATACTTAATGATGCATTATGATGCAGTCTTTGAGATAAAAGCCTACTTAAAGTACAATTAAGGAGTTTTGGCTCCATTATAAGAGCAAAAGACTACTACCACTGGTCCCTTATGATAATTGCAATTAAAAACTCTTGACAAAATAATAATTTTTAAAAAGAATGGAGATCAATGAAATAAAAAATCAAAGATAAATAGAGAAAACTAGGAAAACCCAAAGCTGGTTCTTTGGAAGGATGAACAAAATTGACGACCTCATATCTAGACTAACAGGAAATTAAAGGGAGAACAAAAATCATAAATATCAGAAATATTTTATCATCACAGATCCTACAAATGTTAAAAGGACAACAGAATTATATGAACAAAATATGCCAACAAATATGACAGTTTTTACATGAAATGGACAGATGTCCTGAAATATACAACTCATAAATTGGCATATGAAAAAAAAAAAAAACGAAAAAACCAGAAAACCTGAAAATATTTATAACCATCAGAGAAACCGAATTTGCTATCAAAAACATTCCCAAAAATGAAAACTGCAAGGCCAGATGATTTCACTGTTAAATGATAGAAAATATCCAAGAAATAAATAATATCAACCTTACAGAAACTTTTTCAGATATTAGAAGAGGGACCACTGCCTGGCAGATTTGGCAAAACCAGCATACTCCTAATACCAAAGCCAAACCAAAACATTACCAATACCTCTCATGAATACAGACGCAAACATCCTTAACAAAATACTAGATAATAAAATCTATCACTATATGAAAATAACGCATAATTATCAAGTAGGTTTTTATCCCAGAGTGGAAACTTAACAGTCAAAAAATTAATGGATGTAATTAATATAATTTTATTAATGGCATAAAGGGAAAAAAAAGCTATGAACTCATTTAAATAGATGTTACCTACAATTAGGAACACACAAGGTCAAGGGCACAGTCCTCCAAACTGGAAAGTCTGCCCAAGACTTCTAACACCAACTGCAACAAGTTTGGCAAACTGCAAAGTCTGCGAGAGCGGCCCCTGCAAGACTACCCTGACATCAGATACCAGCCCCAAGTTTCAGGCTCTCCAGAGTTGCTTGCACTTCAGACTATCTGACTACAAATTTGAGAGTCTCCATGGACTCCCTCAGGTTTCATAATTCACTAGAATGACTCACAGAACTCAGGCAAGTGCTATATTTACTATTACAATTGTATTGCAGCAAAAAGATACTAATTAGAACCAGCCAAAGGAAGAGATGGGTAGGACAAAGTCTGGGAGGACTCCACAGGCACGACTTCCATCATCCTCACCATCCCCATCAGGGATACATTACATGCCCAGCACTGATACATAGGAATAAGTATGAAAATATCATCAACCCAGGGAGTTCACCTGAACTTTGGTTTCCAGAGTTTTTACTAGGGTTTCATTACATAGATACAATTGATTAAATCATTGCCCATGTAGTTGATGTACAATGCTCCACTTCCTTCTCCTGAGGTTGTCTGATATCACTATGGCTCAAAATCACAGTCCCCTAGTCACATGGTTGGTCTTTCTGGCCAGCCTCTACCCTGAGTCACCTCATTAGCATAAAATATCAGTAACAAAGACACCATCAGTAACAAAGACATTTAAATCACTCAGAATACTTCAAGGATTTAGAAGCTACTTTCCAGGAGCTGGGACAAAGGACAGTCTCTCTTTAGATAAAGCAAACCACCTTAATAAACAGATACAGAAAAATTGAAAAAACTCAATAGTCATTTATGATGAAAGCTCTCTGGAAACTTAGAATTACAGGAGTTTTCAAGTTGCTAAAGGACATCTACAAAAATCTGTAGCCAACATCACACTTAAAATACTGAGGGGTGCCTGGGTGGCTCAGTCGGTTAAGCGTCCAACTTTGGCTCAGGTCATGATCTCACAGTTCGTGAGTTCGAGCCCCACATCAGGCTCTGTGCTGACAGCTCAGAGCCTGAAGCCTGCTTCTGATTCTGTATCTCCTCCTCTCTCTGCTCCTCCCCAATTCATTCTCTATCTCTCTGTCTCTCCTCGAAAATAAACATTAAAAAATTTTTTAAAAAAGAGTAAAATACTGAATAATTTCCCTATGAGATTAAGAACAAAGCTATCATACTTGCCTTCATCACATCTATTCTACATTGTATTGGAGGTTCTAGCCATTGCAATCAAGCAAGAAAAAAATAATAGAAAGCATAAATCTCTGAAAGGAAGACAAAAATTTCCCTATCTGTAGATGATACAATTATTTGTGGAGAAAATACCAGGGAACCTATGAAACAACTGGGTAAATGATGTGAATAGGCATTTTACAAAAGAAAATATACAGATGGCCAACACATTAAAAAATGCTAAATATTATTAATAAGCAGGAAAACGCAAATTAAAACCACATTAAGATACCACTACCTGGAGCACCTGGGTGGCTCATTTGGTTGAGCATCCAACTTTGGCTCAGGTCATGATCTCGTGGTTTGTGAGTTCAAGCCCCACATCAGGCTCTGTGCTGACAGCTCAGAACCTGGGGCCTGCTTCAAATTCTATGTCTCCCTCTCTCTTTGTCCCTCCCCCAATCATGCTCTGTCTCTCCCCCTCAAAAAATAAATATTTTTTAAAAATTAAAAGATACCACTACTTACCCATTAGGTTGGCTAAAATTAAGAAGCCAGACAATACCAAGTGTTGTGAGGATGTGGAAAAACTGGAATTCTCATACACTACTGACGGTAAAGTAAAAATCTACAATACTTTGCAAAACAATTTATCATGTTAATGTATTTGTTAATATGTTAAACATACACTTACCAAGATATTTACCCTAGAGAAGTTAAAATATATGTCCACAAAAGCAGCTTTATTTGTAACAGCCAAAAACTAGACACAATCCAAATGTCCATCAATAATATATAAACTATGATATATCTATACAGATTATTAAGTTACAAAAAATGAATTATTAATATGCACAACAGTGTGGATGAATCTCAAAATCATTGTTCTTGGTTAAAAAAATCAGGCAAAATGTGTACATGCTATATGATTCCATTTATAAAAATTCTAACACAAACATCTATACTGATAGAAATCAAATCTGTGTTTGATAATGCAAGTAGAGGGAGAAAGTTATCACAAAGTGTCCCAAGGAAACTTGGAGAGGTGATGAAAATATTTATTATGCTGATGATTTCTCTAGTGTATACAGGTCACACCTGATCAGATTTATACTTGAAATATAAACATTTCAATTACACATCAATAAATTTGAGAGAAAAAAAGGCAAAAAATATATAAAGGTTGTTTTGTCAGATTTGTCAATATTTCCTTGTATATATCTTTTGTTTCCAAATTTTTTGTAAACTGCCTATTTCTTGGCCATCCAGAAATGTGATATTTATTTGTACTTCTGTTTTCTTTGACTTTTAAAAAATATTTAACTCTTTACTCACTTTAGAATTCAAATGAAAACTTAGAAAATAAAGTAGTACAGTGGAAAAATACAGGAACTACTGAGTTGCACTCATTTTTCATCCAGCCTTTGGAAATAAAATTCCTAGTAAGCTAGGTGTGCCTGGGTGTCTTAGTTAGTTAAGCATCCAACTTCATCTCAGCTCATGTCTCACCATTTGTGGGTCCGAGCTCCCTGTGGGGCTCTGCCTGCTTCAGATTCTGTGTATTCCTCTCTCTTTCTCTCTGCCCCTCCTTCACCTGTGCTTTTTCTCTCTTGAAAATAAACAAACTTAAAAAAAATTCCTAGTAAGCTAGAAATGGTCAGTGAAAGAATGCACATTTAACTGCCTGATTAGAATTGCAGTCAACATGTTTCACCCTCAAATGAGAAGAGTGTCTCAACTGCCCCGCAAACGCCTTCGGTGTGTCACAATTAACTAATTATTGAGGACATTATGTCGGTGCTTGAATAGTAGGCAGTCCCTATGAAAAAGAATGTCATCCCCAAAAATCCAAGTCTAGAATTTCTAGAAGATAGTTAACTAACTGCAAAGTTCAGTTTTCACGTTTAAGTAAAGGGAAAAAATACCGATGCGAGAGAGGTACATATTTCTAGATGGCAATCACACTTGGTTTAGGAAACATTTGTTTGAGTTAGGAGCAAAAAACATAGATCTTGAAATTATTTTTATTTCAGATATTCTATTCTATATTATTCATAAACCATCGAAACTTTTTCACATTTTAAAATCTCCTCCCCAACTTTTTCTAGCACTAAAAAGGTCACGAAAATACAAGTGAAAAAAGATAACACTAAATGTAATTCCTACATAAAAAAAATAATGATGACTAGAAGGCAAAATAGTTCTAAGCTCTGTCAGAAGATCCCTTAACAACAACATATTAACTGACATTTCTTAGAGCTATGATGTCCCCAGCTTATCACTGGTCATTACTCCTAGCAAGAATATTGGATCTTGAAATATTGAAATTAGAGGTAGTTTGTGACCTTTCTGAGGTAAACTCAGTCTCCCACTAAGTAGTACCGTGAGAACAAATGGAACCTAAGAAGACCCCATGACATACCTTAATAGGAACATTTAAGGATTTGGCATTCGACAAAACAAGAGCACAATTAAGCCCTTTGCCTTTCGAAACAAATGCAATTGTTCAACTCTTAGAACTACAATTTTCTCCTCATGAAATGGATACAGTAATGCCTGCTTTGCAGTGTAAGCATTCAAACCATGATAGTTGTCCATCAATGAAGGTTTACTATATTTAATTTCATGGATAGATCCCCTTAGTTTTGTATGTCTCACATCATCCAGCCTTTGGGGATCATTAACAATTGTGCTATTAAAAAAAAAAAATAAGGGGCGCCTGGGTGGCTCAGTCGGTTAAGCATCCGACTTCGGCTCAGGTCATGATCTCACAGTTTGTGCTGACAGCTCAGAGCCTGGAGCCTGCTTCAGATTCTGTGTCTCCCTCTCTCTCTGCTCCTCCCCTGCTCATGCTCTGTTTCTCAAAAATTAAATAAAAGATATTAAAAAAATAAAAAAATAAATAATATCCTATCCTATGTGAGTTCAGAAAGTCCCGACCCATATCAAGTATTTCTGACAGTTCACTAGTGGCAAGGGTTTCACTGTAGTGTTGCTGCCTACAGTCCATTCTTTGAATGCCTACCCTCCCCCCACCCTTCCCCTTCTCACTTCATGAAGTTAACGTCGTCTCCCTCCTGCCTTTACCTTTCATCCAAGCATGGAAACACTCCTTCTCCTTCACTGCCATTGAGACCACTGATCTGTTATATGTTAATAAACTTTCGTTCAAGTTTTAAGTTTTCAAGTGTTAGGGTGTTATCTTTATGAATATATATCTCATTTGCAAACACCATTAACTGCTCATTTATAATCATTTTCTGAAAAATACTCCTGGTTGTTATTAACCTTGAACTAGCATTTTTGCCCAAAGACTCAATTAGAATAGATTAATTTTCACCCCATGCCTACCTTCTGGTGTTTTTTTGGTAGCGTTACCCCCTTCTCTTTTATAAAGAGGAACAGAAAAATCAAAAGCATAAGCCCAAGTCATAAAAATCCACTTTGTAGTAAAAATAATAATCCAGTCCATGGTTCCCTTTGTTAGATGGACTTCAGTGCAACTATGCTATTCATTTACGCAGGAAGTATTTACTGAGGTCCTACAAAGTGCCGAGTACTAAGCTAGGTTTTAGCAATAATGGTAAACAAAAGTAATGATTCCTCCCCCCATAGACAGGCAGTCCAGTGAATATAGTCATAGAAAAATAAAGCTGGGAAGGACCTTGTAAATCACAAGCCCTTCATTTTGCCAATAAGGCCTAGAGAAATGAAATTACTTGCTAAATGCCAGACAAATTGGTGGCTAAACCCAGATTTCATTGTGAAGGATTTAACTTCATCTTTGATGTTGTAAAACTGAGTTTATATGACTTCCAAGTTGTACAAAGTCATCTTTCTAGAACACTTTCATGCACTTACATGGGACATGAGCCAAAAAGCCTACGGTGGTGGTGGTGGTGGTGGTGGTGGTGGTGGCAGTAGTGGTGGTGGCGGCAGCAGCAGTGGTAGTAAAATCAACAACAGGCACTGACACGTACTGAGAGTTTGCTGAGTTTTGAGCACTTTTAACCCATTAACTCATCAATCATCACAACTCTTTAAGGTAGATAGTATCATCATCCCCACTTACAGACGAGGAAACTGAGGTTCAGAGAGGTAAAGTAACTTGCCGAGGTGCCTCAAAGATAGTAGTTCTGAGGTCTCACTCAAACCTACTCGAGTCTTCCTTATGACAAAATAAATGCTCCAACCTCTACACAAACATCATACAAAAAACAAGTTTACAAAAGATTTCTCTGAACTTCTCATTAAGGTATAGAAAATATGTAGTGTAATTGAAAAGAAGAGAGATGCCACAGATGACACAGTAGAACAAGTTTTGTAACAAATTCCCAACCTCTTTGGAAGATTGAAAATCATGACATATCTGTAGGCATCTGGGTAGCTCTGGACTTCAATAAGTACATTTTGGCACTCATAATTCTTTTGTATTTTGTCAATATGTTGTCAGACCAGTTGAAAGCAGATTTCAATGGTTTCTTTAGTTCTTCAGAATGAGCACAAAGGTCTACACTACTGCTGCATAAATGATTCACTTGTTCTACACGTTTTTATTGAGTGCATACTATATATTAAGCAGTGCCTGTAGTACTTGGAATGTACTGGTGAACAAAATAAACAGGATCCCTGTTCACATGATTATGTCTGAGAAGGGAGTCACGACTGAGTGTCTCTTCCTGGCGAGAGCCCTACTGGCTCCTTCTCTTCTGTCTACAAACAGACTCTGGTCTTCCGCAGCCTGAAATGGTTACCCTTCCTGCCCTATCCGTTCACCACCGGCCCACCTGCCCCTGCCAAAAATGGTTTCCTTGAGATATGTTAATGTACTGAATAAAGTTATCTGCCTTTGTAGAAGTGACATTCTAGAAAAGAAGGCACACAATAAACACACTAACAAGTAAATATGTGTGTTCGGTGGCGATAAGTACCACAGAGAAGCATAAAAGAGGATATGGCAAGCTGTTTTCCTGGATCGATTTTCCAGAACGACACTTCCCAGCCTCCCTTGCAGTTAGATTTACCCATGTGACTAAATGCTACTAAAGGGAATATGAACAGAAGTGGAATGTGTCATTTTTAGGCCAAAGCTTTTAAAAACAGATGTATCCTTATGTTTGCTGCAGGTTTTCTATATATAGAGACTCTTGAAGGGATCCAGAATATACCACTGTGCACAAGGAGTATTTTGAGCTGATGACATTTTAGAATCAACAGATGCAGGAAGAGTTTTTTTCTGAGCTCCTCTTAGCAGCCTGAAAGCAGAGTCTCCCAAAAGGAGTCAATGGTCATAAAGCCCTTCCCCAGGAACTGTGCAAGGAGGGAAGTTTAACTCCCATCACGGGAGATAAGGAATCAGCACTGAGATAAGAAGTTGCCTAAATAGGCAGTAATCACTACTGGATCCTATCTCCCACCTACTCTCCTAAAGGCCTATTTATCTTTCCTAAAAGTCATTTGTTTTCCCTTAAGTGCACTTCCCCTTCCCCATCAAGATCGTATATAAGCCCCAAAGTCTTGCCCACATTTTGAGCTACATTTTTTATGAGCTCCCATTGATGTGGATAGGTGGATAGACTTTGTTTCTTCTCTCACTCTGTCTTTTGTCAGTTTAATTTGCAGGCCCTCGATTACAGAAACTAAGAGAGTAGAAGAAAAGTTTTTCTTCCTCAACACTGTCAAGATTCTTGCTCCTGTTTGCTAATTCAATTATCATCTAAGTGTGTTAAATTTTATTAGGTACCTTTCCTACCATCTATCAAGATAACCACGTGGAATTAAAGACATTAATATAATCTAGTATTTTAATAGATTTTTCTATGTAGATCATTTATTTAGTGGATACTTATCTATCTTCGCAATTTTAAGATAAAACCTACTTGGTCACTGTGGCGGAAGCTGCTAATTGTCCACCAAAATTTACCTCCCCTGTGTCCCCCATAATAGAGTTGAAATTGAATGTGGTGACTGAATTATAAACAGTAGAGTGAGGGTAAATGTTTAACTGGCCTTTACACTGGGGGCGGGGAGAGCCCTGATTTGTAGCATATGCCAGTTTCTATGTTGTATTCATTTACATGATAGCCAATTTCAAACTAGCAGTGTGATATCACTAAATACAGAATTGGAAGAGATTTTTCCCAGCATCCCACTGTCTAGAGACCACATTTTCCAGATCAATTTGAGTTAGACGTATCTGGACGAGTAGGCTGTTATCAGTCAAATGAAAAGGAAATTGATACATGCAACTCCTTTTACCTTAAGATAATAATCAGACATATCCATACTCTTTTTTACTTTTCTGTGAGCTGGAACACTTGGTGACCCATTTGATAAACCACACCGCTGAGAACAAGGTTTCAGTAAAAGTATGGTCCCAGATCAGTAACATCATTGATGAGGGAGCAAAAGGCAAGCAGAGGGCAGAGCACCAGTTAGCACACACACACCCCCACACACAGGTGGGAAGTGTGTGACATTCCTCAGGTGCTCCTGGCTGCGCAAGAACAAAGGAAAGGAAAGAACAAATGGTTGACTGATAGAGATCAGTCATGGAGGACAAGAGTCTCTATCGGTTTATAAATATCTTAGTAAATTATAAGAAAAAGGCAATCTTATCAAATAGCCTAATCTTCAGAAACCTACAAACTCAGTTTCCTGGAGCCCCACCACCACCCTCCCCTTCACAGCGATGGGGGAACAAAGGCGAGAAGGAAATATCAGGTAAAATTAAATATATTTATAATCTGCAGCCCACTGACAAATACTTGAGGCAAATACAGAGTAAACCTTTTCTCCAGGAACCCCCTACTGTCCTAATGTTAATACCTTACTAGAGGAAAAACAACCTTAGCTCAAGAACAGCAAGGCTTCAGGTATCTTAGGAGTTCTCTTTAACATATCAAAGTCCTTCTGGAGGTCTCCTGTTTGCATTTATCTCCCCAGCTCCAGAGTATATAACCAGTCACTCTTCACAACCCCATGCAGCTCTTCCTGCCCACGGGTCCTCTCCCCACGCTTTAATAAAATCACCTTTTTGCACCAAAGACGTCTTCAAAAATTCTATCTTGGCCATCGGCTCCGAACCCCCACCATCCCAAAACCTCATCATCATCACCACCTGGGAATCTTTATTTGACGAGGCAAATTCTCAGGCCCTACTCAAAACCTATTAAATTAGAGGGGCACCTGGGTGGCTCAGTAGGTTAAGCGTCCGACTTCAGCTCAGGTCATGATCTCATAGTTCGTGGGTTCGAGCCCCACATCAGGCTCTGTGCAGACAGCTCAGAGCCTGGAGCCTGCTTCGGATTCTGTCTCCCTCTCTCTCTGCTCCTCCCCCACTCATGCTCTGTCTCTCAAAAATTAAATAAACATTAAAAAAATTAAAAAAGAAAAAAAAAGAAAAATCTGAGGGGGGACCCAGCAGGCTGGATTGTTTTAAGCTCTCTGGGTGATTCTGATTGGCACTCAAGTTTGAAATCCACTATTCGAAGAGATCATGAAGCAACACCGTTGATGAAAGCTAGGTCCCTGAAGGAACACGTGATGCGGCTGGCTAACCTGGGGCACCCACCCTGTGGCATTCACATAAAACAGGAACACAGTTCCATGCTCTTTAAATCACAGAGGCCTCTTTTGTGTAACAGTCAACTTCACTTTAATCAATATAGTACAGCTCTGATTTTTTATTAGCACTGAATTTTATTTAATAATAGTTCATTTAGGATTTAATTTACTAAGATTTCATTTAGGATTGTTTGATTTACATGAAGAATTAGGGCTGCTGTGTATTTTTCCTTTTTGCTGCCCTCGTCCAGTTTTCATATTAAAGATATACCGGCCTTTGTAGGTTGTTGTTTTTTTTTCTTTCTCATTCTCTAGGCAATCCACTCCCTGTGCAGGCCACGTCTTGGGATGGTCTCTACCTCCAGGTCTTACCACAGTGGGGTGGGGTCTTTGGTTTATGACGACATGGGAATTAGATCTCATCTGCCGGGGGCCAGCTTGGTTCAGCTGCTGGTGATGGGCCCAGACCACATCTGTGGCTTTCCACACCCAGGGGGCCCCTGCTCACCCTAAGTTGACAGTAGCTAGCAGCATGATGTTTATGAAAAACATTTTAATAACTCTAAAGTGAATAATGATAATTTCCTATAACAACCATGATTTAGAAATGTAAGCAATGGGGTTTTGGAATGGTGTTGGAGTCCAGAGCCAATGGCCAAGAAAGAATTCTTGAGACGTTTTCAGTGCAAAAAAAAAAAAAAGGCGATTTTATTAAAGCGCGGGGACAGGAGCCATGGCAGGAAGAACTGCCCGGGGATGGTGAGGAGAGACTGGTTATATACTGTGGAGTTGGGGGAGGTAAAGTCAGGGGAAGTTTCCAATGAGATTTTCATATGCTAAGGAAGACTCCCAGGATACTGGAGTCCTAGTTATTGTCAAGGTAAGGTCGTTTTTTCCTCTAGCAAAGCATTAACCTTAAAACAGTAGGGAGTTCCTGGAGAAATGTTATGTACTGCCTGCCTTAAACATTTGTCAACGGGCTGCAGGTTATAAGGAAATTTAATTTTATCTGTCGTTTCCATCTGCCATTGCTTTTTACATTATAAGTAGTTAACTGTATGTGTATATATAATATATATATAGTATATATAATACGCACATCTGATTCTCCTTAACTATGATCAAACTTAGAGACTTTTACACTAAGACAGCAAAATACACCTAGTTTAATCCTGAGATGTTTGCCCTGCCTTGCTCCTTCTTTATAGTGCCTCTGTGTGCAACAGATTATAAATATTTTTCAAACATTTTATTCCTTACCGTCACAGAAAGGTTTGGACCCATCGGCATTTTGGATTTCACAAAATTCTTATCTTATAAAAGACAATGCATTCTAACCTTTGCATAAGTATGGGCAGACTGAGAAATCAAGACTTTCAAATTCCCCCTCCTACATCTCGAATCCATCCTCTCCTCTCTTATATTCAGGCAATTCCTGAGACAATCTCTCCTGTAATGCATCTGTCTTTTGCCTTCCCATTGTCAAGACTATTGTGATGATCTGCAAACAGGTCTTCTTTCTCCAATTCATTCTCTCTGCAAACGATGTTACATTCTGCTACCATAGTTCCAACCATACGCCTAATACATTATAATCGATAACATTGGAAAGTACCCACCGATGGGGTTTTGGGGTGATGGTGGGGTTTGGAGCTGATGGCCAAGAAAGAATATTCGAAGACATCTTTGGTGCAAAAAGGTGATTTTATTAAAGCACAGGAACAGGAGGAGCTGGACTGGGGTTGTGAAGAGTGACTGGTTATATACTATGGAGTTGGGGGGAGGTAAAGACAAAAGGGAGGCCTCCAGAAGGGCTTTGATATGCTAAAGAGGACTCCTAAGATGCCAACCTCCTCAAGCTAAGGTTGTTTTCCCTCTAGTAAGGCACTAACATTAGGACAGTAGGAGTTCCTGGAGAAATGGTACACTCTGTATCTGTCAATGGGATGTAGGTTATAAAGAAATTTAATTTTACCTGCCATTTCATTCTTGTCTTTGCTCCCCACATTACTGTGGAGGAGAAGGTGATACCAGGGCTCCATGAAACTCAGTCCATAGGTTTCTGGAGATCAGGCTATTGGTAAGATTGCCTTTTTCTTGTAATTTACAAAGATATTTATAAACTGATGGAGACTCATATATCCTGCATGACTGGGATCTCTATCAGTTAACCATTTGTTTTCCCATTTTCTTTGTTCTTGGGCACAGCTCCAGCTTTGGGGGGGGTGGGGGCGGTATATGCTAGTTTGTACCTGGCCCTCAGCTTCCCTTATGGTCCTCATCCCCCACATTAACATATGCCTGAAGAATACATTCTCGGTGTCAAATCCAGGGTCCTCAAGTGCCTAGCATATCTTTTAAATCTTCCCTAAATCTATCTCAGGCCAAGAGGACACTTTCACAGTTCATGCCTCTCACCCTGCCTTTCTGCTCACCTACAACATCCTTGCTCACCACCGTTTGTATGTATCAAAGTCCCACCTAGTCTTTGAAGCCCAGGTCAAATGTTCTGCCTGACGTGAGTCCTTTATAAATGTTCCAGCTGGCAGTTGTTTCAACTTCTTCTGAAATCCTCTAACATTTTCTATCTCTCTTTTGGCAGTTTTTAATGTTTTTACTTTGAATTTTTGGCTCTGTGTCACTTCTGCTGTTGTGCACCCAATTTGGGTCTCATTATGGTTACACCATGCTCACAGGAAATACTCAATAACTAAGGATATAACTCATGTATTTTTTTTGGTTAAGCGAGGGGGAAAAAAAACACACCACCATCACCACCCCTACACACCGTGGTTTGCTTAGTCATATGGGGGGGGGGGGGTGGGTTCTGCCTAAAAATTTGATCTAGGTTGCGTTTTTATGAAATTCAAATTTCATAGCTTCTGGCAGTTCTTTATTAACCTTGAGATACCTTTAGAGGTATAATCAATTTAGTTAAATTTAGCATAGCACATTAGTGACTTTTCAGATATGCAAATGATGGCTACTATTCAAAGAATTTTTACCTAAGGCTGATTTTTAATGGATCTCCATTACTCAAAACATTTCTGTTACTTTTACTGTTTTGGGGTCCAGCAGAGTCAAATTTTTGCAACCTTCTGAAGTGTTTGGTTTCTGGGCTTTCTCCGTTCCCTTCAATCTCTCCTTCCAAACCAGCCAGTTCTTTCCTGAGCTCACCTCTTCCTTGCAAAGTCTTGCTAGTGGCAATAATTACAACCAAAACATACTCTTAACATACTACTTTTCCATCTCGTACCCTGGCACCAGAGTCTCTGTAGTCATGAGATCTGATGTCAAGTTTTCTCAGGCTCACAATTTTACAAAAACATTGTCACTATATATATAAGACTCCAGTGTTTCTGTTTCTGATATTTTCTCACCACTCAACTGCTAAGCTAATGTCACACATTTTAAGTTTTTATTACAACAGCACACCACTTAGTATAGGAATTACTGCCGTGAAATCAACATTAGCTATTCTAACCTATGAATTCCAAAATCTCACAATAAATGCTTATTTCTCACACACATAAAAATCCACTTGTTGCCAGAAGAGAACTCCACTCCATGTAGTTACACAGGGACTCAGACAGACAGAGACTCTACCACCTTCCAAACCTGGCTTACACAGCGCCTCAGACTGCCCTGGCTGTTGCCAGGAAGAAAGAAAGAGAAATGTAGAAAGAAAGAAGAAAATATAGAGAACCATACAGAAGATTATGTGGACCAGGCCTGGAAATCATATATGCTCTGTCCAAATTACTGACCCACAGAATCCATTAATATTATGTGTCACACCCATAAAGGTGCTGTTGGTATAGCGCTAGTAACAGGTACACTGTCGGTAATGCGTGACTTGAAAATGGCTCCCTAGCTTCATATCCCTGACGTCAAATACATGAGCAAGTGAGTTGGATGAGACAGTGCTTACAAGAGACCAAACAAGCTTCTATCAGACACAAGGGAGAAGACTGTATCCACTACTTGACAACATCAGTGTATCTTCTTACTGCCCGTAAGTCACGCTGTGCTGTACGTTATTTTGACCACTGTGATGGTTACATTCTAGCCATTCCTCAGATGATCAATGACTGAAACCAAAAGCAGCTTTGATCTTCCCCAGAGCTGGAAACCAGAAAAAGCCCTCTCGAGCAAATGACCACAGGAGCCTCATTTCTTCACACCTCAGGGACAATTGGTCTCACTCATTATTTGCCAAATAACTAATGAATCTTGAGAATCTGGGGAGGGGGGGAACATTGCCAGGGACAATTTTGAATCGTTTTCCTATAAAATGAGATAATACATGTAGAACATTAAAACATGGATTAGACTGGGGTCTCTAGATACAGAATCTGAGATGGAAACATGCGTGCAGGTGTACCAGGAAGTGATCTCAAGAGCAACGCACCTGTAAGGAAGTGAGGAAGGCAGGAATGGGCCAAGGGAGAAGCTGACTCATACTAAAAATGCAGCTTATGACTTAGCTGATCTTACACAGAGATGTGGAACTAGGATGACCCTACACATGTGTTCCAGACAGAAGCAAGGGGTCTGGGCTTTTGTCACCTTGTAACCACCAGTGATTTCTTGCTAGTCAACACGAGTCAACAAGGTTTATGGAGCATAAACCTTGAAGAGGCTGAGAACAACTCCCAGTAAGCAATAAGCTATGAGCTGTATGTCAGCAGCTGCCACCTCAGCATCTGAATGATAAAGGTCTCAGTCCCCAAGAGGGGATCTGCACGGAGCACTCCAGTAGCCACCACAGTGCACAACTTTATACCTCACCCCCCTCTTCTTATGTAAGTCCACTCATCTGGGAATTCCATCTCCAGGGCTCCGGTTGGTCTTCCTTATTGAGGAAGACAACAAGAGTTAGTGTGATAAACTCTGAGGCTGCAGTTGATCTTGAAGCTACAACCAACGGTCGTCACCCCTCTCCTCTTTCTTCTAATCTTGGCTCCCATCTCCTTCAGCCAGCAGAATTGCTAGTTGAGGCAGTTTTCCTGCTGTGACTGCCCAGGGCCTCTTTCCTGAGGAGTCTGAGAACCCGGTTACCAGACAGTTCTCTGGCTTTTGGTACTCTACCTGTCCACTTACTACTGGAACTGGGCAAAGGAGCTTCAAGAGAAGACCCAACAGATCATCTAAATGCTAAATTTATTCGTCTCTGCCCCACTTGTGTAGCAGTAGCCTTGAGTTATTTTATAATAAGAGTCTGGTCAGAAAACAGAAAAACAGGAGCAATTTGAATTTTAAAAGTTTAACATAATTATCAAATACTAGCACGGAATTGGAATAACAGAATTGGCTTCCAAGGGCTAAAAAGTACTTCAAAGAATTCAGAAATAGCAGATATAGTGAGAAGCCACTACCTCTAGGACTGAGGCAGAGCACCCAAAGAATGAAAAAATTGGAGAAGTGACACCCTAGCCCCCAAGATAGAGATTGAGAGAGCACTGGAAGGGGTGTGGCTCTAGCCTACTGAATGGGGTGGAGAAGTTCACTGAGATGCTGCAGGCCAGGACCACCAAGCAGGAAGCCTCCCACCAATTTGAGAACAATGATACTTGCCGGAAAGCTGCCTGCAGGGGGTGCTACTGAACTCACTGGGGTGCCAGCTGGGGAAGCAGCAGCAGAACTTAACCATTAAGTTACCTATGGGGAGCATCTCAGGGTGGGATGTCCACAAAGCTTTCCCAGAAACATGATGTGATGTGGAACTCACTGGGGGGGGAACATCACTGGGTCCCCACCAGGAGAGCCCAGGCCACAGGTCAGGATCAAGAAGAAAGGGAAATCACATAGGAGCTAGAAAAAGGAGCCCTCTCCTTCTACAGAGTTCCTCCAGCACCCTCTACTAACAAACTTGGCTGGCCAGCAGGGGAGAAATATTTAGTGTCCATCTCCAGTATAATAAGCAAGGTAACCAAGGGTGGATTTGGATCTAAGAAGCAATAAATCGATAACCAGCACAGTCAATTACTCTGCCAGTATGGTGACTCCTATCCTTGCCTAAAAATCTCCAGGCATAAGGAACCCAACAAACAAAATATAGCTCAGACACCAGTGGAAATCTTACTGTGTCCCCCTTGGTAGTAAGCATCCTTCTTCTGAAAACCAAGATTTCTAGGAGCACCTGACTCTTGATCTCAGGATTGTGAGTTGCAGCCCCACAATGAGTGTGGAGATTACTTAAAACAACAACAACAACAACAACAACAACAAAATGTATACCTGCAAAGCCTATAACTTTGAAGGCAGGAAATGCAAATCTTCCAAGTGAATTGGGGTTCATAAGTGAGGCCGCTCCTACACCCATCCCATGATTCCCTAACTCATGTATTACACCTATTGGGGGTAGGATACCAGATAATAATCTTTATTATTTAGGATGTATATACCGTATCCTGGAAAATGGTGCCCTACATCTCTTCCACAGTGTTAGACTCTACTAATGTATTCAATTTGCCAGCATCAGTGGAGCCAATGACAGAAGTCGCCTGACTTTCAATGATCAAAGCACCCTGTCTACCTGGTTATCAGTGGCAGGTCTGTGGCTGATGTTCTGTGGTAGACAAAAATAAGTTTTCACACTTTATTACTATTTCAATCAGCCCATTCACATCCTTCTTCCTCAGTACTCCTTGTCCCTTATTCTCCGATATTTTTTCCTTACAGGGCCATGACAAACTAGCAGATTATTTGTTTCTGCCTGTGAGTCCATGTATACTCTTACTTGGAGCATGTCCTTCAACACATAGTAGATGACCGACCACCTGCACAACCTGGGGCTTTGCCCATTGGGAAGATTCTCCTCACTGATATGGATCAAAGTCACTCCTCAGTAGGGTTGTAGAACAGCAATAGTCTATTTTCAGCTCATACTGACATATAAAGCTGACCTAATAGTAAACCTCGATCAGTCTTCATCATCATCTATGATTCCTTCCAAAGGTACACACCAGTACCTATGGGTCTGAGCTGAGAAGAGGCATCAGTACAATAGCAGAGGAAGGCATTCAGTGGTCTAGGCTATCTACCCATGCAGCTAACTCATGTCCATTAGTCTTTCTCACGCCCAATCTGGGATGGACCACTTCCACCATTTTATGATAAAGTACTGCTGGGCCCACCCAAATTTGTGGCCCAATAGGTGAGAGTACGCAGCTCATGAAGATTAGTGCTAGCCACAGAGTCACTGGCCACCCATGGTCAAATACCCTCTCTCTACCAGATCCCACCAGCACGCAGGAACTGCTTTCTGAATGGTATAATTCTGAGCTGCAGATGAAATGGACTTGCTCTAAAACTGTATTGCTCAATATGACGGCCACTGACCACACATGGTGATTTAAGCTTAAATTAAATTAATTAAGATTAAGTAAAAGGAGCCTGCACCCTCAGTGCTGGTCTCACATGCGGGAGGCACAGGAAGACTGTGGATGTTACCGCAGAGATGAATGCCGGGAGCAGCGGCGCGTGTCTCACATCCGGGTCATCATGAAGAGCTCCCACCAGGGGTCCATCATCAACCAGGAGTTGCTGGTGCTCACCCTCGAGGCTACGGAAGTCTGTGTTCAGTATCTAGCCACGTCTTCCTACAGACATAGCAGTGCAAAAGAAAAGGAAGCACTCGGAGATTTATCAAACCCTACAAAAGAATCGGAAATGTTTTAGTTTCTTGCAGATTTATTACCAAAGATGATTTTACCTAGTAAATATCTGTAAAAGCTTAAAGAGAAGAGGAAAGACAAGGAAAAGAATGACAACAATGAGGAGAGTAATGACGATGAAGCAGAATCCTAAACCAAAACGGAAGTACTTTAAAACTCAGCCTGCTGAGGACCCCCCTGGATTGGCACCACTGCTTTGAAAGTAAGCACAGCGCTGTGCAACTTTAGACTCCTCACTTTTCAGAGACTTGAAGTACATTGTCTTCCTTCCTGGCTGAGACCCAGCACTCCATGTGCCCACACCATAAGTGGCCGGAAGGAAAGTCACGCAGATGGCAGCCTCTCTCTGAGGAGCCCACGCTGCAGTGGGGTTACCAAGAGAGCTGCCTGTCCAGTCGGACACTATCAGGTGTGCAGGTGCAGCTGTAGGCTGTGAAGACAAAGACCATGTTGCTTAACTTTTTATTTACAGACGTCTTTGAGGAGCTGCTAAATGCTTAAATTCTTGGATGCCTATTTGGAAATTAGTTCTAGTTAAACAACTAGATTGAGCTAAATATGTTGCTTATGGGTAATATGTTACATTGATTTTTTTTCTATTTCAAGAAAACCCGACTCTTTTGCCCAAATATTGCATCTTTTTAACTTTAAAGAAATAAGTTTTTCTTTTTTTATTAAAAGCTATATGTACGTTGATAAGTTGATAGTAAATGCTTTACAGAACCAGTGTTGGAGCCTTCTTTTGTTCTAATGCCTTGCTTATTATCAGAGATTTTTGTGAAATTTAAAAGAAAAGCATTTCTGGGGGCTCCTGGGTGGCTCGGTTGGTTAAGCCTCTGCCTCTTGTTTTCAGCTCAGGTCATGGTCTCATGGTTGGTGAGATGGAGCTCCCTCTCTCTCTCTGCCCCTCCCCTCTCTCAAAATAAACTTTAAAAAAATTAAAAATAAGCATTTCTAACATTTTTATTCCCAGAGAAAAACTGCATGTTAATTAAATCAGATACAAAAAAGTTTTACCTCTGCATAAGCATATTTTTCTTAAAAACATTTAAAGATGTTTATATATAGAAGATCTCTTATTTTATTGTTCTTTTGCTTATGCCCATAGTAATTGTTCTTACTGTTCATGAGAGAAAACTAAATCCTATTTTTTTTTCCACATAGGGCAAATTTTTGGCTCTTGTCTCTTTTTCAAAAAACTGAGTTATAATTTACATCCAGTAAGATCGTCTAATGTCTAATGATGTTAGTTGTGTAAGTAATCAATACACAGAACAGTTCTGTCACCCCAAATAGTCTCCTGTGCCCTCTGGAGTCCCTTCCCTTATTATCAGGCAACCGCTAATGTTTTCTGTTGAAATTTTATTTAAAAATTTTTTAAAATCCAAGAAATGTATTTAAAAATTAAATTAAGCAAAATGATAGATGGATGGATAGATAGACAGACAGACAGACAGACAGATAGATAGATAGATAGATGATAGATGGATAGATAGACTGACCGGCCGAAATAACACTAGCCACACTTCAAGTGTTTGGTAGTGTATGTGGCTAGTAGCTACCCTATTGCCTAGAACATCTCAACATCACAGTAAATTCTACTTCATAGTGCTGTTGTAGAGCCCTAGAATTCTACATGGTTACTCTCCTTTGGAGCTTGCTATAAACTATACCGTGTCTTTCCCACCACAGATAGCTTTAGTACTATAGAATCCAGCCAGGCTGAATGGACGAGGGGAAGAACTGTCTACATCGGAGCCTAGACCTGCTGCGGTCTCTCCCAGATTTACGACTGTCAGTTTATGTGCTTCCTTAAAAGGAATGGAGCAGTATTCTCAAATATGGAATGTATTGCCTCCAGAAGTCAGAGAGGTTTACCAAGCATTATGCTTCTTTCTTTGTAGTGGGAGATGTGAGATGCTATGTTTTATTTTGAATTAGATGTGATAGTATGCCCCCAAACTCCAGATCCATACAAACTTCCCTGAGAGCCCCTGGATTTTCACAGGTTTATCGCGTACCCTCTGGAACACGTATCCTAAGTACTTGTCATTTCTTGCTTATCTAGTTCAGTTACCATGTCCTCAATATGTGGATGAATATATGTTCTACAGATGCCCAGATGATTCAGACTATATCATGACAGAAGGTGGGAGAGTGAACATTGACCCGGGAGAAGATCCCAACTAAATATATACTATTCTCTGTCTCATGGGAATCCATACTGCTTGTCAGCCTTCTTTTTAAGAGGGATGGAAAATACTACATATGCTAGAGAAGTGGTTGCCTGCCACATGTGAGGATGTGTTATTCTGCAGAAAGAAAGGAATGGGGGGGGAGGGAGGGAAGGAAGGCAGGAAGGGAGGGAGGGAGGGAGGGAGGAGGAAGGAAGGAAGGAAGGAAGGAAGGAAGGAAGGAAGGAAGGAAGGAAGGAAGGAAGGAAGGAAGGAAGAAAAAGAAAAAAAGAGAGAGGGAGGAAGAGAGAGAAAGGCAGAGCAGCTGCAGTTGAGGCTACCCCTTGGTTGTTTGCAGTAATTGACCCTCACTTAATATGAAACCTCTAGTTTCTTTAGGGGTCAGACTAGTGAACTAAATGGGGATTTGGGAGGGACCACCACCCCTGCATTAAGTATTTGAAAAATGACATTAGTCCTCTCCACAGGACATGGTATTTATTTTGATTTTCTATCTGGGCCTGGGATGGAGAGTCTGGAGGAAGGACAAGATTTAGAGACTTCGAATTGGCCTTCCCTTTCTATGAGATCTCTCACAGGTTCAGGAACCAATATGAGTGTTCTGCCAACTGCCAACTCTGTCCCTTCCAATTATATATTGGGAGATCAAAGAAATAGCATCCATGTAGGCCCATGGACCAGGTGGACCCACAGTTAAGCCAGTCCTGAGCCAAGATTGCATTTTACCGCCCACTAGGAATCACGGTGGCACTTTGGGTCCCCAGGTACCAACGAAATGGTACAACAATCCTCAAAACTCCAGGTATTCTCCTTTCTCCAATGCAAGATATCCTAGTAAATTCTTTACGTTCATTGGGGGAAAGATGTAGAGAATTACTACTGATTAAATGCAGCAGGGTGTTGCAGGGTCCTTTCTCACAGGCCCCTGGCCTCTCCTTCGATCAATGGATCTGGAGTCGGAGAACTAGCCTAGCTTCAAAAACTAAGCAGTGAATCATGACTTTTGTTGGGGCTATTGCCCTTAGCTTCCTGATCACCTGTCCTTGGTTTATTTTTATTGTATACATTAAGTAGTATCCTTATTGACTGCCCATCTGTCTTGCCTCTAGGAACACTGTATCCCATTCAGCATCTCCATAGTTCTCTGCAGACTGAGACCTCTGGCTGCCACTCTGTTTTTGTCACTTATTGTGATAATCGTCTCTATCTTTCTCCTGGCGGTTAAACTGCTTGCCACCTAGATTCTAATATTTCAGATTTTCATCACCCCCTTTGCTCTCGGGAGCTCAGTTCTAGAAAAGCATCTTCTATTAGCCTGGTCTACAGAGCTTCGAAGCTTCTCAGTGATTCTGGTGGCCCTCCCATGAGCACATTCACGATCACGTGGGAAAGCTGAGTGTTTTCCAGACTCTGATGCAAAATACTATCAGGTGTTAGGGTTTCTGGCCCACTATCACGTGAATTCCTACTTCTGTGAACCTTTTGACTCCTTCCTCTACCATCTGCCAGTAAGTTTTATCTTTTATTATCATTAAGCAACTCAACATATTTTCTACCCAATCCTATCTTCTATCAGGAATTCAGATAACAGAGAATTAAAAGCAAGTACGTTGGGAGATAAGCTGATAGTATAGGTAGACACAATTAAATTTCCTAATAGAATTTAGTTTCTATTTCAACTCACATTGCTTGTCCCTATATCTACAGTTCGAGGAAGAGGCCTACCCTCCTAGCAATCATGCAAATCAGATTTAATATAAACAAACTTGTAAAGAATTTTCAAGTCTGTAGAGAGCAAGAATATAGCATTCTTGGAAATGTTACCAAATGGATCCCTTTTATTGGGAAATCGTGTCATTATTTATTGATGTCACAATGATAACCTAAAAGAACCCCGTCGGCCATCTAGAGATTACCTTCCAATAAGCAGAGACTTTATAGATTTGCAGCTAATGTTAGAAATTTGCAGTAAAAACTGGAAAAACTGTGGAATACCACCTCCTTTCTACAAAAATCAATGAAATAAATGTTTGTTTTTATCCTGGAGAAAAATTGGACTAATTTACTTCCTGTCTCCATTGAACCTACATCTGAAACAGGATGTGATTTTATCCTCATGATTGACCTGCTCCATCCTGGCATTTCACTGGATATCGCCCAGCGAATTTCATGTTTAATCTCCATGGGCTAACAGTCTACAATGCACACAGAACAGTATACCACCATTCCCTTAGCCTTAACAGAGTACATCCAAAATCATAAATGTTTCATTCTACTTTAAGCAGAAAGACAGACTCTCATAGGAATGCACTGTACAGGCATGTAAATCAAATTTTAAAATTCAGTTCTTGTTAACTTTTCCTGAAAAGTAAGCTAGTGAAAGAGAGATTGAGAAAACTTTGAGCTAAAATGGCTACATCCTCCATGACCAGATTTAAAAATTTTTGGAGACTTACATCCATTTTTTTAGCACAAATTTTTGGAAAAATAGGGCATTTACTGATGTGAACTTGTTTCCCTAGGGAAATAAACAAGGGATCTAGATTAAAGAACTTTTCCTGCCAAAAACATACAATTCTCTCTTACTGACCAACTAGCCTTCAAGTAAAAAAAAAATATAAAAAATAAAACGTTGACAAAAATCTGCTTTGCTATATTGTCTGTTTTGCTGACCAATCATCAAAGCCCAAATCCAGCTGTCTGATGTACATGGAAAGACATGCTTATCTATTCTCACAAATGGATTATGGAATCATTTTGGCTTAATTTTGGCAGGGACAGGTAGGAGCAGAAACAGACTCAGGAAAAGCACTCATAATTTCCCGTGGGGTTCTCAAGGTAGTAAAAGATGTAGGAAACTCTTTGGAAAAAAAAAAAACATAGGATAAAATAGATTTTTTGAAATTACCACCCTGTTGGACTCTGTGAAGATATGAACCCCAGGAAGGCAAAGCAGAATCTTTCAAAGGATTGTGTGTTTCCCAAATTACTTTTCTCTTCCTTTAAGCTTTAAGAAAATGACATTCTGATTTCTGGCAAGGTTCAAGTGAATTCTATTTGGGGTTAGTTTGCAACACTTAAATTGCTTCAGGGCTTGCTCTGATTGGGATTCTGTTTCCTCAGTAGCACTGCAATAAAATACCTATCCCATTAAAGTAGTTATTATCAGAGAACCAGGGCCTTGCCATCTAGACAGCACTATGGTGGGGACTGTTTAAGTATCTTAGCCCTCTTCTACCACTCTCAATAACACAAAGTAATCTGGGGTCTTTCGACTGCTAGGAAAAAAGATATCTTTAGATAGTCTGTTTATTTCCTATGCCAAGACATCCAAGTGGGTCTTGGGAGGGGACTTAATTAGTAACTGTGGCCCTCAGCTCCATATGTATCCCGATGACATTCAGATTTATCTTTTCCCTCCCTTAAGACATTAGTGGGGAAGATGAAAAATGAACAGTCCTTGCCAAATGCAGAGTCCTTAGAGTTCTCAGAAAATAAATGTTACATTTCCAAAATAAGAACTACCTCTGATGAAAGAAGACAAACTTGTTGCTTTCCTCCATTTCTTGCATCCTCACTCTACACACTCTTTTTGTGTTTCGGCATTTGCATTTAGTACCCATGAATGAGAGCTATTCAAATGATTGACTTGCCATCGCCAGAGGGCAGGAAACTGCATGCCAAGAAGAGGTGGATTCCCAGGCTTGGCACAACTGATTCATCTAAAGTAAAAAAAAGAAACACATTGTGCATATTGGGAATGATTTTAGCTGCAAGTTACAAAACCCAACTAAAAGACACTGAAACAAATAATGCTCTGATTTGTTCCCAGATTAGCTGACCGCTGGTATAGGATGGGCAGGGCCAATACTGTTAGCACTTGGGTCTCTGAGATATTCTTAATCTTTCACTCAGTTTCAGGGTGACTCCAGGTATTATGTCCACCCTCAGAATAGGAAGAGAAAACGTCAATTATCAATAGATTTTTGAACTTTCCCAGAAAGCTCTCATTGTCCAAAACTGTGTAACCTGACCAACCCCAGCTGTAAGAAGGTTACAAAAGTGAGCAGACCTCTGTAATGGAAGATGATACAAGAAAAGATGGTTGAAAATGACTGTGTTGCAAACCAGTCAATAGTATACCACATCCAATATGCTATTTTACCCAACAGTTCAGTCATAAGAAGAATGCCATATAGTTGATCCTTCAGGATACTTTTGAGAGTAAAAGAGAAGACTGTTAACAATTATGCCGAGAAAAGAGGAGGCGCTAACTAGGACTGTCCTGAGAAAACTGGAATTATGGTCACTCTAGTCACAGACAAAATATTCTGAGAAATCAGCCACGCTTTCTTCCACAGTTTGACCAGGGAACTGAAAATCTGCTTCAAGGTTGAATAAAACCTCCCAGGCTAGACCCAGTGTCTTCCAAAGCCTGAGTTTTCTGCTTATGCCCGACCTGCCTCACTTTGGAGTAGACCAGACAACTTTTCTATGGGAGAATTTGTTAAAATCATTTGGGAAATAAAACTCGGAGGTGCTTTCTTCTCTAGCTTCTGGGCAGACAGTCTTTTTAGAGCACATATTATCCATGCCTTTCTCTCACATCCTGCCTGTATGAATGAGGTGGCATCGTTAAACAAGGGAGATTCTCAGAAATCAGACAGTATAGACTATTTACAAACGGTCAGGGTAGTATCCCCCTGCATCGAGATAAAAAAGAAGTGTACCAGTAGTATAAATTGAAACCTCTCTGAGCATTTGACTTTTCTACCCTATCATAAGGACAACAAAATAATCTTGGAGCAAAATTTGGGCCTGATGCCATGATTATAAAGCGGTATAAGGTTATTTCTAACCTTATAGCTAGAACTGGTTTTTGATGTCCAAGTATGTCACTAGAATAATAATAAATGTAAGGCTGTACCTTGAATTCTAGTTATTTTTATGTCTTGCCTTCCCAACTTAAGATCTTTGTTTTCTTCCCTGTAACTTCCAGCTTTCCAAACTTTCTACTATAAACAAAACATAATATATTACTTGTTTTTTATTTTTTTTAAATATTTATCTATTTTTGAGAGAAAGAAAGACAAAGTATGAGCAGAGGAGGGGCACAGAGAGGGAGACACAGAATGGGAAGCAGGCTCCAGGCTCTGAGCTGTCAGCACAGAGCCTGATGCGGGGCTCAGACTCACTCATGAACCATGTGATCATGACCTGAGCTGAAGTCAGATGCTCAACTGACTGAGTCACCCAGGCACCCCTATATTACTTTTGTAATTACTTTTGTAATTACTTTTCTTCGATTTTTGAGGGAATACAGAGTTACTGAGGAAAAAAAAATCACAGAAATAAGAGTAAAGAGTGCATCTGCAACTGTAAACCTCTGCCACCACCTTTGCCAATGCTCAGAGAAAGCCACTATTAACATTTAGATGTGTCTATAGGTATTTATATTTTTTTCTATGAATTGACATACATATAACTTAATTTTTTTCATGTAAGAATCTATGGGCGTATTCCACCATATCATTCTTTCCAGGCTGTATCGTGTCCCATAACCTCTAGTGGTGTGAGAAATACTTAAGAGATATGGAAGCCATTGTGGACTATGGCAGTTCTTTTGGGTAGAAAAGAGTAAATTATATAGAGCTATATTGGAAAAAGTATTTAAAAATTAGACTTAAGTGTGGTGGAAGGTCTACATATACACTGTAGTATTCTCACATAAAATATTATGAAATAAGATTTTTCTGGGGCACCTGGGTGGCTCAGTTTGTTGAGTGGGCCAACTCTTGATTTGGGCTCAGGTCATGATCTCATGATCATGGGACCAAGCCCTGCATCCGGCTCTGCACTGATAGGGTGGAGCCTCCGTGGGATTCTCCCTTTCTCTCTGCCCCTCCCCCACTCAAGTGTGCTCACTCTCTCTCTCAAAATAAATAAAATATGATAAACAAGATTTTTCTGAAAACATCTTCTATTTTCAGAGTGAGAATAGAGAAAATTTTGTATGAATGTCACACTCCATAGTTTGGGGAAGTTCTAAAAATAAATTTAATGGAATGTTTTAATAGGATGAATGTCACTTCAAGGATCTTTTTTTACCAAAAAAAAAAATGACCATTTTTGAAGTCTAGACTCAATACAAACATTAAAATAAGTCAGTCTTTTAAACAGAAATTTCAACATTCTCCACATTTGACATTTTTCTAATGAATACACTCCTGTATTAGCATATTCTCATAACGTTTTATTTAAAAGCCTTCTCTTTTGCCAACATTGTGAATTGAACCAGCATGCATTAATTAATGAGCTTAAGTTATTCTTCCTTTCCCCGCAAATCTTAACTACCCATCCAGATTTTTATAGTTCATTCTTAAAATTTAAGACCTCATAGAATTTAGAGCACTCTTTTTCTCTCAACTACACTGTTATTTACTGATTGTTTTTTCAATTGCTGTTAGTTAACATACAGTGTACTATGAGTATCAGGAGTACAATAGAGGGACTCAACACTTCCATACAACACCTGGTGCTCATCACAACTAGGGCACTCTTAATGCCCATCACCTAGTTAACCCATGCCCCCCACCTCCCTTCTGGTAACCATCTATTTGTTCTCTATAGTTGAGAGTCTGTTTCTTGGTTTACCCCCCTCTTTTTTTCTCCTTTGCTCATTTGCATTGTTTCTTAAATTCCACATATGAGTGAAATCATATGGTATTTTTATTTAACTTCTTTTGCTTAGCCTGATACTTCCTAGCTCCATTCACACCATTGCAAATGGCAAGATTGCATTCTTTTGTATGGCTGAGTAATATTCCATTATATATATACACCACGTATTCTTTATCCATTCACCAATTGATAGACAGTTGGGTGTTTTCCTTCATTTGGCTACTGTAGATAATGCTGCTATAAACACCAGAATGCATGTGTCCCTTTGAGTTAGTATTTTTATATTCTTTGGGTAAATACATAGTGCCATTGCTGGATCATAGGGTAGCTCTATTTTTAACTTTCTGAGGAAACTCCATACTGTTTTCCAGAGTGGCTC
Source organism: Paguma larvata (assembly GCA_030068075.1). Lineage (NCBI taxonomy): Eukaryota > Metazoa > Chordata > Mammalia > Carnivora > Viverridae > Paguma > Paguma larvata. The sequence continues at coordinate 12,023,718 of CM057823.1, forward strand.
CACCAGTTTGCATTCCTGCCAACAGTGCAAGAGGGTTCCCCTTTTTCCACAACCTCACCAAAACCTGTTGTTCCTTGTATTGATTTTAGCCATTCTGCAGTGTGAAGAGATATCTCATTGTAGTTTTGATTTACATTTCCCCAGTAAGTAAATGTTGAGCATTTTTTCATGTGTCTGTTGGCCATCTGTGTGTCTCCTTTGGAAAAAATGTCTATTCATGCCTTCTGCTCATTTTTTAATTGGATTATTTGTTTTTTTTGGGGGGTATTAAGTTTGGGTGTTGAATGTATAAATTCTTTATATATTTTGGATACTTACTCTTTAGCAGGTATGTCATTTACAAATACCTTCTCCCACTCCATAGGTTTCCTTTTAGTTTTGTTGACTGTTTTCTTCACTGTGCTGAAGTTTTTATTTTGATGAAGTCCCAACAGTTTATTTTTGCTTTTGTTTCCCTTGACTCAGTAACATATTTAGAACCAAGTTGCTATGGGCAATGTAAAAGAAGTTACTGCCTGTGTTTTCTTCTAGGATTATTATGGTTTCAGGTCTCACATTTAGGTCCTTAATCCATTTTGAGTTTATTTTTGTGTATGGTGAAAATGGTCCAGTTTTATTCTTTTGCATGTTACTGTCCAGTTTTCCCAGTGCCATTTGTCAAAGAGACCATCTTTTTCCCATCGGATATTCCTTCCCACTTGGTCAAAGATTAATTGCCTGTACAACTGTGGGCTCATTTCTGGGTTTTCTGTTCTGTTCCATTGATCTATGTATCTATTTTTGTGCCAGTACCATACTGTCTTGATCCCTACAGCTTTGTGATATAATTTGAAGTCCAGAATTGTCAAGCCTCCAGCTTTGCCTTTCTTTTACAAGACTTTTTTCATCCAATAGATGCAGAAAAAACATTTGAGAAAGTACAACATCCATTCATGAAAAAAACCTTCAACGAAGTAGGTTTAGAGGGAACATACCTCAGCATAGTAAAGGCCATATATGAAACACCATGGCTTTGGTTCTTTGGGGTCTTTTGTGGTTCCATACAAATGTTAGGAGTGTTTTTTCTAGCTGTGAAAAATGCTGTCAGTGTTTTGACACTGACTACTAGTTTGCTTTGTGTCATCTGCAATTTCATCAGTGTTTTATAATTTTTAGAGTAAAGATCTTTCACCTGTTTCATTAGGCTTATTCCTAGGTATTTAATGGTTTTGGTGCAATTGCAAATAGGACTGACTCCTTAATTTCTCTTTCTACTCCTTCGTTATTGGCATATAGAAATAAAACAGATTTCTGTACATTGATTTTGTGTCCTGTGACTTTACTGAACTCATTATCATCTCTAGCAATTTTTTGGTGGAGTCTCTGGGTTTTGGTTTTTTAATGTTTTTGAGAGAGAGGGAGAGGGAGGGAGAGAGAGGGAGGGAGAGAGAGGGAGGGAGGGAGAGAGAGGGAGGGAGGGAGAGGGAGGGAGAGGGAGGGAGGGAGAGAGAGGGAGGGAGGGAGGGAGAGGGAGGGAGGGAGAGAGAGGGAGGGAGGGAGAGGGAGGGAGAGAGAAGGAGCCGGGGAGGGGCAGAGAGATCAGGACACACAGAATCTGAAGCAAGCTCCAGGATCCAAGCTGTCAGCACAGAGCCTGATGCAGGGCTCGAATTCACAAACTGTAAGATCATGACCTGAGCCAAAGTCGGATGCTTAACCAACTGAGCCATGCAGGCACCCCTCGGTTTTCTGTATACAGTATCATCTCATCTGCAAATGGTGAAAATTTGACTTCTTGCTTATTTCTATGCCTCTTATTTCTTTTTGCTGTCTGATTGCTGTGGCCAGGACTTCTAATACTATATTGAATAAAAGTGATGAGAGTGGACATTCCTGTCTTCTTTCTTACTATAAAGGAAAAAAGTTCTCATTTTTTCCCCATTTAGGATGACATTAGCTGTGCTGTTATATATATGGCCTTTATAATGCTGAGTTATGTTCCCTCTAAACCTACTTTGTTGAAGGTTTTTAACATGGATGGCTGTTGTACTTTTTCAAATGCTTTTTCTGCATCTACGGTTCTTATTCTTTTATTAATCTAGTGTATCATATTGATTAATTTGTGATTATTGAACCACCTAGGCAACACAGGAATAAATCCCACTTGATCATGGTGAATGATTTTTTTTAACATATTGTTGGATTCAATTTGCTAGTATTTATGGAGTTTGTTTTTTTTTGTTTGTTTGTTTTTTAAAATTTTTTATTCTAAAAAGAGAGGTGGGAGGAGGCAGAAAGAGTGGGAGAGAGAGAGAATCCCAAGCAGGTTCTAGTTTGGAGCCCAATGCAGGGACAGAATTCATGTACTGTGAGATCATGACATGAGCCAAAATCAAGAGTTGGATGCTTAACCAACTGAGCCACCCAGCTGCCCCAGTTTGCTAATACTTTGTTGAGGATTTTTGCCTCTATGTTCATGAGAGATATTGGCCTGTATTTCCCTTTTTTTGTGTGGTGTCTTGATCTGATTTTGTATCAGGGAAATGCTGGCCTTATCAAATGAATTTGGAAGTTTTCCTTCCTTTTATATTTTTTGGAATAATTTGAGAAGAGTAAGTATTAACTCTCCTTTAAATGTTTGGTAGAATTCCCTTATGAAGCCATCTTGTTGTGGGTTTTTGTTTGCTAGCAGTTTTTTGATTATTGATTCAATTTCTTTGCTGGTTATCATCTCGTCGAGTATTCTATTTCTTCCTGTTTCAGTTTTGGTAATTTTTATGTTTCTAGGAATTTATCCATTTCTAACAGATTGTCCAATTTTTTGTCTTATACTTTTTTATAGTATTCTCTTTAAAATGTTTATATTTCTGTGGTGTTGGTTATTTCTCCTCTCTCATTTGCAATGTTATTTATTTGCATCTTTTCTCTATTCCTTTTGATAAGTCAGGCTAAAGGGTTATCAATTTATTAGTTTTTGAAAAGAACCAGTCTCTGGTTTCAATAATCTGTTCTATTGCTTAGTTTCTATATCATTTATTTCTACTCTAATCTTTTTTATTTCCTTCCTTCTTCTGGCTTTAGACTTCATTTGTTGTTCTTTTTCCTAGCTCCTTTTTACACCTAGCTCCTTTAGGTGTAAGGTTAGGTTGTTTATTTGAACTTTTTCTTGCTTCTTGAGAGAGGCTTGTATTGCTATTTACTTCCCTCTTAGGACCACTTTTGCTGCATCCCAAAAGTTTTGGACATTGTGTTTTCAATTTCAATTGTTTCCATGCAATTTTTATTTCTTCTTTAGCTTCTTGGTTGATCCATTCATTGTTCACTGGCATGTTGTTTAACCTTCACGTATTTGTGGTCTTTCCAGACTTTTTCTTGTGGTTGACTTCTAGTTTCATAGCACTGTGGTCAGAAAAGTTGCATGATAGGACTTCAATCTTCTTGTATTTGTTAAGGCCTATTTTATGGCCTAATATGTGACCTATTCTGAAGAATGTTCCATGCGCACTTGAAAAGAATGTGTATTCTGTTTTAGGATGGAATATTCTGAATAGATCTCTTAAATCCATTTCGTCCAGTGTATCATTCGAAGCCACTGTTTCTGTGTTTATTTTCTGTTTGGAGGATGTGTCCATTGATGTTAATGGGGTGTTAAAGTCCCCTATTATTCCATTACTATTGATTAGTACTTTATGTTATTGTTTTATATATTTGAGTGCTTCCATGTCAAGTACATAAATATTTACAATTGTTAGATCTTCCTGTTGGATTGTCCTTTTATTATTATATACAGTCCTTCTTTATCTGTTACAGTCTTTGTTTTAAAGTCTAGTCTGATATAAGTATTGCTACTCTGGCTTTCTTTAGACATTCGTCTGCATGACAAATATTTCTCTATCCCCTCACTTTCATTCTGCAGGTGCCCTTAGGCCTAAAGTGAGTTTCCTATAGAAATATATATAAATGGGTCTTGTTGTGTTTTTTTTTTTTTTAATCTATTCTGAAGCCCAGTGTCTTTTACTGGAGCATTCAGTCCATTTACATTTAATTATTGATAGATATATATTCACTGCCATTTTATTACTTGTTTTGTTGTTTCTGAAGATTTTCTCTGATCTTGTCTTTCACGTTTTGCTGATTTTCTTTAGTGATATATTTGGATTTCCTTCTCTTTATCCTTTACATGTTTATTAGTGGCTCTTGATACATGGTTACCATTAGGTTTGTATATAACCTCTTCTGTATAAGGCAGTCTATATTAAGTTGACTTAATGTAATTTTGAACACACTCTTTTCTCCTCTCCTCACATTTTAGGAATATGTTATAATATTTTCTATCCTTTTTTGTGAGTTCCTGGACTGATTTTTACAGAAATATTCATTTTTAATGCTTTTGTGTTTCCTGCCTTTCTACTGTCACTTTTGGTCACTCCTTTCCACTCAATGTGTCCCCTTTAATATCTCTTCCAGGATAGTTTAGTGGTCATGAGTTCCTTTCGTTTTTGGTTATCTGGGGAAACTCTTCACCTCTCCTTCTATTCTGAAAGATAGTCTTACTGGATAGAGTATTCTTAGCTACAGATTCTTTCCATTCAGCACTTGGAATATATCATGCCCCTCCCTTCTCGCTTGCAAAGTTTCTGTGGAAAAATGTCCTGCTAGTCTTATAGGTCTTCCCTTGTAAGTTAAAGACTACTTTTGTCTTGCCGATGTTAAGTTTTTTTTTTTCTTTATCACTATATTTTGCAAATTTAATTGCAATAGATCTTGGTGTTGGTCTGCTTTTGTTAATTTTGATGGAAGAGCTCTGTGCCTCCTCAACCTGGTATCTGTTTTCTTCTCCAATCAGATTAGGGAAGTTTTCTCCTATTATTTCTTCAAATAAAATTTCTGCCCTCTTTTCTCTCTTCTTCTGTGACTCCTACAATACAAATGTTATTCCATTTGATGGAGCCACTGAGTTGCCTAAGTCTATTCTCATTTTGCAGAATTCTTTCTCTCTTTCGTTCAGCTTCATTGCTTTCTATTACTGTCTTCTAGGTTATTAATTCATTCCTCTGCTTCTTCCAGTCTACTGTATCAAGCATTTTTTCTAATTTCATTTATTGCACTCTTCATCTCTGATTCTTTAACTCTTCTATCTCTGTGGTAAGGGTCTCCCTGATATGTCTTCTTTTCTAAATGCCAGTATCATTTTTTTTATTTGTTTTAATGTTTATTTCTGAAGGAGAGACAGAGTGCAACAGAGGAGGGTCAGAAAGAGAGGGAGACACAGAATCCAAAGCAGGTTCTAGGGTCCGAGCTGTCAGCACAGAGACCGATGTGGGGCTCGAACCCATGAGCCATGAGATCAGGACCTGAGTAGAAGTCAGACGCCCGACCAATGGAGCCTCCTAGGCACCCAACCACTGAGTATTCACATGATCATTGTTTTAAATTCTCCATCAGGTATCTTACTTACATCTGTTTTACCTATATTTCTGGTTGTGGCCTTATCTTGTTCTTTCATTCAGGATAAATTTCTTTCTCTTGGCATTTGACCAAAGTCTCTGTTTTCTTCTATGTGTTAGAAAAGCCAATTATGTTTCCTGTTCCTGAAAGTAATAGCCTTATGAAGAAGAGGTCATGTTGTGGTCACAGACTGATGCTTCAGGAAGTGTCTCTAGTGTATGCTGCATGCACCTTACTGTTGTGTTCTGACTGCTTTATTCTACAGGCCAGTTGTCTACAGAGGCTCTCCTTACCTACTGTGGGCAGTGTTTGGTCCCTGGCCTGAAGGAGGTGAGCTTTAACTGGTGCGATCTAGTGTGCTTGTGAAATGATACCTGTAATCACCTCCACCAGATCTGAGGCCCTTCAAAACTGTCTGGTCAAGAGATGCAGTGTGGGCAAGGGTTTGTGCTGGTCTTCTGGGAAAGGGGCCTGCCATGCTGGGACTGAGGTAAACATAACGGGAAAAGGCAGTTTCACTGGAGCACAGGGGATGGGGTTTAGTGTAAGCAAGTTAGGCAGCCAGTGTTGGCATTGCACTGCTTCCCACAGGCAGTTCTGTGTTTATTCAGAGGAGTAGGGAAGGAAAAGGGCACAAGCTCCTTTTGTTCCTGGCGAGTCATCTCCATGAATGCTGTCCCTCAGGGACAGGCTCTCTGAGGAGCAAACACTCTCCTCACTGTGTGCCCCAAGCATTCTTCAGATCACTATTCGCACACTGTATCCTCCCACCCAGGGTTGTTTGTCAGCCTTCTCTCCAAGAGCAGTGCAGTGTCCTCTAGGCTTTATATCAGCCAAGCCCACTAACCTTTAAAACTCTAGACTTTAGGCCCCACTGACAGCAAAAACGTATGAAATTCAGCCACCCAATGGCCATGGGGAAATGTTCTCCTTTTGCATTTTCCTGTGTGCTCCACTCTCTTGTCCCTCCTCCAGGAGCATGCCTCCCTCTCCTCCACAGCAGCCAGGATCTGTTTCTCTCCTAAATATGTCTCCACACTTTGTTCTATTAGTCTTAAGGTCAATTTCTGGTGTTATTTAGAATGATTTGATAGTTATCTAGTTGTTTATGTGGGACAAGGAGAGCCTAGGGCCCTCCTACACCACCATCATCTTCCTCCCTCCTAGACTCTCTATTTACCAACTTATTCTAACCAGTTACTTTTTCTAGTAATACATCTATAGCACAAAGTCACATTTTTTTTATAATTATACAGTTCTTTTCTCCTAATCCTCTAAAGCAAAAAAATCCATGAATCTGAAATATATATATTTGTTTGAAGCTAATTCTGTTTATCTCATTGGAAAATAATCTTTTTCCTAAGTTCATGATGCCATATTCCTTAACTATGGGACACTTCACATGATATTGACTTAAAATTACACAGTAAGAGTTTAGGGTAAAGATCAAAACAAAATCCTCATGCAAGTCTATTTAGCCTCTTAGCATCTCTTTTAACTTTTCAATAATATGTTTTAAAAAAAAAAGTGTTTTCTTTTTAATCCCTTCACTTTTGCTACCCAATCCATAGTAATCAAAAGTGTGATAAAACACAAAAGCTTAAGGACCAGTGTGCTGAAACCTGTTCTTATCCTCTAGGGTAGCTGTGCTCAAAGTATGGCCCACAGAGCCCATAGGTCCCCAGGAAACCTTCTGAACTCTGGGAAATACTTACAGGGAATCCACAGAATCAAAACTATTTTTACAGTAATACTAAGGCATTATTTGCCTTTCTCATCGTGTTGATATTTGCATTGCATACACAAGCAGTGGTAGGGAACGGTGCTGGTGCTTTACAATGAAACCAATGAGTACCACCAAACTACACTAGTTGCATTGTATTGTTCACCAACATGTACTTGTTAAAAAAAAAAAAAAAAGCCAATTCCACACTCCATTTTAAGAAAGTCCTCAGGGAAACAATATTCTTAATCTTATTAAATCTCAACCCTCGAGTATACCCTTTAATACTCTGCAGGCCCAAATGAGAGATTCCTATAAAGTTCTCCTGCTGAGTATCCAATTCACTGGTTGTCTTCAGGAAAAGCACATGTACAGTTTAGTTGCAGCTTAAACCAACTACTTCTTTCTGCAACATATTTACGGGGAAGAACTGACAAAAAAAAAATGATCATTTGGACTTAAGTAGAGGATGAAGAGAAAAGGGAACCCTCTTACACTGTTGGTGGGAATGTGAACTGGTCCAGTCACTCCGGAAAACAGGATGGAGGTTCCTCAAAAAGTTAAAAACAGAACTACCCTATGATCCAGCAGTTGTACTACTAGATATTTACCCAAAGAATACAAAAATACTGATCCAAAGGGATACATGCACCCCCATGTTTAAAGCAGCATTGTCTATAATAGCCAAATTATGGGAAGTGCCCAAATGTCCATCGACTGATGAATGGATAAATAAGATACGGTATTTATATATACACAATGGAATTTGACTCAGCCATAATAAAGAATGAAATCTTGCCATTTGCAATGATGTGGGTGAAGCTAGAAAGTATTATGCTAAATGAAATAAGTCAGTCAGAGAAAGAAAAACTTGAATTTTAAGTCTTGGAAGAAAAAAAGTATCTTGCAAAACTATTTTTTTTCAAACATGAATAAAGTAAGCCCATCACTTTGTGGAAAACACTATATTCATTGCTAATGATAAAATTTTAGCTTTCTAACAAAAACCGGAATTATGGAAAACATGCCCAACATAATAACCTTTACACTTTCCATATTTAAGGACTTTTCTATTGATATTAATAAATGTGACTTTTCTTATTTTAGAATGAATCATGTCAACATTTTGAAGATCTGAATAACTCGATAAACCAGTAGTTTCCAAATGACCAAGACATAAGGTTACAAAATTATATATGGGGAAAATCTATTCAATATGTAATGGATTTTAATATAACAGTACAAAAAGTCTGTTGGTACAGTTTTGCAGTCTATTTTGCAATTAATTTTTAAGAAACTATCACTTGTCAAACTTTGGTTTAGTATTAGAGGAGAACACCTAAAGTTATCTGAAAAGACTCAAAATTCTCTATTTTCTATATCTTTGAGCTAAAGACTTCAGTCAAAGAATGTAACCTAGGGATGCCTGCATGGCTCAGTCAGTCAGGGGTCCCACTTAGGCTCAGATCATGATCTCACAGTCTGTGAGTTCAAGCCCTGCATTGGGCTTGTGCTAACAGCTCAGAGCCTGGAACCTGCTTTGGATTCCGTGCCTCCCTCTCTCTCTGCCCCTCCCCCACTCATGCTTTGTCTCTCCTGCTCTTAAAAATAAATAAAACATAAAAAAAGAATATAACATAACAGATTGAGTATGTATATGTGAGAATCTAGTTGTCTCTTACTATCAGACATTTTTAAACTGTGAAAAATTAAAATGATGCTCCTTTACTCACTACTTTTCTGTTCTAGAAAATATGGATTTTTACATAAAGAAAATGTTTTTATATTAACATATAGTGGGCTTACTGTTTTTAAACACATTAATAAGAAAATATTTGTATATTATCATTTTTAATTTAATATAGTAAACATTGATATAACTTATGTAAGCACAAGTTTTGGGGGGCCCTTAATAACTTTGAAGAGTATAAAGAAATCCTGAGATTAAAAATATTGAGGAATGCTGCTCTAAGGAATACTCCATAAAGGAAAAAAAAGTGAGCAAATAATTTCATTAATCAATGCAAGAACCAAAGGATACAAAATCAAATCAGTTTTTACTATATCCTTCTATTGCTTCATCTAGATTAGGTTCTTTTGGTTTCAAAAAACCACTGGAAGGAAAGACCATACCTGCATGATCACCAACGATTTCAACTCCAGTAACCATCATCAACTAACAAGTTCCCTCTGGACTAACTGGTTCCAATTTTTGAGAGATCAACCCTATTTGTCGCAGGTAACAATTGTCATCTCTGAGAAGATACTTCCAAATGAAAGCCGGCCATAGGTCACTAGTCAGCCTATGGCTACCCTGAAGTAGTTCAATCAGGGCTACTCTACTAGACTGAACCTCTTAACACGGCTTTGGAAAGCAGAGGGCACTGAGTGAGACCAGTTAAAGCCAGAAGAAAAAATCAAGTGTTAACAGGAAAATGGAGTAGCATGTCCAAAAACTCTATTTCACAGCCTAATGCACCAGAGACATGACAAGTTACTGTGACTTAGACCAGGCTCAAAGAATTAATCCTAGGACTGAGAATAGAATCCAGCTGTCAACTTGCATTCCAGAACCTTCGCAATTAATTCATGTTATTACATTTTTTCCCAGTCTTTAATGCGTGAGGGGTCATCCCCCTACTCCTGCCCACCATGGCATCTACCAGCCCCACCACGTGTTCACCCTAAACCAATCACCTTGATCTACTTTGAGTTATACTACTCTTTATGCAGAAGCAAGCCAGTTCTTTGCATTCCTCTCTCCATCATAACTGGAAAAAGGAAATTAAAGAAAGACAGGAATCTCAACTCATCAAAGCTAGGTGACGTTGTACAGAATACAACTCAGAACTTCATTGCAACTCCTTTCTTCTAGAGGCCATTTGATCTGTGCTCTTCTGCTCCCTACTTCTATTGTCTTACCAGTAACTAGGCTCTCCCTCAAGGGTGCCAATGACATGGATCCATTGACAAATCAATATTGGCAAAGAAAAATGTATTAGTTAGCAAGATTGTTTTTTCCAGAAAAAAAAAATCTTACTGTGTCCAAATTGTTTCCAAAGAGCTTTAGAGGTGCCATTACCTGGCAGCCCAGAAAAAGCTATAGTCAAAGCAAAACGTTTCAAATGTCCAATCACCAAGAGCCCATGTCATGGTGGTAGGGAAGGGGAGACAGGAGAGGTTGACTTCTTAGAGTCTCCTTTCCTTTCATTCACTCTTCTTGAAACATAAAATTGCTTCAATCGGATGCTAAGGTTAACCAAGACAAAGGGCAGAAAAAATAAAATGAAGGTCTCCCAAGGAGTTAAAAATAATGCCGCAGCTTTCTAATCGCACTTCAGAGTAGTAGGACATTAGTTCCGTTGTAACTACAAGCCCGTCTCCAGATTCTCTCATACTTTATTCTCTTTCTGCAGCAGAAATTACTTATGTCAAGTGTAAGTCCATTCTATTTTTGCAGTGTTGTCTAGGTGAAGGGCATCTCTTCCCCTGACCAGCACCTAGCCCAGTGTCTGGCATGTAGTAAATACAACACATATGTGAATGATATAAGAATTCAATGTGTCATTCATTCTGATTTACCCTAGATCCTATTCTTATAAAGGAAATATTAAAGCTATAATTATAAAGAAGAGAAGGTAAAGGAGTACTGAAGTTTTTGTAGTGTTTGTACGAAGTCTCAAAAATGGCAGAAATCAATTTTTAATTAAAAATAAATGACTATAATCTTGGGGGTGCCTAGATAGCTCAGCCAGTTAAGCCTCTGACTTTGGTTCAGGTAATGATCTTGTGGTTTAGGAGTTCAAGCCCCACGTCGGGCTCTGTGCTGACAGCTGGAACCTGCTTCAGATTCTGTGTCTCCCTCTCTCTGTGCTCCTCCCCCACTGTGCTCTCTCAAAAACATACATTAAAAATTAATTTTTTAAACACTAAAAATGGAATTACTGTATGATCCAGAAACACCACTTCTCAGTATATGTATCCAAAAGAATTGAAAGCAGGGTCTTAAAAGAGATATTTGCACACCCAAGTGCACTGCATTATCCACAATAGCCAAGAGGCGAAAAACGCCCAAATGTCCGCCAACAGAGAAACAGATAAACAGAGTGTGCTTCAGACACACAGTGGCATAGTATTCAGCCTTTCAAAAGAAGGAAATCCTGTCACATGTTACAACATCGATGAACCAAGAGGACAAGACACTGACTGAAAGAAGCCAGTCGCAAAAGAATGAATACTGTATCCTTCCATTTCATACGAGGTATCTGAAATAGTCGAAGTCCTAGATGCCCAAAGTAGAATTGTATTTGCCAAGAGCTGGGGATGGGTTAATGGGGAGCTGTTTGATGAGTCTCCAGTTTTGGTTAGCAAGATAAAAACATTCCAGGGATATGTTACACAACAAATGTCAATATAGGTAACGCTACTCAACTTATAATAAAAAATATAAAATAAAAAATATATACAGCTTATTGGAACATACACATACACAAATTCAAGTAATTATAACATTTTGTAACTTCAGAGGAATTTTATCTGTGAAAGATTTACCTTCTGAATTTCCCAAGATTCAGCTTTTTCTGCTGGAAGATACTCTTAACTATAGCTTGGTATCTGGCATGCTTCTGAGTCTGTCATCTCTTAATTTACTAGTTTCTCAAGCCACAAGGAGCTCAGGCCTAGGAAAGAGACACTTGGATCACTATTATTCTTTTAAAAAACCTTTGAGTAAGTAATATGGTTCAAAATTCAAAGATATGAAAGCGTACATACGCAGCAAAAAGTCTGCCACCTAATTCTCCCTTCTGGAGGCAACCAAGGTCACCAGTTTCTTGTGTATCTTTCCAGAAAAAAAGTGCACATACGAGAAACTAATGCTGGTTTTTAAAATCACGTTGTCATTGCTGCATAGATGCTCTGATCCAGAGAAAGAACAAGGTCTGAGAGTAATCCTGGGCTGGACTTTCAGGGCTGGGGAGAAGATGTTTATTTACAAGGCTGAGTGCATTTCCTGAGGAGTTTCAGTGAAGAAGGGATGAACTTAAGAGTTTTTCTTTCCTACTTTGGATCCAAACAAGCTATTTGTGTTGGAACTCCTCAGAATGGCAAAAACAGGACACAGAAAGGCATCTTGCTCCCCTGTACAGTCCTCTGATCCCATTGTTTTTCCTAAATTTAATTTCATCATAATAGTATTGCATGTTCTTTTAGAATATGGAGAGGAGAAAGAATCAGCCTTCATTCTACTGCCCAAAGCAAAGTCAACTGTGAGTACTGAGGAGAGCCGGGCCATGAACCAGGCATTCACCTAGATCATCTTAGTTGACCAAGGACAATAAACAGGTGTTACTCACCAACTGTACACACTGAGTAAACATCAACTCAAAAATTAGGCCCAGAGACGACTGGGATCTCAAATGGGGGTAGTTTTGCCCACTCCTCTCTCCAGGAGACACTTGACAATTTTTGGAGACCTCTTATACCGCCACAATGTGTGCGATGGAAGTATTGCTCGCATCTAGTGGGTACAGGCCAGGGATGTTGCTTAGCCTTTGACAATGCACAGGAAAGCCCCCACAGCAAACACCTATCTGGCCCAAAATGTCAAATGTCATGTCTGAGAAAACCAGCCTCAGATAAATGGCTGGTACGAAAAAAGCATCGTAAGGCATCAACCTGAATTTTTTCTTTCCATGATACCACACAACACTGCTACTTTCCAGCGTATTTCCTTCCTGCCTTTCTCTAGACACAACTCATCTTTTTTTTTTGACACAAGTATTCTTTTCACATATTGTATTTTATATCCCCCTTTGCCCCCCTAAGCCCAAATAATCATTTTCCATGCTGTGACAATGTCTTTATAAATTTGACTTTTAGCGGTGCCTGGATGGCTCAGTCGGTTGAACGTCCAGCTTTGGCTCAGGTCATGATCTCACAGCTTATGGGTTCAGGCCCCCACGTCAGGCTCTGTGCCTACAGCTCGGAGCCTGGAGCCTGCTCTGGATTTTGTGTTTCCCTGTCTCTCTGTCCCTCCTCTGCTCATTCTCTGTCTCTTTCTCTCTCTCGCAAAAATAAATAAACATTAAATAAATAAATATTAATTTTTTTAATTACTATAATCTATTGGAGCTCAGTATTTCTCCTTGGGCAGGCTACCTACATTTTAGTGCATATCTTTTTTCCTTACCTAGAACATCACCTTCTCTAAGGTAAAAACCCCACACAAAAAAACTAAAACAGAAACAAAGCACTAAGAAAACATGTAAATAAAACAATAGCTAGATTGCCTAAAATATTCATTGACAAATCTTTCTTCACTGATCTGAAATGTTGACTTACCTGAGACTACATTTCTATACAGAGTAACATTAATCACTGCATTCTACTCCTGAAATCAATACTGCACTATATTAACTAGAATTTAAATAAAAATTTGAAGAAAAAAAAAAACATTTAGGTAGGTATTCTTAACAAGGCCTCAGTACGTCTATTGTTTATTATCCATTTTAAAAGTTCTTTCCCAACAAAAAAAAAACTGGGTTTTAAAAATTTGGAATTAAATAAAGATAGGTATTTAAGTGATCATAAGACACAGAAAGGATGAAATATAAGCATAAGAAAATATCACAAAGGGAAAAAAGGTTGGACTATATGAAAATTAAAAAAAAACATATTGAGGCACTTGCATGACTCAGTCAGTTAAGCATCCAGCTTCAGCTCAGGTCATGATCTCATTGTGGGTTCGAGCCCATGTCAGGCTCTGTGCTGACAGCTCAGAGCCTGGAGCCTGCTTCCTCTCTCTCTGCCCCTTCCCTGCTTGTTCTCTGTCTTTCCAACATAAACAAACATTTTTTAAGAATTTTTAAAATACTAATTATACTTTTGTATGAGGGTGTGCGAGATGGGCTTGCTCATGAATAATGCCTGATGGAAATGCACTGGTACAACTTTTCTGGAAAGGAATTTGGAAATTCATATTAAGAACCTTAAAATGTTCGTACACTTTGACTTAATCATTCAATTCCACCTCTAGGACTCTGGTCTTTTAAGGGAGGGAGGGAGAGAGAGAGAGAGAGAGAGAGCACGAGTGACTGAGAGGGAAAGAGAGGGAGCACGAGTGACTGAGAGGCATACAGAGAGGAAAAGAGAGAAGCCCACGAGGAGCAGAGAGAGAGGGAGAGAGAATGTAGAGCCCAAAGTGGGGCTCAAGCTCACCCAAAGTGGGGACCCAGCTCACCAACCATGACATGAGATCATGACCTCAGCCGAAGTCAGATGCTTAACCAACTATGCCACCCAGGTGCCCCTCTAGCACTGTGTTCTAAGGAAATTATCTCAAATAACAGCAAAGATTGAATCTTAGAATTGCTCATTGCAAATAAAAGAGAAAAAAAAAAACTAATAGATTAAGAGAATAGTGAAAACAATGTAGTATAGCCAGAAATGAAATACTGGATTTCATAACTATTAAAAACATAGTATTTCAAAAAAAAATTTTAAGGAGAAATTTCTCACCACACCAAGTAAGTTAAACACAAGCATTAAAAAAAGCATGTATATGTACATTTTTAAAGTATTATAAAGTTACCTCTAGAAATGAGGTTTACAGTTGATTTGATTTTAGAACATTTCTATATCGCTCCTATTTTCTACAATGTGTCTGTGTTTTTAAAATCAGAAAAAATGTAAATACTTTCCACCTAATGTAAAATTATAGCTTCAGCATCTAAATAGCTGCAGCCTATGACTGAGTCCATGTGAAATTCATTACCCCGATGTGACAGCTAATTTTTCATCAAGCCCACTTGTGAATAAGCCTCCATGATTTCCCTCATTGTGTTCCACACAATTTAGCACTTGATTATCTGCTGTTTTGTGCGCTCTTTGGGGTTCTTCACTAATAATGCGTACGTGTTAGCACTACTCAGTTTGGTAAACATTTACCGTGCATCAGAACTATCCCAGGCTCTGTGTGGTGCTGGGTGAGCTTGCTTTTTATTTAATTACCACAACTCTAAAGTATCCTTCGTATTAACCAATTTTTAAAAAACGTTAAAAGGTTAAGTGACTCATGCTCCGAGGGGCAGGACCGAAATTTAATCACAGATTTCCTCTTCCCAGCACTGCATGGTTGTTCCACTAAATGGTTTTGCACTCCGAGAGTGTGTCACATCTTTTACTTTTTCTGTTCACTTGAGGTGACCAGAACACTTAGTGAATACTCTGTAAGGTTATTTCATTTCCTAATGGGGGTTACCACACGGAAGTAGAGCCACAATCTACTTTTCATTCTCTGTGTGGCACAGAGCGGTGCTTATCAAATTCTAGATTTGTCCTGCTTTTTTTATGCACCCATTCAGAGGTGTAGCCTGAACATTTGCCCTTGTGTTGAAGGCATGGTGATGCGGGAAACAAAGGCAGAAGGAAATGGCAAGTAGAACTCCATTTCCTTATCACCTGACCAGCCTACCTAGGCTGGTAGAGTAAACCATTTCTCCTGGAACTCCCTACTGTCTCAATGCTAATGTTTTGCTAGAGGGAAAACAACCTTAGCCTGACAATAGCTAGGACTCCAGGATCCTGAGAGTCTTCTTAACATATGAAAAATCGCACTAGAAACTTCCCTTGGACTTTACCTCCCCCAACTCCATAGTATATAACCAGTCTCTCCTCATGGTCCCAGGGCAGCTCATGCTGCCCACGGGTCCTGTCCCCGTGCTTAAATAAAATCAACTTTTTGCACCAAAGACATCTTCAAGAATGCTTTTTTGGCCATCGCCTCCGGACCCCACAAACCCCACTATCACCCCCATCACATGGCAGATGCAAATGAAAGCTTAGCAGGATGGATGAAAGCAAACAGCACAACAGGGGCAGCAGGACAGGGGTGAAGTGACAGTCTACGGGAAACTCACAAGCAGGAGGGGTAGCTGATGAGGCAGACAGTCTTCCAAGTTGTTAGCATCCCATAGAGAGGTCTGTGGAGGCCGGGATATGTAGTAGGGTGTGTGTTCCAGAAGGGGTTGGCGGCCACCCTGGAACTCCGTGTTATACAGGGCCAACAAGACAGCAGCCTGGCAAATCCAGCAATAATCTGAGCTTGCATGCCAGCCACTCGTGGGAGCCGCATGCCTGTGTTCACATCACCCGCAGTCTTGAGAGGGGGTGAGACTGTGTACAGTCTCACCACGTGGAGGAAGGAAGTGGGGCCACTGGTCCTACGAGAGCTCGGCCACGCTTTGCTTGACCACGTAACTATAATCCCCTAGACCATAACATTCTTGCCACAGAGGACATAAGCCTTGATGTTTTAAGTGACACAAAATAACTTATTTAGTCTTTTTTCTCTCCCACTGTAAAATAAGAAGGCTATGCTAGCTGAAAGCCCTCCCGGGCTGGATTAACTGGATGCCCCTCCAATGTGCTTCTACACCCTCTCAGACTCTCCTCTTCCAGCTCACGAGTATCTGTGTAATTGTCTGATTCCTCACTCGAGAATGCAACTCTTCCTTTGACTTGGTCTAATTTTTTCACTACTGGATCCCCAGCATCCAATACGGGCAGATAATAGGGAATCAATAAATATTTATTTGTTAAAAATGAACATGTAAATAAACGAATCCCTTCCTGCTCTTATATCCATACTTCGATTGAATACTCTGGTGAAAGGTTTTTGTTGGCAGCAGGCAGCCTGTAGGCAATTTAATAAAATAGCACTTGGGTAGGAAGCTATGTCCCTAATCTTATTTACCTGCCTGTACCTTCCCCGCTCCTCCGGGTTGTCCCCAGCTGAAGGCTCATCCGGTCCGGGGGCCAAACTGCATTTGAACACGCAGTATAACATTGTATAATGTTCTGTTAGCTGTAGCACAAACCACCCACTTGACCCCCCTGGTCTTTACAGCTTCTGATGCCATCCAGTGTTTGCAGCCCCACTGAAGGTCACTGGGTTCCTGAGCCGTGTCTTGGACGATCTCTTTTGCTCCCATATACCCATTCCAGGATCAAACTTCTGTTGAGGTAACTGACTTCTTATTTCTGCTGGTCTTTGAACTCTGCCCTGTAGCCTAAGGCTAGGCCTGTGGCTGCTGAACAGCTGTCACGTAGCCCATCATCTTTTTCTGTCTCCATGTCCTCTCTCTTGGGCTTCCCCTAACCGTATTTATTGGAATATAGCTACCGCCCCCTTAGAAACTTCAAAGCTAGATGTCACCTGAATCATCACTGGCTTGGGATGTACCTTTAAGACACTGACAGGTCTGATGTACTAGTCCCTGTTTGCTGCCTCTTGGCCCCTTCAGGACACAACACTGGACCATCTCAGGCTGCCTGCCTCATGCTAACAAGAGCTATCATGCCCACACCCAGGATAAGCTACCTGGGCTTCTTTTGACAGCCTAAAATCAAGCATAGCTTTAGTAATCTGTTAATACTTTTCATTTCTATCCCCAGTTTTTAATTCAACTTCAAACATTATTATAATATAAACCAAATGGATATTGCTTGAACACAATGAAAATATCCATTTGTATGTTCAAGTTTGAAATCTATTTCAGGACTCAGATTAAAAGTTATGTTTCAGTAAAATATTCTCTGAAATGACTCAAGTTGCTCAAAAATTTGAGTTCGATTAGCTTCCTGGACCAAAAACTTCTACAATGAGAAGGAAGGAAGTTTTTATCAACGTGGCAGTCACTTAACTTTCTGCAAATTGGTTTCTAGCCAGTTTCTACTTCTGCAGGGACATCAGCTCCTTTTCAACAAATTAGTTGCTAGGTGTAATAGAAACAAACTTTCTACCATTATTTCTATAGTGAAGAAAAAATATTTTGTAGTTCTGTACTTTTGCATGTGATTTTTTTTTTTTCTGAGAATCTTTTTGTCCTTCCCCTAAAGTTCTTTGGCCACTAAAGCTTGGCCATGAAGTTAATTTACCAAAGGTAGGGAAAGCAAACTTCAGTGTTTGCCCAGGATCAAGGGGTTTCCTAGGATACCAGACTTTCAGTTCTAAAACCCTTTCAGTCCCAGGTGAACCAAGATAGTTGGTCACTCTGAGTCTACAAGGACAACAACAGTCTGCTATGACGTTCAGGAGGACATAGGGTAGCCCTTATGTAGGAGCTAGTAGGAGAAACTGAAGTCTCCTCAGTAGGAAGAGAGATTTTAGAGTAGACATGAGGATCCCCTCTGCCAGGGACCCTCAAAGATCTCATATCCCCAACCCTAGAGCCTTCTCTCTAAGATATGAATCATGGAGGCCTCTAAAAATACAGAATCTCTGAAGAGGGTGGGAGAGGTCAAGGAGAGGGGCTTGTGACGTACTTCACATTTGATTTCTAGGGAGGAGAGCGCTTTTCAGGTTGCCTCTAGGCTAATGCAGCTGCATCAGAACAGAAATAGCAATCTGGCAGGTGTAAGCAAGGCCTGGAAATGGTACCCCCATGTTGAAGTGAGGGCCTACACGTCAGGAGCTAAAGATGGGACCGGCTTAGGATTCAGAAGCTTTATCCGAACAAAAACCAAGATAGGCTTGTAGCAACAGTTGGATGGGGCAGAATAGGTTGTTTCTAACCACTCAGAGTATATATAGACCTCAAATAACAATAGCCAAAGTCACTTCAGTGGAGGATGAAATAAACAGATGCCAAAACTGAGAGACTAGAGGTCAACCAGGTATAAGCAGAATTCAGCAGCATCTGTACCAAGGAGTCCTCTCTCTACAGGCTATAAGGTTTCTCTGCTCCTGACACCAAGTTGGAAAAGATGACGAGAGGAGACATTTTTGGAGAAGAGAAACAAAGCAAAGTTGACTTAAAACTGGCTTTAGACCATTAGGGATAGCGTTACAGTTTTTGTTCTACCAGCAGCAAAAGTAAGGGTTCTGGTGGAATTTTCCCACCATCCCCAACTGTAGACATAAAGGACAGTATCTTTGTGCACATCTGAATTACAATGTAGAAAACTGAATTCTGCCATATTTCTATGGCATTTAATTCACTCTACCTCCTTTTACCATTTATTGTTCTCTATATTAGTTCCAAATATATCCTTCACTTCAAATGGGGAGTGATTTCCATTTCACAACTGTGAAATACTGAGATTGGAAAGATGATGCCATAAAAATAGTAACACTGAAGACTTGAATATGAGATTCATCATGAAATTGGAAGTTGTCCCCTTTCAAAAAGAACCTCAGCATCTTTCTTGTAACTGACATGCCTAATTCATAGCCATATTATTATTCCCATGCTGTCAGCTAAAATTAATAAATGTTTCCTAGGGGCACCTGGGTGGCTCAGTCAGTTGAGCATCCGACTTCGGCTCAGGTCATGATCTCACGGTTCACGAGTTTGAGCCTCACGTCGGGCTCTGTGCCGACAGCTCAGAACCTGGAGCCTGCTTCAGATTCTGTCTACCTCTCTCTCTGCCCCTCCCCCACTCGTACTCTGTCTCTCTCTCTCTCTCAAAAATATATAAAACATTAAAATAATTTTAATTTTTCCTAAAGCATCTTTTTTTTTTTTACTTTCCTTTTTACTCGATGCCTTTGTTTTGCATATTTGAGATACAGGGCTTTCAAGACTAATTATAATTTTGGAAAGTTCAAGCACTTAAGTAAATTTTAGAGGAATCATTTTTTTTCAATAGGTGAGCCTACATTGCTCAAGTCTTACAACATAGGACCTTACTTACTTGGCTTACACTTAGACCAAAATGTACTATTATCTTGGCAAGAAACTAGAATTTCCTTTTGACTAGGAATGGATTAAAGTTTCCTTTCTAGAAAGTACATTCACAATGGCACTCTGTTCAGAGTCAGGCCTGTGCAGGTGTGACTTGGCAGGATTTGGGAGGCATAATAATAGAAGATATTGTAATTGGAGATATTTCATTCATGTTGTACAGGATGAGTTTCTAATCTACTCAAGCAATAAAGATCGAATAAACTGCATAAAATACCATTCTCAAGAGGCACTGATCCTATGAAAAATATCGTACTTTTAAAGCTCGCAAGTTATCCCACTGTTAATTCTCTTCATCCTGCTGTCTCAGTTTAGCCATTCCTTGGGGCTTGCATCCCTTCTCAACGAGACCTAATTTTATGCTCTGACAGTTCCTCCAGAAATTTGCTTCCAATGTAGCCAAGTCTGTGCACATGCATTTCAAGTTGTGCTGCTGAAATACTTCCTTTAACAAAGCATCAGAGTTTACTGTAACACAGCTTTCTTGCTCTGTAGCATTTACCCGGGAGAACGTTGATGCCAGACAATCTCAGTGGAGGCACAATAGATTCTACAGTGGGTGAAGCACTTACACAAAGATGAGAGTCTGGAGAAATGTAATAGCATTAGCTGGGAGCTAGCCACTCTTGACTCAGGCAGGTCTTGGTTAATAGTCTACCCAAGAGGCATCAGCAAACTACTGCTCATGGGCTTCATCTGGCCTGCTGCCTGGTTCTGTAAATAAAGTTTTATTGGAACGCACTCTCAATTGTTTTTATTTTCATATGGTCTATGGCCGCTTGCACACTACAGTGGCAGTGCTAGAGACTGCACGCCCTACAAAGTCTAAAATATTTACTATCTGGCCTTTTATAGAAAAAGTTTGCCAACCTCTGATCGAGGACCTGGATAGTGGACGCACCGCACTGCCATCACCCCTCCCTCCTGGCATCACTAATCAACCCAGGCCTTTCTTCCCATGGAAACTGACCTCAGAAACCTTCCCAGTACAGGCAGACACCAATATTTACTCCAAGCTGCCACCTTGAGCTTGGATAAATAAACTTGTAGGTCATGCAGGGCAACAAAAAAGGAAATCTCAATCCTCATAAACTATATACAACATGAAGATTAAACCCAGGCTGTTCTTTAATTATCCATATTTTCTAGACTTCTATAGTTATACTATCTTCCTATGTCTGGTTTTCTAAACTAGATAACCGGGCTACTAGAAACCACAAGGGATCAGATAGTTCTCCCTTTGTGTCTTTGACATTCCCTAAAACTTGGCACCCAGTACAACCAATAACTGAACTGAACCATTTCTTAGAATTGCTGAGAATTGTTTTAATCATTAGGAAAGGAAAAAGTCACCTTGTATCGCAACCTCAGACTGTCTAATGAATCTATTTCTTTTTTCTTTTTTCAACTTCAAACCAATTTCATCTTTCTCTGTCATTGTACAAAGGTCATCATCCTCAGAACATTCCTTCTTAATCACTTGTCTTGCCACAAAGCTCTTTTGTTTTTAAGAATCAGGCTTACCAGAAAGTGTGCACACTGGTGCTTCCTACCCAAGGAAAGAGAACGTAATTATAGTTTTCATTAACCATCTCCCTTTCCCTCAGCATATGCCCAGAAGAGCTACGCGGGAGCAATAACTCATAGCCAGGTCTTAAAACGAGGATTCTTCACCAGCTACTTTACTCTTCTCTAACTAAATGAGAAAGCACTTAACAAAAGCACTTAAAAGTACCATGTAATACCCATGATATGGAAAGAATTATTTATCCTCCACTTAAGGACCCCATAATGAGATATTATTAATAAATGAAAATTGATCTTCCTTGGAAACCATAAAGCTCAAATCTCTTTCCCACCAATGATGAGGTCTCCTTCTCAGTGCAGCCCACAAAGGAAAAGCAATTTCAGTCCAGATAGCCCCAAGATGTAAATCAAAGGTTTTATGGCTTTGCTGCTGGTTTCTCTAGTGATGCACTTCGCTGGTATCAAATTATAAGCATCTGAATCAGTAAGCATTGAAGGTTATTAAAGGTCCTCAGACTTCCCAGCATATGTGAACAGTAAAATAATCACCAAGGAATAGATGTTGCTTCATTTAACTTATTTTCACAAACGTAATGTTAACAATAGCTATTGGTACAAGTTATTCTCATTCCTTTATATTCTGTAGGTCTTCATTCTTTAATCAGAACTTGTAAGCTTCCTTTAGAATGCAAGGTGTTGGGGCACCTGGGTGACTCCATCAGTTAAGCATCTGACTCTTGATCTCGGCTCAAGGTCATGATCTCGGCTCAAGGTCATGATCTCACAGTTGGGGAGTTTGAATCCCACATTGGGCTCCGCACTGATGGCACAGACCCTGCTTGGGATTCTGTCTCTCCTTCTCTCTGCCCCGCCCCAACTTGTGCTTTCTTGCTCAAAAAAATTTTAAAAAAAAGTAAAGTGTACTCCTAATATGTACAAAATAGCACCAGGAAATGGGCTAATGCTCTGAGACTTTGTAATGTTTACACCGAAAACTATGCAAATTAGGATTTTTTTTTAAAGCTCCAAAATATCTATTTCTAGGCATCTCCTATATACATGGTCACTGAGTAGCCACTCTTCCACAGCTGAGATCTCATCTTGAAGTCATTTTTCATTTTCTTTAAGATTGGGGTGGGGGAGGGGGGTACAGAAAAGGCAGGAAATCCCCACACCCATGCAAAAATGTGTTAAAGTAACTGTGAGGCTTTTTACATTTTTATCAAATGGCCTAAACACTGCATACCCTATACCCAAAGCCCTGCCATGATTACAAGACAATGTCCTAAGAAGGCAAGCTTTCAAGCACTGTTAATATGGGAAATCAAGCAGGAATGTGATAGCTTTGAGAGAACTCAAATCTAGGATTGAATTTGATGGATTGTTTAGCAAGAAGGTTAAAGGACTTCTTGAAGGTCATAGAAGAGGCTACAAAGGATGTATTCAAAGATTTCAGGCATTTGTCTCCTCTCTCTGGCATCTTCTATAGAGGGTCAATTCCATCTCCAATTTCTGGTAACTAACGACCACAGAAACCACCAGCATTGACTTCTACACTACAGCAAATTACTGTTCTCCATTTGACCAGATAAGACAGACTCTTCCAGGCCTTTCCAAACCTCCCTAGAACATCAGAGAGTACCGCCTTGTTATTTTCATGCTTTCTTGCTAGAATTTTCTTGTAAACTCCAAACCCTAAATCCTTAAAATGTACGCATTCATGTTTAATCAAAATATGACTGGTAAAATCTGAAGTGCTTCATTCATTACCTGCTGTCGGTTTTCATAGATTCTTTTTACAACTGAAATCATTTTTGCTCTATTTTGAACAGAGGTGCTGATGGGTGACATTCCAAAGTCTGTGTCAGGCAGATATGCCAAGCAACAAATGTATTTTATGAAGAGATGACCTGAGGAAATGAGAGTAAAGTGCACAGTAGAAAAAGAAACTGAAAAAGGCCAATGAAAACCCTTCTCTTTCTCCTCCATCAACAACTTTGTCTTCTCTATTGGATTATTCTCTTTATCTACTCTTATTTCTTTCTTCTTAATCACAAACAAAAACAGTCCTCAAATTTTCCCCTGCCAGCTGTATATTTCTTTGCAAACTCTTCAAAAGAGTTGTCTATATTCTACCTTGTTCACTATCTCCAACTCCTCTCCCATTTTTCTGCAACCCACTTCCACCAGGCTTTCGAAGCCCATTGCACCAATGATCCAGCCCTTACGTATCAAGGTCACCAGAACCTCCCCTCTACTAAACCAAAGCTCCATTCCCAGGCCTCTACACACTCGACTTCTCAGCAGTTTTACAACAATGGAGTTCTCCTGCTACCTTGGTATATTTTCTTCGCTAGGGTACCAGATTCACGCATTCTCTCAAATTCTGTCCTACCAGCTTTGCCCCTCCATCTCCATCTCTTCTTCTAGTTGCCCTTGGTCACCCTGACCTCCTATCCTGGGGATAGATAGCCCCAGGCACTCTATCGCCTCTTTACTATTCTCACTCACTCCCCTGGGCCTCTCAATCACACTCCCAGCTTTAAATGCTATCAGTAAAAGTGTCAGGTCTTCCATATACAGCTCCAGCCCACATCTCTCAATTCAACTCCACATAAATTTCTAATAGCACAAGTTTTAAATACTCAAAACCAAACTCTTGGTCTTCCCCCATCCCCCAAAACTTGTTCTGCATGCAGTCATTATGATTTCTGTCCATGACAACATTCTTGTGCTGCTCAGACCCAAAACCTTGATGTCATGGCTTGACTTCTATCTTTCTCTTAAATCCTACATCCAATCTGTCAGGAAATGCTGTCTACTGCCATTTCTTCCACTGTTCCCCTGGCCTCAGTCAGGAACATCTCTGCTTGGCAACATAACAGCGCCCTAAATGGGCTCTCTCCTTGCTCACTGCTCCCCAGCAGTCTGTGCTCACCCACGTAGGGCACCCAGAGGCATCCCTTTAACTTAGAGCAAAATGTATGTTATGTTGATGGCCTACAAAGCTCTAAGAACCTGCATTCCTCCAACTTTTGACCTTCCCTCCACTCCCTGCCACTCACTCTCAGAATTCATGTCCTATCACTTTCCCTGTGCTCATTCCACTCCAGCCACTCTGCCCTCTTTGCTGTCACTCTGTACACCAAGCATGCTTCTGCCCTGGGCCTTTGCACTGATTATTCCTACTATCTAAAATGCTCTTTTCAAGTATCAGCCTGACCTACTCCATTGCTTCCTTTAATTTCTGCTCAGATGTCCCTACCCGTAAAAGCCCATCCTGAAAACCCTATCTAAGATTACAGTCACCCTCTGTCAACAAGCAAGTGTACCTTATCCTAACCTATTCCTTTCCTCTATGGTACATAGCAACTTCCAACATTCCATTTAATTCACTTATGCATTACATGTATTGCTTCCTGCCAGTCTCCCACCATTGGAATTCAAGCTCTATGAAGACAAGGATTTTTGTTGGTTTTGTTCACTCATGGACCACAAGCACCCAGAGACTTGGCATGTAATTGGTGCTTTAAAATGTGTTGAAACCTGAATGAACAGTAAGTCAGAAAAAGAGTCAGAATATAGAATTTGTGAATGGCAGAAATCACAGGATATAAAACGCAAAGGAAAACTAATCTATGTCCAATTTTGACTGTAAATCATGCACTAGTGTTTTTCTCCTTCCGCAAACTTCTCCATGACCTCACTGCACTTTCCTCTTGAAAATAATTAAACTTTAGCAGTATTCCTCATGAGAATGTAGGTGGCAATATATACCTTTCCTCTCTGGAACTAATAAATCTCTCTGGGAGGAAGGGGATTTCCTCTATTCCAGGGTCCTCATGGAAAAAAGATGAGGTACTCCACTGAATTTGAACGTTCTGAGTAAGCAAATATACAATCATTATTCCTTCTTATAGGGAAGTCTGAATTTTTGTCCTTAACAATAAAACTTAAGAGGCTATGATGGTATCAGGCTTATGTCAAACTTTAAGTATTTGTGGGAAATTGAACAGATTATTCACATATAGAAAATGACAAATAGTAGCACAGAAAACTAGTTTCCAGGAATAATAACATAACTGGGATTATTAAAGGCCAGACGCATTAATTAATAGACTAAGCCAAATAATTCTCTTAACATAAGTCTCCCTATTGTTAAAAATCAGATAGCTCATGATGTACAATTATAAACTTGACGATTTTTGAACAAAGAGATCAATTTCTTTTTCTCTCCACTGAACTGAAAAGCATGACTCATTCAATGGAGATAAAGGCAAAAATCAGGAAACTAATCCAAATAGTAACTGAAGCAGTAGTATACCCCCAAGAAAGGAAGCAAACCCACTTGAGACTTTTAAAATTGCATTTTACTTACCAGGCTGTCATGCTAAGCAGTAGATGAGAACAATGAAGATGGCTAGGAAAGAATAGAGGAATGACGGTCTGCAAGACTGAAAAAAATCTATTTTTTAGAAGAAAGCTAAAGCCTCACATTTCTACTTTTTCCTGGGTTCTAACGATTGGTATAAACATACCAGGAGATGATATTTTTTCATATTTTCTGTATTTGCTCTCCTGTGAAATCCCTAGACTGGTCCTAGCCAATTCCTACCCAATCACAGATGACCTCTATTAACTGTGGATATGAGCAGATAGTTTCACGCAACAAATATCTTCTTTCAATTTGTTACACATATTTGAATCTCCATGAGGCATCTTTTGATGAACAGAACTTCTTTGTTTAAACTGCATTTTATGTAACTTAAGCCTTAATATTTAGCACTTTTGCCTAGTGCTTTTAAAAAAATCCTTTCCTACTCTGAGATCATAGAGATACTTTCCTCCATTTTCTTCTAAACACTTTAAAGATTTGTCTTTCCCAGTTGTGTCTTTGATCTAGTAAGAACGATCTTTGTGTATGCACGGCAGTATATACAAATCCGTATCATGGTTTTCCCTCGTGGGGAACTCTCCCAGCACTGTTTATTGAATAGTTCATCTTTGCTAAATATTGTACAGTATTTTTTTATGTCATAAATCCTGTTTCCAAATACACTTAGATCTGGTTTTGGACCTTCTATTGTACTCCATCGACCTGTCGTATACCCTGTGTCAATACCACACTGTATTATTTTTTCATTTTTTTCATGTTTATTTATTTTTGAAAGAGAGACACACACACACAGAATCCGAAGCAGGCTCCAAGCTGTCAGCACAGAGCCTGACGCAGGGCTTGAACTCACCAAGCAGGAGATCATGACCTGAGCCAAAGTCAGACTCTTAAGTGACTGAGCCACCCAGGCATCCCTTTACCATACTACTTTAATCAGTGCAGCTTTAGGTCAATCCTTACTCTCTGCTAGACCAACGCCCCCACACACACCACCTGATTCATCTTCTTAAGGAGCATCTTTGCTGTTTCATACAAACATGAGAACCAGCTTGTCAAATTCCACAAAAATCCCTACTGGCAATTTGAGTTAATTACATTGAATCTCTAGATCAATTTGGGGAGAACTGACATCTTTATCATTACTAACTCTTCCTATCCATGAACATAATCTATCTTTCCATTTATTCAGGTCTTCTGGAAGTCTTCCCACAATTTGCCTATCTTTTATAGGCACTGTTCCTAATACTACACATTCTTGTTGCTATTGTAAATGTTAAAATTTCCTAAATTTTTAAGACTTTTCATAAAATGCAACTTTTTAAAATATTTATCTTATACTTAGATGAACTTATATTTCTCAGACTTTTATTCAGTTAGGGATAGCCATATGTTTGCGCTCTGGCAAATGAAATAAGAATGTTGGAAAAATAAGCCACTTTTAGGCTGCCTTATATAAATTTCCTACATGCTCTTCCATGGTTTCTTCCCCTATGTACTGCCTAGAGTTTGATACTCGGTCTTAACTCATCATCTCCAAGATCACCCTATGTATTGTCCAGGGACCCTGAATGACCACACTACTCAGGACTCCCACAGGCCACATAACACCATCCTACTAATTAGGCACATGTGTTATACTACCTATTGAAACAAGAAATAAATGTATATCGTTTGAAACTGTAGAAATGTTAAAGTTTGTTGAATTGTTTAACCTTTGAATTGTTAAGGAACATGCTGTTCAAACTGTCTGGTTAACATTTACAAAGAGGGGGTGTTAAAATCTCTCACTATGATGTAGGTTTTTCAGTCTCTATACTGTGTAAGTTTGATTTATATATTTCAAAACTATGTTATTAGAAGCATTCAAGTTTATAATGTTGCATCTTCATGATGATTTGAAGCTGATCGGTGGTGATCCTCTGTCTCTAAAAATGCTTTCTATGTTAAAAATCCATTTTGTCAGATGTTGATACAGTTATGTCAGTGGAAAGGGGAGGGGTAGTATTTGAGTGACACTATCTTCCTAACTCTGACCTTCAACTTGAGTCTCTACATTTTTGTTTTGTTTTTATAAATAAGATATACTTCATTTTGCAATGTTTTCATCAAGTTTTCAAGTCTAAGGCCTTTTGTCTTTTAGATATAGATTTTTTTCATGCTTTTTGAAATTTCTTTAAGTTTTTATATTCCAGTTACTTACACATACAGTGTAGTATTAATTTCAGGTATACAACATAGTGATTCAACACTTACATAAACCTCCCGGTGCTCATCACAAGTGGCCTCCTTAATCTCCATCACCTATTTAACCCATTTCTCTTCACTCGCCTTTCCTCTAGTAACCATCAGTTTTTTTTCTCTATATTTAAGATCCTGTTTCTTGGTTTGCCTCTCTTTTATTTTTCCTATGGTCATTTTGTTTTCTTACATTCCACATATAAGTGAAATCATACAGTTTTTGTCTTTCTCTGACTTATTTACTAGTCATTGTAAGTGGCTATATTTCATTCTTCTGCATGGCTAAGTAATATTCCATTATTTATATACACCACATCTTCCTTATCCATTCATCAGTTGACGGATATTTGGAACCTCCATCTTATTTCCTACAGTGGTTGCACCAATTTGCATTCCCACCAACAGGGCAAAAGGGTTCCCCTTTCTCCACATCCTCGCCAAAACCTGTTGTTTCTTGTGTTGCTTAATTTAGCCATTGTTGATTTTAGCCATTCTGACAGATGTGATATCTCTTTATAGTTTTGATTTCCATTTCCCTGATAAGTGATATTGAGCATCTCTTGATGTGTCTGTTGTCATCTGTATATCTTCTTTGGAAAAATGTCTATGCCCATGTCTTCCACCCATTTTTAACTGAATTATTTGTTTTTGGGGTGTTGAGTTTAAGTTCTTTATAGATTTTGGATACTAACCCTTTATGAGATATGGCATTTGAAAGTATCTTCTCCCACTTGGTAGGTTGCCTTGTAGTTTTGCTGATTGTTTCTTTCAGGGGGTAGAAGCTTTTTATCTTGAAGTCCTAATAGTTTATTTTTGCTTTTGTTTCCCTTGCCTCAGGAGACATATCTAGTAAGAAGTTGCTACAGCTGATATCAAAGATACTGCCTATGTTCTCCTCTAGGACTTTGATGGTTTCCTATCTTACGTTTAGGTCTTTCATCCATTTTGAATTTATTTGTGTTTACACTGTTAGAAAGTGGTCCAGTTTCATTCTTCTGCATGTGGCCATCCAGTTTTCCCAATACCATTTGTTGAAGAGATTGTTCTTCCTGTTATGCTGAAGATTAATTGACCGTATAGTTGTAGATTCATTTCTGGGTTTTCTATTCTAACGATCTACGTGTCTGCTTTTGTGCCAGTACCATACTGTCTTGATCCCTACAGCTTTGTAATATAATTTGAAGTCCAGAATTGTGAAGCTTAAGCTTTTCTTTTTCAAGATTGCTTAGGCTATTTGAGGTCTTTTGAGGTTCTACTCAAGTTTTAGGATTGTTTGTTCTAGCTAGTGAAAATGCTAGTGGTATTTTGATAGGGGTTGCCTTAACTGTGTAGATTGCTTTGAGTAATATAGACATTTTAACAATATTTGTTCTTCCAATCCATGAGCATAGAATGTCTTTCCATTTCTTTATGTCATCTTCAATTTCTTTCATCAATGCTTTATAGTTTTCAGAGTATAGGTCTTTTATGTCTTTGGTTAGGTTTATTCCTAGGTATCTTATGGTTTTTGGTACAATTGTAAATGGGATTGATTGCCTCAATTTCTCTTCCTGCTGCTTCATCATTTGTGTATACGAATGCAACAGATTTTACTGGTGGGAATGCAAACTGGTCCAGCCACTCTGGAAAACATTGTGGAGGTTCCTCAAAAAATTAAAAATAGAACTACCCTACAACCCAGCAACTGCACTAGTAGGTATTTATCCAAAGGATAGAGGTGCTGTTTCAAAGGGGCACATGCACCCCAATATTTATAGCAGTACTAATGACAATAGCCAAAGTATGGAAAGAGCCAAAGTATCCCCTGACAGATGAATGGATAAAGAAGATGTGGTATATATACACAATGGAGTATTATTCAACAATAAAAAAGAATAAAACCTTGTCATTTGCAACAACGTGGGTGGAACTAGAGTGTATTATGTTAGCAAAATTAGTCAGAGAAAGGCAAGTATCATATGACTTCACTCATATGTGGAATTTAAGACACAAAGCATATGAACATAAGGGAAGAGAAGCAAAAAAAATTTATATATATATATATACACACACATATACATATACTGGTATATGTATGTTATATATATATATAAACGGGGAGGGGGACAAAACATAAGAGACTCAAATATAGAGAACAAACTGAGGGTTGCTGAAGAAGATGTGGGTAGGGGGGTGGGCTAAAAGGGCAAAGGGCATTAAGAAGGACACTTGTTGGGATGAGAACTGGGTGTTATATGTGGGGGATGAATCATTGGATTTTACTCCTGAAATCATTATTGTACTCCATGCAATACTTGGATGTAAATTTTAAATTTTAAAGGAAGGAAAAAGAAAGAAAAGAAAGGATTAACATTACCAGGATATGGTTTCTTCTGGGAAACTTAAAATAAAGAATAATTTGAAAATATAGGAACTAAGTACTGTTCACTGGAAGAAACACTTTGCACATTACTTGCCTTTTCCCCAGAGGGTAGAAAGAAGTACAATAAAATCTTCATTATTCAGAAGTTATGATTATTTGTCTAGGAGATGGTCTAACATTCACCTTTGTCTTCACTGTCCTTAATGAATAATTGGAATGCAAATGTTATGTAATTGAGTTACACCTGGAAATATTAAAACTGAGAAAATAAAAAAAAGAAACAACAGATTTCTATACATTGATTTTTATATCCTGTGGCTTTATGGAATTTGTGGATCAGTTCTAGCGATTTTTTGGTGGAGCCTTTTGGGTTTTCTATATAGATTCTCATGTCATCTGTGAACAGTGAAAGTTTTTCTTCATCATTGCTGATTTCTTATTGCTGTCTGCTGCTGTGTCCAGACCTTCCAGGACTATATGCAATAACAGCGGTGAGAGGGGACATCCTGGTCTTGTTTCTAACTATAGGGGAAAAGCTCTCAGTTTTTCCCATTGAGGATGATATTAGCTGTGGGTTTTAGATGAGGGGTTTTAATATTGCTTGTTTCCCCTTATTTTTCTTCTCTACTTCTTTGAAATTATTCCACCCTATCTTTTTCTTGGTTACTCTGGAAATTTTAATATTCCTGATTAAATTTACAAGGTCCAAAGTTAACCATTATTAAACAAGACCAGAAACTTGTACTTTTTTTTTATAACAACAATTTTGGCTCTTGTCTAAGATTTTTATTTGATTTCTGATTTTAAACCCATAAACTAACTTTTCTATTATATTTTCTAACTTATTCTGATAATTTTTATGATTTTGTACAATCTTTCAGGCTGTAAGTAGTAACCATTGGGGGCACCTGGGTGGCTCAGTAGGTTAAGCATATGACTTCAGCTCAGGTCATGATCTCACAGTCTGTGGGTTCAAGCCCCGCGTCAGGCTCTGTGCTGACAGCTCAGAGCCCGGAGCCTGCTTCAGATTCTGTGTCTCCCTCTCTCTCTCTGCCCCTCTCCTGCTCACACTCTCTCTCTCTCAAAAATAAAATAAAAACATAAAAAACATTTTAAAAAAAAAGTAACCATCCCTTGGAGCAGTACATGAAAGAAAAGGAGAGAAAATTTACATACTTGCCTGCTTTATGCCTCTTGTTTAAAGTAGTTAAGTTTTGATGTATGGGAAATTAACTCTTCCTACAATTCCAATATTCTCATTTGGCCCCCCAGTGGCACCTTGGGGATGGAAATCCCACACTCTACCATGTGGAATTGCATTTGAGTCTGAAAGTGGCAAAATTAGAGACACCAGGTACACAATTGGTTAGCCCGGTGGCCTGACAGCAGACAGTCATTAGCTCTCCCCAAGCAGTGGAACCGTACAAGCCAGAGAGATATCCATAGGACATGGTAGTTGTTGAAGCAGAGCACGTGACTAGGGGTCTGGGAAGCAGGTGGAGCCACAGGAATATGAACAAATGTAAAAGACTTGTGTGATTCACATCCCATTCTTTCCAACTCTGAGCTTTCTGCCAGATCATGTTTCTTCTTTCTGAAATGTATTTTTCATTTCAACAAAGTCTGTTGTTAGTCTTTATTTCTCCTTCTTGAAAGATATTTTTAGTAGGTACAGAATCTAGGTTGACGGTTTGTTCCCTCAATACTTTAAAGTTGTTCTACTTGTCTCAGTCTACTTGTTGTTCCTTTGGAAATAACTTCTATTTCTTCCTAGCCTTTTTTTTCCCACCTTATCCTTGGTCTTTGGTATTATACTTCAGATTCACTATGATGTAACCAGATGTGAATTTCTTTGTATTTATCCTGCTTAAATATTTATGGCTCTGTGAATAGAAGGATCTAACTCCTCCTTAGATTCTAGGAAATTCTATTCAAGTATCTCTTTTTATGTTATCAGCCACCTATCTTCTCTATACTCTTCTTCTATAACTAATTTTATTCCGTGTTGGACCTTCCCATTTTATACTTCCTTTCTCTTAATAGGTCATATTTTCCACCTGTTTCTTCAGTTTTCTCTCCAGTTTAATTCTTTAACTATATCTAATCTACTATATAGTCTAGCCAGATGAGTTCCTAATTTCAACTATTACATTTTCCATGTTTCTCAAGTTTTACTTTTTTCCAATCTACTTGGAAAGTTTGATGGTATTGTTCCTCCTATGTCCATACAATCCTTATTTCTGTAAACATTAAGTACAGTACAGTATTTTATCATTCTAAGATCCATAGTCATTTCAGGATTTTTTCAGTGGTTTTCTGTTTCAACTGATAAGGGGGCTTTTTTTTCCTATTTTATTTGGTAATTTTTTTTTATCATGAGCATACGTTTTGTGGAATCCTCTCTATGGAAATTCTTTGAGGTCTCAGCTAATGTTATATTGCTTTATGTAGGATTTGTATTTAATTTTTTTTTGAAAGTTTATTTCTTTTGAGAGAAGGGCGGGGAAAGGGCAGAGAAAATTCCAAGCAGGCTCCACACTGTAGGTGCAGAGCCCCACGCAGGGCTTGATCTCGTGAACCATGAAATCATGACCTGAGCCAATATTGAAAGTCAGATGCATAAATGACTGTATTTACTACTAACAAGGACATTAAATAATAATAACACAGGACAAACTTTAAACCAGATTTCCACTTTAGAGTTTTGGGGGACCATACAGATAGGGTGAATTCTAGCCCCGAGCTCCAATGAGATTTTTCTCATTTTCTCACTTGCTTAGATCCAAAGCTAAGACAGACATGTATATCCACTATCTCCCTCTGTGTGGTGAGTTTTGTTTTTCTGCTTTATCACTACAGCCGTCAATTCTAGAAACTCAGCTCTACTGTGTGTGTTTTGCAGCACATAGGGGAAAGGGGAGAGGATCTCCTCCAATCAAACCTCATAAACTAGTACTAAGCTTTATCTCTTGTTTTCTGCAGATATGACCATTAAAAGAACATTCTAGACCACCAAAACTAAACAGATAATCTAGGGAAAATGCAGCCTTAGCCCTTTGAATCTGTCTTTCTCCTAATTTCCTGCCTCAGATTAATTCTTGTGCTTTCCTGACAGCACAGACATGGAGTAATTTCTTTTTGCTTTTACCTAACATAAATTTCTACCAGTAAAGAGTACTATAAACATTGTTTGCTGCCAAAAATAGTATTTTAACACTTACACCTACCGAGATTCAAATTCCAAGAAGAAACTCTACAATTAATCTAGCTTGTGGGGCACACCCACCCCTCAGTGGAATGCAAGGTCCCTTAGTTCACAAATCTACCATTTCTAATCACAGTATTAGG